>OY979695.1:180584455-181834455 GCA_963855945.1 Thereva nobilitata
GCACCCTAGCTGCAGTTTGAAAGCATTCTTTGGTTAGACAGGTGTCATTTTGTTTTTTCGGGTCTGCAGTTGGACCTGCTGTAATTGTTGGTGGTGCTAAGGTCGTTTTTGTTAGAGTTTTTCGATAATCTGTGTTTGGTGACAATTTTGGGGTTGGGGAATAAAGCAAAATGACGTATATTTTTTACTGTATAACATATTAGTCCAGTCAAATTAGTAAATGAAATTGCATTTTAAGAGGTACGGAATTTTTTTTTGGCATTTGTTTGGGTACATCTGACAATGATAAAACCAAGCTTGTGGGGTTGCAGTGGCTTGGGAAAAGCGGCCATTTTGAAAAAGATGAAGAGCTTGTTTATATTAAATAGCTCGTTTGCATGCAATGATAGCTGAGAAAGATCATTGACAAAGTTGTGCAGAGTAAAATTATCTAAAAAATGAGCCCTCAACGAGCTCTGTAAGTTGATTTGGCTCAAAGTTATGGTCGGTCAAAGTTCAACCATGATCGTGTGGTGAGGGTTGAATGCAGTTTTTTTCAATTAACTCGCCAAATGTTAATTTTTTTGCCTTAATGTCCATTAACAAATTTAAAGGCCTAGTAATTACCTTTCAAATGAGCCCTTAATCGTTGTTATCGCTTATGTAGTTTGCGAACAATCCAACGCCAAAGTTCGCACTGGACGTGCCTGAAATAACTGATAACTCCATTTTTTTGGAATAGTTCGTTAACGGTTGCTCATATGAAAAAGTAGTAAATGGCAGGAATACGGGGAATGAAAATATATTTCCATCGAGGTATTGGTCGAAACTCCATGTAGTTTTATGTCCGCGATAGAGCGAGTCAAATGTCAACGGAGAGATTCACGAATTTTTAGCTATTTAACAACTGAAAATGATAATTATGGGAAATAGTAGCTGAGAACCACCAGTTTTCACATTCTAAAAATAAAATTTTTCACGATAAAATATAATTATCAATTAGTAAAACTTTCTGACGAAAGAAAGAATAACAATCGAAGGTTTAAGAGCCGAAATAGTGTGGGTTAAGTTTAATTGACTTGGGTTGAATTTGGTAGAGTTTAGTTCAGTTTGGTTGAGTTTAGTTGAGTTCAGTCGAGCTTGGTTGAGTTTAGTAGCCAGTGATTCAACACCGTCCGTCCTATCTGCTGGCTTCAATGAGTGCCTTGTCTGAATACCGCTGATCTTATTCGATACAACTGACAGCTCTCGAATATAAAGTTCGTACTGGGGGATTGCCTTCCCAATGGGTTAACACAGCATAAGCATGCCCAACGATGGATTCTGGATACCAGGTGACCAGTTTTAATTAGCCTTCTTACGGTACTGTGGAATATTGTTACGGATGACTTTTCTTTCTCGTCAAACTCGTGCGATCAAACATCGTACCAAATTCAAAACAAAGAGGGACGTACGTGCCCATCGAAAATTACAAAAAGACTAGGGACAACATTGATACCAATGAAAACGAGTTAAGCGTGCTGTGACCAGAGGAAGAGGCGAAGCCTATGGACCTTGTCCTCCTAAACGGAGTTCACATCGAGGATCAGAATGTCGGGGTTCTTTCCATACCAAAATCTGAAAGAGAGGCCCGAGTAGAAAAACGAAACCTAGACCAACAATGATCAGTGGTGCTGCACCAGATTAAGGGTCGAATGTCTTAAGGAGTCAAAATTGAAGACTTTGTTAGTAATCAATAGTGTTAAAAATTCTAAAATTACTACGAACCTTCTAATTTATTATTAATTATCATAACATAAGTTAATTCAATAACTAATGCTATGACAGCCGTCGAACTAGCTAAAATAAGAAGTACTAGTGACTTTTCCAATGCTGTCCGACGTCCCCACCAGCCGGAATGTCTGAAATAATTAAATAAGACATACAATTTTATTTATATATTATTTATAAAATTATCAGAAATAATGTATTGGCTAAAAATGTTTACAGAAGGTAGAAAAGTATAGAAAATTGATAAAAAATGAAGACCTTTGTAGACCTAACATTGCTTAGAGGTCAATGTAGATAACAATATCAGCAAAAATCGTTTCTGCCATAAAACGAAAACGACGACGAAAAGGGTGTTCTTTGTGTTGATTTTATGAAACAACAGATGACGTGTTCAGCGAAACGCTCACCCAACTGAGATGTGCGATTGATGGCTCGGGAAATTGTCATCCGGAATGGTTATTTCCCATGACAATGCGCTTCACCACACTGCTGTACGAACCAAGGACAACAAGAATCGAAATTTTGGTTGGGAATTTTTTGATCCGGCTTTGCACCTAGCGATAGTGTGTGTGGATGTGTAACAAAATCGGTCAAATTCTCGATTTTAGTATGATAAGATTGTGCCCTTGTCTCCATCCCTTAGCCATCAATTACACTCAAGCCTTATAGTCGGAGAGCCGGCCGTATAAAAATGAAGGTATAAAATATCCTAACAATTTTTTGTGAGGGAGTAGTACTGCCACAGACCCAAAGGGAGCCACCTTTTATATAACCTAATTTCGCCCGCGTCATGGAATTTTGACGTCACTTCCGGTTACGATTTTTGGTGTTGGTGACGTCATAAAATACCCTAATAAAATTTACATCAAATGAAGGTTGGAATGTGTACTTGAAGATTACACTAGGGTGCCAGGCTTAAACCACCCGCAACCCTGTGGCACCCTCGATTAAAGTTTTTTTTACAAGCTTTTTTGTTTGTTTGGGAGAAATCTTACGATCCGTTTTTCAAGTACTTCCCGATGTCCAGTGATGCTCAAATTTGGCACACAATTTTGGTTTTGGAGGCAATACAATATAGTATATTCAATTTTATGGTACATCCAATACGGCGTCCACCATTAAATGGCGTATATTTCTGGGGGTGGAATCTTGGGATTGATTTTTCGGCCACTTCCCGTAATCCAGTGATGCTCAAATTTGGCACAAACCTTTGGTTCTTAAGACAATGCAATATAGTATATTCAATTATATGGCACATCCAATATGGCGGCCACAAATGGCGGGTTGCCTTTTTCTTTACAACCCTTCCCCCCCCAACATGGGTATCAAATGAAAGAGTACTACGAGTAGAACACAGCAAGCTATGTGACGTCATCTTAAATCGAATATGGCGGCTAAGATAAACTGGCGGATTACCTTTTTCTTTACAAACACCTGCCATGGGCATCAAATGAAAGAGTCTGACGAGGAGAATACAGTAAGCTATGCGACGTCATTTTAAATCCAATATGGCGGCCACCACGAACAACCCCTCGATATTGGTATCAAATGAAGGGTTATGATAAGTTGAATACAATTAGCTGTGTTAGTCAGATATGTGACGGCATTTTAAAGCCAATAAGGTGGCCACTATAAAATGGCACATGAGACTAAAAATTAAAATAAAAACCAATAAAAAAAATTTTAAAAACAACCTTTTATTAGATAAACTAAAAAATATTAAATAATAAAAAAATTTTAAATATGCGTTAATAAGATGAGCTAAAAAGTATAAAACACAATAATTTTTTTAATCCACCTGTATGTAACTACAAGTAAAAGCTTGGGACGATCAGTTAACAAATGTTTCACATATTATAACAAAAATGCAAAAAATATTATGATTTCACTATTAAATACGAAAATTAATTAGGATACAATTTGATAAAACGCGCCCAATTATTTGATACTTCTTAGTTCATCTTTTTAACGCATGTTAAAAAACTTTTTTTATTATTTAATATTCTTTAGTTTATCTAATAAAAGCTTTGCTTTTTAAAAAAAATGTTTTATTGTTGTTTTTGATTTTCTTAACTCATCGAATACATCAGTGACTTTTTTTAAATTAACGTATAAGCCTTATAGTTATTAAAAAAAATAGGGTGCCTCTTGTTAGTTGCCCGCATCCTCCTGGCTGCTTCGGTTTTAATAACTATAAAGCCAACGACCATAGGGCTAAATCTATGAATTAGATAATTTATTTATAAATGTTTTTTTCTATATCTACGTAATTTATCATCTCTTTATCAATAAACCATTATCCATTATTACTCATGGCTCAAAAATTTGTTATTCTCCAAGATTTTAATCAGATTTTAACATAATTTATTAACTACAGATTTTTTTCATGTTTGCCATATTAAGTTTACATCATAAACAACAAAAGGAAAAGAAAATATTTTGGAATACACATAGGAGTACAAAAATATGATTTTATTATAATGTAATAACAAAACTCTTATATTAAAAATGTCGTCACATGTCTGACTAACACAGCTAATTGTATTCAACTTATCATAACCCTTCATTTGATACCAATATCGGGGGGTTGTTCGTGGTGGCCGCCATATTGGATTTAAAATGATGTCATATAGCTTACTGTATTCTCCTCGTCAGACTCTTTCATTCGATGCCCATGGCAGGTGTTTGTAAAGAAAAAGGTAATCCGCCAGTTTATCTTAGCCGCCATATTCGATTTAAAATGACGTCATAGCTTGCTGTGCTCTACTCGTTATACTCTTTCATTTGATACCCATGTTGGGGAGAAAGTGGTAATCCGCCATTTGTTGCCGCCATATTGGATGTACCATGTAATTGAATATAATATATTGCATTGTCTTCAGAACCAAAGGTTTGTGCCAAATTTGAGCATCACTGGATTACGGGAAGTGGCCGAAAAATCAATCGCAAGATTCCACCCCCAGAAATATCCGCCATTTAATGGTGGACGCCATATTGGATGTACCATAAAATTGAATATACTATCCCCGTGTTCTTTTAATGAACTGGGTTTTGAGAGCTTTTGAGTTCCCATACAAAATCGAAAACCCAGGTTTTATCTGGGTCTTCTGGTTCTTCGATTTTGTATGGGAACTCAAAAGCTCCTCAAAAGCTCTCAAAACCCAGTTCATTAAAAGAACACGGGGTATATTGCATCGCCTCCAAAACCAAAATTGTGTGCCAAATTTGAGCATCACTGGACATCGGGAAGTACTTGAAAAACGGATCGTAAGATTTGTCCCAAACAAAGAAAAAAGCTTGTAAAAAAACTTTAATCGAGGGTGCCACAGGGTTACGGGTGGTTTAAGCCTGGCACCCTAGTGTAATCTTAAAGTACACATTCCAACCTTCATTTGATGTAAATTTTATTAGGGTATTTTATGACGTCACCAACACCAAAAATCGTAACCGGAAGTGACGTCAAAATTCCATGACGCGGGCGAAATTAGGTTATATAAAAGGTGGCCCCCTTTAGGTGTGTGGCAGTACTACTCCCTCACAAAAAACTGTTAGGATATTTTATACCTTCTTTTTTATACTGCCGGCTCTTGGACTATTAACTTTTCGGCAGCCAGTTCCCATTATTTCTGTTATGAAAAATTAAATTTTAATTACCTTATCCCCAGTACGAATTGCCATTCATGAGATATCGCCGTTTCAAAGATTTAAAATACTCAAATGCACTCATTCGTGACTTGTAGAGGTCATCAGACGTTTAATAAATCCTTTCTACGTGACTAATATTTTCAGGGTAGTCCATCAAAGAATTTATTGAACGTCTGATGACCCATACAAGTCGCGAATGAGTGCATTTGAAATCTTTGAAACGGCGATATCTCATGAATGGCAATTCGTACAGGAAAGTGTACCCATATCTTTTTTTGTAGATATTGGGGCTACGTAGACTAGTCATGATTACTATGTAGTAAAACCGAGTTTTACGAAGAGAGACGTGAAGGGGCGGGGTGAGCATGCCGCCCCTTCACCTCTCTCTTCTTAAAAATCGGTTTTACTACATAGTAATCATGACTAGTCTACGTTGCCCAATCGCATAATCTACAAAAACTTTGTAAAAACTTTGTTGTAGTAAGACTTACCGTTTAGAAGATATACTGATATTTTGATGTTTTGAGCTTGAATAAAAATATTTGGCACCGACCGATCGAGGGACGATTCGACATTTTATTTATAATGATATTTGTAAGGTCTCAATTTCAGCAACTTCAGAATTATCAACCAGTTTGAGCTGGACTATAGCGCTAGCTAATGCGCGCCGCTACATCGAGCTGCGAGTTTGATTTTACAATGCTCAGCAACGGCCGATAAAGTTGCGGGGATTTTTTATTGAAAGTATAAGTATTCAACAATAACCCCCGCAAATATCAGCGACTTATCTTAAAAGATGGCGCCACACGATTTTTTTCAAAAAAAAAATTATCTCGGCTCCAGATGGTCGGAGAACAAAAAATTTTGTTTGTAAATTTGTAGAAAAATCTCAGCTATCGATTGCCAATGATGGCATTTCAAAGTAATTAAAAATAACAAAGATATTTATGGTTTTTTGGGGTATAAAAAAAATCGATCTTTTGATTGATTTTGCGCATAATCGATTTTTGCAAAAACGTTGCAATAATTTGCAAATCTGTAAAAACGCTCTTATTCGACTTATCTTGGACTACGCTTTCACCGTGGTTCATTAAAAAATATCGCCTTTTCACGGAGCTACAGGAATTTCAAAAAATTGCGATTTTTATCGGTTTTTTTGCAATTACTAATTGACTATGCAATCTTTTGAAACCGGACCAGGGCAGCTCGAACCGTATTAAAGAGTTACACAACTTTGCCATTTAACTCTTTTTTGTACAACTCCAAGTTTCTTTTTTAAAAGTAAAAAACAGTTTTTTGCCAACTTTGGCGGCCATTTTGAAAAGGACGCAAGCGCGTCATTTGTTTTAAAAATAGTTCATTGAGCTCTACGGAAAATTTCCAATTTTTTACATACCTTTGTAGTTTTTGTAAAAAAACGCGATATTTTCGACAGATTTAGATTTACTGGACTATTTGTGTTAGTGTAATGGATGGGTGAGTCTGGAAAACTTTCTTGCTCAAAAGTGAGGAGACATTATGACGCATGCCATATACTTCCCTGCGACCCCTTGCCTAAAAAACCGGTTTGTGTATGGGGGTAATAAACGAATTGTTGGATAGTGTAACTTGCATCAATGAGGACAAAATTAAATGCCACCGTTAATTTCCTCGCACATACAGAATCCAACTTGGGAAAGATAAGGCTACTATATACACAAAATAAGGTAGCACGGCTGTCTTAGCTAATTTCATTCGTAATCCAGGAGATACACTAACCGAGCTAATCCACAGCTGCCTTTTAAGCTACTATAAATTTTACCCAGAATCGAACGAACATGACCGCAGCAACTAAAGTTGGTTGTTCAGTTTAACACCCAAACTAATCGCAGAAAGCACATAGTCAATAACTCAGACTCAACTCAAAACAGGTATATTTCCAAAATTAATTATATAAAAATCATTTACAGAGTTTACTAATTTTAAATATTAGACTTAGGGCCTGTGCGAATACTGGCTAAATCTTTCCACGAAATACTAAATCGTTCCACAAAATTTCCAATGTTCAATTTAGTAAGCTAGTGGTGTGCGAATTTTTAGTCGGCTAAATTTGATTTTGACAGGAATTAGATTTGACTTTCTTTTCTCAATTTCAATTTTATTTAAATATATATCGACCAGCTCCGATAAATATTACATGCTCTCGACATCATAAAAGATTATTATAAGAAAATAATCTTAGATCCATCGCAATTACGAACATACCTACCTTTACAAACTTCAATTTAAGAATTCAAAGGTAGTCTTACTCAGAGTTGCCTAAATTTGATATTTATGTTATCTCCGCGTCGAACACCTCAAGTCTAAATCTCAAAATAAAAAAAGTATAAACAATTGAAGCTTATATTTTTTATTTACATATAAAATAAGAACATGAATTCTAAAAAAAACATAAAATAACAACAAAACAACATTTAGTAAATAGCTGTCAAAATTTAACTACCTCGTAAAAAGACTAAATCGCACTGCAATACCGACCTTTCCAATAATTTAGTTTAGCCGCAATTTAGCCAGTATTCGCACTGGCCCTTAAGGTCCATTAACCCTAATAGTCAATAACGGCATTATTTAATACGACAGGTGGGAATTCTCTTGTGTCTATGAAGTTTCTATAAATAACTAAAGCCTACTTCACACTATCTGAGAAAGTCATATGATTTAACATATGCTTTTTTATATGTGAAAGCATATGATTTAAACATATCACAGCTCTTATAGCTCTACGTTCAAACCTTTTGACTTTATGTGTGATTTAGCTGTCAAAAAAAATGGATGAAAACGTTGTTTCTGGTGTTCTTTCTGCTTTATCAACATTTTCATTATTATAATTCTATAGAAAGTGCAAAAATAGAAATAAAAAAATTAAAAGAAAGATATGGAGTCGTCAATGGCTTCTTAGGAGAAATTCTCGCAGAGATATGACAAGTTTAGTTTTCAAAGAGTTACAATGTGAAGCCGCAAACAGTTTTCAAAATTTTACGCGAATGTCGAAAAATACCCTTTCATAAATACAACTCCTTGTATCCTTAAAAAATAGCTACCTGCAACAACAATTGTATTGTATCGTACGTTTAAGAAGGTTATTAACCTTGCCATAAAAATAACTGCATCTGGACAGAATGTCGCCAAATAAGTTTTTTAAGCGACAATCTTACAAATGGGTCTTTGTTTTACAAGCCGGACAGCTTTGGACAAAAATAGACCGAAACATTTGTCGTTCGTGGATTCTATATCGGAAAAAAAGTTTCGTATTCGAGGAATTTTATTTTATTTCAATATTTTGGAAAATAGAAGGAATCGAAAATTTGAGAATTTGGTGATTCTTTTAGCTTCGAAATGAATAAAAAATTAAGGTTCTAGCTCAAATACAACCGGATTTTTTAGCCAAAAATCACCAAATTCTCAAATTTTCGATTCCCTCTATTTTCCAAAATTATTGAAAAAAATAAATAAAAATTCTCTAATAGGTATCTCTTTTTTCGATATAGAACCCGTAAAAAAATTTCAGCTAAATCAATAATCTATCGGTCAGAAAGGTGTAAAATAATGACATATATAAAATTATTTTCATATAAAAAAAACCTCCACGCTCAGCTTTTCCGTATGACTTCTCAAACGAAAATACAAGCAGATCTAATTTCTTTAAAGTCATATGCTTTCACATAATGTCAACGCATAACACAGCCGCATATGTGTTTACACTGTCATTGTTTTCGTTTTTGACTTAACATATGTGAAGTCATATGACTTTCTCAGATAGTGTGAAGTAGGCTTTAGCAGATTGATTTAGATGGATTGCGCGCAGATTTTATTTTGTTATAACTTGAGAAATATAAAATTCCGAAAATACCGGAAATCCCGGTTTTTTATTTCTAGCTTAGTTATACTCCACAATATCAACATTCCATAATTTTCGAGCAGATTTAACTAAATGATAATAATTAATATATAAAATAAAATAAAAATCAAGAGGACGACGACGTTTATTTATATGTTATCATAAAGCAAGAATGTTTTCCAACGACGACGTAATCTTTGGTGGACTACCTTGTTCACCTTGAACCAAGGAAGCAACCCCTTCTTCAAAACTGCGCATAAAAAAATACCAGATAAACAATCAAGTTCATATTTATTAGTTTGTTTATGCAAAAAAATATAGAATTTTCACGAACTTTAAAATCTCGGTGGTCGCACCTTTGCTAAATTGCCTTTACAATTTTTCAATCTCCTCAAAGTCATTAATTTTGATGGTAATTGATAAACACGAGGAAACTCGTCATGAATAAAACTTGATTTTTGTTAATTTCTTTTTATGTAAGTTTTGATTGCAACAGAACAGAACTTACTTTTTTGCGATCCCATCTGCCATGACTAGAGAAATGTAAATTGGATGTAATATTTAAACAATTGCACTTATTTCACTTTTGTATCTTTTTATTTATAATTATTCACTTTAGTAAAATTTCTTTTTATTTTTTATTTACGCATAAAATATATTTAACAACTTCAATTTCAAAAAAAGATTATTTTCTTTTTAAATATAAATAAATAATATAAACAATTCAATCATAGCACAAAATCATAAACACTTTTATAATTTCTATAAGTTAGTTAGTCAAAAATCTGCCAACTTCCGATAAGATTAGACAAATCACCGCGGCAGGTAACGAAGAACTGATGTTAAATTAGTGAACACCTTCCTTCCATTCAGATTAAAAAATTCTAAGCAAAAAGTACTTATAAGCACCAATTTTTTTTTGAAATTTTCAAAATTTGCCGGTTCTTGGTTTTTTAATAATTTTTGGCACATGGATTTATGGGATGCGACAACGAGATAGACCTAGACCTCCGCTGGAAAATTAGTTTAGACCAGGACGACCAGAAATTAGAGATGACAAACTGCATGACATGTGGGTTCAGAATCGAGACCGGTATATGGGATATTTGGGAAAGGTAAGTACTGGATACACTATGTAGAGGCAAATACGTAAACGTACATAAGTAAGTAGGACTTCCCTTAATATCTTTAGCGGCTTGGAATATCTGGAATTATCATTATGATATTAAAAAAAACACATTCTACAATGTCACAAAGGTGCAAAGAGTCCCATATGAAAAACTCCATCGAAAGCTTACAAGATGTGAACAGTTACAAGTTTAGCAAACAAGTCACGTGCACATAAGACCGGCTTTCCGTCAGATATTAATACCAAATCAAGAACCGGCAAATACTGAAAATTCCAAATTAAAGTTTGGTGCTTGATTTTTGGAAAACGTAATGAAAGCTCGCAGAAGGCGGATATCGAAAAATGGAAAACTTTTTGCTTACAATTTTTTAATCTGAATGGAAGCAAGGTGTTCACTAATTTAACATCAGTTCTTCGTTACCTGCCACGGTGATTGGTCTAATCTTAGCTGGTTGATTTTTAACTAACTTATAGAAAGTATAAAAGTGTTTATGATTTTGTGTTATGATTGAATTGTTTTGTTTATATTATTTATTTGAGAAGAAAATAAGCTTTTTTTGAAATTGAAGTTGCGTAAATAAAAAATAAAAAAAAATGTTACTAAAGTGAATAATTATTAAGAAAAAGATACAAAATAAAAATAAAAAAGTGAAATAAGTGTGATTGTTTAAAAATTACATCCAATTTACATTAGTAGCTCTAGTCATGGACCCGGTACATGGGATCGCAAAAAAGTAAGTTCCGTTCAAATGCAATCAAAACTTACATAAGAAGAAATTAACAAAAATCAAGTTTTATTCATGACCAGTTTCTTTGGGTTATCAATTAACTTCAGATTTAATGACTTAGAGGAGAATGAAACATATTAAAAGAATTTTGGCAAAGATGCGACTGACCTCCGAGATTTTAAAGTTCGTGAAAATTCTATATTTTGTGCACAAACAAACTAATAAAAATATGAACTTGATTGTTTATCTGGTTTTTGAAGTAAAACTTCTTTAGGCGCGCCTTAGCCTAAAAAATTTATATGGGAGTGAATGGGTTTCATTCGCATCACGCTCTGACACATTTACCTTGTTTATGCGTAAGACGGTTTTAAGATTAAAATCGGTTTAAGACGAATTGCCTGTATAAACAGATTCCGACTCTCTCTCTCTCTCATAGCTGATGGAATGTGTTATTTTGACTAAATAATGGAAGCCAACGTTATAGTGATGGTTTTACAGATTTACTATAGGATGTATCTACATATCTACTCCTCCTCCTATACAACTCCCACATACGCACACAATAATTCGTCTTAAGCTGAAATATATTCAGCTTGACACGAATTTCGACTTAAGACTGTAACGGAACCGGATTCTATCTTAAGCCGAAATTCGACTTACGCATAAAAACAAGGTAATTGAAAAATGGTCAGATTTTTCGTATAACGCTTGCTATTGGGAAGGACGGGGCACAAGAGGCAAAGAAACTGGTTCCTTTTTTATACGCTTTATATTAGCTTCACCTGTATGTATGTATGTATGTATGTTCTATGTAAACAAATCTTGCAACTTGATTTTGACCCACTTCTATATAACCGATCAACTTCAAATTTTGCACATATGCATAGTTCGCGTGATAATGCAATCTGACCATTTTGTAAGAAAATCAAGATGGCGGTTCCAATATGGCGGTCGATTTTTGCTATTGTGTTCCCCGACCCCCCGACATGGGTATCAAATGAAACGGCATGACAGGTAGAATACAATTAGCTGTATGGCGTCATTCCAAATTCAAAATGGCGGCAAACAAAATGGCGGACTACCTTTTTCTTTACAACCCACTCGATATGGGTATCAAATGAAAGGGTGTGACAATTAGAATACTATTATCTGTGTGGCGTCATTCCAAATTCAAAATGGCGGCCAACACAAAATGGCGGATTATCTTTTTATTTACAACCCACTCGGTATGAGTATCAAATAAAAGGATGTGATAATAGAATACTTTTCGCTGTGGGGCGTCTTTCCAAATTCAAAATGGCGGCCACCACAAAATGGCGGTTTACCTTTTTCTTTACAACCCACTCGGTATGGGTATCAAATGAAAGTGTATGACGAGTATAGTGTAGTAAGCTTTGTGATGTCGTTTTAAATCTAATATGGCGGTCACTACAAAATGGCCGAACACATACATACATATAATAGACTAAAAAATAGAAAATAAAAAATATAGTTTAAAAAAACTAAAAAATACGCTTTTATTTTAAAATGAACTAAAAAGTAAAAAATAATTTTGAGTGTAAAGTTTTTATTGCTCCAGCCAGTATAAGAAAACAACCTACCTTTCGAAATCTAAAAAAGCGTGGGGCGCTAGCTAAAAGTTCCGGTGTTAATAAAATAAGAATATAGAGAGCCCCACGCTTTTTTAGATTTCGAAAGTAGGCTATTGATTATGTCATATAGAAAGGAACTAACACGTTCACGGGTTTTTATTGCAGGAATCGGTCTATGGGTCATTTACGAAGAAAAAGCCGCGGAGTGCTATTAAATTAGGGGGTGGAAATTGGAGATAGGGGTGAAAATGGACCCTTTTCAGTGTTTTCAATATATCTCGCAAAAGAAGCAAAATTTCGATATACTTTATATAAAACTTTTTGTAGAGAATTAAATTTCCCATCGAAATGGCTAATTTAAAAAATTTTGAAAAAATTTTTTTATGCCAAAAATTGTGAAACAAAAATAAAAAAAAGCCAAAATTTTGATTTTTTTTAGTTTTTTGCTTTTTAGCCTATAACTTTTTTTGGGTCAGAGATAGGTATAGGTATTGCTTTATAGAAAAAAAAGTAGACAAAATTTACTTTAAGATGCTAGGTCGAAAAAAATTTTTGGTTAAAAATTGACCGAAATATGGCCACTCGAACATAGCTTTTTTTTTCAATTTTTATCGGTTTTATACAAATATTGCTTTCATTCTCATTTTGTTGAAAAAATTATTATTTTACTCAATAAGAAAAGGTATTTTAAGGTTATTGGTTGACAATACTCAATTATTACAATAAGTGGCCATGGTGTTTTTTAAACAAAATTGTAATTAACACGTTCACGTGTCAGTATATTTGTCATATTCGTTGAGCATCACAGTCAAAAAATGAAGTTATTGTTGGCCAAAATGTAGACCTTCTCATAATTTTATCACTTTTGACAGAACAATATCAAAATGTATATCTTTGGAAACCAAGTGTAGGAAAAGTAACAGCGAAATTATATGATCGAAACAGTTTTAATTTTTCTCAACAACAAAAGTATCTTGGATTTATTCATGCATTTAGTGGCTGCGATACTACGTCTGCATTTTTCAACATTGGCAAAAAAAAATTTATGAAATTCATAAATAAAAATGCTATACAGCTACAAACACATATGGACACGTTTTTACGCGACAATGTAACTGAAGTAGAACTAAGCTATGCATCAGAATATATTGCATCAGAATATATTGTAGCTTCTTTGTATGGAGCAAAGTTGAACATGACCCTAAGCAACTGTCGCTTCCAGAATTTTTACAAATTTTCAAAAAGTGCTAAATTTTCTCTGGCGCAATTACCACCAACACCTGATGCCATCAAACAACATGGCTTAAGAACGTATTTCTTAAAATACCTTTTTTATTGAGTAAAATAATATTTTTTTCAACAACATGAGAATGAAAGTCATATCATATTAAACGGCAGCATCACAATTTTATTTATAAACGGCTAATAATTATAAAACAATTGAATACAATGCCAAAAATTTGAAAGAACCCACGTTTAATTATATGATATGTGACATTGAGAGATAATAAAAGTTGGTTTTTTGGCATTGCTTTTTCCAACTATAAAAAATTTGTTTCATTTTTCAATTTTGTTTTATTCTTCTCGAAAAATTTTGTTATTGAAGACTTCTAGATTTATATTCAAAAAATGTATAGAAAATGGCCCTCGAATTTCGAGTACTGGGTCCTCCTACTAGTTTGTATAAAACGGATAAAAATTGAAAAAAAAAGCTATATTCGAGTGGCCATATTTCGGTCAATTTTTAACCAAAATTTTTTTTCGACCTAGCATCTTAAAGGAAATTTTGTCTACTTTTTTTTCTATAAAGCAATACCTATACCTATCTCTGACCCGAAAAAAGTTATAGGCTAAAAAGCAAAAAACTAAAAAAAAATCAAAATTTTGGCTTTTTTTTTATTTTTGTTTCACAATTTTTGGCATAAAAAAAATTTTTCAAAATTTTTTAAATTAGCCATTTCGATGGGAAATTTTATTCTCTACAAAAAGTTTTATATAAAGTATATCGAAATTTTGCTTCGTTTGCGAGATATATTGAAAACACTGAAAAGGGTCCATTTTCACCCCTATCTCCAACTTCCACCCCCTAATTTAATAGCACTCCGCGGCTTTTTCTTCGTAAATGACCCATTGACCGATTCCTGCAATAAAAACCCGTGAACATCTTAGTTCCTTATTGCCCCGTTTTTTAGGACATAATCAATAGCCTAAAGGTAGGTTGTTTTCTTATACTGGCTGGAGCAATAAAAACTTTACATTCAAAATTATTTTTTACTTTTTAGTTCATTTTAAAATAAAAGCGTATTTTTTAGTTTTCTTAAACTATATTTTTTATTTACTTTTTAGTACTTGTGAGCAGAGCAGAAAAGGAAAGCAAAATTTGTTGATTTGAGTAAAACCTAACCTAACATTTTTGGTGTTATTTCATTATTATACAAACAAAAAGTTAAAAGAAATTAATTAATGGAAATTAATGCGGTTAATTTTCAAAATAAAACGAAAGCATAGTTTTAGATAATTATACAATTGAAATTGTATTTATAGAGATTTTATATGAAGAAAGCTCAAAACAATCAAAAGCCATCTATGAGCTTCTCAGTATATGAAAAATATGTAATTCACAATAGACTCCAACTGGGAACTTTCCTCTAGCGGGTTTCAATTGCGTAACTACAGGTGTTTTCTACTCGTATGTTAAAGCAAGAGTAGTTGGGAGTACTCACGAGTATGAAATAGTAGAAATTAGCAGAAAAGGAATGCAGCTACTTTTGCACAAGGCTGTATAGGGGTGCCTTCGCATTTTTTTTTTAATATTTTTCAGAATTCGTCGTTAAAATCAGCGGCAAAGATTTCATGGAAGTGCGTCGTAATTCGTCGTAGAATGAGGAGGATAAGTTGAAGGACGTCCAGGACTTTTTACGATTTGAATTTTTGAATTTAAATAAGAAGTGTGTGGCAAACGTTGGGATCCTTTTGGTGGAAAAAATCTGATTATTTGGCTAAGGTTTTCAGTGTTACTTTGACAGATGATAAGAATGAGGTGTTCGAAGATCAAGCCAAACAGACCGGTCCGACGAAGCATGGTTGTCCTCCAAGTGGAGAATTTAGTTCCCTCAGTGACCAGTGAAATCCATTCAGGAAGCGTTTTCTAAGGAAATGGCTTTCGATGCGTACAAAGCTTTAGTAGGATTCGGTAATACCAAGGACGGTGATACGGCAAAAAGTTGGGGTTAATGCTCTACTAATTAAAAATTTTAGGACGATATTGTTGGAATTAACATCAGCAAATTTGAAGCCTTGACTAAGGATACAGCAAAGCACTACGTTAGCCTGTACGTAAATAAATGAAGAAAACTATGGCGCCGTGCCAGCCAAGAAAGGATAGATGACGAAATCATGCGAAGGAAATGGAATTGGATGGGATACACCTTGCGACGCGAAAACGATAATCTAGGCAAACAGGCCCTTGAACCCGTCGAGCTGGAAGACCGAGAACTACGTGGATGAGAACTCTATTAGCAGAGCCCGCAAAAACTGGAAGATCCTGGACGGAGCTTAGAGCTGTCGCGCAAAACAGGGTCCGCTAGAAGGCAACTGTTTCCGACATATGTCCATTAGGGATTATAGGGGAATAAGTCAAGTAAATGAAGATCATTCAAGCAGTGTATTTGAAAAGTGGTGAAAGTGTTCTAAGTGATCAAAGCGACCAAATACGGCGTGTACATCCCTTGAAAACACGTGTTTTCGTCAAAAATTCGCGTTTTGCGCAAAAACACAATCAAAAACAATCAAAAAAGTGTATCTCATACAAACAAGAAAAGTGTGGACAAGAACCCCAGCATACACGAATACTTGAAGTCGGCTTCAAATAGACTTGAAAGTCATGTAACCTCAGATCGACTTCAAGTCTGCTTCACTCAAGTCTGTTCAAAAAATATGTGGGATCGACTTGAACTAATGCCATTTAAAACCTGCTTCAGCGCTTGAGTTTTGAAATTAGTTCTCCGTTGATTGTGCAATTCACTTAATAAATTTATATTATTTATATAAACTGCACATAAATGAGAAAAATTGTTTCTTCCATCAAGTATTTCGTGGCAAATTTATGCGAAGAGCCAAATATATTTTAAGCCAGCTTGAAGTTGAGCTCTCAAGTAGGTAAGCGCCGCGGATTAAACTGTCAGTTCAAGTCAAGTCCTCAGTCCGACATGTAATCTCTGTAATTTTCCATTTAACTGGCATTAGTTATTTCAAAGCCCGGTATGCAAGGCTCAAGGAATTTGCTCAAGAAAACCTTTTAGACTAGTGCCAAAGCGATTTAAATGAGGAAAAAAAATAAATTAATAGCAGAGAGGTACCAGCAATGAAATGTCGTTAAGGTTATAACTAAATGAAAAAAATATTTTTAAACTCGAAAAAAGGGCAATGGTAAAATGGGGATGCTATTTAGGGGTTAAAAACGTTTTTTTGCGATTTGCGGTGAAACATGACCTCCTAGTGGAAAATGTTTAATACAAAAGTTGTAGATAATAAAAATATCTAAAACTTTTGTATTTAACATATTTTGACATAACCTCAAATTTTCCAAGAAAATGGCGGAACGTCGATTTTTCAGTGTTTAATTTTTTTCTCCCGTAAAAATAATTCAATTTACATGAAAATTTCTAAGAGTATACCTTGTGTTGCGTTAAATAAGCATTGTTTTTTTTGTTTGGAAAACGGATAGTTTCCCAGAAATTAACATTTTTCGCAAAAAATACCCTTATCTTGCATGGGCAACTTTATTGATGTTTTTTTCGAATTTTCATATTCAATAAGTGCTCATTTAACCATTGAAATGTCTAGTTTCAAATGGTCTATACATTTTGATACTTTATTTTCATTAAACCGCCTAAAATTAAGAAAAACCGAACACCTGATTTTTCGAATCACGTACATATTTCTCGATTTTTTCAATTTTTTTTCAAATTTTTTATTTTTTTCTGTTAATGAGGGATTGAATTTCAATGACAGAACTTAGTTTTATATAATATTACTTAGAGCCGGGTTAGACGGTGCGCTCCAGCGCATGTGCCTCATGAACTTTGTGGATAAAGGGTGAAGTGGGGTGGTACCTCTCTTCATTCCCACTCCGCCCTTCATCACCAAACGTTCGTGAGGCACATGCGCTGAAGCGCACCGTCTAAAACAGCTCATACATTAAATAAATTTAATTACAGAAAGTGTGAAAAAACCATCCTGAAAATTTTAAATAAATAAGAAATAGATTCGTCGATTGAACTTTGTCTATTATAACTAGCTTGACATTTTCGATGAATGTGAGCGGCTGTTAATTTTTTCATTATGTTGTATTTGTGGTCAAATCTTTGTTTGCTCGTCCGAACCAAACGATTGAAAGCACCTGCTTTGATTTCATACAAATCTTTTGGATCATATTTTTTGGAAATAATATGGTCCGTCCATATTGTCAATCTATAATTTTTAAATTAATTAAAATAAATAATGTATAAAAAATCTCCCAAAACCATATTGAATATGATGCTTTAAAAATTGTATTACGAAACTGGAAGCATTTACCTAGTCACGGCGTAATTCAACTCAAACGAAATTGTTATTTTATTTCTTATTTTTTTAAAATTTTCAGGGTGGTTTTGCCACACTTTCTGTAATTAAATTTATTTAAGTTCTGTCATTAAAATTAAATCCCTCATTAACAGAAAAAATTAAAAAATTTGAAAAAAATTTAAAAAATCGAGAAATATGTACATGATTCGAAAAATCAGGTGTTCGGTTTTCCTTAATTTTAAGCGGTTTAATGAAAATAAAGTATCAAAATGTATAGACCATTTGAAATTAACCCCTAAATAGCATCCCCATTTTACCATTTCCCTTTTTTTCGAGTTTAAAAATATTTTTTTCATTTAGTTATAACCTTAACGACATTTCATTGCTGGTCCCTCCCAAAACTATCGGCACTAGCCTATTTGCATTTATTTCCTTAAGAAAAATTGACAACAGTTCAGAAATTTTGACAGTTCCTATTTTTCATTGCAAACATTACATAAATTGTTTTATGATTGTTTGGAATTAATGAAATTGTTTTAATTAATAAGGAATTAAAAAAGAATTAAAAAAACAATAATAAAAATTAAAAAAATGTTATTTTTAGTATTGCGGAAAGTTCCTTTCAATTTCAAAAAACAGCTGACATGTCATGTACTCATGAACCGTTAAAATTCGTTCAAGAAATAAATGAATCGACACTTATTTCTGGAGGAAAAACTAAAATTTTATCAAAAGCGGCATCTGCGTGTCATTAAAAAAAACGATATTTCTGGTGTGAATTTCTTGACTCTAGCATACTGGTTACAGAAATCGCTCCAGAAAATATTTCTGAGAGATTTGTTTTTAGATAGGCAAAGAAATTTCTTGAGCCTTGCATACCGGGCTTGAAGGCGAAAACGGGCTCATGGAAACACTTGTTTTCGAGGCGATGTAAAGGCCGTATTAAGAGAAAAGTGGTAATTAAATTGTGAATTAAAATGCCATAAATAGGATCTATTAGTGAGAAATATTTAATGAACTTTGAGAATTGTGTTAGTAATTTTGAATTGTAAATAAATAAATTTTGTGTGAACATTTAAAAATCGTATTCCTCAATTATTAATCCTACGAATTCGTTAAGCCATAAAAACTTAACAATTTATATAAATATAATAATATGAATATAAACGTCTTATTTAATTATTACAGACATTCCGGCTGGTGGGGACGTCGGACAGCAATGGAAAAGTCACTAGTACTTCTTACTTTAGCTAGTTCGACGGCTGTCATAGCATTAGTTATTGAATTAACTTATGTTATGATAATTAATACTAAATTAGAAGGTTCGTAGTAATTTTAGAATTTTTAAAACTATTGATTACTAACAAAGTCTTCAATTTTGACTCCTTAAGACATTCGACCCTTAATCTGGTGTAGCACCACTAATCATTGATGGTCTAGGTTTCGTTTTTCTACTCGGTCCTCTCTTTCAGATTTTGGTATGGAAAGAACCCCGACATTCTGATCTTCGATGTGAGCTCTGTTTAGGCGGACAAACTTAACCCGTTTTCAATGGTGTCAATTTTGTCCTTAGTTTTTTGTGATTTTCGATGGGCACGTACGTTCCTCTTAGTTTGATCCTACGAGTTCGGTGAGAAGGAAAAGTCATCCAAAGCAGAGCTTAGCATTACTGTGGAAGGATAATTAATATTGGACGTCACCTGGTATCCAGAATCCATCGTTGGGCATGCTTATGCTGTATTAATCCATTGGGTCGGCAATCCCACAGTACCATACCTTATATTCGAGAGCTGTCGGTTGTATCGAATTTTCCTCTCCAGATCAGCGGTAATCAGACAAGGCGTTCATTGAAGCCAAGAGATAGAACAGATTAACGAACGGACGGTAGACCTAAAAGTGAAGGTGAGCTAAAGATGCTATCCATGCTTCGGTGCCTCTAAAAAGTACTAACCTAAAGCAATATTTTTGTTTTCCTAAAATTTTTTAAATATATTCTACAATAAAAAAATATACTTCATTTTGCTTTATTCACCAATCCCAAAATTGTCACCAAACACAGAAGATGGAAAAACTCGACCAAAAACGACCATAGCACCAACAACAACTACTGCAAAACCAAAAGAACAAAATGACACTTGTCTAACCAACGAATGCATTCAAAATGCAGCAATCATTCTCCAAGCCATAGACTTCTCCGTAAAACCGTGTGACGACTTCTACAGCTTCGCCTGTGGCACCTTCGTGAAGGATACATATATTCCCATGGAAAGGAATCGGATAAACACGTTTACAATAACTAAAGATAAACTGAGTGAACAGCTGAAGATTCTTGTGAGCCAACAGCCCCGCGATGATGATCCTCGATCTTTTAAGCTGGTTAATGACTTGTTTAGGGCTTGTATGAACCAATGTATGACTTTATGGTAAAATTTATTTATTGGAATATTATAAAAATGTTTATTATTTAAGCTGTGATTGAAGAACGAGGCAAAAAACCTCTGGTGGACATCATTGAATCTATAGGAGGATGGCCAGTAGTCAAAGAAGACAGCTGGAAAGAAAATTCATGGACTTGGCAGGGTGCAGTTAAAAACTTCAACAGATTAGGACTAGGGGATGATTATATTATTGCGTTTGATGTTTTAATTGATATAAAAAATTCAACAAAAAGGATTATTTCTGTAAGTTTAATAATCCTCTTACGTTTCGAAGCTTGAAAATTCAAATAACAATGTATGTAATTATTTTAATAGTTGGATAAATCAAAGATTAGCCTGGATTTAAAATATCTTGTCGAAGGGCCAGATAATCAAATTGTCCAAGAGTACTACACATACATGGTAGATGTAGCTGTTATATACGGCGCTAATCGGGAGAAAGCAGAAAGGGAATTGAATGCTTCACTGGCATTCGAAATCGAGCTAGCAAAAGTTAGAAATTTTATAACATTTTACTTCAATTATATATTAATCTACTTCCATACTTTTTCTTAGATTTCTTGGCCCAATGAAAAACGTCGTAATAATGATATTCTTTACAATCCTATAACAATTAATGAAATGCAAAATAAATATCCATACGTTAGTTGGTTGGACTATATAAATACAATTTTACCAGAAGGATTAAATGTGGATGAAAATGAAGTAATTTTTACATGGATACCAAGTTTCCTTGAGAGTTTGGGACATTTGCTAGAACAAACTCCGAAACGAGCTATTGCCAATTATATGATGTGGTCAGCGGTTATGAGAGCATCACCATTTTTAACTGATGAATTAAGAAAACGTCAACTAGAATATAATAAAGCATTGTATGGAGTAAAAGAGGAGAAACCAAGATGGAAGGAGTGCACAGAATTCACTGGTAGAAAGTAGAGTGATACACAATATTACAATATTTTAATGCTCGTAAAACTAAGACGTGGATTCGGCCTAAACAATTTCAAGATTTTTTGTATAAAGGGGAGTTTACATCCCAACATCAAAGTGGAAGAACAAAATGGCCCTGTACAAAACTCAAGCGCAAAGTTTCCTTGAAAGCTCGAAACTTTTTAGCAGGGTTCGCATGATTTAAATCGTTTGATTTAAATCATTGATTTAATCGTGATTTAAATCAAATGATTTTTTCATTCAAATGTTTGATTTAAATCATGATTTAAAAAAATCACGATTTTTTAACAAAAATTAATCAATATCATATTTTTAGACTAATGAGATTTTACTGTTATATTCTTCAGTCAAGTTCACATTTAAAGTAATGTGGTTAGTGCGAATCATCGATTAAAAAACATGAATTCATACGAACAAATACATTATTTATTAAGTTTTTAGATATATAATAGTAAAATTTGATATTTGTTGCACGCATTTTTGTTAAAATTCTTTAAATGTGAACAAATGAACAGAAGGTAAATTATAAATGCGTTTAAACATTTTTTGGTTTTTTATTGCAAAAATAGTACTGCTTTAACCGAATAATTTCATTAAATAATAAATAAAAATTATTTCATTTAACATGAACAAATAAAATATTTAAACTATTACGGCTTATAATAATAGTATTAGATTTTCTAGTTATACAATTAATTTTTCTTATATGATTAAGTCATTTAATTATTAAGACTTTTACTCGATTTATGAGTATTGATGATTGGCTCGAGAAAAAAAAATCGCTTTATTAAAAAATTCAAAAAGTAATTACTAACTGAATGAGCACGCACGAAGCGCAAACTGCTCTAGTAACGTAAAAACAATTTTTTATAAGACATTTTTGCAATAAAATAAAACTTGATTTAAATCACGATTTTTTGATTTAAATCAAAAAATTCGATTTTTTTGATTTTTTTTAAAAAATCGTGATTTTTTCGAACCCTGCTTTTTAGTGTCAGACGTAAAGAATTGTGATTTGTGAAGAAACATTTTTAAAGAAAATTGTTATTTTTAAAGAAAATTGTGATTTGTGAAGAAACTTCTTTTAAAGAAAAGTGCGATTTGTGAGGACTAATCAAAAATTTTAAAGTTTCTTCACGAACAACATGACATTTTCATATTTTATTTTTGAAATAACAGAATTAAACGTGAAAGTGACATCTAGTGGGCATTAGAATACTTAAATTTAAAGAAACTAAAAGCTTTTTTCGGACTTCGCATTCGTAGAGTAGAGTAGAGCTCTACTTTGAGGCTGTCGTTTTCTGTTGCCACGTTGGTGCAAAAGAAATAGAACCATACTATTTTCTATGCGATAAAGGAGCTCAGATTTGCTCTTCCACTTTATTCTTGGGATGTAAACTCGCCTTAAATTTATTTTAGAGTAGACAGTGACAATTTGTTGGCCCCTGGGTTTTCATCTGCAATGTCATTGACCCAGGTTTTATTTGTTTAGGTTTTGATCATAAATTCGGTATTTGCTAACTTAAAAAACTCCAGGTAGCGATTTTCATTGGAATCGGAGTGCAATTTGCACATTCGTCGGCCGTATTATCGCGACCATTTTGATTTTATAAGTTTTGACCACATATTCGACATTTGCGACCTTATAAACCCCTAGATACCCAGTTTCATTGGAATCGGAACAAAATTGTCAAATTCAACCATATTTCCGCGGCCATATTTCGAATATCGGTCATATTTCGGCGGCCATTTGAATTTCGATAATCGGGCTTCATGGGGGACCCCCACGGACTTTCATGCAAAATTTCGAAGCTCTACGATGATTTTCAACGAAGGTCTCCATGACAGCGCTATCTAGGAGTGGCTTTAGAAAGTAATAGTAACAGCCTATGTTCTTTCTTTTAATGTAAATAGCACATGGTTAAAATTTCATTAAGATCGATTGCATGGTGTATGAGCCTATTCCGAACATATAGGGTTTAATTCGGGGGGCCGCGAAGTATGGTGGGACTCACCCTTTTGGCTGCGCGCGGCCTGAGATCCCATAGGGCGTCAATGGGCGCGTTTAGACCCGAGTTATTTTAACTCTCTTAAATGAGCGCAAAAAACTTGGCAAAGTTTCTAGCATGCCATTTGACAGTTCTCATTTTATAGCTAATAACAAGCAAAAATAATAATATTTCTCATTTTACAAATAATAAAAAGCTAAAAAATGAGTAATAATAATAATATCTTCATGCTGTATTGAAATATTTCTAAATTATTTGCTTACAACAAAAATTTACAAGGAAACGTCAATTCATTTTGGCTGTGCTATCTTTTAGCTAAGCCAAAAAGCAGAAATAAGTTAGCTAACAGCGCTAAAAAATTGCGGTTTTGCCTAGCTCAGTTAAATTAACTTGGGTCTAAACGCGCCCAGTTACAGCCTTATTAGAGCTATACTACACAATAGCATGTCCCAAATGCATTTACTCAAATTTATTTTTTGATTTTTATTCCAGCCTTCCAATAGCTGCTGGTGCACTTTACGTTCGAAAATATTTCCATGAAGCCGACAAAAACAGTGCTTTAGAAATGGTAAATGAAATTCTTGACGCATTCCAGAAGGTCCTTCAGGAAATTCATTGGATGGACGAAAACACAAGGCAATTAGCTATAAAGAAACTTAAAAGTATCGTTACACATATTGGATATCCAGATGAACTTATGGACAATGCTAAAGTAGAAGAATTCTACAAAGATCTCGAAATTGATAAAACGAAATACTTAGAATCAGTTATGAATATAACAAAATGGGCTAAAATTATGTCTTATAATAAACTGCGAAAGCCAGTAAATAAAACAGATTGGATTGATCATGCTGATCCAATTGATGTTGAAACGAAATATTCTTCTTTTGAGAATAGTATTCGTAAGTTAAACAATATCAATTGAAAGTTTTGATTCCTACATTTTTTATTTTTTTTTTTTTTGGTTAGTATTACCTGCTGGAATATTGCAAGGTAAATTCTTTTCTGCTACTAGACCAAAATATATGAATTACGGATCAATTGGATGTGTTACTGGACTTGAAATAATGCATGGATTTCATGATCGTGGTAGACAGTTTCATATTAATGGCCAATCAGCAGAATGGTGGGAAGAAAGTACTAGAGAAGCATTTTATAAGAAGGCTAAATGTTTTATAGAGCAATATGGAAACTTTACTGATGAAGCTACTGGAATGATGGTAAAATATAAATTTTAATTTTTGTTTGAAACATTTTTTAGTATTCGATAAAACCATGTAACTCTAAAAAAAGTATGGTTCCTGTACGCCATTATGGTATTTGTTTCATACTTGCTTGGAATAATCCTATTTCTTATTAACTACTAGCAAAAACCCGCGTGCGTTGCAACGCCTTTTAATAAAAAAACTTATGTGTGCACAGTCCGGTATAGGATAAACGTATAATGAAAAAAATAACAAATCTGCAAAACATAATTTTCGGCACATAACTCGACTATAGAATAATCTCTCACAGTCAGTATTTCCGAACTCGTACAACATCCAAGAGTTCAAACGCAGGGTTAATCCCCATCTTAAACACCCCCCGAACCCCATAACCCTTAACCTTTTCCCTCCTTACTAAGTTCCCTGCTAGACATTGCATCATGATGTGCAACCGACATAACGGACTGGTAGTACAAAGGGTGATTCCTGAGCTTGGCACTGCCGCATTAAAAAAAAAAAAATTTAGAGTTACTTATAAAAAATGAGTTTAAACTTTTTTAAAATGCGATGTTAAGCGCCACCTATTCGAAAAATTTTGTTATACATGCACAACAATCATATTCAGAATACGTGTCTCACCCTGTGCAGAACTTGCCCCATGGCATCGCGTCCTCGACATTTTGTTCCCCCTTGTTCATTGTGTTCGATATATTCTCTGTTTAAATTTTCATCAGACCCATTGATCATTTGCGGAGATGGCAAACCATAATCTTCACAGTATTTCCGCACATTGAAAGAACAATATCTTGCCGTGACAGCATTTCATTCGCGTTCCTTCGATTATCGAGTCCTGTTTTCGGTCTAACCCGATAGTCGGATAATAGTGAAAAGTAGGCTAAACGCCTAAGAAGATTCTGAATCATCCCGCGAAAGTCCTAAAATCGGATTAACCGTTCCGAGGTTTGAGGTTTACAATTGGAATGATAAAAAAAGTTTCCACTCGCTTTTCTCCGACTATCGGATCAAGTTTTCCGCCTGAATCAATAATCGGAACCGAGTGAAGCCTAGAACATGCCCAAGAAAATACTGAATCTTCCTGTGAAAGTCCCATCGCAATCGGATTACCCGTTGTTGGTAGGTAGGTAGGTAGGTTGTGTCTATATACTGGCTGGAGCAATAAAAACTTTACATTCAAAATTATTTTTTACTGTTTAGTTCATTTTAAAATAAAAGCGTATTTTTTAGTTATTTTAAACTATATTTTTTATTTTCTACTTTTTAGTCTATTATATGTCTTCCACCATTTTGTAGTGACCGTCATATTAGATTTAAAATGACGGCACACCGCTTACTGCACTATACTCGATTTTATTTGATGCCCATACCGAAAGAAAAGGTAATCCGCCATTTTGTGTTGGCCATCGTTTTGAATTTTGAATGGCCCTACAAAGCTAATTGTATTCTACTTGTCTTACCCTTTCATTTGATATCCATGTCGGGGGGTTAGGGAACACAATTCCAAAATTCGGCCGCCATCTTGGAACCTCCATCTTGATTTTTTTTAAAAATGGTTAGATTGCATTGTCACTCGAACTTTACATATGTGCAAATTTTGAAGTTGATCGGTTATATGGAAGTGGGTGAAAATCAAGTTGCAAGGTTCAAGTTTTCGGTCTAATTCGATAACGAACACGGTAATCGGGCTCGATAATCGTAACCGATAGTCGGATCCGAGTAAAAAAATAGCCTAAAACATGCCCAAGAAAATACTGAATCTTCCCATTGCAATCGGATAAGCCGTTTCCGAGATTAGCCCGGACAAATAGACAGACAGACATACAGACATACAGACATACAGACATACAGACATACAGACAGACAAAAATTTTAAAAATACTTGATTTCGTGTTAATATCGTGTAAATAACCATATAAACTTAGAAAATGACATTTATTTTGAAATCACAGACAGACACTCCAATTATATTTATATAGAAGATATATTCGTCGTTTGTTTTCCTATTAAAAGCATCGGTTATATTACGACGTATTTTTGTGTGAAACTACAACCAGTGGCGTAGTAAGAAATATTTTCGAAGGGGGTTAAATAGTTATAAATTGAGTCCTGAACTTTAGACATTATCTTTCAAAATTAGTAATAACTTTTAGTTATGTTTTAATACAAATAATACCAAAAGAGGTGTTTTAGAGGAATTCAGTTTATTAACTATTGACATACATGATCAATGGCTCCAGAGCAATTCTTGTGGAAAAGTCATAGTTCTATTTTTCTACGCTTTTCAGCTAATTTTGTATTCACCGTTTTTTTTCGAATTTCGCATAGTTTCGCCGCCAGGGGCCGTTTTGCGCTTTTTAGATTTTTGCCTGGTACGCAGCTCAAACGGAATTTTTCGCTGGACATTAAAAATTTATTTCTACACGGAAAAATGCCGTGTAGATTAGTGTGGCGAAATAGTAAACAGCTTAGAAAAATGGAACAGTTGGCGGGGGTTATGTGTCATTTTGGCGTGCAAGTGGGTTGAAGAAACTCGTAAGCAATTTGGTAAAAGTGTTTTTTTAATTTTTTCATCTCCATCCTGCATTCTGCAACCTGTTCCTCTACTTTATCCGCCTCTTAAAAACCACTTGCATTAAGTGACAGAGTATGAGAATACACCTTTATATGTCCGAGCACATAAATTATAACGAAACAGGTGGAGACTAACAATCAATGCCATCTACGATTCAGTAGGCATACTAGCAAAATTCCTACGGTGCTGCGTACCACAAAACGAAATTACAAAATAAATTTTTCGCTGTTGATTTCGTTTACGTTTTTTTACATACATTTTATATGGAAAATTTCTTTCCGTTTGAGCTGCGTACCAGGCATTTTTTGTATGAAAAATTAAATGAGATCAAAGTAGTAGTTGCAGTTTTTCAACGGGCTTTCTTTGTACACTTTGAATATCAACAGAATCTGAAAAAATGCGCAAAACGCCCTCTATCGGTAAAACTATGCGGAAATCGAAAAAACAGTGAAAACAAAATGTGAAGGAAATTTTATGCTCTACAACTTTGCTCTTTTGATGTTTTCACCAAAATGTGAGATAAATAGAGAAAAAGGCAGAAAAAGGCGAAAAAACGCCTATTAAATATAGCCTTAACCATATTTCGCTAGGCAACCCATCAACGTTACTTTTGTTAGCATATTTTTTATCATAAAAAAAAGAGTTCATTCGGTTTCTCGATCGGTGAAGGTCGTTCTTTTACGGATCCTGTACTAATAGCTTAAATTAATAAAAATTTGCTTTTTTTTTTAACCACTCCAGGCCTTCAATGAACAGTATTCATGGCAAGATTATATATTTATATTTTGTTTTTAATATTTCAAATACCAACAAATTCATAAATCATCCTTATCCCTTTATTCATTTAAAAAACACTAATAATTTATTACAGCTCAATGGAATAAATACCCAAGGTAACAATATCGCTGATAATGGTGGTGCAAAGCTGTCTTATCTTGCTTACAAGCAATGGGTACAAAAGAATGGTCCAGAACTTAAACTTCCAGGCTTACAATTTTCACCAAAGCAATTATTTTGGATATCAGCTGCTCAAACGTATTGTTCCAATTATAGAAAAGGTAAACAAATCTGGACATACAAAATAATTTTTTTTTTTTTTATTTTTAATCGTTTTCCAGAATTATTAAAATTAAAAATACAAGTGGGAGTTGAACCGCCTGCTCATTTTCGTATTCAAGGTATTTTGGAAAATTCGGAATATTTTGCAAAGGATTTTAATTGTCCTAAAGGAACACCGATGAATCCAAATCATAAGTGTGTAGTTTGGTAGATTTATTGAGATGTATAAGTAGTAATAGAGCTACACTTTATTTGTTGAATCAATTAATTATTTTTAAGTATAATTTAAGAATAAATCTTATTTAAAAAAATATTGAATTTGAGAAAAAGTTATTTGAGCGACGGATATGTTCCAGGTGTGCATGTGCTGGACAACTGCTTTCATTCATTTAGAGACCTATGCGGTCGGATGAAAGCACCACTACGACCACCATCACCTGCTAAACAATATAAATCAAAAGCCTTAATTTACGTATTCAACATATTGAAATTTGTTGTGCTTTACTCTTTCTAGGCTTGTGTAGTGAAATCAGTTATTTTTATGAAAAACCATGAAGAAGCCAGTAAGTTTCAATGACCGTGATCAACTTAAATATATGGTAGCATGAAGTTTTGCATAACGTGAAAGCAGAAAAGGCTCGTGGGAAACAAATGCACTGGATGCATTTAGAATTTTTAAAATAAAATAAATAAAATACTATTATATATGAAGGAATATAGTCTGCAAGATCAGTTGAAGGCCTCCAGCAAATGGGAGACTGAAGTCACAGGCGCCCAGGTACCCCTTATAGTCCGGGAGCCAGTGACAGATTTTTGTCAGTCATTTCATTTCGGCTGAAACTTCGTGGAACGCTCAATTCAGGTGTAATATAAAGCATCTTGAACGTCAGCTGGCCCACCGTTGGTGGGTGGGGCAACGGCAGCCCCCCCCCCCCCCCCAAACACGTAAAAAAAAGAATGGTTTCAGTGATTTCATTCCGGCTGAAAATTGATCAGATGAGATTTGACATACATATTTCTTTGAATAAAAACAATCGTCAGCCGGCCGTACATCGATGGAAATCCTGTCAGCTGATCCAGCGAAAGTTCTTGGATAGAAATTAGGTATATGAGCACAATCATACTAACGAAATACATCAGCTGACAAACTTTTCCCACGCCAGCTGACGGTGTTTTTTATTTAGAGAATCACATAAATTATCATCTGATCAACGCTATGTAACCCGCTCTTCAAAAATGTTGATGTAGTTCTACTTTGCACTGTGGTATGGTCGAGCCATAAATATTTTTTTGGGAAGTTGAAAAACGTCGTTATCAAGAAGTTTGTACGTCCGTTGAAAAATTGCTACTCTTGCCTCAGGCCGCCATACATTGAGAGGAAAGCGGAATAAGTGTGTGGATGATATGACACGCCACTATTAAACGCGAGAAAACATGTGGATTATACCGACAGTTATTCTTTCCTCCTCAGCCACACATTAGAAATTGTACACACGTGCAATCCTGCCGGTTGGAGTGGCTTGAACTGTTCTAATCGTAGTACATTCAAAACGCTCGTTTTCGGGGTCAGAACAGAACACCGATTTGAGACTACTTTCTCTTTATGTTTTGTGAGTCGCTGATTACGAAAATCGGGGTCACTCAGCCCGCAAATTAGGGCGACACCCTTAAAAATGAAAAAAAAACATCCCTTTTAAAGGATTTTTCGCGATAATTTCAATTATAAAAAATTCGGAATGGCACTTGGAAGGTTCATAATTTTACCAACTCCACACGCCACACTTTAAGTGCCAAAGCAACAACAATTCCTATTCACTTTTTCATCTCCTTTGAAAGCTCAAAATCTTGCGCGCTATCTCGCAAGAAAGAATGTGTGGTGTGAGGACGAAAAGCTTTTTGCAGTAAGGCGCGCAATCCGGCAGGAAAGCCCGCGGTTAACTCCTTAAGAGTGGCGTGTTCGCTTTCCTCTCAGTGTATGGCTTACTATTGACACTTTTCAATGTCTTCTGGCCGTACATGTTAAAAACAAACTCTTCTACCTTGGCAAATATGTCTTCGTTCGATTGTGTTGACAGAAAGGCTAAAGGTATGAATAAAGGTTTCCGTGAAATTTTCAGATTGTCTCATTATTTCAAACGGGGGCTTTTTACCTCTGAATTCAGTGCATGAAAAGCTGATAGTGCTGCGCTTACATTACTGCCTAAAGCTGCATATAATCTTGAGACATCAATAAACCGTCGATTATTTCCATACAAACCCATGGCACCAAATAGTATAGTCCGGGGGAAAGCTCGTCAGCTGATGTATTTCATTAGTACAATAATTGTGCTCATACCTAATTTCTATCTAAGAACTTTCGCTGCTTCAGCTGACAGGATTTCCCTCGATGTACGGCCGGCTGACGATTGTTTTTATTCAAAGAAATATGTCAACTCTCATCTGATCAATTTTTAGCCGGAATGAAATCACTGAAACCATTCTGTCTTTTTTCGTGTTTGGGGGGCTTCCATTGCCCCACCCACCAACAGTGGGCCAGCTGACGTTCACGATGCTTTATAGTACACCTGAATTGAGCGTTCCACGAAGTTTCAGCTGAAATGAAATTGGTCACCAAAATCTCTTAGAAGGCTGAATCGGTTTCGTCGATCTTCAATATCTACGAATGACCAAAACATCATATTAAATCAAGAAGCAGGTACTAAAAGCGAGCTAACTGAATAATTGGAGGCTCCACCAATAGCATATACCAATAATTCTACTATTCCACCACACAAGCTTAGACGAAGCTAACAAAACCATAAAGTGGCGCAAAAACAACAAGTGCAGAAGTGTACATAAAAGGATTCAAGAAACTAAGCAAATATTGAATCAAGAATCAATGCCTGACGACTGGAAAGGAGGGCTGCACAAAAGCAGATATCACGGTGTGCAGGAGTAGCTTCCCAGTAGGGAAAATCGCAAGTACTTACTCTAAGAAGTAGATTTGGAAGTACTTATTTAATTAATGTTTTCTTAAATACCAAAGAAGTACTTCTGTAATGGCTTAATAGTAATGCAGAGGAATGGGTTTGGTGGCCGTGCGTTCGATTTCGCGCACAGTAGGGAAAATCGCAAGTACTTACTCTGGGAATAAGATTTGGAAGTAATTCTTAATTTCTAATTATATCTATTAAAATATGGATTTTTATTTTAACTATTAATGTCTTTCTGAATTAATTTTGCTTATGTTTCATTAAAATTTAAAGAAAGTTTTAAAACGCTTTATTTTACCACAACCACCCCCCCCCCCTCCTCCCGCCATCCGCCAAACTGCATTACATTACAAAAATTTACAATATAATCGCTTTATAAATGAGTTCAATGTGGTATAAGTACTTCCAGGTCACATTCTAAGGAAGGGAAAAAGGAAGTAATTCTACAACACATTCTGTGGAAGGGACAGTGAAAGTACTTCCCCGCCTACGCCATCGCCGTGTTAATGTAATGTCTTTTTTGTACTGGGTGGAAGTTGACTGCTTCTGCAGAATGACATCTAGAAGTACTTTTAAAAGTACTTCTATTCCCTACTGGGTTCATACGCTAGAAGCATCACAGGACAATACTGTGGCTTTATTCCAAACGAACCAATAACCGTTGTCGACGCTAACAATGTCTAAAGCTTCAATGCTTATACCTCTTCCATAAACTTTACGGCCCCCTATGATAGGATCATCAGAGTAGAATTCTATAAACAATGAGACAATGCGGAATTTTAAATGATTATGTAGGTTAACCATTGCAAATATCTCAACCCAAGTAAAGATACCCGGAACACCGTCCAGACCATGGTACAATAATACAAGGTAGGTTCATAAGGAAAAGCTCTGTTTCCATCTTGAAAAGCTCTCAGGCCTTTTACATTAGAAAAGATCTGAGTGACGTCACGGGAAAGCTTTTTTCCTTTGTGAGAAAAGATCTGAGTGACGTCACGGGACCCTTATGAGCTTACCTTGTAATTATTGTACCATAGTCCAGACCAACAGTTACTGACAGCAAGGTTTTCGGCACGGTATACTGCAACAAGGTATGTAATGTAAAAGAGACTGACAGCTGCGAATATCGTAGAAAAATGTGACGTCACCCGCTGACCTAATGCAGAAAAACAACAACAACAATTTCGATTTTATATGGGAAGAGGTCAACGAGTGACGTCGCACTAATACGATATTCAGTCTTTTACATTACCTTGTTTCTCTATACCGTGGGTTTTCGGTAGTTTAGGTTTAAGCCATACGACTACTATACCAGAGGTTTTTGGTTTAATTCCACGCAGGGTTGTTCGTTTTTACACTTCTCCCGCCTAAATAATATTTCTTCTTCCTTGGCATCTTGAATTCACAATTTTACGCAAAGCCACACATTCCTAGAATGAAACAATCAGAAATGTCGGAGATTGCTGAATTAAAGTTTAGTGATCTAGGAAGTGTCCGTATTGAAAGTTTTGATCGGATCGTGGGAATTTGTCTGTTGTGGGTTTAAGTATAGTTGTGAACTCAGGGGTGGTAGCACGTAAGTTGTTTCAATCGACCTCTTCATACAAAAATTAAGAATTTTTGTATGAAGAGGTCGATTTAAACAACTTACGTGCTGCCACCCCAGATGTGCACATGTACATGGTGAATCGAAAGCTTACAAGATGTGAGGAGTTGCAAGTTTAGCAAACAAATCACGTGCACATAAGACTAGCTTTTCGCCAAATATTAGCCGTGTTCCTTTTCTGCTCTTTTTTACTCGTACTTACTTGGAACTACTCCTGCTCTCACAGAAAATTCATAGGTTTTACTCATATCGACAAATTTTGCGTTCCTTTAATTGTTTACTCCGGAGTACTTAAAAGTAGAAAAGGAACACGGCTATTAATACCACCTAATAGCATACCGCCAAAAAATATTAAAGAATCAAGACCCGGCAAATTTTGAAAATTCCAAATTAAAGTTTGGTGCTTGATTTTTAGCAAACGTTTATGAAAGCTCGCAGAAGGCGGATATCAAAAGATGCAAAACTTTTTGCTTACAATTTTTTAATCTGAATGGAAGGAAGATGTTCACTAATTTAACTCTGTTCTTCATTACCTGTCGCGGCGTTTGGTCCAATCTTATCGGAAGTTGGCAAATTTTTAACTAATTAACTTATAGAAATTATAAAAGTGTTTATGATTTTGTGTTATGATTGAATTATTTATATTATTTATTTGACAAGAAAATAATCTTATTTTTTTAAATTCAAGCTCTATTTTATGCGTAAATAAAAATTAAAAAGAAATGTTAATGAAGTGAATAATTACAAATAAAAAGATACAAAAGTGAAATAAGTGCAATTGCTTAAAAATTACATCAAATTTACATTTCTCTAGTCATGGATCCGGCAGATGGGATCGCAAAAAAGTAAGTTTCGTTCAATTACAATCAAAACTTTCATAAGAAGAAATTAAAAAAAAATCAAGTTTTGTTCATGACTAGCTTTTAAATGTAATTTGACAAAGATGCGACCTCCGAAATGGCAATTCTTCATTTTGTGCATAAACAAACTAATAAATATTAACTCGATTGTTTATCTGGTTTTTTTATGCACAGGTTTTTAAGAAGGGATTGTTTCCTCGGTTCAAGGTGAACAAGGTAGTCCCAAACATTACGTCGTCGTTGGAAATTATTGTTACTAGGATAACATGTTGACGTCCTCTTGATTTTTATTTTATTTTATATATATTATTATCATTATCGAAAATGATGGAATGTTGATATTAAATTTATGATGATATTATGGTTTTTTATAGGTTCCGAAGAATTAGACTTTAGCAAAACATCTTTCAAATTTCTTTCATCCTTAAGCCTAGTATGGAGTTCGAACGGAATTCCGTTCCCCATATAAAATACACGTAAAAAGATGCACGGAATTCCGTTCACCAAATTTTTCCGTACCCATTTTGTTTTATGAGTACGCAGTTCGAACGGAAAACTATTGGTAATATTTAGCTTGTGAAATTCTCTAACAGGTGGCTTGAAGGGAATTGGAGACTTTTTTCCGTTCATGTTGGAACGGAATAAATGTAAGACAATTGAGGAGTGCGCGAACAAAACGGCACATGTCCAATTTTGAAAATTGTTCAGAAAACGCAAAAAACTGTTTAGGTCTCTGAACTGATCACACCAACTATTTATGATTATGTCAGGTTGTGCTACTATTTGAACTCATTCAGAACCAAAAAAAATATTTTAAAAATGTTTAATAAACTAAGAGAAAAAATTCCCTTTTGAAAATCCACATTGACGAATGGTTAAAAAATATAAATATTCGTAAGACATTGTGCCTTTTTGTAGGGAAACCTTCATTTTGCTATCAAAAAAGTATGACATGCAAGTGCTTTTTGAAGTGTCTGAAATTGAAATTAGTTGTAGTTGAGTGTAATGAACACGGTTTAGTCAAAAAACTTAAAACGGTCAACCATGGACATGTGCCGTTTTGTTCGCCCACTCCTCAATTATTCCGTGTTGTGTGTTAGGTAATTTTGACAGGACGAATGAAAAACTGCTATTGCCGTCAGTTCGTGGTTTTATATGTGTTTTTTAACAGTCAGCTGTTCGCTTTTTCTCAACTGTTAGCTTTTCTCCACGGTATTCTACACGCAATTTTTCCGTGTAGAAATATTTACCAAAAATGCTGAACGGAATTCCGTGCGAAGTCCATACTAGGCTTTAGTAAATAATAAAACATTTGCTGGCTGGCTTGAAAACAACAGAAAGAATATTGCAAACCAAAACATTTATAAGCTATTCACATGAAATGCATATTAACAAAAGCGACAATTTTATCATTTGTGTGTGAAAACTTAAGAATTATTGTGATTTTTTGGATAAGATTAGCAAATTGCTAACGTATGATTTGATGTTACATGAAGGTACGACACGCTTAACAGATAATAATTATAAAATCCATTGCTTGTTTCCCCATCAATTAACTATTATATCAATCGCATCGTCGACAATTTAGTAAGCGCGTATATTATTTTCCGCTGCAGGTCCACCTGCTATTTATTTTTACGTTAGGTCTACTTAGGTCTTCATTTGTTATCAATTTTCTATACTTTTCTACCTTCTGTAAGCATTTTTAGCCAATACATTATTTCGTATAATTTTATAAATATTGTATGGGGATCCGACTCCTAGTCCTCATAGGAATTTATTAATAAAGAAGGAAAGAAGGATACAATATGAATATTATATTTATTTGGAAGTTAACCCGAAGGCTGTACAATGATAACTAAACTTAGAGTCTAAAACAATTCATAAACTTAACGTTTGAATAATAATTCGCTTGCTTATCTTAAAATTAACATTTGAATTCGATTAAAAGTGGAGTGTTTTAATTTCGTTTGTGTACAGTGGCTTTTCTGTAACATGTTGTTGTGCATGATAGTTTTTAACATGTAGATGGCGTTGAACACGCTTCGTAGTCGGGTCGCCACAATTGTGATGATTTATGCGCCATCTATTAGAAGTTTGAAGAAACTGTTATTTGTAGCGAGAATTTGAATTAACGATTTGTAACAATTTATGCAATTAGCTAACATCGCGCCATCTTTTAGTTGGAATTTGAACGATCGGTAATTGAAGAAGTAATACCTGTGACACACTATATTTTCATTACGATGGTAACTATCATTATGATGGTCAAAGAAATTATGGGGTGACACATTACACTTTACTTTCATTTGCATCTGGCATACCAAGGGCACTGTAAAAAAAATATGTAAATTCACAGTCTAAATGTATAGTAAAATTACAAATCGCGGTATGAAATACTAATTTACTACATAATTATTGTAATTTTACTAGAAATTTTGTAATATCACAAAAAGAAATTGAGAATCTCCAATACTGCATGACGTAGGCCGTGTTTTTTTAATGAACTATATAGGTCTTCGATCCAGTTCATTAAAAAACGACAATGGAAATTTCACTAAGCGCCATCTTCAGTGCTTTAAATATATTAAAATTAATCCGAAGTTGCGTGTCAGTAAACAACTGTTACACGAATTCCCCTCTAGAAAATAATAAGTAAGTTTCTAAAAAATAAATTATTTGTTTCCTCCTGCCTTCAAATTTGCTCTCGTCACTTCTAAGTTGTTTTTATTTTAAATGACATTTTTCCGACAGCCGGTAAGTATGCTACATTCCGAAAAGAAAGGGAAATTTTGAAATGTCCCAAGACCTGGATAAAAACCTCGATAAAACCTGGGTTTTCAGATTTGTATGGGGAAGAACTATATAGTTCATTAAAAAAACACGGCTGTAAATGTTGATTACATGAATGTGACCTATATTTACGCAATGTTGTGTATTTTTTTTCTAAATCGTTTATGTAGGAAAATTACAATATTTCTTAGCATTATTTATCAATGTTATGTACTGAACTTTGTACTGTGATTTTACAGTAAGAAGCGTTATTTTAGAACTTATATTTTCAGTAAAATTACAAATTGTTCATTGAAATCTAAGGTTTAAATTTTCCTTCTCATAGATATAATTCACAGGTAACAATGGAATACTAAGCATATACTCGATTGTTCTTAAGTTAAGGTCAGACCTTTGACTTTGGTCATGGTCTGGGCAGTTCTTGTAACAGCTAAGAAATTTTTGATAATTTTTGATGCTTAGGGCCGATGCACAATTAAGGCTTCAAGCTGCAAACTTCAAGCTTCAAAAATTAGGATAAAAGGGTTTGTACAATAATTCACATATACAGCTTCAAGCTGCAGTGCTCAAATAAAGCAAAACTCAGATGAAGCTTGTAGTTTGAAGCTTGCAGCTTGACGCTTGAAGCTTTCATTGCGAGTCGGTCCTTGCATGGTGAGCAAAATGCTATTTTTATGTATAGGGAGAGGGCGTACACAAAAGTTTTGGAAATTTACAAAACTATGAAGTGAAAGCTCCAATACTGATTGTATTTTTACATCCCACAAATAATGTATATTTACTTCACAGTTGGTAAAAGTACGTAAAGTAGAATTGGAATATTCCTAATAATATATATTGCAAATTTACAAAACTGCTTGTGAATAAAACTTCCAGTATTTTTTTTGTAAAATTATCACAGAAATTTTTTGCAGTGTAACTAAAACTTATCAACAGCTTTGTAAACTTAGTGTATCCACCCTGTATAAATAAAATTATATATATAAATGCCTTTTTTAATTATTACAGACATTCCGGCTGGTGGGGACGTCGGACAGCATTGGAAAAGTCACTAGTACTTCTTATTTTAGCTAGTTCGACGGCTGTCATAGCATTAGTTATTGAATTAACTTATGTTATGATAATTAATACTAAATTAGAAGGTTCGTAGTAATTTAAGAATTTTTAAAACTGTTGATTACTAACAACGTCTTCAATTTTGACTCCTTAAGACATTCTTAATCTAGTGCAGCACCACTCATCATTGATGGTCTAGGTTTCCTTTTTATACTCCAGCCTCTATTTCAGATTTTGGTATGGAAAGAACTCCGACATTCTGATCCTCGATGTGAACTCCGTTTAGGAGGACAAGGTCCATAGGCTTTGCGTCTTATCCTGGCCACAGCAGGCTTAACCAGTTTTCAATGGTGTCAATGTTGTTAGATTTTTGTGATTTTCGATGGGCACGTATAGGTCCCTCTTGGTTTTGTTTGATCCTTAGAGTTGGGTGAGAAGTCATCCAAAGCAGAACTACGCATTACTGTGGGAAAGCTAATTAAAACTGGAGGTCACCTGGTATCCAGAATGCATCGTTGGGCATGCTTATGCTGTATTAACCCATTGGGATGGCACAGTACGATACCTTATATTTGAGAGCTGTCGGTTGTATTGAATTTTCCTCTCCAGATCAGCGGTTTTTAAAATCGTGGTACCGTCCAGCCTCTCAAAGCCCCATGCCTCATGACTCCAAAAAGTACTAACTTAAAGCATATTTTTGTGTTACTAGAATTTTCTAAATATAAAAAATATACTTCATTTTGCTTTATTCTCCAGTTCCAAAATTGTCACTAAACACAGAAGAACGAAAAACTCTAACAAATACGACCTTAGCACCAACAACAACTATCCCAGGACCAACTGCAGAACCACAAGAACCAAATGACACCTGTGTCACCAAAGAATGCTTTCAAACTGCAGCTAGGTTACTCCAAGGCATAGACTTCTCTGTACAACCGTGTGATGACTTCTACAGTTTCGCCTGTGGTACCTTCGTGAAAGACACATATATCCCCGTGGATAAGAATCTTGTAGATACAATCACAATAATTGGATATAAACTGAGAAAACAGCTTCGGATTCTTGTGAGCGAAGAACCCCGCGAAGATGATCCCCGATTTTTTAAGCTTGTTAATGACTTTTTTAGGTCTTGCATGAATCAATGTATGTCAGTACAGTAAAATTTATTAATTGGAATATTTATAAAAATGTTTATTATTTAAGCGTTGATTGAAAAACGAGGCAAAAAACCTCTGGTGGACATCATTGAATCTATAGGCGGATGGCCAGTAGTTAAAGGAGATAAGTGGGATGAAGATTCGTGGACTTGGCACGGGGCAGTTAAAAACTTCATCAGATTGGGATTAAGCGATGATTACATTATTAAATTTGCAGTTGTAATCGATATAAAAAATTCAACAACAAGAATTATTTCTGTAAGTTACGAAGCTTGAAAATTCAAATAACAATGCAATTATTTTAATAGTTGGATCAATCAAAGATTGGCTGGGATCCAAAATATCCTTCCAAATGGCCATATAGTGAAATTATGCAAGAGTACTACAAATACATGGTAGATGTAGCTGTTATATACGGCGCTAATCGGGAGAGAGCAGAAAGAGAGTTGAAAGCTTCACTGGAATTCGAAATCGGGCTAGGAAAAGTTAGGAATTTTATAACATTTTACTTTAATATTACATTGATCTACTTCCATACTTTTTTTTTAGATTTCTGCGCCTAATGAAAAACGTCGTAATAGTAATATCCTTTACAATCCTATAACAATTAATGAAATGCAAAATAAATATCCATACGTTAATTGGTTGGACTATATAAACGCAATTTTGCCTGAAGGATTAAATGTGGATGGAAATGAAGTAATTAGTATTGTTACACCAAGTTTCCTTGAGAGTTTGGGACCTTTGTTAGAACAAACTCCGAAACGAGTAATTGCCAATTATATGATGTGGTCAGTGGTTTCGAAAGCATCATTCTTTTTAACTGATGAATTAAGAGCGCGTGAACTAGAATTTAATAAAGCATGGCAAGGAGCGAAAGAGGAGAAAGCAAGATGGGAAGAGTGCGCTGGATACACTGGTGAAAGGTAAAGTGATACTACACAATATTTTAATTCTTATAAAACAAAGCCATAGATTTTTTGTCCAAAAATTTGAAAATTTTTTTTGTATAAACTTATTTCAGTGTAGACTCAGGCTTAACTATTCGCAAAACTCAATAAGCAGCCGCAGTTGCTTTATTTTCTAGTTAGCCATATTTCAAGTTAAAGTTTTTTTTCTGACTCGTATTTGGTATATAGAAGAATGTTGGAGACTAGTCGAAGATTTTCCTCAAACTAAGTGAATGAAGTGCAGAGCTCCTGATTGGCGAAATAGATTTACTGATTGGTTTAACCCAACTTGTTTGGTCAGGCACATCTGGCCAAATTTCTTGGATATGAGATCAGGGATATTGTAAGATATTTATTAGGGTGGGTCAAAAAAATCAATTATTTTTTTTTTACAAGTGACACGGAAAAATGGGTTGCTGGACACCGTACAAAAATTCTCACTCAATATGAGCTCTTAATTTTAATAGGAAGATCCTCCGCATCGCAATTTTTTCTTCAGTCCAATAGAAAAAAATTCATACCTCATCATTAATTGATTGTACAGAAAAATGTTTTAGGAGAATTTTGTAGGAAATTTAATGCTCTACAAAAAAGGTATATTATATTTTTTCTGTAAACCTCACCATTTGGAAGATATTGAAGATTTAAGTTTTATTATTTAAAGACAAATTTCATTTTTGTTAAATAAAAAGATAACGGTGCATAACTGCCAATTTTTTTCCAAAAAATAAATTGTCCACGTCAAAATACATAATGTGTGGAAATTTATCAATATTGGTGAAATAATATAGGAGTTATCACCTGTTCAATTATTGGAATTACGGTACTTTGGAGTGGAATTACAGCGAAACGGGACTTGAGCGACACTTTTTGTTAATGCAGTTTATTTGTGCATAGTTAACTGTACATTGTGTGAAAATTTCATCAAAATCGGAGGTGGTCATGGTATACTGTAGATTTACCGAAACAAAAATGAAATTTGTCTTAAAATAATCAAATTTAAATCTTCAATATCTTCCAAATGGTGAGGTTTACAGAAAAAATATGGTATACCTTTTTTGTAGAGCATTAAATTTCCTACAAAATTCTCCTAAAACATTTTTTTGTACAATCAATTAATGATGAGGTATGAATTTTTTTCTATTGGACTGAAGAAAAAATAAAAAACTGCGATGCGGAGGATCTTCCTATTAAAATTAAGAACTCATATTGAGTGAGAATTTTTGTAAGGTGTCCAGGAACCCATTTTTCCGTGTCACTTGTAAAAAAAATTGATTTTTTTGACCCACCCTAATATTTATTATTCATGTGTCAATTTAAATTTACTAACGAACCACAACTATCCGCTAAAACATTTGGTCCGACATTGTTGGGCTTCTTCCGTGATATGAAACAAAATATTACTTCTCTTATCTTTGTGCTTTTATGATTTCCAAAAATATAGAATAGCGCACTATAAGACTCCTTTCTCTTTGATCCTTATTCAAGGCTTCTATCCCGTACACCAATGGACTGAATAACCAAAAGAATCGAAGGCGTTTCATTCTAGTACAGTACAATGTTTCATTTTGTACTGCCTTTTAAGGTGAAAGTCCCAGCGTAGGAGTCACCCTTTTAGTCCAATAAATAGGTACTTTTTCTTTGCGAAAAATACCCCAGGCGATTTTGTTTTACCAAATGATTTTATATATTTTTATAAGTTTAAATTCAAAATGGTTTCATCCCCACCCTCTTGCTAAACTTACAGTGAAGGGAAACGCTTTTAATTCTATATCTCAGAAACTGTGCATTTTACGACAAAAATGTATATTATCTTTTTTGTAGATAAATAAGTGAATTAACTTTTTTGTTTAGAATTTTTTTTGTAAAGTCAATATCTACGGAGAAATAGTGCTTCAAACTTCATATATCACTTTCTTTGCACGATATTTCGTAAATGGTTAATTCTACATGAAAAAAATCCTTCGAAAGACTTATAGAACACACGATTATCTATCATTTTTGTTATAATCATTTTTTACGTAGGGCTAATATTGCACGAGTTATGGCGCTTTAAGTGTCGAGAAACGTAAATTCACAAGTAATATTTTGCCAATATCTTTTTAATTACACGTTTTATTGCAAAGCCGATTACAACTTTTTTGTGCGCAATTTCATTGCCCACACTTTTTGTTCTAACTATGGTATGGTATTTTTCGCATTACGAAGGCCTTTTTTTCGACCTATTTATTGGACTATGTATTTGTAGTATCAGTCCATCATGTCGTACTGTTCATTGTGCACGGTTCGAAAGAAAAGTGTGGAGGAGGCGATGAATCTTGCCTTTGAACTACTGAGTTCAGACCAAAGAGAAGAATTTTACAGGAAGTCCACTCTAACAAAAATCAACACTAAAAATCTTTGTAACGGGGCTTCGATTTGGCAAAGTAAATATCCTCACCAAACTGATTATCAAGAACAAGTACCATCTGATAGATCAACATCCGAATTAAGCGGAACTTGGGTCCCATATTATTAACCGGTTAAGCCAGCGAGGCGCCTTATTAGGGCTACAACAGAAGAGCATGTCCCATGGCCCTTCGCACACTTGTCCATAATTTCAAACCGGTTTTAATATGAGTTCAAAAATACACTCGGAACTCACTTCTCTCCATCATTTTCGTGTAACGATTGTAATGCCTGTGTAGTAGTGTGGGGTGCAAGCACAGCGAAGCAGCTTTACTGAGAACGAAAATATGCTTGTGTTAGTGTAATGGACGGTGAAACCAGAAAATGTTTGGGTGAACAAATGATGGAAAATTATGGAAGAAAAGTTGTCTTCCCTGCGACCCCTTGCCTATAAAACCGGTTTTGGTTTTGATGTTATGGACAAGTGTGCGGAAGGCCCATATGCATATATATTTACTCAAATTAATTTTTTGATTTCTATTCTAGCCTTCAAATAGCTCTTGGTGCACTTTACGTTCGAAAATATTTCCATGAAGCCGATAAAAACAGTGCTTTAGAAATGATAAATGAAATTCTTGTGGCATTCCAGAAGAATCTCAAAGAAATGGATTGGATGGATGACAACACAAGGCAATTAGCTATAAATAAACTTAAAAATCTCGTTGCACATATTGGATATCCAGATGAACTTTTGGACAATGCTAAAATAGAAGAATACCACAAAGATCTCGAAATTGATAAAACGAAATACTTTGAAACATCATTGAACATAAAAAAATGGGATAAAATGATGGCTTATAATGAGCTGCGAAAGCCAGTAAATAAAACAGATTGGATTGATCATACTCATGCATTAGAGGTTAATGCTAATTTTGCTGTTACTGAGAATAGTATTCGTAAGTTTAACAATTATCGTGGTTACATGAGGCGATCGAAAGCTCGACTTGAAAGTGGCTTGAAATACGATCTGTGTTTTTGGTTCTTCTCGATTGAGTTACTGAGATCCAAATAGGATTGAAACTGACAGATGACAAATGCCAAGTTGCAATAATGAAATACAGTGAAGAAAATTAATAATTTTGCAAGGTTTTTCTGCTTATTTCAATAATTTAATGTTAATTTTGAAAATACAAAATCAGCACGTGAAAATAATAAGAAGGAAACTTTTGAGTAATTTATCCAAAAAGTTGGAAATTAATAGTTTAAAAACTTTTTAAAAGCATGAAAGCCATGCTTACTATTGCCATACAAAACATTCCTAAGAGGAAGCCCAAGAGATTTTGGATGTTAAATAGAAGGAAGCATGTTGTTTCTTCATTTGTCGATTGTATTTCGATTAGTCACAGTCGTTTTTCACAACACAAAATACTTTTGTAAATAGAAAATAAACGCTCCAAACAAAAAAAAAAACCAAGTAACCTAAAAACGTTAAAATTGAATTCGATCTAATTTCAATTTGTGTTTACATGCACATTCTTGATTCAATTTCAATTCGATCAAGAAAATTTTTTGTATCGGATCGAGCCAATTCTATTTCAAATCGATCTGTGTTTACATAAGATCGAAATATATTTCAAATATTTTTCAAATCAATTTCGAGCGTCATGTAACCAGGGTAAATGTCAATTGAAATTTTTGTTTCAAACACATTTTATTTTATTTTTTTTTTGGTTAGTAATAAGTGCTGGAATATTGCAAGATAAATTCTTTTCTGCTGCTAGACCAAAATATATGAATTACGGATCAATTGGAAAGCTTATTGGATCTGCAATAACGCATGGATTTGATGATCTTGGTAGACAGATCGATATTAATGGCAATGCAGTAGAATGGTGGGCAGAAAGTACTAGAGAAGCATTTTATAAGAAGGCTAAATGCATTATAGAGCAATATGGAAATTATACTGATGAAGCTACTGGAATGATGGTAAAATATATATTTAAATTTTTGTTTGAAATATTTTGTAGTATTCGATAAAACCTTGTAACCGTAATAAAAATTAAGGATCCTTTACGCCATTATGATATTTGATGCACTTGCACACTTGCTTCGAAAGTGTCATAGAATAATCGTACTTTTTTAAATTCATCCCTTCGCCGTTTGTTTTCCGATTACAAACATCGGTTATACTACGATGTATTTTTGTGTGAAAGATTAAATTTGAGTTTTCGGGTCGGCACAGTGGTCTGAGAATGAAATTTAAGCGGAAAAAACTGCTCGAACATAACAAATTGATTCATTTATGGCAGTAATTTGTCAAAGGGACTCCAAAAGTGAGATTTTAGTGCGAGTGCAACAGCTATATTCGACTTACGTCAAGAATGGGCGTTACTTTCATATTTTTGTGAAGAACGTTTTTTTTTATTTGGCTTATTTCTTTTAGATAAATATAAAAATTGAAAATATTCATATTTATATGAAAACTAAAATATTATTTCGAAGAGTCACAAAGAGACAAAAATTTAATTACGGCTTCTGAAAGTACATATAATTTACCGTTATGTCTAAAAATTTCATGTGCAGTTGTGCGCAGCTGCGGGAGTCACAGCAAAAAGAAAATGGCCACGCAGTCAACGTTGTAGAAACTAGTGTATTACATTTTACAGGTTTAGAAATCAGTGTAAACAATATCTTCTGCGAACACAGATTTCAAATATATACATATAAGCACAGCACATACAAAAATGAAAATAGCGTGTGAAAGCGCTACTGATCCACTGCCCAACAGCAAAACTGTTGCTTGGAATATTTCACATCATTCTAAGCTAATTTTTGACGCTGATTTCAAATATATTATCCGTTTCTTTATATCAGCTTTAGTTTATGAATTTTAAGGAGGAGTGTTTTTTAAAAAAAAAATACTCACCGTGATAAAATATTTTATTTAAAAAAAACTACAAACTCTGCACTGCACGCAGAATACTCCCACCTATCTAAAACTGTAAAAGTGATGGTTATATCCTACCAACTTTCAGAGTATTAATGAGTCATCAAAGTCCAAATTTTTTTTTTTGAACAAAAATATCAACTTCAATCTTCAACTACCTTTTTTCCCAAAAATACGTAGCTAGTTAACATTTTTTTTCCAAAATTGGAAAGCATGGACAATTTCCTATAAATAATGTAAAGACAATTTTTGTGTTACCGGCTTTATTTTTGAAGATATTAGCAAATTTTAATGTTAAAGTCGGCTTTATTTGGTACTTTTCGTTATAAGCTTATGTGAAAAATGTACCAAATAAAGCCAATAAAACTCGAGCTGAGACAATAAAACTGAGGGTAGATTCGAAATCAGTGACCTTTAGTAAACAACCATTAAAATATTTTATGCAACAAAAAAAGTTTAATTTTGTTGTGCTGTGTTATAGATGAAAGTGATGAAATGGAAATTGATCCAGTATAAAATTCTTTAGCCACCATATTAGATCCGCCATTTTGTTTTTCCAAATGTTTGACATGAAAATTGTAATTTAGCCTTTTAGCCGCCATATTGGATCCGCCATTTTGTTTTTTTAAATATTTGACTTCAAATTTGTAATCAGCAACCCAAAATACATATGCTTTTCAATTTCTGTGCAAATTTAACAAAGTTTGATGCGGCGCCCCCCCCCTACATTTGCCACCATCTTGGAAAAGGTGTGAAAAGGGTTTCACAACTATGTCTCCGTAACAGTGCATCTTACAGAAACTTTGTAAAGAGGTTTTTTGTTTAGAATTAAATTATCTACAATTTATTATATAAGCTTTTTTGTCGTAAATTGCATAATTAAGAAGTTACAAGCCTTAGAACACAACAATTAGTCACAGTATTTTCTTTTAAGGCCCGTCCTCACTACGCGGACTTAGAATCCACGCGCTTTTGGTCGTACGGCCAGCCAAAAGCGCGCGTGATCTTTTAATTTTCTGAATCATGAGTGAGAAAAAATCAATTCTCGTTTGAAAAGGCGTACGCGCTTTTGAAAAGCTCATAGTGTGTGGACGCACAATGTACCTTTTTAACCACAGCCTTTTGTCCGCGTTGTTTGGCCGCACGGCCTTTACCATGGACAAAGTCGTAAAAAAGTCGTAAAAAAGCCATAAAACTCCATATGAAAAAAAAAGGCAAAAGCGCGTACGACCCAAGACCGCGTAGTGTGGCCACACCATTAAAGGCTATAACTTTGTTTCCTTCAATTTTAACAAAAAAAAATAACAAGTTTTTTTTAGAGGGTTTCATAACGAATAATAATAATGGTATGTTTTACAAAGTATATAAATCTATTGGCAATATAAATCTATTTTTTTTTCAATATTCAAATACCAACAAGTTCATAAATCATCCTAATTCCTTTATTCATTTAAAAAAACACTGAAAATTTACTACAGCTCAATGGAATAGTTACCCAAGGTAGCAGTATCGCTGATAATGGTGGAGCAAAGCTGTCTTATCTTGCTTACAAGCAATGGGTAAAAAAGAATGGTCCAGAACTTAAACTTCCAGGCTTACAATTTTCACCAGAGCAATTATATTGGATATCATTGGCTCAAACTTATTGTTCCAATTACAGAAAAGGTAAAAAAATCTGGACATACAAAATACATTTATTTTTGTTTTTATTTTTAATCCTTTTCCAGAAACATTAGAAGTAAGAATAAAAACAGATATTCGCTCGCCTGATCATTTTCGTGTGCAAGGTCCTTTGAAAAATTCGGAATACTTTGCAAAGGATTTTAATTGTCCGAAAGGAGCACCAATGAATCCAAATCATAAGTGTGTAGTTTGGTAGATTTAATGTAGTGCAGTAGTAGAGTTAAGAAAAGTTATTTGTTGAATCAATTAATTGCTATTAATTATAATTTAAGAATAAATCTATTTAAAAAAATAGTGAATATGAGAAACAGTTATTTGTTTAAGCAATAGTACCTTTGTCTATTTGTTATTTCAATTATTTAAAGGCCCTGCCGGTGTACACAGAGGGTACTTTCGAGAATTCACCATGGTAACTACAGGTCGAACCAGAAGTTAATGGGGCTACGTAGACTAGTCATCATTACTATGTAGTAACACCGATTTTTAAGAAGAGAGAGCTGAAGGGGCGGCATACTCACCCCGCCCCTTCACCCTTCTCTTCTTAAAAGTCGGTTTTACTACATAAAAATTATGACTAGTCTACGTAGCCCCAATGTACCATGTTCGAAAATTGGACCCTTACCATAAGTCACCATTCACCATGTTCGAATATTCACCGGTAAGGTAAGCACAGTCTCACCACGCTTTCTGATGGACGGCTGGATGAAGTCTTCCACGCGACGAACCGATATAAAATCAAGATCAAGGGACTTAGCGAGACCAGATGGCTCGATGCGGAGGAACATATCGACCTAAACGGTGAGTCCTTCTTATATCCAGGCAAAAACGAAACCGAAAGCCGTAGAAGTGGCGTCCCCGTAATACTCACCAAAGCCAAGTCCAGCCTCATTAGCTGGTCACCAGTTTCTGAGAGGATAGCTTCATTGCTATACCTCTTCATAAGCCTATGATAACATAATCAGAGTAGAATTCTATAAACAATGAGACAATGCAGCATTCCCAATGATTATGTAGGTTTACCATGACATATATACTAAGCCAAGTAACGATACCCGGAACACCGTCTCTAGACTAACTGACATCGCGGTTTTCGGTAGTTTAGGGTTAAGCCATACGACTACTTTACGAGGGCGGCGGAACATAATGATTGTGGGTGGGGAGCATGCGAAGAGATAACCGTTAAAATGTTAAGCGGTTAATTTATTTATTTGAGAATTTCGGCGTGAATATGTAATAACTGGCCGCTGTCCAAAACTTTATATGTATTATTAAACGCGAGTGTCGTTTTACCAATGTGGTCCCCCAACTGAGTACTAATCATGTCCAATGCTGCTTGACCTTTTTCATCGAACCAGAACCGGTCTATTGAGCATGTTGAATAACACCCTTCATGTTCACTAATATATTATCCTGAAATATGAAGCAATGTAACAACATAGTGATGTGCGATTCTGTATCGATTTTAGAAAAAATCGATTTTTTCGCAAATTTGGATTTTCCGATTCTTTTCCAGTCGATACGATTTTAGATAATCGATTCTTTTTCCGAGAATCGTAATCATCAATCGCAGCTTACTTTTCACCACATAGCCGTCATTCGATTGAACCAACCATAGGGCCCTTATGAGAAACTGATAAGGCATACATTTTTTTATGTGTGGTGTTCATGAGAAGCCTTCTATTGGCATGCCCCATTGCCTCATGGGGTCCTCATGATGAACCTACGGGGAAATTCTTCTTTTGGCAAGCCCCTGAGACAATCCCCTTTTTAAATTCTAGCCGTATGGGGTTTAAAAAGCTTAGGTTATACAGTTATAAGTTCTTAATAGCTCTAATATAATATATTTAGTTTTCTTATGAAAAGTCTTGCTTGTGTGCGGCCCTTCGACCACGTTCTTTTGTCGCAGCGGCCTAGACAGTTCTTCAACGTTCTGAGTTATTAGGTGTACAGAAATATTTTCGGTGTGGATTTCCCCACCCAAAGCGAAAGTGCGTGTGCACTTTTCCTTCCATCTGAGTTCACAATTTTTCGCAAAGTCACAACAGTCCTAACCATCGTGCAATAAAACAATCAGAATGATGGAAATCTAGATCTCTGAATTATAGCTCAGTGATCTAGGAGGTGTTCGTAGGGGTGTTTTTTTAATCTGTTCCATGACAGAACAGAACAGCTTCCATACAAAAGTCTTGTCCCCGATAATTATCAAGAACACTATCCAGCACAAAGGGAAATATTAAATTTCCCTTTTCTCGCACATGTTTTTTACATTGATAGTTGACAAATAAAGTAAAATGTTTTGTTTACTGAATGAAAAACGAGAAAAATTAATGGAGAAATAAATAAAACCGATCTTTATGCAATATTAGAAGAAATTAAAATGCCCAAAACCGTAAATTATGTAAATAAAAATGAAAATTTCCCTTGCCGTTTTTTTAATGTTCCATGACAGAAGAGAATAGAACAGATTAAAAAAACACGGCACGTATTGATCGTGGGAATTTGTCTGTTGTGGATTTAAATAAAGTTGTGGGACATTTGTAAAAGTCTAGACTAGATATCTACCGGTTGTAGAGGCAAATAAATAAGTAGGACTTTACCCCTTAATATCTTTAAAGGCTTCGAATATCTGGAATTATCTTTAATACATTAAGAAAAACATATTCTACACGGTCGCAAAGGTGCAAAGAGTCCCATATGCAAAACTCCATCGAAAGCTTACAAGATGTGAAGAGTTACAACTTTGGCAAACAAATCACGTGCACATAAGACCAGTTCTCCGCCAAATATTAATACTACCAATAACCAAAACCGCCAAAAATTATTAAAAAATCCAGAACCCGCAAATTTTGAAATATTCAAATCAATTTTTGGTGCTTGATTTTTGGAAAACGTAGTGAAAGCTCGCAGAAGGCGATATCGAAATATGCAAAACTTTTTGCTTACAATTTTTTAATCTGAATGGAAGGAAGGTGTTCACTAATTTAACATCAGTTCTTCGTTACCTGCCGCGGAGTTTGGTCCAATCTTATCGGAAGGTGGCAGATTTTTTACTAACTAACTTATAGAAATTATAAAAGTGTTTATGATTTTGTGTTATAATTGAATTGTTTATATTATTTATTTGACAAGAAAATAAGCTTTTTTTGAAATTGAAGTATTTAAATATATTTTATGCGTAAATTAAAAAATAAAAATAAATGGTAGTGAAGTGAAGAATTATAAAGAAAAAGATACAAAACAAAAATAAAAAAGTGAAATAAGTGCCATTGTTTAAAAATTAACTCAAACTCACATTTCGCTAGTCATGGACCCGGCAGATGAGATCGCAAAAAAGTAAGCTCTGTTTAATTGCAATCAAAACTTACATAAGAAGAAATTAACAAAAATCAAGTTTTATTTTATTCATGATTAGTTTCCTCGTGTTTATCAATTAACTACAGAATTAACTAATTTTAGGAGATTGGAGATTTTTAAAAGAAATATGGCAAAGATGCGACGTCCTCTAGATGCGTAAAGTTTGTGGAAATTCTATTGTTTGTGCATAAACTTGATTGTTTATCTGGTTTTTTTATGCACAGGTTTTAAAAAGAGGTTGTTTCCTCAATTCATGATGGTCAAGGTAGTTAAAAAGTCGCAAAGATTACGTCGTCGTTGGAAATCATTCTTACTTTATGATAACATAATAAATGTTGACGTCCTCTTAAATCGGCTCGGAACTGATGGAATGTTGATAATATGTTTATGATGAACGATTTTTGCGTAGTGTAAAATGTAAATTTAAACTGTTTTTTGATGGGTTCCGAAGAATTAGACATGAGATTTATTGGATATGAGTAAATTGCTAACGTCATAAAACAATATGTCAACTAGTAGATAATTATCTGATTTGATGTTACATGAAGGTACGACACGCTTAACAGATAATTATAAAATCAACTAACACACAAGTCAAATTCTCATCATCACCGTCATAAATACTGTTACGTTTTTTGCGCTTAACGGATTCGTAGGATTAATTAAAGAATACACTTTTTAAATGTTCACACAAAACTTAATTATTAACACAATTCAATGTTAAAACACAATTCTTACAGTTCACTATTATCACTTGCAATTTAATATCTCAGACTATTAAACTCTATTTACTCGTTTTTAATTCACTACTTAATCATCACTTTTCGCTTTAGGTCACTTTGATCACTTTAGAACACTTGAATCGCTTTTCAAATCAAAACTGACTTTAAAAGCCGCTGCCACTGCTTTTTTATAATATCCAATTATTGGATATTGTCCACGCTCCTCCCTTATGCAACTTCCCGATCTTTCCACCATATCCTGGACCACTATTACTGGAATATTCTTTTTCTAGAAACTTCGAGGAGCTTTGTCTTTAATTACCGTTCGTTCTAATTCTAACTAATAGATGGCGCGATGTTAGCTTAGTGCATAAATCGTTACAAATAAATCATCACAATACCATCTTAGAAGTCACACAGCGATTATCTTTATAATAAATAGCCCCTCATGCCAGTAAGATAAGGAACCAACAAGGCAAAGGGTCTTGAGCCTGTCTAAGGTTTGTAAGGTTGAAAAGAGGCAACTACCCACTTAATCTTGTCCCGGTCTAAGAAGTTCGTTTGGTCATGTAACACTACACCAGCTTCTTTAATACCGAGAGTAAAAATGTCGCAGAGATAAAGTTGAATGGCGCCAATGCATTGACTGCTGTTTGACTAATTACTGCAGATCCATAAACTAAACCCAACAACCGATATTATCCAAATTTATCCTTTGAAGATCATTTTGCTCACAAAAATCAATTGATAGCATGCACTGCGCAACTGATGGAAGCAACGGTTTTCGCGGATATTGTTATCTATATTCACCTATAGGCAAACGGCTACTGAATTAAAACAGTAACTTCAATTGCTTCAGAAATAATCAATAGATGGCGCTGCTTGCGTATAATTTTTTACTGACCTGCCAAAGTTTACAAATAGAAGCAAACCGTTACCATATAAAAGATGGCCATCACCATCATGGTGTAAGTCCACATACTCTACACCCAGGCCACCCTGCTAACTAAAACCCCTGCTATTGGTATAGAGCCGATTCTAATAAATTTTATTGAGAGCTTACATTCTGGCTAAGTCGTCATAATATTACGTCAAACTTAAACCTCACACAATCTCCGCCGGGACGCCAGGCTCAATTCTATTACCGTGATCTTAGAGGCACCGTTCTCAGATGGCCCAAATGAGCCCTAGTGAAACCATTCAGGACCTCGTAACGTGAACTTGAAAAATCTTCTGCAAACTAATTTTTAAATAGTTCGTACAGCTTGAACTCCACCAATTAACTATTATATTAATCGCGTCGTCGACAGTTTAGTAAGCGCGTAGTAGTTCTTCATTTTTATCAATTTTCTATACTTTTCTACCTTCTGTGAACATTTTTAGCCAATACATACATTATTTCTGATAATTTTATAAATATAGGTATATAAATATAATTATATAAATATAAACGTCTTATTTAATTATTTCAGACATTCCGGCTGGTGGGAACGTCGGACAGCATTGGAAAAGTCACTAGTACTTCTTATTTTAGCTAGTTCGACGGCTGTCATAGCATTAGTTTTTGAATTAACTTATGTTATGATAATTAATACTAAATTAGAAGGTTCGTAGTAATTTTAGAATTTTTAACACTATTGATTACTAACAACGCGCCTCGGCATGTAGCTCTTCAATTTTGACTCCTTCAGGTCATTCGACCTTTAATTTGGTGCAGCACCACTCATCATTGAAGCTGGTGACATATACAAGCGTACATGCATTGCATTCAGCAGCTCCCTGATATGCGGAGATTTTCCACTGACACATAATTGCATGGTTGCGTTACGTCCCGGCTCTCACAGATAGCCCAAAAATCTGAGTAACGAGTCGCATTTGTTTGTTGTGTATGCTTGTGTGTCCTATGTCGAATGCGGCAATGCAGAAAAAGTTGAAAGTAGCCCGACATTTGCGTGGCATGCGGAACATTCACGGAATATTTCGTCAGGTCGCATTTGAATACACACACTTCTATATTATCTGTCAACGAATGCAACGCATGTACGCTTGGATATGTCACCAGCTTGAGCTTCCTTTATCAACTCGAGCTTCTGTTTCAGATTTTGGTATGGATATGGAAAGAACTTCGACATTCTGATCCTCAATGTGAACTCCGTTTAAGAGGACACGGTCCATAGGTTTCGACTCTTCTCCACAGCACACAGCACGCTTAACCCGTTTTCAATGGTGTGAATGTTGTTCCTAGTTTTTTGTGATTTTCGATGGGCACGTACGTCGCTGTTGGGTTTGAATATGGTACGGTGTTTGATCCTGTGAGTTGGGCGAGAAAGAAAAGTAATCCATAGCAGAACTCCGCATTACTGTGGGAAGGCTAATGAAAACTGGAAGTCACCTGGTACCCAGAATCCATCGTTGGGCATACTTAAGGGCCAATTACAATGATTCCGTTCCGAAAAAGTTGAAATTTATTCAGCTTTTCCTTCCGATCCGTAAGTATACCATTGGACACTGAGAATATCGAGTCTTCGGTAACCGGCGCCAATTTGATAACGGTACCCAGACCACGTAATATTTTCATTTCGCGTTTCTCCCCTGAAACTACGTCCGAGGCAATTAAAGAATACCTAAGGGGAAATGCTGTTGATCCTGCGACAGTCTCTTGCAGAAAGATCAGCAATGCTTTCAAGCCGGTTGCGTCTTTTTTTCTGACTGCACCGCCCAATACCGCTGAACAGCTTCTAGACCCCACGTTCTGGCCTCCTGGTGCCTCTTCAAAGTGTTTTGTTCCCCGCACACGTGTGCATCGCATTCATGACACTCGACAGGTTTTAAGACGCTTTCCCTCTAATACCAACACGTGAGGGGAATCAGATCCAAAACCTATTATGTGTTTCTGTCGACTTCGGCCAGTGATTTCGATATAATCGTTTTTACAGAAACATGGTTACACCGTGGGATTCTTAATGCCGAACTTTTCGATACATCCTTCCAAGTATTTCGGAGAAATAGTAAATGACTAAGGAAAGTTTCTCGATTTAACACAACTAACACAAATAATACAGATCATGAATACCCCTACTGTGTATTAACTACATTTCGATAACTCAGTAAAAACTTTGGAAATCGGTACTATTAAATAAAACACAATTCAGCTTGTTTTGAGGGGAGAAAAATCCAATCGAATAACAAAACTCGACTAGATTTACTCTGTCTGAACAGCAACACTAGTAACTGTGCTTATTACTAAATTTTCTGTGCCGCTACCTCCAACTCCACCTGATCTCTTTTATTTCTAAAAAGGAAAACACTCAAATGAAAAAAGTTATCTGATATTTAACAGAAAAATATGTTACTGCTCATATTCTGAAATTGCTTCCTGCAAAATTGCCTTTGTTCTCTTTTATTAATCCTTTCAGCATGAGAAATTGGCAAATTTTGACTAGGAATAGCTCTTTTCTTCAGTTCTTTTTCACTATTGGTGTCTTTAAAAGAATGTCTTCTAATCTATAGTCCTGCTCTAAAAAGGGTTCAGAGCATATTTTTGCAGTATGAACATTTAAATCAATTTTATTTCCACTAGCTCGGATCCACAAATCACACAAATTTTCATCCTTCGGAAATGTAAAATATTTCATCTTCACCACACAATGTTTTTTGTTTTTAAAATTCTTTTAATTTACAACCATTTAACCATTTTTTCCTATTTTAATACTTCCTTTATTTAATAATCACAACTTTTCACTTTAACAAAACTCGCAAAAATTATTTATCAATTTGCTTAGCTTAGACATAAACGATTTCAGTGACGTCACGCTCGAAATGACAGCTCAATGTTTGCATTCGGATTACATTTCCTTATTATTAGACCAGTGCCAAAACGCTTTCGAGAGGCCAAAAAACTAAAAAATTCTTAGCAGTATATGGATGGCGGCAAAATTTAGGATAAATTGTACATAAACGGAGAAAAATCGATAGCACCGCAACAGATGACGCGAAGGGGTGGTGGGGGTGCCAATATGTGTGTTTTGAGGTGTGAAACGCGGTTTTTTAAGATTTCTGGCAAAAGTAGACTTCCTATCGAAAAAAGTTAAATGTAAAAGTTGTAGATAATTAAAAATCTGTAACTTTCATACAAACCATTTTTCGCCATAACCTCAAAAAATGGAGAAAAACGATAAAAAACATTAAAAACCAATATTTTAATTTATCATTTTTCTCTTTCACAAAAATGATTCGATTTTAATGAAATTTGATGAAAATATTCATTTTTATGTTTTGTAAAAGCTGCAATTTTTTTAAAGCGATGAATAATTTTGCTTCTTTTTTAACGAATTTAATTTAAAAAAAAGAGTTCAATTTTCAATCAAAAAAGTTGACAGACAAAATTATGATTTTTCAACTTTTCAGGACGGCTTTTTTTCGTTGAAACCTGAGATGGTGAGATGGTGGTGAGATGGTGTAAAAAATTACAGTGTCACAATAGAAAAATATCGATAAAAATATGAAAACCAAAAACTTCCTTTTTCGAATATCGATTTTTCCGTAAACTTCACGGATTCTTTATCTCTCTTTAAAATAAAGTTCTGTAAACTGTATATTTAATGTAACATATTATAAGGGAAGTTCATGTATCAGTTTCAGGTTCGGACTGCCGAAAAAATATTGTTTAAACGACTATTTCACAAACGAAACCGAGAAAAAAATAAATTTTTTTGGAAAAAAAATTTACGTATTATGGTGACTTAAGCGGCCTACAGACGATCAACTTGGGTTTTCAACCGGTTGTCAACTAGGCCTAGCTGTCAACGAGTTGCACGTCTGAAGTCGTGTTTATGGTTGAAAGAACCGTTGATAAATGGTTGAAGCAAGTTTCAAATTTTTAGATTTTTGGTAGGCGGAGTTTCCAGGTTGGCAATCAGTTTGCACGTCTGTAGTGATGTTCACAACTGCAGCGGGCAACATCATTTGAAATCGTGAGCTTGAGCAGTGAACATCAGCTTGCTTTGCAATCAAAAACTGAAAATGAAATGATGTTTACAAACTGGTTGACAACAAGTTGAAACGTGTGTACACTTTCTGTTGGCAACAGGTTGACAACCAAAGTTGATCGTCTGTAGGCCGCTTTATGCATTAAAACTTACTAGCAGGACCCAGCACTCGAAATTCAGAAACATTCTACAGCGTTAATCGTTTCCAAAAAATACTAATAGGTATAGACTGGGAGCTGTGGCGAATTGAGAGTGTAGCGAGTTTTGATCTCAGAAAGGTTTACAGAATATGGTTCTTGATGTTGCCAGAAACTTCAATGGTCCATTTTTTATATCCCCTACCATGAACGGATCGGAAGGGATCGAATGCATTGTAATTGGGCCTTTATGCTGTGTTAACCCATTGGGATGGTAATCCCACATTACGATACCTTATATTCGAGAGCTGTCGGTTGTATCAAATTTTCTTCTCCAGAGCAGCGGTATTCAGACAAGGCGCTCATCGAAGACAACAGATAGAACAGATTTACAAACGGACGGTCTTGAATGACTAGCTACACGGTAAACCTAAAAGTGAAGGTAAGGTAAAAACGCTTATAATGCTTTAGTGTAATCATTAGCAGCTGTCCGGCCTCTCAAAGCCCCATGCCTCATGCCTCTAAAAAGTACTAACTTAAAGCATATTTTTGTGTTACTAAAATTTTCTAAATATGCTATACAATAAAAAGTACTGGTAGGAAAGCCTGTTACCGAAAATCGGTCACCAAAAATAAAAAAAAACAAATAAATAAATAAAATTCACGATTTGTTCGAATTTAAATGGTGTGCTGGTTTTAGATCTATTATTCTTAATAAAAAAAAATTATATTAACGGTGGTGGGTCAAAATTTCCCCAGCCCCGGCGCAAAAGATAAGAATCTCAGATTGTCGGTTATAATGAATACTGAAATTCTGTATACTTTCTATATCGCGTAACTGTCGCTAAGGTGTTAATATTGCTATTTCTTTTTATTCAGGCGAAACACCTTATATCACGCTGTATTTTTGAAACGCTTTAACCTATTTTTATGAATAAGGTATAGCTTAGGTGTAAAAGTACTAAAAAAGTACGAAATGGAGCCAATTGTATAATAGACCCACCTAAGCTTATGGCGAAAAGTACCAAATAAGGCCAAGTGTAACATCAAAACTGCTTATAACTTCAAAAGGAAAGGCCGTATCATAAAAATTGTATGTAAATTATTCATAGGAAATACCCCAAGCTTTCTAATTTTGAAAAAAAATATAGGTTAATTACGTATTTTTTGAAGGAGAAGGTTATTGAAGGTGAAATAATAAACAATAAAAACAAAAAACTACAAAATAAAACTAAAAGAAACACTAAAAAAACCATTAAATCAAAATTAAATTATTTAAAAAAAAAAAATAACGTCCCAACTTGCCTCTTTATATTAAAATCAAATAATAAATGCATTCTATCACTTTGCACTTGTATCACTCGCCAAAAAAACGAACGGCAGCACCTTACACAATATGTACAACACAATAATACAATAATAAAAAAATGCACGCACAAAGTAAGTGAATTTTTTTATGTCAGGTATGCCGCCAAAAATCCACACAAACGATTGTTTTCTCTGTTTCTCATTCGCTTCACTGAAACGGCGTTTGTGTCAATCGTAGGCTACTCAGCTCTACGATGATGCTCACAAAAAAATTCAAATTTTCCAACGGCTTTTTCAAATTCGAAAAATTATAATCGCTATAACTTTTTTATTCGTGAATCGATTTCTTTCAAATTCCTTATTACAACATTATTCCATAAATTTTTTTTAATGAAATCGGTTCACAAACAAAAAAACCTTAAGCCCGGTATGCAAGGCTCAAGAAATTTCTTTGCCTATCTTAAACCTATGTAAAAAAAATGGTCAAGAAATGGTTCAGAAATATTTTCTGGAGCGATTTCTGTAACCGGTATGCTAGAGTCAAGAAATTCACACCAGAAAAATCGTGTGTTTTAGTGACACGCAGATGTCGCTTATGATAAAATTTTAGTTTTTCCTCCAGAAATAAGTGTCGATTCATTTATTTCTTGAAGGAATTTTAACGGTTCATGAATACATAACATGTCAGCTGTTATTTGAAATTGGAAGGAACTTTCCGCAATACTAAAAATAACATTTTATTAATTTTTATTATTTTTTGAAGTGAAAACTTCTATAGGCACGTTGGGCACTTTTTGGCCTGGGGAAAAAACTAAAAACTCGCGTCACGCGCACTTTTTGTGTGCCATCACGCGCACGTACCATCACGAGAGAAAAATGTTTCCTTTGTGGGTTTTAGTTTTAATTATGTAGTATGAATTATATATTATATATTAAATATTATATATTAAATATTATATATTGAATATTATATATTTAATATTATATATTAAGTATTGTGTATTATGGACTATGTATTGTACTACGTACTATGAGCTATGTACTAATTATTATGTATTAATTATTATGTTCTATGTGCTATGTATTATGAATTATGTAGTATGTACTATGTACTATGCACTATGTACTATACACTATGCATTATGTACTATGTACTACACACTATTTACTATGTACTATATATTATGCACTATTTACTATGTACTATATACTATGTACTATGTATTATGTCCTATGTACTATGTACAATGCATTATGTATTATATACTATGTACTATTTACTACGCACTATGTACTGTATATTATGCTTATTTACTATGTACTATATACTATGTATTATGTACTATGTACTATGTATTATGTCCTATGTACTATGTACAATGCATTATGTATTATATACTATGTACTATTTACTATGCACTATGTACTGTATATTATGCTTATTTACTATGTACTATATACTATATATTATGTACTATGTCCTATGTACTATGTACTATGTACTATGTTCTATGTACTATGTACAATGCATTATGTATTATATACTCTGTACTATTTACTATGCACTATGTACTGTATATTATGCTTATTTACTATGTACTATATACTATGTATTGTGTACTATGTACTATGTACTATGTTCTATGTACTATGTATAATGCATTATGTATTATATACTATGTACCATTTACTATGTACTATGTACTATTTACAATGTATGCACTATGTACTATCCACTATGTACTATGGCCATAGAAATCCACACATTTGAAAATTAGTATGTGGGTATAAAGTTTAATCGTGCATTTCCGAAGCTTGGTTTAGCCTTCCACGCGACTCATCGGATACCAAAAATGTATGTACATCGTTCATTATATTTATAGGAAGTGAGTAACTACTTTTGACTGCATTAAATTAGTTATCCTAAATTGATGTTAAAATGTCTGTATTCATCAATCTTTCTCATATAATTATAGTTATAATAAATATAAAAATATATGTATATATTATATATATATATATATATATATATATATATATATATATATATATATATATATATATATATATATATATATATATATATATATATATATATATATATATATATATATATATATATATATATATATATATATATATATATATATATATATATATATATATATATATATATATATATATATATATATATATATATATATATATATATATATATATATCTATATATATAAATTTCTTCTGTCCGTGTGTATGTTACTGAACTCCTTCTAAACGGCTGGACTGATCTTTATGTAATTTTCTGTGTGTATTTAAGTTGATTCGAGAATGGTTTAGAATCACAATTTGAACCGATACCTAAACGGAACACCTGAAAAATCCAAAAAATTGGTAATTTTGGGATTTCTCACTTGAGATTACTTTCTAGCTTCATGGCCTACCTATATACTGTTTGACAGCTTCGTAAATGTGAAATTGTCATTAAATTGAATCGGACATTTTTCAAAAACCCCAATTTAATGACAATTTCACATTTACGCAGCTGTCAAACAGTATATAGGTAGGCCATGAAGCTATTAAAACTAATTCGCAGTGAAATTTATTTAGATTTTTCCGTAGTTCCTTTGGGTTTTACTTATATTTCTTTTTAAAACAACCCCTGTATTGAGGCGAGCCATTTAAATCTGGAAGTTGGTGCAGCCGAACCGTCACTTTTACAATTTTAGATAGGTGGGAGTATTCTGCGTACCCTGATACGTTATTCATGAAAATAGGTTGAAGCGTTTCAATAACACTGGATGACATGTACAAATCTAAACAAAAAAATAAAAGGACCACAGCAGATAAACCGTTATTATTTCCAACCACCCGAAAACTACAATTTTTGGTTTGTCTGACCAAAAACTATCAACAGTCGGCCACTTTGTAAAATTAGCATATACAACCTGTTGTTATCTGGAGTAAATTTTTTTTATAAGGAGTTTTTCAATCTATGCAGCCGACTAGATATTTTGGGTCAATTCGCAAAGACATTAATGTATACTGATGTGCCACGATTTTTCACATGGAACAAACAGTCAAAAAATTGGCAACCACGAAAGCGAGGCGTTCCAGTCGAAGGATACGTCGACATATTTATGGCAAATACTTTAGGCCGATTATATACAGTCCATCCAAAGCAACGCGAATGTTTTTTTTTTGCGTTTGTTGTTGGTTAACGTTCCTGGACCGACATCCTTTCAATATTTGCGAACAGTCAATGGTATTTTGTACGACACGTACTTCAATGCGTGTCGCGAATTGCATTTACTGGAAGATGATAACCATTGGGATCTCACACTTGCAGATGCAAACTGAGTTCCTTTCCTCATCAAATTCGTCAATTATTCGCTATATTATTGACGACATGTTTTCCGTCTGAAGCTTCTGCTCTCTGGGATAAATATAAAGATTCGATGAGTGAGGACATTCTACACCGCATTCGGATTGCTGATCAAGATACAAATATCGATTTTTCGACGGAAATATATAACGAGGCCTTAGTAAAGATTGAGGATATTTGTATTCTCATTTCGAATATGCCACTCATTAATTTCGCATGCCATCGCCTAACCGCCCAGCAGCACAAATCATTAACAGCGATGTTCAGCGCGAACAACAGTTCGATACCATAGCTTTGGCTACTTTCGTTGCTAATAATGAGCAACTGCTCACTGCTGAACAAAAGAATATATATGATCAAATTAATTTGTCAATTGCATCACAACAAGGAGGATTCTTTTTTTTTGACGCACCAGGTGGCACTGGCAAAACATTCCTCATCTCACTGATACTTGCGCGCATTCGATCACAAAGTCATATTGCGTTGGCAATTGCTTCATCAGGCATTGCAGCTACCTTGCTTGATGGTGGGAGGAGTGCGCATTCAGCACTCAAGTTGCCATTGAACATTCACACAAATCCAGACGCAATGTGTAACATAAAGAAGCATTCAGGCATGGCTGAAGTTTTGAAAAAATGCAAAATTATTATCTGGGATGAATGCACTATGGCCCACAAGCATTCACTTGAAGCCCTCGATAGAACGCTGAAAGATCTCAATAATAATACCAGACTTTTCGGTGGTGCTCTACTGTTGCTGTCCGGTGTTTTCAGACAGACATTGCCGGTAATTCCACGTGCTACATATGCGGACGAAATTAACGCATGTTTAAAAGAATCATACCTATGGCGAAGTGCCAGGAAATTATGTCTTACCATAAATATGCGTGTTCAATTTCAAAATGATCCATTGGCATTGGCATTCTCAGAACAATTACTCAACATTGGCAACGGAACCATACAATTGCATGAAAATACACAATACATCAGACTCCCAGAAAATTTTTTGCAACATGGTCGATACTAAAGATAGTTTGGTCGAAAGTATATTTCCAGATTTACAAGCTAATTACACTAATCATGCGTGGCTACGTGACCGAACTATTTTAGCCGCAAAAAATATAGATGTCGACGCAATTAATTTTAAAATACAACAGTCATTGCCGGGCAATGAAATATCATTCAAATCGATCGATACTGTTGTCGATCCTGAAGAAATTGTTAACTACCCTGTTGAATTCTTGAATTCATTGGATTTACCTGGAATGCCACCACATAACTTGCGATTGAAAATTGGTTCACCAATAATTTTACTTTGAAATTTGAATGCACCAAAGCTATGCAATGGCACGCGATTGATCATAAAAAAAATCATGAGTAATGTTCTTGAAACTACCATTTTAAACGGCAAGTTTCAAGGTGAAGTTGTTCTTCTACCACGGATCCCAATGATCCCATCAGACTCGCCCATTCCATTCAAACGCCTGCAATTCCCAATTCGCTTGGCATTCGCAATGACTATTAATAAGTCACAAGGCCAAACAATGTCAATTTGTGGGTTGGATCTAGAAAATCCGTGCTTTTCACATGGCCAATTATATGTTGCGTGTTCAAGGGTTGGCAAACCATCAGGTTTGTTCGTTTTTACCTCTCAGGGATTAACTAAAAATATTGTTCATCAAATAGCATTAAGATAAAAAGTTTATTCCTGTTGATATTAAGATTAAAAATAAATATAAATATTTATTTTTTGTACATTAAAAAAAAATTACCTTTCATGAAAATTACTTTTCCTTCTAACATTTCACAAATTTAATTTATAATTCCATCACAATTGCCATTGAACTCTAAATAACTGAAACAGATATGCTGGCCAACTATTGCGGGCAAAAAGGTTTTATGCCGGGTCCAACTAGTATATATATATATATATATATATATATATATATATATATATATATATATATATATATATATATATATATATATATATATATACATATATATATATATATAAACAAAATTTATTGATCCTTATCCTATTGTAATATTAAGATTGATTTGGAAATATGGACTGGCCGGCCATAGAAGTTTTCACTTCCAACGTGTGGTCCTACGCACACTCATATTTTTTAGTTCTTTTTTAATTCCTTAGTAATTAAAACAATTTCATTAATTCCAAACAATCATAAAACAATTTATGTAATGTTCGCAATGAAAAAAAGGAACTGTCAAAGTTTCTGAACTGTTGTCAATTTTTCTTAAGGAAATAAATGCAAAGGTTTTCTTGAGCAAATTCCTTGAGCCTTCCATACCGGGCTTAAAGTCAGGTATGCAAGGCTCAAGAAATTTCTTTGCCTATCTTAAACCTATGTAAAAAAAATGGTCAAGAAATGGTTCAGAAATATTTTCTGGAGCGATTTCTGTAACCGGTATGCTAGAGTCAAGAAATTCACACCAGAAAAATCGTGTGTTTTAGTGACACGCAGATGTCGCTTTTGATAAAATTTTAGTTTTTCCTCCAGAAATAAGTGTCGATTCATTTATTTCTTGAAGGAATTTTAACGGTTCATGAATACATAACATGTCAGCTGTTATTTGAAATTGAAAGGAACTTTCCGCAATACTAAAAATAACATTTTATTAATTTTTATTATTATTTTTTTAATTCTTTTTGAATTCGTTATTAATTAAAACAATTTTATTAATTCCAAACAATCTTAAAACAATTTTTATATTGTTTGCAATGAAAAAAAGTAACTGTCAAAATTTCTGAACTGTTGTCATTTTTTCTTAGGGAAATAAATGCAGAAGTTTTCTTGAGCAAATTTCTTGAGCCTTGCATACCGGGCTTAGCGTTTACAAACTTTTTGTTTGCCTATTAATATATAAGATACTTCATGTTGCAATTTTTCACTTTAACAAAAACGACCTTAGCACCAACAACAGCTACAGCAGGTCCAACTGCAGAACCGAAAAAACAAAATGACACCTGTCTAACCAAGGAATGCATTGAAACTACAGCAAGGGTGCTCCAAGGCATAGACTACTCTGTACAACCGTGTGACGACTTCTACAGCTTCGCCTGTGGTACCTTCGGGAAAGATACATATATCCCCGTGGATAAGGATCATGTAGATATGTTCACAATAATTGAGGATAAACTGAGTAAGCAGCTGAGGAATATTGTGAGCGAAGAATACCGCGAAGATGATCCTCGATCTTTTAAGCTGGTTAATGACTTGTTTAGGGCTTGTATGAATCAAGGTATGTCAGTATGGTAAAATTTAATTTATTGGAATATTAATAAGAATGTTTATTATTTAAGCTTTGATTGAAAAACGAGGCAAAAAACCTCTGGTGGACATCTTTGAATCTATAGGAGGATGGCCAGTAGTTAAAGAAGACAACTGGGACGAAGATTCATGGACTTGGCGGGGGGCAAATGAAAACTTCAACAGATTAGGACTAGGCAATGATTATATTATTGAAATTGCAGTTGGAAAAGATCCAAAAAATTCAACAAAAAGAATTATTTCCGTAAGTTTTACCTTTTACGTTTCGAAGCTTGAAAATTCAAATAACAATGTATGTAATTATTTTAATAGTTGGGTGAACCAAACACGGGCCTGGAAATAGAATATCTTGTCGAAGGGCCAGATATTGACATTATCCAAGAGTACTACAAATACATGGTAGATGTAGCTGTTATATACGGCGCTAATCGCGATAGAGCAGAAAGAGAATTGAATGCTTCACTTGCATTCGAAATCGAGCTAGCAAAAGTTAGAAATTTTATAACATTTTACTTTAATATTATATTGATCTACTTTCATATTTTTTTTAGATTTCTTCGCCTGATGATGATAATGATATTCTTAACAATCGTATAACAATTAATGAAATGCAAAATAAATATCCATACGTTAATTGGTTGGACTATATAAATACAATTCTGCCAGAAGGATTGAATGTGGATGGAAATGAAGTAATTATTACATGGATACCAAGACTCATTGAGCGTTTGGGAACTTTATTGGAAAAAACTCCGAAACGAGCTATTGCTAATTATATGATGTGGTCAGTGATTTTGAGAGCATCACGCTTTTTATCTGATGAATTAAGAACGCGTCGACTACAATATAATAAAGCATTGTATGGACTGACAGAGGAGGAACCAAGATGGGAGGAGTGCACTGAATACACTGGTAAAAGGTAGAGTTTTTTTTTATATGATAGTATAAGCAGGCGCGGATATAGAATTTTGTTTGAGCGGGGGCAGGGCCGGCGGTTGGAGTTCAGCCCGAGTTGGTAGTTGGCTGGGAGGGGGATATATATAGTTGGCCGGGAGGGCTATGTATAAGAAAAAGGGGTATGATTTAAAATTAATAAAAAAAATTTATCTTCAAAATAAAAGCGTTGAAACTCTATAATTTATTAATTAAAAATATGACAAAAAAACGCTTATTTGCGTAACGCAGATTGTACTGCGCTGTTTATGGGTCGAAATTCGAAATGAACTTATTTAATAGTCTTTCTAGATAAAGCTTATCAGTGATGACAGAATAAAGGTGTAATAGGGGTATCTAATTGAGCCTCTCTTAAATCGGCATAAAAACTTCTTTCATTAGAATATGAAGATCCTGGTATTGTAAGCTCACATTTTTTAGAATTGCCTGTCCTAGATCAACTAATTTATTACTTCCATCGACGGCTCCAGCGCAGTAGCAGTAGACGCCTCTTCGTTATTCTGCTGCCTGATGGCATCATCCATACTCTCTTCTTTTTTTTAACCTTATCACGAATCTATCCATCTTTTTTCACCCCAGATATATTTATTCTGTTCTAAAACTGTCGCAACATTTAAGGAGAAACACCACTCTAGAATTTTGAAAAAATCGATTTTATTTTTGGCGTAACAATACTTTAAGGTCATAAAAATCAACGCGGATTGCCTCTAATGTATGATGCAGGCATCACAGATTAGAGGTAAAAAAAATTTCAAGGATTTAACTTCTCGCAAAACTTTAAACGCGTTTTTCTTGAAACCACTTTTTTCAAACTGGGAGGACAGATTACTTGAACACCGTTGCATGGATCGATTTAAAATTTTAACAGTAGCTTCACAATTATATACTCTAACGAAATACGTAGCCGTTTTTCCATATAATGTAAATTTTTTTTATTAACAATTTATTGCTTATTTTTTGGCCAAAAATCAATTCATTTTTTTCAAAAGTGCACCATTTCTTCAAAATTTGATTTAAAAAAAATCCTATGTACTTCCATAAACAATAGTATATAGATTATAAATTTATTTTTTTAAGTGTTCCAGATCTTACACTTTACGAGAAATCCGTCCTCCCGTGAAGGAGTTTTAAAAAAAGGCGATTTCAAAGATAGGCTCTGTCGCCGCCATTTTATATCAAAATTATAATAATTTTTTTTTCATTCTTCAATAAGTGTTAAATAAACCCTTTGAAAAGAATACCTATTCCTTTTTCCATATTACCAAAATAAATTGTCAAAATTTGGCTTTTTTTCGCCCGCTAGAGTGGTGTTACCCCTTAAGGCAGAAACAGATTGGCGCGGCGGCAGGTGGCGGAGGCGGCGACCGTGACGGGAAAGACGTTTAAAATACACGGACCACCATATGTGCTAACGCAAAGCCAGGCGGCGCGGAGAAATTAAATATATGGGGAATTCTCCCGTAGGCCGCCGTCGTCACCGTCGCCGCGCCTGAGCTATGAACTGCGAGCCCAGAGTTTGTGCTTTGAGAGGCCGATTGTTGGGCTCCAGGAATTCAAGGCTGAATTGAACTGAAAAAGCATGTATTTCAAACTCTCACAGCTCAAAAAAAAATCAGTGTACTTTCCAAGTTCGAGTGGGTATTTTACCCACTCGGAATTTTTCGAGTGGGTAGAACTACCCACTCAACCCAAAGTGGCGGAAAAAAATGTCTACTCTTAAAAAAATAAAAGCAAAATTAACAAAACGAACAAAACTAACCGAATTTTCTGGTGGATTCAAAACAAACGTGCCCTACGAAAACGTGCCCTAATGTGTTTTTGAGGAAGACGCGCCCTTTCTTGTGAGTGCAGCTAACTTCAGAGTTTACAAATCAAAATACAATAGAAAGAGTATAGATCAATCTGTTGTTGACCTTGAAGGTCATTTTTTAAGGTTGTTTTTTTAATTTCCAAAAAGTTGGGTCGGTTTTGGGCGTTTGGTTATTTTTTGTTTTTGTTTTTTGAGTTGGGTCAATTTTGTTTTTTAAACAGCGAGTGCTTTTGGGCAGTGCCGTTGCTGGCATAAGGTGCAAGGTGTGCAACTTCACAGGGCCCCGCGTGTTTGGAGCCTCGCGAGTGAAAAATTGCTTTGGGAAAAAAATCATTTGAATTTATTATTTGCATTTTCACTTCATTGAACGGGCCACATAAATGAGTATGAGCCACACAAATCAGCATATGGCCCATAATTGTGTTATGGGGACGAGCTTCTGTGTAGGACAACCCGCGAGCGAATTTTTTGGACTCTCAATTGCCTGGCCGCTGCACTGCTTTTGGAGGGGGTCATGACTCTTAGGTGTTGCATGAGTTCGAGAATGCTGACTGTGGTAAGTTGTTCCACAGTCGAGTTGTTCTTGTTATAAACTGTTAAATATCAACCACTGTTTGTTAGCACATAGCAAAACGCCATCTTCTTGCAGACTAACTTTATTTCATGATGTCTTAAAAACTATTACAAAAACTATTACTTCAGATCTACTACACTCCTCCTTACCTAAGTTTAACAATAAAATTTAGTTCGTATATTTGTCTTGTAAAATAAGGCAAAAAACGAACTTAACTTCGGAATTTCGTGTAACAGATCGTATCGTCTTCGAACTTTTTTTAAATTGTTGTAAAAGCTCTACGTATAAAATCCCACCCATTAAAAAATGTCGCTACTTCCTTATTGTTGCAATTATAAACAATGCATTTATTGGAACGAAGTTCCTTAACGCGTCTTGCGGGTAGAGTGAATTCATAGAAATCGTCACGTAAGAAAATGCTGCATGATTTGTGTGTATGCGTGCGAGAATCGATCCCAGTAGGTAATTTCCCAGTAGACAATTTATGAATTCAAAAAATCAAAATGCAGTGTTTCTTTGTAGAAATTGGGAACCGATAGCTATCCCAGTAGAGGAATTGGCAATAAATTGCATGCAGAATTAATTCTAGAACTGCTTCATATTTCTTTAGGTCTCATTACAGAAAATAAGAGTGTTTTATCCTTGAAAAGTACTTCCTTGCTGTATTACTTCCACATAAAACTAATGCAAGGAGTAATGATTTGAACGTACAGTCACCTCCTCGTGGTGGGTTCTGGGTTGTTTTGCGTTGGTTTATATATATATATATATATAGATATACAACTACATATACAGGGTGTATTGCATAAAGTTACACAACGGTCGGCTCTGGATAGGTTTCGGATAGACGAACAAAAAATCGTATGGTTGGGGGGGGGGGGAATCGTAACGTTTTGCGATTGTTTTGCTAGAGTTTTACATATCACCCTGTTTTTTTGTAACCAATAAAAACTTCAAAATTATTTTTTACTTTTTAGTTCATTTAAATAAATTTAAATAAAAGCGTATTTTTTAGTTTTTTTAAACTATTTTTTTTTCTACATTTTAGTCTATTATATGTGTTCCGCCATTTTGTAGTGACCGCCATATTGGATTTAAAATGACGTCACACAGCTTACTGTACTATACTCGTCATAAACTTTCATTGATACCCATACTGAGGGCGTTGTAAAGAAAAAGGTAGTCCGCTATTTTGTGTTGGCCGACATTTTGAATTTTGAATGACGCCACACGGCTAATTCTATTCTACCTGTCATGCCCTTTCATTTGATACCCATGTCGTGGGACGGGGAACACAATAGCAAAAATCATCCGTCATCTTGGAACCGCCATCTTGATTTTCTTACAAAATGGTCACACGCACTATGTATATATGCAAAATTTAAAGTTGATCGGTTATATGGAAGTGGGTCAAAATCAAGTTGCAAGATTTGTTTACATAGAACATACATACATTAATAAATTTTCGTCCACAAAGTTCATTTTTTTATATCGCCGACCAAATAGTAACTGAAGCGTGGTAATATATTTAGACTTAAATCGGACAACATAAAACACGCACACAGGAGCTTTATCATTCAAGCAAGGTCGTATCCACCTAAAGTCTTGTCTCTGTAGAGTGCACTCACAATCCTTTAGAACATAGTTTGAGACTTTTCATATGCTTCCTGCAAGATTTTAGTGGATTCGCAATGAAAGTTCTGTCTCCGCACAGTTTGAGATTTTTCGTTTTTTGCTCTATTTGTGTGGATTTTTATGTGCCCGCAATGTCTGCAGACCGCAGTGGAAACGCACCTTTAGGGTTCTTACACAAGAGAATGTCCCATACGTATATATTTAGAGCAGGTTTAGACGGTGCGCTCCAGCGCATGTGCCTCACGAACTTTGTGGATAAAGGGAGAAGTGGTGTTGTACCTCTCTTCATTGCCACTCCTCCCTTCATTCAAAACGTTCGTGAGGCACATGCGCTGGAGCGCACCGTCTAAAACAGCTCTTACTCAAATTTATTTTTTGATTTCTATTTCAGCCTTACAATAGCTGTTAGTGCACTTTACGTTCGAAAATATTTCCATGAAGCGGACAAAAATGGTGCTTCGGAAATGGTAAATGAAATTCTTATAGCGTTCCACAAGGTCCTTAAAGAAATTGATTGGATGGATGACAACACAAGGCAATTAGCCATAAATAAACTTAAAAATATCGTTACACATATTGGATATCCAGATGAACTTTTGGACAATGCTAAAATAGAAGAATACCACAAAGATCTCGAAATTGATAAAACGAAATACTTTGAAACATCATTGAACATAAAAAAATGGGATAAAATGATGGCTTATAATGAGCTGCGAAAGCCAGTAAATAAAACAGATTGGATTGATCATGTTCTAGCAATAAGGGTTAATGCGCACTTTTCTCCTACTGAGAATAGTATTCGTAAGTTAAACAATGTCAATTGAAATTTTTGTTTCCCACACATTTTTATTTTTTTTTGTTAGAATTAACTGCTGGAATATTGCAAGGTCAATTCTTTTCTGCTGCTAGACCAAAATATATGAATTACGGATCAATTGGATTGGCTATTGGACATACAATAATACGTGGATTTGATGATCGTGGTAGACATTACGATATTAATGGCAATGCAGTAGAATGGTGGAAAGAAAGTACTATCGAAGCATTTTCTAACAAGTCTGAATGCATTATAGACCAATATGAAAACTTTACTGATGAAGCTACTGGAATGACGGTAAAATATAAATTTGAATTTTTGTGTGAAATTTTGTTTAGTATTCGATAAAACCTTGTAACCTTAAAAAATAATGGATACTTTACGCCATTATGGTATTTGATATTGACTTGGTTCGAAAGTGTTTTGGAATAATCCTATTTATTATCTAACTTTATCCCTTCGTCGTTTGTTTTCCGATTACAAGCATCGGTTATACTACGGCGTATTTTTGTGTGAAACTACAACCACAGTATAAAGGGGATTACTTCTGAGCTCGAGTATTTCGCTAAGAAAAATCCCAGTAAAATCAACTGATCAAATTTTCACCCTAATGTGCCTATGGAAAAATGTCAATATTGTCAACAATTTGTTTCAAAACTCAATCCAATATCTCGTCATACTTTAAAGCTGCCTATCATAGCATAGTTAGTGTAGAACTTTTCAAAGCTCTCAAAGCCAAAGCGCGTGGAAGCTAATCCACCAATTCCCATCAGATATAATATCGATGGCTTCCTCGTTTACAGGCGATGGCAGGAGACAGCAATTCTTTTAAAAAGGCAAGACAAGAAAGTAGGAATATTAATTATCTGGATAGAAGAAGTGGAAAGACGAAGCCCCATAGCGCTGTGTGAAATCGAATCACTGACCTCAGCGCTGGTAGTCGGTCAATTTAATCCAAGGTGGATTTACATATCCGACGTTTTTTTGCCACGCCGCATAACAGCTGTTCATTTCAGTCGCAGGTTTTCAATACGCATTTTACATTTCCGACGAATTCTGTCGCTGGCAAACACTTTTGAAAAACTTTAAATTTAAAAAAAAAGCAACAAATAATTTAAAACAGTCACTCAACAACAACTCAACTAAGAAACAAATTTTAATAATCTTTACTTCCAAGCAAAACCAAACAAATCCAAATAAACAAACATTTCAGTTACACATAACCTCAAATTTTACTTACAATCAGCTGTTTCTATCACCCTGCCACAGAAAAAGTTGAAGTTTATTCAGCTCTTCGCCGTGACAGCAAGATGTCGCAGGTATTGTTTCTGATTGGTCGAAATTTTAAAAAACACCGGTGCGACGGAAAAACGTCGGATATGTAAATCCACCTTCACAAATGGGAGGAAAAGAATATATCCTATGCTGTTTTTAGCATATGGGTCTATCTATCCTGTTTTGTTGGATAATGGAGAATATTTTGTACGCGGTATTCAAGCACGTGAACCATGGTAATTGTTTTTGAGCAAGTTGATAGCTAACTGCTTCTAAGCTTAGCTATTCATCGCTGCCGCCAGGTGAATAATTATTAGATCTTGGTAAAGCCTCCAATCCTTCAGTTAGCTCGCCATATGACAATTAATGAAGGTGCTCTTCTCAACGATCCAAGATGAGGGATTAAATTTTAATGACAGAACTTATTACGAAACTAGAAACATTTCAATTCAAACGAAATTGTTATATTATTTCTTATTTATTTAAAATTTTCAGTATGGTTTTGCCACCCTTTATGTAATTAAATTTATTTAGGTTCTGTCATTATAATTTAATCCCTCATTAACAGAAAAAATTAAAAAATTTGAAAAAAATTTAAAAAATCGAGAAATATGTACGTGATTCGAAAAATCAGGTGTTCGGTTTTTCTTAATTTTAAACGGTTTAATGAAAATAAAGTATCAAAATGTATAGACCATTTGAAACTATACATTTCAATGGTTAAATGAGCACTTATTGAATATCAAAATTCGAAAAAAATATCAATAAAGTTCTCCATGCAAGATAAGGGTATTTTTTTCGAAAAATGTTAATTTCTGGAAAACTATCCGTTTTCCATACAAAAAAAATCATGCTTATTTAACGCAACACAAGGTGCTATGTGCACAAAGCCTACATTATTGGGTTATACCGGGAAATTTTTTAATAAACAAACATCTTTTAATGTAGCTGTGTGCATATAATATAAATTGCATAGCATAAAAGGTACATGCAAATTATTTATTTTGAGTATTTTTTTCTTCAATTAAGACGTATAATACAAAAATAATTAATTCGTTTACATTGATAGCATAACCTCAAACCATGGGTTTGTTTTGATTTTGACACATCCGCAACAACAATGCACACTGGAAAAATGTAGTTCAGAATTTGCAGTGATGCTCACATCGAGCGCTTGCATCTAAATTATTCCTAGCTCCGCCCCCGTGCACATAGCCTATACTCTTAGAAATTTTCATGTAAATTGAATTATTTTTACGGGAGAAAAAAATTAAAAAGTGAAAAATCGATTTTCCGCCATTTTCTTGGAAAATTTGAGGTTATGTCAAAATATGTCAAATACAAAAGTTTTAGATCTTTTTATTATCTACAACTTTTGTATTAAACATTTTTCACTATTAAGTCATGTTTCACCGCAAATCGCAAAAAATCGTTTTTAACCCCTAAATAATATCCCCATTTTACCATTTCCCTTTTTTCGAGTTTAAAAATTTTTTTTTCTTTTATTTATAACCTTAATGACATTTCATTGCTGGTCCCTCCCTGCTATTAATTTTTTTTTCCAAAAAACTATCGGCACTACCCTAATTCGCCTACAACACGGCATAATATTTCCCGGACTTAGTTTTATACTGTTTATCTTTAGAGCTGCTTAAATTAATAAATTTAATTTGCTTTATTTTAATCCCTTCATGTCTTCATTGAACAGTATTCATGGCAAGATTAGATTTATATTTTGTTTTTCAATATTTCAAACACTAAATTCATAAATCATCTTTATCCCTTATTTAAAAAACACAAAAAATTTACTACAGCTCAATGGAAAAAATACCAAAGGTAAAAATATCGCTGATAATGGTGGAGTAAAGATGTCTTATCTTGCATACAAGCAATGGGTAAAAAAGAATGGTCCAGAACTGAAACTTCCAGGCTTACAATTTTCACCAGAGCAATTATTTTGGATATCACTGGCTCAATCTTCGTGTTCCAATTACAGAAGAGGTAAAAAAAATCTGGACATACAAAATACATTTATTTGTTTTTATTTTTAATCGTTTTCCAGAATATTTAAAATTAGAAATAGAACTAGGATCTGACTCGCCTGCTCAGCTTCGTGTGCAAGGTCTTTTGGGAAATTCGGAATACTTTGCAAAGGATTTTAATTGTCCGAAAGGAACACCAATGAATCCAAATCATAAGTGTGTATTTTGGTAGATTTGATGTAGTGTATAAGTAGTAGTAGAGTTAAGAAACTTCACTTTATTTGTTGAATCAATTAATTGCTATTAATTATAATTTAAGAATAAATCTTTTTTAAAAAAATACTGAATATGAGAAACATTTGCTTGTTTAAGCAATAGTACCTTTGTCTATTATAAATATTTCTTCGTTGAGTCATCTCTTTACAGAAAACGAAGAGGAAGAAATTATTAAGCCTAGTACGGTGATCGAAATTTTTCCCAAGTGTACAGTGGTGGAGAATAGTTGAAAGTTTTTTTTCTACGCCTCTATTAGAATACATGCATTCTGATATTACTTTTAGTTACGAAATTAGCAGCATTCCACACCCGTGTGGAATATTCATTCCATCACTGTTTATGGAATGACTACTATTGGCGACATTCGTGGTTCGTCGTAATCCAAGAATATGATTTATTAATTAAAGAAAAAAAAGATTTATTAATTAAAGAAAGAAAAGGATTGTTTCAATAATAAACAATCAATGATGTTCCGCTAGAAAATTTTTGCTTTAAATAAACTATTAAATTATTAAATTGCAGAAAATAATAGCATTTTTTTAATAAATTTTGCGGCGGCCATCTATTAACAAATTATTAAATTACAAAATTGTTATGAAAGAACACTCCCTACTAATATGTTATTTAGCGTTGAAATATCTTGCTGTGCCTTATACATTATATTTTTGACATTAGATTTACATAACGTACGTTTTTCTTTAAAAAATATTAATAAAAATTAATTAGAGGCGTAGAAAAAGTATAGTCTGCCAAACTTCCACTTGTGCGGAATATGCAACATTCCAAACTTGTTACAGAATATACTATTCTTTACGTAATTTGTCTTTTCATTATAAAACAAATAAATATTCCTCTTCCGTTTCAAACAAATTTTAACTGCTGCATTCGACTTTTTAGTCCAACTTTTTGCCAACAAAAAATGACCAGATAATTTCTGGAGGCAAAAATTTGACAAGTAAAAGTCTCCACAATTAGAAAATCCATCTACTAGAAAATCTTGAAAGTATGCTTATTGTGGTACATTTTTGCCCGAACAGCGTACTGCTTTGCGCTGTCAAAATTTTGCGGTGCTTGAGGCACCTTAGTGGATGTTATAGCAGTTGGTTTACCAGAGTTTATACTGAACAAAATTGACAGAGAAACATTGAAAGATACAGTGGATTTGTTTAATAAAGTTAGCAAGTATGAACACATGGTAAATAAAAAAAGCTTTTTGAGTAAGAAAAAAAATGAAAATTTAAAATTGAATGGTAAAACTGAAGATCGAAATATATGTAAAATTTGTGAAAAATTGAATAGAGGTACTCGCTATCACCCGGAAGCTGCATGCTGGTTTAAAAGAAAAGATGATGATAAGGTAAGGAAAAATTTTATTAATCATGTAAACAATTTCTCTCTTGCACGAACATGGATTCCAAACAGAGGGAAAGCATACAAATTTCTATCCGATAAAAGAGCTCCAATGTGCGTTTCAACTTTTCGCTTGGGATGTAAAAGGGCCTGGCAAAATTCGTCCCCAGATTGGCCCCGAAATTTAAAATTTATAAATTTTGATCATAAATTCTTTATTTGTTACCGTAAAATAGTCCAGATACCCATTTTCATTGCCGCAATTTTGAATTTATAAGTTCATATCATAAATTATTTGTTGCTATCTTAAAAAACCCCAGATACCGATTTTCTTTGGAATGGGAACAGAATTGGCAAATTCGCCGGCCATATTGGCGCGGCCATTTTGAATTTATAAGTTATTATAATAAATTCGTTATTTGCTGCCTTAAAAACCCCCAACCGATTTTCATGGAAATCGGAACACAATTGGCAAATTTGGATGGCCATTTTGAATTTCGGGCATTCAAATCAAGATCACAATTTTTTAATAGGTAAATTTTTTTATATATATGTATTATTAGCTAAACATTCCATTTTGAATTTTTAAATTTCATTCACCGTAACTGAAATCCGAGGTTTTCATGTTTTTAACGCTCCAGGAACTCCACTATTAATACATTAAGAAAAACATATTCTACATGGTCACAAAGGTGCAAAGAGTCCCATATGCAAAACTCCATCGAAAGCTTACAAGATGTGAAGACATACAACTTTAGCAAACAAATCACTTGTTTTAAGACCAGTTCTCCGCCAAATACTAATACATACCACCAATAGCAAACCGCCAAAAATTATTAAAAAATCAAGAACCGGCAAATTTTGAAAATTCCAAATTAATTTTTGGTACTTGATTTTTGGAAAACGTAATGAAAGCTCGCAGAAGGCGATATCGAAATATGCACAACTTTTTGCTTACAATTTTTAATCTGAATGGAAGGAAGGTGTTCACTAATTTAACATCAGTTCTTCGTTACCTGCGGCGGAGTTTGGTCCAATCTTATCGGAAGGTGGCAGATTTTTGACTAATTAACTTATAGAAATTATAAAAGTGTTTATGATTTTGTGTTATAATTGAATTGTTTATATTATTTATTTGACAAGAAAATAAGCTTATTTTGAAATTGAAGTATTTAAATATATTTTATGCGTAAATTAAAAAATAAAAATAAATGGTAGTGAAGTGAATAATTATAAAGAAAAAGATACAAAATAAAAATAAAAAAGTGAAATAAGAAAAAAAAATTAACTCAAACTCACATTTCGCTAGTCATGGACCCGGCAGATGAGATCGCAAAAAAGTAAGTTCTGTTCAATTGCAATCAAAACTTTCATAAGAAGAAATTAACGGAAATCAAGTTTTATTCATGATTAGTTTCCTCGTGTTTATCAATTAACTACAGAATTAACGATTTTGAGGGGATTGGAAATTTTTAAAAGAAATATGGCAAATATGCGACGTCCTCTAGATGCGTAAAGTTTGTGGAAATTCTATTGTTTGTGCATAAACTTGATTGTTTATCTGGCTTTTTTATGCACAGGTTTTAAGAAGAGGTTGTTTCCTCAATTCAAGATGGACAAGGTAGTTAAAAAGTCGCAAAGATTACGTCGTCATTGGAAATCATTCTTACTTTATGATAACATAATAAATGCTGACGTCCTCTTAAATCGGCTCGAAACTGATGGAATGTTGCTATTATGTTTATGATGAACGATTTTTGCGTAGTGTAATCGTAGGATTAATTAAAGAATACACTTTTTAAATGTTCACACAAAACTTAATTATTAACACAATTCAATGTTAAAACACAATTCTTAAAGTTCACTCTTATCACTTGAGATTTAACATCTCAGACTATTAAACTCTATTTATCGCTTTTTAATTCACTATTTAATCACCACTTTTCGCTTAACCACTTTTCGGGACTTAACAATATGTGACAACTGGAGAGGCATCTGTTTATTATCTACGGTGGGAAAAATCTTGTCCCATATATTACTATCGAGGATAAGAGAGGCAGTAGATCGAACGCTTAGAAGACAGCAGGCTGGATTCAGAAAGGGCCGCTCCTGCATAGACCATATTAACACCTTGAGAATCATAGTGGAGCAGTCTACTGAATTGCGATCCCCCCTTTACCTTTCTTTCGTAGACTATGAGAAAGCGTTCGACTCGGTCAATAGGAGCTTTATATGGCGAGCTCTACGGAAACGTGGACTGCCGGACAAAATAATAGAATTGATAAAAGCTCTATACAACAATTCCAAATGCAGAGTTCTCCATAATGGAAAATTATCCGACAGCTTTGAGGTGAGCTCAGGAGTACGACAAGGATGTCTACTTCACCATTACTATTTCTTATAGTAATAAACGACATTCTTGTCAGCGCTCTAGATAGAAGAACAGGTGGCATACAATGGGGATTGCTAGACCGCCTTAAGGACCTCGACTACGCGGATGATATCTGTTTGCTGGCCCACAGACACCAGGACCTCAAAAACATGTTAAACAATTTGGCAACAGAAAGTAGCTCGGCGGGCTTAAGGTTAAATCCGACTAAAACAAAAGAAATGCGGATAAATGCAAACACCCTTGAACGGACAGCGCTAAATAACCGTGACGTGGAACTGGTAGACAAATTCTGTTACCTCGGTAGTATTATTACCGAAAACGGCGGTACAGAAGAAGATGTCAGTTCCAGAATAAATAAAGCAAGAAGCGCATATGCATGCCTGTTTCACATATGGAGATCAACAGAGATCTCAATTAACACCAAATTGCGGCTGTTCAACTCCAACGTTAAGGCAGTTCTTTTGTACGGTTGCGAAACATGGAAAGTCACCCAATTCATCACAGGGCGCCTACAAGTTTTCATCAACAGATGCCTACGTCGTATCCTAAAAATCCGCTGGCAAGATAGAATTTCAAATGAAGAACTATGGCGCCGTGCCGGCCAAGAAAGGATAGACGACCAAATCAGGAAATGGAATTGGATTGGCCACACCTTGCGACGCGAAGACGATAATCTAGCCAAACAGGCCCTTGACTAGAATCCGCAAGGATCCCGTCGAGTCGGAAGACCTAGAACAACGTGGAGGAGGCCGCAACAACCGGGAGATCCTGGTCAGAGCTGAGAGCTGTCGCGCAAAACAGAGTCCGCTGGAGGGCAACTGTTTCCGCCCTATGTCCCATGAGGGATTAAAGGAGCAATTAGTAACCGATAAGAAATCGTATAAAAACCCACACTTTTAAAAAAAGTTGAAGGAAAAACCAAGACTGGAAAGAAAATTTTCGGCCAACTTTTAGTTGCCTTCAATTTTCGAATCACGGCGAGTCTCTTTTTAACTCTACATGCGAGCGAAAGAGAAGGAACTTCCTAATTTCGAAAAGTTGAATGAAAAGTTGAACGTGTAGACATGCTCTTAAGCATTGCTTCCCTTATCCTGAACCTTACGAACCGTCACTGAAAGAAACATACCAGCGGACTTCGAGAAGCAGAATTTGATTTGCTTCCCTTGACTTTCCGTTGGAAAGCACTTCGGTGTGAATTTGTGGATGAAGAGGGAAGTGGAGATGGGGAGACACAACGAACATTTGTTCCTATAGGCCCCCATCCACGGTCACACATGTGTGACGAACTTCTTTCGAAAAAGAACAATTATTTACACACACATAGAAATTTTGTCAATTTTAAGCCATCAACAGCGAAAATTAAATGATTTTTTATGAAACAAATATTTCTCGTAACTCAAAAAATCAAAACTAACCGTGTTTTATATGTTTTATATTACATTCACAAAAATTTCCACATACATTGAAGCAGGTATGAAGGAAATATTAAACCAGACGAATATTTTCTTCATACGGCGGCCAACCTGGAAAATGTGCATTTTTACACGCGCACACAATGAAATAATTTCGATGTTCGCCGTATGTCTCATACTTGTGTGACCGTGGATGGCGGCCTTATGACCAGTGCCAACGGAAGCAATTTAGATTTTGCATCCATACGAAGTTTTGTCAGAATAATGTGTGTCAGTACATTTTTTGTTGGGTGAGAGCGGAGAGAAGTTTTCTAATAAGATTGGAGCACTGACATATAATAATGGACTGCTCATCAGACATTATTCCCATATAAACTCATGGCACCAAAAAGTATAGAAAGTATAGGCCTCTCGCTCATACATAAGCCCCCTTTGTCACTGAACTCAAATTTTGTTCAATTTCGTATTAAGAGTCCAGTGCATGCACTGGCAGAAATAAAATCAGATAGTGCCAAACTTGAAAAAATAAAATTTGACATTAAAAAACTGCACACTTTTCCATTTTATTAAATATTTTTACTCTTGACTTTCAATAAACCACAAAATACGATAACTTTTCATATTTGCAGTAAAATAAGAACGGTAAATAAAATTCTGGAATGATTTTAAGCGAAATTTAAAACGGTTGCACGATATTGAAGTTGCCATACCTGATTTCATTTTTTCCTTTGAACTAATGTCAGAATATTTACAAAAAATAGATGGGTATAGTGATTTTTTTATTTCTGTCTCGTTTCGCCATAAGACCCGGAATCACTGACATTTAGATGAAACAGAGGTAGAGAACTGGCATGGTTTAACATAAATATTTGTAATTAATGAAAAAAGGCATTTTAAAAGGGAAATAACATCAAAATTGCATTTGTTATTTTTTTTAACAAAAATTTATATTGTTTCTATCGTCCGAAAACGAATATAACTAGTTGGGATGTGGCTTTTGACCCTTTCGGTCCATAAGATTAACTTCCCAGTATTCGTTCAAACAAAAAAACGACTCGAACGATTTTTATGAAAATCTTTTCAGATCGTACTTCCTTTAACACGTTTTGAACGGCATCTTAACGAAGTCGGTATCTTTTTTGGTTCGCCCGAAATCGTGCTGGTACAAAAATCACTTAAGTCGTTCAAACAAAAAAACGGCTCGACCAATTTTTATGAAAATCTTTTCAGATCATATGTCCTTTAACATGCTTCGAACGGCACCTTAACGAAGTCGAAATCTTTTTTGGTTTTCGCGAAATCGTGCCGGTACAAAAATCACTTAAGTCGTTCAAACAAAAAAACGGCTCGACCGATTTTTATGAAAATCTTTTCAGATCATATGTCCTTTAACATGCTTCGAACGGCACCTAAACGAAGTCGAAATCTTTTTTGGTTCTCGCGAAATCGTTCCGGTACAAAAATCACTTAAGTCGTTCAAACAAAAAAACGGTTCGACCGATTTTTATGAAAATCTTTTCAATTCATATGTCCGTTAATACGCTTCGAACGGCACCTTAACGAAGTCGGTATCTTTTTTGGTTCGCGCGAAATCGTGCTGGTACAAAAATCACTTAAGTCGTTCAAACAAAAAAACGGCTCGACCAATTTTTATGAAAATCTTTTCAGATCATATTTCCTTGAACACGCTTCGAACGGCACCTTAACGAAGTCGATATCTTTTTCGGTTCGCGCGAAATCGTACAGGAAAAAATGACCACATACGTACGCACACACACACACACACATATTTCTTCTCAAATTTTTGCTTAAAATGCTATTGGGACCTTGAAACGTGTAAATACATTGAAAATTTCGAATCCGATGTTCGGACCGATTACAATAACTTCCTACTGGGAAGTTAAAAATGTTTAATTTACAAAAGTGTTTACATGTCAGTGAAAAAAGGTTTGTCAGCTATGGAACGAATTGGTGCCATGAAAATTTCCTGATGAGCAGTCCATTCTATATGTCAGTGGATTGGAGGGAATTGATTTCTATGAGCAATCTAATTGGAAATGATTTTGTACAGTGTGGTTTGAAATTAATAGGGGTATTCACGCTTAAGTGTATCATTGTAAACAGTGTAAAAATACAATACAAATTTACAACGAAGAGTGAACGCTCCTTTTGAAATCTATTGTAAATACATCGAAGAAGAAGAACATTTTTGTCTTTTCTTTTCTTTCTGTCCTTCAATTGAATTATTCTAAAGTTTTAAAATATATAAATAGATATAAATAAATGAATTTCTTCAATTTACCATCACCCGCTCCATTTTAAACATCTGTCAAATATTAAATACAATGAAACAATACGTAATACAACACATTTTAGTGTTGTAAATTTACAACACTCTTGTAAATAATTTTATATGGAAAAGTCTTGTATTATTTTACAATGGTGTAACCAAATACATCTGATACAACGATACAAGGCTGAATACAACAAAGCGTGAATACCCCTAATGACTTAATTGTAGAAAATAGTAAATTTTTGGAGTAATTAATTAATTAACTAATTAAAATAAATAAAAAAATGTTTCGCCTGCAATTTAGTTGGTGCGATTTGTTTTGTGAGTTAAAAATAGTGCAAAGTAGTTTTAAAATGTAAGTTTGAAAAGAAAATTGGAGATATTGAAAAATATTTATATATTACTAGCTGGGACCCGGTGCGCCTATGCTGCACCCATAAGCCAATAGTAGTAATCAGGTGATATGAATTTTAATATACAGTAGGAGAGTTTGAAAAACGCAAATATTTTGGTATTTTTGATTCCAAATAACAAAATGTGAAACTATTAGGGATCTGACATTTTGATCGAGACAATAAAAACCAACCAATGACATGGCATTTTTCGAGATATGAATTTTCATACACAGATGAAGTGTCTCAATGAACCGCTTATTTTCTGTATTTTGGATAGGTGGGACGCGGTGCGCCTCGCTGCACCCATCGAAGCGAAATAAAGGAAGTAATTAAACATGTTCGAACAACGAAGAAGTTATATCCACGTAAGCCCCAAGTGACTCAAATGGAATATTCAGTTGTGACAAATAACCTTTGCCATTGGAACGGCACATCCTGGGTGCTTTTCGAAATTTGAATCATGACATTATTCCCACAATTTATCCATTGAACCAATCATAACATGCTGTAATCGTGATCTTCTCATTCGCAAAGTAGAAAGTCTGGTTCGCTTGTCTTGTAAGCGTGCGTCACCTCTTCATTTGTCTCAGCCGCTCTAATTGCTGCCATTTGTCTCACCTGTCCCCTTGATCTACCAATTGAATAATAGTTCTCGCGTTACCATAGTGGTAATTTTGTCGTAGGCTGATTGTTGTCCTGCAACTAAAAGTGTTCTTTTACTGCGGCAAATGGACGGAGGTCTTCAACATTAAGTTGCTATTTTCTCAATAAATCTAACTCATAAATATCAAAAGGGGATCTTTCTGACGCTACCATTCTAAGTTCTTCGTTGTTGATGGCTAGGATTTTTCTTTAATTTTGATCAAAGCTTCATTAAAAATACTATGCGAAAAAGAGATAGTACTGTTTCGGGTAACGGTGAGAACGGGACATCACCAATCGCTTTCTCGTACCCAAAACCCCTAAATGGCCTCTCGCAGCTACTCCCTCCACCGGTCCCGATTCCGAGCCGATGTCATCCAGTTTGGCATCCCTAAGCTCTGGGCGTCCTGGTCTTCCAGCGGAGGTTGGGTCTCCCTCGCTTCCTTCTTATTCATTATATATAAATCCCACATTTCCGCTTCTCTTTACCATCTTTCTAAAAAAACCTTGTTGATCAATTCTGAACCAATTGCTTAGAAAGCTTCAGGATACACTAATGTTTTTCCATTTGTAGCTAGAATGTTAAGATTTTCGGATTTTCCAACTCTTGAACAACCTACATACCTACAGCTAAGGCACTTAGCCCCACAATTTTGAATTTATAAGTTTTGATCATAAATTCGTGATTTGCTACCTCAAAAACTCCCATATTCAAATTGACCAAAAATTCGTTATTTGCGACCTTAAAAACCCCTAGATACCCAATTTCATTGGAATCGGAACAAAATTAACAAAATTCGTCTGCCATATTGGCGCGGCCATTTTGAATTTATAAGTTTTGATCATAAATTCGTTATTTGCAAGCTTAAAAACATCCAGATACCGATTTTAATTAGAATCGGAATACAATTGACAAAATTCGTCCGCCATGTTGGCGCGGCCATTTTGAGTTTATAAGTTTAGGCCACAAATTCGTTATTTGCGAGCTTAAAAACCTCTAGATAATACCCATTTTCATTGGAATCGGAATAAAATTGGCGAATTCAACCATATTTCGGCGGCCATTTTAAATTTCGAAAATCTGGCTTCCAGGTGCATCTTGGGAGACCCCCATGGACCTTTATGCAAAAATTCAAAGCTCTGCGATGATCTTTAACGAAGCTCTCCATGACAGCGCCATCTAGGAGTGGCTTTAGAAAGCAATAGAATAGCCTATGTTCTTCCCTTTAATGTAAATAGCATATGGTTAAAATTTCATTAAGATCGGTTACACGGTGTAGGAGCCTATTGCGTACAGACAGACAAACATTCAGTTTTATATATTAGACTAGCTGGGACCCGGCGCGCTTATGCTGCTCCCATGAGCCAATAGTAGTAATCAGGTGATATGAATTTTAATATACAGTAGGAGAGTTTGAAAAAGGCAATTTTTTGATATTTTTGATTTCAAATAACAAAATGTGAAACTATTAGCGATCTGACATTTTGATCGAGACAATAAAAACCATCCATTGACATGGTATTTTTCGAGATATGAATTGTCATACATGGATGAAGTGTCTCAATGAACCGCTTATTTTCTGTATTTTGGATAGCTGGGACCCGGTGCGCCTCGCTGCACCCAACGTTTAAACATTTAAAATCGATCCAAACCTTTAAAATTCAACTCTTCTTAACCATTAACGAAAAACCAATTATTCTATAAAAGTTGGAGTTATTTGATTCAAAATACATTTATTTCAACTATGGCCAAAATTGCCTGTGTATTCTGTTAAAACCATGAAAGTTAAGAGATTTAAAATTAATGCAAATAGCAGCATCCAGCACTCGAAATTCGAGGGCCATTTTCTATAGCTTCTTTCAATTTAAATCTAGAAGTCTGCAATAACAAAATTTTTCGAGAACAATAAAACTAAATTGAAAAATGAAACAAATTTTTTATAGTTGGAAAAAGCAATGCCAAAAAACCAACTTTTATTATCTCTTAATGTCACATATTGCAAAATTGCGTTCATATATTCGAATTAAATGTAACAGATGCAGAAAGATGCGTTCTTTCGTGCGTGTATAAATAAAATTGCGATTTTGCACTTCTTTGAGCTCACGGCTACACGGTGAAACTGTTTTCAATATTGTTGGAGAGTTTAAACTCTGTAAAATGGTGCCCCAAAATAAGTGCTTGCTGTTTAATTATATGATTTTCAAAATTAAATTCTTCATAACCAATAACGAAAAACCAAGTATTCCTATAAACGTTCGAGACATTAGATTCAAAATGCATTTATTTGAAGTGTGACCAAAATTACCTATATGTGTTTTGTTAAAACCACGAACGTTAAAACATTTAAAATAAATCTGCAATTGCTTGGCCCCTGGGTTCTCATCTGCAATGTCACTGACTCAGGTTTTATTTGTTTACCCAGATGCCAGCCTCTTCCCGTATTGCGCAAAGGGAACTGAAGCCGTTTAAAGGAGTATCCACACATATCAGAGCCGTGACCGGGACGTCACAGGGCCGTGTTCTGTCATGTGTGAACGAGCCCGTGCCCGGACACGGATATGTGTGAACGAGTAAAGGAGTATCCACACATATTAGTGTTCCGTCATTAGTCCAACCAATCTACGGATTCACAATGTAAATTTCCAGACAATTGAAGGCAGGAAAAAAAATATGAGCGTGTAGAACAATTAATTTTAAGAAAGATAGCGTTTTTTTTCCGGAATTTCATTGGCGAACCTAACCTAAAAAATTCGCGAAAGTCAAAAAAACGGTTTTTCGCTAATAAAACAAAAAGTTGAGCTCGAATCCGAAAAAGTTAAATTAGAAAGTTGTAGGTATTAAAATTATCTTTCGATTGATGTATTATGACATATTGATTCGTGCCTTATAAATGGAGAAAAACGCAAAATACCGTAAAAAATCGCGTTTTTTCATTTATTTTTTACTCTTCAATAAAGCATCCTAGAAACTTTTTACTTGGTAAAAATATTGCTTTTGGCTATGTGACAATACATATTTTTTTTTGGCGCGAAATTTTTAAAGATATTCCTGAAATTTTGATTTTTGTAAAAAAAAGCGTTTTCGTAAAATCGTTCGTGTACAGCTCCCCGACTTCGTAGAGCATTTTTACGAAGCTCTATTTCTTCGCCAAGAGGCGTACTATCACGCACAATTATTTAAAATTTGAATTTTTAAATTTTATATGCAAAAAATGCCACCGCAAAAAAGACAACATTTTCAGGTTAGGATTTTTTGCTGCAATTTTTTTATTTCATTATTTTTCGACACTAAACTACTATTTAATAAAAGTTTATAATTTTTTATTAATTTAAAAATAAAAACATTAACCGTACGACCGTCTACAGCGAAGAAATTTTTTTTAATTCCCGTGCCTTTTTACACGACTGCCCCAAAAAAAGGAGTGTAATGTGTTTAGGTTTGTTGTGTGTATGTACGTTGTTTTCTACCACCATAACTTCTAAACCCCTGAACGGATTTAGATGACTGGGGTACCGTTAGAATCGTTTAATGAGTCTGAGTAACATAGGCTAGGTTAATTTTTAAAAAAACAATATGGCGGCCGTCAGACGCAATTTACATAACGCCCAATTTAATTTTTTTTTCTGATTGGGTCAATATGGGTATCAAACGAAAGGTAAAATTAAGACGATTTCAAATATATATAACACTTAATAGATATGTGTTAAATGATCACGAATTTTAAGCTTAAATAAAATTAAATTACTCAAAACGTCTTTTATTAACCGATCACCATGAATGAACACTTAATAGTTAAGCCTAGTATGCTGTTGAGGCGAAATTAAAATTCCCTAAACAAACGCTATGTAACACGACTGCCCCAAAAAGGAATGTAATGTTTTCAGGATTCATGTATGTATGTTTGTATGTTTCTTTGTTCCACCATAACTTCTAAACGCCTGAACGGATTTAGATCGCTGGAGTACCGTTAGAATCGTTTAGTGAGCCCGAGCAACATAGGCTTTAATTTTTAAAAAAAACAGTATGGCGGCCGTCAGACCCAATTTACGTCACACCCGATTTATTTTTTTCTTCTTCTGATCGGGTCAATATGGGTATCAAATGAAAGGTCTCATTGAGACGATTTCTGCCTAATCTATCAGCGTGTCTAAATTTAGATAGAATAAATCAAACTTCGATAACTTTACTTTTGCATTAAAACTGTATCTCAATAGTTGTAGGTAAGTGCTATAATAAAATCACTTAATAAAAACTACATTGGTTTACGAATTATAATCACTAAAATATCATAAAATAAAAAACAAAATAATTAAAAAATTAAAAAACACGACGCCGAATTAAAAAATGAACTAAAAAGTCAAAAACAAGTTTTAAGTACTAATGTAGGTAAGACAGAAACAAGGTAGAAGATATTTTATTTATTTTGTTAAGTATTGCACAACTATCGTATATGTATAATCTGTATTTTTGCAGTCGGGGTACAAAATGTTACGAGAATAAGTACAATTAAAACTGTACCCGACTGAAAAAATACAGTTTATACATATACGATAGTTGTGTGATACTTAACAAAATAAATAAAATATCTTCTACCTTGTTTCTGTCTTACATTAGTACTTAAAACTTGTTTTTGACTTTTTAGTTCATTTTTTAAATCGGCGTCGTGTTTTTTAATTTTTTAATTATTTTGTTTTTTTTATCTATTCATGATAATATAGATAATCTGAATACTCCAGCATCCGCTGAACGGAGTTTTTCCACACAAATTTTGCCAGATTGCATCCCCTACAATTCAAAGGACGCCACGCCACTGGTTGGAATATTTGGAATTATCTTTATTTAATACATTAAGAAAAACATATCCTACAATTACAATGGGTGCAAAGAGTCCCATATGCAAAACTGCATCGAAAGCTTACAAGATGTGAAGAGTTACAACTTTAGCAAACAAATCACGTGCACATAAGACCAGTTCTCCGCCAAATACTAATACCACCAATAGCCAAAACCGCCAATAATTATTAAAAAATCAAGAACCGGCAAATTTTGAAAATTCCAAGTTAAAGTTTGGTGCTTGATTTGTGGCAAACGTTATGAAAGCCAGCAGAAGACGGATATCGAAAGATTCAAAACTTTTTGCTTACAATTTTTTAATCTGAATGGAAGGTGTTCAGTAATTTAACATCAGTTCTTCGTTACCTGCCGCAGTGATAGGTCCAATCTTATCGGAAGGTGGCAGATTTTTAACTAACTAACTTATAGAAATTATAAGAGTGTTTATGATTTTGTGTTATGATTGAATTGTTTATATTTTTATTTGACAAGAAAAGAAGCTTTTTTTGAAATTGGAGTTGTTAAATATATTTTATGCGTAAATAAAAAATAAAAAGAAATGATAGTGAAGTGAATAATTATAAAGAAAAAGATGCAAAACCAAAATAAAAAAGTGAAATAAGTGCTATTGTGTAAAATTTAACCCAAACTCACATTTCGCTAGTCATGGATTCGGCAGATTGGATCGCAAAAAAGTAGGTTTCGTTCAATTACAATCAAAACTTACATAAGAAGAAATTAACAAAAATCAAGTTTTATTCATGACCAGTTTCCTCGTGTTATCAATTAACTACAGAATTAACGACTTTTAGTTGATTGAAAAGTTTTAAAAGAAATATGGCAGAGATGCGACCTCCTCTAGATGCATAAAGTTTGTGGAAATTCTATTGTTTGTGTATAAACAAACTAATAAAAATATGAACTTGATTGTTTATCTGTTTTTTTATGCACAGGTTTTTAGAAGGTGTTGGTTTCTTGGTTCAAGGTGAACAAGGTAGTCCAAAAGTCCCAAAATTACGTCGTCGTTGGAAATCATTCTTACTTTATGATAACATAATAAATGTTGACGTCCTCTTAAATCGGCTCGGAAATGATGGAATGTTGATATTATATTAACTTTGATGAAAGATTTTAGCAGAACATCTTTCAAATTTCTTTCATCTTTAGGGTAAATCTATTTTTTGTTAGAGTTTTACATAACACCCTGTATTTTTGTAACCTTATAACCTATTTTCATGAATAAGGTATCAGTGTACGCAGAATACTCGCACCTATCTATACTTGTCAAAGTGACAGTTCCATCTTACCAACTGTAATGCCGGATTCATCGTTGCGGATGAGTTGCGCCGCACAAATTTCCCAAAAAGAGAATCAGCTGAACTGCGATTCATTGTTGTGGATAAAGTATGCCGCAGATTTTGTATAATTTGACATATTTGTATAATTTGTCAAAGTTTTTTATGTACATCAAGTTAGCGAAACAGTTTTGGTAAATCAAGTCGTAAATGTGCGGATAATTTGCCGTTAATTAGCCGCTAATTAGTTGTGATAATTATTATTTTGCCGTTTTTTGTTTTTTTAAAAAAACTAGATGCTTCGCTAACTTGATATCAAGTTAGCGAAACACTTGGGCAAACTTGACTGAATTTCAAAAATTCTTAGTTGAATCAAGTTCGCCGAATTTGCCGCTAATTAGTTGTGGACATATCAATGCGGTAATACTTTATTTGAAAAAAAAAAAAAATTTAAAAAAAAAGATGCAAAAATAACTTAATAACAAAAACTCTAAGTTGAATTATGTTCGCCGATTTTGCCGTTAATTAGTTGTGGTAAGAACAGATCTCTAGAACTAAAACGGTTGTCAATACCGACAGATATAGTAAAACAACAGCAAAACAGGTTGATAAAACAATGTCAGGTACAAAAATTTGGTTTCCAATAATAATTAGATGTTTCCTAGAAACATAAAAACATAAACATATTATTTCGAAAAATATGTCACCGAAAATAATCAAACAAATGTTGGTGATCCGCTCTCCTTCTCAAAAAAAAATATAATTAAATTTATTAAAAAATGAATTGATGCTCACGGCAAATTCGAGAAGACCGCAACTAATTAGAATCGAACGAGCGGCAAATTCTGGGCCCGATTTCCGATTTCGCTATCTTTCGCAAAAAAATTGTCGTTAAAATTATTAAAAAATGAATTGCTGCTCACGCCAAATTCGAGAACACCACAACTAATTAGAAGCGAACGAGCGGCAAATTCTGGGCCCGATTTCCAGTCGATTGGGCCCTTCTGGAATAAGTTTTATCGCTGTTTCGCTATCTTTCGCGAAAAAATTGTCGTTAAAATTATTAAAAAATTAATTGCTGCTCACGACAAATTTATTTCATGCAATACACAATCATGCAATAGAGTTAACCCTTCTAATTCAGAAGGCACACTTCTTAGCTGGGCCAAGAAAAATTCCCCAGCTCAGTACAAGTAGCACTGAGATAGGCTCAACTAAAGCATCCCAACCACTGACATATAGATATGGACTGCTAAATAAGCAAAATGCCATACAAAAAAGTGGCACCAAAAACTATCGTTGTCTCGTTCCCCCTTCAAAATCCTATGAACTTTAATCGGTTTTAAAATAAAAAACAGTTCAGTGCATGTCAGCGATATAAACATAATTAGAAAAAACTAGACAGCTATAGAGTTTTTTCTTCTTTCTCTATTTTCTTTATTTTTAAAAGTTCGTTAAACAGAGGGAAAAAACCTTCACATATTTAAAAAAAATACATTTATTTAACGAAAAAACTGCTACTAAATAAAAAATAATGATGGAAAATTATTTCTATCAATTATAACATACATCTTATTATGTACTTATTTTCCTCTAAATTCGAAAAAAAAATTGTTGTTTACATAGAAAAGGTCTTCTTCTTCTGGAGAAAAATGGTGCCATTGAAAGTTGTCAATTAGCAGTCCATATCTATATGTCAGTGATCCAAACGTATAAATTGTATATGCAATACCGAAAAGGTCACACCTCGCATATTTTTATATGCGAGATGTGGCCCCCCCGAAACTGCACATTCAATTAAAACAGAAAGAAACGTAATACACAAAGAAGCGTGCAAGAAAAGTCAGTGAAGTGAGTTAGAGAACACCACAGCTTATTAGTATCGAACAAGTGGTATTCGATTCCGTGCGGATTGTGGTAGGACATTATTCTTCATAACATGTTTTCTCGGTCGAATGAAAACTTTTTGAAAAATGTATTTCCCGAGCTTGTATGGCGATGAAAAATGTTTATTGTTATTACTTTTCACGTGAATATCTGATCCGTCTCGCCTTAAGGCCCGTCCTCACTACGAGAACTTAGATCAAACGCGCTTTTAGCTGGAAAGGCCTTTAAATTTTCTGATTCGTGAGTTTTGGATCCTAAAATAAGAACTAATCTGAAAGAAAATAATTATTTAGTGAATATTGATTAATCTACATTGAGAAAAAAATCAATTTTCATTTAAAAATCCCGTATTGTGTGGAAGTACAATGTACCTTTTTAAGCACTGCCTTTCGTTTGCGCAGTTCGGCCCAATCCACTCAAAATCGGGCCCAGAATTTGCCGCTCGTTCGCTTCTAATTAGTTGTGGTGTTCTCGAATTTGCCGTGAGCAGCAATTCATTTTTTAATAATTTTAACGACAATTTTTTCGCGAAAGATAGCGAAACAGCGATAAAACTTATTCCAGAAGGGCCCAATCGACTCAAAACCGGGCTCAGAATTTGCCGCTCGTTCGATTCTAATTAGTTGCGGTCTTCTCGAATTTGCCGTGAGCAGCAATTCATTTTTTAATAAATTTAATTATATTTTTTTTTGAGAAGGAGAGCGGATCACCAACATTTGTTTGATTATTTTCGGTGACATATTTTTCGAAATAATATGTTTATGTTTTTATGTTTCTAGGAAACATCTAATTATTATTGGAAACCAAATTTTTGTACCTGACATTGTTTTATCAACCTGTTTTGCTGTTGTTTTACTATATCTGTCGGTATTGACAACCGTTTTAGTTCTAGAGATCTGTTCTTACCACAACTAATTAACGGCAAAATCGGCGAACATAATTCAACTTAGAGTTTTTGTTATTAAGTTATTTTTGCATCTTTTTTTTTAAATTTTTTTTTTTTTTCAAATAAAGTATTACCGCATTGATATGTCCACAACTAATTAGCGGCAAATTCGGCGAACTTGATTCAACTAAGAATTTTTGAAATTCAGTCAAGTTTGCCCAAGTGTTTCGCTAACTTGATATCAAGTTAGCGAAGCATCTAGTTTTTTTAAAAAAACAAAAAACGGCAAAATAATAATTATCACAACTAATTAGCGGCTAATTAACGGCAAATTATCCGCACATTTACGACTTGATTTACCAAAACTGTTTCGCTAACTTGATGTACATAAGTTTTTTTGGTATAATCCTAAAAAATTAGTATGCAAAAAATTCGTAGAATCTTGAAATATGTAGCTAGTTTTGCGACTACAGGCTGAAGTATTTTCATATATCATACAACAAAAATGACAATTTAAAAAATCCGCCGCACAAAAGTTGAAGTTGATTCAACTTTTTTCCAGAGAGGAAAAAAAATCCCAAAAATATCCCAAAATTGAGAAATGCTCAATTTTTCATACAAATAGTATGCGCGCATAAGTGCGGCACAACTCATCCGCAACGATGAATCCGGCATGAGTATCGTCAAAATCGTTTTTTTAACTAAAATTTCAACTAAAACTACCTTTTTCTCAAAAAAATACGTAGTATACCTATACTTTTTTCTCCAAAATAAAAAAGCTTGGAGAATTTCCTGTAAATAATGTTCGGATAATTTTTATGCTACGGCCTTTACTTTTGAAGTTATAAGCAATTTTGATGATAAAATTGGACTTATTTAGCTCTTTTTAGTACTTTTTCTCATAAACGGTAAGTGTAATCCCATAATAGTTAAGGCAAGGATGGTAGATTATACGATGCTCTATAAAAAAGATCTTTACACTTTTTTCTCTAGAAGTGACCGTTCGGGTGATATCGCGATTTTAATAATTATCCATACAAAAAATTTATATAAATACTGGTCTGCCAGAGGTTAGGGCACAGAAAGAGCGCGGCACAGTAAATATAAGGTTTAAACTTAAATTTAAAAAAAAATGATCCTTCTTGTCGTTGGCCCAAAAAAGTTATTCAAGGTCAAAGGTCGCAAAAATGGGTTTTCGCATACTTCGTAAACGGTAAGTGCTATTGCAAAATAGTCAATGCAAGAAATACATATAGATATTGTGATTCTCTACAAAAAAGGTTTTAACACTTTTTTCTCTACGAGTGACCGTTCGGGAGATATTGCGATTTTAATCATTTTTCACACAAAAAAATTGTACTAATTCTGGTCTGCCAGGGGTTAGGCTTCAGCCAGTGCGCGGCACACCATGCGTTTTAGTAATTACTAGGTGTATACTTCAATTTAAAAAAAAAGTATCCTTGTTGTCGATAACATAGGGTTTGACTAAAAAACCACCACTAATATTACCTAATTTCTCACCTTAGGCCACACTTTAGTTCAGGCACACCACGCATAAAGTATTCTCCTATCTCTAATGTTACTTACAATAGGTTCTGTTTTCTTCTTCCCGATAACATAGGGTTTTCAGCGGTCGGCTCTCGGTCTATAAAGCAAGGAGTGCATAAGAGTTTAAAAGTACGTAAAAGGACTCTTAAGGTGAAACCCCAATGTAGGCTTGGCTTGCTTGAACTTAGTAAGCTTTTCAGGTACAACGTGCCAAAGCAAAACAAGCCCAACAAGCCAAAGCAAAACAAACCCAAATACACGCTTTGCTTTAGTTACTTGAGAGTTTGCTTTTTATGAGCACAGGAAATAGAAATAGTACAGGAAAGAGGTAAGAGGTATGAATTTTGCGGAATTTTTCCTTTGGAATGGACATTATTGTTTCATAAAAAGAAAGAAGGATCGTATGTAAATTGTATCTGTATTAAAAGGAGTAATTTGTTAAAATGGGATATATGTAGAAATATGTAGTTGTCTCAAATTAATTTTGAACTCTTAAATATTTATAGCTAATGTTATTCCCAAAAAAATAATTTCTTTATGAAATAAATGTTCTCAAACCTCTACACACATTTATTTTTCTAAGCAATATAAATATTAAACAAACCCGAAAGCATACAAAGCATCAAAAAATTGAACATTGGTCATTTCGAGCTTTGCTTTGCTTTGGCTTTGCTTTGGCTTTGCCGCTTTGTCATTTCGTTTTGTCCCATAACAAAGCACTGGTTTATTTGATATGTCAAAATAAAGCAAAGCACTAAAGCAAGCCAAGCCTATATTGGGGTTTCACCTTTACTATTAAATGTAAATTGCACAACTACAGTAAAATTCTTAACTACAAACGGCAAACGGCTACTGAATTAAAACAATAAGTTCAATTGCTTCAGAAATAATAAATAGATGGCGCTGCTTACGAAGTGTGTTCAACGCCATCTACATGTTAAAAACTATCATTCACAACAACATGTTACTGAAAAGCCACTGTACATAAACGAAATTAAAACACTTCACTTTAGACCAAATTTAGAAGCATCGCGATCAAAGGACGAGCATATTAAACATATAAGAGAAGTCATCCAACGACTAAAGGATTATGGACTTATAATCAAATTAAGTAAGTGCCATTGGCCACAGGAAAAGGTAGAATACCTCGGATATGAAGTCTCGAAGGAGTATCAAGGATGCAGTAAGTACGCAAGCCCCTCTGCATTCTCTTACCACGGGAACGAAGAAACGGGATAAGAGACCCATCAACTGGAACACAGAGACAGAGGCGGCATTTGAAAAATGTAAGGAGGAATTAGCAAAAGCCACGATCATTGCTCACCCAGCAGAGGACACACCACTGAGGTTGACGACTGACGCGTCTGACGATGCGATTGGCGCGGTACTGGTTTAGTTATCATCGTACAGCCTTCGGGTTAACTTCTAATAAATATAATCTATATATTGTACCCTCCTTTTTAATTATTCCATGAGGATTAGGAGTCGAGTCGCCATAAATTTTTTACTGACCTGCCAAAGTTTAATTAGAAGCAAACTGTTACCATATATAAAAAGATGGCCATCACCGTCATGGTATAAGTGCAGCATGCTGATCTCAGTGAAATACCTCACCTTAAGGCCCCCATCCCATACACGGTCAAATTGGATGTACATTGAAGGGCGGATGTACAACTAGGGTTCGAACTATCGGCTTCTAGTATCGATACCAAGTACTAATAACAGAATCAAACCGTGGTATCGATACCTAGAAAGTATCGGGCTGGAAGTATCGATACTACTCAGTATCGAGTACTTTTTAAAATACATATATTTAAACAAAAAATTTATTTAGCACAAAAGCTCGACGATATGAAGACGTTCTTGACAAAAATTTACGTAAATAATATAACCCAACGGTATGAAGACTCCGTCGACAAAAAAACAGCACAGACACATATGAACAAAGGCATGACTAAGGCCCGTTTTCATTTTCAGCCCAAGATATTGAGCATGTTCACATGTTTGGTAGAACAGCATACAAACTTCTGTGTGATAGAGGAGCTCCATTTTGGGTTCCCACAATGCGTTTGCGATGTAAATGCTCCTTTAAAAACAGCTACTGGTTAAAGCTGCATTTAGAAATAAACGTAACTACGACATCTCTGAAGATTGAAGAATATTCCGATTTTTGCGGTTTATCAGTAGTACATACAGTGGCTGTCAAAATTATTGGCACACCCAAGAAATTTTACAACTGAGGAAGATATTACAAGACTAAACTATCTTACCAAATTTTATTGATTAAAATTTCATTATTTAAATTATAAATAATAAATTTAAAAAAAAATAATTTAAATTCATTTAATAATATTGATTTAACAGAAAAAAGAAATTCATCAGTTTAAAACTTCTTGCGTGTGCCCACTGTATGTGGGTTGACAAAGTACTCGATACTTTTAATGAGTAGTACTTGACGATACCATGATCTTGGTATCGAGTGCTCAGTATCGGTTTTCAAGACGAAAGTATCGATACCTACTCAGTATCGAGAGTATCGTTCGAACCCTATGTACAACCTAAACTATCGATTGTGAGCCGGTCGCGCGATCAAAACTCGTTGCTTGTAGGTATGGGTTTGATGAAAATCTGGATGTACATCCAATTTGACCGTGTATGGGGGCCTTTAGTCCACATACTCTACACTACACACTAAATGTGCCTAACTAAGCACCTTAACCAAACAATATATAGCTTTGGCGAGCTTAGCCTGGTTGCTTTAGATATATCTAAGGCCACCCTGCTAACTAAACGCCTGCTATTGGTGTCGAGCCGATTCTAATAAATTAGTAAGCCATACACTAAGAGTTTTTTCTACGCGCCAATTGTCGCGCCACGCAATCTTGTAACGGTCGGTTATTTATTACGAAAGTTTTATGATTAATTATTCCCCCCATCTATCGGAAATTTAAGAAATTATTAGTGCAATCACTTCAGAAGCTTTTGGATGCGGAATTTTTTTTTGAATCACGTAGGCCAAGAAAAACAAAATTTTTCTTGGAAGGAAAAAAAATTAGAAATTTTGAACAGTCTGGAATTACTGATGAAGAAGTAAAGTGCGGATGTTTGAGCGTGAGCAAACGAGAAGTTTTTTTAATTTTTGCAACAAACGGAAATTTCTGCAGAGGGTCATTAGAAGTCTGGATTGGGGAGAGACCAAATAGAGGCAGTTCTCAATTTTTGAAGACCGAAAGGAAGAAGTTCTCAGAAATTGGGTTTTTTTTTTAAATCTTGAAGAAGATAACACGAAAAAGTTCCCAAACATAGCTTTTGGAATTTGAGGACGAAAAGGAAAAAGTTTTCAAAAATTAAATTTTTTTTTTTCAAATCTTGAGAAAGAACATAAAATAAACTTGCAATTTGCGTTCCGTAGCATAATTTTCACCTAGATTATTAACTAGTGCTCCTCTTTGGAATTGATAAACGTTGGCCGATTTTTGTCTGAGTGTTTTTAATTGGAAGAAGGAATTTCCTGTGCGTAATATAAATATTTCGTTTGGATATACTTTTTTAAGTTACATGTTTTTTTTTCTTGCTGGATTGATAATAGTAGTGAGATTCTTTATCCTTAAAAGGAGATATTTAAAGTGCCAAAAGAATAGTTTTTTTGCATGGTTATCACATTGTGAGATTTCTGTGGAGTATCCAATATTTCTACATCCAGTGAAAAAGTTGGTCCTTGTAGTTTCATTTTATACTTCACGCAGAATACTGAATAATTTTATAATGATATGTATTTCCAACCCATGTGAATGCACCATCATGAACCATTAAGAGATGAGAACAACCATACTCCTTAAGCAGGTGCTAGGACCTCTCAATTCGAGACTATTTCGACAATTCTGAGTTGTTTGGCTAGAAGGCTAGTCAAGATTTCGAATTGAACCAGTATCCGTTGCTGCCAGGGTGTCAGCATTGCAAACCGTTATCCCCGAAGGAGGATCTGAGGAATTACTAAAGAGGCAGGAGATTCTTCCAATCCTTGGTCCGAAGTGTTTGGCGGTGGAGTAATCCCGTGAACGCTTGGCCGCGGTGTTTGGTGTTAACCCCGCTAGCGGTAGAGGTGTACCGGATGCAAGGTAAATCGAAGTAAAGAGACTACATATGTCAAAAATCCTAAGATTTAGATTGGTGCGTATATAAATAAATAAAATAGAGTTTATTCTTATATTGATTTATTATCTATATTATTTAGCTTGATTATTGTGTTTCCTAGATTGATATATATATACAATTTTGATTATATTGCTTAACACTAAATATATATTCACACCTTTTTAATTATATTGTTCTGCACTAGTTATATAATAAGTATATAAATACACTTTATCCGTTACCTGAGTTAAACCCTTCTACACTTAGCAAATATTGTTACACTGGTTTTTTTGGTAGGGGTGCAAACAAACATTAGACGGTTCTAACTGAACCAATTGTCCGAATTATATTGCCCTGCAACTTCGTTTGGCCAAATCGACGTTGTTACTTCTCTTGTGTTTTGTTTTTTTTGTTTGGTTGGCCAAGTTTTATGTTGGCACCGAGTTTTTTTGTGTCCCTCCTTGCCCTCAGTACATCCCACAATACATCAGTTCAATTATCAAAATTTACAAGTGGTAAAAGTTGGTTGCATCCACATTACCTAGATTATAAGTATACTTTTGTTTTGATTTAATATTTATGTAATATTTAATGCAAACTTACCTTCATTTTGTTGTTGAATAATTATATTGTTTTGAATTTCGTTAACTCCTCTAGTATTATTCGGAATGACCACTTAAGGGGATAAATTGTCCAGGATGGTTGGGTTGTGCTTTCTCTCCAGGGTCCTCTCAAAGTCGCGTTGAACATTTACAGGTCCACCAGGTCGATGGAAACGTCCGCGATGAATCGCCTTGGCTAACCTAGGAAGATAATGACATGAAGAGATATCCCTTTTAAACAATAGGTAAGTGGTGAAACATAGGTGTAGTGTCCCGGTCACACAACCCCACGCCCCCACCGGCGAGCTAGCGTATACCGTGTGGCCGGCTTAGCATCCCCTATAACTTTAGGAACCTAGGGAGGATGTAGTTTCTCAAAATTTTTATGTTACCCAGAACACGATGGCAGTAACCTTGCTGACCCCAGCAAGGAGCTACATCGTGCCGGTGGTACAATCTGCCAGTTTTATGCCATCGTGTGTGGTCAACATCACACGCCAATTTTTTCTGAATTCCATTTGACACTCAATTTTACAGTTTTTCTTTTGATCTATGCACACATGGAAAAATTCAAAAAGTGGCGTGTCGTTTGGAGTGTAGCGTTGACGGTTATTTAGGTGCTGACATGATTGCCCCCAAGTAGGGAATTTACCAATTCACGAAATCGGAATGCAGGATATCTTGGTAGAAATTGGAAGCCTTCATATTGGAATGTATGGTAAGGCAAAAAATAGCTCTTATACCTTCATATTGGAATGAATTGTATTGCAAAAGCTGGTCGTTGTGCCTTTGACCCTAGGACATCGCAATGTTAATCGAAGGGATGATTTGATCTAGAAAGTAGACATTACGCATTCGAAGGAAAGTGTACATAATCGACTCTCGAAGGCTTCCATTCCCTACTGGCTCCTTTAATCGACTCATACCTTAACGAACAGCAACATGGGTACAGAAAAGGTCGTTCGACCACCTGAAATCTTATGCTTCTAATCTCCGAACCACTTTGTGCTATAGAGAGCGTTCACAAAATTGTCTATACGGACTTCAGCCTTTGATCGAGCATTTTAAATGCAAAACTTTCTTCTTTTTGCTCTGTACGACCCGCAAGATTATCTCAGCCTTCCACCCTACACAGACAGACTCAAGGTCATGCCACTGTCTTGTAGGAGAAAATTACTTACATGTATATCATGCTTTACCCTAAATGTCCTTAACGGAAACGTTAATGTAGAATTTCTATCGAATAGAATCTAATTTAATGACGAAATTCGACGTACTAGACATACGAAACTACTAAGGGAATACAGACATCGTACCGAGTATGCAAGGAACGAACAGATGCTGTTGGGTCTTCAATAATCAAGGATCATGTTTTCCCCTTCTATAAATAAAATATCTTATAAAAAAGAAGCGAAATCCATACTAACAATATAAGCTTAACTTGCTAGTGCGTAAGATATGCACCTATGCTTGAGTTGATATTCGCAGATCATCGCACAAACTACTGCAGTATTTAAATTTTTCGTTATTTTAACGTAAATTTTATGAAATATATATTCACTCCCATTATACTACTGAATTTCCGTGGTGTATGGCGTGGAACGTTGAAAAAACAGCCACTCCACACGCCGAGCCAAATACATGCACCCTGCAAACAATTTCTCGGCTTTTCTCGGAGACTCGCTTTCTCGAACCATTCTCGATTTGTGCCATTCTTACGGCACCCGTACGTACGGTACGTACCATTCGAGAATTTAACGAACATTCGGCAAGTTCATTAAGTCAATTTAGGTCAGTGCCATATAAACACTCATGAACGTACGTTACGGTACGTACGGCTACGGTCCGGCACGTCATATCTGGTTCAGGCTTAAGCCGTCATGATATTACGTCGAACCTAAACCTCACACACATTTTAAAAATATATATAAATATAAACGTCCTATTTAATTATTTCAGACATTCCGGCTGGTGGGGACGTCGGACAGCATTGGAAAAGTCACTAGTACTTCTTATTGTAGCTAGTTCGACGGCTGTCATAGCATTAGTTATTGAATTAACTTATGTTATGATAATCAATATTAAATTAGAAGGTTCGTAGTAATTTTAGAATTTTTAACACTATTGATTACTAACAACGTGCATCGGCATGTAGCGCTTCAATTTTGGCTCTATAAGACATTCGACCCTTAATCTACTGCAGCACCACTCATCATTGATGGTGTAGGTTTCCTTTTTCTACTCGGGCCTCTGTTTCAGATTTTGGTATGGATATGGAAAGAACCTCGATTTAGTAAAGATTTAGCAAAGATTTTTTTTTATTAGGGGTAAAAAGCTTTGCTAAATCTTTACTAAATTTCGTAACGATTTCGAAAAGAATTTTTGTAACGTTATCGTAACAAGGGCGGATCCACCGTTGTGGGCACGATGGGCATGCCCACAACCCTAATAGACTTGTGACGTCACACTTTCACGGTCTATTGAGTTTGATAGGCTGATGATATCCTATGCCTTAATAAAATAAAAAAAATATGAGTGTGCTTAAGACCATACTTTAAAGTAAAACTTTTTTACCCAACAACTGCCGCAATTATTAAAATATTAACCAGCTATCAATATACAATTGATATAGTGGAGGTCTGTCGGATATATAGTACGCTTTCCGGAAAGTAAGGCCAACGACGGATGCAGGAAGTATAGTGACGAGCCTACCGAGGGGTTTCATACAAGTACAATTTTAAAATATCAATATTTATGAATTCCTATTTACATTAAAACCTAAAAAGGAAGCAAAGGTTTTATGATAACTGAAATATTTTCGATTGAAACTAGTCCAAAAATCGCATAAAAACTGCATCAAGTGAGGTTCCATATGGCGTGGTACTTTTGTCAATATTGGGTCTGTTTAGACCTTCCCTCCCAAGAACGTTCCTCACGAACTTTGTCGAAGAAGGGAGAAGTGGGGTGGTACCTCTCATCATCCCCACTTTCCCCTTCATCCACAAAGTTCGAACTTAGTATCTAATGAATAAAAAAACTAAAAAATACGCTTTTATGTTAAAATGAACTAAAAATTAAAAAATAATTTTGAATGTAAAGTTTTTATTGCTCCAGCCAGTATATGGAAACAGCCTACCTTTCGAAATGTAAAACAGCGTGGGACTCTTAACCTATATTCTTATTTTATTAATACCTGAACTTTTCCCTAGCGCCCCACGCTTTTTTTATTTTGTATTTTTTAGTTTTTTTAAACTATATTTTTTTTTATTTTCTATTTTTAGTCTATCATATATCTTCCGCCATTTTGTTGTGGCCGCCATAATAGATTTAAAATTACGTCACACAGCTTACTGTTATGTATTCGTCATATACTTTCATTTGATACCCGTACCAGGGCGCTGTAAAGAAAAAGGTAAGCCGCTATTTTGTGTTATATGTGTAGGGGGGCGAATGGCTAACAAAGACCTCGGAAGGTGGTGGCACCCGATTTGTCACTTCTGCCAAAACCCGAGAAGAGTCACTGCAGACGAACATCTAGCAGCTCTGTTAGCAAGTCCTAATCCCACCTCCCCGTGGTGCCCCCTGGGGTACTTCTTCGGAAGGAGCTAACGGGAGACGGTCGAATGGCGAGTTCTCTGCGCCACAAAACAGAGTTTTAAGTCGGTTGGGCTGGGGGTTAGCAACCCGCTCCCATAAAACACACAATTGCTACGAATCGGCAAACATTGCCTCGGAACCGGACGGACAACACGACGACGACCTTTAACCCATGAGGGATTAAAGGAGCAATTAGTTAGTTAGCTATTTTGTGTTGGCCGCCATTTTGAAAATGGAGTGTAGCCATACAGCTAATTGTATTCTACTTGTCATACCCTTGTAACCCTTGTTGGGGGAAGACATTTGCAAAAATTTTACAAAAAAGTCAGATTGCATTCTCCCGCGAATTTATTTCTTGCATCATTCCATGATTTGAACGATCTTTTAACGGTTTTTAAATTACAGTCACCTCTGAATTTTGGGATATATTTGAGCCGTTTTCTTTGAAAGTGGTGTAAGTCCACTTTATACGATATGGAAATATTTAAGGGTTTGCGTTTGAATGGATTGAATAATATTGGTATATGTTAATACGCTCATTTTATGTTTTTTAAATACTAAATTGATTTAATTTTATAATGTGATCGTTTTTAAAGTATTAGTTAAAAGAAATGTATACTTTTGATGTTCTCAAATGGACTTACAACACTTTCAAAGTCAACATAATTCGAAAATCATACAATATCTACAGTATACAGCCAGAAGTGCTTAAGTGCAACATATGTGTTTCGAGAAAATCACTTCAAAGATATTGATTTTTTTGATTTTTTTATTGGGGCAACTGGAACATATGTAAATTAATCTTTTTTGCTTTGAGTCCATATAAAACAATGAATAAAGCCATGAATTCAATATTTTATTTAGGCGGAGGGTGTTTGGCTGAGGATTTCCAAAGAAAAAACTGCACACTCTACACAACTAAAAATGTTTAAAATACTTTAGACTATTCTGGGTGGGCATTTTCAAAGAGAGAACGAAGTGAAAAGCACAACCAAATGTGCGCAAGATATTTTGGACTGTTTTGGCCTATGATTTGCTTGTGTTTTTCACTTTGTTCTCTCTTCGAAAATCCTCAGCAAAACAGTTCAAAGTATCTTGTGCATATTTGGTTGGGTTCGGAAAGCCAAATTATTTTGTAAATACGCAATTAGACACTTAAGCACTTTTGCCGGTCCGATAACTTAGCAAGCGCAGCTCAGTTTAAGACAAGAAAGCAATGATAAATAAGGGAATACGGAATAGAAAAATGCAATAAACTCAAAATCATCGAATTTGCACTTAAGCATTTCTGGCTTGTGCAATATTTTCAGCTAATTTTAAAATGTGTTGGCCGCCATTTTGAATTTGGAATGACGCCACGCAGCACAGTATTCTACTTGTCATATCCTTTCATTTGATACCCATACCGAGTGGGTTGTAAAGAAAAAGGTAGTCCGCCATTTTGTGTTGGCCGCCATTTTGAATTTGGAATGACGCCACGCAGCAAAGTATTGTACTTGTCATATCCTTTCATTTGATAACCATATCGATTGGGTTGTAAAGAAAAGGGTAGTCCGCCATTTTGTGGCCATTTTGAATTTGGAATGACGCGAATTGTGCTCTATTTGTCATACCCTTTCATTTGATACCCATGTCGGGGGTCGGGGAGCACGATTGCAAAATTCGGCCACCATCTTGGAACCGCCATCTTGATTTTTTTACAAAATGGTCAGATTGCATTGTCACGCCAGCTTTACGTATGGGGAAAATTTGAAGTTGATCGGTTATATGGAAGTGGGTCAAAATCAAGTTGCAAGATTTGTCTACATACATACATACACACATACATACATACATACATACATACATACGGCTGAAGCTAATATAAAGCGGTAACATACATACATACATACATACATACATACATACATACATACATACATACATAGATACGTACATACATACAGGTGAAGCTAATATAAAGCGTATAAAAAATAATATTGACATCGCCACTCAAAATCATGGGGAGGATTTCATTGAAGTTTTGACCTAGTAAAATTGAACCTTCACAAGTGGAGGTTGTCATGTATGAATTCCATTATTTCGCGTAAAGTTTTATGCGGCGATAAATAAATAACTACCATCAAATTAATCTGTCCTTTTTCTGCCATAGATCTACATACACACATTTCATGGTGATTTAACGTGACTAAGCGATAGCGTTTTTGTATATCTGTATGAGATGTTAAAACATTAGCGGAGTCCTCATCATATTCTTCATTTTTCATCCAAGTTTCTGACAAAAGTAATACATTCATTTTTTTTCACAATTTCGTGATCTCTTCGTCTTTTCAAACCCGAGTAAAAATAATTTAGTTTATTAATTTTCTTAAAAGCATGCACGCGCCGCACCTAGGACGCATAGCGAACAAATGCGAATAACACACGGGGTATGCACGCTTCCGGTACAGGCATGGAATGCACGCTCCCGCTACATGCATGAACATTTTATAAATGCATTCGCATCAGCATAGACGATTCCAAACGCGGGTGTTGTTTTACCAAACAGTCCCCCAACTAAGCACTAACGACGTCCAATGCTGCTTGACCTACGCAATCGAACGAGAACCGGTCTACTGAGTATGCTGCTATTGGTACCCTTTATGGTCGCCAAGATAATTGCCCGTTTTCTTCGTTCTATACAATTTTTTAAAGCCCCAATTTTAAAGGGAGCAAAAAGAAATGCAAAAAAGATAAAGAATTTCTTTTATAAATTACTAAAATTAATTATAAAAGTTATTCAAAGATTAAATAGTTTTACTGCCTTAAGGGTTGAAGATAATTTATTTTTGGCTGACAATACCTATTCAACCAAACTTCAAGCAAAAAGCAGAAATCTTTTGAAGTTCAGTAGTTTAGAGTCTAAATGTGACATTGTGATGTACAAACAAACACACCTTTACTTTTTTAATTTTCGTGAGCGAGCAAACTATCATTTTACAGGTTAATTAATTTACATACTAGTGTTTGCTCCACGGGTTTGCCCACGTGGAACTATACACTGTACAAAATCTTGGTCAGGGCGTCATATATTTTGTAAACATCTCCTGTGTAGGAATGCACAATATCGATCATGAGCGAGTTCATACTCCGACTCGCACTTGGCCGATTTTCGGGTGGCTGTGACCACAACCTTTTTACACGACTGCCCCAAAAAAAGGAGTGTAATGTGTTTAGGTTTGTTGTGTGTATGTACGTTGTTTTCTACCACCATAACTTCTAAACCCCTGAACGGATTTAGATGACTGGGGTACCGTTAGAATCGTTTAATGAGTCTGAGTAACATAGGCTAGGTTAATTTTAAAAAAAAACAATATGGCGGCCGTCAGACGCAATTTACATCACGACCAATTTAATTTTTTTTTCAGTTTGGGTCAATATGGGTATCAAACAAAAGGTAAAATTGAGACGATTTCAAATATATATAACACTTAATAGATATGTGTTAAATAATCGCGAATTTTAAGCTTAAATAAAATTATATTACTCGAAACGTCTTTTAATACCCCATCACCATGAATAAACACTTAATAGTTAACCCTAGTATGCTGTTGAGGCGAAATTAAAATTCCCAATACAAACGCTATGTAACACGACTGCACCAAAAAGGAGTGTAATGTTTTCAGGATTCATGTATGTATGTTTGTATGTTTCTTTGTTTCACCATTACTTCTAAACGCCTGAACCGATTTAGATGGTTGCGGGGCACCGTTAGAATCGTTTAGTGAGCCCGATTAACATAGGCTCGGTTAATTTTTAAAAAAACAATATGGCGGCCGTCAGACCCAATTTACGTCACACCCGATTTATTTTTTTTCTTCTGATCGGGTCAATATGGGTATCAAATGAAAGGTCTCATTGAGACGATTTCTGCCTAAACTATCAGCGTGTCTAAATTTAGATAGAATAAATCAAACTTCGATAACTTTACTTTTGCATTAAAACTGTATCTCAATAGTTGTAGGTAAGTGCTATAATAAAATCACTTAATAAAAACTACATTGGTTTATTTATTTATTTATTTATTCATAAAGTTCGGAAGTACACAAGACACGTCTTTTAAAGTACAATAATTCATTGGTTAATTTTAATATATAAACTAGACTAATCTTACTAAACTAAGAAGAAGAAAAAAGAAGTTTACGTTGGTTTACGAATTATAATCACTAAAATATCATAAAATAAAAAACAAAATAATTAAAAAATTAAAAAACACGACGCCGAATTAAAAAATAAACTAAAAAGTCAAAAACAAGTTTTAAGTACTAATGTAGGTAAGACAGAAACAAGGTAGAAGATATTTTATTTATTTTGTTAAGTATTGCACAACTATCGTATATGTATAATCTGTATTTTTGCAGCCGGGGTACAAAATGTTACGAGAATAAGTACAATTAAAACTGTACCCGACTGAAAAAATACAGATTATACATATACGATAGTTGTGTGATACTTAACAAAATAAATAAAATATCTTCTACCTTGTTTCTGTCTTACCTACATTAGTACTTAAAACTTGTTTTTGACTTTTTAGTTCATTTTTTAATTCGGCGTCGTGTTTTTTAATTTTTTAATTATTTTGTTTTTTTGAGGGCTGGATCCGCCCCTGTGTCGTGACAAGCCCTTCATATATTTTTCGTTCTGAATTTGTTAAGAAATCGACTGCGAATTCGTGAGAAGTATTAAAAGCTATAATTTAAGCCCCGAGCGGATTTCGTACGAGTCACACAAGCTGAGAAAATGAAGGGCGAAAAATCGCGATTTTTTCGAGCTAAAAGCGCGTTTTCTCGTAAAGTATCTAACGGACTTGACTGCAACAACTATCATTTTTTTCGTTTTTTCTCACACTACAACCTCCTATTTTTTGTTTTTCCATTAAAAACTTTTTTCCCTGTTTTTTTTTACAGATATATCGGTTTTCCCACCTTTCCGATTTTTTTTCGATAACTTCCTACAAACCGATTTTTTCCAAAGTATTTTTTTAAAAAACTAGTACTTTTACCTCTATTATCCAGTTGAAAAACCAGCCGGGTTATTTTTTTTCGATCTGAAGGAATTTTGCGCCGCACAGCCTGTACCTACTATAAAGCTTTCGACAAGCTCTCTCACTCTTTTATATTTCTAAAACTAAAAAAATAGGCTTTCCGCCTGCCCTGGTGGTATGGTTCCAGTCGTACTTAGCCGACAGAACCTACCAGGGGCCAGTTCACGCAATTCGACGTCGACTGAAAACGACGCGGAGAGCGTTCAAAAACCTTACTATGGTTAACTATGGTAAACTTTTGTCGTTCAAAAACTCCGTGGTTAACTACAACATAACCACTAGCATCGCTTTTTGACGTTCAAAAACTCCCATGGTTAATCATAGTAAAGTTTTTGAAAGCGCTACGCGTCGTTTTCAGTCGACGTCGAATTGCGTGAACTGGCCCCAGGTTCTATTCCGCGGATTCAAATCTAAAAACATCGTAGCGTCCTCTGGTGTCCCGCAAGGAAGTCATCTTGGTCCTCTTCTTTTTGTTTTATCAATTGTTGACATCGTTACCCTGCTAAGGCACTGTAAAATCCTTATTTACGCCAATGACATCAAACTGTACCGCCACATAAGGAGTATCGAGGCTTACAAACTTCTGCAAACAGACCTAAACACCTTCCAATCTTGGTGTTCCAACAACAACCTGGTTCTAAATATTAGTAAATGCGAGGTTATGACTTTTTGTAGGAATCGTGGTGTTATAACGTATGACTATACTTTTCTCGATAACAAGGTCTCCCGCGCTAACTCTGTAATGGATCTAGGGGTTAGGTTAGAAAGTAAGTTGGATTTCTCCACCCACATCAATTATATCTCTTCCAATGGTAACTCAGTCCTGGGATATAAAAAGATGGTCCAAGGAATTCAACAACCCCCTCACCTCCAAGCACTTATACATATCTTTAGTTAGACCTCTTCTTGAATACGCCTCCCAGGTATGGTCTTCTTACTATTCCTCCCATCTTGGTAGAATCGAATCGGTTCAAAGGAAGTTAGTCCGCTTTGCACTCAGCCACCTCTTGACGCATAACTTTGACAGCTTAGCGGATCGGAAGGGAGCGGATGCATTGTAATTGGCCCTTTACGCTGTGCTAACCCATTGGGATGGTAATCCCACAGTACGATACCTTATATTCGAGAGCTGTCGCTTGTATCGAATTTTCCACTCCAGAGCAACGCTATTCAGACAAGGTGCTCATCGAAGACAACAGATAGAGCAGATTTACAAACGGACCGTCTTGAATGACTAGCTACACGGTAAACCTAAAAGTGAAGGTGAAGTAACAACGCTTTTAATGCTTTAGTGTAATCATTAGCAGCTGTCCAGCCTCTCAAAGCAGCATGCCTCATGCCTCTAAAAAGTACTAACTTAAAGCATATTTTTGTGTTACTAAAATTTTCTAAATATGTTATACAATAAAAAGTATACTTCATGCTTTATTCACCAATCCCACAATTGTCACCAAACACAGATGATCGAAAAACTCTAACAAAAACGACCTTAGCACCAACCACAACTACAGCAGGTCCAACTGCAGAACCAAAAGAACAAAATGACACCTGTCTAACCAAAGAATGCTTTGAAACTGCAGCTACCGTGCTCCAACGCATAGACTTTTCTGTACAACCGTGTGACGACTTCTACAGTTTTGCCTGTGGTACCTACGGGAAAGATACATATATCCCCGTGGATAAGGGTCATGTAGATATATTCACAATTAATGAGGGTAAACTGAGTAAACAGCTGAGGAATATTGTGAGCGAAGAACTCCGCGAAGATGATCCTCCATCATTTAAGCTGGTTAATGACTTGTTTAGGGCTTGTATGAATCAAGGTATTTCATTAGGTTAAAATTTATTTATTGTAATATTAATAAAAATGTTTATTATTTAAGCTTTGATTGAAGAACGAGGCAAAAAATCTTTTTTAGACATCATTGAATCTACAGGAGGATGGCCAGTAGTTAAAGAAGACAACTGGGATGAAGATTCATGGACTTGGCGGGGGGCAGTTGAAAACTTCAGCAGATTAGGACTAGGGGATGATTATATTTTTGCATTTGATGTTGGAATTGATCCAAACAATTCAACAAAAAGTATTATTTTTGTAAGTTTTACATTTTACGTTTCGAAACTTGCAATTCAAATAACAATGTAATTATTTTAATAGTTTTCTCCACCAATCTTTGGCCTGGATTTAGAATATCTTGTCGAAGGGCCAGATATTGAAATTGTCCAAGAGTACTACAAATACATGGTAGATGCAGCTGTTATATACGGCGCTAATCGGGAGAGAGCAGAAAGAGAATTGAATGCTTCACTGGCATTCGAAATCGAGCTAGCAAAAGTTAGAAATTTTTTAACATTTTACTTTAATATTATATTGATCTACTTTCATACTTTTTTCAGATTTCTTCGCCTGATGATGATCCTTTCAATCGTATAACAATTAATGAAATGCAAAATAAATATCCATACGTTAATTGGTTGGACTATATAAATACAATTTTACCTGAAGGAGTAAATGTGGATGGAAATGAAGTAATTATTAAATGGGTACCAAGTTTCCTTGAGAGTTTGGGAAGTTTTTTGGAACAAACTCCGAAACGAGTAGTCGCCAATTATATAATGTGGTCAGCGTTGATAACAAAAATACCCTTTTTAACTGATGAATTAAGAACGCGTCAACTAGAATATGATAAAGCATTGTCTGGGGTGAAAGAGGATAAACCAAGATGGGAGGAGTGCACTGAATTCACTGGTAAAAGGTAGAGTTTTTTTTTATATGATAGTCTAAGCTTAGGTGTCACCCTTTGTACCGTCATGGTGCAATGTCTGGTAGTAAGCTTAGCTCGAAGGATAGGGAGAAAGATAGGATAGATTAGGGAAAGTCGGGTGGGTGTTGGAGGAGATGGCGGTGAACCTTGCGTTTGAACTCTTGGGTGTTGTATGAGTTCGGGAATGCTGACTGTGGTAAGTTGTTCCACAGTCGAGTTGTTCTTGTTATAAACTGTTAAGGGGGTATTCTCATGTGAACGCATAAATTTTACCTCTTTTTAGGGAATTTTTCTTATAAGACAATAAAATTCAATCATTTTAATTTTTCTATATATATATATAATTTTTTTTTTCTTATTTTACATTTTTTATATTTTTTTTTTTGAATTAAATTAGACACCAAAAAAAAGCAGGTCACTGGTCATGGTAATAGCGGCTTTTCATGTTTTCTGAAATTAAAAAATCGAATGGATTATTGTTCAGTAGGTCTGTCGCTATCGTCCCTGCCAAAATTAATAAATTTCATTGGCAAAAAAAATGGTGGAATGTAGAAAAAAAGTTACGAAAATCTTGTTTTTTTTTGTTAAAAATCGTTTAAAAAAAATAAGAAAATATTTTCGAAAATAAGCAATTTTGGTACGGACGATAACTATTAATGAGTAGAAGAACATATATAAATTTTAAAGCAATCGGTTGAATAGTTTTTTTTTTAGGACCATGACAGTTTTAGAAAATTATGTTTCGAGAAAAATGCGTTTAAAGTTTCAAGAGCAGAATTTTCGTGGAAAATGTATACTTACACTAATCTGCTATGCCTGGACCAGTGTAAAAGTGATATAATTTGCTGGACAAGCGATTAAACAACCTTTACGTACGACACGTACAAAGCAATTTTGCTGTATAAACCTGCGCCTATTTGGGGTATATAAATGTTGTTTTAATGTTGGCAAAACGTTTCCAACACTAAATTATAAAACTACAACACTTATTAAAAAGTTGTGTAAAGGCTCTTACAACATTTTTAAAACCTTTTGTGCTAGTTGGGTAGTAGGAGACCCCTGCTACACATTAAACCGGTTTATGGTGGTCAAGTGTCCTTTTTCTCTTCGCAGGATCAATTCAAAGTGACCGTTGAGCAAGTGTTTTTGCCCTTGACGAAGCTGCTATTTGTTGTGCATATTACTCTACAGTGTGAAAAGTTATAAAATTAAAAAAATGCTCCTGCTGCTCCGTCTGCTCCTCAAGGTATGTAGAAAACATTTCTATAAGCAATATTGCCTATTTTAATATCTGTATATATTAATTAATTAATGAAAGACAGTAAAATTTTTGTTATTTTTTCTGGAAAGTCTCTTGTTAAAGAAGCCCGACAAAAATAGTCTTACTAGGTCCCACTCTAAAATTTTTTTTAATATGTTCCTTAAACATTTCTACACAAAATACAAACAACAAAAATTGAGATATTTTGCGATCGATATGAACGTTTTTATTTAAAAAGTGCATCATTTTATTGTTTATTAATTTTATGGTTTATTATTTTTTAGCATTAAAATTGCTTATAACTCCAAAAATAAAAGCCGTAGGATAAAAATTGTCCAGACTTTATTGATAGGAAATTGTCCAATTTTGGAAAAAAAAATATCAGTTAACTACGTAAGATGGTTTTAGTTGAAATTTAGTGAAAAAAACCAAAGTTCTAAATCGTTACGATCCCCACCCCCTCCTCTTCCTTACGATTTTTTGTTCGTCTATCCATAACCTATCCACAGCCGGCCGCTTTGTCACTCCTCGTGGGACACCCTGTATATGAATATTATTTTTATAAACTCCTGGGTACAATTTTTCGGAATGTGTTTTAACTTTGTTGAGTTCGGAAAAAGTACAGGTAAATTAAGTCGAAAAAAGCGAAATAGCGGAAATGATTGGGTACAGGCTAAAATGTGGCAGAGAGCTTCTTTTTGGTGTTCTTAATAAGGGGTTATACAGTCTACGGATTTTCTCCAATTCATCTACGGGGTTTCAGGGTCAAAATATCAGTTTTTTCAAATACATGTTAAACGGTAAGTGTTATCAAATAGTGTTTACAAAGTTTGTAGATTATGCGACTATTTCTGCATTTTCCCGTACGAACTATTCATGAGATATCGCCGTTTTAACGATTTAAAATACTCATATCCACTCATTCGCGACTTGTAAAGCTCATCAGAGGTCCAAAAATATTTTTTTGGACTACATGGCTATATTATCAGGAGTAATTTCCTTACAAGTTGCGAATGATTGGATATGAGTATTTTAAATCTTTAAAACAAAGCTGAATTAACAGATGATGCCATTGAATTGCTTGCAAGAGGACAATTGCCAGTTGACCAAATTGATAATGTACAAGTAGATGTAGATAGGCAATTAAGTAGCATGTAAATAACTGATAAATAAATATAAAATGTACTGTACCACATGTTGTTTTATTTAAAATTTTTTTTTATGTATAAATGGATACTAAATTCGTAATCAGCGACCCGAAAACCCTCCGTATACCAAGTTTTGGGGCAATTGAAGGATATTTCACTACTTCCGGTCGCCATTTTGAAGCCGCCATCTTGTTGATGAAAAAATGAACACTAAATTCGTAATCAGCGACCCGAAAAACCCCCGTATACCAAGTTTTGTGGCAATTGAAGGATATTTTACTACTTCCGGTCGCCAATTTGAAGCTGCCATCTTGTTTATGAAAAAATGGACACTAAATTCGTAATCAGCGACCCGAAAAACCCCCGTATACCAAGTTTTGTGGCAATTGAAGGATATTTTACTACTTCCGGTCGCCATTTTGAAGCCGCCATTTTGTTTATGAGAAAATTGACACTAAATTCGAAATCAGCGACCCTAAAAACTCCCGTTTACAAAATTTCAAATTAATTGGTTAATTTTAAAGACTTTTGGCCAACTTTTCGGCCTATTGCACCACTGTGCGACGGTTCTGCTTTGCTGCTTTGGATCTGATAGAGCCTTATCTCCATACATCACGGTATACAGAAACAAGGTAATGTAATGGAGAAATGTCATTTGAGTGCTGACGTCACTTGGCACGCTCTCCCATATAAAATCGGAGTTGTTGTTGTTGTTTCTGCATTAGCGCTGACGTCACTTGGTACGGACATTTACATTACCTTGTTTCTGTATACCGTGTCCATACATTATCCGCCGTAGTGTCTCCACCAAAATCAATGTGCGAAGATAAGAAATGTGCGGAGATGAGAAGTGTGGAGACTACACACGCACACCGATATTCCAGTGGATACAAAACAGATCCATTAAAATATGTTCTGTGCCGATGCGGTGAACTTCTGCGATGACTGTGCGCGCATAAGTCAATACAGTGGATACTTGAAATAAGACTTCGAAAAGTCTTGAAGTTGTTTGTTGAGGCCTATCTTTTGTTTTCCAGTGAATATGGAAAACACAAAACATCTTAGGACAGACAAGGGTATTATTTTGAAGAGATAGTTTTCGAACGCGGTTGCCTAAGCGTACATTTCCTCAAGAAGCGGAGGTTCTCATCTGGCGCGCCAAAAAATAGGTAAAGTTCGTGATTTTTTGAAGGAAAATGACAAGACATAGGGAAATGATATTAAAAACGTAAAAATTGTACGTAAAAATTTTTTTATGCAAAAAAAAACAAAATGGCGCCCGTTATTCAGCTTCTCCGAAGGCATGTTTTTCGAAAATTGCCCAGCTGTGTATAATCTAGGGGTCAAAGATTAGCCTGAAATCAAATAATGATGACATTATTGTAAACTAGAATAAATTTGTCTCAGAAAGAGTGAACGAAATTCAAAAAAATTTTAAAATAGACGGAATGGCGCGATTTTGAAATTTGAGTGCAGTTTTCGGCTGTTTTTTTTTCATAGTTTATGACTTACAAAAAGGAGTTAAAGTTACAATTTTCAAAAAGTGCTCCACTCTTTCTATGGAGAAAATTGATTGGTTGAACCGCGTTTGAGTTATCTTGTACACAAATTTGAAAAAACTTGAAAAAAAAAGTTTTGAGATAATCGTGTTTGAAGTTTAAGCAAACGCCTTAGCGCCCCGCTGCGATCATGACACCGCGACAGTCAATGGGCTGTAGAATTCGTTCTAGTGCTCGGATCAACAAAATATTTTAAAGGAACATTCTAGACATATTTAACTTTAATAATAGGAAATAAAAAAAAAATCGAAAATTTCAAAATTCTAGATGAGAACCTCCCCTTAAGTTCATTTTGTTTGTTTTTCCAGTTTGTTCTTACGATGGAATGGACAAATGAAAAAATTGTTGAATTAATTCAATTCTACGAACAAAATAAGTTATTGTGGGATGCCGAATCAAAGGAATATAAAAATAAAAAAAATATAGTTTAAAAAAATAAAAAATACGCCTTTAGTAAAAAGATAATTTTGAATGTAAAGTTTTTGTTGCTCCAGCCAGATATGGGAACGACCTACCTTTCGAAATGTAATAAGGCGTGGGACTTTTTACCTATATTCTTATTTTATTAACACCGAAATTTTTCTAGCGCCCCACGCTTTTTTACATTCTACCTGTCATGCCCTTTCATTTGATACTCATGCCGGGGGTCGGGGAACACAATAGCAAAAATCTTCCGCCATCTTGGAACCGCCATCTTGATTTTCTTACAAAATGGTCACACGAACTATGCATATATGCCAAATTTGAAGTTGATCGGTTATATGGAAGTGGGTCAAAATCAAGTTGCAAGATTTGTTTACATAGAACATACAATGTATGCGGGTCAATTTGTATGGATGAAAAAAAGTCGACCTTTTAAACCCCCTAGCGATATTCTATGGGTAATTTTAAGCAACTTTTCCCAAGAAACCATAGGTCCAAAGTCGATTTTGAGTCTCCGGATTTTCAAAAATAGGTATTTTTTTGACAATATTGAAGATTTAATTTAACCGCTCCATTCAAAGGTTGATTTGTTTCTCCCAAATTTTAAAGTTGTATACTATTTTTTGACCTTTTGACCTTGAATTCGAAAATTGGTTTATGTTTTTCAGCAAATTTGCTACTGGTGGTTTGTAAACAACCCCTCTGACCTGAAAACGTGGACCACAACGAAAGATATAGAGCCAAAATCGAAAAAGAAAGTCAAAATTCATAAAAATCCCTAAAAAACGCATTTAATAGATTTTGAAAAAATTCTAAAAAATTTTTTTTTGTAGTCTTAAATATGTAGTTGCGCAAAGTCCCTGAAAAGTTTCAGCCAAAACGAAGGGGTGCCGAAAAATTTTGTCCGATTTGACGTGGAATGTCCCATATAGCGTTATCATGCGTTGAAAATCAAATGAGGGATAGTACATTGCGCCACAAGGGACGAAGGAGTGGCAAAAATAGTATACTTTTTTTCTAGCTCTGACTGCAAAGGTGCTAAAAACTTTTAAAAGGAGGGCCAAAAAACATCCGTGGCTTGAACTAATAACCGTGGCTTGAAAAATAATCAAGGTATTTGTAGTGTTTACACTGAAGCGTGTAAGCCAAAGTTAATAAGCACGTTTGACTCACATACTCTTAAATAAAAACAAGCCTTGGTTGATGATGGATTTTCTAACTGGAAACATGGAGCTAACATTTCCAGAATATTCATGTTCTAATGAAAGAAGTTTATCTTTTTTATGTCGATTTAAGAGTTATTTGAGAACAATAATGCTGCAGGATCGACTCAATTCGATAGCCCTATTACACCTTCATTCTGTCATCACTGATAAGCTTGATCTAGAAAAACTATTAAAGAAAGGACAATGGGGGATTTTGTATGGAGCGCGTCCCCACCTCCAACAATCATGGGACTTGTGTCAATATGTTTATTAGGATCCAAAAAAAGAGATAACTATCTGTTTCAAGTATAAAATCGATGGAATAAAAAAGAAAATAGCGTTTTTCGATATTTCGAGATACAAAAAACATCTATCTTCTATACAGGATGTATTGCATAAGGTTACAAAGCGGCCGGCTGTGGATAGGTTTTGGGTAGGCGAACAAAAAATTGTCCGGTTGGGTGGGGGGAGATATCGTAACGGTTTAGCCGCTAGGGCGTTTTGAAAATTTTTGCTAGAGTTTTACATATCACCCTGTATTTTTATAACCGTATAACCAATTTTGATGAGTAAGGTACTAGTGAACGCAGAATTCTATGATAGTAAAAACGATGGTTCAATCTTACCAATTTTCGGAGTTATGAGTCTTAAAAGTTTCAACTTCAACCACCTTTTTCTCCAAAAAATACGTAGTTAATCATTATTTTTTTTCCAAAATTGGAAAGCTTGGACAATTTACTATGAATGATGTCATCACAATTTTTATGCTACGGCCTTTACTTTTGAAGTTATAACAAAATGTGAAACTATTTAGGGATCTAACATTTTGATCGAGACAATAAAAACCATCCATTGACATGGCATTTTTCGAGATATGAATTTTCATACAAGATGAAGTGTCTCAATGAACCGCTTATTTTCTGTATTTTGGATAGCTGGGACCCGGTGCACCTCGCTGCACCCAACGTTTAAACATTTAAAATCAATCCAAACCTTCAAAATTCAACTCTTCTTAACCATTAACGAAAAACCAACTATTCCTATAAAAGTTGGAGTCATTAGATTCAAAAAACATTTATTTGAACTGTGACTAAAATTGCCTATGCATTCTGTTAAAACCATGTACGTTAAAAGATTTAAAATTAATGCAAATAGCAGCATCCACCACTCGCAATAAGGACCCTTAAATAATACCCGGGACAGACTAGCACCATTAATGACGAATATGACGTCAGAATGACGTAGACTCCATTTTACTTCCATATATTTTATATGGGTCTACGTCATTCTGACGTCATATTCGTCATTAATGGTGCTAGTCTGTCCCGGGTATAAATAATAGAAATAAGATTACGATTATTACGAACCTCTATTTGTCCATGTGGCGAAATATATTCGGCTAATTGTGGTGAACTTTGGGGCAAAGTATTCTTTCTTTGTCGTAAGACAGAACGGGGACACATAACACACCGGCGTCCTGTTTCCATAACTGGCGAAAGGTTCTCCAACAAAATCACAGTCCGGGGTCAATCACAAAGCTATCATCACAATCGGGTAAACAAGAAGGGGTCAGTGTACTTAAGTCGTAAACAAGCCGATAATGATAAACACGAGAGCAGCGATAAACGAGCGAGTGACAAATGATGATGATTTTTCGTAGCATGCTATGTTTTGTAGCAATATACAAAACAGCGAGTAGCGAGAGCGCGAGAAGATAGTGCGACAAAATATTGATCTTTTCTCGCGACTAGAGGGCGAGGTCTCCTTAGACTCGTTTCGCTTCCTCGTTGTATTGTAAATGGGCTTTAAAATGAGCAGGTAGCAACGCGTACGACGGTCCGGAGGAAGGGGAGCGGGTTGCTTCCGCACGCGTCCCTGCAACATCAAGCTAGTTCCTTGTACCTGCGTATGCGTCATTTCACTATAGCCTGTTGAATTATTTTTGAACGATGTAAGTACACCTAGGTCTCCATGAGATGGCGTAACAGAAAATTTTTTTTTCGTGGTCACTGGTTATAAGCAAAAGTTCTCTTTTAGGAGAATCTTAGTTAAGTTGGCATAGGTTAGGTTAAGAAAAAATGTATGGTTAATAATGCCTAATGACCAAAAAACAAAATAATAAAGTAATTTCAAAATCCTAAAATTCCAAGAAAACCCCACATATTTCAAAATTGTCACCGTACTAAGAAAATATCTAACCGCTTCGACACTTCGAATGAGACATGTTTCAAATCTGTTGGAGGTGGGGACGTTTTTTCCCATTGTCCTTTATTTCAGTTTATTTATAAGCGCAATACAGTCTGTGTTACGAAAATAAGTGTTTTTTTTCATATTTTTAACTAGTATAAAACCCACGTGCGTTGCAACGCCTTTAAATAAAAAGAGTTTATGAGTGCACTGTCCGCGGTAGGAAAAAAGTATAATGAAAACAACAAAAAATCTGGAAAAAATAATTTTGGATACCATATAATCACTTGGCAGCGTAATCTGTTTCCCGAAAATCATCTTTGCCGGCGTCTGACCGGTTGAACTGTGAATATCTGTCCTGTAAAGCGTTTTTTTTATTGAATTATATAAAGATGTTCATATTAATTTGAAAACGTATTTCTACCGTTTCTACCGTTTTTACTGTTTCTATATTGGTATTTAAGAAATTTCCTACATTTAAGAATGGGGCAAACTTCACGACAATAGTGGAAATGACCAGGATACACTATGGTCAATGTTCTTCCATTTGGAGATAGGATGTGAAGATTTTTCGATTTCCCAACTCTTGAACAACCTACATACAGCTGACCGGGAAATGACACTTATTAGGCAAAATTCGTCCACAGATTGGCCCCGAAATTTAAAACTTATAACCTTAAAATCCCCCAGATACCGATTTTCATTGCGGCCATTTTGAATTTATAAGTTTTGACCATAAATTCGAAATCTGCAACCTTAAAAACCCCTAGATATCCACTTTCATATTGGCGCGGCCATTTTGAATTTCGGTCATTTTGTGGCGGCCATTTTGAGTTTCGAAAATCGGGCTTCGAGGTGCATCATGGGAGACCCCCACGGATCTTCGTGCAAAATTTCGAAGCTCTGCGATCGCTGGTGCGCCCGCTATAGCGCACACATCCCACATACACGCATATACGCATACAGAAACTTTCTTTTATTAATATAGATTATTGAACTAACCGGGAAATTACACTTATTTGGCAAAATTCGTGATATATAAGTTAAAAACCCCCAGATACCGCTTTTCATTGGAATCGGAATGCAATTGGCAAACTCATCGGCCATATTGGTGCTGCCATTTTGAGTTTATAAGTTTTAATTGTAAATTCGTTATTTGCAACCTTAAAAACCCCTAGATATTCACTTTCATTGGAATCCGAATACAATTGGAAAAATTCGTCCGCCATTTTGAATTTATAAGTTCTGTTCTAAAATTCTTTATTAGCGACCTTAAAAACCCCTAGATACCAACTTTCATTGAAGTCGGAACACAATTTTCGAATTCATATTTTGGTGGCTATTTTGAATTTCGGTTATTTTTCAGCGGCCATTTTGAATTTCGAAAATCGGGCTTCGAGGTGTTTCTTGGGAGACCCCACGGACCTTCGTGCAAAATTTCAAAGCTCTGCGATGACTGGTGCGCCCGCTACAGCGCACACACACATACATATATACATACATACATACAGAAACTTTCTTTTATTAATATAAGATTAATAAATATAAAGAGTTTGAACGCTTTTATTTCGAAGTTAAAATTTTTTTATTTATTTTAAATCTTATCCCTTTTTCTTATATATATCCCTCCCGGCCAACTACCCACTCGGGCTGAACCCCAACCGCCGGCCCTGATCGTATCAACCTAAAGTCTTGTCTCTGTAGAGTGCCCGCACAATCCTTTAGATAGAACATAGTTTGAGACTTATGCTTCCTGCAAGATTTTAGTGGATACGCAATGAAAGCTTTGTCTCCGCACAGTTTGAGATTACGCGTATATTTACTTAAATTTATTTTTTATTTCTATTCCAGCCTTCCAATAGCCCTTGGTGCACTTTACGTTCGAAAATATTTCCATGCAGCCGACAAAAAGAGTGCTTTAGAAATGGTAAATGAAATTCTTGTGGCATTCGAGAAGGTCCTTAAAGAAATTGATTGGATGGATGACAACACAACGCAATTAGCTATAAATAAACTTAAAAATGTCGTTGCACATGTTGGATATCCAGATGAACTTATGGACAATGCTAAAATAGAAGAATACTACAAAGATCTCGAAATTGATAAAACGAAATACTTTGAATCATCATTGAACATAACAAGATGGGAAAAACTTATGTCTTATAATAAACTGCGCAAGCCAATAAATAAAACAGATTGGATTGATCATGCTGATGCAGTAACGGTTGATGCGCACTTTTATTTTACTGAGAATAGTATTCGTAAGTTAAACAATGTCAATTGAAATTTTTGTGTCATACATAATTTTTTTTTTTTGATTAGTATTAACTGCTGGATTAGTGCAAGGTGAATTCTTTTCTGCTACTAGACAAAAGTATATGAATTACGGATCAATTGGATTTCCTATTGGACAAATAATAACAAATGGATTTGATAATTATGGTAGACATTACGATATTAATGGCAATGCTGTAGATTGGTGGGAAGAAAGTACTATCGAAGCATTTTATGAGAAGGCTGACTGCATTATAGAGCAATATGGAAACTTTACTGATGAAGCTACTGGAATGATGGTAAAATATAAATTTTAATTTTTGTGTGAAATATTTTTTAGTATTCGGTAAAACCTTGTAACCCTAAAAAATTATGGATCCTTTACGCCCGCGGTTTCCAAACTGTGGGCGCGACCCTGAAGGGGGGCGCGGATGATTTTATCTTTTTGACTTTTTTGACTCATTTTTTAATTTCTACTTAAATTTTATTGTGTTGTTTTATTATACATCTCATCGCCATCTACGTTGAATAACTCTGACATTGTTTAGCCGATATCGGCTAATTTACACCATTCTGAAACGTCATTCAGTACCATTTTAGCTATAAGTCAATTCACACCGAAAGAACGCGCTCAAATTGTAGCGCTTTACATTGAAAGGGGTCATAAATAAATTACGTGAGGTGATTTTGACGATTTTTCGGCGGAGTCTGAAGTCACAGCCAGCTTCTCAAATTGGCGTTCGAGCCGCCTGTACACCAGGATATAGATTCAAGAAGTGTGGATCTGTTACACTTCTATTCTTCACAGCTCTCGATATTCATAACAAAAGGTTTTCAAAATCTATCTTGGCCTCTAGTATGTCAGAGCAGATGGTCGTCGAATCCTGTAATATGCTTATACCCCGGCTTCACCGGCCGAACTGCGCAAGTTCGAGCAAATTAGTCTGCTGAGCTTCAATTTTTGCCTGATTTCCCATACATTTTCACATTCCGAAGTCAGGAAAAATAAAGTCTGATTTCGCCCAACAGAAACTGAAATCAAGCTTGAAAGTAAAAGCTCGCTCAAAAGAGAGTAATCAACTGGAATTCGAATGCCATTCCAGGGAGCTTTTGCATTTCTGACTGCTGGCGAAAAAGCAACAACAATTGCAGGGACTGAACTCGACTTTAGCCGGTGAAGCCACTTTTGCTGATTGAAGTGAACTTGATTTAAAGAGTACAAAACATGCATAGTATTAAAAAAAATTAAATTCCAAAAAACTGCAGGCTGGCAAAGTGGGGACTGATGAAAAAATGGCATGTCCTAGTCTGCAGGATATTAGTCCTTCCAGTGACGTGAAATAGAAAACGATTAAGAATCCTTGAAGAGGAAGGATATAGTTATCGCACTACGAGAAGTTTTTAGAAAAAATTTTTTTGTTCACAAAATGACGGCGGTTTGAATAAAACGTTTCATTTTTTCCCTGTTTTTTTGCGGTTCGGAATTTTTTAAAAATATAAAAAAAAATTTTTTTCAAAAACTCTTCGTAGTTACTTACTATTATGTATAAAGAAGCTCTGTGTAAAATTTCCAGTGAATCGGTTGAGTAGAACTTGAGATATCATGCACACCGTTTTAAAAAAGTAGTTCCGAGAAAAACGCGTTTAAAGTTGCGCACAACAGGAGTCGTTTAACGGTGTTTTATACTCACCTTTTTTTAATCAGCGATCCCTGCTCCATACAACGTACCTTCCTCCACTTCAAATGTCACGTTTAGAGACGAGGCGAGGCGCGACTCTGATTCTCTTCTGATAGTCAGAATGCGCCGACCGTCTATTGTTCGCTCGCGCTCCAGCCGCGCTGCCGACCAGCTTTGTCGCCGCGTCACAAAAGAGCTATAGCTCCGAAAATAATTGGAATTTCGAAAAATGCTTTTAGTCCAATCAATCTACAATAGCTCCTTGCAATTTTAGCGTTAATTGCCAACAGGAAACAAAAAATATGGCTATATAGGAAAAAAATTCTAAAATTCTAAAAAAGATAGGAATGGCGAACTTAACCTAAAAAATTCCGGAAAAACGGTTTTTTGCGTATAGCAAAAAAACCTGAGCTCTGTAACTGTCTGGGAAAATTTGTGTCGGGGCACGACGACGGGAAAATTGCCATAAAGGCCAGAAGACTATCATTACAAAAAAATTTGGGAAAGGGGATCGAAGAACAGGTGGCTCGGACGGTTCAACCGCCGGGAGAATGTCGCCAAAAAAAAACGCATCCCATGCACCGGTTGTCGGCACGACTAGCGACGCGCTTGCTAGCTCGCCGGATGGGGTGGGGTCTGCGGTACATGGGTGCCGAAGGGGTGACAGTTTGAGAAAACGAAAAATCGTGCCTACACAACAAAGAAATTAACTAAGGGAGATAAGGTGGTGGAACATCGTCCAGGGCCAACGAGAGAGGCTACTCAGGGGAAGAAAAGAAGAGAAAAGGGGGTCTTTGGTCACCGGGTCATTGTCAATGGGCTACATAATATCAGACAAATATATTTGAGAGGCACTTACTTGGGCTTGGGCATCCTTATTCTGGGGACCACACCGACTGGGGGGTGTCTTACTCCATCATTCCGCTTACAGTCACTTTAGTGATTTATTTAGTTTTATGTTTGTGGTTTAGTTTAGTTACTTTTTCAATTTAACTTCTATTATTCAGTTTAGTTACTTATTTATCATTTATTCTTGTTAAACATTATAATTATTTATTCCAATTTAACTCTTTTATTCAGTTTAGTTATTTATTTATTATTTGTTCTTTGTTATGTTCAGTCAATTAACCGAGTATTTATCTGTTTTCGCTTAGGTGGATTTAAGTTATTTATTATGAAAATTTTATTTCTTTTGCTAAGACCTAACTATAATTTCCCTTTCACTGGCATGGGAAGGAAAGTTTATGAAATCCCCTCATTCCGTTCCGGGGATGCCATTAACACCTTTTTGATTTGTCCAATTCAAATTGTCGTTAATTATATTATTGTTGCTTCGTTTTACCTCATTTATTGTACAAATAATGTATCTAAAACTGCTGCAGTTTACGAATAAATCGAAAATGAATTATTTTTTTTTTGATAAAAATATGGTAGAAGAAAGAAAATATTTTATTTGTTTCTTTTATTGATTGTTGCTCCAATTTCCTCGGAAGTATGCCATCGCCAGATGAAACACAATAGTTACAAAAATTTTTTTTTATTTAGTTTGCGGGTAATGCAAGTGTTTTTATTGGTCTGTCACTGTTTGTAATTCTCCCTATTCTAGTAATACTTATCTTGATTTAAATTTCCTTAAAACGTGGAATGTCCAGCTTTCCAAATTTTCACACCAAGTTGACGCGCCACTTAAAGAACTGCACATAACTATTTTAGTAAAGTTGACTCAGTTAAGGACATTTATTTTTCTTTCTATTAATTTCATCGATTCACTAGGTAATTATTCAGGCCGCGATTCGTTCCAGTTATTATGTATATTTTGATGTTATATTCTTAAGTTAGATATTAATAATTAGTAGTTAAGTTATTTTATTTTTATTATTATTCAATAGGTAATTACTCATGCCTCGATTCGTTCGAGTTGTTATGTATATGTGAATATTATATTCTTAAGTTAGGTTTTAATAATTAATAGTTATCTTATCTTATTTTTATTATATTTCTTCGTTTCTTAATTTAATAATTATATATATGTGAATTATTCAGCCTATTAGAATGCACAAACGAGATTCAGGTAATATTTTTCTTTGTTCGATGAGAAAAATTTGAAGAAGAGAAAAAAAATATGTTTTTATATGTATATAATATTATACGTAAATACAGGTGCGGTGCGTGGTTTTTTTGCGCCCGGTGCATTATGCTATATTGCGCCCCATCAGCTGATCATATGAAAATAGTTTTTTTCCTCTGGATCGCAAGGACAAAGAAGCGGAGAATACACAAGGCACTTCCAACTTGGTAGCAATTAGCTTGGCTTTTTCAATAACTTCCTGAAATTTTGCTCTGATCGTAAATCTATCAAAAAACCTTTTGTTGAAATTAAAAATATCAACTGCAGCAGACATTTGGGCTTGTAACTATATATTGGTTGTATTTATTTTTCTAAAATATCACACTAGATTACTATGGAACAAATAAAATTTAACTCAGTAATTTTATTTCGAAATACTGCTGTATATGTTTCGATACGGGTTCCCTACCTGAACGAGCTCTACCAACGCCTCGTAAACATTATCTAATTGACGAACTAATCGTTTTAACGCGTCTATGCTACTTTAGCTTTTTAGTGCCTTCCTTTTCAAAATAATAATATTTTAACCGAACGGGAGAAATAAACATATAAATTTTGAATAGTATCAAAAGAAGAAATTGCCTTTAGAAATATATGTTTTTTCGATATTCACACCTATTATCAAACGATGGTTCAATGAAGTCTGAGTTGAAGAGGTAGTTAATGGAAAATTGTATGTACTATTATGTTTGCCCGGTACCATTAATTCGAGGCACAGTAAAATATTTTAATTTTCGTAAACATACATTAAAACAATAAACAAATTAATTTTAATAAAATATAAATATAAATAATATATAATTTAAAAATGTATTACCTAAAATTAGTAATTTAATAATTATTATTAAATCTAAAATATAACTATTATCACTAAAAATTTGAAATCTAATAAAAATATTTCACTCAATTTACCCTTCAAAAATTCTTCCAGAGGAGGCACAAAACTTAAAACTGGACCATAAATAACTCGTATAACATAAAAAAATCTACATTTAGACTGCAAGGGAACAAACAAAAAATCGCAAGATATTTTGTTCACAATTCTTGGAACAAAATTTAAAAGTGCACCAACAGCGCCCTAAGTTTATATCAATCCCAGAGTAAACAGCAATACACAATACAGAGCCATCGGAACATTTTGTTTCGTTGTGTGAGTTCATATGGTGCATTTTACATAATGTTCAGAAAGTGCTCCAGCATAGTGAAAATGAAATTATTTTGTGTTTCGTCTCGGTCATTCCACTGCTTAATTCTGTATTTACATCTCAGGTTCAAATTTGAGAACATCAGTTGAATGAGGGATTTTTCTCTCACTTGGTGGATTTTCCTCCTGAATTTTTACTTCTGCGAAGGTCTTGCTTCTGCTGATTCTCTTCCTTCACTTTTTGAGTAAAATCTTGTCGGGTAAATACTGGACAGAAATTATACGAAAATATCGAAGCAAAAGTCTCGAGAGGAAGTAGAAAAAGTCTCGAGAGTACGAGAGGAAATAAAAATTTTTGAATGGAATTTGTGTTCTGTTGTTACATGAGTTGAAATATAGAATATTTTATTGGGAAAATAAACTGGAAAAATAAATCGTGGTAATAAAAATGAAATCCTTTAATATATGAAAAGGATGTCAAAAAAACAATTTTTAAATTTTTTTATCAAAGTTTGAAATTTTTTTTTAAATCTGAATATCTGAAATAGCGCCCCCGTTCAATGGCGCCCGGTGCAAGTGCACCATTCGCACCTATGAAGGCGCCGCCCCTGCGTAAATATATGAACACAAGAATATCAAAATCTTTCCATGTTGCTATCCTTTTTTTTGTACATAGGCCTTTTTGTTATTATTCCAGATAGAAATTTCACAACGCTATTATTTATGTATTTTATTGGAATTTATATGTTATGATAAAACATCACAAGAATTTATTAAAATTCCACATTTATTCTTTATTTATATTATTGGAATTTACTTGTTCTTGTACTATTACTTCCCGTACCCGTTCGAAAGCACGCGGTACCGGCGGCCAGTTTAAGCGAACCCCGAAAACAACTCAACACCGACCGTTTAATGCGTGGTATTCTTGCGAGAACACATTTATAGGTTGTTTGAATTATTGCAAGAAGGAATGAAACTTTTTCCCCCAGTAGATTTTCTACTCCTTGTATCTTTTCGAGATTGTTACGGGGCACAAAAAAACCGATTTTAATATCACTTGCGATATATAACCCAAGCTCTAATTTAAATAAGTCAACTCGAAGGAAACCGAAAGCGAACCAAAGATCTTGTTCATCCTCCATCCAGAAATCACTCACTATCCTCAAAACCAATTTTTTCGAACCCAGCAGACGGGACCCCGTTATCACGCATCCCTCTGCCGGCTCGCGCATTGCTCTTTTCCTCTGGCCATGAAAAATGTCTCGAGCCGGAGTGACGCGTCGCTATCGCATAAAAAAAATCGCCGTTGGGGCTCTATATGGAAGAGGGATTTACGCACGATCGGGGTTGCCAGCGTAGTAAAATTACTTTCCATTTTCATCTGGCTAAGTAATAATGCAAAGGCGAAAAACATTTACTTTCAATTTTGAAAATTGGAAGTTTTATGAGATGTTATTAATTACGATTGTTTTGAGGTGGTACCTAAAGCATAAATTACGATCATTAAGGGGTAACACCACTGTAGGATTTTGAAAAAATGGAATTTTTGTTTTTTGGCTTGAAATATACTTCAGGATAACAAAAACAATGTGCAATTGGTCCTGTAACAGAAAAATAATTTTGAAGGATTTAATTTTCCATTTCCCCCGGCGCCTCGGAGCACGCGTTGGTCCGACTTATTGCTTGTATATTGCTTTTACCTGTCGAAATAATAAGTGCTGCTATAGCAAAAAGGTTATTTGGGTTCCCCAGGTGTCCACCAGGGTACGCTACAAAATAATAAACGTGCTTTACATTACATCGCACAGTGAAGGTAAAATACAATTTTCAAAGATTAGAGTACTTTCAAAACTTTAAGCGCGATTATCTGGAAACCATGTTTTTCGAACTGGGTGGACGGATTACTCGGAGACTATTGCATGGATCGGTTTGAAATTTTGACATTAGCTTCACAATTGCATTCTTTACAAAAGTACGTAGCCGTTTTTTGATTCGTTGTAAAAAAAATTTTTTATAAACAATTTACGGCTCATTTTTTTGCCGAAAATCAATTTTTTTTTTCATAAGTGCGCCATTTTTACAAAAATCAGTTTAAAAAAAAATCCTACGTACTTTTATAGGCAAGGTCAAATAGATTTGGAAACTATTAGCATTTTGTTCCAGGTCTTCAACTTTCGGAGAAATCCGTCCACCCGTGGAGGCCCTTAACAAAAATGCGATTTCAAAAACGACTGTGGCGCCACAATTTTGTAACAAAAAGTCAACAAAAAATTTTTTTTTACACTTGAATACATGTTTGATAAATCACCTGAAAAGAATTTCGATCCCTTTTTCCATACTTTTTAAATTAATTCCCAAAATTTGGCTTTTTTTCGCACCTCTACAGTGGTGTTACCCCTTAAAACAGGGTCTGTCTTCATAAGGAGGGACGAAAATTTCTAGAGGATGTCAAGGTTCATGCTTTCCTTTCGTATCAAATAATTATAAAGGGATTGGCTTCGTTTCAAACGGGACATAATATGAGAAATTTCTTAGGGGGGTTAGGGGTATACAAGGTTCAGATGTAATAAACCAAAACCATCGGATATACTAACATCTTTGAGCCGCTGCTTCATGATGGGAATTTCTATTCAGGGCGTGTGGGTGGTCATAGTCACAGAGGGCGTCCGTTACAGCTCGGATTGAAAAAAATCAAATTATAAAGTTGTAGGTATTCAAATTATTTTTCGATTGATATATATAAACTTATAGGTTAGGGCACAAAATATAGGGCAAAATGGAAAAAACTGTTAAAAATCACGCTTTTTTAATTTGTTAATAACTTTTGTTTAACGCAACTTAGATATTTGTCATTTGGTGAAAATATTGCCTCTTGCTAGCTGAAAAAACAGTGTTATATTTGTTGCAAAATATTGAACACTTTCCTTGAAATTTCACTTTTTGTAAAAAAATACGTTCTTTTAAAAACGCTCCTCTTGGTCTGCGGATTCTGCTAGAGTTCCGTTCTAGAACTTAAAATTTACTTCAACGGTTGTACTATCATGTACAAGTAACAAAAAGTCTATTTAAAAGTTTTCCAATGCTCAAAATGGCCCCCAAAAATAGTGCTTATTTTGCGGAATGGTTTTTAGCTGTATTTTTTTCAATTTTTTATTTACAAAAACGAGACTAACAGCAATCAATAGCCGCTATTTTTTTGCAAGTTCAAAAAAAAATTCATCTCGTTGTCACCATCTCGAGCTAAGATTTTGTTTTTCGAAATATTCCTGAGAGCTTGTTTGTTACAACAGACATTCGAAACTTATACATGGTGTTATTTAATAGTAAATCTGCAATAAAAAAAATTTTACTATCGTTTGCACAACGGGCTAAAAAACATTTAATTATTCAATACATCGATGATTGGTTGTACAATAAAATGGTCATAGAAAACAGTAAAAATAATTATTTATTATTAATAAAATAGCTAAAAACTACACTGGTAGAAAAATTGTCTTGATTCCAGCTATTCGATAGTCTTCGTTTCGTTGTCTTGTGTAGAACAATTTTTCAGCCTTAACATGAGAATGCTGTCTCAAAGTAAGACACTGGAAATTCTTGAGCCAAGCAATTCGTATTTCTTCGCTCAATACTTATATTTTTCGGCCAAGATATGTCTTTCTCGAGATAAGATTGTTTAATTTTTTACTCAAGAAACTAAATTTTTAATTGATCAGTATGATAAGTTACCGGGCTTTCAACTTCTAAAAATGTATCACAACTATTAAGACCGATTATAGAACTTTAATTGTTTTCAATTATAATATCATCGTTCGGTTTCGTATTTTTTTACTTCTAGTCAATTTTTGTGTTCATCCAACACAATAAAACCAAGACTATGAGTATTGCTTATTCCGAGACAATTTCCAAAACATTAGTTGCTTGGTTCAAGAAAAAGTGTCTTAAGCCAAGAATTTTTTTTATCAGTGTAACTAATTAATACTACAAACACGTTTTTGTAAATATAAAATTGAAAAAAATACAGCTAAAAAACCATTCCGCAAAATGAGCACTATTATTGGCGCCATTTTGAGCATTGGAGAACTAATAAATAGAGTTTTTGCTACTTGTACATGATAGTACAATCGTTGAAGTAAATTTTAAGTATTAGATAACTAATTATGTCGCCTGGTGTAAATATCTGCTTTTTGTAGTGACAATGCACCGCAGATAGCATGTGTTCTGACTGATGTGAAAAGAGCCGATTCTTAATATAATCTCTAGGATTAGGTACATTATGGACTTGAGATACTTAGGAGGGCATTAGGTTTCAGGGTTTTCAATTGCGCTTCTGGGACTTTTTGTTTTGTACCAGCTTAGGCCCCCACATAAGTCTAGTATAAGTCAATGCATACGTTACATTCCCAGTTTTTCCCAGACCATTGTATAAAATGATAATTTTTCATCACGTCATACACTCTTCATTCCCAGATATTTAAGTTATTTTCTTTACTTTGTATCACGTATACTTTTTATGTAATGGATTCATTATTGCTTCTCTATGTGCAATATGTTTTGATAAAACCTTTCACCATGTTGATCTGAGACTGCACCACGCCATAATTTACCTGTACTATTAATTTAACCCAGTTTTCTAGCAATTTTACACTGTTTCTTGCGGGAAAAAAATTACGCGATATTTGCCGAGACCCCTCCCCCCCCCAAAACGCCTCACGTAATGGATGACCCCAAAACAATCGTTCAATTGTGAAAATTGTGCGTGCTTATCGTCAAAAATATGGGAGAAATTCGGCGCCTTGAGACAACATAATTCGTAGTTTGGTGGAGAATTTCTTTGAGTACGGGTCTATAACCATTCGACAGCGTCCGCGACGCTCCAATGAAGTAGTTGAAGTGGTAATAGAGAGTGTTGCCGATAATCCAAATCTGACGTATCGCCGCCGATCTCAAGATTTAAATGTGAGTGGAACGACTCTAAGGAAGATTATGAAGCAAGATCTTCATCTCTTCCCATACAAAGTGCAACTTACTCAAAGAATCGTGCCAACGGACAAGCCGCGTCGCTTGCAATATGGAAATGTCCTCGCAAGAATAGGCCTACCCTAAATGAAAAGTAACGCAGAAGTGAAGTAGAAGTGAAGTAGACGCAATTTCTCTCAAAATTGATATATAAAACAAAATAAAAAGTTCATAAGAAGTGTAGCAAGCAAACAGCCTTAAATTCTTAACTTTTGTTTACTTCTTGTGCGGTTCTTACCGCACGGTTACTTCTTTAAATGACTTTTCGAAATTTTTCGAAATTACACTTCCACTTCACTTTTATTTTGGTCACTCTCATTCATTCATATGCCATGGTACCTAACTTCACTTCACTTCACTTCCCATTTAGGGTAGGCCTAATAACCGATGCCCAGCCAGGACGAAGCTCATTTTACACTCTCTGGCGGAGTCAATAAACAAAACTGTCGAATTTGGGGAACAGAGAACCCACACATCATTCGCGCAACACCACTGCACGACGAGAAAGTCCCTGTTTGGGCCGGAGTGTCCCCAAAAACCATCATCGGACTATTTTTCTTCAAAGTTCGAGAAACCCTCGACGGCGCGCACGCTATGGATGGGCGGATGTCGGCGCACTTTGTGTGTCCGCAAATGCGTGAAAAAGGTCTGACAAACTTCTATTTTCAACATACCGCAGCCGCTACGATAAAGTTCTTGCAGCGCAAATTCCCGAGACACGTTGTGTCGAAAAATTCTGATTTGGAGTGGCCTCCTCGTTCTCCGGATTTTTACGGCACCAAACTTTTTTCTGTGGGCTTATTTAAAAACTATTGCCAGCAAGCCGAAGACCTTTGACGAACTCAAAACTAATATAGGAGCCAAAATAGCTTATATAACGCCCGAAATGCTGGTCAATGTTATGCAGGATGCCCAAAAAAGAGCTGCCTTTTGCATATCGAAGGGGGATGGTAATTTAATCGACATTGTACATATTCAAAAACTGATTTGAAATAAATGGTAAAGAATATCCTAAATAAATCTTGCTCATTTGTCAAAATCGGCCAAAAAATGTCAGTCTTTCAATGTTGAAATACCGAAGGTTTAGATGGCGCACCCCATGTAGTATGCAAATTTACATAATTTATTGGGGGCGGGGGGGGGGGCGCAAGGGGTGTTTTTTGTAACAGGAGGGCCGCAGTATCCAAAAGTTTGGAAACCACTGCTTTACATCATTATGATATTTGATATTGACTTGATTCGAAAGTGTTTTGGAATAATCCTATTTCTAATATAACTTGATCCCTTCGTCGTTTGTTTTCCGATTACAAGCATCGTTTATACTACGACGTATTTTTGTGTGAAACTACAACCACAGTATAAAAGGGATTACTTCTGAGCTCGATTATTTCGCTAAGAAAAATACAACTGATCAAATTTTCAACCTAATGTGCCTATGGAAAAATGTCAACAATTTGTTTCAAAACTCAATCCAATATCTCGTGATACTTTAAAGCTACTTACCTATGATAGCATAGTTAGAGGCCGCTCTTCCACGGGTCGATTCTTATCATACGCGACTGGGACTCTACTTCGCGTCTACGACTGGTCTTCAACTCGTTCGCGACCAATTCTCGTACACGCGTCGATTCTGTGACGACTTAAGGCCAAACCAAAATGAAAAGTAACCCAGAAGTGAAATAGAAGTAAAGTAGTCGTACTTCCATTGAAGTAGATGTAACTTCCACTTCCCTTCCATTTTGGTCACTCTCATACATTCATATGCAATGGTACCTAACTTCACTTCACTTCACTTCCCATTTATGTTTGGCCTTTAAGTAGCACATGCCCGCGACACCAGTTATCGTTGTTTATATTCGTGGCAAGATGTCTAGTGACGCTGAAGAGGAAATTTTCTTAATTTATCTTTGTCATAGAAGGGTATTAAAAGAAAAGAAGTAAGAAAATTTTGGGTGCATCCCTACATTGAAAAAAATTTAAACTGTCGTGCATTTGTATCTGTAAAGGAACTAGAGTGAGACGATAAAGTTTTTTTTGTCATTCTACTCCTATTGCTCCAGCCAGTACTATGTGAAAACCAACTTCCTTTCGAAATCAAGCTAAGAATGAAATAAATAAAGTTAATGGTAAAAATTCTAAATATAACTTACTTAAATGTAAAAAACGGTGGGACCCTATTTTCTTAACACTGGAACTTTTCGTTAGCACCCCACGCTTTTTTACATTAAAGTAAGTTATATTAATAATTTTTACCAATAACTTCATTAATTTCATTCTTAGCTTGATTTCGAAAGGTAGGTTGTTCCCATATACTCGCTGGAACAATAAAAACTTTACATTGGCCGCCATTTTGAATTTGGAGTGACGCCACACAGCCAATTGTACTCTACTTATCATACCCTTTCATTTGATACAAAAAGCGTGGGGCGCTAGCAAAAGTTCCGGTATTAATAAAATAAGAATATAGGGGCGCTTTCAAAAATTCAGCCGACTGCAGCAGTCGGAGCAGTCGACTGTTCAAATATTCAACTGAAGTTAAAATTTGTAAGCAATCAGAGCAAGCATTTGGATTCGTTTGCATTTGACTGCTCCGACTGCTGCAATCGGCTGAATTTTTGAAACCGCCCTAGGTTAAGAGTCCCACGCTGTTTTACATTTCGAAATGTATGTAGGTTGTTTCCATATAATGGCTGGAGCAATAAAAACTTTACATTCAAAATTATTTTTTTCTTTATAGTTCATTTTAAAATAAAAGCGTATCTTTTAGTTTTTTTATACAATATATAACAAGGAGCGGGAACGGGAGTAAATTTTGGCGGGAGTCAGCGGGAGCGGGAAATTATGAACCAATCACACCCAGCGAAGCGGGAACGAATTCGTCCCGTAAAATTTGTCTTCAATTCCACCAATTTCATCCCAAACTTTCTTCTGAAAATTTTTATAACCACGGTAGGAAAAATCATATAAAAAAATATAGTTTAAAAAAACTAAAAAATACGCTTTTATTTTAAAATGAACTAAAAAGTAAAAAATAATTTTGAATGTAAAGTTTTTATTGCTTCAGCCGGTATATGGAAACCACCTATTTTTCGAAATGTAAAAAAGCGTGGGGCTCTTTACCTATATTCTTATTTTATTAACACCGGAACTTTTAGCTAGCGCCCCACGCTTTTTTACATTTCGAAAGATAGGTGGTTTCCATATACTGGCTGAAGCAATAAAAACTTTACATTCAAAATTATTTTTTACTTTTTAGTTCATTTCAAAACAAAAGCATATTTTTTAGTTTTTTTAAACTATATTTTTTATTTTTCATTTTTTAGTCTATTATATGTATGTGCTCCACCATTTTGTAGTGACCGCCATATTAGATTTGAAAGGACGTCCCAAAGCTTACTATACTATACTCGTCATACATTTTCATTTGATGCACATACCGAGTGGGTTGCAAAGAAAAAGATAATCCGCCATTTTGTGTTGGCCGCCATTTTGAATTTGGAATGACGTGACACGGCTAATAGTATTCTAATTGTCACACCCTTTCATGTGATACCCATACCGAGTGGGCTGTAAAGAAAAAGGTAAACCGCCATTTTGTCGTGGCCGCCATTTTGAATTTGGAATGAGGCCACACAGCTAATAGTATTCTAATTGTCACACCCTTTCATTTAATACCCATATCGAGTGGGTTGTAAAGAAAACGGTAGTCCGCCATTTTGTTTGCCGCCATTTTGAATTTTGAATGACGCCACACAGCTAATTGTATTCAACCTGTCATGCCGTTTCATTTGATACCCATGTTGGGGGGTCGGGGTCGGAATAGCAAAAATCGACCGCGATCTTGGAACCGCCATCTTGATTTTCTTACAAAATGGTCAGATTGCATTGTCACGCGAACTATGCATATGTGCAAAATTTGAAGTTGATCGTTTATATGGAAGTGGGTCAAAATCAAGTTGCAAGATTTGTTTACATACATACATACATACAAACATACATACAGGTGAAGCTAATATAAAGCGTATAAAAATGGATTCAGTTTTACTAAAATTCATTAGGTTTTTCAATATTCATCTTTTCTTCCTGCGGGAACTACGCGAATTTGTTCCCGTCATTCGCGTCATTCGCTGCATGCTGCGAACCGAAAACAAAACGATGCAATCCCGCGTTCGCTACATATAACTGACGCGTCAGTGCGAATGGTTCCATATCCCGCCATAGTTTCACGTCTCGCAAAAATTTCCTTTACCCTCCCGCTCCCGCTCCCGCGGTTTCACTTTGGTCTGTGAATGCCTTAATGCGGGACTATACATCCGGGATCCGCGGGATTTGAGCAGTAGAATGACCTATTAAAAGAACCGGGACTAATATTGCAAAGTATTAACAATTTATGTGCGTGTATCTGAACGTGATCAATGTCAAGTTACACTACGAATACGACAGGGGATTCTCCACGTGCATATGAGCGTACGGGGATTACCTTTGCCGCTAATTGTATTGTTTGTCAAACAAACTACTGACTGAGTCAAACAAAGTATTCAGGCCAATTCTGAACTACGCTGGAATTGATTAGGCTGGAGGCATAAACTCTGTTCTTTCTAAAGGCTGGAGTACAATGATTCCGTTCCGAACCGCAACGTAAGCGTACCGTTCCGTGGAGTTGGATAGCTGGCTACAATACAACCTATTCATTCCGTTTTTGACAACTATGAAGTTTAAAAGAAGTGAGTGCAGAAATAATAAAATGTTGTGTCCAAATAGAATTAATTTTTTTTATTAAAAATTTCTGGATATTTTTTTACTAATTAAATTGATTTTTCGTCGTCCACATTTATGTTTTAAATTGCCGACCACCAAATGAGGTTATGTCTTCCGACCTTTTCGTAAAAAGATGGAATTTGCTCATCTTTTCCATTCCGCACCGTTCCGAACCGTTCATTGTAGTCACCCTTCCGTTTCCACGAACACTTCCAATGAAAATTCTAACAATCCGACTTTTGACATTTATGCGAAACGGTACGGAGCGGAATCATTGTACTCCAGCCTTAAAAGTGAATTAGTGCCATGTCTGGAACTGGTGTGAATTAATGGAAATTTCACTATTTACTTTAGTAGTTCATGAATCCACTAAAAATTTGGTGAACAGGTAACAAATTGAATTATTAAAATTTAATTTTTCTATATATTACTAGCTGACTTGATTTTTATATTAGTTATTGTGGATTTTATTTATAGTCCGTGGAAATTAGCAAAAAAAAACTCACAAAAGGAGACAAAATTCCAAAATGGCTGAAAATTGGTTCACAGCTCCCTTGGGACTATTTAAGAAAACAATTTCGGAATCACAAAAAAAAAACATGGCCGCCGGAGATATCACTTTTGGCAAAAAAATCACTCAAAAACTGATTTTTTCGAAAAAAAATTTTTGATCAGTCAATACGAAACGTTATCGCCTACAAAAAGCCCTCTTGTCATTTTTTCGAAAACATAACCCTTTCGAAGTTATTCAAGGTATTTTTTTGGCCGAAAAGTGATTTTTGAGAACTTTCCGGGAAATTTTATATATACGGTTCACGTTTTATACTGTTTATCTTAAGAGTTGCTTAAATTAATAAATTTAATGTGCTTTATTTTAATCACTCCAGGTCTTCATTGAACAGTATTCATGGCAAGCTAAGATTTATATTTTGTTTTTCAATATTTCAAATGCTAGCAAATTCATAAATCATCTTTATCCCTTATTTAAAAAACACTAAAAATTTACTACAGCTCGATGGAATAAATACCCAAAGTAAAAATATCGCTGATAATGGTGGAGTAAAGGTGTCTTATCTTGCATACAAGCAATGGGTACAAAAGAATGGTCCAGAACTTAAACTTCCAGGTTTACAATTTTCACCACAGCAATTATTTTGGATATCACTGGCTCAATCTAGGTGTTCCAATTACAGAAGAGGTAAAAAAAACTGGACATACAAAATACATTCATTTGTTTTTATTTTTAATCGTTTTCCAGAATATTTAAAATCAGAAATAGAAACAGGAGTTAACTCGCCTGCTCATCTTCGTGTGCAAGGTATTTTGGGAAATTCGGAATACTTTGCAAAGGATTTTAATTGTCCGAAAGGAGCACCAATGAATCCAAATCATAAGTGTGTATTTTGGTAGATTTAATGTAGTGTATAAGTAGTAGCAGAGTTAAGAAACTTCACTTTATTTGTTGAATCAATTAATTGCTATTAATCATAATAATTTAAGAATAAATCTTTTTTAAAAAAATACAGTTATTTGTAAGCAATAGTACCTTTGTCTATTATAAATATTTCTCCGTTGAGTCACCACTTTACGGATAACGAAGAGGAAGATATCATGAAGGGTAAATATCTACGGTAATTCTAGTAAGTGTTATTTTTCCAGTGGCACCTTTTGTATGAAGTAAAATCAACTTGAAGATAAAATGAATTGCCACATGTATGACGGAGCATAACTTGAGTACGGCTTGACCGATTTGGCTGATTTTTTTTGTTATATTCGTTATTGTCAGTTTATATTAATAGTATTTTTATAAATCAAAATTGTATAATAAAAAAATACGTCAAAAGCATTTCACTGCCGGTCTCAGCTAATAAATATTAACAGCATGAAATTCGTATATGGGGTAAAAAAATTAAATATGCTTAAAACGCCAAATTGAAAAAAAGTATGCATTATGCCGGGTTTTCATTAGTAGAATTAGCGGTAGAGTAACTGGCGTACTTTTAAGTGGTAGAGTAACTTTACCACGGTGCTATCCCACTCTAATCTACTATAACCAAGTTTTCATTAGGCGAGTTCACAGGATAGTTAGTACTCGCCCAGTATACTCTACCACTAATTCTACTAATGAAAACCCGGCATTAAGGTCCTCTTCATGAATTTTTCTCTAATCTTGCTCTCTTTGCGGAGTGTTGTAAATTTTCTTCGTCAGATGAAACAAAACTGAACGATTCTTTAATGTTTTCGAAGGTTTCGTTGAGTACTGTTTCAGTTACAGTACATTGATCTGTTTCCATTTTTTTCGAGTCACTTTCACCTTGTGGAAGTTCAGCATTTGAGCAATTTTCTAAATTAAAACAATTTAAACCCAAGTTAGTACATTTCAGACCATGTTTTCTACAGGCGAACTTTACAGAAGAACAACCCTTTTCTTTGAAATAATAGTAAAGAATTTATTTTCAAAACTCTCCAAAACCCTTATCATTGTAGATCCACTTCATTACCTATTCTATGAATACATATTGTTCAGTAAACTTTTGATTTCGAGTAAAAACCAAAAATTGTTCATAAATACATATTTGGGATGTGCATTTCTTATGTTTTGTTGGATTATAAGGCCATTCATACACGAGGGACCACGGTTCTGCAACCAGAAGCTTTGCTGCAAGTTTTCTGAAAATACACGGAGCAACAGCGATGGAAGCAGCTTTTGTATTGCTACGTGATATTTGTTCGTATTAGTGAGATGTCAAATTTTTTATTAAAAACAAAATGGAGGTTTTTTTTTGCTGTTATGAAATAATCTTAACATATAAAAACTACGTGTCACAAGGTTTGTTCACGCTAATCTCCGTAACCGCCCCACAGATTTAAATAAAAATTTGGGAATGTGTAGGGTTGGTTCCAGATTGAAAGATAGGATAGTTTTGGTTCAGATAAGTGAAGCTGTTCTCGAAATATAGAGAAATTCAATGTTTCACTGATTATATTTAAGTTGGCGGGGCGAAAAAATATTTAATTTTAATTGTCATGTACATATAATGTGACAATGTATGAATTAGTGTATTGAGTGTACTGAGTGTACAGTGTGTACAGTATGTACAGTGTACTGTGAACTGTGTACTATATACTTTGTACTATGGAATGTATACTATAACTACCGGAGCCCGCAAAAACACACCAGTTATGAAACATATAATTTGTATACAAAATAAAAATATTTGTGAACATTGGGAAACCTTTAAAATATTAGCATCCATTGTTCTTTTTATGCTTCCACCGAAAGTGTTAATAAGAAAATATATAAATGTCGAGTTTTTGCATTATGCCTCAGATTGCGGTACATCTTGAAAACGGTCAAGGTGTATATTTCACTGAAGAAAATGCACTCCAACGAGCTTTCCAGCCACCAAAAACTACACTTACTGAATTTTTCACACTGTGCCAAAAACCTGATATTTTCGGACAATTCGCTACAACATGTTATATACCGACGTCCCTCTCTATTATACATGGAACAAATCAGGTAAAAAATGGAAGCCACGTAGACAAGGCGAACCACATCCAACTATCGGACGCGTATTGAAAGCAAAGACATTTGGACGACTTTACACAGTACATCCAAAACAACGTGAATGTTTCTTTTTGCGTTTGTCCAACGTCTTTCGAATTTTTACCAACAGTCAATGGTCAAATATTCAATACATTTCAAGATGCATGTCGCGAGTTGCAATTGCTGGAAGACGACAATTATTGGGATCTGACACTTACTGATGCAGCATTTGCATCCACGTCGAATAACATTCGTCAACTGTTATATTGACGACATGATACCCAACAGACCATCGGTTTTGTGGGAAAAATACAAGAACGGCATGACTGAAGACATACTTCGCAGAATTAGACAAACAAACCAATATCCAAACTCTCGAACTTTTATAGGAATAATTGGTTTTTCGTTAATGGTTATAAATATTTGTTGAAGAGTTGAATTTTGAAGATTTGGATTAATTTTAAATGTCTTAAGGTTGGGTGCAGCGAGTCGAAAAGGCATCATCTTTGTTTATTTACGCGCCGGAAAACAAATCCAAAATCATAGTTTACCAGCAAGTTTTGTAAAAGAATACACACATAGGTAATTTTGGTCACACTTAATATGAAAGCATATTGAATCTGATGTCTCCAAATTTTAAAGAAATAAGTATTGGTTCTTTCCTTAGATATTGCGAATAGTGTGATTTTCAATATTTGCATTAATTTCACATGTTTTGACGAACACAATTTCGCAATATAAGAGAAAATAAAAGTTGGTTTTTTGGCATTGCTTTTTCCAACTATAAAATATTTGTTTCATTTTCGATTTTGTTTTATTGTTCTCGAAAAATTTTGTTATTGAAGACTTCTAGATTTAAATTAAAAAAAGCTATAGAAAATGGCCCTCGAATTTCGAGTGCTGGATGCTGCTATTTGCATTAATTTTAAATCTTTTAACTTTCATGGCTTTAACAGAATACACAGGCAATTTTGGTCATAGTTCAAATAAATGTATTTTGAGTCTAATGACTCCAACTTTTATAGGAATAGTTGGTTTTTCGTTAATGGTTAAGATGAGTTGAATTTTGAAGGTTTGGATTGATTTTAAATGTTTAAACGTTGGGTGCAGCGAGGTGCACCGGGTCCCAGCTATCCAAAATACAGAAAATAAGCGGTCCATTGAGACACTTCATCTGTGTATGAAAATTCATATCTCGAAAAATGCCATGTAAATGGATGGTTTTTGTTGTCTCGATCAAAATGTCAGATCACTAATAGTTTGACATTTTGTTATTTGGAATCAAAAACACCAAAAAATTGCCTTTTTCAAACTCTCCTACTGTATATCAAAATTCATATCACCTGATTACTACTATTGGCTTATGGGAGCAGCATAGGCGCGCCGGATCCCAACTAGTTTTTTTAAAAAAATTCACTCATTCACTTTGAATTCTCAATAATTAAAAGTTTTTTCTTATTATGTACAAATTTTGACAAAATTTTACTGTTTGAAAGTTTTTTTTCATCGCCAAACATTCATTTCTCATTTGTGTGAGTGCATGCTTTCCGTGTTCGCAGGCCAAAGGCAGGAGCACAAAAGTCTCCACCGGAGCACGAAACTCTCCACTTATTGCATCTCCGCACGCCTCCCTTGCCCGAAAAAAGCTTTTGCTCCGGAACCATGATCCCTCGTGTATGAATGGTCTAAGCCATTCGAAACCGACATTCTGATCCTCGATGTGAATTCCGTTTAGGAGGACAAGGTCCATAGGTTTCGCCCTTTCTCCTGGTCACAGAACGCTTAACCCGTTTTCAATGGTGTCAATTTTGTCCTTAGTTTTTTGTGATTTTCGATTGGCACGTATACGTTCCTCTTAGTTTAATCCTACGAGTTCGGTGAAAAGGAAAAGTCATCCAGAGCAGAACTTCGCATTACTGTGGAAGGCTAATTAAAACTGGACGTCACCTGGTATCCAGAATGCATCGTTGGGCATGCTTATGCTGTATTAACCCATTAGGATGACAATCCCACATTATGATACCTTATATTCGAGAGCTGTCGGTTGTATCGAATTTTTCTCTCCAGAGCAGCGGTATTCAGACAAGGCGCTCATCGAAAAAAACAGATAGAACAGATTTACAAACGGACCGTCTTGAATGACTAGCTACACGGTAAACCTAAAAGTGAAGGTGAGGTAAAAACGATTATAATGCTTTAGCGTAATCATTAGCAGTTGTCCAGCCTCTAAAAGCCCCATGGCTCTAAAAATTACTAACTTAAAGCATATTTTTGTGTTACAAAAATTTTCTAAACATAAAAAATATACTTCGTTTTCTCCAGTCCCAAAATTGTCACTAAACACAGAAGATCGAAAAACTCGAACAAAAAAAACTTTAGCACCATCAACAATTACAGCAGGTCCAACTGCAGAACCTAAAGAACAAAATGACACCTGCCTAAACAAAGAATGTTTTCAAACTGCAGCAAGGGTGCTCCAAGGTATAGACTTCTCTGTACAACCGTGTGATGAGTTCTACAGTTTCGCATGTGGTAACTTCGGGAAAGATGCATATATCCCTGTGGATAAGGATCATGTAGATGCGTTCACAATAATTGACTATAAACTGAGTCAACAGCTGCGGATTCTTGTGAGCGAAGAACCCCGCGAAGATGATCCTCGATCTTTTAAGCTGGTTAATGACTTGTTTAGGACTTGTATGAATCAAGGTATGTCAGTATGATAAAATTTATTTATTGGAATATTAATAAAAATGTTTATCATTTAAGCTTTGATTGAAAAACGTGGCAAAAAACCTCTGGTGGACATCATTGAATCTATAGGAGGATGGCCAGTAGTTAAAGAAGACAAGTGGGATGAAGATTCATGGACTTGGCAAGAGGCAGTTAAAAACTTAACCAGATTAGGACTAGGCAAAGGTGGTATTATCGAATTTACAGTTGAAACTGATAAAAACAATTCAACAAAAAGAATGATTTATGTAAGTTTTACCTTTTACTTTTCGAAACTTGAAATTCAAATAACAATGTAATTATTTTAATAGTTGGATCAATCAATCATTGGCCTGGATTTAGTATCTCTTTCCGAAGGGCCAGATAATAAAATTGTCCAAGAGTACTACAAATTCATGGTAGATGTAGCTGTAATATACGGCGCTAATCGGGAGAGAGCAGAAAGAGAATTGAATGCTTCACTTGCATTCGAAATCGAGCTAGCAAAGGTTAGAAATTTTATAACATTTTACTTTAATATTATATTGATCTACTTTCATACTTTTTTTAGATTAATTCGCCTGATGATGATCCTTTCAATCGTATAACAATTAATGAAATGCAAGATAAATATCCATACGTTAATTGGATGGACTATATAAATACAATTCTGCCTGAAGGAGTAAATGTGGATGGAAATGAAGTAGTTAATACATGGATGCCAACTTTCCTTGAGAGTTTGGGACCTTTATTGGAACAAACTCCGAAACGAGTAATTGCCAATTGTATGATGTGGTTAGCGACTGTGAAAGCATCACCCTTTTTAACTGATGAATTAAGAACGCGTGAACTAGAATTTAATAAAACATTGTATGGAGTGAGAGAGGAGAAACCAAGATGGGAGGAGTGCACCGAATTCACTGGTAGAAGGTAGAGTTTTTTTTTATATATATATATATACTAGCAATAACCCGCGTGCGTTGCAACGCCTTTCAATAAAAAAAGATTATATGTGCACATTCCGCAGTAGGAAAAAGGTTTAATAAAAAAAAGAACAAATCTGCAAAAATTGATTTTGGATACATATAAAAATTTAGATTACCTACCCAACTTATTATAAAATTCGATGTTGCGCCCCTCCTATCGGAAAAATGTTGTACTACCTCCACAACAGACACTTGGCAAACATATTCAGAATAGCTTTTCTCCGCCTAGATTTTGACGTGTCGGAGGCATTTAGCGCCCTGTGCCGAATTATGCCAAGGTGCCCGCAAAATTTTTTTTCCAAAAAAGAAAACGCTAAAAAATGTCATCAATCTGGAAAGGTTGGGGCAATTGAAGAAATTTCAAAGTTCTGCGATGACCTGAACGCCCGTTATAGCGCACACATAGATCCATACACACAGTAGTCCAGGAGGGATAGAAAAAAAGTTGAAATAAATCTACCCTGCGATTTTTCGACGCTATAATTAAGAGAAAAATCGTAGGAATTCAATGAATGTGTTTTGGAAAAAATCGGTCCAGGAGAACACGTGGAAAAAAGCTAATAATGGTAGCGAAAACACGTTTTTCAACGTTTTAGGTGCGAAAAAATTTTGTTTTTGGAAAACAAAAAATAGTACGTAATAGCGCTTAATGCCTAATCTCCAATGGGAGAACCAACCACGAACCAACCAACCAAAATGCTGCTTCCTACTCCTTCTCATTGTAAATTCATTAACCCGTCTCGCTCGTGTTTTGGTCGACTTGTGTAACTTTCCGTATGTGTTAGTTAAACCATTTGAGTTGCCACATGCAATTCAGCGGTTTTTTTTCAGTGGTTCTAAACAATTTTGTACAGATAAATGTCAAATATGAAGGCAAAAATGACGTTAAGTTTAATTTGAATATCGCGCCAAAAAATATGTCAACACAAAAAGTGAAAATGACATTTAATTTGAGTGCTACTAGATTAGCTAATGTTTGTAAATTATTTATTTCATATAAAATTTTGCGCGGCATTCCCGATCAAAACAAGACAGAAATTTCTAACATTTCACATCTACATTGATAGAAATGTGTGTGAACGCATTTTGTCAGCTAATTCAGCCAACTGGTACGTGGTTGGTTCGTGGTTGGTTCTCCCATTGGAGATTAGGCATAAAAAGACGAAAGTTGTGAGTTTTGGACAATTGAAATCGGTCAACAGGTTTTTTCAAAAATACATAAAAACCGCGAAATATGGCCATTTTTTGACATTTAATTACAGGGACTGTAATTATCGTAGAACCTTGTTTCAGGGCTTAAATTGTGGCTTCTGTTAGTGCCTACCTACAATAAAAATTTCATGCAAAAATAAATATAACTTTTCGCGTAAATCTCAAAAATGTAAAAACAGCGGTTTCAGGAAAAAATTTTGAACAAGGCCCACGGTGGTGCTAGAGTTATTTTGAAACGCCCTATTTATTCTCGAAGAGTTACTCTACCAACCCATTTTCATGAAAAGTTGGTGAGGTTCGGTTTAATACCCCATAAACGCGTTTGAAAACAGGCACTTTTCTTGATTTTCAGAAAAAACACCTTTCGGCGAAGGGGAAGTGGAATATGGTGTGGATTTCTATTCAGTAGAGAATAGAGTTTCGAGAAATCAAAATTTTTTCCTGTCAGGCATATATGAAAACGTTCGAAAATTTCCATCGCAGGAAGCTCGGCCGGCAGAAAGCTTGCCCACACCATATTTCACTTCCCCTTCGCCAAACCGCGTGAAAACTCATCCACCGACTACACTGACATATAGAAATGGACTGCTGATTGACAATTTTCAATGGCACCATTTTTCTCCAGAAGTAGAAAACCTTTTTTTATGTAAACAAAAAATTTTTCTTCTAATTTAGGAGAAAATAACTAATAACATGTCTGTAACAATTGATGGAAATAAATTTCCATCATTATTTTTTATTTAGTAGCAGACGGCCAAAACCAAAATGGCGGATTACCTTTTTCTTTACAACGCGCTCGGTATGGGTATCAAATGAAAGAGTGTGACAATAGAATACTATTAGCTGTGTGCCTTCATTCCAAATTCAAAATAGCGGCCAACACAAAATGGCTGTTTATATTTTTCTTTACAACGCCGGTATGGGTATCAAATGAAAGTTTATGACGAATATAGTACTGTAAGCTGTGTAAGGTCATTTTAAATCTAATATGGCGGTCACTACAAAATGGCGGAAGACATATAATAGACTAAAAAGTAGAAAATATAAAATATAGTTTAAAAAAACTAAAAAATACGATGCGATACACAGCAATCAGCACCTTAAACATTCGCCTACAACACGGCATAATATTTCCCGTACTTAGTTTTATACTGTTTATCTTGAGAGTTGCTTAATGGCCCATTTACAATGCAACGAGGAAACGAGACGAGATCTCGCTCGAGAATTGAGCGACACTCGCTCTCGTTATGAACTCGCTATTTAATATACAATGTAAACGATGCGAGACGTTTAGTCAGTCAGTTGATTTCACAATACGTGAATTTGAGGTTATTTTATAACTTTAAAAGAATTTGTATACGGTAAGTACCTACCATTATAGGGAGTTACAATGAACCAGGCGAAGTTTAGGAGGATGGTTAATCATATGCTAATAGGTTACATTGCCTATAAAAAAATAAAAAAGCAGAGGTCGAAACGGCGGTGGTGGGTTAGGCCGATGTATCAACATCGAGATAAGCTTGGGTTTTATGCAACAACATTTGCAACTATGAAGCAAAAAGGTCCCGAAATGTTTGCTAAAGTGGCAAGGATGAACGTTGAACACTTCGAGACCCTTTTATCATTAGTTCGTGCCAAACTAGAAAAACTGTCGTTTAGAAAGCCAGTTTCAGCTGAGTGTCGCTTGATTATAACTTTGATGTACGTAAACCAAAAATATTCACGGAGTATATAGCAGAAATTTTTTTGTAATTTCGATGGCCTTTATCATATATTTCCGGCCTTTCTTTTACTAAATCAATGAGTTTTTCTATATGTTCCTCATTAAGTTTCTGCATTTTTAAGGTTTAGCAAAATTGCAATAAACAACTCAAACAAATTAAAACAAAACAAAAATCAACAAACACGACTGCTTTGCTACGATATAATATAAATTTGACGTTTATCGTTTCATCGCGGCGTCAAATATTCAATTTTCCGAAATCTCATCGTCTCGCTTTCTCGCTTCTCGCTGCATTGTATACAACTCCGTTCACAAGTATGCTACGAAAAATGATTTGACAAGTTCAACGAGACTCGCCTCGCTCTCGTCTCGCTTCATCGCTCTATTGTAAATGGGCCTTAAATTAATATATTTAATTTGCTTTATTTTAATCACTTCAGCCAAGCCCCTCGTAAGTACAGGCCTGGAAGCAGACTTTTTGGTTGTGTCTGTGCGAGGCCAAAATCGTCTGACAGTTGTGGAATTAACATGGCCGAAGCCGTACGAAGCAATTTTTTAACTTTGGTTTTGGAATAAAAAGTGGTAAAATATTGTATTTTATCACTTTTTAGTGCACACGGATTATCCATCCATCCAATGGCGCTACAGCCCAAATCGAGCCTTGGCCTCCTCTAGGGCATTCCTCCACGTTTGACGGTCCCTTGCAGCATGTCTCCAGTTCCGGATGTTGAGCATTGCCTCTGCGTCAGCCGTCACAGAGTCTATCCATCTCCTTCTGGGTCTACCTACTGGCCTATTTCCCGAGATTTCTGATATCATAAGCCGTTTTGGGATGCGATTGTCCTCCATCCTGACTACGTGACCGGCTAATCTTAGTCTGTTAATTTTTATTAAAATTGAGAGTTCTGGGTCGTCAAAAATTTCATACAACTCGCTGTTGTATCTCCTTCTCCATATTCCATCCTCTCTGGTTGGGCCTATTATGCACCTGAGGACTTTTCTCTCAAACCTGTTGACTCGTTCCTCTATATCCTGGGTCATAGTCCAAGTCTCGCTGCCATAGCACAGTGCTGGTCGTATTACTGTTTTGTAGAGTGAGAGTTTCGTTTTTCTGTGCACAAATCTTGAGTGCAGTATTTGTTTCTGGGCATAAAAGGCTCTATTAGCCAGTAGTATTCGTCTAGTTATCTCTTCTTTTTCTTCGTTTCTTTTTGTAATTGTAGACCCAAGGTAGACTGTTTTATCGACTACTTCTAGGTTGTGTTCGTCGATAGTTATATTTCTTCCCATTCTAAATCTTCCAGCTCTGGATTGTTGCATCACCTTTGTTTTCTCTTCGTTGATGTTCAGGCCTATGTCCTTTGCCGCCTCTTTTAGTCCGACATAAACTTCTTTTGCTGACAAAAAGGACCTTCCCACGATGTTCACGTCGTCCGCGTACGCAAGTAATTGTACAGACTGGGTTGCTATTGATGCACTTCTCTGGACTGACGTTTTCCTTATCACCCATTCTAGGGCCAGGTTGAAAAGCATGGGGGCCAGTCCATCCCCTTGTCTAAGACCTTGTCGCACTTCGAACTCTTCTGTTACTGCATTTTGGATCCTTACTTTCGCCAGTGAGCCATTTGTTGCGCTTTTGACCAGTCGTATAAGCTTTGAGGGGACTCCTAATTCTGATAAGATCTCGTACAGCCTCTCTCTGTTTATTGAGTCATATGCCTGTCGAAAGTCAACAAATATCAGGTATATATCCACATTCCTTTCCCAGGTTTTTTCCAGAATTTGCTTTAAGGTCAGTAGCTGGTCGGATGTTGACCTGTTTGTCCTAAAACCAGCTTGATATTCTCCTATAAGGCCTTCCGCTATAGGTTCTAGCTTTTGTTTCACAAGGATTGTGAAGGTTTTATAGCTGGTGCTGAGGAGAGAGATGCCTCTGTAGTTTTTACAGGTTAATTTATCTCCTTTCTTGTATATTGGACATATAATGGCTTTCCTCCAGTCATCTGGTATAACTTCTTCCTCCCAGATGCTGCATATCAGTTGGTGTAAGGCTGCTAAGAGTTGTGGTCCTCCTTCCTTTAGCAACTCAGCTGCTATTCCATCGATGCCTGGCGATTTGTTGTTTTTTTGCCTTTTTAGGGCTTCATGTACGTCACCCAGTGTTGGTGGTTCTATGGTGATATTATCTTGAGGAATTACAAATGCGTCCGTCTGTGGATCCTCGTTTACTGTGCGGGTCGGATTCAATAAGTTTTGAAAATATTCTTTCCACCTTTCTTTTATAAGATCCGGATCTGCTAACAGGTTCCCATCTATGCCTCTGCAGATGTCCGTTCTTGGCTGAAACTTATTGCTGATCTGGCGAGTTCCTTTGTACGCTTGTCTGATTCTCCCTTCATTGAAGTCTTCCTGTATCTGTAGAATCCTCTTATTTAGGTATTCTCTCTTCTTCTTTCTGCAGAGCTTATCTGCGGTTCTTCTTTTTTGCTGGAAGACTTCCATCCTTGCTCTTGTGGGCCTTGCAATGTACTCCCGGTGGCTCTGGTTTCGTTCTTCTATTGCGGCTCTACAATCTTGATCAAACCAGTCAATTCCAGTCTGTCGGGTGACCCAGCCTAGTGCCTCTTCTGCTGCTCCCTTTACGCTGTTTTTAATTTGCTCCCATTTGTCGTTGATGTTGGGCTGTTCTTCTTCTATTTCTCTCAGGTTTTGTACGACAGCATTCTGATAGGCATCTCTTCTTTCTTCAAGTTTTAGCTTATCTATGTCGTATTTTGGTTGTGTTTGCCCTCTCTGTGTTTTTGTCGCTATACGGGATCTAAATTTCACTTTGACTAAATAGTGGTCCGAGCCACAGCACGCCCCTCTCATTGTTCTTACATCCAGTATGCTGGTGGCCCCTCTTCTCTCAATTAGGACGTGATCAATTTGATTATTTGTTACTCCGTCTGGTGACTGCCACGTCATCTTATGGATATTTTTGTGCGGGAACATTGTCGAACTTACTACCATTGAGTTCGAGCTAGCAAGATCGATCAATCTACTACCATTGTCATTGGTAACGTTGTGTAGGCTATGCTTTCCTATGATTCCTAGGAACTCTTCTTCTTTTCCTACTTTAGCGTTCATGTCTCCAAGCACCATTTTAATATCGTTTGACGGTATTAATTTGATGGCGTTTGTTAGCTCTTGGTAGAATTCCTCTTTTTCTTCATCCGTCTTGTCTTCTGTGGGCGCATGGACGTTTATGAGGCTAATGTTATGTAGTCTTGTTTTGATGCGAAGCGTACATATTCTGTTACTTACTGGCTTGAAGTCCAGAATCAGTGATTTCATTTTCTTTTCCACGATGAAGGCAACTCCGAACTCTCTTCTTCCATTCGATGAACCACTGGAGAGTATCGTGTGGGTTCTGTGATCCGTAATGCCACTCTGAGTCCATTTAGTTTCCTGTAGAGCGGTGATTGCTATGTCGTATTTTTCCAGCAATAATAAAAGCGAACGCAGAGCGCCTGTTCTGTTGAGCGTTCTGACGTTCCAAGTTCCAAAATCGAATTCCATATTCCGTTGCCTGGGTCGTTGCCTTTGAGTCCGTCCTGTCCGAGGCCTGCCTTGAGGATTCGTGACGGGTGGGTTTTTACGGTGGAAGGTTGTCAGCCTGCCGTCCAACCCCCAACCTGGAGGACCAGTCCGGTATTAGTTTCGTTTTGAGGCGCGAAACACTCGCCTTTCACCCTCCTCCGTCTGTTACTCTTGTAAAGACAAGAGCATCCAGGGGTCACCCGATGTAAGGACAACATCTTCGTGGAGGTGGAGGTAGGATTCGGTAGCATAGCGGAAGATCTTAGATCGCAGATGGCGTTACTCAGGACTTATCTCTTTGGTGTACCGGCACCACCAAAGGTCCCCGAGGCCGTTACTACCATTTGGCCCCCGCACACGGATTATCAGTGATAAGTTATTTAGTGATCTGAGTCCATAAATTAAAAAAAATTAGTGGTTAAGTGTAATTTAAGAGTGTTAATTGATTAGGTGACCATTTTTGTTTACAATCGCGGTGGTTTTTTCGTGTTAATTTAGGGAAAAAGTGTTGAATTTGTGTAGTAATGGAATTAAAAGTGAATTTAAAGTAGTTAAAAATTATTATAGAAGAGTTATTAAAAACATAAGTGCAAGTACTACCACACAACATGAATAACAATAACTTTTTCACTTTTCCTTCACATTTTTCTGCACTTATGTTTTTAATAACTATTCTATAATAATCTTTAATCACTTAAAAAGCACTTTTTATTATATTACTACACAAATTCAACAATTTTTCCTCAAATTAACACGAAAAAACCACCGCGAATGTAAACAAAAATGGTCACCTAATCAATTAACACTCTTAAAATACACTTAACCACTCACTTCTTTTTAATTTTTTTTATTAAATCACTAAAGCACTAATCACTGATAATCCATGTGAACCAAAAAGTGATAATATACAATATTTTACCACTTTTTAGTGCAAAAACAAACTTAAAAAATTGCTTCGTATGGCTTCGGCCATGTTAATTCCACAACTGTCAGAATATTTTTGGCCTGTTTTCAGCTATGTTAGTATTAGGCTAAGCACATAGTGAAGAAGAGAGCGAAGCAGCGATGAGGGCGGAGAGCAAAGCGGCGAAAGAATGTCGCGCTTATAAAAGAGTGTCTAACACATAGTGACGCGTTTAAAATCGAGCAGAAAGTTCACAAAATTATAATGGATTTTTTTACTAACAGAAAACTCTTCCCTAAAAAATAATAAAAAATAAACACACTAGAAGGTGCAATGTGCATAGAATAAATAAAACATATACATGGTTAATTTCATTATTTGCGAACATCCAGCAAAGTTTCAATCTTATTTTCGCATGAGAATGTCAACGTTTGATTATCTATATGTAATTTGGAAAAAACTTAACATAAATTGGTAAAAAATTGGACAAATTTCATTTGGAACCCCATTAATCCCACAGAACGCCTTATAGTGACTGTGATGTTGACAATCTTTTTGATCCCATCATAGATTTTTAATAGAAACACTAGTTATAAGTGCCTCAATATCCATTTTAAACAACTGTTTTTGCAACGATGATAGCAGAGAAATCAAAATTGTTTGAACGCGTCGCTTTGCTCGACTATAACAGCGATATAACCTCGCTGCAATATGCTCCACTATGCGCGTGTTAATAGGAATTCACTTATTTAATTTCGCCGCTTTGCTTTCCGCTTTCATCGCTGCTTTGATCTCTGCTTCACTATGTGCTTAGCCTTAGTTGGCCTGGCTGCTTCCAGCCCTGTACTTACGAGGGTCTTGCTTCAGCACTTCATTGAACAGTATTCATGGCAAGCTAAGATTTATATTTTGTTTTTCAATATTTCAAATACTAACAAATTCATAAATCATCTTTATCCCTTATTTAAAAAAAACACTAAAAATTTACTACAGCTCGATCGAATAAATACCCAACGTAAAAATATCGCTGATAATGGTGCAGCAAAGGTGTCTTATCTTGCATACAAGCAATGGGTACAAAAGAATGGTCCAGAACTTAAGCTTCCAGGCTTACAATTTTCACCAGAGCAATTATTTTGGATATCATTAGGCCCCCATTCCACGATCAAACAAACCATCAAATTTGTGGCCAACATCGAAAAAATTCTAAGTGTGCGTGTATAAAATACAAGTTTTCGAAGTTGGCCGCTGTTTGAAGAAAATATTCGTCTGGTTTAATATTTCCTTCAAACAGCTTAAATGTGTGTGTGGATTTTTTATGTGTGCCATGTAAAGCATATGAAAGTTCGTTTTGTTTACAGGAATTGTCGCTCGGGATGTTTGAAGAAAGTTTCCCTCGTTGATGGCCAACAAATGTCAAAGCATAAATGTGTGCGTTGTTTGTCGAAAATTGGTTTGATGATTTGTTTGACCGTGGATGGGGGCCTATTGGCTCAATCTTTGTGTTCCAATTATAGAAAAGGTAAAAAATCTGGATATGCAAAATACATTAATTTGTTTTTATTTTTAATCGTTTTCCAGAATCATTAAAAGCAAAAATAAAATCTGGAATTTATTCGCCTGATCATTTTCGTGTGCAAGGTACTTTGGGAAATTCGGAATACTTTGCAAAGGATTTTAATTGTCCGAAAGGAACACGAATGAATCCAAATCATAAATGTGGATTTTGGTAGATTTAATGTAGTGAATAACTATTAGTAGAGTTAAGAAACTTCACTTTATTTGTTGAATCAATTAATTGTTATTAATTATAATTTAAGAATAAATCTTTTTTAAAAAAATACTGAATATCAGAAACATTTGCTTGTTTAAGCAATAGTACCTTTGTCTATTTTAAATATTTCTTCGTTGAGTCACCTCTTTACACAAAACGAGGAGGAAGAAATCATTAGGGGTAAACATCTATGGTAATTCTAGTAAGTGTTCTTTTTCTTATTATTTTTTTACTGTAAGGCAAAAAGCTTGCTATTCTCCGCTCAATACATACCCCGTTTATGATTAAGTTGAAAAGTTGAGTCGAGGTTGAGTTGAAATTTCGACCACCGTATATGATTCCGAGTTGAGTTCACTTTGGGTTGAAATGGGGTTGAACTGACATCAAAACATAACCTCTTTTTCTGACTTCATATACAGTTTTCAATCAAAATTATGAAGGGAATTTTGTTCCTGCATTATTTCTAGCATAGTTTTTGTTTCCTGATGCTCCCAAACATTTCTTTTGGCCAATGTTAAAACTAAATTTCCACTGTTTTTACATAGTTAATATAAAATAATTAACGCGCTACAAAATCACCGAACACAAAACTAACGCCGAAAGCAGACTTCACGGATGGTAAACAAACAAAACAAATGTCACTTCAACCCAATTTCAACTCAACACGCGTTTATGATGCGAAATATCAACTCGACCCAGGTAGGAGAGCTGAGTTGGGTTGAGTGGACCCAGTTTCAACTCGATCCCCGTTTATGACTGGTTTGAACCTAGGTTGAACCTAGTCATAAACGGGGTAACAGACTTACGATACTATAATTTAACTAATAAAATAACATATTTTTGTATAATGTAGATAAACAGCTTTGTGCCCAATGATTCAGTTCCTTGACGGTTGACAATTTCTAGATATTTTAATTGGAAGTTCAGTAGCGTTTTGTTTTTGCAATTTTGCAAATACTACTCTAGTTTCCTCTGCCTATACGTAGGGATGTCATTTGTTACTTTAATTAATTAAGGGTTCTACCGGTGTACACAGACTGCGAAGTGCGTCGTGCGAAGCAGCAGTCATAAGAAAACGGAATAAACGCCATTAAATACATAAGTGAATATCAAGAATATCTATAAGCAACAATAGTAACAATTGATAATAAGTTGCGTCCAACCAATATAAGTGCGGTTTTATGTCAAGCATAGACATGATCAATCTATACGTTATGGCCAGCAGACATAAATAAAAAACCCGATCCTTTACTTTTTCATCTCTAAATATGATGATTACAGATTCCTATTGGATGGAATATCCGATTACTCACCAGTGAATATCAGTTGACGGCTGTTGCCGTCGGCATAGTTCAACCACAAATGAAACATATTTTTGATTTTTTTCTAGGTTACCTTCAATTTTATATATTTTTAGGTATAACTTGAATTGGAAATTAAATATGGATCCTTGGGATAGACTTCGAAATCAGGCGAAGGAAATGGAATTGGATTGCCCACACCTTGCGAGAACGAAAATCTGGCAAAACAGGCCTTGACAGCATTCCGCAAGGAGTCCGTCGTCGGGTTAGAAAACCTAAAATAACGTGGAGGAGAACCGTATTAGCAACGGATTTCCATTTTATAGTAATTCCATACCGTCTCTCCTGCCTCTGTCTGTAAGCACAATAACCGAAGAAGTGAATGTCATAATGAAAATAAAGTTTGGTAGGTTACTGTGGGCAGGAGGTCTAACTCGTGCAAGTCAAAATGAACTAGCCCGGGCAAATCTTTTGCGGTTGGTTATGGAGATCGCATACATCTGAGTTCACAATTTTTCGCAGTCACACCAGTCCAGTAAAATGGTGCAAAAAAAAGGGCCATCTGAACATTTTATGTAAACAGCAATTTTTTTTTTGTAATGTGTAGGGGGGTTGGTTGGGAGTATAAAACCGAGTTTTCGGGATCCGGATGCGTGTCCTTCGGCCGCCATCTTGTTTTGAGTGTGAAAAATGGTTTTGCTTATTGCTCGAAAACCGTGAATTCTACAGAATTTTTGTGAAGATGTTTTTTTAGACAATCAAATTATCTACAACTTTCCTAAATAACGTTTTGCCGTAATATTAATAATAAAAAAGATATGGACGAAAAATGACTAAAATTTTGGGCGTGGTGAACTTTAAAGCGCTATAACTTTTTTATTATTGATTCTACATAAAAAATGACTTAAGCCCCTTTTTCCTAGGACAATTTTCGTTGCGAAAAAAAAAATCGTTGCGAAAAAAATTTCGCAGTCTGTTGTGCGATTTTTTTGAGTTATGTTCCTACGAATTCAATTCTCGCAACGAGATTTAGTCAAGAATGACATTTTAAGAACTGTCCTGTTTTGTTTTTTATGTTTTAATAAATTATAAATAATGTTCGGAGATTTAATTAAAAAACAACTCGAAATCAATCATATAGCTATATGCATGGAATTTGACGATGCAGAAGAAGACGAATTTCTTCTGAGGCGTTTACGGAAAAGAAAATCAACCCATGAAATGTACAGCAGAAGGAAAAATGAAGGCGCATTTGGAGTTCTGTTCCAGCATTATTTGTCGAATGATGAAATTTTATTCCGAAAATATCTTCGATTGCCGCCTCAAATGTTTTATGATTTATTGAGTTGCATCGAATCCGATATACAAGCAAATCCTTGTAATCGTAATTTAAAGCCTATTTCGCCTGAACAACAACTGTGTTTGACTTTGAGGTAAGATAGAAGCAGATTTGAATATTTTAGTTTAACTTTTATTAATGAAAATTATTATAATTCATATAATAATAATAACAATAATAATAATAATAATAACAATAATAATAATAATAATAACAATAATAATAATAATAACCATAATAATAATAATAACAATAATAATAATAATAATAGTAAAAATAACAATAATAATAATAATTCGACTGACGTTTATTTTTTTTCTAAATTTCTTATCTCTTCTGCCTGATCTTGGTATTTGTGGATTATTTTTGTGACAGCTTGTTGCACTTCACGTTGGCACTTCGATTGCAATTGAATTGGAAGCAATTCTATTTCTGCTGCGTACACATCGAAATACTTCTGAGTAATACTTGTATTTCTATTCGATTCACGATTGTACGCATCTTTCAAAGCATTGGAATTGCTTGCCAGTTCGCTCAAAACTTTCGTTTTTTCTTGCATGATAGAGAGGTATAAGTCTTCTTTTGGCTGCTTCTTCCGTTTATTTGTTTTCGGGGTTAGTGGAAATGATGACTGTTGTGATGACGCGTTGGTCGATTGGATGACAACTTCTTCTGCAAGAGTTTCTGATCCAGTGGCACTTATTTCTGCTTCGGTAATGATCAACCCCAAGAGTGAATCAGAGTCCGTTATAACTTCCAGATTGATGTCATCAATGTTCCCTACGGTGTTTCGCTGAGTTAAGCATTGATCTAAAAATGACATACTGGTATCTTCATCTATTTTTTCGTTGCTTTTATCGCTGTGAACAGTGTCGGTCACAAATTCATTATCATCGTCTTCGGACGTGCGGCCTGTGCCAGTTGGTTTCTTGACTCGTTGCGAAGTTCCGTTTTTCTTAATTTTTTCATAGTCTCTTATATTTCTCCAACGCTTCTTCAATTGATCCACTAAAATAATTAAAAAAAAATATTTCAGGTACCTTGCAACTGGAGAAAGTCAGACATCCCTAGGATTTCAATTTCGGATCAGTGTATCATATGTCGGAGTCATATTGCGTAAAGTGCTACAAAGCATTGTAGATAAAAAATTTAAACAATCAATGCCTGAGCCAACAGAGGAGGAATGGAAAGGTATCGCACAGAAATTTGCAAGTCGGTGGGGGTTTCCAATGTGCGTTGGAGCTATCGATGGCAAACATGTGCGAATTCAATGTCCTGGAAATTCTGGTTCTTTGTTTTATAACTACAAAGACTACTATTCTATCGTGCTTTTTGCTCTTGTCGACGCTGAATATAAATTTGTGGGAATTGATGTTGGCTCTTATGGCAGAGAGAGTGATGCCGGAATTTTTCATAAATGTACTCTAGGAAAAAAAATTCAACATCATAAGTTTGCAATTCCACCACCAGCAAATATTGAAGGAACTAACATAAAAGTGCCGAATGTTTTTCTTGGAGATCAAGCCTTTGCTTTGAAATCTAATTTAATGACACCATATTCGCAAAAGAAAGTCAGAACAGAAATTGAAAATACTATGGCTATTTTTAACCAACGGCACACAAAAGCAAGAAGAGTTGTAGAGAATGCATTTGGTATTTTGACTAATGTTTGGCGAATATTCCACACACCAATATATGTGCAACCAGAAATTGTCGATAAAATTATTGTTGTCAGTTGTATTTTACACAATATGCTTCGTGCAAATAATATAATAATTGCCGACGATTGCGAAATAGAGACAAACAGTGAACAGTGCCTTGTTCAATTGCATCCAATATTGCATGCAGGCCGACAAGATCCACTAGCAACACAAATCCGAAATAAATTCAAATCATATTTTGTTTCTACGCCTGGAAATAAATAAACTAAAACAACTTACCATCTTTACCACCCATCAATTGTGCCAGTTCCTTCCATGCCAGTTCTTTTTTTAATGTGTTCTTAAAATCTTTGCTACTAACATCCCACATAAAGGAATGATTTTTTACAAAGTTTACCAACACATGCTCTTGTTCTTTTGAAAATTTTAATTTTTGATATAATTTTCTTTTTTTAGTGCTCATGATTTCAAAAAAAGAAATAAAATAAATTAAAATCGTTTAAAAAATTTGTATGTATCTTTCTTTTTTTGTAAACAAAACATGTAACCATGACGAAAACTCAAACAATAAAAAGTGAAATACAACAAATATTACAGCCAACTTCGTAATATCTCGCAACGAAAAATATCTCGTTGCGAAAAAGAATGGTCGAATCCATTCTTTTTTTCGCAACGAAAAAGAATGATTTCTCGCACTGAAGGTGCGAAATTTTCGATTTTTTTCGCAACGATTTTTTTTTCGCAACGAAAATTGTCCTAGGAAAAAGGGGCTTTAGAGATTATTTGTAGAGCATTTCCTTGCGAATAATTTGATGTGGTCATTTATTGAATTCGGGTTGTTCTTGTTGATTTTATTGTAGTGCAAGTAAGTCGAAGATACGTGGGGTGCACAGGTATAAAAAAGAGGTATATGTTTCGACAATATTTTATGACGGTATTTTATGGCTTTTTTCTGCATAGCGTATTGGAGTACATATTTTTACTCATTTGTAAAATATGAAGGTGAATGAGTTGGTCTTTTTACATGTAAGTCATCAATAAATGACTAATTTTGTAAAACAAACTGTATCGTAGGTCGCCCATTCATAATTTTTTTTAGAGACATGTTCAGTTTTACGAGTCTTTCGAAGAGTTTACAAGAGTGTGCAGTTTTTGCGATTGTGAAAATTTTGTTCTGGGTTTTTTGTTTGTTTCTTGGTGTTTTGGGTTTTTTTGTTTTTTTTTGTTTGTTTCTTGGTGTTTTGATTTTTTTATGTTATTGTGTTTTTCAGCAACAGTAGACTGCTACTAGTTTTTGTGAATGTGAAAATTTGTTATTTAACTTTTTAGTTTATTTTCTTGGTTTTTTGGTTTTTTGTTTTCATTTTATTGCGTACACTCCTACTAATTTTGTGATTGTGAGAATGAGTGAGTGTTTTATTTGTAAAAAATCCCTTAGTGAGGGCACCTCTATTAAAGTGAAGAGGAAAGGAGTAGAGTCATTGCTTCATAGGAGTATTGCAAAAGGACAAAAGGAGCATGAGGAATATTTTCGAAAGGTACGTGAAACACAAATTCACCTATATTGTTATAAATATTATTCTGATATTAGAAATGACGGTGTAACTCGTCGTCGGAGTACCAGGGATATCGCTACATCGTCATCTTTGCACGAAATAACGTTACCCGATTTTGATTTTGAAAAGGGTTGTTTTATTTGTTCAGATTTAATAAATTTGTCAAAAAAACAAAAAAAGCAGTTATCGAGGGTATCAAATTCCAGTTTCAAAAATACAGTTTTGAATTTGTTAAGTAATCGCTCCGATGGTACTGCGATACAAATTTCTAATCGTATAAAGGATGTTCCAGATTTGATTGTGGCTTGTGCGAAGTATCACCGCCATTGCTTTAGTCGCCTATATTTAAAAGAAAAAAGAATTGAAGACATAACTAGTGACAGATTCAATAAAATTGATAGAGCTATGGAATGCATATTCTCATATCTGCACGAAAATTCAGACGAATGTCAATTTAAGTTATCAGACTTGATAAAGGCAATTGAAGGAGTTTATGTTCCAGACAAAAGAACAGTGAAAGACCGATTATTCCAGAAATATGGCAGTGACATTTTAATTATTGACCAACCAAGACGGGAGACAATGGTCTGTTTTCGTGGTACAGGTTACGAGGTTTTATCGAAATCTTGGTACCAAAGCAAGAAGTCCGATCTTCGTGAAGAAAGGCTGAGAATAGTTCGTGAAGCTGCTGCAATTATTCTCGAGGATATTCGTTCTGAGGTGTATGACACGGAGCATTATCCACCGTGTGACGATTTTCTCGAAAATATTGAAACCGGAATACCTGAAACTTTAACAACACTGCTTACCGGCATAATCTGTAAATCGAAACGAAGATTATCTGAAAATTGCTAAAAAAAAAGTGTACATCTATAGCTCATGCAGTTATCGCGGTTACGCGACCTTCCTCATTTATTTCTCCTTTACTGATTGGGATAGGTACTTACCTTTATAAAAAGTTCGGTTCAAAAAATCTCATATATGTGCTATCTTCGTTAGGTTTTTCTGCCTCGTACGCTTCTGTCTCACAATTTGAAAATTCTTGTGCAATTCGTCCTGCACGAAATATTTTGCCACGTGCATTTTGTCAGTTTGTATTCGACAATGCCGATTTTAATGTGAATACAATCGATGGGCGAAATACATTCCACGCTATGGGCGGGATTCAGTGTGTCACTCCCCAGAGCGGTATTACGAAAGACACTAGATTTGTCCGTCGTTTAAAAAAACTACCAGCTTCCGTAAGAGGAAATATTGGTATGATACCCATTGCATCGTACTGCAAGCGGAAAGGATCTGGACTGACCGCTATTAAAGTCTTAGACATTAAGAACATTAGACCGTTGGCGCAAAATATTCAATTTAAAATAATTTTATAAAACATCCTACAATAATATAAAGTATTATATTATAAAATGGAAGCATAATGCAGAACTTTTGTTATAATTTCTCCGTTTGAATTGCTATAAAATCAACAAGAACAACCCGAATTCAATAAATGACCACATCAAATTATTCGCAAGGAAATGCTCTACAAATAATCTCTAAGTCATTTTTTATGTAGAATCAATAATAAAAAAGTTATAGCGCTTTAAAGTTCACCACGCCCAAAATTTTAGTCATTTTTCGTCCATATCTTTTTTATTATTAATATTACGGCAAAACGTTATTTAGGAAAGTTGTAGATAATTTGATTATCTAAAAAAAAACATCTTCACAAAAATTCTGTAGGACTCGCGGTTTCCGAGCAATAACCAAAACCATTTTTCACCACTCAAAACAAGATGGCGGCCGAAGGACACGCCTCCGGATCCCGAAAACTCGGTTTTATACTCCCAACCAACCCCCCTACACATTCAAAAAAAAAATTGCTGTTTACATAAAATGTTCAGCGAATGTCTCATTTGACTGGACTAAATCCTAACCATCGTGAAATGAAATAATCAGGAGGAGGCAGAGATGTTGGAAATCTAGATCGCTGAATTATAGTTCAGAGATCTAGGAAGTGTTTGTATCGATCGTTCTGAACGTGGGTATTAGTCTGTTGTGGATTTAAGTATAAAGTTGTGAACTCAGATGTACACGATCGCCACATGAATTTATGGGATGCTACAACGACATATATCAGACTTCTGCTGGGAGAGTAGTGTAGACCAGAACCACCAGATATTAGATATGACAAACTGCATGACATGGGTTCAGAATCGGTACCGATTGGTGAGACATTTGGGAAAGGTAAGGACTGGATACAGTATATAGAGGCAAATACGTAAGCGTACATAAGTATATATATAGGACTCCCCTTAATATCTTTAGAGGCTTGGAATTATCATTATTATATTAAGAAAATCACATTCTTACAAGATGTTTAGCAAAGTTTAGCAAACAAGTCACGTGCACATAAGACCAGCTTTCCGCCAAATATTAATACCACTTAATAGTATACCACCAAAAATTATTAAAAAATCAAGTTCTGGCAAATGCTTCAAAATATAGTTTGGTACTTGATTTTCGAAAGCTCGCAGAAGGCGGATATCGAAAGATGCAAAACTTTTTGCTTACAATTTTTTAATCTGAATCGAAGGTGTTCACTAATTTAACATCAGTTCTTCGTTACCTGCCGCGGTGATTGCTCCATTCTTATCGGAAGTTGGCAGATTTTTGACTAACTAACTTATAGAAATTATAAAAGTGTTTATGATTTTGTGCTATGATTGAATTGTTTATATTATTTATTTGAAAAGAAAATAATATTTTTTTGAAATTGAAGTTGTTAAATATATTTTATGCGCAAATAAAAAATAAAAAAAAATGTTAATGAAGTGAATAATTATAAATAAAAAGAAACAAAAGTAAAATAAGTGCCATTGTTTAAAAATTACATCCAATTTACATTTCTCTAGTCATGGACCCGGGAGACGAGATCGCAAAAAAGTAAGTTCCATTCAATGGGGGTGCTACGCACGAGACTATTTCGGACGGGTGAAACCGCTTTTATGGGAGAGAAACGAAGTGAAGAAAGGGGAAATAGCCTATTTTCCCCTTTCTTCACTTCGTTTCTCTCCCATAAAAGCGGTTTCACCCGTCCGAATTAATCTCGTGTGTAGCACCCCCAATTGTAATCAAAACTCACATAAGAAGAAATTAACAAAAATCAAGTTTTATTCATGACTACTTTGCTCATGCTATCAATTAACAACCGAATTAATAACTTTGAGGGCATTGAAAATTTTTAAATGTAATTTGGCAAAGATGCGACCTCCGAAATGGCAAAGTTCGTAATTCTTCATTTTGTGCATAAACAAACTAATAAATATTAACTCGATTGCTTATCTCGTTTTTTTTATGCACAGGTTTTAAGAAGGGATTGTTTCCTCGGTTCAAGGTGAACAAGGTAGCCCCAAACATTACGTCGTCGTTGGAAATTGTTGTTACTTTAGGATAACGTAATGTTGACGTCCTCTTGATTTTTATTTTATTTTATACATTATTATCGAAAATGATGGAATGTTGATATTAAATTTATGATGATATTATGGATTTTTATAGGTTCCGAAGAATTAGACTTTAGCAAAACATCTTTCAAATTTCTTTCATCCTTAGTAAATAATAAAACATTTTGCTGGCTGGCTTGAAAACAACAGAAAGTACCTTGCAAACCAAAACATTTATAAGTTATTCACATGAAATGCATATTAACAAAAGCGACAATTTTATCATTTGTGTGTGAAAACTTAAGAATTATTGTGATTTTTTGGATAAGATGAGCAAATAGCTAACGTATGATTTGATGTTACATGAAGGCACGACACGCTTAACAGATAATTATAAAATCCATTGCTTGTTTCCCCATCAATTAACTATAATATCAATCGCATCGTCGACAATTTAGTAAGCGCGTATATTATTTTCCGCTGCAGGTCCACCTGCTATTTATTTTTACGTTACGCTACCTTCTGTAAGCATTTTTAGCCAATACATTATTTCGTATAATTTTATAAATATTGTGATGATTTATGCGCCATCTATTAGAAGTTTGAAGAAACTGTTATTTGTAGCGAGAATTTGAATTAACGATTTGTAACAATTTATGCAATTAGCTAACATCGCGCCATCTTTTAGTTGGAATTTGAACGAACGGTAATTGAAGAAGTAATACCTGTGACACACTATATTTTCATTATGATGGTAACTATCATTATGATGGTCAAGGAAATTATGGGGTGACACATTACACTTTACTTTCATTTGCATCTGGCATACCAAGTACACTGTAAAAAAAATATGTAAATTCACAGTATTCTAAAACCAGTCATAAGTCATTACCCGTATTCTAAAACCAGTCATAAGTCATTACGCAATATCAAGTGTGCGGTGAGGTTCAAGTTGAGACAATTTGGTATTCTAATTTTGGTCTCGCAATTTTGACAATCCGCAAACAGTCTCAACGACTCTCAAAATTATGACTGTATACATAGCAGGTCACAAGGGTATAAAGAGTACGTTTCTAGTATATTTTTCAAAATTCCACACAACCTCGACACACAGCCAGCTTCGATGAGAGGTGCTCAATGTTTTTTGGCGTACGTTTGCTACTTGGTGCGCAGGCTTTCCTCTATCTCATTGATTCTCAACCGGTGGTACGCGTACCCCTTGTGGGTACGCGAAATTCTGTAAGGGGTACGCTAGATACATGCTAGAATTTAATCGTATTTTTTTATGTGGAAGACTAGAGCTCAGGGCAAGCCCTTTGTACTGTCGACAATCTATTTTTTTTCGTATAGAGTGAAATGTCGAACAGCAAGCTCTAGTCGATAGATAGTGAAGGGGAAGAGAGAAGTAGGAAGGAACTGCCACAAGCACCTAACCCCAACCATTTCTATCGCGACTCTGGCATCGGGGCAAAGAGAAACAACTCGCTGGAGTGTTATGCCTCCTGAAATGAGTTGAATCCCATCAACGAACCAATGACATGCGCTTGGTGGAGCGGGGCGGTGCTAGCGGAAGGCTATGACAGGAGGAATGTAAAGAGGGAAGAAGAAAGAGGGTGGGAAAGGCGAAGGACCGTGGGGCTCTGCCGGGATTCGAATCCGGGGCCTCTGGGATGGTAGCCAGGCGCCTTACTCCCTAAACTACCGAGGCCACCAAAAGTTCTTGAGTAATGATTTAAAATTTGCAACCAGAAAACACGAAGTTCGTTACTACTGTATTTGTGGCTTTTGTCGAAGTATGGCAACACAGAGTCAGTGCATGCACATTAAAGCCACAATTATACTGGCCGCAACGGATCACAACGGAACGGAGAGTCAACGGAATGACATTTTGCCGGTTATACTGACGGAATCGAAACTAGGCAAATGCCATTTGTTCATCTGACATGCTTAAAATTTTTATATGCGTGCAATTTTTTATTATATAGAATTTCATTTTCTCCCACTTCAGTTATTAATTTTTCAACAAACTCTGACATTTTGGGCTAAATAATAAATGACAAAATCAGCTGTTTTTAATGCTGCTTTTGTCACTTCAATCCGTCGGTTCCTTCAAGTTCCAAAGTTGTGAAACTTTAATCCAGACCGTTCCGTTCCGTTGCGTCCAGCATAACCACGCATTTCAATAAAACTAAGGGGTTTTTGTTGGGGATACGCATAGTTAATGATACACAAAAAGCGGTACGTGCGTTGAAAAAGGTTGAGAATCCCTGTATATCTCATTATACAAATACAAATTCACCATTAGAGGTGAATTTTTTTACATTTTCTTGTGACTGGGTGCGCAGAATACCAAAACAGCTGATAGTATCAAGAATAGTGTCTCAAGCTTTCAATCACAAGCAAGAGTCTCAAAAGCTTATGACTTATGACTGGTCATAATTTCGAATCGGGGCGTAAATGTATAGTAAAATTACAAATCGCGGTATGAAATACAAATTTACTACACAATCATTGTAATTTTACTAGAAATTTTGTAATTTCACAAAAAGAAATTGAGTATCTCCAATACTGGGGCTACGTAGACTAGTCATGATTACTATGTAGTAAAACCGATTTTTAAGAAGAGAGAGGTGAAGAGGCGGGGTGAGTATGCCGCCCTTCACCTCTCTCTTCTTAAAATTCGGTTTTACTACATAGTAATCATGACTAGTGTACGTAGCCCCACTGCATGACGTAAATGTTGATTACATGAATGTGACCTATATTTTACGCAATGTTGTGTATTTTTCTATATCGTTTATGTAGGAAAATTACAATATTTCTTAGTATTATTTATCAATGTTATGTACTGAACTTTGTACTGTCATTTTACAGTAAGAGGCGTAATTTTAGAACTTATATTTTTAGTAAAATTACATATTGTTCATTGGAATGTAAGGTTTAAATTTTCCCTCTCATAGATATAATTCACAGGTAACAATGGAATACTAAGCATATATACCCGATTGTTCTTAAGTTAAGGTCAGACCTTTGACTTTGGTCATGGTCTGGGCAGTTATTGTAACAGCCAAGAAATTTTTGATAATTTTTGATGCTTAGGGCCGATGCACAATTAAAGCTTCAAGCTGTAAGCTTCAAACTTCAAAAATTAGGATAAAAGGGTTTGTACAATGATTCACATTCACAGCTTCAAGCTGCAGTGCTCAAATAAAGCAAATCTCAGATGAAGCTTGTAGTTTGAAGCTCGCATCTTGACGCTTGCAGCTTGAAGCTTGAAGCTTTCATTGCGATTCGGTCCTTGCATGTTGAGCAAAATGCTATTTTTATGTATAGGGAGAGGGCATACACAAAAGTTTTGGAAATTTACAAAACTATGAAGTGAAAGCTCCAATACTGATTGTATTTTTACATCCCACAAATAATGTATATTTACTTCACAGTTGGTAAAAGTACGTAAAGTAGAATTGGAATATTCCTAATAATATATATTACAAATTTACAAAACTGCTTGTGAATAAAACTTCCAGTATTTTTTTTGTAAAATTATCACAGAAATTTTTTGCAGTGTAACTAAAACTTATCAATAAAAATATATTATATATATAAATGCCTTTTTTAATTATTACAGACATTCCGGCTGGTGGGGACGTCGGACAGCATTGGAAAAGTCACTAGTACTTCTTATTTTAGCTAGTTCGACGGCTGTCATAGCATTAGTTATTGAATTAACTTATGTTATGATAATTAATAGTAAATTAGAAGGTTCGTAGTAATTTAAGAATTTTTAAAACTGTTGATTACTAACAACGTCTTCAATTTTGACTCCTTAAGACATTCTTAATCCAGTGCAGCACCACTCAACATTGATGGTCTAGGTTTCCTTTTTATACTCCAGCCTCTATTTCAGATTTTGGTATGGAAAGAACTCCGACAATCTGATCCTCGATGTGAACTCCGTTTAGGAGGACAAGGTCCATAGGCTTTGCGTCTTATCCTGGCCACAGCAGGCTTAACCCGTTTTCAATGGTGTCAATGTTGTTAGATTTTTGTGATTTTCGATGGGCACGTATAGGTCCCTTGTAACGGTCGGTTATTTACCGAAAGTTTCCCTCTTTTGATGGTCCCCCATCTATCGGAAATTTCAGGCTTCATGAATAAAATTACTTCACAAAAAATTTGGGGAAAACTTTTTCAAATTCAAGTAGTCGAAGAAAAATAGTTTTGGTTCTGGAGAAAAAAAATGGAAAATTTTTAGAGAGTCAGGATTTTTTTGCTGGTCGAGAAAGGACGTTTTTTTGAGAGGACGTCGAGAAAAGATACAAAAAAAAAACAAAGGACGAGGTGCGGCCTGCTGTTTGTCCCCAAGTTTCAGCTATAAGGGATAACGAAATATATATATATAATTACAAGCAGAGCGGAAAAACCCCAGCGACTTTCTTATCCGGGACTTGAAATCCATTAAATGGGCAGACGAAATGGCGATGGGAATCCATTAAGGAATGGGAAAATTTAACATATCAGAGGACAAACTCCTAAATTGCGTGTCATCAGTGGCTTATAATTAAATTTAATTTTATTTGTCAATAAATTAGGATAGTCACGGAATCTGCAGTCCTGGTTGCTGAAGTAAGATTGTTCTGGATTCTTTTGAAATTTTGGGACCAGAAAAATTTTTTATTGTGACGTCCACCATCTTGAAAAACTGCTGTGTACTAGTTCTGTGGTCGAGATTTTTTTAAAGAACAAAAAAATTTGAGCCGGACATAAATAAGGCGATTTTTCTAAATCTGGTGATTGAGGTTTATCGAATATTTCAGGAATAATTAACATTGGTGTTTCGCACACTGGTGCAACTGTAGCCACTGGTATTGGAAGTAAATTCCGATTCCTTGGTTGTTGAAGGTACTAGTTTATCCAGGAAAGATACCTCACATATTCAGAAGGTAGCTGAGATTCCAGTACATTTGCATCCGAGGGTCAACCACCTAACAAGACGTGGAAATACGGTCCATGGGCGTTCCTTCCTTGAGGGACCACTGAAGTATTTTCTGTAAGATTGACATATTTTATCAGTTGGGAAACAGTTAAGTAAGTTCGTTTTTTTTTGGGTATTGTACCTAGTTTTGGTAGTCAATTAATTTATATTCAAACATTTATATTCAAACTTTTAACTATATGTATATTCCCCCCAAATATTTATTCATATACACTAATAATTAATTAACACAAAAGAAAATTATATTATCCACTTATACTTGTACTCGTTACATTTTTTTTACGTATAGTACACACCGTTAATAATAATAATAATGTCTTAAATTATACTTTGATATCACTTAAATATTATTGGGTGATTTTGTGTGTTGTACGAAAAACAGGAATCATCGACTGGTACCAGAGCGACGATTTGTTTTTTTTCCTTTCCGTTGTTGTATTGAAGTTGTTATTTTGTGGTAATAGTTGGTTGCATCCACATTACCTATATTGTAAGGGTACTTTTTTTTGATTTACACTTATCTAATAGTTAATTCAAACTTACCTTCATTTTGTTGTTAATTAATTATATTGTCTTGGGCTATAATTATTGTATAATATATTTGTTGTCAATTTCTTTAACTCCACGAATATTACTAGGCATGACAGCCTAATGGGGTAATTTATCCAGGATGGTTGGGTTGTGTTTTCTCTCCAGGGTTCTCTCGAAGTCGCGTTGAACATTTACAGGTCCACCAGGTCGTTGGGAACTTCCAGCGATGAACACCTTTGGCTAACCTAGGACAAGAACGGTATGAAGAAATCTCCCTTTTGACTAATAGGTAAGTGGTGAATCATATATGTATCGTTCCGGTCACACACGACACGACCCCTACCGTCGAGCTAGCGTATACCATGTGACCGGCTAATCACCCCCTATCACTATTTCGGAACTAGGGAGGATGGTTGTCTTTCAAAATTTTTATGTCTACCCAAGCATGATGGCAGTAGCCTTGCTGTCACCCTCTTGGTTTTATTTGATCCTTAGAGTTGGGTAAGAAGTCATCCAAAGCAGAACTACGCATTACTGTGGGAAAGCTAATTAAAACTGGACGTCACCTGGTATCCAGAATGCATCGTTGGGCATGCTTATGCTGTATTAACTCATTGGGATGGCACAGTACGATACCTTATATTTGAGAGCTGTCGGTCGTATTGAAATTTCCTCTCCAGATCAGCGGTTTTTAAACTCTTGCTACCGTCCAGCCTCTCAAAGCCCCATGCCTCATGACTCCAGAAAGTACTAACTTAAAGCATATTTTTGTGTTACTAAAATTTTCTAAATATAAAAAATATACTTCATTTTGCTTTATTCTCCAGTTCCAAAATTGTCACTGAACACAGAAGATCGAAAAACTCTAACAAATACGACCTTAGCACCACCAACAATTACAGCAGGACCAACTGCAGAACCAAATGACACCTGTCTAACCAAAGAATGCTTTCAAACTGCAGCTAGGTTACTCCAAGACATAGACTTCTCTGTACAACCGTGTGATGACTTCTACAGTTTCGCCTGTGGTACCTTCGTGAAAGATACATATATCCCCGTGGATAAGAATCTTGTAGATACAATCACAATGGTTGGATATAAACTGAGAAAACAGCTGCGGATTCTTGTGAGCGAAGAACCCCGCGAAGATGATCCTCGATTTTTTAAGCTTGTTAATGACTTTTTAGGTCTTGCATGAATCAATGTATGTCAGTATAGTAAAATTTATTTATTGGAATATTTATAAAAATGTTTATTATTTAAGCGTTGATTGAAAAACGTGGCAAAAAACCTCTGGTGGACATCATTGAATCTATAGGAGGATGGCCAGTAGTTAAAGGAGATAAGTGGGATGAAGATTCGTGGACTTGGCACGGGGCAGTTAAAAACTTCATCAGATTGGGACTAAGCGATGATTACATTATTAAATTTGCAGTTGGAATTGATATAAAAAATTCAACAACAAGAATTATTTCTGTAAGTTACGAAGCTTGAAAATTCAAATAACAATGCAATTATTTTAATAGTTGGATCAATCAAAGATTGGCTGGGATCCAAAATACCCTTCCAAATGGCCATATAGTGAAATTATGCAAGAGTACTACAAATACATGGTAGATGTAGCTGTTATATACGGCGCTAATCGGGAGAGAGCAGAAAGAGAGTTGAAAGCTTCACTGGAATTCGAAATCGGGCTAGGAAAAGTTAGGAATTTTATAACATTTTACTTTAATATTACATTGATCTACTTCCATACTTTTTTTTTAGATTTCTGCGCCTAATGAAAAACGTCGTAATAGTAATATCCTTTACAATCCTATAACAATTAATGAAATACAAAATAAATATCCATACGTTAATTGGTTGGACTATATAAACGCAATTTTGCCTGAAGGATTAAATGTGGATGGAAATGAAGTGATTAGTATTGTTACACCAAGTTTCCTTGAGAGTTTGGGACCTTTGTTAGAACAAACTCCGAAACGAGTAATTGCCAATTATATGATGTGGTCAGTGGTTTCGGGAGCATCATTCTTTTTAACTGATGAATTAAGAGCGCGTGAACTAGAATTTAATAAAGCATGGCAAGGAGCGAAAGAGGAGAAAGCAAGATGGGAAGAGTGCGCTGGATACACTGGTGAAAGGTAAAGTGATACACAATATTTTAATTCTTATGAAACAAAGCCATAGATTTTGTCCAAAAATTTGAAAAATTTTCTTGTATAAACTTATTTCAGTGTAGACTCAGGCTCAACTATTCGCAAAACTCAATACGCAGGCGCAGTTGCTTTATATTCTAGTTAGCCATATTTAAAGTTCATTTTTTTGGATAGTGTTGGAGCCCAGTCGAGGATTTTCCTCGAATTAAGTGAATGAAGTGCAGAGCTCCTGATTGGCAAAATAGATTTATTGATTGGTTTAACTTAACTTGTTTGGTCAGGCACATCTGGCCACAATTCTTGGATATGAGATGAGGGATATTGTAAGATGTTTATTATTCATGTGTCAATTTAAATTTACTAACGAACCACAACTATCCGCTAAAACATTTGGTCCGACATTGTTGGGCTTCTTCCGTGATATGAAACAAAATATTACTTCTCTTATCTTTGTGCTTTTGTGATTTCAAAAAATATAGAATAGCGCACTATAAGACTCCCTTCTCTTTGATCCTTATTCAAGGCTTCTATCCCGTACACCCATGGACTGAATAACCAAAAGAATCGAACGGGTTTCATTCTAGTACAGTACAATGTTTCATTTTGTACTGCCTTTTAAGGTGAAAGTCCCAGCTTAGGAGTCACCCCTTTAGTCCAATAAATAGGTACTTTTTCTTTGCGAAAAATACAGCAGGCGATTTTTTTTACCAAATGATTTTATATATTTTTATAAGTTTAAATTCAAAATTGCGTCATCCCCACCCTCTTGCTAAACTTACAGTGAAGGGAAATGCGTTTAATTCTATATCTCAGAAACTATGCATTTTACGACAAAAATGTATATTATCTTTTTTGTAGATAATCGCGTTTAAGGGGTAATAAATCCATAAAAATCAACTTTACAGAAAAAAGTTAGAACAAAAAATGTGGCCAATGAAATTGCGCATAAAAAAAGGTATAATCGGTTTTGCAATAAAACGTGTAATTAAAAAGATTTTGGCAAAAAATTACTTTTGAATTTACGTTTTTCGACACTTAAAGCGCCATAACTCGTGCAATATTAGCCCTACGTAAAAAAAGATTATAACAAAAATTATAGATAATCGTATGTTCTATAAGTCTTTCGAAGGATTTTTTCATGTAGAATTAACCATTTACGAAATATAGTGCAAAGAAAATGATATATGAAGTTTGAAGCACTATTTCTCCGTAGCTATTGACTTTACAAAAAAAATTTCTAAACAAAAAAGTTAAGTCACTTATTTATCTACAAAAAATATAATATACATTTTTGTCGTAAAATGCATAGTTTCTGAGATATAGAATTAAAAGCGTTTCTCTTCACTGTAAGTTTAGCAAGAGGGTGGGGATGACGCCATTTTGAATTTATACTTATAAAAATATATAAAATCATTTGGTAAAAAAAATCGCATGCGGTATTTTTCGCATTACGAAGGCCTTTTTTTCGAATCAATTTATTGAACTATCTGTAGTATCAGTCCATCATGTCGTCCTCTTCATTGTGCACGGTCTATCTTGGTTCGAAAGAAAAGTGTGGAGGAGGCGGTGAATCTTGCCTTTGAACTACTGAATGTTGTACGAGTTCAGACCAAAGAGAAGAATTTTACAGGAAGCCCACTCTAACAAAAATCAACACTAAAAATCTTTGTAACGGGGCTTCGATTTCGCAAACTAAATATCCTCACCAAACTGATTATCAAGGACAAGTACCATCTGCTAGATCAACATCCGAATTAAGCGGAACTTGGGTCCCATATTTTTAACCGGCTAAGCCGGCGAGGCGCCTTATTAGGGCTTCAACAGAAGAGCATGTCCCATATGCATATATGTATATTTACTGAAATTTATTTTTTTGATTTCTATTCCAGCCTTCAAATAGCTCTTGGTGCACTTTACGTTCGAAAATATTTCCATGAAGGCGATAAAAACAGTGCTTTAGAAATGATAAATGAAATTCTTGTGGCATTCCAGAAGGTCCTTAAAGAAATTGATTGGATGGATGACAACACAACGCAATTAGCTATAAAAAAACTTAAAAATATCGTTACACATATTGGATATCCAGATGAACTTTTGGACAATGCTAAATTAGATGAATACTACAAAAATCTCGAAATTGATAAAACGAAATACTTTGAATCGTCATTGAACATAACAAAATGGGATAAACATATGTCTTATAATAAACTGCGAAAGCCAGTAAATAAAACAGATTGGATTGATCATACTCATGCATTAAAGGTTAATGCTAATTTTGCTGTTACTGAGAATAGTATTCGTAAGTTTAACAATTATCGTGGTTACATGAGGCGATCGAAAGCTCGACTTGAAAGTGGTTTGAAATACGATCTGTGTTTTTGGTTCTTCTCGATTGAGTTACTGAGATCCAAATAGGATTGAAACTGACAGATGACAAATGCCAAGTTGCAATAATGGAATACAGTGAAGAAAATTATTTAATTTTGCAAGGTTTTTCTGCTTATTTCAATAATTTAATGTTAATTTTGAAAATACATAATCAGCACGTGAAAATAAGAAGGAGACTTTGGAGAAATTTATCCAAAAATTTGGAAATTAATAGTTTAAAACTTTTAAAAGCATGAAAGCCATGCTTACTATTGCCATAGAAAACATTTCTAAGAGGAAGCAAAATAGATTTTGGATGTTAAATAGAAGCAAGCATGTTGTTTCTTCATTTGTCGATATATTTCGTTTAGTCACAGTCGTTTTTCACAACACAAAATACTTTTGTAAACAGAAAATAAACGCTCCAAACAAAAAAAAAACTAAGTAACCTAAAAACGTCAAAATTAAATTCCATCTAATTTCAATTTGTGTTTACATGCACATTCTTGATTCAATTTCAATTCGATCAAGGAAATTTTTTGTATCGGATCGAGCCAATCCTATTTCAAATCGATCTGTGTTTACATAAGATCGAAATGTATTTCAAATATTTTTCAAATCAATTTCGATCGCCATGTAACCAGGGTAAATGTCAATTGAAATTTTTGTTTCGAACACCTTTTATTTTATTTTTTTTTGGTTAGTAATAACTGCTGGAATGTTGCAAGATAAATTCTTTTCTGCTACTAGACCAAAATATATGAATTACGGATCAATTGGATCTGTTATTGGACATATAATAACGAGTGGATTTGATGATCGTGGTAGACAGTTCGATATTAATGGCAATGCAGTAGAATGGTGGGCAGAAAGTACTAGAGAAGCATTTTATAAGAAGGCTAAATGCATTATAGAGCAATATGGAAATTATACTGATGAAGCTACTGGAATGATGGTAAAATATAAATTTAAATTTTTGTTTGAAATATTTTGTAGTATTCGATAAAACCTTGTAACCGTAATAAAAATTATGGATCCTTTACGCCATTATGATATTTGATGCACTTGCACAATTGCTTCGAAAGTGTCATAGAATAATCCTTCTCTTTTAACTTCATCCCTTCGCCGTTTGTTTTCCGATTACAAACATCGGTTATACTACGATGTATTTTTGTGTGAAAGTTTAAATTTGAGTTTTCGGGTCGGCACAGTGGTCTGAGAATGAAATTTAAGCGGAAAAAACTGCTTTTTCGAACATAACAAATTGATTCATTTATGGCAGTAATTTGTCAAAGGGACTCCAAAAGTGAGATTTTAGTGCGAGTGCAAAAGCTATCTTCGACTTACGTCAAGAATGGGCGTTATTTTCATATTTTTGTGAAGAACGTTTTTTTTTATTTGGCTTATTTCTTTTAGATAAATATAAAAATTGAAAATATTCATATTTATATGAAAACTAAAATATTATTTCGAAGAGTCACAAAGAGACAAAAATTTAATTACGGCTTCTGAAAGTATATATAATTTACCGTTATGTCTAAAAATTTTATGTGCAGGATTGCGCAGCTGCGGAAGTCACAGCAAAAAGAAAATGGCCACGCAGTCAACGTTGTAGAAACTAGTGTATCACATTTTAAAGGTTTAGAAATCAGTGTAAACAATATCTTCTGCGAACACAGATTTTAAATATATACATATAAGCACAGCACATACAAAAATGGAAATAGCGTGTGAAAGCGCTACTGATCCACTGCCCAACAGCAAAACTGTTGCTTGGAATATTTCACATCATTCTAAGCTAATTTTTGACGGTGATTTCAAATATATTATCCGTTTCTTTATATGAGCTTTATTTTATGGATTTTAAGGAGGAGTGTTTTTTTAAAAAAAATACTTACCGTGCTAAAATATTTTATTTAAAAAAAACTACAAACTCTGCACTGCACGCAGAATACTCCGACCTATCTAAAACTGTAAAAGTGAAGGTTATACCCTACCAACTTCCAGAGTAATGAGTCATCAAAGCCAAAATTTGTTTTTTTTGAACAAAAATCAACTTCAACTACCTTTTTTCCCAAAAATACGTATCCAGTTAACTTTTTTTTTCCAAAATTGGAAAGCATGGACAATTTCCTATAAATAATGTAAAGACAATTTTTGTGTTACCACCTTAATTTTTGAAGATATTAGCAAATTTTAATGTTAAAGTTGGCTTTATTTGGTACTTTTCGTCATAAGCTTATGTGAAAAATGTACCAAATAAAGCCAATAAAACTCGAGCTGAGACAATAAAACTGAGGGTAGATTCGAAATCAGTGACCTTGAGTAAACAACCATTAAAATATTTTATGCAACAAAAAAAGTTTGATTTTGTTGTGCTGTGTTATAGATGAAAGTGACGAAATGGAAATTGATCCAGTATAAAAATTTTTAGCCACCATATTAGATCCGCCATTTTGTTTTTCCAAATGTTTGACATGAAAATTGTAATTTAGCCTTTTAGCCGCCATATTGGATCCGCCATTTTGTTTTTTTAAATATTTGACTTCAAATTTGTAATCAGCAACCCAAAATACATATGCTTTTCAATTTCTGTGCAAATTTAACAAAGTTTGATGCGGCGCCCCCCCCCCCCCTACATTTGCCACCATCTTGGAAAAGGTGTGAAAAGGGTTTCACAACTATGTCTCCGTAACAGTGCATCTTACAGAAACTTTGTAAAGAGGTTTTTTGTTTAGAATTAAATTATCTACAATTTATTACATAAGCTTTTTTGTCGTAAATTGCATAATTAAGAAGTTACAAGCCTTAGAACACAACAATTAGTCACAGTATTTTCTTTTAAAGGCTATAACTTTGTTTCCTTCAATTTTAACAAAAAAAAATAACAAGTTTTTTTTAGAGGGTTTCATAACGAATAATAATAATGGTATGTTTTACAAAGTATATAAATCTATTGGCAATATAAATCTATTTTTTTTTCAATATTCAAATACCAACAAGTTCATAAATCATCCTAATTCCTTTATTCATTTAAAAAAACAATGAAAATTTACTACAGCTCAATGGAATAGTTACCCAAGGTAGCAGTATCGCTGATAATGGTGGAGCAAAGCTGTCTTATCTTGCTTACAAGCAATGGGTAAAAAAGAATGGTCCAGAACTTAAACTTCCAGGCTTACAATTTTCACCAGAGCAATTATATTGGATATCATTGGCTCAAACTTATTGTTCCAATTACAGAAAAGGTAAAAAATCTGGACATACAAAATACATTTATTTTTGTTTTTATTTTTAATCCTTTTCCAGAAACATTAGAAGTAAGAATAAAAACAGATATTCGCTCGCCTGATCATTTTCGTGTGCAAGGTCCTTTGAAAAATTCGGAATACTTTGCAAAGGATTTTAATTGTCCGAAAGGAGCACCAATGAATCCAAATCATAAGTGTGTAGTTTGGTAGATTTAATGTAGTGTAGTAGTAGAGTTAAGAAACTTCACTTTATATGTTGAATCAATTAATTGTTATTAATTATAATTTAAGAATAAATCTCTTTTAAAAAAATACTGAATATGAAAAAGAGTTATTTGTTTAAGCAATAGTACCTTTGTCTATTTGTTATTTCAATTATTTAAAGGTCCTGCCGGTGTACACAGAGGGTACTTTCGAGAATTCACCATGGTAACTACAGGTCGAACCGGAAGTTAATGTACCATGTTCGAAAATTGGACCCTTACCATAAGTCACCATTCACCATGTTCGAATATTTACCGATAAGGTAAGCACAGTCTCACCACGCTTTCTGATGGACGGCTGGATGAAGTCTTCCACGCGACGAATCGATATAAAATCAAGATCAAGGGACTTAGCGAGACCAGATGGCTCGATGCGGAGGAAGATATCTGCCCAAACGGTGAGTCCTTCTTATATCCTGGCAAAAACGAAACCGAAAGCCGTAGAAGTGGCGGCCCCGTAATACTCACCAAAGCCAAGTCCAGCCTCACTAGCTGGTCACCAGTTTCTGAGAGGATAGCTTCCTTGCTATACCTCTTCATAAGCAGCATTCCAGTGGCGGTTCCTCTTTGGAAGCAAAGGAAGCACTGCTTCCCTTGACCAAATAGGCAACTTCATAAAAAATTAATTTAAATATATTAAGATTAATCAAAAACAAAATCTTAATATATTTCTTCATCTGGAAACACTAAGCAAGCAATGTACAGATTTTTTTATATAAAATGTACAATTCATACTACTGTATACAAAGAATAAAGCCTCGGCCACGACACGAGCGGAGAGCGGTAGAGCGGCAATACTAAAGTGCCGCTCACCTCTAATCCGCGACATTAAATTTTTCTGGTGCCGCTCGCCGCTCTTATCGTGGTCGAGGCTTAACATAACCTAGGGAACCTGTAATCAGGGTTGCCACTCAACAAAACATTTTCGAGCCAAATTTTCCGAAAAAAAGAGCCAATGCTGATAAAAAAGAGCCAAATCAAACACGATGATATAAACCATATAAACATATATTTATTAAACATATGTATGTGTGTACAAAATATAAACATACATATATTCTTCTCAAGCCAATATATTATATAAAAATTAATTCACAGCTAAATTGCGTGTCTCTTCAGGGCTTGCACCCAACTTCTTCTCAACAGCTTGAGCGTAGATGTCGTAAGGAATCTATAGGCTGTATCAGAACCTAATTTTCGAGCAGCGGTAGCAGCAGCACTACAGGCAGCATGCTGCCTTTTAAATCAGAATTAGCAGCAGCAGACCTTTTATTTGATAGTTGTCAGACTTTGAAATGTCAAAAAATCCTGCCGTTTGAACAAAGAAGCAAAATTCGGATTAGAGATGAAAAAGCAGCAGCAGTTGTCATGTGACCACTATTAGTCAATAAGAACAGTTTGTCACTGCCGGTTCTGAATGGGCCTTCTACCTTAATTTCTTCACTGGGGCAACTTTTGCGTGGCATTCTGCACATTCCAGCAGGGCAGCAGCCAAAGAGCCATTTATGTTGAAAAAGAGCCAAAGAGCCAATTTTAAAAGTTTATTTGATAAAGAGCCACAAATGGCTCTATAGAGCCAAAGTGGCAACCCTGGCTGTAATATCTCCAGCTTCTTTGGCACCGAAAATCAACGTGGAAAGTCCAACACATTCAATTCAATTGAACTCACACTCACGCAAAGGTTTGCGTTGATACAGGTCCCTCAGAAGCTGAACTAAACGCAGCTTCTTCGGAGCCGAATACCGGGATATGAGAAGTCGAACATACACAAATCTCTATCCACCATATTCCCTTGTTTTCTTGGTTTCGTTTTCTGGTATTCTGCTCTGGTTTCGCCTGCTGTGGAGTTGCCCTTGAAAATTTTGCTTCGAAATTTGTTTTGACTCTTAGGCCCCTATTCCCATAGTCACGTCACCCACTGAAAAATGTGACAAACCAATTTTCGTATTCTTGTAGTCACCTGTTGTAAAAAAAGTGACGGTATTTCTATATACATGTGATATATTTCTATTTACATATCCTATTCGTTATTTTAATTCTAGGATATAAGAATAATGTTAAATCATCAAAAATATTAAAATAAAACATATTTCTTACCCTTTGTCACTATCCATTTTAAGAAAATCGTAGCGTCACCTACAAATTCCAAGTGATAAAAAATGACAATTATCAGTGACATTTGCAACAAAAAATGACTTCGAGAATACCACACCTAGTTTTGTGATATTTTCTCTCAGTAACTTTTTCCTTGTCACTCGACTATGAGAATACCTCTTTAAAAGTGACGTGACAAAAAATGTGACGTGAGAAAAAAAGTGAGGTGACTATGGGAATAGGGGCCTTAATATGAATTTTCGTTTGAGTCAATAAAAAAAGAGATCGATGATGGGAGAACTTTCTCTTTATTCTAATGGGTTGGCAGGAGGTGTGTATTGAAGAAGCTGAAAATTTGTAGCTTCCATTTGTTTTTTATGATTCTCTTTAATGACGATTTAAAGGGATAGAGCGAGATTATTTTTTTGAATTGTGTTATACAGTGGCGAACAAAAGTCAACGTACACCATATAAAATAGCGAAAATTCGTTTACTATAGCATACAAAAATTGTGATATTACAAAATAAATAAGTACAATCCTCTGTACAAAAACATTATATTGAAATTGCTTAATGAAATTGTTTCTACAAAAAATAATAATAAAAATTTTTAAGTGTACGTAGACTTTTGTTATTTGTGAATTCTGTATATTTCACTTTTTTGTTATTTTGTTTGTAGAAATAATTTATTATGGAATTTCAATAAAATGTTTTGATACGTGATATCACAATTTTTTTCAATTTTTAAAAATAAAATAAAAATACGAATTTTCGCTATTTTGTATGCTGTACGTTGACTTCTGTTCGCCACTGTATGTATATCTTACTATATTATTTTTTATTATATTAAAATAAAAAGAATATAGATTGGTAGTACGGGTTTCTACTTTTTGCATGGGGTTAATTACTTAATTCGTTTTCAAATTTTTTATTTTTCAGTTTTTCTAATTAAAGCCGCCGATACCTTTACTTTTATCGCTCGCGGGGTACATTAGCTTTGACGCCCTACGCATTGCTTCCCTTCTCCTGAACCTTACGAACCGCCACTGCAGCATTCCCAATGATTATGTAGGTTTGCCATGACATATATAATAAGCCAAGTAACGATACCCGGAACACCGTCTCTAGACCAACTGACATCGGGGTTTTCGGTAGTTTAGGATTAAACCATACGTCGACTATCCCAGAGGTTTTTTAGTGCAATTCCACACAGGGTCATGGTCGTTCGTCTTTCCACTTCTCCCGCCTAAATAATATTTCTTCTTTCTTGGCTTCCCATTTTATGGTAATTCCATGCCGTCTCTACTCCCACTGTCTGCACAATAACCGAAGAAGTGGAGGTCATGATGAAAATAAAGTTAGGTTGGTTGCTGTGGGCAGGACATCTAGCCCGTGCAAGTCAAAAGGAACTAGCCCGGGCACATCATTTGCGGTTGGGTATGGCGAACGCATACATCTGAGTTCACAATTTTTCGCAAAGTCACAACAGTCCTAACCATCGTGCAATGGAGCAATCAGAAACGACGGGGATGATGGAAATCTAGATCTCTGAATTATAGCTCAGTGATCTAGGAGGTGTTCGTATTGATCGTGGGAATTTGTCTGTTGTGGATTTAAATAAGGTTGCGGGACATTTGTGAAAGTCTAGACTAGATATCTACCGGTTGTAGAGGCAAATAAATAAGTAGGACTTTACCCCTTAATATCTTTATAGGCTTCGAATATCTGAAATTATCTTTATAGTGGAGTGCCTGGGGGTTTTGGCCTCAGACTTTTGTTACGGTGAATGAATTTACGAAGTCGAAGTGGGATTTTGTTTTTTATACTATAAATTGCAAAGTTTACCAAAAATTTTTTTGTGCTTTTACCCTGGGGGTGAAAATTTTTTCATTGAAAATAAGTCCGGGAATAGATAGATTGGCTAATTCTAAGCAACTTTTGTTCTATAAAGTTTTCTCTGAAAGTCAATACTTTTCGAGTTATTCACGAGTGAAAATGTCAATTTTTCAACCAAAAAAACCACATTTTCAGGCGGATTTTCGCAAATAACTCAAAAAGTAAGTATGAAAAAATTATTATTATTAAAAATGTATCTTATTAAAAAAACCAAAAAAAAGGTGGGTTTATGGTGTCTGTAGACCCAATACAAAAATAGTAATAGCTTGTTGAAGGTTGGTTCTTATATGTCAAACGCCAAAATTGAAAGTTTCAACTTAAAATAAACAAAAAAGAATGCATTTTTTGGGAAAAACTCATAAAAACTTTTTTAAAGTGCTTGAAAAAACCTTTATTTTTGCTTTTTTATAAAACTCGCTAGCATTAAAACTAAGCGAGTTATGACGAAAATAAAGTTGGTCCCTATTTTTTCGGCGACAAAAAAATGTGAAAAGCACCCCCTAATTACCACCCCCATTGAACATAATCGGTACCACTTCACAATTCACTTTACTAATGTACTTACATATTGCTCTAGAAGTTTGACCGTTTAGTTTTGAAAAAAATTGAGCTTGAAGTGAAGAGATCATTTTTGTAATTTTGAAAAATATTGCTTTTTCTTCAAAATAACTCAAAAACTATTAATGATACGCAAAATTTTGTAGAGTACACAATCGTAGGTTTTGCTTCTCTGAAAATTTTGGTTGTTTTTTTTGGATAAAAATTGAGTAAGATATGGCCGTTTACAGTTTGCATATGTCCGTAAATAGTAACTTGTTCAAGCCCTTTTAGCTCAAACCCTTTCAAAAATAAGGGGTGACTGAAAGTGAAAGTATATGAGCTTATAGCTCTTAAAAAAACCTACAAAATGCTATTTGGAAGGACGTGATACCTTAAAAACTAAGCGAGTTATGGGTAAAAAAACCAATCACATATTTTTGCAGATATGAGAACACGTATATTGGAGCATTGATGAATACACATTATACCCACAATTTAGGCACAGACATACTTACAAGTATTTACACACGTCACACACAATGATCTTGCAACTGTTGAGGGGATTTTACAAACTGGTCAGTACTGTACTGTCATGTTGTACGGACTTCCGAAGAACACTCAATTGAATATATTGAAAGAGGTGGAAGGCTTACCATTTTGAATTTATAAGTTCTGAACATAAATTCGTTATTTGCTTCCTTAAAAAACCCCAGATACCGATTTTCATTGGAATCGGAACACAATTGGCAAATTTGGGTGGCCATTTTGAATTTCGATCATTCAAATCAAGATCACAATTTTTTAATAGGTAAACTTTTTTATATATATTATTAGCTAAACATTCCATTTTGAATTTTTAAATTTCATTCACCCACCGTAACTGAAATCCGAAGTTTTCATGTTTTTAACGCTCCAGGAACTCCACTATTAATACATTAAGGAAAACATATTCTACATGGTCACAAAGGTGCAAAGAGTCCCATATGCAAAACTCCATCGAAAGCTTACAAGATGTGAAGAGTTACAACTTTAGAAAACAAATCACGTGCACATAAGACCAGTTCTCCGTCAAATACTAATACCACCAATAGCCAAAACCGCCAAATTTTATTAAAAAATCAAGAACCGGCAAATTTTGAAAATTGCAAATTAAATTTTGGTGCTTGATTTTTGGAAAACGTAATGAAAGCTCGCAGAGGGCGGATATCGAAAGATGCAAAACTTTTTGCTTACAATTTTAATCTGAATGGAAGGAAGGTGTTCACTAATTTAACATCAGTTCTTCGTTACCTGCCGCGGAGTTTGGTCCAATCTTATCGGAAGGTGGCAGATTTTTGACTAATTAACTTATAGAAATTATAAAAGTGTTTATGATTTTGTGTTATAATTGAATTGTTTATATTATTTATTTGACAAGAAAATAAGCTTTTTTTGAAATTGAAGTATTTAAATATATTTTATGCGTAAATTAAAAAATAAAAATAAATGGTAGTGAAATGAATAATTATAAAGAAAAAGATACAAAACAAAAATAAAAAAGTGAAATAAGTGCCATTGTTTAAAAATTAACTTGAACTCACATTTCGCTAGTCATGGACCCGGCAGATGAGATCGCAAAAAAGTAAGTTCTGTTCAATTGCAATCAAAACTTACATAAGAAGAAATTAACAAAAATCAAGTTTTATTCATGATTAGTTTCGTCGTGTTTATCAATTAACTACAGAAATAACGACTTTGAGGAGATTGGGAATTTTTAAAAGAAATATGGCAAAGATGCGACGTCCTCTAGATGCGTAAAGTTTGTGGAAATTCTATTGTTTGTGCATAAACTTGATTGTTTATCTGGTTTTTTTATGCACAGGTTTTAAGAAGAGGTTGTTTCCTCAATTCAAGATGGACAAGGTAGTTAAAAAGTCGCAAAGATTACGTCGTCGTTGGAAGTCATTCTTACTTTATGATAACATAATAAATGTTGACGTCCTCTTAAATCGGCTCGGAACTGATGGAATGTTGATATTATGTTTATGATGAACGATTTTTGCGTAGTGTAAAATGTAAATTTAAACTGTTTTTTGATGGATTCCGAAGAATTAGACATGAGATTTCTTGGATATGAGCAAATTGCTAACGTCATAAATCAATATGTCAACGACTAGATAATTATCTGATTTGATGTTACATGAAGGTACGACACGCTTAAAGGCCCAAACATATAGCAGAAATGAAAATAAACCGAAACGAAAACGAAATGAACTTGAAAATGATAGCGATTATATAGGTACCTGAGCGAATCGGTTCTTGACATTTGTTGACAAGTTTTGCATTGAGTAGAAGAGTTTTTTATTTTCGAGAAATATATATATTATACAATTGGATGTCGAGAAATCATAATTTAAATTTTTTCGCCTCGTATTGACTGCATTCTTTTAAAATAACTTCTTTTTCGTTCTTTCAACTTCTTTAAATTCGAAAACAAACTGTCTGTCGAACTGTCAAAGTAACGGGCTGAATAGCTGAAACGAATACCGAAATGAAATAAATTTATATCATTCGTTCTGATTCGGTTCTGTTCGTTTATATAACCGAGTTCATACATTTTCACACGATTTATTTCATTCTTTTCGTTTCGGATCGTTTTCGTTTCTGCTATAAGTTTGGGCCTTAACAGATAATTATAAAATCAACTAACACACAAGTCAAATTCTCATCATCACCGTCATAAATACTGTTACGTTTTTTGCGCTTAACGGATTCGTAGGATTAATTAAAGAATACACTTTTTAAATGTTCACACAAAACTTAGTTAACACAATTCAATGTTAAAACACAATTCTTAAAGTTCACTCTTATCACTTGCGATTTAATATCTCAGACTATTAAACTCGATTTATCGCTTTTTAATTCACTATTTAATCACCACTTTTCGCTTTAGGTCACTTTGATCACTTTAGAACACTTGAATCGCTTTTCAAATCAAAACTGACTTTAAATGCCGCTGCCACTGCTTTTATATACCCAAGCTCCTCCCTTATGCAACTTCCCGATCTTTTCACCATATCCTGGACCACTATTACTGGAATATTCTTTTTCTAGAAACTTCGAGGAGCTTTGTCTTTAATTACCGTTCGTTCTAATTCTAACTAATAGATGACGCGATGTTAGCTTAGTGCATAAATCGTTACAAATAAATCATCACAATACCATCTTAGAAGTCACACAGCGATTATCTTTATAATAAATAGCCCCTCATGCCAGTAAGATAAGGAACCAACAAGGCAAAGGGTCTTGAGCCTGTCTAAGGTTTGTAAGGTTGAAAAGAGGCAACTACCCACTTAACCTTGTCCCGGTCTAAGAAGTTCGTTTGGTCATGTAACACTACACCAGCTTCTTTAATACCGAGAGTAAAAATGTCGCAGAGATAAAAGCCATGTTTTTTTAATGAACTATATAGTTCTTCCCCATACAAATCTGAAAACCCAGGTTTTATCCAGGTTTTTATCCAGGTCTTGGGACATTTCAAAATTTCCCTTTCTTTTCGGAATGTAGCATACTTACCGGCTGTCGGAAAATCGTCATTTAAAATAAAAACAACATAGAAGTGACGAGAGCAAATTTGAAGGCATGAGGAAACAAATAATTTATTTTTTAGAAACTTATTCATTATTTTCTAGAGGGAAATTCGTGTAACAGTTGTTTACTGACACGCAACTTCGGATTAATTTTAATATATTTAAAGAACTGAAGATGGCGCTTAGTGAAATTTCCCTTGTCGTTTTTTTAATGAACTGGATCGAAGACCTATATAGTTCATTAAAAAAACACGGCTAAAGTTGAATGGCGCCAATGCATTGACTGCTGTTTGACTAACTACTGCAGAACCATAAACTAAACCCAATAACCGATATTATCCAAATTTATTCTTTGAAGATCATTTTGCTCACAAAAATCAATTGATAACATGCACTGCGCAACTGATGGAAGCAACGGTTTTCACGGATATTGTTATCTGTATTCACCTATAGGCAAACGGCTACTGAATTAAAACAGTAACTTCAATTGCTTCAGAAATAATCAATAGATGGCGCTGCTTGCGTATACTTTTTTGCTGACCTGCCGAAGTTTAAATAGAAGCAAACTGTTACCATATAAAAGATGGCCATCACCATCATGGTGTAAGTGCAGCATGCTAATCTCAGGGAAATACCTCACCTTAGTCCACATACTCTACAACCAAGCCACCCTGCTAACTAAACTCCTGCTATTGGTATAGAGCCGATTCTAATAAATTTTATTGAGAGATTACATTCTGGCTAAGTTGTCATAATATTACGTCAAACTTAAACCTCACACAATCTCTGCCGGGACACCAGGCTCAATTCTATTACCGTGATCTTAGAGGCACCGTTCTCAGATGGCCCAAATGAGCCCTAGCGAAACCTTTCAGGACCTCGTAATGTGAAGTTGAAAAATCTTCTGCAAAGTAATTTTTAAATAGTTCGTACAGCTTGAACTCCACCAATTAACTATTATATTAATCGCGTCGTCGACAGTTTAGTAAGCGCGTAGTAGTTCTTCATTTTTATCAATTTTCTATACTTTTCTACCTTCTGTGAACATTTTTAGCCAATACATACATTATTTCTGATAATTTTATAAATATAGGTATATAAATATAATTATATAAATATAAACGTGTTGTTTAATTATTTCAGACATTCCGGCTGGTGGGGACGTCGGACAGCATTGGAAAAGTCACTAGTACTTCTTATTTTAGCTAGTTCGACGGCTGTCATAGCATTAGTTTTTGAATTAACTTATGTTTTGATAATTAATACTAAATTAGAAGGTTCGTAGTAATTTTAGAATTTTTAACACTATTCATTCCTAACAACGTGCCTCGGCAAGTAGCTCTTCAATTTTGACTCTTTTAGGTCATTCGACCTTTAATTTGGTCCGGCACCACTCATCATTGAGCTTCCTTTATCAACTCGAGCCCCTATTTCAGATTTTGGTATGGATATGGAAAGAACCCCGACATTCTGATCCTCAATGTGAACTCTGTTTAAGAGGACACGGTCCATAGGTTTCGACTCTTCTCCACAGCACACAGCACGCTTAACCCGTTTTCAATGGTGTGAATGTTGTTCCTAGTTTTTTGTGATTTTCGAAGGGCACGTACGTCGCTCTTGGGTTTGAATATGGTACGGTGTTTGATCCTGTGAGTTGGGCGAGAAAGAAAAGTAATAAACTCCGCATTACTGTGGGAAGGCTAATGAAAACTGGAAGTCACCTGGTACCCAGAATCCATCGTTGGGCATACTTAAGGGCCAATTACAATGATTCCGTTCCGTCCAATCCGTTTCGAAAAAGTTGAAATTTATTCAACTTTTTCCTTCCGATCCGTAAGTATACCATTGGACACTGAGAATACCGAGTCTTCGGAAACCGGCGCCATTTTGATAACGGTACCCAGAGCATGAAGTATTTTCATTTCGCATTTCTCCCCTGAAACTACGTCCGAGGCAATTAAATAATACCTAAGGGGAAATGCTGTTGATCCTGCGACAGTCTCTTGCAGAAAGATCAGCAATGCTTCCAAGGCGCACACGTGTGCATCGCATTCCTGACACTCGACAGGTTCCAAAAAACTTAAAACGCTTTCCCTCTATTACCAAAACGTGAGGGGAATCAGATCCAAAACCCATGATGTGTTTCTGTCGACTTCAGCCAGTGATTTCGATATAATCGCTTTTACAGAAACATGGTTACACAGTGGGATTCTTAATGTCGAACTTTTCGATACATCCTTCCAAGTATTTCGGAAAAATAGTAAATGACTAAGGAAAGTTTCTCGATTTAACCCAACTAACACAAATAATACAGATCATGAATACCCCTACTGTGTATTAACTACATTTCGATAACTCAGTAAAAACTTTGGAAATCGGTACTATTAAATAAAACACAATTCAGCTTGTTTTGAGGGGAGAAAAATCCAATCGAATAACAAAACTCGACTAGATTTACTCTGTCTGAACAGCAACACTAGTAACTGTGCTTATTACTAAATTTTCTGTGCCGCTACCTCCAACTCCACCTGATCTCTTTTATTTCTAAAAAGGAAAACACTCAAATGAAAAAAGTTATCTGATATTTAACAGAAAAATATGTTACTGCTCATATTCTGAAATTGCTTCCTGCAAAATTGCCTTTGTTCTCTTTTATTAATCCTTTCTTCTCGTCCGGAAATTTCAACATAAGAAACTGGCAAATTTTGACTAGGAATAGCTCTTTTCTTCAGTTTTTTTCACTATTGGTGTCTTTAAAAGAATGTCTTCTAATCTATAGTCCTGCTCTAAAAGTGTTCACCACACAATGTTTTTTTTTTTATAATTCTTTTAATTTACAACAGCACATTTAACCATTTTTTTCCTATTTTAATACTTCCTTTATTTAAAAATCACAACTTTTCACTTTAACAAAACTCGCAAAAATTATTTATCAATTTGGTTAGCTTAGACATAAACGATTTCAGTGACGTCACGCTCGAAATGACAGCTCAATGTTTGCATTCGGATTACATTTCCTTATTATTAGACCAGTGCCAAAACGCTTTCGAGAGGCCAAAAAACTAAAAAATTCTTAGCAGTATATGGATGGCGGCAAAATTTAGGATAAATTGTACATAAACGGAGAAAAATCGATAGCACCGCAACAGATGACGCGAAGGGGAGGTGGGGGTGCCAATATGTGTGTTTTGAGGTGTGAAACGCGGTTTTTTAAGATTTCTGGCAAAAGTAGACTTCCTATCGAAAAAAGTTAAATGTAAAAGTTGTAGATAATTAAAAATCTGTAACTTTCATACAAACCATTTTTCGCCATAACCTCAAAAAATGGAGAAAAACGATAAAAAACATTAAAAACCAATATTTTAATTTATCATTTTTCTCTTTCACAGAAATGATTCGATTTTAATGAAATTTGGTGAAAATATTCATTTTTATGTTTTGTAAAAGCTGCAATTTTTTTTAAATCGATGAATAATTTTGTTTCTTTTTTAACGAATTTAATTTAAAAAAAGAGTTCAATTTTCAATCAAAAAAGTTGACAGACAAAATTATGATTTTTCAAGTTTTTAGGACGGCTTTTTTTTCGTTGAAACCTCTACTTTGAGATGGTGTAAAAAATTACAGTGTCACAATAGAAAAATATCGATAAAAATTTGAAAAACCAAAAACTTCCTTTTTCGAATATCGATTTTTCCGTAAACTTCACTGATTCTTTATCTCTCTTTAAAATAAAGTTCTGTAAACTGTATATTTAATGTAACATATTATAAGGGAAGTTCATGTATCAGTTTCAGGTTCGGACTGCCGAAAAAATATTGTTTAAACGACTATTTCACAAACGAAATCGAGAAAAAAATAAAATTTTTAGGAAAAAAAATATACGTATTATGGTGACTTAAGCGGCCGACAGACGATCAACTTTGGGTTTCAACCCGTTGTCAACTAGCCCTAGTTGTCAACGAGTTGGACGTCCGTAGTCGTGTTTAGATTTTTAGATTTTTGGTAGGCGTTACACTTGTTTGTGTGTACACTTTCTGTTGGCAACAGGTTGACAACCCAAGTTGATCGTCTGTAGGCTTTATGCATTAAAACTTACTAGCACTGCCCATTGCTACAGCCCTGGCGCAAAAGATAAAAATCTCAGATTGTCAGTTATAATGAGTATTGAAATTCTGTATACTTTCTATATCGCGTAACTGTCGCTAAGATGTTAATATTGCTATTTCTTTTTATTCAGGCGAAATACCTTATATCACGCTGTATTTTTGAAACGCTTTAACCTATTTTTATGAATAAGGTATAGCTTAGGTGTAAAAGTACTAAAAAAGTACGAAATGGAGCCAATTGTATAATAGACCCACCTAAGCTTATGTCGAAAAGTACCAAATAAGGCCAATTTTAGCATCAAAACTTGCTTATAACTTCAAAAGTAAAGGCCGTATCATAAAAATTGTCTGTAAATTATTCATAGGAAATACCCCAAGCTTTCTAATTTTGAAAAAAAAATATAGGTTAACTACTTATTTTTTGAAGGAGAAGGTTATTGAAGGTGAAATAATAAACAATAAAAACAAAAAACTACAAAATAAAACTAAAAGAAACACTAAAAAAACCATTAAATCAAAATTAAATTATTTAAAAAAAAAAATAACGTCCCAACTTGCCTCTTTATATTAAAATCAAATAATAAATGCATTCTATCACTTTGCACTTGTATCACTCGCCAAAAAAACGAACGGCAGCACCTTACACAATATGTACAACACAATAATACAATAATAAAAAAATGCACGCACAAAGTAAGTGAATTTTTTTATGTCAGGTATGCCGCCAAAAATCCACACAAACGATTGTTTTCTCTGTTTCTCATTCGCTTCACTGAAACGGCGTTTGTGTCAATCGTAGGCTACTCAGCTCTACGATGATGCTCACAAAAAAATTCAAATTTTCCAACGGCTTTTTCAAATTCGAAAAATTATAATCGCTATAACTTTTTTATTCGTGAATCGATTTCTTTCAAATTCCTTATTACAACATTATTCCATAAATTTTTTTTAATGAAATCGGTTCACAAACAAAAAAACCTTAAGCCCGGTATGCAAGGCTCAAGAAATTTCTTTGCCTATCTTAAACCTATGTAAAAAAAATGGTCAAGAAATGGTTCAGAAATATTTTCTGGAGCGATTTCTGTAACCGGTATGCTAGAGTCAAGAAAATCACACCAGAAAAATCGTGTGTTTTAGTGACACGCAGATGTCGCTTTTGATAAAATTTTAGTTTTTCCTCCAGAAATAAGTGTCGATTCATTTATTTCTTGAAGGAATTTTAACGGTTCATGAATACATAACATGTCAGCTGATATTTGAAATTGGAAGGAACTTTTCGCAATACTAAAAATAACATTTTATTAATTTTTATTATTATTTTTTTAATTCTTTTTGAATTCGTTATTAATTAAAACAATTTTATTAATTCCAAACAATCTTAAAACAATTTTTATAATGTTTGCAATGAAAAAAAGTAACTGTCAAAATTTCTGAACTGTTGTCATTTTTTCTTAGGGAAATAAATGCAGAAGTTTTCTTGAGCAAATTTCTTGAGCCTTGCATACCGGGCTTAGCGTTTACAAACTTTTTGTTTGCCTATTAATATATAAGATACTTCATGTTGCAATTTTTCACTTTAACAAAAACGACCTTAGCACCAACAACAGCTACAGCAGGTCCAACTGCAGAACCGAAAAAACAAAATGACACCTGTCTAACCAAGGAATGCATAGAAACTACAGCAGCGGTGCTCCAAGGCATAGACTACTCTGTACAACCGTGTGACGACTTCTACAGCTTCGCCTGTGGTACCTTCGGGAAAGATACATATATCCCCGTGGATAAGGATCATGTAGCTATGTTCACAATAATTGAGGATAAACTGAGTAAACAGCTGAGGAATATTGTGAGCGAAGAATACCGCGAAGATGATCCTCGATCTTTTAAGCTGGTTAATGACTTGTTTAGGGCTTGTATGAATCAAGGTATGTCAGTATGGTAAAATTTAATTTATTGGAATATTAATAAGAATGTTTATTATTTAAGCTTTGATTGAAAAACGAGGCAAAAAACCTCTGGTGGACATCTTTGAATCTATAGGAGGATGGCCAGTAGTTAAAGAAGACAACTGGGACGAAGATTCATGGACTTGGCGGGGGGCAAATGAAAACTTCAACAGATTAGGACTAGGCAATGATTATATTATTGAAATTGCAGTTGGAAAAGATCCAAAAAATTCAACAAAAAGAATTATTTCCGTAAGTTTTACCTTTTACGTTTCGAAGCTTGAAAATTCAAATAACAATGTATGTAATTATTTTAATAGTTGGGTGAACCAAACACGGGCCTGGAAATAGAATATCTTGTCGAAGGGCCAGATATTGACATTATCCAAGAGTACTACAAATACATGGTAGATGTAGCTGTTATATACGGCGCTAATCGCGATAGAGCAGAAAGAGAATTGAATGCTTCATTGGCATTCGAAATCGAGCTAGCAAAAGTTAGAAATTTTATAACATTTTACTTTAATATTATATTGATCTACTTTCATACTTTTTTCAGATTTCTTCGCCTGATGATGATAATGATATTCTTAACAATCGTATAACAATTAATGAAATGTAAAATAAATATCCATACGTTAATTGGTTGGACTATATAAATACAATTCTGCCAGAAGGATTGAATGTGGATGGAAATGAAGTAATTATTACATGGATACCAAGACTCATTGAGCGTTTGGGAACTTTATTGGAAAAAACTCCGAAACGAGCTATTGCTAATTATATGATGTGGTCAGTGATTTTGAGAGCATCACGCTTTTTATCTGATGAATTAAGAACGCGTCGACTACAATATAATAAAGCATTGTATGGACTGACAGAGGAGGAACCAAGATGGGAGGAGTGCACTGAATACACTGGTAAAAGGTAGAGTTTTTTTTTATATGATAGTATAAGCAGGCGCGGATATAGAATTTTGTTTTGGGGGGGGGGGTCACGGAATTAAAAGTGGCGGAAAAAAATTTGTACTCTTAAAAAAATAAAAGCAAAATTAACAAAACGAACAAAACTAACCGAATTTTCTGGTGGATTCAAAACAAACGTGCCCTACGAAAACGTGCCCTAATGTGTTTTTGAGGAAGACGCGCCCTTTCTTGTGAGTGCAGCTAACTTCAGAGTTTACAAATCAAAATACAATAGAAAGAGTATAGATCAGTGGTCGGCAAAGTGCGGCTCCAGAGCCGCATGTGGCTCTTTGACACCTTAAGTGCGGCTCTGGCACAAATATCCACGGACGGCGCAATAATATTTTCATTTAAAAAAAAACTTGGTAAAAAAAAATCACATCTTATTTTGATAAATTAAAATTCTTCTATAAATCGAGAACAGGTATAATTTTTTGTTTAAGCTAAAAGATAGTTAGGTAATTAAAATTTTATATTGTTGTAAAACGTAACGAACATTGAGTTTAATTTTATTAGTTTTCGTAAACGTAAACACAAACCATGTGCAAACTACCGGCTAAAATTGTTCGTATGTTTTCGGCGTACTCCGGTGTGATACAAAGGTATAGATGTTTTCAAACTCCGTGACACAAAAAATTTGAACAGTTCTGCGCACCTCGTTGCCAAATTTTATAAATTTTGTTCTATCACTTCCCCTCTTTTCATTTAAAAAGGCAACAAACGCAGAAATAACTTATCAAAATAATTTGGGAAGGGATGCGCGCATGTCTAAAGTTAAGTTATCTTTACATGTACATTGTTTCACTTTCCGAGCCTGCTGAAGAATCGCCAAGAAAATAATTCCTCTATTGATCAACACCATTTTAAAACAATAATTTTAAATATGAGGGAAGCATTTCTCAGCAGGTTTCAGAAATTTAAAAACAGCAGAGCAACTTTAGCATTTGTCAAAAATGCTACGATAACCGTGTTGAAATTTTCACCTTTTGATATTGACATTGGTAGCTTTGAAATACAATTGCTGGATTTAAAAAACAAGGAGATATGGCGCTCTAAATTCGAACGTCTTTGTGTTGAATTGGAAATATTGGAGAAGAAAAAAATGTGATCTCACAGCACAAGTGGTCTGCTTTGAATGACCTGGAGAAGGAAGACATGACCATTTTCAACGCTTGGAATAGTATTCCTGACTTTTACGATCAGCTGAAAAAGCTTGCGTTTGCTGTTCTTTCCTTTTTCGGTTCTACATATACAATGCAAACAATCTTTTTCAAGCATGAACATTATCAAGAGTAAACTGAGAAGTCGTCTTTATTGATGAGAACTTGGAATCATGCCTAAAATTAAAAACAACACCATACAAACCTGACTTATTCAAACTTTCCAAGGGGATGTAAGCACATTGTTCGCATTAATAAATATTTATTAAGTATGACATTTAGTTTTATTTGGTGTACTACTTACTTATTTAGTGTAGTAAAAGTTTACTAAATAAGCAGATTTGGCTCCCAATTTTTTTTAAAATTGTTGTAATGTTCATATTTGGCTCTTTGGCTAATAAGTTTGCCGACCACTGGTATAGATCAATCTGTTGTTGACCTTGAAGGTCATTTTTTAAGGTTGTTTTTTAATTTGCAAAAAAGTTGGGTCGGTTTTGGGCGTTTGGTTATTTTTTGTTTTGTTTTTTGAGTTGGGTCAATTTTGTTTTTTAAACAGCGAGTGCTTTTGGGCAGTGCCATTGCTGGCATAAGGTGCAAGGTGTGCAACTTCACAGGGCCCCGCGTGTTTGGAGCTTCCCGAGTGAAAAATTGCTTTGGCAATAAAAATCATTTGAATTTATTGTTTGCATTTTCACTTCATCGAACGGGCCACATAAATGAGTATGAGCCACACAAATCAGCATATGGGCCATAATTGTGTGACGGGAACGGGCTTCTGTGTAGGACAACCCGCGAGCGAATTTTTTGGACTCTCAATTGCACAGGGCCTCTCAATTGCCTGGCCGCTGCACTGCTTTTGGAGGGGGTCATGACTCTTTGGTGTTGCATGAGTTCGGGAATGCTGACTGTGGTAAGTTGTTCCACAGTCGAGTTGTTCTTGTTATAAACTGTTAAATATCAACCACTGTTTGTTAGCACATAGCAAAACGCCATCTTCTTGCAGACTAACTTTATTTCATGATGTCTTAAAAACTATTACAAAAACTATTACTTCAGATCTACTACACTCCTCCTTACCTAAGTTTAACAATTAAATTTAGTTCGTATATTAGTCTTGTAAAATAAGGCAAAAAACGGACTTAACTTCGGAATTTCGTGTAACAGGGCGTATCGTCTTCGAACTTTTTTTAAATTGTTGTAAAAGCTCTACGTATAAGAGCCCCCGCACACTACAGACTTTCCATCGGCCGATAGTTTGGTCGGGTTGGACCTGTAAGCGCGCACACTGGACCAACTAAACCGTCGGGTTGGTGGTGAGTGCGCAGACCAGACCGACTGTCGGCCGACTGTTCTCGAAGGATTTGCTGGTTGGTAAACGGCTTTTGAAGAGAACGGTCGCTTAATGAGAGTTAATACAAATATTGTCCTGAAAAGCTATTATTGCTTTCATACAACGGACATATGAAGCCAACCGAACTATCGGCCGAGTTAGCCGACTAAACAATCGGCAAGTGTGCGCGCGTGGAAGAGCTCCATACTGATTAAGCAGTTGGCCGATAGTTTGCCGACAGTTTAGTTTGAAGGCAATCGTGTAGCCCATCAAACTTATTTATCGGCCGATAGCCAAACGTTGTAATGTGCGCACTTGCATACATCTTCATACTGATTAAGAGCCCGACCAAACTATCGGCCGATAGAAAGTCTGTAGTGTGCGGGGACTCTAAAATCCCACCCATTAAAAAATGCCGCTACTTCCTTATTGTTGCAATTATAACCGATGCATTTATTGGAACGAAGTTCCTTAACGCGTCTTGCGGGTAGAGTGAATTCATAGAAATCGTCACGTAAGAAAATGCTGTATGATTTGTGTGTATGCGTGCGAGAATCGATCCCAGTAGGTAATTTCCCAGTAGACAATTTATGAATTCAAAAAATCAAAATGCAGTGTTTCTTTGTAGAAATTGGGAACCGATAGCTATCCCAGTAGAGGAACAGGCAATAAATTGCATGCAGAATTAATTCTAGAACTGCTTCATATTTCTTTAGGTCTCATTACAAAAAATAAGAGTGTTTTATCCTTGAAAAGTACTTCCTTGCTGTATTACTTCCACATAAAACTAATGCAAGGAGTAATGATTTGAACGTACAGTCACCTCATCGTGGTGGGTTCTGGGTTGTTTTGCGTTGGTTTATATATATATGGATATACAACTACATATACAGGGTGTATTGCATAAAGTTACACAACGGTCGGCTCTGGATAGGTTTTGGATAGACGAACAAAAAATCGTATGGTTGGGGGGGAATCGTAACGTTTTGCGATTGTTTTGCTAGAGTTTTACATATCACCCTGTTTTTTTGTAACCAGTAAAAACTTTCAAAATTATTTTTTACTTTTTAGTTCATTTAAATAAATTTAAATAAAAGGCGTATTTTTTAGTTTTTTTAAACTATATTTTTTTTCTACTTTTTAGTCTATTATATGTGTTCCGCCATTTTGTAGTGACCGCCATATTGGATTTAAAATGACGTCACACAGCTTACTGTACTATACTCGTCATAAACTTTCATTGATACCCATACTGAGGGCGTTGTAAAGAAAAAGGTAGTCCGCTGTTTTGTGTTGGCCGACATTTTGAATTTTGAATGACGGCACACGGCTAATTCTATTCTACCTGTCATGCCCTTTCATTTGATACCCATGTCGTGGGGTCGGGGAACACAATAGCAAAAATCATCCGTCATCTTGGAACCGCCATCTTGATTTTCTTACAAAATGGTCACACGAACTATGCATATATGCAAAATTTAAAGTTGATCGGTTATATGGAAGTGGGTCAAAATAAGTTGCAAGATTTGTTTACATAGAACATACATACATTAATAAATTTTCGTCCACAAAGTTCATTTTTTTATATCGCCGACCAAATATTAACTGAAGCGTGGTAATATATTTAGACTTAAATCGGACAACATAAAACACGCACACAGGAGCTTTATCATTCAAGCAAGGTCGTATCCACCTAAAGTCTTGTCTCTGTAGAGTGCACTCACAATCCTTTAGAACATAGTTTGAGACTTTTCATATGCTTCCTGCAAGATTTTAGTGGATTCGCAATGAAAGTTCTGTCTCCGCACAGTTTGAGATTTTTCGTTTTTTGCTCTATTTGTGTGGATTTTTATGTGCCCGCACTGTCTGCAGACCGCAGTGGAAACGCACCTTTAGGGCTTTTACACAAGAAAATGTCCCATACGTATATATTTAGAGCAGGTTTAGACGGTGCGCTCCAGCGCATGTGCCTCACGAACTTTGTGGATAAAGGGAGAAGTGGGGTTGTACCTCTCTTCATGGCCACTCCTCCCTTCATTCAAAACGTTCGTGAGGCACATGCGCTGGAGCGCACCGTCTAAAACAGCTCTTACTCAAATTTATTTTTTGATTTCTATTTCAGCCTTACAATAGCTGTTAGTGCACTTTACGTTCGAAAATATTTCCATGAAGCGGACAAAAATGGTCCTTCGGAAATGGTAAATGAAATTCTTATAGCGTTCCAGAAGGTCCTTAAAGAAATTGATTGGATGGATGACAACACAAGGCAATTAGCCATAAATAAACTTAAAAATATCGTTACACATATTGGATATCCAGATGAACTTTTGGACAATGCTAAAATAGAAGAATACCACAAAGATCTCGAAATTGATAAAACGAAATACTTTGAAACATCATTGAACATAAAAAAATGGGATAAAATGATGGCTTATAATAAACTGCGAAAGCCAGTAAATAAAACAGATTGGATTGATCATGTTCTAGCAATAAGGGTTAATGCGCACTTTTCTCCTACTGAGAATAGTATTCGTAAGTTAAACAATGTCAATTGAAATTTTTGTTTCCTACACATTTTTATTTTTTTTTTGTTAGAATTAACTGCTGGAATATTGCAAGGTCAATTCTTTTCTGCTGCTAGACCAAAATATATGAATTACGGATCAATTGGATTGGCTATTGGACATACAATAATACGTGGATTTGATGATCGTGGTAGACATTACGATATTAATGGCAATGCAGTAGAATGGTGGAAAGAAAGTACTATCGAAGCATTTTCTAACAAGTCTGAATGCATTATAGACCAATATGAAAACTTTACTGATGAAGCTACTGGAATGACGGTAAAATATAAATTTGAATTTTTGTGTGAAATTTTTTTTAGTATTCGATAAAACCTTGTAACCCTAAAAAATAATGGATATTTTACGCCATTATGGTATTTGATATTGACTTGGTTCGAAAGTGTTTTGGAATAATCCTATTTATTATCTAACTTGATCCCTTCGTCGTTTGTTTTCCGATTACAAGCATCGGTTATACTACGGCGTATTTTTGTGTGAAACTACAACCACAGTATAAAGGGGATTACTTCTGAGCTCGAGTATTTCGCTAAGAAAAATCCCAGTAAAATCAACTGATCAAATATTCACCCTAATGTGCCTATGGAAAAATGTCAATATTGTCAACAATTTGTTTCAAAACTCAATCCAATATCTCGTCATACTTTAAAACTGCCTATCATAGCATAGTTAGTGTAGAACTTTATAAAGCTCTCAAAGCCAAAGCGCGTGGAAGCTAATCCACCAATTCCCATCAGATATAATATCGATGGCTTCCTCGTTTACAGGCGATGGCAGGAGACAGCAATTCTTTTAAAAAGGCAAGACAAGAAAGTAGGAATATTAATTATCTGGATAGAAGAAGTGGAAAGATGAAGCCCCATAGCGCTGTGTGAAATCGAATCACTGACCTCAGCGCTGGTAGTCGGGCAATTTAACCCAAGGTGGATTTACATATCCGACGTTTTTTTGCCGCGCCGCATAACAGCTGTTCATTTCAGTCGCAGGTTTTCAATACGCATTTTACATTTCCGACGAATTCTGTCACAGGCAAACACTTTTGAAAAACTTTAAATTTAAAAAAAAAGCAACAAATAATTTAAAACAGTCACTCAACAACAACTCAACTAACAAACAAATTTTAATAATCTTTACTTCCAAGCAAAACCAAACAAATCCAAATAAACAAACATTTCAGTTACACATAACCTCAAATTTTACTTACAATCAGCTGTTTCTATCACCCTGCCACAGAAAAAGTTGAAGTTTATTCAGCTCTTCGCCGTGACAGCAAGATGTCGCAGGTATTGTTTCTGATTGGTCGAAATTTTAAAAAACACCGGTGCGACGGAAAAACGTCGGATATATAAATCCACCTTCACAAATGGGAGGAAAAGAATATATCCTATGCTGTTTTTAGCATATGGGTCTATCTATCCTGTTTTGTTGGATAATGGAGAATATTTTGTACGCAGTATTCAAGCACGTGAACCATGGTAATTGTTTTTGAGCAAGCTGATAGCTAACTGGTTCTAAGCTTAGCTATTCATCGCTGCCGCCAGGTGAATAATTATTAGATCTTGGTAAAGCCTCCAATCCTTCAGTTAGCTCCCCATATGACAATTAATGAAAGTGCTCTTCTCAACGATCCAAGATGACGGATTAAATTTTAAACATAATATGAAACTGGAAACATTTCAATTCAAACGAAATTGTTATATTATTTCTTATTTATTTAAAATTTTCAGTATGGTTTTGCCACCCTTTATGTAATTAAATTTATTTAGGTTCTGTCATTATAATTTAATCCCTCATTAACAGAAAAAATTAAAAAATTTGAAAAAAATTTAAAAAATCGAGAAATATGTACGTGATTCGAAAAATCAGGTGTTCGGTTTTTCTTAATTTTAAACGGTTTAATGAAAATAAAGTATCAAAATGTATAGACCATTTGAAACTATACATTTCAATGGTTAAATGAGCACTTATTGAATATCAAAATTCGAAAAAAATATCAATAAAGTTCTCCATGCAAGATAAGGGTATTTTTTTCGAAAAATGTTAATTTCTGGAAAACTATCCGTTTTCCATACAAAAAAAATCATGCTTATTTAACGCAACACAAGGTGCTATGTGCACAAAGCCTACATTATTGGGTTATACCGGGAAATTTTTTAATAAACAAACATCTTTTAATGTAGCTGTGTGCATATAATATAAATTGCATAGCATAAAAGGTACATGCAAATTATTTATTTTGAGTATTTTTTTCTTCAATTAAGACGTATAATACAAAAATAATTAATTCGTTTACATTGATAGCATAACCTCAAACCATGGGTTTGTTTTGATTTTGACACATCCGCAACAACAATGCACACTGGAAAAATGTAGTTCAGAATTTGCAGTGATGCTCACATCGAGCGCTTGCATCTAAATTATTCCTAGCTCCGCCCCCGTGCACATAGCCTATACTCTTAGAAATTTTCATGTAAATTGAATTATTTTTACGGGAGAAAAAAATTAAAAAGTGAAAAATCGATTTTCCGCCATTTTCTTGGAAAATTTGAGGTTATGTCAAAATATGTCAAATACAAAAGTTTTAGATCTTTTTATTATCTAGAACTTTTGTATTAAACATTTTTCACTATTAAGTCATGTTTCACCGCAAATCGCAAAAAATCGTTTTTAACCCCTAAATAATATCCCCATTTTACCATTTCCCTTTTTTCGAGTTTAAAAATTTTTTTTTCTTTTATTTATAACCTTAATGACATTTCATTGCTGGTCCCTCCCTGCTATTAATTTTTTTTTCCAAAAAACTATCGGCACTACCCTAATTCGCCTACAACACGGCATAATATTTCCCGGACTTAGTTTTATACTGTTTATCTTTAGAGCTGCTTAAATTAATAAATTTAATTTGCTTTATTTTAATCCCTTCATGTCTTCATTGAACAGTATTCATGGCAAGATTAGATTTATATTTTGTTTTTCAATATTTCAAACACTAAATTCATAAATCATCTTTATCCCTTATTTAAAAAACACAAAAAATTTACTACAGCTCAATGGAAAAAATACCAAAGGTAAAAATATCGCTGATAATGGTGGAGTAAAGATGTCTTATCTTGCATACAAGCAATGGGTAAAAAAGAATGGTCCAGAACTGAAACTTCCAGGCTTACAATTTTCACCAGAGCAATTATTTTGGATATCACTGGCTCAATCTTCGTGTTCCAATTATAGAAAAGGTAAAAAACTCGGGACATACAAAATACATTTATTTGTTTTTATTTTTAATCGTTTTCCAGAATATTTAAAATTAGAAATAGAACTAGGATCTGACTCGCCTGCTCAGCTTCGTGTGCAAGGTCTTTTGGGAAATTCGGAATACTTTGCAAAGGATTTTAATTGTCCGAAAGGAACACCAATGAATCCAAATCATAAGTGTGTATTTTGGTAGATTTGATGTAGTCTATAAGGAGTAGTAGAGTTAAAAAACTTCACTTTATTTGTTGAATCAATTAATTGCTATTAATTATAATTTAAGATTAAATATTTTTTAAAAAAATACTGAATATGAGAAACAGTTATTTGATTAAACAATAGTGCCTTTGTCTATTATAAATATTTCTTCGTTGAGTCACCTCTTTACAGAAAACGAAGAGGAAGAAACCATTAAGCCTAGTACGGTGATCGGGCAAAATTTTTCCCTCGTCATTTTTATCATTTTTCAGACAAAATTGTAGAGTGGTGGAGAATAGTGGAAAGTTTTTTCTTTACGTAATTTGTCTTTTCATTATAAAACAAATAAATATTCCTCTTCCGTTTCAAACAAATTTTAACTGCTGCATTCGACTTTTTAGTCCAACTTTTTGCAAAAATTTGACAAGTAAAAGTCTCCACAATTAGAAAATCCATCTACTAGAAAATCTTGAAAGTATGCTTATTGTGGTAAATTTTTGCCCGAACAGCGTACTGCTTTGCGCTGTCAAAATTTTGCGGTGCTTGAGGCCCCTTAGTGGATGTTATAGCAGTTGGTTTACCAGAGTTTATACTGAACAAAATTGACAGAGAAACATTGAAAGATACAGTGGATTTGTTTAATAAAGTTAGCAAGTATGAACACATGGTAAATAAAAAAAGCTTTTTGAGTAAGAAAAAAAATGAAAATTTAAAATTGAATGGTAAAACTGAAGATCGAAATATATGTAAAATTTGTGAAAACTTGAATAGAGGTACTCGCTATCACCCGGAAGCTGCATGCTGGTTTAAAAGAAAAGATGATAATAAGGTAAGGAAAAATTTTATTAATCATGTAAACAATTTCTCTCTTGCACGAACATGGATTCCAAACAGAGGGAAAGCATACAAATTTCTATCCGATAAAAGAGCTCCAATGTGCGTTTCAACTTTTCGCTTGGGATGTAAAAGGGCCTGGCAAAATTCGTCCCCAGATTGGCCCCGAAATTTAAAATTTATAAATTTTGATCATAAATTCTTTATTTGTTACCGTAAAATAGTCCAGATACCCATTTTCATTGCCGCAATTTTGAATTTATAAGTTCATATCATAAATTATTTGTTGCTATCTTAAAAAACCCCAGATACCGATTTTCTTTGGAATGGGAACAGAATTGGCAAATTCGCCGGCCATATTGGCGCGGCCATTTTGAATTTATAAGTTATTATAATAAATTCGTTATTTGCTGCCTTAAAAACCCCTAACCGATTTTCATGGAAATCGGAACACAATTGGCAAATTTGGATGGCCATTTTGAATTTCGGGAATTCAAATCAAGATCACAATTTTTTAATAGGTAAATTTTTTTATATATATGTATTATTAGCTAAACATTCCATTTTGAATTTTTAAATTTCATTCACCGTAACTGAAATCCGAGGTTTTCATGTTTTTAACGCTCCAGGAACTCCACTATTAATACATTAAGAAAAACATATTCTACATGGTCACAAAGGTGCAAAGAGTCCCATATGCAAAACTCCATCGAAAGCTTACAAGATGTGAAGAGTTACAACTTTAGCAAACAAATCACGTGCACAAAGACCAGTTCTCCGCCAAATACTGGTAATCCGCCAATAATTATTAAAAAATCAAGAACCGGCAAATTTTGAAAATTCCAAATTAATTTTTGGTACTTGATTTTTGGAAAACGTAATGAAAGCTCACAGAAGGCGATATCGAAATATGCACAACTTTTTGCTTACAATTTTTAATCTGAATGGAAGGAAGGTGTTCACTAATTTAACATCAGTTCTTCGTTACCTGCCGCGGAGTTTGGTCCAATCTTATCGGAAGGTGGCAGATTTTTGACTAATTAACTTATAGAAATTATAAAAGTGTTTATGATTTTGTGTTATAATTGAATTGTTTATATTATTTATTTGACAAGAAAATAAGCTTATTTTGAAATTGAAGTATTTAAATATATTTTATGCGTAAATTAAAAAATAAAAATAAATGGTAGTGAAGTGAATAATTATAAAGAAAAAGATACAAAACAAAAATAAAAAAGTGAAATAAGAAAAAAAAATTAACTCAAACTCACATTTCGCTAGTCATGGACCCGGCAGATGAGATCGCAAAAAAGTAAGTTCTGTTCAATTGCAATCAAAACTTACATAAGAAGAAATTAACAAAAATCAAGTTTTATTCATGATTAATTTCCTCGTGTTTATCAATTAACTACAGAATTAACGACTTTGAGGAGATTGGGAATTTTTAAAAGAAATATGGCAAAGATGCGACGTCCTCTAGACGCGTAAAGTTTGTGGAAATTCTATTGTTTGTGCATAAACTTGATTGTTTATCTGGCTTTTTTATGCACACGTTTTAAGAAGAGGTTGTTTCCTCAATTCAAGATGGACAAGGTAGTTAAAAAGTCGCAAAGATTACGTCGTCTTTGGAAATCATTCTTACTTTATGATAACATAATAAATGCTGACGTCCTCTTAAATCGGCTCGGAACTGATGGAATGTTGCTATTATGTTTATGATGAACGATTTTTGCGTAGTGTAATCGTAGGATTAATTAAAGAATACACTTTTTAAATGTTCACACAAAACTTAATTATTAACACAATTCAATGTTAAAACACAATTCTTAAAGTTCACTCTTATCACTTGAGATTTAATATCTCAGACTATTAAACTCTATTTATCGCTTTTTAATTCACTATTTAATCACCACTTTTCGCTTAACCACTTTTCGGGACTTAACAATATGTGACAACTGGAGAGGCATCTGTTTATTATCTACGGTGGGAAAAATCTTGTCCCATATATTACTATCGAGGATAAGAGAGGCAGTAGATCGAACGCTTAGAAGACAGCAGGCTGGATTCAGAAAGGGCCGCTCCTGCATAGACCATATTAACACCTTGAGAATCATAGTGGAGCAGTCTACTGAATTCCGATCCCCCCTTTACCTTGCTTTCGTAGACTATGAGAAAGCGTTCGACTCGGTCAATAGGAGCTTTATATGGCGAGCTCTACGGAAACGTGGACTGCCGGACAAAATAATAGAATTGATAAAAGCTCTATACAACAATTCCAAATGCAGAGTTCTCCATAATGGAAAATTATCCGACAGCTTTGAGGTGAGCTCAGGAGTACGACAAGGATGTCTACTTTCACCATTACTATTTCTTATAGTAATAAACGACATTCTTGTCAGCGCTCTAGATAGAAGAACAGGTGGCATACAATGGGGATTGCTAGACCGCCTTAAGGATCTCGACTACGCGGATGATATCTGTTTGCTGGCCCACAGACACCAGGACCTCAAAAACATGTTAAACAATTTGGCAACAGAAAGTAGCTCGGCGGGCTTAAGGTTAAATCCGACTAAAACAAAAGAAATGCGGATAAATGCAAACACCCTTGAACGGACAGCGCTAAATAACCGTGACGTGGAACTGGTAGACAAATTCTGTTACCTCGGTAGTATTATTACCGAAAACGGCGGTACAGAAGAAGATGTCAGTTCCAGAATAAATAAAGCAAGAAGCGCATATGCATGCCTGTTTCACATATGGAGATCAACAGAGATCTCAATTAACACCAAATTGCGGCTGTTCAACTCCAACGTTAAGGCAGTTCTTTTGTACGGTTGCGAAACATGGAAAGTCACCCAATTCATCACAGGGCGCCTACAAGTTTTCATCAACAGATGCCTACGTCGTATCCTAAAAATCCGCTGGCAAGATAGAATTTCAAATGAAGAACTATGGCGCCGTGCCGGCCAAGAAAGGATAGACGACCAAATCAGGAAATGGAATTGGATTGGCCACACCTTGCGACGCGAAGACGATAATCTAGCCAAACAGGCCCTTGACTAGAATCCGCAAGGATCCCGTCGAGTCGGAAGACCTAGAACAACGTGGAGGAGGCCGCAACAACCGGGAGATCCTGGTCAGAGCTGAGAGCTGTCGCGCAAAACAGAGTCCGCTGGGGGGCAACTGTTTCCGCCCTATGTCCCATGAGGGATTAAAGGAGCAATTAGTAACCGATAAGAAATCGTATAAAAACCCACACTTTTAAAAAAAGTTGAAGGAAAAACCAAGACTGGAAAGAAAATTTTCGGCCAACTTTTAGTTGCCTTCAATTTTCGAATCACGGCGAGTCTCTTTTTAACTCTACATGCGAGCGAAAGAGAAGGAACTTCCTAATTTCGAAAAGTTGAATGAAAAGTTGAACGTGTAGACATGCTCTTAAGCATTGCTTCCCTTATCCTGAACCTTACGAACCGTCACTGAAAGAAACATACCAGCGGACTTCGAGAAGCAGAATTTGATTTGCTTCCCTTGACTTTCCGTTGGAAAGCACTTCGGTGTGAATTTGTGGATGAAGAGGGAAGTGGAGATGGGGAGACACAACGAACATTTGTTCCTATAGGCCCCCATCCACGGTCACACATGTGTGACGAACTTCTTTCGAAAAAGAACAATTATTTACACACACATAGAAATTTTGTCAATTTTAAGCCATCAACAGCGAAAATTAAATGATTTTTTATGAAACAAATATTTCTCGTAACTCAAAAAATCAAAACTAACCGTGTTTTATATGTTTTATATTACATTCACAAAAATTTCCACATACATTGAAGCAGGTATGAAGGAAATATTAAACCAGACGAATATTTTCTTCATACGGCGGCCAACTTGGAAAATGTGCATTTTTACACGCGCACACAATGAAATAATTTCGATGTTCGCCGTATGTCTCATACTTGTGTGACCGTGGATGGCGGCCTTATGACCAGTGCCAACGGAAGCAATTTAGATTTTGCATCCATACGAAATTTTGTCAGAATAATGTGTGTGAGTACATTTTTTGTTGGGTGAGAGCGGAGAGAAGTTTTCTAATAAGATTGGAGCACTGACATATAATAATGGACTGCTCATCAGACATTATTCCCATATAAACTCATGGCACCAAAAAGTATAGAAAGTATAGGCCTCTCGCTCATACATAAGCCCCCTTTGTCACTGAACTCAAATTTTGTTCAATTTCGTATTAAGAGTCCAGTGCATGCACTGGCAGAAATAAAATCAGATAGTGCCAAACTTGAAAAAATAAAATTTGACATTAAAAAACTGCACACTTTTCCATTTTATTAAATATTTTTACTCTTGACTTTCAATAAACCACAAAATACGATAACTTTTCATATTTGCAGTAAAATAAGAACGGTAAATAAAATTCTGGAATGATTTTAAGCGAAATTTAAAACGGTTGCACGATATTGAAGTTGCCATACCTGATTTCATTTTTTCCTTTGAACTAATGTCAGAATATTTACAAAAAATAGATGGGTATAGTGATTTTTTTATTTCTGTCTCGTTTCGCCATAAGACCCGGAATCACTGACATTTAGATGAAACAGAGGTAGAGAACTGGCATGGTTTAACATAAATATTTGTAATTAATGAAAAAAGGCATTTTAAAAGGGAAATAACATCAAAATTGCATTTGTTATTTTTTTTAACAAAAATTTATATTGTTTCTATCGTCCGAAAACGAATATAACTAGTTGGGATGTGGCTTTTGACCCTTTCGGTCCATAAGATTAACTTCCCAGTATTCGTTCAAACAAAAAAACGACTCGAACGATTTTTATGAAAATCTTTTCAGATCGTACTTCCTTTAACACGTTTTGAACGGCATCTTAACGAAGTCGGTATCTTTTTTGGTTCGCCCGAAATCGTGCTGGTACAAAAATCACTTAAGTCGTTCAAACAAAAAAACGGCTCGACCAATTTTTATGAAAATCTTTTCAGATCATATGTCCTTTAACATGCTTCGAACGGCACCTTAACGAAGTCGAAATCTTTTTTGGTTTTCGCGAAATCGTGCCGGTACAAAAATCACTTAAGTCGTTCAAACAAAAAAACGGCTCGACCGATTTTTATGAAAATCTTTTCAGATCATATGTCCTTTAACATGCTTCGAACGGCACCTAAACGAAGTCGAAATCTTTTTTGGTTCTCGCGAAATCGTTCCGGTACAAAAATCACTTAAGTCGTTCAAACAAAAAAACGGTTCGACCGATTTTTATGAAAATCTTTTCAATTCATATGTCCGTTAATACGCTTCGAACGGCACCTTAACGAAGTCGGTATCTTTTTTGGTTCGCGCGAAATCGTGCTGGTACAAAAATCACTTAAGTCGTTCAAACAAAAAAACGGCTCGACCAATTTTTATGAAAATCTTTTCAGATCATATTTCCTTGAACACGCTTCGAACGGCACCTTAACGAAGTCGATATCTTTTTCGGTTCGCGCGAAATCGTACAGGAAAAAATGGCCACATACGTACGCACACACACACACACATATTTCTTCTCAAATTTTTGCTTAAAATGCTATTGGGACCTTGAAACGTGTAAATACATTGAAAATTTCGAATCCGATGTTCGGACCGATTACAATAACTTCCTACTGGGAAGTTAAAAATGTTTAATTTACAAAAGTGTTTACATGTCAGTGAAGAAAGGTTTGTCAGCTGTGGAACGAATTGGTGCCATGAAAATTTCCTGATGAGCAGTCCATTCTATATGTCAGTGGATTGGAGGGAATTGATTTCTATGAGCAATCTAATTGGAAATGATTTTGTACAGTGTGGTTTGAAATTAATGACTTAATTGTAGAAAATAGTAAATTTTTGGAGTAATTAATTAATTAACTAATTAAAATAAATAAAAAAATGTTTCGCCTGCAATTTAGTTGGTGCGATTTGTTTTGTGAGTTAAAAATAGTGCAAAGTAGTTTTAAAATGTAAGTTTGAAAAGAAAATTGGAGATATTGAAAAATATTTATATATTACTAGCTGGGACCCGGTGCGCCTATGCTGCACCCATAAGCCAATAGTAGTAATCAGGTGATATGAATTTTAATATACAGTAGGAGAGTTTGAAAAACGCAAATATTTTGGTATTTTTGATTCCAAATAACAAAATGTGAAACTATTAGGGATCTGACATTTTGATCGAGACAATAAAAACCAACCAATGACATGGCATTTTTCGAGATATGAATTTTCATACACAGATGAAGTGTCTCAATGAACCGCTTATTTTTTGTATTTTGGATAGGTGGGACCCGGTGCGCCTCGCTGCACCCATCGAAGCGAAATAAAGGAAGTAATTAAACATGTTCGAACAACGAAGAAGTTATATCCACGTAAGCCCCAAGTGACTCAAATGGAATATTCAGTTGTGACAAATAACCTTTGCCATTGGAACGGCACATCCTGGGTGCTTTTCGAAATTTGAATCATGACATTATTCCCACAATTTATCCATTGAACCAATCATAACATGCTGTAATCGTGATCTTCTCATTCGCAAAGTAGAAAGTCTGGTTCGCTTGTCTTGTAAGCGTGCGTCACCTCTTCATTTGTCTCAGCCGCTCTAATTGCTGCCATTTGTCTCACCTGTCCCCTTGATCTACCAATTGAATAATAGTTCTCGCGTTACCATAGTGGTAATTTTGTCGTAGGCTGATTGTTGTCCTGCAACTAAAAGTGTTCTTTTACTGCGGCAAATGGACGGAGGTCTTCAACATTAAGTTGCTATTTTCTCAATAAATCTAACTCATAAATATCAAAAGGGGATCTTTCTGACGCTACCATTCTAAGTTCTTCGTTGTTGATGGCTAGGATTTTTCTTTAATTTTGATCAAAGCTTCATTAAAAATACTATGCGAAAAAGAGATAGTACTGTTTCGGGTAACGGTGAGAACGGGACATCACCAATCGCTTTCTCGTACCCAAAACCCCTAAATGGCCTCTCGCAGCTGCTCCCTCCACCGGTCCCGATTCCGAGCCGATGTCATCCAGTTTGGCATCCCTAAGCTCTGGGCGTCCTGGTCTTCCAGCGGAGGTTGGGTCTCCCTCGCTTCCTTCTTATTCATTATATATAAATCCCACATTTCCGCTTCTCTTTACCATCTTTCCAAAAAAACCTTGTTGATCAATTCTGAACCAATTGCTTAGAAAGCTTCAGGATACACTAATGTTTTTCCATTTGTAGCTAGAATGTTAAGATTTTCGGATTTTCCAACTCTTGAACAACCTACATACCTACAGCTAAGGCACTTAGCCCCACAATTTTGAATTTATAAGTTTTGATCATAAATTCGTGATTTACTACCTCAAAAACTCCCATATTCAAATTGACCAAAAATTCGTTATTTGCGACCTTAAAAACCCCTAGATACCCAATTTCATTGGAATCGGAACAAAATTAACAAAATTCGTCTGCCATATTGGCGCGGCCATTTTGAATTTATAAGTTTTGATCATAAATTCGTTATTTGCAAGCTTAAAAACATCCAGATACCGATTTTAATTAGAATCGGAATACAATTGACAAAATTCGTCCGCCATGTTGGCGCGGCCATTTTGAGTTTATAAGTTTAGGCCACAAATTCGTTATTTGCGAGCTTAAAAACCTCTAGATAATACCCATTTTCATTGGAATCGGAATAAAATTGGCGAATTCAACCATATTTCGGCGGCCATTTTAAATTTCGAAAATCTGGCTTCCAGGTGCATCTTGGGAGACCCCCATGGACCTTTATGCAAAAATTCAAAGCTCTGCGATGATCTTTAACGAAGCTCTCCATGACAGCGCCATCTAGGAGTGGCTTTAGAAAGCAATAGAATAGCCTATGTTCTTCCCTTTAATGTAAATAGCATATGGTTAAAATTTCATTAAGATCGGTTACACGGTGTAGGAGCCTATTGCGTACAGACAGACAAACATTCAGTTTTATATATTAGACTAGCTGGGACCCGGCGCGCTTATGCTGCTCCCATGAGCCAATAGTAGTAATCAGGTGATATGAATTTTAATATACAGTAGGAGAGTTTGAAAAAGGCAATTTTTTGATATTTTTGATTTCAAATAACAAAATGTGAAACTATTAGCGATCTGACATTTTGATCGAGACAATAAAAACCATCCATTGACATGGTATTTTTCGAGATATGAATTGTCATACATGGATGAAGTGTCTCAATGAACCGCTTATTTTCTGTATTTTGGATAGCTGGGACCCGGTGCGCCTCGCTGCACCCAACGTTTAAACATTTAAAATCGATCCAAACCTTCAAAATTCAACTCTTCTTAACCATTAACGAAAAACCAATTATTCTATAAAAGTTGGAGTTATTTGATTCAAAATACATTTATTTCAACTATGGCCAAAATTGCCTGTGTATTCTGTTAAAACCATGAAAGTTAAGAGATTTAAAATTAATGCAAATAGCAGCATCCAGCACTCGAAATTCGAGGGCCATTTTCTATAGCTTCTTTCAATTTAAATCTAGAAGTCTGCAATAACAAAATTTTTCGAGAACAATAAAACTAAATTGAAAAATGAAACAAATTTTTTATAGTTGGAAAAAGCAATGCCAAAAAACCAACTTTTATTATCTCTTAATGTCACATATTGCAAAATTGCGTTCATATATTCGAATTAAATGTAACAGATGCAGAAAGATGCGTTCTTTTGTGCGTGTATAAATAAAATTGCGATTTTGCACTTCTTTGAGCTCACGGCTACACGGTGAAACTGTTTTCAATATTGTTGGAGAGTTTAAACTCTGTAAAATGGTGCCACAAAATAAGTGCTTGCCGTTTAATTATATGATTTTCAAAATTAAATTCTTCATAACCAATAACGAAAAACCAAGTATTCCTATAAACGTTCGAGACATTAGATTCAAAATGCATTTATTTGAAGTGTGACCAAAATAACCTATATGTGTTTTGTTAAAACCACGAACGTTAAAACATTTAAAATAAATCTGCAATTGCTTGGCCCCTGGGTTCTCATCTGCAATGTCACTGACTCAGGTTTTATTTGTTTACCCAGATGCCAGCCTCTTCCCGTATTGCGCAAAGGGAACTGAATCCGTTTAAAAGAGTATCCACACATATCAGAGCCGTGACCGGGACGTCACAGGGCCGTGTTCTGTCATGTGTGAACGAGCCCGTGCCCGGACACGGATATGTGTGAACGAGTAAAGGAGTATCCACACATATTAGTGTTCCGTCATTAGTCCAACCAATCTACGGATTCACAATGTAAATTTCCAGACAATTGAAGGCAGGAAAAAAATATGAGCGTGTAGAACAATTAATTTTAAGAAAGATAGCGTTTTTTTTCCGGAATTTCATTGGCGAACCTAACCTAAAAAATTCGCGAAAGTCAAAAAAACGGTTTTTCGCTAATAAAACAAAAAGTTGAGCTCGAATCCGAAAAAGTTAAATTAGAAAGTTGTAGGTATTAAAATTATCTTTCGATTGATGTATTATGACATATTGATTCGTGCCTTATAAATGGAGAAAAACGCAAAATACCGTAAAAAATCGCGTTTTTTCATTTATTTTTTACTCTTCAATAAAGCATCCTAGAAACTTTTTACTTGGTAAAAATATTGCTTTTGGCTATGTGACAATACATATTTTTTTTTGGCGCGAAATTTTTAAAGATATTCCTGAAATTTTGATTTTTGTAAAAAAAAGCGTTTTCGTAAAATCGTTCGTGTACAGCTCCCCGACTTCGTAGAGCATTTTTACGAAGCTCTATTTCTTCGCTAAGAGGCGTACTATCATGCACAATTATTTAAAATTTGAATTTTTAAATTTTATATGCAAAAAATGCCACCGCAAAAAAGACAACATTTTCAGGTTAGGATTTTTTGCTGCAATTTTTTTATTTCATTATTTTTCGACACTAAACTACTATTTAATAAAAGTTTATAATTTTTACTAATTTAAAAATAAAAACAGTAACCATTATACAAAGCACATAAAAAACATTGACAAAGCTACAAATTCTTAAAAAAGATTTTAGTCATTTTCACGTTCATACTCATCTATTCTTCTTCTTTTTGCTGCTTCACACACCCCGAAAGAGTTATCGCGAGCACAAACGCAAATTTCATCGTCATCTTGCGCAGTTGCTTCTTCTGCATTAATGAATGTATCAGAGTCCTCATCAATGTTTTGCTGTTTGTGAGTACCAATCATCCTTTAAAACGTGTCCTCGAGTGTCTTTAAAACAGATAATAATATCTTTCTCAGCACCGTTGCATTCAGAATATAATTCAATCTCATCGCCAAAAGGCTACTATAGTCCCGCTATTTTTCTATCGTACAGTAAGTATTGACCAACAATATGTCGCAATTTCACAAGCGTTTAATAAAGTAAATACTGTTTTTTTTAAAAAATTAAAGCCTATGTTACTCTAACGGTACTCCAGCGATCTAAGTCCGTTCAGGCGTTTAGAAGTTATGGTGGAACAAAGAAACATACAAACATACATACAGTGGCTCACAGTGAAAATCGTCCACCTTACGAGTAAGAGGAATTGAATAGTTTTTTTCATCTAGCTCTCAACAAATCCAAATAAGAATTTACATAACTAAGTTTTTCATTTCTTTTCTTCAAAATAATAACGAAAAATTATGAAATTAATCAGTAACAAAAACGGGAAAAATTCAAATTTCCGGAAAGGTCATATTTCTATCTCACAATGAAAATCGTCCATAACACTCAATACTAAGAAATGTCGTCCATAACACTCAATACTAAGAAATTTGGTCCTCCTTATACTGTAATTACTGCTAGAAGCCTGTTCGGCATTGAATTTACTAATTTTTAGTATACTTAGGATTAATTCTAGCCCATTCCTGCTTGAGTACATTTTCAAGGTCTTTCTGCGAGGTAATATTGTCTTACGAATGCTCCTGTCAGGTGTATCCCATAAATTCTATTAACATTCAAGTTAGGGGATTGGGGGGGAACGGGGAAAACTGTTTTACAATTGTATATCAGCCAATAGCGTTCAACGTCTGAGGTATGCTTAGGGCCATTATACTGATAGAATGCAAACCCAGCAGTAATACTTAGAAGTTGCGCACTCTGCTGCACATTTCTTTTTAGAATATCAAGCTAAACCATTGCATCCACTGTTCCTCGGATGAACTCTAGGTTGCCAGTGCCATTTGCCGCCATACACCTCCATACGATACCAAACAACCGAGTATTGAAATTCGTTCTTTAGTAGTCTCTCATTATAAGGCGGGCAAAAGTCAAAGAGAAATGGCAGATTGTTGGGAAATACTTTTCTGGTACTGTTTTTTGGCTTGCTTGCTATTCTACCACTTTCTTCACACCTTTTAATAATATATTGGACAGTTGTTCGACTTTTTCCAACAATCTCTGCCATTTCTCTGTGACTTTTGCTCGCCTTATAATGAGGTAAGGTGGACGATTTTCACTGTGAGCCACTGTATGTATGTTTGTATGTTTCTTTGTTCCACCATAACTTCTAAACGCCTGAACGGACTTAGATCGCTGGAGTACCGTTAGAGTAACATAGGCTTTAATTTTTTAAAAAAAACAGTATTTACTTTATTAAACGCTTGTGAAATTGCGACATATTGTTGGTCAATACTTACTGTACGATAGAAAAATAGCGGGACTATAGTAGCCTTCTGTATCGCAGAAAAATTTGTGCAAGCACGTCGTATTATTGTTGGTTTATTTTTCTTATCATCGTGTGTGAACGAACAGTAAAGCGAAAAAATTTAATTGCAATTTAATACATAATATAATACATATAATTTATTAATAGTTATAAAACGTAAGTAATTATAATGGATTAATTAATTACTTGAATTACTTGAAAAAAAAAATTACTTGTACGAATTTATGTTTCAGCTCAAGTATTAAACGATGGCATCCCCGGGGGATAACATTTGTTTGTTGTGCGACATAACTTATACCGACGAAGATAAGGTGAGGATCGGTGAGCGTGCTCTTCTATCACTTGTTGACGCTAGCAAAAGGAGGAAAGATGGTAAATACATCAAATTTGAGAGCCTTGAATCCATGAATATCCATAAAAAGTGTTATTCCGGCTACGTTAGAGAATGCAATATCAAAGCTGCTGCGAAACTTCGAACGGAAGAAATGTCATCGGCAAGGCGCGCATTCGGGAAGCCCGTCGCTTCGATTTTGGACAATCATGCTTCTTTTGTGGGGGGAATGCTATTTCAGACACGCACAAAAACCCGATTTCACTTGTTGAAAGTGACGATACGGCACTTTCTATTCTCGAAGAGTTGCGGAAGCGGCCGAAAACTACTTTTAATAAAAACGTTCAAATTCGGTTAACGAACGCTTCACAGTTGCCAGAAAAAAAAGCGCGTTACCACAGAAGTTGCTATAAGACATTTTACATTGTTCGTCCTACAAATATGGTTGGTAGACCGCTCGGTGGCGATATGTCGTTGCTAACACAGCACATTGCAACTTTCATACTTGACCATTCTGATGATTCTCAGTTTTCACTATCGGAAATTCTTTCTACTTATGATGGGCAGTTGCCACGAAACGATTACATAATTGATCGGTTAAGAAAACATTTTGGCGATGAGATTGAATTATATTCTGAATGCAACGGTGCTGAGAAAGATATTATTATCTGTTTTAAAGACACTCGAGGACACGTTTTAAAGGATGATTGGTACTCACAAAAAGCAAAACATTGATGAGGACTCTGATACATTCATTGATGCAGAAGAAGCAACTGCGCAAGATGACGATGAAATTTGCGTTTGTGCTCGCGATAACTCTTTCGGGGTGTGTGAAGCAGCAAAAAGAAGAAGAATAGATGAGTATGAACGTGAAAATGACTAAAATCTTTTTTAAGAATTTGTAGCTTTGTCAATGTTTTTTATGTGCTTTGTATAATGGTTACTGTTTTTATTTTTAAATTAGTAAAAATTATAAACTTTTATTAAATAGTAGTTTAGTGTCGAAAAATAATGAAATAAAAAAATTGCAGCAAAAAATCCTAACCTGAAAATGTTGTCTTTTTTGCGGTGGCATTTTTTGCATATAAAATTTAAAAATTCAAATTTTAAATAATTGTGCATGATAGTACGCCTCTTAGCGAAGAAATAGAGCTTCGTAAAAATGCTCTACGAAGTCGGGGAGCTGTACACGAACGATTTTACGAAAACGCTTTTTTTTACAAAAATCAAAATTTCAGGAATATCTTTAAAAATTTCGCGCCAAAAAAAAATATGTATTGTCACATAGCCAAAAGCAATATTTTTACCAAGTAAAAAGTTTCTAGGATGCTTTATTGAAGAGTAAAAAATAAATGAAAAAACGCGATTTTTTACGGTATTTTGCGTTTTTCTCCATTTATAAGGCACGAATCAATATGTCATAATACATCAATCGAAAGATAATTTTAATACCTACAACTTTCTAATTTAACTTTTTCGGATTCGAGCTCAACTTTTTGTTTTATTAGCGAAAAACCGTTTTTTTGACTTTCGCGAATTTTTTAGGTTAGGTTCGCCAATGAAATTCCGGAAAAAAAACGCTATCTTTCTTAAAATTAATTGTTCTACACGCTCATATTTTTTTCCTGCCTTCAATTGTCTGGAGCATTTCCGTAGATTGATTGGACTACATGGGTTCAAAAAATATCGGTGCGTACATTTTATATGAACTCGTTCACACATGTCCGTGTCCGGGCCGGAGTTAAAATCGAACGTCCCGGGCACGTCCCTGGTGTGTGTGGATACTCCTTAAGCTCGAAAGGTGTATTATATGGTTGGAAATCATCGGTCATAGGACGTCTTCCACTTCGAATTTATCTTACCGTTGATGATTCTTGCTTCGATCAAATTCTGTGTTAATTTTTTGATAGTAAGTCTTGCTCCGTTGCACAGCTTTGGCGCGTGCAAATTTCGAATTAGCATCACAGGTGATCCAACTTTCAATGTCAATATGTGTGGTGACATGCCTGGTGGCTCCAAAGAATTAAGAAATTCAATTGGATATTTGACTGCTTGTTCTTCATCCATTACTGTGTCAATCGATTTTGACAGTTTTTCCCAGCAGTTTCATTTCAATTTGTTCATTAAATTTGTTGACATCGTCATTCTTGGGCGCTAAGATTGCACGTTTCGGACAGCCAATCTGGATTTTTGTAGTTCGTTGTTAAATTCGGGAACACCTTGTCCACAAAGATTTGAATATTGGGCTGCATTTGACAAAAGTTTTGCGGAAACGAAATCTCTTTTGTTCTGCTATCGATTAGAATTTCGCTATTCCCAATGTTCAAAAGTTGTTTGGAAAATGTTTGAGCAGAGGCATCTTGTAGCAAATGGACACACATATTCGTTGTGAGCGTGATTTTTTCAACACTGTTCCATAGATATGATGCTTTCAAGCAAGCGTTAAGATCATCTGCAGACGTTGATATAGGTATAACAGGCAAAGTTTAGCGAAAATGCCCTGCAAGTATTATCAGAGCGCCTCCCATCGTTTGGTTTTTTCCTCGGAAATCTCGATTCCCTTCGAGCGATTTTTTATGGGCCATGGTGCATTCGTCCCAAATTATAATTTTGCACGTTTTAAGTACTGTGGCAATACCGGAGTGCATTCGAATCGACCCAAAAATCAAATTGATATTACCGCTATTTCCTTTGGCTACAACTTGCATGATTTTGTCGTACGATTATTTTTGAATTTGTACGGCAGCTATCCGTAAATCACCTCCGATCGATCTGAAACTTTGGGAATAGTATTTCTTTCGGAAAAAGCTAAAATAAAATGGATCTGAGCTCTTTATCGGTAATTCGAAGAGTACCTCCCATACAAAAGTTCGAATTTTACAGATATCGGTACACTACAGCTACCCGAAATGTTCGAGATAGGGCAAAATAGACCACGTAGGAACACCCGCCGTACCCGAAAACCTTTATATACAAAAATTCATGCCAATCGGATGAGCGGTTTCGGAGTCTATTGAACATTTACAGACAAACTTTCACTTTTATATACATACTAGTGGGATGTGGATTTGACCCTTTCGTCTTTCGGTCCACACGATCAACTTCCCAGTATGTGTGCGCTATAGCGGGCGCACCAGTGATCGTAGAGCTTCGAAATTTTGTACGAAGATCCGTGGGGTCTCCCATGATGCACCTCGAAGCCCGATTTTCGAAATTCAAAATGGCCGCCACAAAATGACCGAAATTCAAAATGGCCACCCAAATTTGCCAATTGTGTTCCGATTTCCATCAAAATCGGTAACTGGGGGTTTTTAAGGTAGTAAATAACGAATGTTTGATCAGAACTTATAAATTCAAAATGACCGCGCCAATATGGCCGACGAATTTGCTAATTGTGGTCCGATTGCAATGAAAATCAGTATCTGGGATTTTTTGAGGTAGCCAATAACGAATTTATGATCAGAACTTTAAATTCAAAATGGCCGAGCCAATATGGCGGACGAACTTTTTCAATTGTATTCTGACTGCAATGAATTTGGATATCTAGGGGTTTTTAAGGTTGCAAATGACGAATTTATGATCAAAACTTATAAATTCAAAATGGCCGCACCAATATGGCCGCATTTTTCCAATTGTATCCCGATTCCAATGAAAATCGATATCGAGGGGTTTTTAAGGTAGCAAGTTATGAATTTATGATTAGAACTTATAAATTCAAAATGGCCGCGACAATATGGCGGACAATTTTTTTCAATTGTATTCCAATTGCAATGAAAGTGGATATCTAGGGGTTTTTAAGGTTGCAAATAATGAATTTGTGATCAAAACTTATAAATTCAAAATGGCCGCACCAATATGGCCGTTGAGTTTGCCAATTGTTTTCCGATTCCAATGAAAATCGGTATCTGGGTGTTTTTAAGGTAGCAAATAAAGAATTTATGATCACAACTTATAAATTTTAAATTTCGGGGCCAATATAGGAGACAAATTTTGCCAAAAAGTATCATTTCCTGGTCAGCTGTATGTAGGTTGTTGAGGAGTTGGGGTATCGAAAAATCTTCACATCCTAGCTCCAAATGGAAGAACATTAACCATAGTGTGTCATGGTCATTTCCTCTATTGTCATGAAGTTTGCCACATTCTGAAATGTAGAAAATTTCTTAAATTATATTAATCCCTGACGATTCCGAGAACGCTCGAGAAGAAATATTACAATATTTTTTATGGGTGACTCTAAATTTTTATATGGTACTAGTTGGACCCGGCATAAAACCTTTTTGCCCGCAATAGTTGGCCAGCATATCTGTTTCAGTTATTTAGAGTTCAATGGCAATTGTGATGGAATTATAAATTAAATTTGTGAAATGTTAGAAGGAAAAGTAATTTTCATGAAAGGTAATTTTTTTTTAATGTACAAAAAATAAATATTTATATTTATTTTTAATCTTAATATCAACAGGAATAAACTTTTTATCTTAATGCTATTTGATGAACAATATTTTTAGTTAATCCCTGAGAGGTAAAAACGAACAAACCTGATGGTTTGCCAACCCTTGAACACGCAACATATAATTGGCCATGTGAAAAGCACGGATTTTCTAGATCCAACCCACAAATTGACATTGTTTGGCCTTGTGACTTATTAATAGTCATTGCGAATGCCAAGCGAATTGGGAATTGCAGGCGTTTGAATGGAATGGGCGAGTCTGATGGGATCATTGGGATCCGTGGTAGAAGAACAACTTCACCTTGAAACTTGCCGTTTAAAATGGTAGTTTCAAGAACATTACTCATGATTTTTTTTATGATCAATCGCGTGCCATTGCATAGCTTTGGTGCATTCAAATTTCAAAGTAAAATTATTGGTGAACCAATTTTCAATCGCAAGTTATGTGGTGGCATTCCAGGTAAATCCAATGAATTCAAGAATTCAACAGGGTAGTTAACAATTTCTTCAGGATCGACAACAGTATCGATCGATTTGAATGATATTTCATTGCCCGGCAATGACTGTTGTATTTTAAAATTAATTGCGTCGACATCTATATTTTTTGCGGCTAAAATAGTTCGGTCACGTAGCCACGCATGATTAGTGTAATTAGCTTGTAAATCTGGAAATATACTTTCGACCAAACTATCTTTAGTATCGACCATGTTGCAAAAATTTTCTGGGAGTCTGATGTATTGTGTATTTTCATGCAATTGTATGGTTCCGTTGCCAATGTTGAGTAATTGTTCTGAGAATGCCAATGCCAATGGATCATTTTGAAATTGAACACGCATATTTATGGTAAGACATAATTTCCTGGCACTTCGCCATAGGTATGATTCTTTTAAACATGCGTTAATTTCGTCCGCATATGTAGCACGTGGAATTACCGGCAATGTCTGTCTGAAAACACCGGACAGCAACAGTAGAGCACCACCGAAAAGTCTGGTATTATTATTGAGATCTTTCAGCGTTCTATCGAGGGCTTCAAGTGAATGCTTGTGGGCCATAGTGCATTCATCCCAGATAATAATTTTGCATTTTTTCAAAACTTCAGCCATGCCTGAATGCTTCTTTATGTTACACATTGCGTCTGGATTTGTGTGAATGTTCAATGGCAACTTGAGTGCTGAATGCGCACTCCTCCCACCATCAAGCAAGGTAGCTGCAATGCCTGATGAAGCAATTGCCAACGCAATATGACTTTGTGATCGAATGCGCGCAAGTATCAGTGAGATGAGGAATGTTTTGCCAGTGCCACCTGGTGCGTCAAAAAAAAAGAATCCTCCTTGTTGTGATGCAATTGACAAATTAATTTGATCATATATATTCTTTTGTTCAGCAGTGAGCAGTTGCTCATTATTAGCAACGAAAGTAGCCAAAGCTATGGTATCGAACTGTTGTTCGCGCTGAACATCGCTGTTAATGATTTGTGCTGCTGGGCGGTTAGGCGATGGCATGCGAAATTAATGAGTGGCATATTCGAAATGAGAATACAAATATCCTCAATCTTTACTAAGGCCTCGTTATATATTTCCGTCGAAAAATCGATATTTGTATCTTGATCAGCAATCCGAATGCGGTGTAGAATGTCCTCACTCATCGAATCTTTATATTTATCCCAGAGAGCAGAAGCTTCAGACGGAAAACATGTCGTCAATAATATAGCGAATAATTGACGAATTTGATGAGGAAAGGAACTCAGTTTGCATCTGCAAGTGTGAGATCCCAATGGTTATCATCTTCCAGTAAATGCAATTCGCGACACGCATTGAAGTACGTGTCGTACAAAATACCATTGACTGTTCGCAAATATTGAAAGGATGTCGGTCCAGGAACGTTAACCAACAACAAACGCAAAAAAAAAACATTCGCGTTGCTTTGGATGGACTGTATATAATCGGCCTAAAGTATTTGCCATAAATATGTCGACGTATCCTTCGACTGGAACGCCTCGCTTTCGTGGTTGCCAATTTTTTGACTGTTTGTTCCATGTGAAAAATCGTGGCACATCAGTATACATTAATGTCTTTGCGAATTGACCCAAAATATCTAGTCGGCTGCATAGATTGAAAAACTCCTTATAAAAAAAATTTACTCCAGATAACAACAGGTTGTATATGCTAATTTTACAAAGTGGCCGACTGTTGATAGTTTTTGGTCAGACAAACCAAAAATTGTAGTTTTCGGGTGGTTGGAAATAATAACGGTTTATCTGCTGTGGTCCTTTTATTTTTTTGTTTAGATTTGTACATGTCATCCAGTGTTATTGAAACGCTTCAACCTATTTTCATGAATAACGTATCAGGGTACGCAGAATACTCCCACCTATCTAAAATTGTAAAAGTGACGGTTCGGCTGCACCAACTTCCAGATTTAAATGGCTCGCCTCAATACAGGGGTTGTTTTAAAAAGAAATATAAGTAAAACCCAAAGGAACTACGGAAAAATCTAAATAAATTTCACTGCGAATTAGTTTTAATAGCTTCATGGCCTACCTATATACTGTTTGACAGCTGCGTAAATGTGAAATTGTCATTAAATTGGGGTTTTTGAAAAATGTCCGATTCAATTTAATGACAATTTCACATTTACGAAGCTGTCAAACAGTATATAGGTAGGCCATGAAGCTAGAAAGTAATCTCAAGTGAGAAATCCCAAAATTACCAATTTTTTGGATTTTTCAGGTGTTCCGTTTAGGTATCGGTTCAAATTGTGATTCTAAACCATTCTCGAATCAACTTAAATACACACAGAAAATTACATAAAGATCAGTCCAGCCGTTTAGAAGGAGTTCAGTAACATACACACGGACAGAAGAAATTTATATATATAGATATAGATTTATGTTAGTTTTTTGGCCTTGCATTTTATTTTCAACTGAAAAGAACGTTTGGCGGTCTTCGGGATTTAATGATTTAAATAATTTTCATAAACCCGTTGATAGGCATGGTAAAAAATCCTCCGAGCATTTAAAATCGGTTTTAGCTCTTTCTAAATTCGGTACAGGCCAAAGGATTGAAAATCTAGTAGACAAGACATAAATGCTCAATTATGAGAACAATGAGTTAATTAAACAGAACCAGAAAATTATTAAAATTTGTATAGATGTTGTTTGCCACTTGGCATGGCCGGAGCAAGCATTTTGCGGACACCGCGAGGCGAGGGTCAAGATTCTATTAATTGGCCAAACATAATCCAGAACTTAAAAATCAGCTTCAGTATTTTCTGGATTATCAAACAATTTTCAAAATGATTTAAGGCTATTTCCTGCACTCTTACTAAAAATTAAAATTAATTCTGAAATCCAAAATTCTGAGTTTGTTGCAATTATTTGTGATGAAACCACGGATATTCCCTGTCGATCTATGTTGTCAACCACTCTGAGATACATTTCTTCTTCTGGCGACACCAAAGGAACATTCATTAGTTTTAAAAACATCTCCGATGATAGAAGAGCAGCTCGTTTGAATTAACATGTAGTTCATGTTATACAGAATTTCGCATGTGGTTCCAAGTTACAATTGCTATGACGGAGCTTCAGAAGTGGAGGGTAACGTTAGAGTTAAAGAAACTTCCAAATGCTCTTTTTGTTCACTGCTTTGCCCATCGCTTAAATATTGTTTTATCGAAATCATGTGACAAGATTCGTGAGTGCCGAATCTTCTTTCAGTCAATCACAGGTTTCTCAAAATTTCTTTAGTCACTCAACTAATCGAACCGCTATTCTCGACTTGTATTTAAATCGAAAACTTCCAAAAGTATCTCACACTCGCTGCGATTTCAATGGAAGACTTATTACACGACTGCCCCAAAAAAAGGAATGTAATGTGTTTAGGTTTGTTGTGTGTATGTACGTTGTTTTCTACCACCATAACTTCTAAACCCCTGAACCAAGACCCTCGTAAGTACAAGCCTGGAAGCAGAGTTTGTGTTTGTGCTGGTAATAGACCCATTATCTGTCAAATCGGAAGATATTATATGGAGGAGGTAAAAGTTCGGGATATTTTGCCGTAAAAAGTCATAAAATAATATATTTAACCAGTTTTTATTGCAATAGGATTACCAGTGAATAGTGCTTCAGTGATTTAATTAAGAAAATTTAAAAAAATCGAGTGATTAAGTGTGTTTTAAGTGAGTAATTGTGAAGGTGGCCAATTTTGTTTACATTCGCGGTGGTTTTTTCTTGTTTATTTAGGGGGAAAATGTTGAATTTGTGTAGTAATATAATAAAAAGTGCTTTTTGAGTGATTAAAGATTATTATAGAATAGTTATTAAACACATTAAGTGCAAGTACCACCACACAACATACATAACAATAACTTTTTCACTTTTCCTTCACATTTTTCTGCACTTATGTTTTTAATAACTATTCTATAATAATCTTTAATCACTCAAAAAGCACTTTTTATTATATTACTACACAAATTCAACATTATCCCCCTAAATAAACAAGAAAAAACCACCGCGAATGTAAACAAAATTGGCCACCTTCACAATTACTCACTTAAAACACACTTAATCACTCGATTTTTTTAAATTTTCTTAATTAAATCACTAAAGCACTATTCAGTGGTAATTCTATTGCAATAAAAACTGGTTAAATATATTATTTCATGACTTTTTACGGCAAACTAATGCAAAAATATTCCGAACTTTACATCACGGCGTATAAATCCAACAAAAGTGACAGATTCTGGGACTACGAGCAGCTGCGTTAGTGTTAGTGAGGTAGGCAACTTCCAGGCCTGTACTTGAGAAGGTCTTGCCTGAACGGATTTAGATGACTGGGGTACCGTTAGAATCGTTTAATGAGTCTGAGTAACATAGGCTAGGTTAATTTTTAAAAAAAACAATATGGCGGCCGTCAGACGCAATTTACATAACGCCCAATTTAATTTTTTTTTTCTGATTGGGTCAATATGGGTATCAAACGAAAGGTAAAATTAAGACGATTTCAAATATATATAACACTTAATAGATATGTGTTAAATGATCGCGAATTTTAAGCTTAAATAAAATTAAATTACTCAAAACGTCTTTTATTAACCCATCACCATGAATGAACACTTAATAGTTAAGCCTAGTATGCTGTTGAGGCGAAATTAAAATTCCCTAAACAAACGCTATGTAACACGACTGCCCCAAAAAGGAATGTAATGTTTTCAGGATTCATGTATGTATGTTTGTATGTTTCTTTGTTCCACCATAACTTCTAAACGCCTGAACGGATTTAGATCGCTGGAGTACCGTTAGAATCGTTTAGTGAGCCCGAGCAACATAGGCTTTAATTTTTAAAAAAAACAGTATGGCTGCCGTCAGACCCAATTTACGTCACACCCGATTTATTTTTTTCTTCTTCTGATCGGGTCAATATGGGTATCAAATGAAAGGTCTCATTGAGACAATTTCTGCCTAATCTATCAGCGTGTCTAAATTTAGATAGAATAAATCAAACTTCGATAACTTTACTTTTGCATTAAAACTGTATCTCAATAGTTGTAAGTGCTATAATAATAAGAAGTAAAATAAAATCACTTAATAAAAACTACATTGGTTTACGAATTATAATCACTAAAATATCATAAAATAAAAAACAAAATAATTAAAAAATTAAAAAACACGACGCCGAATTAAAAAATGAACTAAAAAGTCAAAAACAAGTTTTAAGTACTAATGTAAGACAGAAACAAGGTAGAAGATATTTTATTTATTTTGTTAAGTATCACACAACTATCGTATATGTATAATCTGTATTTTTGCAGCCGGGGTACAAAATGTTACGAGAATAAGTACAATTAAAACTGTACCCGACTGAAAAAATACAGTTTATACATATACGATAGTTGTGTGATACTTAACAAAATAAATAAAATATCTTCTACCTTGTTTCTGTCTTACATTAGTACTTAAAACTTGTTTTTGACTTTTTAGTTCATTTTTTAATTCGGCGTCGTGTTTTTTAATTTTTTAATTATTTTGTTTTTTTTATCTATTCATGATAATATAGATAATCTGAATACTCCAGCATCCGCTGAACGGAGTTTTTCCACACAAATTTTGCCAGATTGCATCCCCTACAATTCAAAGGACGCCACGCCACTGGTTGGAATATTTGGAATTATCTTTATTTAATACATTAAGAAAAACATATCCTACAATTACAATGGGTGCAAAGAGTCCCATATGCAAAACTCCATCGAAAGCTTACAAGATGTGAAGAGTTACAAGTTCAGCATACAAATCACGTGCACATAAGACCAGTTTTCCGTCAAATATTAATACCACCTAATAGCATACCGCCAAAAATTATTAAAAAACCAAGAACCGGCAAATTTTGAAAATTCCAAGTTAAAGTTTGGTGCTTGATTTGTGGCAAACGTTATGAAAGCCAGCAGAAGACGGATATCGAAAGATTCAAAACTTTTTGCTTACAATTTTTTAATCTGAATGGAAGGTGTTCAGTAATTTAACATCAGTTCTTCGTTACCTGCCGCAGTGATAGGTCCAATCTTATCGGAAGGTGGCAGATTTTTAACTAACTAACTTATAGAAATTATAAGAGTGTTTATGATTTTGTGTTATGATTGAATTGTTTATATTTTTATTTGACAAGAAAAGAAGCTTTTTTTGAAATTGGAGTTGTTAAATATATTTTATGCGTAAATAAAAAATAAAAAGAAATAATAGTGAAGTGAATAATTATAAAGAAAAAGATGCAAAACCAAAATAAAAAAGTGAAATAAGTGCCATTGTGTAAAATTTAACCCAAACTCACATTTCGCTAGTCATGGATTCGGCAGATTGGATCGCAAAAAAGTAGGTTTCGTTCAATTACAATCAAAACTTACATAAGAAGAAATTAACAAAAATCAAGTTTTATTCATGACCAGTTTCCTCGTGTTATCAATTAACTACAGAATTAACGACTTTTAGTTGATTGAAAAGTTTTAAAAGAAATATGGCAGAGATGCGACCTCCTCTAGATGCATAAAGTTTGTGGAAATTCTATTGTTTGTGTATAAACAAACTAATAAAAATATGAACTTGATTGTTTATCTGTTTTTTTATGCACAGGTTTTTAGAAGGTGTTGGTTTCTTGGTTCAAGGTGAACAAGGTAGTCCAAAAGTCCCAAAATTACGTCGTCGTTGGAAATAATTCTTACTTTATGATAACATAATAAATGTTGACGTCCTCTTAAATCGGCTCGGAAATGATGGAATGTTGATATTATATTAACTTTGATGAAAGATTTTAGCAGAACATCTTTCAAATTTCTTTCATCTTTAGGGTAAATATATTTTTTGTTAGAGTTTTACATAACACTCTGTATTTTTGTAACCTTATAACCTATTTTCATGAATAAGGTATCAGTGTACGCAGAATACTCGCACCTATCTATACTTGTCAAAGTGACAGTTCCATCTTACCAACTGTGAGTATCGTCAAAATCGTTTTTTTAACTAAAATTTCAACTAAAACTACCTTTTTCTCAAAAAAATACGTAGTATACCTATACTTTTTTCTCCAAAATAAAAAAGCTTGGAGAATTTCCTGTAAATAATGTTCGGATAATTTTTATGCTACGGCCTTTACTTTTGAAGTTATAAGCAATTTTGATGATAAAATTGGACTTATTTAGCTCTTTTTAGTACTTTTTCTCATAAACGGTAAGTGTAATCCCATAATAGTTAAGGCAAGGATGGTAGATTATACGATGCTCTATAAAAAAGATCTTTACACTTTTTTCTCTAGGAGTGACCGTTCGGGTGATATCGCGATTTTAATAATTATCCATACAAAAAATTTATATAAATACTGGTCTGCCAGAGGTTAGGGCACAGAAAGAGCGCGGCACACAATGAGTTTTAGTAAATATAAGGTTTAAACTTAAATTTAAAAAAAAAGGATCCTTCTTGTCGTTGGCCCAAAAAAGTTATTCAAGGTCAAAGGTCGCAAAAATGGGTTTTCGCAAATACTTCGTAAACGGTAAGTGCTATTGCAAAATAGTCAATGCAAGAAATATGTATATATATTGTGATTCTCTACAAAAAAGGTCTTTACACTTTTTTCTCTACGAGTGACCGTTCGGGAGATATCGCGATTTTAATCATTTTTCATACAAAAAAATTGTACAAATTCTGGTCTGCCAGGGGTTAGGCTACAGCCAGTGCGCGGCACACCATGCGTTTTAGTAATTACTAGGTGTATACTTCAATTTAAAAAAAAAGTATCCTTGTTGTCGATAACATAGGGTTTGACTAAAAAACCACCACTAATATTACCTAATTTCTCACCTTAGGCCACACTTTAGTTCAGGCACACCACGCATAAAGTATTCTCCTATCTCTAATGTTACTTACAATAGGTTCTGTTTTCTTCTTCCCGATAACATAGGGTTTTCAGCGGTCGGCTCTCGGTCTATAAAGCAGGGAGTGCATAAGAGTTTAAAAGTACGTAAAAGGACTCTTAAGGTGAAGCCCCAATGTAGGCTTGGCTTGCTTGAACTTAGTGAGCTTTTCAGGTACAACGTGCCAAAGCAAAACAAGCCCAACAAGCCAAAGCAAAACAAACCCAAATACACGCTTTGCTTTAGTTACTTGAGAGTTTGCTTTTTATGAGCACAGGAAATAGAAATAGTACAGGAAAGAGGTAAGAGGTATGAATTTTGCGGAATTTTTCCTTTGGAATGGACATTATTGTTTCATAAAAAGAAAGAAGGATCGTATGTAAATTGTATCTGTATTAAAAGGAGTAATTTGTTAAAATGGGATATATGTAGAAATATGTAGTTGTCTCAAATTAATTTTGAACTCTTAAATATTTATAGCTAATGTTATTCCCAAAAAAATAATTTCTTTATGAAATAAATGTTCTCAAACCTCTACACACATTTATTTCTCTAAGCAATATAAATATTAAACAAACCCGAAAGCATACAAAGCATCAAAAAATTGAACATTGGTCATTTCGAGCTTTGCTTTGCTTTGGCTTTGCTTTGGCTTTGCCGCTTTGTCATTTCGTTTTGTCCCATAACAAAGCACTGGTTTATTTGATATGTCAAAATAAAGCAAAGCACTAAAGCAAGCCAAGCCTATATTGGGGTTTCAACTTTACTATTAAATGTAAATTGCACAACTACAGTAAAATTCTTAACTACAAACGGCAAACGGCTACTGAATTAAAACAATAAGTTCAATTGCTTCAGAAATAATAAATAGATGGCGCTGCTTACGAAGTGTGTTCAACGCCATCTACATGTTAAAAACTATCATTCACAACAACATGTTACTGAAAAGCCACTGTACATAAACGAAATTAAAACACTTCACTTTAGACCAAATTTAGAAGCATCGCGATCAAAGGACGAGCATATTAAACATATAAGAGAAGTCATCCAACGACTAAAGGATTATGGACTTATAATCAAATTAAGCAAGTGCCATTGGCGACAGGAAAAGGTAGAATACCTCGGATATGAAGTCTCGAAGGAAGGGATTAGACCACTCGAACATCGAGTATGTGCGATAAGGAATTTTCCCAAACCAAACACGGTCCAGGAATTAAGGAGATTCCTAGGAATGGTTAATTTCTATAGAAAGTGTATCAAGGATGCAGTAAGTACGCAAGCCCCTCTGCATTCTCTTACCACGGGAACGAAGAAACGGGATAAGAGACCCATCAACAGGAACACAGAGACAGAGGCGGCATTTGAAAAATGTAAGGAGGAATTAGCAAAAGCCACGATCATTGCTCACCCAGCAGAGGACACACCACTGAGGTTGACGACTGACGCGTCTGACGATGCGATTGGCGCGGTACTGGTTTAGTTATCATCGTACAGCCTTCGGGTTAACTTCTAATAAATATAATCTATATATTGTACCCTCCTTTTTAATTATTCCATGAGGATTAGGAGTCGAGTCGCCATAAATTTTTTACTGACCTGCCAAAGTTTAATTAGAAGCAAACTGTTACCATATATAAAAAGATGGCCATCACCGTCATGGTATAAGTGCAGCATGCTGATCTCAGTGAAATACCTCACCTTAAGGCCCCCATCCCATACACGGTCAAATTGGATGTACATTGAAGGGCGGATGTACAACTAGGGTTCGAACTATCGGCTTCTAGTATCGATACCAAGTACTAATAACAGAATCAAACCGTGGTATCGATACCTAGAAAGTATCGGGCTGGAAGTATCGATACTACTCAGTATCGAGTACTTTTTAAAATACATATATTTAAACAAAAAATTTATTTAGCACAAAAGCTCGAGGATATGAAGACGTTCTTGACAAAAATTTACGTAAATAATATAACCCAACTGTATGAAGACTCCGTCGACAAAAAAACAGCACAGACACATATGAACAAAGGCATGACTAAGGCCCGTTTTCATTTTCAGCCCAAGATATTGAGCATGTTCACATGTTTGGTAGAACAGCATACAAACTTCTGTGTGATAGAGGAGCTCCATTTTGGGTTCCCACAATGCGTTTGCGATGTAAATGCTCCTTTAAAAACAGCTACTGGTTAAAGCTGCATTTAGAAATAAACGTAACTACGACATCTCTGAAGATTGAAGAATATTCCGATTTTTGCGGTTTATCAGTAGTACATACAGTGGCTGTCAAAATTATTGGCACACCCAAGAAATTTTACAACTGAGGAAGATATTACAAGACTAAACTATCTTACCAAATTTTATTGATTAAAATTTCATTATTTAAATTATAAATAATAAATTTAAAAAAAAATAATTTAAATTCATTTAATAATATTGATTTAACAGAAAAAAGAAATTCATCAGTTTAAAACTTCTTGCGTGTGCCCACTGTATGTGGGTTGACAAAGTACTCGATACTTTTAATGAGTAGTACTTGACGATACCATGATCTTGGTATCGAGTGCTCAGTATCGGTTTTCAAGACGAAAGTATCGATACCTACTCAGTATCGAGAGTATCGTTCGAACCCTATGTACAACCTAAACTATCGATTGTGAGCCGGTCGCGCGATCAAAACTCGTTGCTTGTAGGTATGGGTTTGATGAAAATCTGGATGTACATCCAATTTGACCGTGTATGGGGGCCTTTAGTCCACATACTCTACACTACACACTAAATGTGCCTAACTAAGCACCTTAACCAAACAATATATAGCTTTGGCGAGCTTAGCCTGGTTGCTTTAGATATATCTAAGGCCACCCTGCTAACTAAACGCCTGCTATTGGTGTCGAGCCGATTCTAATAAATTAGTAAGCCATACACTAAGAGTTTTTTCTACGCGCCAATTGTCGCGCCACGCAATCTGCCAGTTTTATGCCATCGTGTGTGGTCAACATCACACGCCAATTTTTTCTGAATTCCATTTGACACTCAATTTTACAGTTTTTCTTTTGATCTATGCACACATGGAAAAATTCAAAAAGTGGCGTGTCGTTTGGAGTGTAGCGTTGACGGTTATTTAGGTGCTGACATGATTGCCCCCAAGTAGGGAATTTACCAATTCACGAAATCGGAATGCAGGATATCTTGGTAGAAATTGGAAGCCTTCATATTGGAATGTATGGTAAGGCAAAAAATAGCTCTTATACCTTCATATTGGAATGAATTGTATTGCAAAAGCTGGTCGTTGTGCCTTTGACCCTAGGACATCGCAATGTTAATCGAAGGGATGATTTGATCTAGAAAGTAGACATTACGCATTCGAAGGAAAGTGTACATAATCGACTCTCGAAGGCTTCCATTCCCTACTGGCTCCTTTAATCGACTCATACCTTAACGAACAGCAACATGGGTACAGAAAAGGTCGTTCGACCACCTGAAATCTTATGCTTCTAATCTCCGAACCACTTTGTGCTATAGAGAGCGTTCACAAAATTGTCTATACGGACTTCAGCCTTTGATCGAGCATTTTAAATGCAAAACTTTCTTCTTTTTGCTCTGTACGACCCGCAAGATTATCTCAGCCTACCACCCTACACAGACAGACTCAAGGTCATGCCACTGTCTTGTAGGAGAAAATTACTTACATGTATATCATGCTTTACCCTAAATGTCCTTAACGGAAACGTTAATGTAGAATTTCTATCGAATAGAATCTAATTTAATGACGAAATTCGACGTACTAGACATACGAAACTACTAAGGGAATACAGACATCGTACCGAGTATGCAAGGAACGAACAGATGCTGTTGGGTCTTCAATAATCAAGGATCATGTTTTCCCCTTCTATAAATAAAATATCTTATAAAAAAGAAGCGAAATCCATACTAACAATATAAGCTTAACTTGCTAGTGCGTAAGATATGCACCTATGCTTGAGTTGATATTCGCAGATCATCGCACAAACTACTGCAGTATTTAAATTTTTCGTTATTTTAACGTAAATTTTATGAAATATATATTCACTCCCATTATACTACTGAATTTCCGTGGTGTATGGCGTGGAACGTTGAAAAAACAGCCACTCCACACGCCGAGCCAAATACATACACCCTGCAAACAATTTCTCGGCTTTTCTCGGAGACTCGCTTTCTCGAACCATTCTCGATTTGTGCCGGTACGTACCATTCGAGAATTTAACGAACATTCGGCAAGTTCATTAAGTCAATTTAGGTCGGTGCCATATAAACACTCATGAACGTACGTTACGGTACGTACGGCTACGGTCCGGCACGTCATATCTGGTTCAGGCTTAAGCCGTCATGATATTACGTCGAACCTAAACCTCACACACATTTTAAAAATATATATAAATATAAACGTCCTATTTAATTATTTCAGACATTCCGGCTGGTGGGGACGTCGGACAGCATTGGAAAAGTCACTAGTACTTCTTATTGTAGCTAGTTCGACGGCTGTCATAGCATTAGTTATTGAATTAACTTATGTTATGATAATCAATACTAAATTAGAAGGTTCGTAGTAATTTTAGAATTTTTAACACTATTGATTACTAACAACGTGCATCGGCATGTAGCGCTTCAATTTTGGCTCTATAAGACATTCGACCCTTAATCTACTGCAGCACCACTCATCATTGATGGTGTAGGTTTCCTTTTTCTACTCGGGCCTCTGTTTCAGATTTTGGTATGGATATGGAAAGAACCTCGATTTAGTAAAGATTTAGCAAAGATTTTTTTTTATTAGGGGTAAAAAGCTTTGCTAAATCTTTACTAAATTTCGTAACGATTTCGAAAAGAATTTTTGTAACGTTATCGTAACAAGGGCGGATCCACCGTTGTGGGCACGATGGGCATGCCCACAACCCTAATAGACTTGTGACGTCACACTTTCACGGTCTATTGAGTTTGATAGGCTGATGATATCCTATGCCTTAATAAAATAAAAAAAATATGAGTGTGCTTAAGACCATACTTTAAAGTAAAACTTTTTTACCCAACAACTGCCGCAATTATTAAAATATTAACCAGCTATCAATATACAATTGATATAGTGGAGGTCTGTCGGATATATAGTACGCTTTCCGGAAAGTAAGGCCAACGACGGATGCAGGAAGTATAGTGACGAGCCTACCGAGGGGTTTCATACAAGTACAATTTTAAAATATCAATATTTATGAATTCCTATTTACATTAAAACCTAAAAAGGAAGCAAAGGTTTTATGATAACTGAAATATTTTCGATTGAAACTAGTCCAAAAATCGCATAAAAACTGCATCAAGTGAGGTTCCATATGTCGTGGTACTTTTGTCAATATTGGGTCTGTTTAGACCTTCCCTCCCAAGAACGTTCCTCACGAACTTTGTCGAAGAAGGGAGAAGTGGGGTGGTACCTCTCATCATCCCCACTTTCCCCTTCATCCACAAAGTTCGAACTTAGTATCTAATGAATAAAAAAACTAAAAAATACGCTTTTATGTTAAAATGAACTAAAAATTAAAAAATAATTTTGAATGTAAAGTTTTTATTGCTCCAGCCAGTATATGGAAACAACCTACCTTTCGAAATGTAAAACAGCGTGGGACTCTTAACCTATATTCTTATTTTATTAATACCTGAACTTTTCCCTAGCGCCCCACGCTTTTTTTATTTTGTATTTTTTAGTTTTTTTAAACTATATTTTTTTTTATTTTCTATTTTTAGTCTATCATATATCTTCCGCCATTTTGTTGTGGCCGCCATAATAGATTTAAAATTACGTCACACAGCTTACTGTTATGTATTCGTCATATACTTTCATTTGATACCCGTACCAGGGCGCTGTAAAGAAAAAGGTAAGCCGCTATTTTGTGTTATATGTGTAGGGGGGCGAATGGCTAACAAAGACCTCGGAAGGTGGTGGCACCCGATTTGTCACTTCTGCCAAAACCCGAGAAGAGTCACTGCAGACGAACATCTAGCAGCTCTGTTAGCAAGTCCTAATCCCACCTCCCCGTGGTGCCCCCTGGGGTACTTCTTCGGAAGGAGCTAACGGGAGACGGTCGAATGGCGAGTTCTCTGCGCCACAAAACAGAGTTTTAAGTCGGTTGGGCTGGGGGTTAGCAACCCGCTCCCATAAAACACACAATTGCTACGAATCGGCAAACATTGCCTCGGAACCGGACGGACAACACGACGACGACCTTTAACCCATGAGGGATTAAAGGAGCAATTAGTTAGTTAGCTATTTTGTGTTGGCCGCCATTTTGAAAATGGAGTGTAGCCATACAGCTAATTGTATTCTACTTGTCATACCCTTGTAACCCTTGTTGGGGGAAGACATTTGCAAAAATTTTACAAAAAAGTCAGATTGCATTCTCCCGCGAATTTATTTCTTGCATCATTCCATGATTTGAACGATCTTTTAACGGTTTTTAAATTACAGTCACCTCTGAATTTTGGGATATATTTGAGCCGTTTTCTTTGAAAGTGGTGTAAGTCCACTTTATACGATATGGAAATATTTAAGGGGTTGCGTTTGAATGGATTGAATAATATTGGTATATGTTAATACGCTCATTTTATGTTTTTTAACCCTGCAAACATTTCCATTCGGAAACGATTCGAGAACGACACGCAAAAGCGAGAGCTTGCTTCGAACTCGGGCTCGTAAACGACTCGTAAACGAATTCGAAGGCAATAAAAGCGGAGCAAGATATCGAAACTAATGTACTAGGAAAGCTTTTATGGTGGGTTTTGAAGCTTTTCTCGTACCTTTCGCAAGCAGTTTTCGAATCGAGAGTGGTTCGAGAAAGCGAGCCTCCGAGAAAAGCCGAGAAATTGTTTGCAGGGAAATACTAAATTGATTTAATTTTATAATGTGATCGTTTTTAAAGTATTAGTTAAAAGAAATGTATACTTTTGATGTTCTCAAATGGACTTACAACACTTTCAAAGTCAACATAATTCGAAAATCATACAATATCTACAGTATACAGCCAGAAGTGCTTAAGTGCAACATATGTGTTTCGAGAAAATCACTTCAAAGATATTGATTTTTTTGATTTTTTTATTGGGGCAACTGGAACATATGTAAATTAATCTTTTTTGCTTTGAGTCCATATAAAACAATGAATAAAGCCATGAATTCAATATTTTATTTAGGCGGAGGGTGTTTGGCTGAGGATTTCCAAAGAAAAAACTGCACACTCTACACAACTAAAAATGTTTAAAATACTTTAGACTATTCTGGGTGGGCATTTTCAAAGAGAGAACGAAGTGAAAAGCACAACCAAATGTGCGCAAGATATTTTGGACTGTTTTGGCCTATGATTTGCTTGTGTTTTTCACTTTGTTCTCTCTTCGAAAATCCTCAGCAAAACAGTTCAAAGTATCTTGTGCATATTTGGTTGGGTTCGGAAAGCCAAATTATTTTGTAAATACGCAATTAGACACTTAAGCACTTTTCCCGGTCCGATAACTTAGCAAGCGCAGCTCAGTTTAAGACAAGAAAGCAATGATAAATAAGGGAATACGGAATAGAAAAATGCAATAAACTCAAAATCATCGAATTTGCACTTAAGCATTTCTGGCTTGTGCAATATTTTCAGCTAATTTTAAAATGTGTTGGCCGCCATTTTGAATTTGGAATGACGCCACGCAGCACAGTATTCTACTTGTCATATCCTTTCATTTGATACCCATACCGAGTGGGTTGTAAAGAAAAAGGTAGTCCGCCATTTTGTGTTGGCCGCCATTTTGAATTTGGAATGACGCCACGCAGCAAAGTATTGTACTTGTCATATCCTTTCATTTGATACCCATATCGATTGGGTTGTAAAGAAAAGGGTAGTCCGCCATTTTGTGGCCATTTTGAATTTGGAATGACGCGAATTGTGCTCTATTTGTCATACCCTTTCATTTGATACCCATGTCGGGGGTCGGGGAGCACGATTGCAAAATTCGGCCACCATCTTGGAACCGCCATCTTGATTTTTTTACAAAATGGTCAGATTGCATTGTCACGCCAGCTTTACGTATGGGGAAAATTTGAAGTTGATCGGTTATATGGAAGTGGGTCAAAATCAAGTTGCAAGATTTGTCTACATACATACATACACACATACATACATACATACATACATACATACGGCTGAAGCTAATATAAAGCGGTAACATACATACATACATACATACATACATACATACATACATACATACATAGATACGTACATACATACAGGTGAAGCTAATATAAAGCGTATAAAAAATAATATTGACATCGCCACTCAAAATCATGGGGAGGATTTCATTGAAGTTTTGACCTAGTAAAATTGAACCTTCACAAGTGGAGGTTGTCATGTATGAATTCCATTATTTCGCGTAAAGTTTTATGCGGCGATAAATAAATAACTACCATCAAATTAATCTGTCCTTTTTCTGCCATAGATCTACATACACACATTTCATGGTGATTTAACGTGACTAAGCGATAGCGTTTTTGTATATCTGTATGAGATGTTAAAACATTAGCGGAGTCCTCATCATATTCTTCATTTTTCATCCAAGTTTCTGACAAAAGTAATACATTCATTTTTTTTTCACAATTTCGTGATCTCTTCGTCTTTTCAAACCCGAGTAAAAATAATTTAGTTTATTAATTTTCTTAAAAGCATGCACGCGCCGCACCTAGGACGCATAGCGAACAAATGCGAATAACACACGGGTTATGCACGCTTCCGGTACAGGCATGGAATGCACGCTCCCGCTACATGCATGAACATTTTATAAATGCATTCGCATCAGCATAGACGATTCCAAACGCGGGTGTTGTTTTACCAAACAGTCCCCCAACTAAGCACTAACGACGTCCAATGCTGCTTGACCTACGCAATCGAACGAGAACCGGTCTACTGAGTATGCTGCTATTGGTACCCTTTATGGTCGCCAAGATAATTGCCCGTTTTCTTCGTTCTATACAATTTTTTAAAGCCCCAATTTTAAAGGGAGCAAAAAGAAATGCAAAAAAGATAAAGAATTTCTTTTATAAATTACTAAAATTAATTATAAAAGTTATTCAAAGATTAAATAGTTTTACTGCCTTAAGGGTTGAAGATAATTTATTTTTGGCTGACAATACCTATTCAACCAAACTTCAAGCAAAAAGCAGAAATCTTTTGAAGTTCAGTAGTTTAGAGTCTAAATGTGACATTGTGATGTACAAACAAACACACCTTTACTTTTTTAATTTTCGTGAGCGAGCAAACTATCATTTTACAGGTTAATTAATTTACATACTAGTGTTTGCTCCACGGCTTTGCCCACGTGGAACTATACACTGTACAAAATCTTGGTCAGGGCGTCATATATTTTGTAAACATCTCCTGTGTAGGAATGCACAATATCGATCATGAGCGAGTTCATACTCCGACTCGCACTTGGCCGATTTTCGGGTGGCTGTGACCACAACCTTTTTACACGACTGCCCCAAAAAAAGGAGTGTAATGTGTTTAGGTTTGTTGTGTGTATGTACGTTGTTTTCTACCACCATAACTTCTAAACGCCTGAACGGATTTAGATGACTGGGGTACCGTTAGAATCGTTTAATGAGTCTGAGTAACATAGGCTAGGTTAATTTTTAAAAAAAACAATATGGCGGCCGTCAGACGCAATTTACATCACGACCAATTTAATTTTTTTTTCAGTTTGGGTCAATATGGGTATCAAACGAAAGGTAAAATTGAGACGATTTCAAATATATATAACACTTAATAGATATGTGTTAAATAATCGCGAATTTTAAGCTTAAATAAAATTATATTACTCGAAACGTCTTTTAATACCCCATCACCATGAATAAACACTTAATAGTTAAGCCTAGTATGCTGTTGAGGCGAAATTAAAATTCCCAATACAAACGCTATGTAACACGACTGCACCAAAAAGGAGTGTAATGTTTTCAGGATTCATGTATGTATGTTTGTATGTTTCTTTGTTCCACCATTACTTCTAAACGCCTGAACCGATTTAGATGGTTGCGGGGCACCGTTAGAATCGTTTAGTGAGCCCGATTAACATAGGCTCGGTTAATTTTTAAAAAAACAATATGGCGGCCGTCAGACCCAATTTACGTCACACCCGATTTATTTTTTTTCTTCTGATCGGGTCAATATGGGTATCAAATGAAAGGTCTCATTGAGACGATTTCTGCCTAAACTATCAGCGTGTCTAAATTTAGATAGAATAAATCAAACTTCGATAACTTTACTTTTGCATTAAAACTGTATCTCAATAGTTGTAGGTAAGTGCTATAATAAAATCACTTAATAAAAACTACATTGGTTTATTTATTTATTTATTTATTCATAAAGTTCGGAAGTACACAAGACACGTCTTTTAAAGTACAATAATTCATTGGTTAATTTTAATATATAAACTAGACTAATCTTACTAAACTAAGAAGAAGAAAAAAGAAGTTTACGTTGGTTTACGAATTATAATCACTAAAATATCATAAAATAAAAAACAAAATAATTAAAAAATTAAAAAACACGACGCCGAATTAAAAAATAAACTAAAAAGTCAAAAACAAGTTTTAAGTACTAATGTAGGTAAGACAGAAACAAGGTAGAAGATATTTTATTTATTTTGTTAAGTATTGCACAACTATCGTATATGTATAATCTGTATTTTTGCAGTCGGGGTACAAAATGTTACGAGAATAAGTATAATTAAACCTGTACCCCGACTGAAAAAATACAGATTATACATATACGATAGTTGTGCAATACTTAACAAAATAAATAAAATATCTTCTACCTTGTTTCTGTCTTACCTACATTAGTACTTAAAACTTGTTTTTGACTTTTTAGTTCATTTTTTAATTCGGCGTCGTGTTTTTTAATTTTTTAATTATTTTGTTTTTTTGAGGGCTGGATCCGCCCCTGTGTCGTGACAAGCCCTTCATATATTTTTCGTTCTGAATTTGTTAAGAAATCGACTGCGAATTCGTGAGAAGTATTAAAAGCTATAATTTAAGCCCCGAGCGGATTTCGTACGAGTCACACAAGCTGAGAAAATGAAGGGCGAAAAATCGCGATTTTTTCGAGCTAAAAGCGTGTTTTCTCGTAAAGTATCTAACGGACTTGACTGCAACAACTATCATTTTTTTCGTTTTTTCTCACACTACAACCTCCTATTTTTTGTTTTTCCATTAAAAACTTTTTTCCCTGTTTTTTTTTTACAGATATATCGGTTTTCCCACCTTTCCGATTTTTTTTCGATAACTTCCTACAAACCGATTTTTTCCAAAGTATTTTTTTAAAAAACTAGTACTTTTACCTCTATTATCCAGTTGAAAAACCAGCCGGGTTATTTTTTTTCGATCTGAAGGAATTTTGCGCCGCACAGCCTGTACCTACTATAAAGCTTTCGACAAGCTCTCTCACTCTTTTATATTTCTAAAATTAAAAAAATTAGGCTTTCCGCCTGCCCTGGTGGTATGGTTCCAGTCGTACTTAGCCGACAGAACCTACCAGGGGCCAGTTCACGCAATTCGACGTCGACTGAAAACGACGCGGAGAGCGTTCAAAAACCTTACTATGGTTAACTATGGTAAACTTTTGTCGTTCAAAAACTCCGTGGTTAACTACAACATAACCACTAGCATCGCTTTTTGACGTTCAAAAACTCCCATGGTTAATCATAGTAAAGTTTTTGAAAGCGCTACGCGTCGTTTTCAGTCGACGTCGAATTGCGTGAACTGGCCCCAGGTTCTATTCCGCGGATTCAAATCTAAAAACATCGTAGCGTCCTCTGGTGTCCCGCAAGGAAGTCATCTTGGTCCTCTTCTTTTTGTTTTATCAATTGTTGACATCGTTACCCTGCTAAGGCACTGTAAAATCCTTATTTACGCCAATGACATCAAACTGTACCGCCACATAAGGAGTATCGAGGCTTACAAACTTCTGCAAACAGACCTAAACACCTTCCAATCTTGGTGTTCCAACAACAACCTGGTTCTAAATATTAGTAAATGCGAGGTTATGACTTTTTGTAGGAATCGTGGTGTTATAACGTATGACTATACTTTTCTCGATAACAAGGTCTCCCGCGCTAACTCTGTAATGGATCTAGGGGTTAGGTTAGAAAGTAAGTTGGATTTCTCCACCCACATCAATTATATCTCTTCCAATGGTAACTCAGTCCTGGGATATAAAAAGATGGTCCAAGGAATTCAACAACCCCCTCACCTCCAAGCACTTATACATATCTTTAGTTAGACCTCTTCTTGAATACGCCTCCCAGGTATGGTCTTCTTACTATTCCTCCCATCTTGGTAGAATCGAATCGGTTCAAAGGAAGTTAGTCCGCTTTGCACTCAGCCACCTCTTGACGCATAACTTTGACAGCTTAGCGGATCGGAAGGGAGCGGATGCATTGTAATTGGCCCTTTACGCTGTGCTAACCCATTGGGATGGTAATCCCACAGTACGATACCTTATATTCGAGAGCTGTCGCTTGTATCGAATTTTCCACTCCAGAGCAACGCTATTCAGACAAGGTGCTCATCGAAGACAACAGATAGAGCAGATTTACAAACGGACCGTCTTGAATGACTAGCTACACGGTAAACCTAAAAGTGAAGGTGAAGTAACAACGCTTTTAATGCTTTAGTGTAATCATTAGCAGCTGTCCAGCCTCTCAAAGCAGCATGCCTCATGCCTCTAAAAAGTACTAACTTAAAGCATATTTTTGTGTTACTAAAATTTTCTAAATATGTTATACAATAAAAAGTATACTTCATGCTTTATTCACCAATCCCACAATTGTCACCAAACACAGATGATCGAAAAACTCTAACAAAAACGACCTTAGCACCAACCACAACTACAGCAGGTCCAACTGCAGAACCAAAAGAACAAAATGACACCTGTCTAACCAAAGAATGCTTTGAAACTGCAGCTACCGTGCTCCAACGCATAGACTTTTCTGTACAACCGTGTGACGACTTCTACAGTTTTGCCTGTGGTACCTACGGGAAAGATACATATATCCCCGTGGATAAGGGTCATGTAGATATATTCACAATTAATGAGGGTAAACTGAGTAAACAGCTGAGGAATATTGTGAGCGAAGAACTCCGCGAAGATGATCCTCCATCATTTAAGCTGGTTAATGACTTGTTTAGGGCTTGTATGAATCAAGGTATTTCATTAGGTTAAAATTTATTTATTGTAATATTAATAAAAATGTTTATTATTTAAGCTTTGATTGAAGAACGAGGCAAAAAATCTTTTTTAGACATCATTGAATCTACAGGAGGATGGCCAGTAGTTAAAGAAGACAACTGGGATGAAGATTCATGGACTTGGCGGGGGGCAGTTGAAAACTTCAGCAGATTAGGACTAGGGGATGATTATATTTTTGCATTTGATGTTGGAATTGATCCAAACAATTCAACAAAAAGTATTATTTTTGTAAGTTTTACATTTTACGTTTCGAAACTTGCAATTCAAATAACAATGTAATTATTTTAATAGATTTCTCCACCAATCTTTGGCCTGGATTTAGAATATCTTGTCGAAGGGCCAGATATTGAAATTGTCCAAGAGTACTACAAATACATGGTAGATGCAGCTGTTATATACGGCGCTAATCGGGAGAGAGCAGAAAGAGAATTGAATGCTTCACTGGCATTCGAAATCGAGCTAGCAAAAGTTAGAAATTTTTTAACATTTTACTTTAATATTATATTGATCTACTTTCATACTTTTTTCAGATTTCTTCGCCTGATGATGATCCTTTCAATCGTATAACAATTAATGAAATGCAAAATAAATATCCATACGTTAATTGGTTGGACTATATAAATACAATTTTACCTGAAGGAGTAAATGTGGATGGAAATGAAGTAATTATTAAATGGGTACCAAGTTTCCTTGAGAGTTTGGGAAGTTGTTTGGAACAAACTCCGAAACGAGTAGTCGCCAATTATATAATGTGGTCAGCGTTGATAACAAAAATACCCTTTTTAACTGATGAATTAAGAACGCGTCAACTAGAATATGATAAAGCATTGTCTGGGGTGAAAGAGGATAAACCAAGATGGGAGGAGTGCACTGAATTCACTGGTAAAAGGTAGAGTTTTTTTTTATATGATAGTCTAAGCTTAGGTGTCACCCTTTGTACCGTCATGGTGCAATGTCTGGTAGTAAGCTTAGCTCGAAGGATAGGGAGAAAGATAGGATAGATTAGGGAAAGTCGGGTGGGTGTTGGAGGAGATGGCGGTGAACCTTGCGTTTGAACTCTTGGGTGTTGTATGAGTTCGGGAATGCTGACTGTGGTAAGTTGTTCCACAGTCGAGTTGTTCTTGTTATAAACTGTTAAGGGGGTATTCTCATGTGAACGCATAAATTTTACCTCTTTTTAGGGAATTTTTCTTATAAGACAATAAAATTCAATCATTTTAATTTTTCTATATATATATATAATTTTTTTTTTCTTATTTTACATTTTTTATATTTTTTTTTTGAATTAAATTAGACACCAAAAAAAAGCAGGTCACTGGTCATGGTAATAGCGGCTTTTCATGTTTTCTGAAATTAAAAAATCGAATGGATTATTGTTCAGTAGGTCTGTCGCTATCGTCCCTGCCAAAATTAATAAATTTCATTGGCAAAAAAAATGGTGGAATGTAGAAAAAAAGTTACGAAAATCTTGTTTTTTTTTGTTAAAAATCGTTTAAAAAAAATAAGAAAATATTTTCGAAAATAAGCAATTTTGGTACGGACGATAACTATTAATGAGTAGAAGAACATATATAAATTTTAAAGCAATCGGTTGAATAGTTTTTTTTTTAGGACCATGACAGTTTTAGAAAATTATGTTTCGAGAAAAATGCGTTTAAAGTTTCAAGAGCAGAATTTTCGTGGAAAATGTATACTTACACTAATCTGCTATGCCTGGACCAGTGTAAAAGTGATATAATTTGCTGGACAAGCGATTAAACAACCTTTACGTACGACACGTACAAAGCAATTTTGCTGTATAAACCTGCGCCTATTTGGGGTATATAAATGTTGTTTTAATGTTGGCAAAACGTTTCCAACACTAAATTATAAAACTACAACACTTATTAAAAAGTTGTGTAAAGGCTCTTACAACATTTTTAAAACCTTTTGTGCTAGTTGGGTAGTAGGAGACCCCTGCTACACATTAAACCGGTTTATGGTGGTCAAGTGTCCTTTTTCTCTTCGCAGGATCAATTCAAAGTGACCGTTGAGCAAGTGTTTTTGCCCTTGACGAAGCTGCTATTTGTTGTGCATATTACTCTACAGTGTGAAAAGTTATAAAATTAAAAAAATGCTCCTGCTGCTCCGTCTGCTCCTCAAGGTATGTAGAAAACATTTCTATAAGCAATATTGCCTATTTTAATATCTGTATATATTAATTAATTAATGAAAGACAGTAAAATTTTTGTTATTTTTTCTGGAAAGTCTCTTGTTAAAGAAGCCCGACAAAAATAGTCTTACTAGGTCCCACTCTAAAATTTTTTTTAATATGTTCCTTAAACATTTCTACACAAAATACAAACAACAAAAATTGAGATATTTTGCGATCGATATGAACGTTTTTATTTAAAAAGTGCATCATTTTATTGTTTATTAATTTTATGGTTTATTATTTTTTAGCATTAAAATTGCTTATAACTCCAAAAATAAAAGCCGTAGGATAAAAATTGTCCAGACTTTATTGATAGGAAATTGTCCAATTTTGGAAAAAAAAATATCAGTTAACTACGTAAGATGGTTTTAGTTGAAATTTAGTGAAAAAAACCAAAGTTCTAAATCGTTACGATCCCCACCCCCTCCTCTTCCTTACGATTTTTTGTTCGTCTATCCATAACCTATCCACAGCCGGCCGCTTTGTCACTCCTCGTGGGACACCCTGTATATGAATATTATTTTTATAAACTCCTGGGTACAATTTTTCGGAATGTGTTTTAACTTTGTTGAGTTCGGAAAAAGTACAGGTAAATTAAGTCGAAAAAAGCGAAATAGCGGAAATGATTGGGTACAGGCTAAAATGTGGCAGAGAGCTTCTTTTTGGTGTTCTTAATAAGGGGTTATACAGTCTACGGATTTTCTCCAATTCATCTACGGGGTTTCAGGGTCAAAATATCAGTTTTTTCAAATACATGTTAAACGGTAAGTGTTATCAAATAGTGTTTACAAAGTTTGTAGATTATGCGACTATTTCTGCATTTTCCCGTACGAACTATTCATGAGATATCGCCGTTTTAACGATTTAAAATACTCATATCCACTCATTCGCGACTTGTAAAGCTCATCAGAGGTCCAAAAATATTTTTTTGGACTACATGGCTATATTATCAGGAGTAATTTCCTTACAAGTTGCGAATGATTGGATATGAGTATTTTAAATCTTTAAAACAAAGCTGAATTAACAGATGATGCCATTGAATTGCTTGCAAGAGGACAATTGCCAGTTGACCAAATTGATAATGTACAAGTAGATGTAGATAGGCAATTAAGTAGCATGTAAATAACTGATAAATAAATATAAAATGTACTGTACCACATGTTGTTTTATTTAAAATTTTTTTTTATGTATAAATGGATACTAAATTCGTAATCAGCGACCCGAAAACCCTCCGTATACCAAGTTTTGGGGCAATTGAAGGATATTTCACTACTTCCGGTCGCCATTTTGAAGCCGCCATCTTGTTGATGAAAAAATGAACACTAAATTCGTAATCAGCGACCCGAAAAACCCCCGTATACCAAGTTTTGTGGCAATTGAAGGATATTTTACTACTTCCGGTCGCCAATTTGAAGCTGCCATCTTGTTTATGAAAAAATGGACACTAAATTCGTAATCAGCGACCCGAAAAACCCCCGTATACCAAGTTTTGTGGCAATTGAAGGATATTTTACTACTTCCGGTCGCCATTTTGAAGCCGCCATTTTGTTTATGAGAAAATTGACACTAAATTCGAAATCAGCGACCCTAAAAACTCCCGTTTACAAAATTTCAAATTAATTGGTTAATTTTAAAGACTTTTGGCCAACTTTTCGGCCTATTGCACCACTGTGCGACGGTTCTGCTTTGCTGCTTTGGATCTGATAGAGCCTTATCTCCATACATCACGGTATACAGAAACAAGGTAATGTAATGGAGAAATGTCATTTGAGTGCTGACGTCACTTGGCACGCTCTCCCATATAAAATCGGAGTTGTTGTTGTTGTTTCTGCATTAGCGCTGACGTCACTTGGTACGGACATTTACATTACCTTGTTTCTGTATACCGTGTCCATACATTATCCGCCGTAGTGTCTCCACCAAAATCAATGTGCGAAGATAAGAAATGTGCGGAGATGAGAAGTGTGGAGACTACACACGCACACCGATATTCCAGTGGATACAAAACAGATCCATTAAAATATGTTCTGTGCCGATGCGGTGAACTTCTGCGATGACTGTGCGCGCATAAGTCAATACAGTGGATACTTGAAATAAGACTTCGAAAAGTCTTGAAGTTGTTTGTTGAGGCCTATCTTTTGTTTTCCAGTGAATATGGAAAACACAAAACATCTTAGGACAGACAAGGGTATTATTTTGAAGAGATAGTTTTCGAACGCGGTTGCCTAAGCGTACATTTCCTCAAGAAGCGGAGGTTCTCATCTGGCGCGCCAAAAAATAGGTAAAGTTCGTGATTTTTTGAAGGAAAATGACAAGACATAGGGAAATGATATTAAAAACGTAAAAATTGTACGTAAAAATTTTTTTATGCAAAAAAAAACAAAATGGCGCCCGTTATTCAGCTTCTCCGAAGGCATGTTTTTCGAAAATTGCCCAGCTGTGTATAATCTAGGGGTCAAAGATTAGCCTGAAATCAAATAATGATGACATTATTGTAAACTAGAATAAATTTGTCTCAGAAAGAGTGAACGAAATTCAAAAAAATTTTAAAATAGACGGAATGGCGCGATTTTGAAATTTGAGTGCAGTTTTCGGCTGTTTTTTTTTCATAGTTTATGACTTACAAAAAGGAGTTAAAGTTACAATTTTCAAAAAGTGCTCCACTCTTTCTATGGAGAAAATTGATTGGTTGAACCGCGTTTGAGTTATCTTGTACACAAATTTGAAAAAACTTGAAAAAAAAAGTTTTGAGATAATCGTGTTTGAAGTTTAAGCAAACGCCTTAGCGCCCCGCTGCGATCATGACACCGCGACAGTCAATGGGCTGTAGAATTCGTTCTAGTGCTCGGATCAACAAAATATTTTAAAGGAACATTCTAGACATATTTAACTTTAATAATAGGAAATAAAAAAAAAATCGAAAATTTCAAAATTCTAGATGAGAACCTCCCCTTAAGTTCATTTTGTTTGTTTTTCCAGTTTGTTCTTACGATGGAATGGACAAATGAAAAAATTGTTGAATTAATTCAATTCTACGAACAAAATAAGTTATTGTGGGATGCCGAATCAAAGGAATATAAAAATAAAAAAAATATAGTTTAAAAAAATAAAAAATACGCCTTTAGTAAAAAGATAATTTTGAATGTAAAGTTTTTGTTGCTCCAGCCAGATATGGGAACGACCTACCTTTCGAAATGTAATAAGGCGTGGGACTTTTTACCTATATTCTTATTTTATTAACACCGAAATTTTTCTAGCGCCCCACGCTTTTTTACATTCTACCTGTCATGCCCTTTCATTTGATACTCATGCCGGGGGTCGGGGAACACAATAGCAAAAATCTTCCGCCATCTTGGAACCGCCATCTTGATTTTCTTACAAAATGGTCACACGAACTATGCATATATGCCAAATTTGAAGTTGATCGGTTATATGGAAGTGGGTCAAAATCAAGTTGCAAGATTTGTTTACATAGAACATACAATGTATGCGGGTCAATTTGTATGGATGAAAAAAAGTCGACCTTTTAAACCCCCTAGCGATATTCTATGGGTAATTTTAAGCAACTTTTCCCAAGAAACCATAGGTCCAAAGTCGATTTTGAGTCTCCGGATTTTCAAAAATAGGTATTTTTTTGACAATATTGAAGATTTAATTTAACCGCTCCATTCAAAGGTTGATTTGTTTCTCCCAAATTTTAAAGTTGTATACTATTTTTTGACCTTTTGACCTTGAATTCGAAAATTGGTTTATGTTTTTCAGCAAATTTGCTACTGGTGGTTTGTAAACAACCCCTCTGACCTGAAAACGTGGACCACAACGAAAGATATAGAGCCAAAATCGAAAAAGAAAGTCAAAATTCATAAAAATCCCTAAAAAACGCATTTAATAGATTTTGAAAAAATTCTAAAAAATTTTTTTTTGTAGTCTTAAATATGTAGTTGCGCAAAGTCCCTGAAAAGTTTCAGCCAAAACGAAGGGGTGCCGAAAAATTTTGTCCGATTTGACGTGGAATGTCCCATATAGCGTTATCATGCGTTGAAAATCAAATGAGGGATAGTACATTGCGCCACAAGGGACGAAGGAGTGGCAAAAATAGTATACTTTTTTTCTAGCTCTGACTGCAAAGGTGCTAAAAACTTTTAAAAGGAGGGCCAAAAAACATCCGTGGCTTGAACTAATAACCGTGGCTTGAAAAATAATCAAGGTATTTGTAGTGTTTACACTGAAGCGTGTAAGCCAAAGTTAATAAGCACGTTTGACTCACATACTCTTAAATAAAAACAAGCCTTGGTTGATGATGGATTTTCTAACTGGAAACATGGAGCTAACATTTCCAGAATATTCATGTTCTAATGAAAGAAGTTTATCTTTTTTATGTCGATTTAAGAGTTATTTGAGAACAATAATGCTGCAGGATCGACTCAATTCGATAGCCCTATTACACCTTCATTCTGTCATCACTGATAAGCTTGATCTAGAAAAACTATTAAAGAAAGGACAATGGGGGATTTTGTATGGAGCGCGTCCCCACCTCCAACAATCATGGGACTTGTGTCAATATGTTTATTAGGATCCAAAAAAAGAGATAACTATCTGTTTCAAGTATAAAATCGATGGAATAAAAAAGAAAATAGCGTTTTTCGATATTTCGAGATACAAAAAACATCTATCTTCTATACAGGATGTATTGCATAAGGTTACAAAGCGGCCGGCTGTGGATAGGTTTTGGGTAGGCGAACAAAAAATTGTCCGGTTGGGTGGGGGGAGATATCGTAACGGTTTAGCCGCTAGGGCGTTTTGAAAATTTTTGCTAGAGTTTTACATATCACCCTGTATTTTTATAACCGTATAACCAATTTTGATGAGTAAGGTACTAGTGAACGCAGAATTCTATGATAGTAAAAACGATGGTTCAATCTTACCAATTTTCGGAGTTATGAGTCTTAAAAGTTTCAACTTCAACCACCTTTTTCTCCAAAAAATACGTAGTTAATCATTATTTTTTTTCCAAAATTGGAAAGCTTGGACAATTTACTATGAATGATGTCATCACAATTTTTATGCTACGGCCTTTACTTTTGAAGTTATAACAAAATGTGAAACTATTTAGGGATCTAACATTTTGATCGAGACAATAAAAACCATCCATTGACATGGCATTTTTCGAGATATGAATTTTCATACAAGATGAAGTGTCTCAATGAACCGCTTATTTTCTGTATTTTGGATAGCTGGGACCCGGTGCACCTCGCTGCACCCAACGTTTAAACATTTAAAATCAATCCAAACCTTCAAAATTCAACTCTTCTTAACCATTAACGAAAAACCAACTATTCCTATAAAAGTTGGAGTCATTAGATTCAAAAAACATTTATTTGAACTGTGACTAAAATTGCCTATGCATTCTGTTAAAACCATGTACGTTAAAAGATTTAAAATTAATGCAAATAGCAGCATCCACCACTCGCAATAAGGACCCTTAAATAATACCCGGGACAGACTAGCACCATTAATGACGAATATGACGTCAGAATGACGTAGACTCCATTTTACTTCCATATATTTTATATGGGTCTACGTCATTCTGACGTCATATTCGTCATTAATGGTGCTAGTCTGTCCCGGGTATAAATAATAGAAATAAGATTACGATTATTACGAACCTCTATTTGTCCATGTGGCGAAATATATTCGGCTAATTGTGGTGAACTTTGGGGCAAAGTATTCTTTCTTTGTCGTAAGACAGAACGGGGACACATAACACACCGGCGTCCTGTTTCCATAACTGGCGAAAGGTTCTCCAACAAAATCACAGTCCGGGGTCAATCACAAAGCTATCATCACAATCGGGTAAACAAGAAGGGGTCAGTGTACTTAAGTCGTAAACAAGCCGATAATGATAAACACGAGAGCAGCGATAAACGAGCGAGTGACAAATGATGATGATTTTTCGTAGCATGCTATGTTTTGTAGCAATATACAAAACAGCGAGTAGCGAGAGCGCGAGAAGATAGTGCGACAAAATATTGATCTTTTCTCGCGACTAGAGGGCGAGGTCTCCTTAGACTCGTTTCGCTTCCTCGTTGTATTGTAAATGGGCTTTAAAATGAGCAGGTAGCAACGCGTACGACGGTCCGGAGGAAGGGGAGCGGGTTGCTTCCGCACGCGTCCCTGCAACATCAAGCTAGTTCCTTGTACCTGCGTATGCGTCATTTCACTATAGCCTGTTGAATTATTTTTGAACGATGTAAGTACACCTAGGTCTCCATGAGATGGCGTAACAGAAAATTTTTTTTTCGTGGTCACTGGTTATAAGCAAAAGTTCTCTTTTAGGAGAATCTTAGTTAAGTTGGCATAGGTTAGGTTAAGAAAAAATGTATGGTTAATAATGCCTAATGACCAAAAAACAAAATAATAAAGTAATTTCAAAATCCTAAAATTCCAAGAAAACCCCACATATTTCAAAATTGTCACCGTACTAAGAAAATATCTAACCGCTTCGACACTTCGAATGAGACATGTTTCAAATCTGTTGGAGGTGGGGACGTTTTTTCCCATTGTCCTTTATTTCAGTTTATTTATAAGCGCAATACAGTCTGTGTTACGAAAATAAGTGTTTTTTTTCATATTTTTAACTAGTATAAAACCCACGTGCGTTGCAACGCCTTTAAATAAAAAGAGTTTATGAGTGCACTGTCCGCGGTAGGAAAAAAGTATAATGAAAACAACAAAAAATCTGGAAAAAATAATTTTGGATACCATATAATCACTTGGCAGCGTAATCTGTTTCCCGAAAATCATCTTTGCCGGCGTCTGACCGGTTGAACTGTGAATATCTGTCCTGTAAAGCGTTTTTTTTATTGAATTATATAAAGATGTTCATATTAATTTGAAAACGTATTTCTACCGTTTCTACCGTTTTTACTGTTTCTATATTGGTATTTAAGAAATTTCCTACATTTAAGAATGGGGCAAACTTCACGACAATAGTGGAAATGACCAGGATACACTATGGTCAATGTTCTTCCATTTGGAGATAGGATGTGAAGATTTTTCGATTTCCCAACTCTTGAACAACCTACATACAGCTGACCGGGAAATGACACTTATTAGGCAAAATTCGTCCACAGATTGGCCCCGAAATTTAAAACTTATAACCTTAAAATCCCCCAGATACCGATTTTCATTGCGGCCATTTTGAATTTATAAGTTTTGACCATAAATTCGAAATCTGCAACCTTAAAAACCCCTAGATATCCACTTTCATATTGGCGCGGCCATTTTGAATTTCGGTCATTTTGTGGCGGCCATTTTGAGTTTCGAAAATCGGGCTTCGAGGTGCATCATGGGAGACCCCCACGGATCTTCGTGCAAAATTTCGAAGCTCTGCGATCGCTGGTGCGCCCGCTATAGCGCACACATCCCACATACACGCATATACGCATACAGAAACTTTCTTTTATTAATATAGATTATTGAACTAACCGGGAAATTACACTTATTTGGCAAAATTCGTGATATATAAGTTAAAAACCCCCAGATACCGCTTTTCATTGGAATCGGAATGCAATTGGCAAACTCATCGGCCATATTGGTGCTGCCATTTTGAGTTTATAAGTTTTAATTGTAAATTCGTTATTTGCAACCTTAAAAACCCCTAGATATTCACTTTCATTGGAATCCGAATACAATTGGAAAAATTCGTCCGCCATTTTGAATTTATAAGTTCTGTTCTAAAATTCTTTATTAGCGACCTTAAAAACCCCTAGATACCAACTTTCATTGAAGTCGGAACACAATTTTCGAATTCATATTTTGGTGGCTATTTTGAATTTCGGTTATTTTTCAGCGGCCATTTTGAATTTCGAAAATCGGGCTTCGAGGTGTTTCTTGGGAGACCCCACGGACCTTCGTGCAAAATTTCAAAGCTCTGCGATGACTGGTGCGCCCGCTACAGCGCACACACACATACATATATACATACATACATACAGAAACTTTCTTTTATTAATATAAGATTAATAAATATAAAGAGTTTGAACGCTTTTATTTCGAAGTTAAAATTTTTTTATTTATTTTAAATCTTATCCCTTTTTCTTATATATATCCCTCCCGGCCAACTACCCACTCGGGCTGAACCCCAACCGCCGGCCCTGATCGTATCAACCTAAAGTCTTGTCTCTGTAGAGTGCCCGCACAATCCTTTAGATAGAACATAGTTTGAGACTTATGCTTCCTGCAAGATTTTAGTGGATACGCAATGAAAGCTTTGTCTCCGCACAGTTTGAGATTACGCGTATATTTACTTAAATTTATTTTTTATTTCTATTCCAGCCTTCCAATAGCCCTTGGTGCACTTTACGTTCGAAAATATTTCCATGCAGCCGACAAAAAGAGTGCTTTAGAAATGGTAAATGAAATTCTTGTGGCATTCGAGAAGGTCCTTAAAGAAATTGATTGGATGGATGACAACACAACGCAATTAGCTATAAATAAACTTAAAAATGTCGTTGCACATGTTGGATATCCAGATGAACTTATGGACAATGCTAAAATAGAAGAATACTACAAAGATCTCGAAATTGATAAAACGAAATACTTTGAATCATCATTGAACATAACAAGATGGGAAAAACTTATGTCTTATAATAAACTGCGCAAGCCAATAAATAAAACAGATTGGATTGATCATGCTGATGCAGTAACGGTTGATGCGCACTTTTATTTTACTGAGAATAGTATTCGTAAGTTAAACAATGTCAATTGAAATTTTTGTGTCATACATAATTTTTTTTTTTTGATTAGTATTAACTGCTGGATTAGTGCAAGGTGAATTCTTTTCTGCTACTAGACAAAAGTATATGAATTACGGATCAATTGGATTTCCTATTGGACAAATAATAACAAATGGATTTGATAATTATGGTAGACATTACGATATTAATGGCAATGCTGTAGATTGGTGGGAAGAAAGTACTATCGAAGCATTTTATGAGAAGGCTGACTGCATTATAGAGCAATATGGAAACTTTACTGATGAAGCTACTGGAATGATGGTAAAATATAAATTTTAATTTTTGTGTGAAATATTTTTTAGTATTCGGTAAAACCTTGTAACCCTAAAAAATTATGGATCCTTTACGCCCGCGGTTTCCAAACTGTGGGCGCGACCCTGAAGGGGGGCGCGGATGATTTTATCTTTTTGACTTTTTTGACTCATTTTTTAATTTCTACTTAAATTTTATTGTGTTGTTTTATTATACATCTCATCGCCATCTACGTTGAATAACTCTGACATTGTTTAGCCGATATCGGCTAATTTACACCATTCTGAAACGTCATTCAGTACCATTTTAGCTATAAGTCAATTCACACCGAAAGAACGCGCTCAAATTGTAGCGCTTTACATTGAAAGGGGTCATAAATGAATTACGTGAGGTGATTTTGACGATTTTTCGGCGGAGTCTGAAGTCACAGCCAGCTTCTCAAATTGGCGTTCGAGCCGCCTGTACACCAGGATATAGATTCAAGAAGTGTGGATCTGTTACACTTCTATTCTTCACAGCTCTCGATATTCATAACAAAAGGTTTTCAAAATCTATCTTGGCCTCTAGTATGTCAGAGCAGATGTCGTCGAATCCTGTAATATGCTTATACCCCGGCTTCACCGGCCGAACTGCGCAAGTTCGAGCAAATTAGTCTACTGAGCTTCAATTTTTGCCTGATTTCCCATACATTTTCAAATTCCGAAGTCAGGAAAAATAAAGTCTGATTTCGCCCAACAGAAACTGAAATCAAGCTTGAAAGTAAAAGCTCGCTCAAAAGAGAGTAATCAACTGGAATTCGAATGCCATTCCAGGGAGCTTTTGCATTTCTGACTGCTGGCGAAAAAGCAACAACAATTGCAGGGACTGAACTCGACTTTAGCCGGTGAAGCCACTTTTGCTGATTGAAGTGAACTTGATTTAAGGGGGTATTCTTGTTTAGAAGCCCAAATTTTAGGTGTTTTTCCGGACGCGATAAAAAAAAACAATAAATATTTTTACCATCCATTTTTTTATAAGTTTTTTAATGTTATTTAAAGAGTACAAAACATGCATAGTATTAAAAAAAATTAAATTCCAAAAAACTGCAGGCTGGCAAAGTGGGGACTGATGAAAAAATGGCATGTCCTAGTCTGCAGGATATTAGTCCTTCCAGTGACGTGAAATAGAAAACGATTAAGAATCCTTGAAGAGGAAGGATATAGTTATCGCACTACGAGAAGTTTTTAGAAAAAAAATTTTTTTTCACAAAATGGCGGCGGTTTGAATAAAACGTTTCATTTTTTCCGTTTTTTTGCCGTTCGGAATTTTTTAAAAATATAAAAAAAATTTTTTTTCAAAAACTCTTCATAGTTACTTACTATTATGTATAAAAAAGCTCTGTGTAAAATTTCCAGTGAATCGGTTGAGTAGAACTTGAGATATCATGCACACCGTTTTAAAAAAGTAGTTCCGAGAAAAACGCGTTTAAAGTTGCGCACAACAGGAGTCGTTTAACGGTGTTTTATACTCACCTTTTTTTAATCAGCGATCCCTGCTCCATACAACGTACCTTCCTCCACTTCAAATGTCACGTTTAGAGACGAGGCGAGGCGCGACTCTGATTCTCTTCTGATAGTCAGAATGCGCCGACCGTCTATTGTTCGCTCGCGCTCCAGCCGCGCTGCCGACCAGCTTTGTCGCCGCGTCACAAAAGAGCTATAGCTCCGAAAATAATTGGAATTTCGAAAAATGCTTTTAGTCCAATCAATCTACAATAGCTCCTTGCAATTTTAGCGTTAATTGCCAACAGGAAACAAAAAATATGGCTATATAGGAAAAAAATTCTAAAATTCTAAAAAAGATAGGAATGGCGAACTTAACCTAAAAAATTCCGGAAAGTGAAAAAAACGGTTTTTTGCGTATAGCAAAAAAACCTGAGCTCTGTAACTCTCTGGGAAAATTTGTGTCGGGGCACGACGACGGGAAAATTGCCATAAAGGCCAGAAGACTATCATTACAAAAAAATTGGGATTGAAGAACAGGTGGCTCGGACGGTTCAACCGCCGGGAGAATGTCGCCAAAAAAAAACGCATCCCATGCACCGGTTGTCGGCACGACTAGCGACGCGCTAGCTAGCTCGCCGGATGGGGTGGGGTCTGCGGTACATGGGTGCCGAAGGGGTGACAGTTTGAGAAAACGAAAAATCGTGCCTACACAACAAAGAAATTAACTAAGGGAGATAAGGGGGTGGAACATCGTCCAGGGCCAACGAGAGAGGCTACTCAGGGGAAGAAAAGAAGAGAAAAGGGGGTCTTTGGTCACCGGGTCATTGTCAATGGGCTACATAATATCAGACAAATATATTTGAGAGGCACTTACTTGGGCTTGGGCATCCTTATTCAGGGGACCACACCGACGGGGGGTGTCTTACTCCATCATTCCGCTTACAGTCACTTTAGTGATTTATTTAGTTTTATGTTTGTGGTTTAGTTTAGTTACTTTTTCAATTTAACTTCTATTATTCAGTTTAGTTACTTATTTATCATTTATTCTTGTTAAACATTATAATTATTTATTCCAATTTAACTCTTTTATTCAGTTTAGTTATTTATTTATTATTTGTTCTTGTTATGTTCAGTCAATTAACCGAGTATTTATCTGTTTTCGCTTAGGTGGATTTAAGTTATTTATTATGAAAATTTTATTTCTTTTGCTAAGACCTAACTATAATTTCCCTTTCACTGGCATGGGAAGGAAAGTTTATGAAATCCCCTCATTCCGTTCCGGGGATGCCATTAACACCTTTTTGATTTGTCCAATTCAAATTGTCGTTAATTATATTATTGTTGCTTCGTTTTACCTCATTTATTGTACAAATAATGTATCTAAAACTGCTGCAGTTTACGAATAAATCGAAAATGAATTATTTTTTTTTTGATAAAAATATGGTAGAAGAAAGAAAATATTTTATTTGTTTCTTTTATTGATTGTTGCTCCAATTTCCTCGGAAGTATGCCATCGCCAGATGAAACACAATAGTTACAAAAATTTTTTTTTATTTAGTTTGCGGGTAATGCAAGTGTTTTTATTGGTCTGTCACTGTTTGTAATTCTCCCTATTCTAGTAATACTTATCTTGATTTAAATTTCCTTAAAACGTGGAATGTCCAGCTTTCCAAATTTTCACACCAAGTTGACGCGCCACTTAAAGAACTGCACATAACTATTTTAGTAAAGTTGACTCAGTTAAGGACATTTATTTTTCTTTCTATTAATTTCATCGATTCACTAGGTAATTATTCAGGCCGCGATTCGTTCCAGTTATTATGTATATTTTGATGTTATATTCTTAAGTTAGATATTAATAATTAGTAGTTGTTATTTTATTTTTATTATTATTCAATAGGTAATTACTCATGCCTCGATTCGTTCGAGTTGTTATGTATATGTGAATATTATATTCTTAAGTTAGGTTTTAATAATTAATAGTTATCTTATCTTATTTTTATTATATTTCTTCGTTTCTTAATTTAATAATTATATATATGTGAATTATTCAGCCTATTAGAATGCACAAACGAGATTCAGGTAATATTTTTCTTTGTTCGATGAGAAAAATTTGAAGAAGAGAAAAAAAATATGTTTTTATATGTATATAATATTATACGTAAATATATGAACACAAGAATATCAAAATCTTTCCATGTTGCTATCCTTTTTTTTGTACATAGGCCTTTTTGTTATTATTCCAGATAGAAATTTCACAACGCTATTATTTATGTATTTTATTGGAATTTATATGTTATGATAAAACATCACAAGAATTTATTAAAATTCCACATTTATTCTTTATTTATATTATTGGAATTTATTTGTTCTTGTACTATTACTTCCCGTACCCGTTCGAAAGCACGCGGTACCGGCGGCCAGTTTAAGCGAACCCCGAAAACAACTCAACACCGACCGTTTAATGCGTGGTATTCTTGCGAGAACACATTTATAGGTTGTTTGAATTATTAGGTGTGTTCGATGACTGCTCCATCTCAAGCTGGAGCAGAAAAAATCAGCAATTTGCGTTCATTGAGACTTTTTGACAGTTCTTTTCTGCTCACAATTTCTCTGCTCTGTGTTTTTTGAGCCTGCTCTGGGTTGAGAATTCTCACTTTTTCTGCTCCACCAAATTTGTAGGAGCAGACAGAGCAGCAAAATTCTTCTTCTTTTTCTTTTGACAATTGTAAAATCGAAAACATGAAAAATTGATTTATGAATGATTTATTCGGAAAATACTTGGAAATATTAAAACTTAAACATTAATATTTATAAAAATAACATTTCGATATTGTTCAGTTGTTTTTATTAGCATATATTTCTTCTTCTAAAATTGTCATTCGTATCTAACCTCTAAAAACGGAATTTAGAGCAAAGTTGAGCAGAAAAGTGTTTTTTGAGATTGTTGCTATTTTCTGATTTTTTCTGCTCTGACATCAATTTGGCAGCTGCTCCCAACTGGGCTGCTCTGCTCTGCTCTGAACTTTTTAAGCAGTCATCGAACGCACTTATTGCAAGAAGGAATGAAACTTTTTCCCCCAGTAGATTTTCTACTCCTTGTATCTTTTCGAGATTGTTACGGGGCACAAAAAAACCGATTTTAATATCACTTGCGATATATAACCCAAGCTCTAATTTAAATAAGTCAACTCGAAGGAAACCGAAAGCGAACCAAAGATCTTGTTCATCCTCCATCCAGAAATCACTCACTATCCTCAAAACCAATTTTTTCGAACCCAGCAGACGGGACCCCGTTATCACGCATCCCTCTGCCGGCTCGCGCATTGCTCTTTTCCTCTGGCCATGAAAAATGTCTCGAGCCGGAGTGACGCGTCGCTATCGCATAAAAAAAATCGCCGTTGGGGCTCTATATGGGAGAGGGATTTACGCACGATCGGGGTTGCCAGCGTAGTAAAATTACTTTCCATTTTCATCTGGCTAAGTAATAATGCAAAGGCGAAAAACATTTACTTTCAATTTTGAAAATTGGAAGTTTTATGAGATGTTATTAATTACGATTGTTTTAAGGTGGTACCTAAAGCATAAATTACGATCATTAAAACAGGGTCTGTCTTCATAAGGAGGGACGAAAATTTCTAGAGGATGTCAAGGTTCATGCTTTCCTTTCGTATCAAATAATTATAAAGGGATTGGCTTCGTTTCAAACGGGACATAATATGAGAAATTTCTTAGGGGGGTTAGGGGTATACAAGGTTCAGATGTAATAAACCAAAACCATCGGATATACTAACATCTTTGAGCCGCTGCTTCATGATGGGAATTTCTATTCAGGGCGTGTGGGTGGTCATATACCTAGTTTATAGCTAATCCAAAAATAATTCGAATTATGGATCATCCAAAATTTTTTGTCGTATAAACGGGATAATTCGAATTATGGCTTAAACCGAAATTTTTCGGCTTAAGCCAAAGTTATAAGAATGAAATTGTAAGAATTTTCGATATTAAATACCCGTTTATACGTTAATTCGAAATTTTGGCGTAATCTTGAGTTAAATCGATTTAATTTTCCTGCTATAAACTTGGTAAATGTCACAGAGGGCGTCCGTTACAGCTCGGATTGAAAAAAATCAAATTATAAAGTTGTAGGTATTCAAATTATTTTTCGATTGATATATATAAACTTATAGGTTAGGGCACAAAATATAGGGCAAAATGGAAAAAACTGTTAAAAATCACGCTTTTTTAATTTGTTAATAACTTTTGTTTAACGCAACTTAGATATTTGTCATTTGGTGAAAATATTGCCTCTTGCTAGCTGAAAAAACAGTGTTATATTTGTTGCAAAATATTGAACACTTTCCTTGAAATTTCACTTTTTGTAAAAAAATACGTTCTTTTAAAAACGCTCTTCTTGGTCTGCGGATTCTGCTAGAGTTCCGTTCTAGAACTTAAAATTTACTTCAACGGTTGTACTATCATGTACAAGTAACAAAAAGTCTATTTAAAAGTTTTCCAATGCTCAAAATGGCCCCCAAAAATAGTGCTTATTTTGCGGAATGGTTTTTAGCTGTATTTTTTTCAATTTTTTATTTACAAAAACGAGACTAACAGCAATCAATAGCCGCTATTTTTTTGCAAGTTCAAAAAAAAATTCATCTCGTTGTCACCATCTCGAGCTAAGATTTTGTTTTTCGAAATATTCCTGAGAGCTTGTTTGTTACAACAGACATTCGAAACTTATACATGGTGTTATTTAATAGTAAATCTGCAATAAAAAAAATTTTACTATCGTTTGCACAACGGGCTAAAAAACATTTAATTATTCAATACATCGATGATTGGTTGTACAATAAAATGGTCATAGAAAACAGTAAAAATAATTATTTATTATTAATAAAATAGCTAAAAACTACACTGGTAGAAAAATTGTCTTGATTCCAGCTATTCGATAGTCTTCGTTTCGTTGTCTTGTGTAGAAAATTTTTTCAGCCTTAACATGAGAATGCTGTCTCAAAGTAAGACACTGGAAATTCTTGAGCCAAGCAATTCGTATTTCTTCGCTCAATACTTATATTTTTCGGCCAAGATATGTCTTTCTCGAGATAAGATTGTTTAATTTTTTACTCAAGAAACTAAATTTTTAATTGATCAGTATGATAAGTTACCGGGCTTTCAACTTCTAAAAATGTACCACAACTATTAAGACCGATTATAGAACTTTAATTGTTTTAAATTATAATATCATCGGTTTCGTATTTTTTTACTTCTAGTCAATTTTTGTGTTCATCCAACACAATAAAACCAAGACTATGAGTATTGCTTATTCCGAGACAATTTCCAAAACATTAGTTGCTTGGTTCAAGAAAAAGTGCGTTAAGCCAAGAATTTTTTTTATCAGTGTAACTAATTAATACTACAAACACGTTTTTGTAAATATAAAATTGAAAAAAATACAGCTAAAAAACCATTCCGCAAAATGAGCACTATTATTGGCGCCATTTTGAGCATTGGAAAACTATTAAATAGAGTTTTTGCTACTTGTACATGATAGTACAATCGTTGAAGTAAATTTTAAGTATTAGATAACTAATTATGTCGCCTGGTGTAAATATCTGCTTTTTGTAGTGACAATGCACCGCAGATAGCATGTGTTCTGACTGATGTGAAAAGAGCCGATTCTTAATATAATCTCTAGGATTAGGTACATTATGGACTTGAGATACTTAGGAGGGCATTAGGTTTCAGGGTTTTCAATTGCGCTTCTGGGACTTTTTGTTTTGTACCAGCTTAGGCCCCCACATAAGTCTAGTAGAAGTCAATGCATACGTTACATTCCCAGTTTTTCCCAGACCATTGTATAAAATGATAAGAATTTTTCATCACGTCATACACTCTTCATTCCCAGATATTTAAGTTATTTTCTTTACTTTGTATCACGTATACTTTTTATGTAATGGATTCATTATTGCTTCTCTATGTGCAATATGTTTTGATAAAACCTTTCACCATGTTGATCTGAGACTGCACCACGCCATAATTTACCTGTACTATTAATTTAACCCAGTTTTCTAGCAATTTTACACTGTTTCTTGCTGGAAAAAAATTACGTGATATTTGCCGAGACCCCTCCCCCCCCAAAACGCCTCACGTAATGGATGACCCCAAAACAATCGTTCAATTGTGAAAATTGTGCGTGCTTATCGTCAAAAATATGGGAGAAATTCGGCGCCTTGAGACAACATAATTCGTAGTTTGGTGGAGAATTTCTTTGAGTACGGGTCTATAACCATTCGACAGCGTCCGCGACGCTCCAATGAAGTAGTTGAAGTGGTAATAGAGAGTGTTGCCGATAATCCAAATCTGACGTATCGCCGCCGATCTCAAGATTTAAATGTGAGTGGAACGACTCTAAGGAAGATTATGAAGCAAGATCTTCATCTCTTCCCATACAAAGTGCAACTTACTCAAAGAATCGTGCCAACGGACAAGCCGCGTCGCTTGCAATATGGAAATGTCCTCGCAAGAATAACCGATGCCCAGCCAGGACGAAGCTCATTTTACACTCTCTGGCGGAGTCAATAAACAAAACTGTCGAATTTGGGGAACAGAGAACCCACACATCATTCGCGCAACACCACTGCACGACGAGAAAGTCCCTGTTTGGGCCGGAGTGTCCCCAAAAACCATCATCGGACTATTTTTCTTCAAAGTTCGAGAAACCCTCGACGGCGCGCACGCTATGGATGGGCGGATGTTGGCGCACTTTGTGTGTCCGCAAATGCGTGAAAAAGGTCTGACAAACTTCTATTTTCAACATACCGCAGCCGCTACGATAAAGTTCTTGCAGCGCAAATTCCCGAGACACGTTGTGTCGAAAAATTCTGATTTGGAGTGGCCTCCTCGTTCTCCGGATTTTTACGGCACCAAACTTTTTTCTGTGGGCTTATTTAAAAACTATTGCCAGCAAGCCGAAGACCTTTGACGAACTCAAAACTAATATAGGAGCCAAAATAGCTTATATAACGCCCGAAATGCTGGTCAATGTTATGCAGGATGCCCAAAAAAGAGCTGCCTTTTGCATATCGAAGGGGGATGGTAATTTAATCGACATTGTACATATTCAAAAACTGATTTGAAATAAATGGTAAAGAATATCCTAAATAAATCTTGCTCATTTGTCAAAATCGGCCAAAAAATGTCAGTCTTTCAATGTTGAAATACCGAAGGTTTAGATGGCGCACCCCATGTAGTATGCAAATTTACATAATTTATTGGGGGCGGGGGGGGGGGGCGCAAGGGGTGTTTTTTGTAACAGGAGGGCCGCAGTATCCAAAAGTTTGGAAACCACTGCTTTACATCATTATGATATTTGATATTGACTTGATTCGAAAGTGTTTTGGAATAATCCTATTTCTAATATAACTTGATCCCTTCGTCGTTTGTTTTCCGATTACAAGCATCGGTTATACTACGACGTATTTTTGTGTGAAACTACAACCACAGTATAAAAGGGATTACTTCTGAGCTCGATTATTTCGCTAAGAAAAATACAACTGATCAAATTTTCACCCTTATGTGCCTATGGAAAAATGTCAACAATTTGTTTCAAAACTCAATCCAATATCTCGTGATACTTTAAAGCTACTTACCTATGATAGCATAGTTAGAGGCCGTTCTTCCACGGGTCGATTCTTATCATACGCGACTGGGACTCTACTTCGCGTCTACGACTGGTCTTCAACTCGTTCGCGACCAATTCTCGTACACGCGTCGATTCTGTGACGACTTAAGGCCAAACCAAAATGAAAAGTAACCCAGAAGTGAAATAGAAGTAAAGTAGTCTTACTTCCATTGAAGTAGATGTAACTTCCACTTCCCTTCCATTTTGGTCACTCTCATACATTCATATGCAATGGTACCTAACTTCACTTCACTTCACTTCCCATTTATGTTTGGCCTTTAAGTAGCACATGCCCGCGACACCAGTAATCGTTGTTTATATTCGTGGCAAGATGTCTAGTGACGCTGAAGAGGAAATTTTCTTAATTTATCTTTGTCATAGAAGGGTATTAAAAGAAAAGAAGTAAGAAAATTTTGGGTGCATCCCTACATTGAAAAAAATTTAAACTGTCGTGCATTTGTATCTGTAAAGGAACTAGAGTGAGACGATAAAGTTTTTTTTGTCATTCTACTCCTATTGCTCCAGCCAGTACTATGTGAAAACCAACTTCCTTTCGAAATCAAGCTAAGAATGAAATAAATAAAGTTAATGGTAAAAATTCTAAATATAACTTACTTAAATGTAAAAAACGGTGGGACCCTATTTTCTTAACACTGGAACTTTTCGTTAGCACCCCACGCTTTTTTACATTAAAGTAAGTTATATTAATAATTTTTACCAATAACTTCATTAATTTCATTCTTAGCTTGATTTCGAAAGGTAGGTTGTCCCCATATACTGGCTGGAACAATAGAAACTTTACATTGGCCGCCATTTTGAATTTGGAGTGACGCCACACAGCCAATTGTACTCTACTTGTCATACCCTTTCATTTGATACAAAAAGCGTGGGGCGCTAGCGAAAAGTTCCGGTATCAATAAAATAAGAATATAGGTTAAGAGTCCCACGCTGTTTTATATTTCGAAATGTATGTAGGTTGTTTCCATATAATGGCTGGAGCAATAAAAACTTTACATTCAAAATTATTTTTTTCTTTATAGTTCATTTTAAAATAAAAGCGTATCTTTTAGTTTTTTTAAACAATATATAACAAGGAGCGGGAACGGGAGTAAATTTTGGCGGGAGTCAGCGGGAGCGGGAAATTATGAACCAATCACACCCAGCGAAGCGGGAACGAATTCGTCCCGTAAAATTTGTCTTCAATTCCACCAATTTCATCCCAAACTTTCTTCTGAAAATTTTTATAACCACGGTAGGAAAAATCATATAAAAAAAATATAGTTTAAAAAAACTAAAAAATACGCTTTTATTTTAAAATGAACTAAAAAGTAAAAAATAATTTTGAATGTAAAGTTTTTATTGCTTCAGCCGGTATATGGAAACCACCTATTTTTCGAAATGTAAAAAAGCGTGGGGCTCTTTACCTATATTCTTATTTTATTAACACCGGAACTTTTAGCTAGCGCCCCACGCTTTTTTACATTTCGAAAGATAGGTGGTTTCCATATACTGGCTGAAGCAATAAAAACTTTACATTCAAAATTATTTTTTACTTTTTAGTTCATTTCAAAACAAAAGCATATTTTTTAGTTTTTTTAAACTATATTTTTTATTTTTCATTTTTTAGTCTATTATATGTATGTGCTCCACCATTTTGTAGTGACCGCCATATTAGATTTGAAAGGACGTCCCAAAGCTTACTATACTATACTCGTCATACATTTTCATTTGATGCACATACCGAGTGGGTTGCAAAGAAAAAGATAATCCGCCATTTTGTGTTGGCCGCCATTTTGAATTTGGAATGACGTGACACGGCTAATAGTATTCTAATTGTCACACCCTTTCATTTGATACCCATACCGAGTGGGCTGTAAAGAAAAAGGTAAACCGCCATTTTGTCGTGGCCGCCATTTTGAATTTGGAATGAGGCCACACAGCTAATAGTATTCTAATTGTCACACCCTTTCATTTAATACCCATATCGAGTGGGTTGTAAAGAAAACGGTAGTCCGCCATTTTGTTTGCCGCCATTTTGAATTTTGAATGACGCCACACAGCTAATTGTATTCAACCTGTCATGCCGTTTCATTTGATACCCATGTTGGGGGGTCGGGGAACACAATAGCAAAAATCGACCGCCATCTTGGAACCGCCATCTTGATTTTCTTACAAAATGGTCAGATTGCATTGTCACGCGAACTATGCATATGTGCAAAATTTGAAGTTGATCGTTTATATGGAAGTGGGTCAAAATCAAGTTGCAAGATTTGTTTACATACATACATACATACAAACATACATACAGGTGAAGCTAATATAAAGCGTATAAAAATGGATTCAGTTTTACTAAAATTCATTAGGTTTTTCAATATTCATCATTTCTTCCTGCGGGAACTACGCGAATTTGTTCCCGTCATTCGCGTCATTCGCTGCATGCTGCGAACCGAAAACAAAACGATGCAATCCCGCGTTCGCTACATATAACTGACGCGTCAGTGCGAATGGTTCCATATCCCGCCATAGTTTCACGTCTCGCAAAAATTTCCTTTACCCTCCCGCTCCCGCTCCCGCGGTTTCACTTTGGTCTGTGAATGCCTTAATGCGGGACTATACATCCGGGATCCGCGGGATTTGAGCAGTAGAATGACCTATTAAAAGAACCGGGACTAATATTGCAAAGTATTAACAATTTATGTGCGTGTATCTGAACGTGATCAATGTCAAGTTACACTACGAATACGACAGGGGATTCTCCACGTGCATATGAGCGTACGGGGATTACCTTTGCCGCTAATTGTATTGTTTGTCAAACAAACTACTGACTGAGTCAAACAAAGTATTCAGGCCAATTCTGAACTACGCTGGAATTGATTAGGCTGGAGGCATAAACTCTGTTCTTTCTAAAGGCTGGAGTACAATGATTCCGTTCCGAACCGCAACGTAAGCGTACCGTTCCGTGGAGTTGGATAGCTGGCTACAATACAACCTATTCATTCCGTTTTTGACAACTATGAAGTTTAAAAGAAGTGAGTGCAGAAATAATAAAATGTTGTGTCCAAATAGAATTAATTTTTTTTATTAAAAATTTCTGGATATTTTTTTACTAATTAAATTGATTTTTCGTCGTCCACATTTATGTTTTAAATTGCCGACCACCAAATGAGGTTATGTCTTCCGACCTTTTCGTAAAAAGATGGAATTTGCTCATCTTTTCCATTCCGCACCGTTCCGAACCGTTCATTGTAGTCACCCTTCCGTTTCCACGAACACTTCCAATGAAAATTCTAACAATCCGACTTTTGACATTTATGCGAAACGGTACGGAGCGGAATCATTGTACTCCAGCCTTAAAAGTGAATTAGTGCCATGTCTGGAACTGGTGTGAATTAATGGAAATTTCACTATTTACTTTAGTAGTTCATGAATCCACTAAAAATTTGGTGAACAGGTAACAAATTGAATTATTAAAATTTAATTTTTCTATATATTACTAGCTGACTTGATTTTTATATTAGTTATTGTGGATTTTATTTATAGTCCGTGGAAATTAGCAAAAAAAAACTCACAAAAGGAGACAAAATTCCAAAATGGCTGAAAATTGGTTCACAGCTCCCTTGGGACTATTTAAGAAAACAATTTCGGAATCACAAAAAAAAAACATGGCCGCCGGAGATATCACTTTTGGCAAAAAAATCACTCAAAAACTGATTTTTTCGAAAAAAAATTTTTGATCAGTCAATACGAAACGTTATCGCCTACAAAAAGCCCTCTTGTCATTTTTTCGAAAACATAACCCTTTCGAAGTTATTCAAGGTATTTTTTTGGCCGAAAAGTGATTTTTGAGAACTTTCCGGGAAATTTTATATATACGGTTCACGTTTTATACTGTTTATCTTAAGAGTTGCTTAAATTAATAAATTTAATGTGCTTTATTTTAATCACTCCAGGTCTTCATTGAACAGTATTCATGGCAAGCTAAGATTTATATTTTGTTTTTCAATATTTCAAATGCTAGCAAATTCATAAATCATCTTTATCCCTTATTTAAAAAACACTAAAAATTTACTACAGCTCGATGGAATAAATACCCAAAGTAAAAATATCGCTGATAATGGTGGAGTAAAGGTGTCTTATCTTGCATACAAGCAATGGGTACAAAAGAATGGTCCAGAACTTAAACTTCCAGGTTTACAATTTTCACCACAGCAATTATTTTGGATATCACTGGCTCAATCTAGGTGTTCCAATTACAGAAGAGGTAAAAAAAACTGGACATACAAAATACATTCATTTGTTTTTATTTTTAATCGTTTTCCAGAATATTTAAAATCAGAAATAGAAACAGGAGTTAACTCGCCTGCTCATCTTCGTGTGCAAGGTATTTTGGGAAATTCGGAATACTTTGCAAAGGATTTTAATTGTCCGAAAGGAGCACCAATGAATCCAAATCATAAGTGTGTATTTTGGTAGATTTAATGTAGTGTATAAGTAGTAGCAGAGTTAAGAAACTTCACTTTATTTGTTGAATCAATTAATTGCTATTAATCATAATAATTTAAGAATAAATCTTTTTTAAAAAAATACAGTTATTTGTAAGCAATAGTACCTTTGTCTATTATAAATATTTCTCCGTTGAGTCACCACTTTACGGATAACGAAGAGGAAGATATCATGAAGGGTAAATATCTACGGTAATTCTAGTAAGTGTTATTTTTCCAGTGGCACCTTTTGTATGAAGTAAAATCAACTTGAAGATAAAATGAATTGCCACATGTATGACGGAGCATAACTTGAGTACGGCTTGACCGATTTGGCTGATTTTTTTTGTTATATTCGTTATTGTCAGTTTATATTAATAGTATTTTTATAAATCAAAATTGTATAATAAAAAAATACGTCAAAAGCATTTCACTGCCGGTCTCAGCTAATAAATATTAACAGCATGAAATTCGTATATGGGGTAAAAAAATTAAATATGCTTAAAACGCCAAATTGAAAAAAAGTATGCATTATGCCGGGTTTTCATTAGTAGAATTAGCGGTAGAGTAACTGGCGTACTTTTAAGTGGTAGAGTAACTTTACCACGGTGCTATCCCACTCTAATCTACTATAACCAAGTTTTCATTAGGCGAGTTCACAGGATAGTTAGTACTCGCCCAGTATACTCTACCACTAATTCTACTAATGAAAACCCGGCATTAAGGTCCTCTTCATGAATTTTTCTCTAATCTTGCTCTCTTTGCGGAGTGTTGTAAATTTTCTTCGTCAGATGAAACAAAACTGAACGATTCTTTAATGTTTTCGAAGGTTTCGTTGAGTACTGTTTCAGTTACAGTACATTGATCTGTTTCCATTTTTTTCGAGTCACTTTCACCTATAGGAACTTGTGGAAGTTCAGCATTTGAGCAATTTTCTAAATTAAAACAATTTAAACCCAAGTTAGTACATTTCAGACCATGTTTTCTACAGGCGAATTTTACAGAAGAACAACCCTTTTCTTTGAAATAATAGTAAAGAATTTATTTTCAAAACTCTCCAAAACCCTTATCATTGTAGATCCACTTCATTACCTATTCTATGAATACATATTGTTCAGTAAACTTTTGATTTCGAGTAAAAACCAAAAATTGTTCATAAATACATATTTGGGATGTGCATTTCTTATGTTTTGTTGGATTATAAGGCCATTCATACACGAGGGACCACGGTTCTGCAACCAGAAGCTTTGCTGCAAGTTTTCTGAAAATACACGGAGCAACAGCGATGGAAGCAGCTTTTGTATTGCTACGTGATATTTGTTCGTATTAGTGAGATGTCAAATTTTTTATTAAAAACAAAATGGAGGTTTTTTTTTGCTGTTATGAAATAATCTTAACATATAAAAACTACGTGTCACAAGGTTTGTTCACGCTAATCTCCGTAACCGCCCCACAGATTTAAATAAAAATTTGGGAATGTGTAGGGTTGGTTCCAGATTGAAAGATAGGATAGTTTTGGTTCAGATAAGTGAAGCTGTTCTCGAAATATAGAGAAATTCAATGTTTCACTGATTATATTTAAGTTGGCGGGGCGAAAAAATATTTAATTTTAATTGTCATGTACATATAATGTGACAATGTATGAATTAGTGTATTGAGTGTACTGAGTGTACAGTGTGTACAGTATGTACAGTGTACTGTGAACTGTGTACTATATACTTTGTACTATGGAATGTATACTATAACTACCGGAGCCCGCAAAAACACACCAGTTATGAAAGATATAATTTGTATACAAAATAAAAATATTTGTGAACATTGGGAAACCTTTAAAATATTAGCATCCATTGTTCTTTTTATGCTTCCACCGAAAAATGCGTAAAAGCTTTTAATTGGTGCGATTAAATAAAGTGTTAATAAGAAAATATATAAATGTCGAGTTTTTGCATTATGCCTCAGATTGCGGTACATCTTGAAAACGGTCAAGGTGTATATTTCACTGAAGAAAATGCTCTCCAACGAGCTTTCCAGCCACCAAAAACTACACTTACTGAATTTTTTACACTGTGCCAAAAACCTGATATTTTCGGACAATTCGCAACAACATGTTATATACCGACGTCCCTCTCTATTATACATGGAACAAATCAGGTAAAAAATGGAAGCCACGTAGACAAGGCGAACCACATCCAACTATCGGACGCGTATTGAAAGCAAAGACATTTGGACGACTTTACACAGTACATCCAAAACAACGTGAATGTTTCTTTTTGCGTTTGTCCAACGTCTTTCGAATTTTTACGAACAGTCAATGGTCAAATATTCAATACATTTCAAGATGCATGTCGCGAGTTGCAATTGCTGGAAGACGACAATTATTGGGATCTGACACTTACTGATGCAGCATTTGCATCCACGTCGAATAACATTCGTCAACTGTTCGCAATTATATTGACGACATGATACCCAACAGAACCATCGGTTTTGTGGGAAAAATACAAGAACGGCATGACTGAAGACATACTTCGCAGAATTAGACAAACAAACCAATATCCAAACTCTCGAACTTTTATAGGAATAATTGGTTTTTCGTTAATGGTTATAAATATTTGTTGAAGAGTTGAATTTTGAAGATTTGGATTAATTTTAAATGTCTTAAGGTTGGGTGCAGCGAGTCGAAAAGGCATCATCTTTGTTTATTTACGCGCCGGAAAACAAATCCAAAATCATAGTTTACCAGCAAGTTTTGTAAAAGAATACACACATAGGTAATTTTGGTCACACTTAATATGAAAGCATATTGAATCTGATGTCTCCAAATTTTAAAGAAATAAGTATTGGTTCTTTCCTTAGATATTGCGAATAGTGTGATTTTCAATATTTGCATTAATTTCACATGTTTTGACGAACACAATTTCGCAATATAAGAGAAAATAAAAGTTGGTTTTTTGGCATTGCTTTTTCCAACTATAAAATATTTGTTTCATTTTTCGATTTTGTTTTATTGTTCTCGAAAAATTTTGTTATTGAAGACTTCTAGATTTAAATTAAAAAAAGCTATAGAAAATGGCCCTCGAATTTCGAGTGCTGGATGCTGCTATTTGCATTAATTTTAAATCTTTTAACTTTCATGGCTTTAACAGAATACACAGGCAATTTTGGTCATAGTTCAAATAAATGTATTTTGAGTCTAATGACTCCAACTTTTATAGGAATAGTTGGTTTTTCGTTAATGGTTAAGATGAGTTGAATTTTGAAGGTTTGGATTGATTTTAAATGTTTAAACGTTGGGTGCAGCGAGGTGCACCGGGTCCCAGCTATCCAAAATACAGAAAATAAGCGGTTCATTGAGACACTTCATCTGTGTATAAAAATTCATATCTCGAAAAATGCCATGTAAATGGATGGTTTTTGTTGTCTCGATCAAAATGTCAGATCACTAATAGTTTGACATTTTGTTATTTGGAATCAAAAATACCAAAAAATTGCCTTTTTCAAACTCTCCTACTGTATATTAAAATTCATATCACCTGATTACTACTATTGGCTTATGGGAGCAGCATAGGCGCGCCGGATCCCAACTAGTTTATTTAAAAAAATTCACTCATTCACTTTGAATTCTCAATAATTAAAAGTTTTTTCTTATTATGTACAAATTTTGACAAAATTTTACTGTTTGAAAGTTTTTTTTCATCGCCAAAGCATTGATTTCTCATTTGTGTGAGTGCATGCTTTCCGTGTTCGCAGGCCAAAGGCAGGAGCACAAAAGTCTCCACCGGAGCACGAAACTCTCCACTTATTGCATCTCCGCACGCCTCCCTTGCCCGAAAAAAGCTTTTGCTTTTGCCTAACAGTCCTATGTACGACGATCTTAGAAGGTATAAAAAAGCACACTATACTTTTTTCTTAATTAAATAAAGTAAACATACCCTGTTAAATCCCATTTAATTTAATCTAATTTAATTTCTAAGAACTAGAATTAATTTATAAGTCATGCAAATTTTCATTTTCCCACATTCAATTTTTATTATCAAAATAAATTTTTCACACAGATCACATTACATCCGCCCATGCACCTGTTTCTTGGCGCAAAACGCTGATTTAGCGTCTAGCCTTTTGCACCAAGAAAGCAAGGTCAAGGTGCATGTGCACTCAATGCATTTTTCACTTTTATCAGCAATTTAAGTTAGTTTTTTAAGTTAAGTTTTGTTGACATGGTTGCAATTAGGTTTAAATAAATTGAGTCTTAATTTAGACATCATAGACATCAGTCATTTATTTTTCCTTGTGAATAATTTTTGTACTTTCCAGAATCGTTGCCCAGGTAATGAACCTGGGCAACATACAACCCTAAAACCATATTTCGGCTTATTGTTCAGGTACTGTACCTGAATAATATTCAAACAATATTAACACTATTGACACAATCTATATTATTGCACAGATATAGGATCTGGGCAATAGGATAGATATTTCGCCAAGTAAAGGAATTTGGCGCAAACATAACCCCGCGATTCTAGATCATAGAAATCTAACAATAGTCAGAAAATGAGTAAAAAGCTCAAAGCTCTTGCCCCTTCGGTGGAGACTATGTGCTTTTGTCAGAAAAAGAGAGGATTTGGTATTCTGGATGTTAGATCTAACAAATGGAGGGGAATTGTAAGCTTTGAAAATCTAACTATAGCCAGCGGCTCGCGAGCTGGCTGTTATGGTCGTATTGATGATTTAGGTATTAGTACAGTACAGATGTAATATTGATGCGTCAAAAATTCTTGGAAGGATGATTTTTCATAAATCGTTAATGGAGCATAAAAGAAGCTTAATTCTAAATTTGAGGGAAATTTCGAGTGGACGTTTTTTGGAAAACTCAAAAAAATTTTGAAAAGCGTTTTTCTCTGAATCTACGCATTTTAGAGAAAAGTTGTTTGAACAAAAAATGTAGAGGACATTGTTACCTACAATTTGTTTCATAGAGGTTAGGCTGTACAACTTCAAATACAGAAGCTAGGTGGCGCCAAAGTTTCCAAAAAAGTGTTTTTTCGGTTTTTGTCCCAGAATAAATGGTTTTTTTACAAAAGTGTAAATCAGTAAATTGTTCCTCTTAAAAATGTCCACAACATTTATTTAAACTTTTTTTCCCTCCGACTTACCGTTCCAAAGTTATAGCGTGCTGAAGTGTGAGAATTGTGCTCTGAAGATGGCACACAGGTTAATTTGAGTACAATCTTTTTACAAAAAAAACACACACTCATTTTACAAGAGCAAAGTTTTGACGCTTACACTCTCGAAAACTCGCATAGCAACTGAAAAATGGACGCTTCTTAGCAACAATAGCACCGTTAACTACAAAGCGTAGCATTTACTGCCTATAACTTTGGAACGGTAAGTCGGAGGGAAAAAAAGTTTAAATAAATGTTGTAGACATTTTTAAGAGGAACAATTTACTGATTTACACTTTTGTAAAAAAACCATTTATTCTGGGACAAAAACCGAAAAAACACTTTTTTGGAAACTTTGGCGCCACCTAGCTTCTGTATTTGAAGTTGTACAGCCTGACCTCTATGAAACAAATTGTAGGTAACAATGTCCTCTACATTTTTTGTTTAAACAACTTTTCTCTAAAATGCGTAGATTCAGAGAAAAACGCTTTTCAAATTTTTTTTGAGTTTTCCAAAAAACGTCCACTCGAAATTTCCCTCAAATTTAGAATTAAGCTTCTTTTATGCTCCATTAACGATTTATGAAAAATCATCCTTCCAAGAATTTTTGGGCGCATACCCCGATTTTCCAGCCCAGCTGTACTGTACTATATTAAATACTATGACTAAAATTTTAATTAGGCTAGTGCCAAAGCGGATTTTTTGCGATTTGCGGTGAAGCATGACCTCCTAGAGGAAAATGTTTCATACAAAAGTTGTAGATAATAAAAAGATTAAACTTTTGTATATAACATATTTTGACATAACCTCAAATTTTTTTTTCCCGTAAAAATAATTCAAATTACATAAAAATTTGTAAGAGTATACCTTGTGTTGCGTTAAATAAGCATGATTTTTTTTTGTTTGGATAACGGATAGTTTCCTAGAAATTCACATTTTTCGAAAAAAAATACCCTAATCTTGCATGGACAACTTTATTGATGTTTTTGTCGAATTTTGATGTTCAATAAGTGCTCATTTAACCATTGAAATGTCTAGTTTAAAATGGTCTATAAATTTTGATACTTTATTTTCATTAAACCGCTTAAAATTAAGAAAAACCGAACACCAGATTTTTTGAATCACGTACATCACTCTTGTTTCCTCAGACCTGCTCAATTGTGTACAAAACTGGAGAATATCCAGTGAACACTCCTTTTCTGACCATAGAGTCATTCTTTTTAATTTCAATACGTGCTCAAGTGTGAAGAAGGCCCCTGGTTACAGGAATGTCCGAAGCACAGATTGGGCCGTATATAGACAATTGGTGGAAAGATCACTTCCCGAGGATGTTCCCACCCATTTTTGGAACGCTGAAGATCTCGAAGATCAGGTGAAGAATCTCAGCAACCTCTTAAATAATGCATTGGAAGCAGCCTGTCCCATTAAGAAATACAGGGGTAAAACCAAACCTCCTTGGTGGAACAGTAAGCTTCTCAAACTAAGGTCTGAAAGTAGACAGGCCTTCAACAAAGCCAAACGGTCTAACTTGCAATATTAAAACTTTAAAAATATTTTAAAATACGCATTTTACTTACTTCGATTTTAATTATTATTTTCGCGCAGCCGGCACTCAAACGTAAACAAACACAAAAACAGAAATTACCTTGTTTCTGTATACCGTGAACAAACACCGGCTAACATGATTGAGCGAACTGCTGAAGGGGAAGTCTGACAATTCAAAGTCTCCAAAATCGAGGGGAAAGCTTTACGCCAAAGCTCTTTTCGATACCTGGGGTCGAGTTGTTAGATCTGACAACAATCTAACAACTAGAATCGCGGGGTTAATTAGGCTAGTGCCAAAGCGGTTTTTTGCGATTTGCGGTGAAACATGACCTCCTAGTGGAAAATGTTTCATACAAAAGTTGTAGATAATAAAAAGATCTAAAACTTTTGTATATAACATATTTTGACATAACCTCAAATTTTTCAAGAAAATGGCGGAAAAACGATTTATCAGTTTTTAATTTTTTTCTCCCGTAAAAATAATTCAATTTACATAAAAATTTGTAAGAGTATACCTTGTGTTGCGTTAAATAAGCATGATTTTTGTTTTGTTTGAATAACGGATAGTTTCCTAGAAATTAACATTTTTCGAAAAAAAATACCCTAATCTTGCATGGACAAGTTTATTGATGTTTTTTTCGAATTTTGATGTTCACTTCATCTGCACTTGCTCATTTAACCATTGAAATGTCTAGCTTCAAATGGTCTATAAATTTTGATACTTTATTTTCATTAAACCGCTTAAAATTATGAAAAACGGAACACCAGATTTTTTGAATCACGTACATCACTCTTGTTTCCTCAGACCTGCTCAATTGTGTAGAAAACTGGAGAATATCTAGTGAACACTCCTTTTAATGTCAATACGTGCTCAACTGTGAAGAAGGCCCCTGGTTACAGGAATGTCCGAAGCACTGATTGGGCCGTATATAGACAAGTGGTGGAAAGATCACTTCCCGAGGATGTTCTCACCCATTTTTGGAACGCTGAAGATCTGGAAAATCAGGTTAAGAATCTCAGCAACTCAGGTATTTAATTTCATCAAGACGTGGGTTTAAAACATGGAGTCAGATGCAAGAGGATTAATATTTAGTGTTTTCAAGTTGCTTTTGCAGCTTGTAGAGGAACATGTGCGGTCTGAAATATAGGGGTAGGTGATTGTTAATGTTTACCCAGTGCTCAAATTGCAATTATTTTTGGTAAATGTATAGTATAACTGCCCCCACCTCAGATTTTTTGAAAATTTCAAATTTTATGTATTTTGGTGCGTAGAATCCATTTCTGAAAAAATTAATTGCCACTGACGCACCGTTTATGAGTTATGCAATTTCAAAGTTGCATAATTTTGTTTATTTCAAAAGTGGAAACAGCCATATTTCCTCTCCGAATTTTTTGCAATTTACATATTTTATGTATTTTGATGCATACTTTTAAATAAACATTGTATATAAAACGAAATAAATATTTAAACCAGTTGTATTGGCTGCTTTACAAAAAAAAGCACAAATTCATCTTATAATTATTAGATTATCATGTCCCATACGCTTTCTATAAAATTAACTTTTTTTTTTGGTAAAGCAGGCAACATTTGAATGAACCATTTATTTTATTTTATATAATTGAAGGGGAAATCTGACTATTCAAAGTCTCCAAAATCGAGGGAAAAGCTTTACGCCAAGCTCTTTTCGATATCTGGGGTCGAGTTGTTAGATCTGACAACAATCTAACAACTAGAATCGCGGGGATAGCAATGGCATCTATAATTTGTTTCTGAATAATCGTCGCTAGCGTGAATATAACAATTTTCTGGTAATTTTTGAAGTGAAAACTTCTTTAGGCACGTTGGGCACTTTTTGGCCCGGGGGAAAAACTAAAAACTCGCGTCATGCTACCGTACCATTTCTGCGCTTCTTTGTTGCGCCGCGTCATGCTACCGTACCATTTCTGCGCATCTTTGTTGCGCATTCACTTTGAGCAACATTTGTGGGAAAAAATTGCTTCCTTGCCTTCCCTTCTATAGCCAGCTAAATTTTGTGTATCAAAGAAATGTACCCATGTATCTTAAACGTAGCTGGCAACCATACGAAGAGTGTGAGGAATTGACGTCACTATCAACATTCTGTCTGTGCCACCCACTCCCACCCTTCGTAGCTATTTTGCTTCGCAACCGTAGCCTTGTACCACAGATAAGTAATATACAGATTAGTCCATGGAAATGGTACTTTAACATTGCAAAAATGCAGGACAAGATTTTTTTCTTGGGTTGTGTAGGGGGGGTCGGTGTTAGCTTAAATTTGAGTTTTCGAGTTCCCCACCCCCCCCCCCCCCCATTTGGCCGCCATCTTGGAAAAGGTGTGCAAATGGTTTTTCCACTATATCTCCGTAACAGTACATCTTACAGAAAATTTATAAACAGACTTTTTGTTTAGAATTAAATTATCTACAATTTATTCTTTAAGGGTATTGTCGTAAATTGAAGAATTAAGAAATTATAAGCCTTAGAACACAAAAATTAGTCACAATATTTTCTTTTAAAGGCTATAACTTTTTTCCCGTCAATTTTAACAAAAAAAATAATAACAAGTTTTTTGTAGAGGGTTTCATAAGGAATAATTTCCATTCATTCTTTTTTTAATTTCATTCACTACGAAGGGTTCACAGCGCCCCGAAGGTATCAAAGTGACAGATTTTCTGAATAATTTTTTACGATTTTACCTCCTCCTCTCCCTAGAGTTTCTCAAAAACAGGTAGCAAGTAATAATAATGTATGAATGACTTTCCGTTTGAAGAAATGCCGATGTTTGAGTAATGCAATAAAATTATTTATAACGGTTTTTTATTATTGTTATGGTATGTTTTACAAGGTACGAGATGGTTTAAAATAAAATTCTTTGAATAATAACATGTATTAGTTTCTCCAATTTTTGAAAATAATTAATTCTTCAATTTACGACAAAACGCTTAAAGAATAAATTGTAGATAATTTAATTCTAAACAAAAAGTCTGTTTATAAATTTTCTGTAAGATGTACTGTTACGGAGATATAGTGGAAAAACCATTTGCACACCTTTTCCAAGATGGCGGCCAAACGGGGGGGGGGGGGGGGGGGGTGGGGAACTCGAAAACTCAAATTTAAGCTAACACCGACCCCCTCTACACAACCCAAGAAAAAAATCTTGTCCTGCATTTTTGCAATGTTAAAGTACCATTTCCATGGACTAGATGCCCAGTCGAATAGGCGAAAAGTGTTCCATGTTGCCGAAAGCGATTAATCCAAGCAAAATATTTAAATGTTGCAGCCAAGTGTGTTAAATGTAGCTGGCTAGAGCGTGGCAACTTTTGGTCGAATTCCAGCAACACAGAGAAGCGGTGTGAGAAGAAAAATAGCTACGAGGGGTGGGAGTGGGTGGCACTTTGAATTTTGAATTTATAAGTTCTTATCATAAATTATTTATTTGCTATCTTAAAAACCCCAGATACCGATTTTCTTTGGAATCGGAACAGAATTGACAAATTCGCCGGCTATATTGGCGCGGCCATTTTGAATTTATAATCATGCATATAATCATGCATATAGAGTTACCCTTCTAATTCAGAAGGTACACTTCTTAGCTGGGCCAAGAAAAATTTACCAGCTCAGCACAATTAGCACTGAGATAGGCTCAACTAAAGCATGCAACATGTAAATTGAATATGCAATCCCGAAAAGGTCACACCCCGCACATTTTTATATGCAAGGTGTGCCCCCCCAGAGATTGCACACTCAAGTCAGTCAAGTAGTCAGTCAAGTCAGATTGAAAAGACTCCTTTTAAGGACGTCTTTACTAACGCTCACGCTAAAAACATCGATATTTCTATTCACATTAATGAACATGCGATTAACAGGCTCGAATCTGCCGTAATTCGTGTTAGAGGAGTTGGTGTGTAAGAGAGGTGGCCCTCTCAAATTGTATCTACTCTCTCTAAACGACGCACGGCGACTCAGAAAACCTGAGTCAACCTTTCCATTAAGGAGCTGATGAACAAATACAACATCGGCAACCTCACGACGCTTGCAAAGAGAGCTTAAGTTGAGTAACTTAAGCCGAGATTCATATGGTGGAAGAGCTATTGGGTCATCCCAAGGAAGATGATTCAGTGCGAATCGAACGAACCTCCTTTGAACTGACTCAATTTTTCCAACGTGCGAAGAGTAGTGAGGAGACCAAACCTGGGACCCATACTCGAGTAATGGTCTGACAAGAGAGATATAAAGGTGTTTAGTAATCAAGGGGTTATTGAGTTCTTTAGACCACCTTTTTATAAAACCCAGGACTAAACTACCTTTGGAAGCAATATAGTTAATGTGGGCAGAAAAATCGAGTTTACTATCAAATCTAATCCCGAGATCTTTTACAAAATTAACACGACGGACACTCTCATTAGAAAAGGTGTAGTTGAAAATTATAGGACTACGACCTCTCCCAAAAGTCATGGTTTCACATTTACTAATATTGAGAACCAGGTTGTTGTTCACACACCAAGAGTAAAAGGTGTCAAGGTCAGCTTGCAAAAGTTTGCAATCCTCGATACTTTTTATGTGACGATACAATTTGATGTCATCAGCGTAAATCAAGATTCTACAGTGTCTTAGCAAGGGAACAATATCATAAATTGATAGAATAAAGAGCAAGGGACCAAGATGACTTCCTTGAGGAACACCGGATGACGCTTCAATGGTTACTGATTTGGATCCACGAAAAAGAACTTGGTTGGTCCTGTCAGCTAAGTAAGACTGGAACCATACTAGAAGGGCTCGCGGAAAGCCTAACATCCTTAATTTGAGAAGCATAATGGAGTGAGAGAGCTTGTCAAATGCCTTACTAAAATCAGTGTAAACACAATCAGTCTGGCAACCGGAAACGAAGCCCTCGACAGTATGAGAAGTGAACTCAAGTTATTATAAGTTATTATCATAAATTAGTTATTTGCTACCTTAAAAAACCCCTGGTACCGATTTTCATTGGATTCGGAAGGCAATTGGCAAATTCGCCGGCCATATTGGCGCGGCTATTTTGAATTTATAAGTTCTGATTATAAATTCGTTATTTGCTGCCTTAAAAACCCCCAGATACCGATTTTCATGGAAATCGGAACACAATTGGCAAATTTGGGTGGCCATTTTGAATTTCGGTTATTTTTTGGCGGCCATTTTGAATTTCGAAAATCGAGGTGCCGAAGCTTCGGTCGGACACTAATAATTTATTCGACTGTGCATATCGAATCATTAAGCAACACAGTCAGTGTATCGTCGAGCAAGTATCCGTGGACATCAGTCTTTTCGTCAGTCTATAGTAGTCCATCGTCGAGTGAGTGCACCTGCGGTTCCCGTTTGTAACTGTGACTTTCCCACAAGCATTGCTCTGGAACCATTGATAATGTATATATATGTCAATCTATATTAATAAACGAAAGTTACTGTATGCATGTATGTGGGTATGTGTGCGCTATTGCGGTCGCACCAGTCATCGCAGAGCTTTGAAATTTTGCACGAAGGTCCGTGGGGGTCTCTCATAATGAATTTCAAAATTGCCACCCAAATATGAATTGGCAAATTGTGTTCCGATTTCAATGAAGATTGGTATCTAGGGGTTTTTAAGGTCGCTAATAACGAATCTGTGGTCAAAACTCATAAACTCAAAATGGCCGCTCCAATATGGCCGACGAATTTGCCAATTGTGTTCCGATTCCAATGAAAGTGGATAACTAGAGATTTTTAAGGTTGCAAATAACGAATTTATGACCAAAAAAATTCAAAATGGCCGCACCAATATGGCCGATGAGTTTGCCAATTGAGTTCCGATTCCAATGAAAATCGGTATCTGGGGGACTTTAGGGTGGCCGCACCCATACGGTGTCCGTGTTCGGTTTCCGAACTCGGCTCGGGCCGCCATTTCCTTTATTGTCGTGAAGTTTGCCACATAGTTAACGGGAGACGGTCGAATGGCGAGTTTTCTGCCCCACAAAACAGAGATTTAATTCGGTTGGGCTGAGGGTTAGAAACCCGCTTCCATAAAAACACCATTGCCACGAATCGGCAAACAATGCCTCGGAACCCGATGGACAACACGACGACGACCTTTGCTTTTCCAACCAGGACACGAATAGGATCATGGAATGTGAGAAACACTGCTTCTTGATGGACGGCTGGATGAAGTCCTCAACGAGATGAATCGATGAATCAAGTTCATGGGACTTAGCAAGACCAGATGGCACGATGTGGGGGAACATATCTGCCCAAACGGTGAGTCCTTCTTATATCTTGGCAAAAACGAAACCGAGAGCCGTAGTAAGTGTCTTTGGCGAAATACTCACCAAAGAAGCCAGGTGCAGCCTCATTAACTGGTCACCAGTTTCTGAGAGGATAGCTTCAATGCTATACCTCTTCATAAGCCTATGATAACATGATCAGAGTAGAATTCTATAAACCATGAGACATTACGGCATTCCAAATGATTATGTAGGTTGCGCCAGTTCACACGATGCCATACGTGTGTTGAGTAAAACCGGTTTTATTCGTAAATTGCTTCCGTTCCCTCCCCTCTCTCATCTATAAAACCGGTTTTACTTGCCATGAATATGGCACGTATGAGGAGGTCCGTTGGCCATGACAAATATAATAAGCCTACTATCCCAGAGGTTTTTGATGCAACTCCACGCAGGGTCGTCCCTCTTTCCACGTCTCCCCCCTAAATAATATGTCTTCTTTCTTGGCTTCCCATTTTATAGTAATTCCATACTGCCTATGTATGTAAGCACAATAACCGAAGAAGTGGAGGTCATGATGAAAATAAAGTTAGGTTGGTTGCTGTGGGCAGGACATCTAGCCCGTCCAAGACAAAAGGAACTAGCCCGGGCACATCATTTGCGGTTGGGTATGGCGAACGCATACATTTGAGTTCACAATTTTTCGCAAAGTCACAACAGTCCTAACCATCGTGCAATAAAACAATCAGAAATGACGAGGATGATGGAATTATAGCTCAGTGATCTAGGAGGAAGGTGGTGTTCGTATTGAACGTGGGAATTTGTCTGTTGTGGATTTAATACATTAAGAAAAACATATTCTACATGGTCACAAAGGTGCAAAGAGTCCCATATGCAAAACTCCATCGAAAGCTTACAAGATGTGAAGAGTTACAACTTTAGCAAACAAATCACGTGCCCATAAAACCAGTTCTCCGCCAAATACTACATAATACCACCAATGGCAAACCGACAAAAATTATTAAAAAATCAAGAACCGGTAAATTTTGCAAATTTCAAATTAATTTTTGGTGCTTGATTTTTGGCAAACGTTATGAAAGCTCGCAGAGGGCGGATATCGAAATATGCACAACTTTTTGCTTACAATTTTTAATCGAATGGAAGGAAGGTGTTCACTAATTTAACATCAGTTCTTCGTTTCCTGCCGCGGAGTTTGGTCCAATTAACTTATAGAAATTATAAAAGTGTTGATGACTTTGTGTTATGATTGAATTGTTTATATTATTTATTTGACAAGAAAATAAGCTTATTTTGAAATTGAAGTATTTAAATATATTTTATGCGTAAATTAAAAAATAAAAATAAATGGTAGTGAAGTGAATAATTATAAAGAAAAAGATACAAAACAAAAATAAAAAAGTGAAATAAGAAAAAAAAATTAACTCAAACTCACATTTCGCTAGTCATGGACCCGGCAGATGAGATCGCAAAAAAGTAAGTTCTGTTCAATTGCAATCAAAACTTACATAAGAAGAAATTAACAAAAATCAAGTTTTATTTTATTCATGATTAGTTTCCTCGTGTTTATCAATTAACTACAGAATTAACGATTTTGAGGGGATTGGAAATTTTTAAAAGAAATATGGCAAAGATGCGACGTCAAGTTTGTGGAAATTCTATTGTTTGTGCATAAACTTGATTGTTTATCTGGCTTTTTTATGCACAGGTTTTAAGAAGAGGTTGTTTCCTCAATTCAAGATGGACAAGGTAGTTAAAAAGTCGCAAAGATTACGTCGTCATTGGAAATCATTCTTACTTTATGATAACATAATAAATGCTGACGTCCTCTTAAATCGGCTCGGAACTGATGGAATGTTGCTATTATGTTTATGATGAACGATTTTTGCGTAGTGTAATCGTAGGATTAATTAAAGAATACACTTTTTAAATGTTCACACAAAACTTAATTATTAACACAATTCAATGTTAAAACACAATTCTTAAAGTTCACTCTTATCACTTGAGATTTAATATCTCAGACTTCTTCTTCTTGAATGGCGCTACAGTCCTTGCAGGACTCGGGCCTCTCGAAGTCTCCTCTTCCAGTCATCTCTACGTCTTGCTAGCTCTCTCCAATTTGTTATACGAAATTTGCGTATATCTGCTAGCACGTCATCTATCCACCTATTTTTGGTCGTCCTACTCTTCTTCTTCCTGATGGTCTACCATTAAAAATCCTGGCTAGCATTCTATCTTCTGAAGCTCGTACAACGTGTCCGAGCCATCGCAGTCGCTATATTAATTTCGTCATACATTTCTTGAAGTTCTTCGTTTGTCCTAATGCGCCATTCGTTCTGGTTAATCCTTACAGGACCAAATATTCTTCTTAAGATCTTCCTTTCGAAGATTCTAAGTTGATTTTCTGTTTGTTGGGTCAATGTCCAAGCCTCAGACCCATAGCATAGAACTGGGCGGATTAATGTTTTATATAGTCTGACCTTGCACTGTCTTGAAATTTCTTTGTTTTTTAGGACCGGGACTAGTGCGAAATAGGTTTTATTTGCGGCTACGATGCGTCTATGGATGTCGTCCTTTATCTTATTTTCTGCAGTAAGCATTGTCCCTAAATAGATAAAGTTTTCTACAATTTCCACACTATGATCGTCAAGGCTGATACTTCGCCCTAGTCGTTGTCCTCGTTTTGATACGATCATATACTTTGTTTTTGTGTCATTTACTCGTAGATTAAACTTTGCTGAACTTTGGACAATTTTGGAAAAGGTTTCTTTTACATCTTGCGCCTTGCGTCCAATTATGACTATGTCATCTGCGAAGGCTAGTACCTGAATGTTCCTTGTGAAAATGCTATTTGCTCCATTAAGCTGTGTTTCCCTCATTATTGCTTCCAGAGCAATGTTAAAAAGTATTGGTGAGATCGCATCTCCTTGTCGCAGACCGGATTCTTGAGGGAAGTTGATCGAGTTGTATCCTCGTATTCTCACTTGTGTTTTACAATTTTTGGTCGTCATTCTGCATAGGTCTATTAATTTCTCCGGGAAACCCATTTCACTCATCTTCTTCCACAACTCTCTTTTATTAAGCAGGTCGTAAGCATTTCTATAGTCAACAAAAAGAAGATGAATATCAATGCTTTCTTCCCAGCATTTTTCAAGTATTTGTCTCATTATGAAAATTTGGTCTGTTGTCGATCTATTTGTTCTAAATCCTGCTTGGTAATCACCTACTTGATCCTCCAAATGTGGTTTCAGTCTATTTAATAAAATATGTGAAAGCACTTTGTAAGCTGTGTTCAACAAAGATATTGGTCTGTAGTTTTTGCAGTTCATCAGTCTGTAGTTTTTGCAGTTCACCTTTTTTATGGACTGGGACTATTGTACCTAAAAGCCATTCTTCTGGCAACTTGCTGCTTCTCCATAGTTTTACGATGAGGCTATGTAAGACATGGCATAAATTCTCCCCACCATTTTTTAAGATTTCCGGGTGTATGCCATCTGGACCTGGAGCCTTATGATTTTTCAGTTTCGCTATGGCATTTGCAACTTCTTCTATTGTAGGATCTGGCGTATCGTTTTCTGGGTCATCTGTACTACGGTTGTCTGCTTCTCCCTGTGTTAGGTTTATGTTCCCTTTGAAGAAGTCTCTAAAGTATTTCTCCCACACCTCGAGTATGTCCTCGATACTACTAGCTATAGTACCATCTTCTCTTCTTACCATGGTGCAGGTGGGTTTGTATCCTTTCTTAATCATGTTGACTTCTTTGTAGAAACTCCTAGCGTCTTTATTAGTGTAGCTTTGCTCAATCGCACTTATTCTATTTCTAAAGTAGTCACGTTTTTTCTTCCTTAATAACTTTTTCATGTCTCTTCGTGCTGCTACATATTTCTCGTGGTTTCCTCTGGTCATTCTTTCTAGGTACACCTGTCTTGCTTGGTTTTTTATTTCAATGCTTCTCTTGCATTGATCATCAAACCAGTGCCTCCTTCTCTCTTGGTTTTGTGTGCCTAATACACTGTTGTTTGTCTCTGTGATTTTTTCTTTTATCGAGTTCCACATCAGGTTCAGATCATTTTCCATTTCCAGACTCCTTGCTATTTCTTCTAGCTTTCCTGTTAACATTCTTTCATACTGTTGTTTTGTTTCTTCATTTTTTAATTTTTCTATGTTCCACTTTGCTTGTCTATCATTTTTTGTTCTATGTCTTGTCGCTAGTTTTTTCGCCCTCATTTTCCCAACAACTAGGTAATGATCGGTGTCTACATTCGCTCCTCGGAAACTCCTTACATCCAGTATGCTACTTCCATGCCTAGTGTTAACTAGAACATGGTCGATTTGGTTATGGTGCCTGCCATCTGGTGATGTCCATGTCCTTTTGTGTACATTTTTATGGTTAAACCAAGTGCTAGCTATTGTCAAACTTATTGCGATAGCGAATTCGTCCATTCTGTTCCCGTTATCGTTTGATTCTTCGTGAAACGAGAATTTGCCAGCATAGGGGTAATAATATGGTTCCTTACCCACTTTAGCGTTAAAGTCGCCTAATACGATTTTCATGTCGTAAGAAGGGACTTGGTCATAAGTCACTCTAAGAGTTTCATAGAAGTCATCCTTTTCTTGTTCTGGTTTTTCTTCTGTAGGCGCGTGCACCGTGATGAATGTTATATAATGAAATCTGGATTTGATTCTTAGGGTCGCGATCCGATCGTTAAGCGGGGTGAAGTCTATTACATTGTTGAGTAGAGGTTTAAGTACACAGAAACCTACCCCAAAGTTTCTTCTGGAGTCATTATTGCCACTGTAGAATATCGTAGCGTCTCTTCGTTCTAGGACTCCTTTACCAGTCCATCTTAGCTCTTGTAGTCCTGCAATGAGTATTCTATATCGTCTAAGCTCATCTATCATTTCTGCCATTGCTCCAGGTCTATATAATGTTCTCACATTCCCTGTTGCAAATTTTATATCGTTAATCCTTAAATCATTAGTCCTGGGACGTTGCTGGGGTCTTTGCCGTAAATCCTGACTGTTCCGAGGCTGATTTCTCGATTCCATAACAAGAATTGTTTTCCGAGGAGAGGTTGTCAACCTTTCGCCCAACCCCCGAACCTGGGGGACCGGATCCGTGAATTATACCCCATCGGATAGGGTGGCCCAGCTATACCCCCGGGCACTGGGTACGTCCGTCGTCGGTTGGTTATCCAGCTGCTGACAGAAACAGGCGCAAACGCCGTGCGGGCAATGACAGAGAGAATAGAAGTAGTGTATTCAAATGCGCACTAACGAAATGCTGATTTACGCTACGCACACACCGCGCAAGTTGCTTTACTTTCTACTCTTTGCGCGTTGCCGCCGCGTAGTGTCAAGAGATGTTTGTGTTTTGAGTCGTGTTTTGATGGTGGTGGGCATATGTTTGGAGTCGTGTGTTGGTGTTGTGTGGGATAGCAAATTTGTTGGATTTTATATTTAATGAATATCTTTATGTTTCCAAATTGGGGTAATTAAATTAGCACCTAAAACAAAGACAAGTCCTGTAGGATAGAAAATTTTTATGTAAATCATTCAGGTTTTTCAATTTTTTTCCTATCACGTCCACTTGTCACTTTGATTTCGTTTTGTGTTCAAAGTCGGAGCGCGCCGCCGACACCGCAACATCATGTCAGTGAAAAGTCGCCACATACCGCGAAGCCAATGTCCGCACCGCCTTTGCGCCTTTTTCTGTCAGTAGCTTCCAGGAGGCACCAGCGAGGAGGTGACGGTACGATTTTACCCCCCTCAGACTATTAAACTCTATTTATCGCTTTTTAATTCACTATTTAATCACCACTTTTCGCTTTAGGTCACTTTTATCACTTTAGAACAGTTTAATCGTTTTCAAATCAAAACTGACTTTAAATGCCGCTGCCACTGCTTTTATATATCCAAGCTCCTCCCTTATGCAACTTCCCGATCTTTTCACCATATCCTGGACCACTATTACTGGAATATTCTTTTACTAGAAATTTCGAGGAGCTTTGTCTTTAATTACCGTTCATTCTAATTCTAACTAATAGATGACGCGATGTTAGCTTAGTGCATAAATCGTTACAAATAAATCATCACAATACCATCTTAGAAGTCACACAGCGATTATATCTTTATAATAAATAGCCCCTCATGCCAGTAAGATAAGGATAACCAACAAGGCAAAGGGTCTTGAGCCTGTCTAAGGTTTGTAAGGTTGAAAAGAGGCAACTACCCACTTAACCTTGTCCCGGGCGAAGACGTTCGTTTGGTCATGTAACACTACACCAGCTTCTTTACTACCGAAGTTCGCTCCGGGGATTGAACCACTTGACAACGGCATTCCTGCACCGTCCACTAAGTCATTGCTTCAACTCATGAACTAGAAATCGTCGCTGGGTGCAAGTTCGTGACTGTAGTATGGATGAACACAGTGCTCCCAACTAAAAACTGAACTGTTTTGAACGACAGTTTCCCGCGCCATCGATTTTGGTTCGCATATCTCAGTTTGGTGAAGGTTTTGCAGAACACAGCTGTAATTGGTTAATTGAAATCAACCAAAATAACTTTTTTGTCGCAGAAAGCGAGTTTTTGTGGTGGAGATAAAGTTGAATGGCGCCAATGCATTGACTGCTTTTTGACTTTTGACTTTTGACTCATTGCAGATCCATAAACTAAACACATTAACCGATATTATCCAAATTTATCCTTTGAAGATCATTTTGCTCACAAAAATCAATTGATATCTATATTCACCTATAGGCAAACGGCTACTGTATTAAAACAGTAACTTCAATTGCTTCAGAAATAATCAATAGATGGCGCTGCTTGCGTATAATTTTTTACTGACCTGCCAAAGTTTAAATATAAGCAAACTGTTACCATATAAAAAATGGCCATCACCATCACGGTGTAAGTGCAGCATGCTGATCTCAATGAAATACCTCACCTTAGTCCACATACTCTACACCCAGACCACCCTGCTAACTAAACTCCTGCTATTGGTATAGAGCAGATTCTAATAAATTTTATTGAGAGCTTACATTCTGGCTAAGTCGTCATAATATTACGTCAAACTTAAACCTCACACAATCTCTGCCGGGACACCAGGCGCCAATCCTATTACCGTGATCTTAGAGGCATCGTTCTCAGATGGCCCAAATGAGCTCTAATGAAACCTTTCACGACCTCGTAACGTGAAGTTGAAAAATCTTCTGCAAAGTAATTTTTAAATAGTTCGTACAGCTTGAACCCCACCAATTAACTATTATATTAATCGCGTCGTCGACAGTTTAGTAAGCGCGTAGTAGTTCTTCATTTTTATCAATTTTCTATACTTTTCTACCTTCTGTGACCATTTTTAGCCAAAACATACATTATTTCTGATAATTTTATAAATATAGGTATATAAATATAATTATATAAATATAAACGTCTTATTTGATTATTTCAGACATTCCGGCTGGTGGGGACGTCGGACAGCATTGGAAAAATCACTAGTACTTCTTATTTTAGCTAGTTCGACTGCTGTCATAGCATTAGTTTTTGAATTAACTTATGTTATGATAATTAATACTAAATTAGAAGGTTCGTAGTAATTTTAGAATTTTTAACACTATTGATTACTAACAACTTGCCTCGGAATGTAGCTCTTCAATTTTGACTCCTTTAGGTCATTCGACCTTTAATTTGGTTTCCTTTATCAACTCGAGCCTCTCTTTCAGATTTTGGTATTGATATGGAAAGAACTCCGACATTCTGATCCTCGATGTGAACTCCGTTTAAGAGGACAAGGTCCATAGGTTTCGACTCTTCTCCTGGCCACAGCACGCTTAACCCGTTTTCAATGGTGTGAATGTTGTCCCTAGTTTTTGTGTTTTTCGATGAGCACGTACGTCGCTCTTAGGTTTGAATTTGGTACGGTGTTTGATCCTGTGAGTAGGGCGAGAAAGAAAAGTAATCCATAGCAGAACTCCGCATTACTGTGGGAAGGCTAATGAAAACTGGAGGTCACCTGGTACCCAGAATCCATCGTTGGGCATACTTAAGGGCCAATTACAATGATTCCGTTCCGTCCGATCCGTTCCGAAAAAGCTGAAATTTATTCAACTTTTTCCTTCCGATCCGTAAGTATACCATTGGACACTGAGAATACCGAGTCTTCGGTAACCGGCGCCAATTTAATAACGGTACCCAGACCATGTAATATTTTCATCTCGCGTTTCTCCCCTGAAACTGCGTCCGAGGCAATTAAAGAATACCTAAGGAGAAATGCTGTTGATCCTGCCACAGTCTCCTGCAGAAAGATCAGCAATGCTTCCAAGCCGGTTGCGTCTTTGAGCCGGTTTAGACGGTGCGCTCCAGCGTATGTGCCTCACGAACTTTGTGGATAAAGGGAGAAGTGGGGTGCTACCTCTCATCAACCCCACTACTCCCTTCATCCACAAACGTTCGTGAGGCACATGCGCTGGAGCGCACTGTCTAAACCCACTCTTTTTTTCTGACTGCACCGCCCAATACAGCTGAACAGCTTCTAGACCCCACGTTCTGGCCTCCTGGTGCCTCTTCAAAGTGTTTTGTTCCCCGCACACATGTGCATCGCATTCCTGACACTCGACAGGTTCCAAAAAACTTAAGACGCTTTCCCTCTATTACCAAAACGTGAGGGGAATCAGATCCAAAACTTGTGATGTGTTTCTGTCGACTTCGGCCAATGATTTCGATATAATCGCTTTTACAGAAACAAGGTTACACAGTGGGATTCTTAATGCCGAACTTTTCGATACATCCTTCCAAGTATTTCGGAGAAATAGTAAATGACTAAGGAAAGTTTCTCGATTTAACACAACTAACACAAATAATACAGATCATGAATACCCTTACTGTGTATTAACTACATTTCGATAACTCAGTAAAAACTTTGGAAATCGGTACTATTAAATAAAACACAATTCAGCTTGTTTTGAGGGGAGAAAAATCCAATCGAATAACAAAACTCGACTAGATTTCCTCTGTCTGAACAGCAACACTAGTAACTGTGCTTATTACTAAATTTTCTGTGCCGCTACCTCCAACTCCACCTGATCTCTTTTATTTCTAAAAAGGAAAACACTCAAATGAAAAAAGTTATCTGATATTTAACAGAAAAATATGTTACTGCTCATATTCTGAAATTGCTTCCTGCAAAATTGCCTTTGTTCTCTTTTATTAATCCTTTCTTCTCGTCCGGAAATTTCAACATAAGAAACTGGCAAATTTTGACTAGGAATAGCTCTTTTCTTCAGTTTTTTTTTCACTATTGGTGTCTTTAAAAGAATGTGTTCTAATCTATAGTCCTGCTCTAAAAAGTGTTCAGAGCATATTTTTGCAGTATGAACATTTAAATCAATTTTATTTCCACTAGCTCGGATCCACAAATCACACAAATTTTCATCCTTCGGAAATGTAAAATATTTCATCTTCACCACACAATGTTTTTTTTTTTATAATTCTTTTAATTTACAACAGCACATTTAACCATTTTTTTCCTATTTTAATACTTCCTTTATTTAAAAATCACAACTTTTCACTTTAACAAAACTCGCAAAAATTATTTATCAATTTGCTTAGCTTAGACATAAACGATTTCAGTGACGTCACGCTCGAAATGACAGCTCAATGTTTGCATTCGGAATACATTACCTTATTATTAGACCAGTGTCAGAACGCTTTTGGGAGGCCAAAAACTAAAAAAATCTTAGCAGTATATGGATGGCGGAAAAATTTAGGATAAATTGTACATAAACAAAGAAAAATCGATAGCACCGCAACAGATGACGCGAAGGGGTGGTGGGGGTGCCAATATGTGTGTTTTCAGGGGTGAAACGCGGTTTTTTAAGATTTCTGGCAAAAGTAGACCTATCAAAAAAAGTTAAATGTAAAAGTTGTAGCTAATTAAAAATCTATAACTTTCATTCAAAATTTTTCGCCATAACCTCAAAAAATGGAGAAAAACGATAAAAAACATTAAAAACCAATTTTTTAATTTCTCACTTTTCTCTTTCACAAAAATGATTTGATTTTAATGAAATTTGGTGAAAATATTCATTTTTAAGTTTTGTAAAAGCTGCAATTTTTTTTAAATCGATGAATAATTTTGCTTCTTTTTTAACGAATTTAATTTAAAAAAAAGGGTTCAATTTTCAATCAAAAAAGTTGAGAGACAAAATTATGATTTTTCAACTTTTCAGGACGGCTTCTTTTCGTTGAAACCTGAGATGGTGAAATGGTGGTGAGATGGTGTAAAAAATGACAGTGTCACCATAGAAAAATATCGATAAAAATTTGAAAAACCAAAAACTTCCTTTTTCGAATATCGATTTTTCCGTAAAATTCACTGATTCTTTATCTCTCTTTAAAATAAACTTCTGTAAACTGTATATTTAATGTAACATATTATAAGGGAAGTTCATGTATCAGTTTCAGGTTCGGACTGCCGAAAAAATATTGTTTAAACGACTATTTCACAAACGAAATCGAGAAAAAAATAAAACTATTTTTAGGCAAAAAAATATACGTATTATGGTGACTTAAGCGGCCTACAGACGATCAACTTTGGGTTTCAACCCGTTGTCAACTAGCCCTAGTTGTCAACGAGTTGGACGTCTGTAGTCGTGTTTAGATTTTTAGATTTTTGGTAGGCGGAAGTTACACTTGTTTGTGTGTACACTTTCTGTTGGCAACAGGTTGACAACCCAAGTTGATCGTCTGTAGGCCGCTTTATGCATTAAAACTTAAGCAGGAAACAGATTGAACGTTCATAAGCGTTCATCAGCGCTGAGAAATGTCTAAATGAAAATGAATACACACAACCTTATTGTAGTGAACAGATTGCACGGTTATCAGCGTTCATCAGCGCTGGAATAGGCTTTATTTCTATTCTGATGAACGTAGTTCTGCGTTGTTTGACGTTTCTGGCAGTTGTGACATTGTTGGGATTGTCAGTTTGGGTTGTTTTGAATAATGCTTTCTTTTAATGAAATTAATTTCGACGAGAATTAATTTCACGGAACTTCAATGCAGTAAGAAATGAAAAATTTCACAAAAATAAACATTTGAAGTTTCCAATATTTTCTTATTTTAACGTTTGGCAAACTCTGATGACCGTTCAATGTGTTTACCACCCGACGTTATGAACGTCTTTTGACATTTCACAGCGCTGATGAACGCTTATGAACGTTCAATCTGTTTCCACCTTTAAGCTGGTGACATATACGAGCGTACATGCATTGCATTCAGCGGCTCCCTGATATGCGGAAATTTTCCACTGACACATAATTGCATGGTTGCGTTCCGTCCAAAAGCATAGCCCAAAAATCTGAGTAACGAGTCGCATGTGTTTTTTGTGTATGCTTGTGTGTCCTATGTCGAATGCGGCAATGCAGAAAAAGTTGAAAGTAGCCTGACATTTGCGTGGCATGCGGAACTTTCACGGAATATTTCGTCAGGTCGCATTTAAATACACACACTTCTATATTATCTGTCAACGAATGCAACGCATGTACGCTTGGATATGTCACCAGCTTTACTAGCAGGACCCATTGCTCCAGCCCCGGCGAAAAGGTTAAAAATCTCAGATTATCGGTTATAATGAGTATTGAAATTCTGTATACTTTCTATATGGCGCAACTGTCGCTAAGGTGTTAATATTGCTATTTCTTTTTATTCAGGCGAAATACCTAATATCACGCTGTATTTTTGTAACGCTTTAACCTATTTTTATTAATAAGGTATAGCTTAGGTGTAAAAGTACTAAAAAAGTACGAAATGGAGCCAATTGTATAATTCTGCTTATGTCGAAAAGTACCAAATAAGGCCAATTTTAACATCAAAATTGCTTATAACTTCAAAAGTAAAGGCCGTATCATAAAAATTGTCTCTACATTATTCATAGGAAGTACTCCAAGCTTTCTAATTTTGGAAAAAAAAAATATAGGTTAACTACGTATTTTTTGAAGGAAAAGGTTATTGAAGGTGAAATAATAAACAATAAAAACAAAAAACTACAAAATAAAACTAAAACAAACACTATATAAAACGATTAAATCAAAATTAAAATATTGAAAAAAAATTAAGGTCTCAACCTGCCTCTTTAAAATAAAATCAAATAATAAATGCATTATCACTTTGCACTTCTATCACTCGCCAAAAAAACGAACGGCAGCACCTTACACAATACAACACAATAATATAATATTAAAAAAATGCACGCACAAAGTGAGTTTTTTATGTCAGGTATGCCGCCAAAAATCCACACAAACGATTGTTTTCTCTGTTTCTTATTCGCTTCACTGAAACGGCGTTTGTGTCAATCGTAGGCTACTCAGCTTTACGTTGATGCTCACAAAAAAATACAAATTTTCCAACTGCTTTCTCAAATTCGAAAAATTATAATCGCTATAACTTTCTTATTCGTGAATCGATTTCGTTCAAATTCCTTGTTACAACACTATTCCATAAATTTTTTTTAACGAAATCGGTTCACAAACAAAAAGCCTTAAGGTGGATTTACATTTCCGACGTTATTCCGTCGCGCCGGTGTTTTTTAAAATTTCGACCAATCAGAAACAATCTCTGCGACATCTTGCCGTCACAGCGAAGAGCTGAGGAATTTCAACTTTTTCTGTGGCAGGGTGATAGAAACAGCTGGTTGTAAGTAAAATTTGAGGTTATGTGTAACTGAAATGTTTGTTTATTTGGATTTGTTTGGTTTTGCTTGGAAGTAAAGATTATTAAAATTTGTTTGTTAGTTGAGTTGTTGTTGAGTGACTGTTTTAAATTATTTGTTGCCTTTTTTTTAAATTTAAGGTATTTCAAAAGTGTTTGCCTGAGACAGAATTCGTCGGAAATTTAAAATGCTTATTGAAAACCTGCGACAGAAATGATCAGCTGTTATGCGGCACGGCAGAAAAACGTCGGATATTTAAATCCACCTTTAGCGTTTACAAACATTTTGTTTGCCTATTAATATATAAGATACTTCATGTTGCACTTTTTCACTCTAACAAAAACGACCTTAGCACCAACAACAGCTACAGCAGGTCCAACTGCAGACCCGAAAAAAGAAAATGACACCTGTCTAACCAAGGAATGCATTCAAACTACAGCAAGGGTGCTCCAAGGCATAGACTATTCTGTACAACCGTGTGACGACTTCTACAGCTTCGCCTGTGGTACCTTCGGGAAAGATACATATATCCCCGTGGATAAGGATCATGTAGATATGTTCACAATAATTGAGAATAAACTGAGTAAACAGCTGAGGAATATTGTAAGCGAAGAATACCGCGAAGATGATCTTCGATCTTTTAAGCTGGTTAATGACTTATTTAGGGCTTGTATGAATCAAGGTATGTCAGTATGGTAAAATTTAATTTATTGGAATATTAATAAAAATGCTTATTATTTAAGCTTTGATTGAAAAACGAGGCAAAAAACCTATGGTGGACACCATTAACTCTATAGGAGGATGGCCAGTAGTTAAAGAAGACAAGTGGAATGAAGATTCGTGGACTTGGCACTGGGCAACTAAAAACTTCAACAGATTAGGACTAGGCGATGGTTATATTACTGAAATTGAAGTTAAAAAAGATCCAAAAAATTCAACAAAAAGAATTATTACTGTAAGTTTTACCTTGTACGTTTCGAAGCTTGAAAATTCAAATAACAATGTATGTAATTATTTTAATAGTTGGATCAACCAATCACTGGCCTGAATTTAGATTATCTTGTCGAAGGTCCAGAAAATGAAATTGTCCAAGAATACTACAAATACATGGTAGATGTAGCTGTTATATACGGCGCTAATCGCGATAGAGCAGAAAGAGAAATGAATGCTTCACTGGCATTCGAAATAGAGCTAGCAAAAGTTAGAAATTATATAACATTTTACTTTAATATTAGGGGTATTCATGATCTGTGTTAAACGTCGAGCAATTGTAAAATGTTATCTTCGAAATAGACAAGATCGTGAGCGACCACTTTAAATTTCCACTTTAAAATGTTGTTTTTATATTAATTTGGACTTTTCAAATACAGCTATCAATCAAAATATATTCTAAACAGCTGTTGACAGTAAAATAAAAAATATAGCGCGTGTAACCAGTGCACGTGAAAAATGTGAAACATCTTTGGCGATCTTTATCTTTCTTTAAATTGAATAATTAGTAAGAATAAAGGCCATTTTACATCCCAATTACACAGCAATTTTGCGTTTGGGATGTAAAATAGCCGTAAGTTTTATACACACCGATTTGTGTTGAAAATGTACCATTGCCGTTGATGACCTTCGACCATGATGTCTGACCGCATTTGAAATATATTTTTGGTGGGCTTGGAAACACATTTTTCTAGAAAAGTCGATTTTATTTAATTATACAGTCGTTATACAAATTTTTATGCTCCCCATGTTCTTATTTTAGTCTGTTAAGAGTCTCAGACTATTACTTAATCCGCTGACGCGACGCAGCGACTTAAAGTGCCCCTTGGCATAAGACAAGAGAAAACAGCACGGCTACCACTGTTGCCACTCTCTGAGCGCTTGGTCGTATCCATTAAAACACAGAAAAAGTATCCAATCGTATCCATAACCTTTCTGTACGTTTCCATATGATACTAAATGGATCATAACGTCAACGCTAAAAAACCGGTTTTTATGATGCTTTCGGCGTACATGGGTATTCCCTTCACCGAGAGTAACTTTATTATCCTTAAAAAAATATGTCATCAGACCCCAAAAGAAAGATGATAAGAAGATACATTTGTGCATGTGTTAGTTTTCACGCCAAAAATTTCTGTTCAAAAAGTTACAACAACTCTTCCTTTTGCCCCTCTGTCCCGAAAGCCGGTTTTTATTGTTGACGTTATGATCCGTGTACGCCAGCCCAATTGTATATTGGTTCAAATCGAGCGAGTATCTTCCGCTTCATTTCTTCTATGAAAACGGGAAATTACTTAAAGATGCCGTAACTCGTAATTATTAAAAAAGTTTCCTTTCAATCGCACTAATTTCATAGCACCACAATACGCAAACAACAAGTAACGTAACCGTTTTTCACTTTTAAAACCCCACACAAGCCAACATAATGAAAAGTAGGTCACAACTTTGAGAGAAAATGTATCAGATATTCGCAATTAATTGTAGTGATTAGACAAGAAACGTTAAGTAATAGCAGATGTCGAAAAATGAAAATAAAATTACGAAAAATGAAAATAGAATTACGAAAATAACTCTTTCATTGCATCTTTGTTGCACGGTTTCTTACCTGTTAATTTCTCACAATCAAGCTCCTCAATACATAGCCCTTCCAAAGTTCTTACGCGACTCAATGCTACAACCATATTGCCAGCGGCATTTTGAGTTTTTTAATTTTGACAACAAATTCATTATTTCCGACCTTAAACACACCCCAATAGCGATTTTCAGTGAAATCGAATTTTTAGTACCAAAATCGTACCGCCATTTTGAATTTTTAAATTTTTACCATATTGCCGCCGCCATTTTGAATTTTCGAATTTTGAAAACAGATTCGTCATTTGTGATCTTAAAAACTCCCCGATATCGATTTTCAACATATTCAGAACACATTTGCAAAATTCATCCGCCATTTTGAATTTTCAAATTTTGACCACAGAATCGTCATTTATGGCCCTAAAAACCCCCGGATACCGATTTTCAATTGATTCAGAACATATTCGCAAAATTCATCCGCCATATTGGCGCGGCCATTTTGAATTTTCAATTTTTGACCACAGAATCGTCATTTGTGGCCCTAAAAATCCCCCGATACTGATTTTCAATGGAATCGGAACACAATTGCAAAATTCGTCCGCCATCTTGGAACCGCCATCTTGATTTTTTACAAAAATGTCAGATTGCATTGTCACGGGAACTCAATGTGTGTGCAAAGTTTCATAAGAATCGGTTAAGTAGAAGCACTTGAAAAAGCTGTCGCAAGTTTTGAACCGAACAAACAAACAAACAAATAAAACCATTAAATATAAATAATAAAATTCAAATGCAGAGATCAGGAATTGAATCCGCGACTTTTTGGAATATCAACGTCGTAAGGCAACCACTCAACCATTTGTTCCATTCTGCCTATGTCTGGCTCGTCATGTCTGGCTCGCGGCATATAAACACTTTTCTTTGGTGCTACTATTTTTTTTAAAATCTCCGTCTTATTCTGTCTTCCTCAATACAGATCTTCCGTTTCCCGGAATGAAAATTGGATTGGAACGAAGCGTTCCCTATAAAGCGTTCCCTAATAAGCGTTCCCACAAAATGTTCCCGACCTTGAAGAATTACTCTCAACGCGCGCAAAGATGTTTCACATCAAAAAAAATTACGTGCCATTTTCAGTCTCGAGTTGTTGAATTAACACGCCTTTTCAGATGTTATTTGTTAAAATTGAAACAAAAATTGAAACTTTTTTCTCGATTTAACACAAATAACACGAATAACACAAATAACACAGATCATGAATACCCCTAATATATTGATCTACTTTCATACTTTTTTTAGATTTCTTCGCCTGATGATGATAATGATATTCTTAACAATCGCATAACAATTAATGAAATGCAAAATAAATATCCATACGTTAATTGGTTGGACTATATAAATACAATTCTGCCAGAAGGATTGAATGTGGATGGAAATGAAGTAGTTATTACATGGATACCAAGACTCATTGAGCGTTTGGGAACTTTATTGGAAAAAACTCCGAAACGAGCTATTGCCAATTATATGATGTGGTCAGCGATTTTAAGAGCAACACACTTTTTAACTGATGAATTAAGAACGCGTCGACTAGAATATAATAAAGCATTGTATGGACTGAAAGAGGAGGAACCAAGATGGGAGGAGTGCACTGAATACACTGGTAAAAGGTAGAGTTTTTTTTATATGATAGTCTAAGCTTAGGTGTCACCCTTTGTACTACCAGTCCATCATGTCGTACCGTCATGGTGCAATGTCTGGTAGTAAGCTTAGCTCGAAGGTAGGGAGAAAGATAGGATAGATTAGGGGAGTCGTGTGGGTGTTGGAGGAGATGGCGGTGAACCTTGCGTTTGAACTCTTAGGTGTTGTATGAGTTCGAGAATGCTGACTGTGGTAAGTTGTTCCACAGTCGAGTTGTTTGTAAAAAATTTCTGTGGTAATTTTTCAAAAAAAATACTGGAAGTTTTATTCACAAGCAATTTTGTAAATTTGCAATATATATTATTAGGAACAGTCCAATTCCACTATACGTATTTTTACCAACTGTGTAGTAAATATACATTATTTGTGGGATGTAAAAATACAATCAGTATTGGAGCTTCACTTCATAGTTTTATAAATTTCGAAAACTTTTGTGTATGTCCTCTCCCTATACATAAAAACAGCATTTTGTTCACCATGCAACGACCGAATCGCAATGAAAGCTTCAAGCTGCAAGAGTCAAGCTGCAAGCTTCAAACTACAAGCTCCATCTGAGGTTTGCTTTATTTGAGCACTGCAGCTTGATGCTGTGAATATGAATCATTGTACAAACCCTTTTATCCTAATTTCTGAAGCTTGCAGCTTTAATTGTGCATCGGCCCTAAGCATCAAAAAAAAACTAAAAAATACGCTTTTATGTTAAAATGAACTAAAAATTAAAAAATAATTTTGAATGTAAAGTTTTTATTGCTCCAGCCAGTATATGGAAACAACCTACCTTTCGAAATGTAAAACAGCGTGGGACTCTTAACCTATATTCTTATTTTATTAATACCGGAACTTTTCGCTAGCGCCCCACGCTTTTTTTACATTTCGAAAGGTAGGTTGTTTCCATATACTGGCTGGAGCAATAAAAACTTTACATTCAAAATTATTTTTTAATTTTTAGTTCATTTTAACATAAAAGCGTATTTTTTAGTTTTTTTAAACTATATTTTTTTTTATTTTCTACTTTTTAGTCTATCATATATCTTCCGCCATTTTCTTGTGGCCGCCATAATAGATTTAAAATTACGTCACACAGCTTACTGTTATGTATTCGTCATATACTTTCATTTGATACCCGTACCAGGGCGCTGTAAAGAAAAAGGTAAGCCGCTATTTTGTGTTGGCCGCCATTTTGAAAATGGAGTGTAGCCATACAGCTAATTGTATTCTACTTGTCATACCCTTGTAACCCTTGTTGGGGGAAGACATTTGCAAAAAATTTTACAAAAAAGTCAGATTGCATTCTCCCGCGAACTATATATATGTGCAAAATTTGAAAGTGTGTTAAAATCAAGTTACAAGCCATGTTTACATACAACATACACATGGAGGTGAAGCTAATATAAAGCATATAAAAAGATCATATACAAATTATGAGCAGGATCAATAGTTTTTGAGATGTTAAGTCGGTAGTGTATGAACTACAGAATGCATACTTTTCCACACCACCTTCGAGGTAGAATGCAAGGCGCGTTTTTTTAATGGTTTCCCCTTTAGGCCTAATCCATGTTTTAGGTGCGGTTTTTTGTTTTTTTTAATCTTTATATTTCTACGATTTAATTACACCACGTTGCGTTCATGAATTCAATATTTTATTTAGGCGGAGGGTGTTTGGCTGAGGATTTCCAAAGAAAAAACTGCACACTCTACACAACTAAAAATGTTTAAAATACTATTCCTACTAAATACTATTCTGGGTGGGCATTTTCAAAGAGAGAACGAAGTGAAAAGCACAACCAAATGTGCGCAACATATTTTGGACTGTTTTGGCCTATGATTTGCTTGTGTTTTTCACTTTGTTCCCTCTTCGAAAATCCTCAGCAAAACAGTTCAAAGTATCTTGTGCATATTTGGTTGGGTTCGGAAAGCCAAATTATTTTGTAAATACGCAATTAGGCACTTAAGCACTTTTGCCGGTCCGATAACTTAGCAAGCGCAGCTCAGTTTAAGACAAGAAAGCAATGATAAATAAGGGAATACGGAATAGAAAAATGCAATAAACTCAAAATCATCGAATTTGCACTTAAGCATTTCTGGCTTGTGCAATATTTTCAGCTAATTTTAAAATGTGTTGGCCGCCATTTTGAATTTGGAATGACGCCACGCAGCACAGTATTCTACTTGTCATATCCTTTCATTTGATACCCATACCGAGTGGGTTGTAAAGAAAAAGGTAGTCCGCCATTTTGTGTTGGCCGCCATTTTGAATTTGGAATGACGCCACGCAGCAAAGTATTGTACTTGTCATATCCTTTCATTTGATACCCATATCGATTGGGTTGTAAAGAAAAGGGTAGTCCGCCATTTTGTGGCCATTTTGAATTTGGAATGACGCGAATTGTGCTCTATTTGTCATACCCTTTCATTTGATACCCATGTCGGGGGTCGGGGAGCACGATTGCAAAATTCGGCCACCATCTTGGAACCGCCATCTTGATTTTTTTACAAAATGGTCAGATTGCATTGTCACGCCAGCTTTACGTATGGGGAAAATTTGAAGTTGATCGGTTATATGGAAGTGGGTCAAAATCAAGTTGCAAGATTTGTCTACATACATACATACACACATACATACATACATACATACATACATACGGCTGAAGCTAATATAAAGCGGTAACATACATACATACATACATACATACATACATACATACATACATACATACATACATACATACATACATACATACATACATACATACATACATAGATACATACATACATACAGGTGAAGCTAATATAAAGCGTATAAAAATTATCAAAAATTTCTTGGCTGTTACAAGAACTGCCCAGACCATGACCAAAGTCAAAGGTCTGACCTTAACTTAAGAACAATCGAGTATATCCTTAGTATTCCATTGTTACCTGTGAATTATATCTATGAGAAAGAAAATTTAAACCTTACATTCCAATGAACAATTTGTAATTTTACTGAAAATATAAGTTCTAAAATTACGCCTCTTACTGTAAAATTACAGTACAAAGTTCAGTACATAACATTGATAAATAATACTAAGAAATATTGTAATTTTCCTACATAAACGATTTAGAAAAATACACAACATTTCGTAAAATATAGGTCACATTCATGTAATCAACATTTACGTCATGCAGTATTGGAGATTCTCAATTGCTTTATGTGAAATTACAAAATTTCTAGTAAAATTACAATAATTGTGTAGTAAATTAGTATTTCATACCGCGATTTGTAATTTTACTGTACATTTGCACTGTGAATTTACATATTTTTTTTACAGTGTTGTTATAAACTGTTAAATATCAACCACTGTTTGTTAGCACATAGCAAAACGCCATCTTCTTGCAGACTAACTTTATTTCATGATGTCTTAAAAACTATTACTTCAGATCTACTACACTCCTCCTTACCTAAGTTTAACAATAAAATTTAGTTCGTATATTGTAAAATAAGACAAAAAACGGACTTAACTTCTTTAACTTTAACTTTTTTTAAATTGTTGTAAAAGCTCTACGTATAAAATTCCACCCATTAAAAAATGTCGCTTCTTCCTTATTGTTGCAATTATAAACAATGCATTTATTGGAACGAAGTTCTTTAACGCGGCTTGCGGGTAGAGTGAATTCATAGAAATCGTCACGTGCGATCGTATGCGTGCGAGAATCGATCCCAGTAGGAAATTTGCCAGTAGGCAATTTATGAATTCAAAAAATCAAAATGCAGTGTTTCTTTGTAGAAATTGGGAACCGATAGCTATCCCAGTAGAGGAACTGGCAATAAATTGCATGCAGAATTAATTCTAGAACTGCTTCATATTTCTGTAGAGCCCAAAACAGAATGAATGCAGAAACTTCGACTTTGACTTCACCGTTTCAGTAAAGTCGAATTTGCTGCACAGCGCTAACACATTCATTTCAGAACTTCAAAGTCTATAATTTGACAGATAGAATTTACAATTGCGATCACCATTTAATAACATAACAAAAATTATAAATTTTAAAAAATTTACCAATTTTTTTTTATTGTATGTGACTTTTACGTATATTACCTGCAATTATAAAATTTTGCATACGATAAACTCAATCAATTTAAATTTTCTAATTTGGCTACAGTGGCAAAATTGAAATGTTGTGTTGGTAGTTCTGAAATTTTTGCAGCAACTTTTAAAATTTTCAAAGTCGAAGTCGGCGCAAAGTTTACTGCAACGTTTACTGCATTGATTCTGTTAACTGAACGTGAGTACTATAGAAAATGTATGAAACTGTCAAAATGCAAAGTTGAAGTCGAAGTTTCTGCATTCATTCTGTTTTGGGCTTAAGTCTTATTAAAGAAAATGGGGCTACGTAAACTAGTCATGATTACTATGTAGTAAAACCGATTTTTAAGAAGAGAGAGGTGAAGGGGCGGCATACTCACCCCGCCCCTTCACTCCTCTCTTCTTAAAAGTCTGTTTTACTACATAGTAATCATGACTAGTCTACGTAGCCCCAATAAGAGCGTTTTATTCTTGAAAAGTACTTCCTTGCGGCATTACTTCCACACAAAACTAATGCAAGAAGTAATGATTTGAACTTTCTATGTAATGCAGTTTGAGAGTTCTATGTAATGCAGAATGGAGGCGATTGGTTACCGCCTATGACATCGCCGTGCAAATGTAATGCCTTATCTCCACTTGCTGTAATCTGAACGAGAGCTAGTTGCTACTCCTTGGAACTACTTTCGGAATCAATGGGTAATTACTTGCTTTCGCTACTGGTATATTATGTATTATGTACTATGCACTATGTACTATGTTATGTACTATATAAAATGTACTACGGGAAGGAGGGCGGGTGAAACTCGCTGTACAGTCACCTCCTCGTGGTGGGTTCTGGGTTGTTTTGCGTTGGTTTATATATATATATTTATAGATATACAACTACATATACAGGGTGTATTGCATAAAGTTACACAACGGTCGGCTGTGGATAGGTTTTGGATCGACGAACAAAAAATCGTATGGGTTGGTGCGGGCGGGGGGGGGGGGGGGGGTCGTAACGTTTTGAGATTGTTTTGCTAGAGTTTTACATATCACCCTGTTTTTTTGTAACCAATAAAAACTTAACATTCAAAATTATTTTTTACTTTTTAGTTCATTTAAATAAATTTAAATAAAGGCGTATTGTTTAGTTTTTTTAAACTATATTTTTTTTCTACTTTTTAGTCTATTATATGTGTTCCGCCATTTTGTAGTGACCGCCATATTAGATTTAAAATGACGTCACGCAGCTTACTGTACTATACTCGTTATAAACTTTCATTGATACCCATACTGAGGGCGTTGTAAAGAAAAAGGTAGTCTGCTATTTTTGTTGGCCGACATTTTGAATTTTGAATGACGCCACACGGGTAATTGTACTCTATCTGTCCTGCCCTTTCATTTAATACCCATGTCGTGGGCTCGGGGAACACAATAGCAAAAATCATCCGCCATCTTGGAACCGCCATCTTGATTTTCTTAGAAAATGGTCACACGAACTATGCATATATGCAAAATGGGAGTGGAAGTGGGTCAAAATCAAGTTGCAAGATTTGTTTACATAGAACATACATACATACATTACTAAATTTTCGTCAACAAAGTTAATTTTTTTATATCGCCGACCAAATAGTAACCGAAGCGTGGTAATATATTTAGATTTAAATCGGAAAACATAAAACATTGCGCGCACACAAGAGTTTTATCATTCAAGGTCGTATCCACCTAAAGTCTTGTCTCTGTAGAGTGCGCGCACAATAGAACATAGTTTGAGACTTTTCATTATGATTCCTGCAAAATTTTAGTGGATACGCAATGAAAGCTCTGTCTCCGTACAGTTTGAGATTTTTTGTTTTTTGCTCTATTTGTGTGGATTTTTATGTGCGCGCACTGTCTGCAAACCGCAGTGGAAACGCACCTTTAGGGCTCTTACACAAGAAAATGTCCCATACGTATATATTTACAGCGGGGCCGGTTCATGTAACTCGACAACGAAATTTTTTTTTCGTTTCGCGTTTACATAGCTCGAAAAAATTGTAAATTTTCGTTTGACAGCTCTCTCGAAAGGTTTTAGTTATCGAGTGCTTGGTAGGCTTAGAGAAAAAATTTCGTATTTATGTAACGTAGTTTCCTTACTGAAAACGAAAAATTTTCTTTCGAGCTTACGTGAACGCTCAATTTTTTCGAGACAATTTTTTTCGTATTCAAGTTCGTTTCGAACGATTATCGACGTTCGAGATACATGAACCGGCCCCAGCAGGTTTAGACGGTGCGCTCCAGCGCATGTGCCTCACGAACTTTGTGGATAAAAGGAGAAGTTGGGTGTTACCTCTCTTCATTCCCACTCCTCCCTTCATCCGAAACGTTCGTGAGGCACATGTGCTGCAGCGCACCGTCTAAAACAGCTCTTACCCAAATTTATTTTTTGATTTCTATTTCAGCCTTCCAATAGCTGTTAGTGCACTTTACGTTCGAAAATATTTCCATGAAGCTGACAAAAATGGTGCTTCGGAAATGGTAAATGAAATTCTTGCAGCGTTCCAGAAGGTCCTTAAAGAAATTGATTGGATGGATGACAACACAAGGCGATTAGCCATAAATAAACTTAAAAATATCGTTACACATATTGGATATCCAGATGAACTTTTGGACAATGCTAAAATAGAAGAATACCACAAAGATCTCGAAATTGATAAAACGAAATACTTTGAAACATCATTGAACATAAAAAAATGGGATAAAATGATGGCTTATAATGAACTGCGAAAGCCAGTAAATAAAACAGATTGGATTGATCATGTTCTAGCAATAAAGGTTAATGCGCACTATTCTCCTACTGAGAATAGTATTCGTAAGTTAAACAATGTCAATTGAAATTTTTGTTTCCTACACATTTTTATTTTTTTTGGTTAGAATTAACTGCTGGAATATTGCAAGGTCAATTCTTTTCTGCTACTAGACCAAAATATATGAATTACGGATCAATTGGATTGGCTATTGGACATACAATAATACGTGGATTTGATGATCGTGGTAGACATTACGATATTAATGGCAATGCAGTAGAATGGTGGGAAGAAAGTACTATCGAAGCATTTTCTAACAAGTCTGAATGCATTATAGAGCAATATGAGAACTTTACTGATGAAGCTACTGGAATGACGGTAAAATATAAATTTGAATTTTTGTGTGAAATTTTTTTTAGTATTCGATAAAACCTTGTAACCCTAAAAAATAATGGATACTTTACGCCATTATGGTATTTGATATTGACTTGCTTCGAAAGTGTTTTGGAATAATCCTATTTATTATCTAACTTGATCCCTTCGTCGTTTGTTTCCGATTGCAAGCATCGGTTATACTAGGGCGTATTTTTGTGTGAAACTACAACCACAATATAAATGCGATTACTTCTGAGCTCGAGTATTTCGCTAAGAAAAACCCAGTAAAATCAACTGATCAAATTTTCACCCTAATGTGCCTATGGAAAAATGTCAAAAAATTTGTTTCAAAACTCAATCCAATATCTCGTCATACTTTAAAGCTGCCTATCATAGCATAGTTAGTGTAGAACTTTTCAAAGCTCTCAAAGCCAAAGCGCGTGGAAGCTAATCCACCGATTCCCATCAAATATAATATCGATGGTTTCCTCGTTTACAGGGGATGTAGGGGACAGGAATTCTTGTAAAAAGGCAAGACAAGAAAGTAGGAATATTAACTATCTGGATGGAAGAAGTGGAAAGACGAAGCCCCCTAGCGCTGTGTGAAATCAGAAAAAGTTGAAGTTTATTCAGCTCTTCGCCGTGACGGCAAGATGTCGCAGGGATTGTTTCTGATTGGTCGAAATTTTAAAAAACACCGGCGCGACGGTAAAACGTCGGATATGTAAATCCACCTTCACAAATGGGAGGAAGATGATATTGCCTATGCTGTTTTTAGCATGGTCTATCTATCCTGTTTTGTTGGATAATGGAGAATATTTTGTACGCAGTATTCAAGCACGTGAACCATGGTAATTGTTTTTGGGCAAGTTAATAGCTAACTGCTTCTAAGCTTAGCTATTCACCGCTGCCGCCAGGTGAATAATTATTAGATCTTGGCCTCCAACGCCTCCAATCCTTTAGTTAATGCTTATGACACACATGAGCTATGGATACCAGGGTATCGATACCAGGATATGGCGAATACCGGGGTATTGACGAACCCCTGACACACATGAACGTGGGTATAGTTTGACGTTTGTCGGCAGCTAAAAATTTTTTCAAATCTAGTAAGCTAATTTTTAAGTTTTAAGTGTTAAGTTGCATATTGAATTTGATATGGAAATGGAACATTTAATTGCTTTATTCCTTGCCAAACAAGAGGAAATAAATCTGGGTCTGAGGCAAATTCATAACTTGGAACGAAAAAGAAAAAAATGATGAGATATGTTGTTATACAAATATATATTTACACGTTTTTGCTCGATTTTCGCACACAGGTGGCGCTGTGCGCAGTGAAAAGATCTTATACCTACTCTATACCCAAAAAATGTTCGTGATATCAATACCCAGTTCAGAACCACTTGTTTTTCTGGGTATAAACTGGGTATAAGGTGACAGACATGTGGTATAATGCTTATGACACGCATGGAGTGTCGATACCAAGGTATAGATACCAGGATATGACGAATACCGGGGTATTGAGGAACTCCTGGCACACATGAACGTGGGTATAGTTTGACGTTTCTCGGCAGCTGGAAAATTTTTCAAATCTAGTAAGCGCATTTTGCTAAATTTAAAGTTGTAAGTGTTAAGCCTGGTATGAAAGGCTCAAGAAATTTCTTTGCCTATCTTAAACCTATGTAAAAAAAAATGGTCAAGAAATGGTTCAGAAATACTTTCTGGAGCGATTTCTGCGACCGGTATGCTAGAGTCAAGAAATTCACACCAGAAATATCCTGTTTTTTAGTGACACTCAGATGTCGCTTTTGATAAAATTTTAGTTTTTCCTCCAGAAATAAGTGTCGATTCATTTATTTCCTTAAGAAATTTTAACGGTTCATGAGGTCTTGACGTCTCAGGTGGTTTTTCAAATTGAAAGTAACTGTCAGCAATGGAAAAAATTACATATTGTTGTTTAATTAATTAATAAATTTAATTTGTTTTATTTTAATTACTTCATGTCTTCATTGAACAGTATTCATGGCAAGATTAGATTTATATTTTGTTTTTCAATATTTCAAAAACTAAATTCATAATTCATCTGTATCCCTTATTTAAAAAACACTAAAAATTTACTACAGCTCAATGGAATAAATACCAAAGGTAAAAATATCGCTGATAATGGTGGAGTAAAGATGTCTTATCTTGCATACAAGCAATGGGTAAAAAAGAATGGTCCAGAACTGAAACTTCCAGGCTTACAATTTTCACCAGAGCAATTATTTTGGATATCACTGGCTCAATCTTCGTGTTCCAATTATAGAAAAGGTAAAAAACTCTGGACATACAAAATACATTTATTTGTTTTTATTTTTAATCGTTTTCCAGAATATTTAAAATCAGAAATAGAACTAGGATCTGACTCGCCTGCTCAGCTTCGTGTGGAAGGTCTTTTGGGAAATTCGGAATACTTTGCAAAGGATTTTAATTGTCCGAAAGGATCACCAATGAATCCAAATCATAAGTGTGTATTTTGGTAGATTTGATATAGTCTATAAGGAGTAGTAGAGTTAAGTAACTTCACTTTATTTGTTGAATCAATTAATTGCTATTAATTATAATTTAAGATTAAATATTTTTTAAAAAAATACTGAATATGAGAAACAGTTATTTGATTAAACAATAGTGCCTTTGTCTATTATAAATATTTCTTCGTTGAGTCACCTCTTTACAGAAAACGAAGAGGAAGAAAGCATTAAGCCTAGTACGGTGATCGGGCAAAATTTTTCCCTCGTCATTTTTATCATTTTTCAGACATAATTGTAGAGTGGTGGAGAATAGTGGAAAGTTTTTTCTTTACGTAATTTGTCTTTTCATTATAAAACAAATAAATATTCCTCTTCCGTTTCAAACAAATTTTAACTGCTGCATTCGACTTTTTAGTCCAACTTTTTGCAAAAATTTGACAAGTAAAAGTCTCCACAATTAGAAAATCCATCTACTAGAAAATCTTGAAAGTATGCATATTGTGGTAAATTTTTGCCCGAACAGTGTACTGCTTTGCGCTGTCAAAATTTTGCGGTGCTTGAGGCACCTTAGTGGATGTTATAGCAGTTGGTTTACCAGAGTTTATACTGAACAAAATTGACAGAGAAACATTGAAAGATACAGTGGATTTGTTTAATAAAGTTAGCAAGTATGAACACATGGTAAATAAAAAAAGCTTTTTGAGTAAGAAAAAAAATGAAAATTTAAAATTGAATGGTAAAACTGAAGATCGAAATATATGTAAAATTTGTGAAAAATTGAATAGAGGTACTCGCTATCACCCGGAAGCTGCATGCTGGTTTAAAAGAAAAGATGATGATAAGGTAAGGAAAAATTTTATTAATCATGTAAACAATTTCTTTCTTGCACGAACATGGATTCCAGACAGAGAGAAAGCATACAAATTTCTATGCCATAAAAGAGCTCCAATGTGCGTTTCAACTTTTCGCTTGGGATGTAAAAGGGCCTGGCAAAATTCGTCCTCAGATTGGCCCCGAAATTTAAAATTTATAAATTTTGATCATAAATTCTTTATTTGTTACCGTAAAATAGTCCAGATACCCATTTTCATTGCCGCAATTTTGAATTTATAAGTTCATATCATAAATTATTTGTTGCTATCTTAAAAAACCCCAGATACCGATTTTCATTGGAATCGGAACACAATTGGCAAATTCGTCGGCCATATTGGCGCGGCCATTTTGAATTTAGAAGTTCTGAGCATAAATTCGTTATTTGCTTCCTTAAAAACCCCCAGATACTGATTTTCATGGAAATCGGAACACAATTGGCAAATTTGGGTGGCCATTTTGAATTTCGGGCATTCAAATCAAGATCACAATTTTTTAATAGGTAAACTTTTTTATATATATGTATTATTAGCTAAACATTCCATTTTGAGTTTGTAAATTTCATTCACCGTAACTGAAATCCGAGGTTTTCATGTTTTTAACGCTCCAGGAACTCCACTATTAATACATTAAGAAAAACATATTCTACATGGTCACAAAGGTGCAAAGAGTCCCACATGCAAAACTCCATCGAAAGCTTACAAGATGTGAAGACATACAACTTTAGCAAACAAATCACTTGTTTTAAGACCAGTTCTCCGCCAAATACTAATACCACCAATAGCCAAAACCGCCAAAAATTATTAAAAAATCAAGAACCGGCAAATTTTGAAAATTCCAAATTAAATTTTGGTGCTTGATTTTTGGAAAACGTAATGAAAGCTCGCAGAAGGCGATATCGAAATATGCACAACTTTTTGCTTACAATTTTTAATCGAATGGAAGGAAGGTGTTCACTAATTTAACATCAGTTCTTCGTTACCTGCCGCGGAGTTTGGTCCAATCTTATCGGAAGGTGGCAGATTTTTGACTAATTAACTTATAGAAATTATAAAAGTGTTTATGATTTTGTGTTATAATTGAATTGTTTATATTATTTATTTGACAAGAAAATAAGGTTTTTTTTTGAAATTGAAGTATTTAAATATATTTTATGCGTAAATAAAAAATAAAAAGAAATATTAGTGAAGTGAATAATTATAAAGAAAAAGATACAAAACAAAATTAAAAAAGTGAAATAAGTGCCATTGTTTAAAAATTAACTCAAACTCACATTTCGCTAGTCATGGACCCGGCAGATGAGATCGCAAAAAAGTAAGTTCTGTTCAATTGCAATCAAAACTTTCATAAGAAGAAATTAACGGAAATCAAGTTTTATTCATGATTAGTTTCCTCGTGTTTATCAATTAACTACAGAATTAACGATTTTGAGGGTATTGGAAATTTTTAAAAGAAATATGGCAAAGATGCGACGTCCTCTAGATGCGTAAAGTTTGTGGAAATTCTATTGTTTGTGCATAAACTTGATTGTTTATCTGGCTTTTTTATGAACAGGTTTTAAGAAGAGGTTTTTTCCTCAATTCAAGATGGACAAGGTAGTTAAAAAGTCCCAAAGATTACGTCGTCGTTGGAAATCATTCTTACTTTATGATAACATAATAAATGTTGACGTCCTCTTAAATCGGCTCGGAACTGATGGAATGTTGATATTATGTTTATGATGAACGATTTTTGCGTAGAGTAAAATGTAAATTTAAACTGTTTTTTGATGGATTCCGAAGAATTAGACATGAGATTTCTTGGATATGAGCAAATTGCTAACGTCATAAAACAATATGTCAACGACTGGATAATTATCTGATTTGATGTTACATGAAGGTACGACACGCTTCAGATAATTATAAAATCCATTGATTGTTTCAACTAACATAGAAGTTCCCATCATCGCATAATCATAAATACTGATACGTGTTTTGCGCTTAACGGATTCGTAGGATTAATTAAAGAATACACTTTTTAAATGTTCACACAAAACTTAGTTATTAACTCAATTCAATGTAAAAACACAATTCTTACAGTTCACTATTATAACTTGCAATTTAATATCTCAGACTATTAAACTCTATTTACTCGTTTTTAATTCACTACTTAATCATCACTTTTCGCTTTAGGTCACTTTGATCACTTTAGAACACTTGAATCGCTTTTCAAATCAAAACTGACTTTAAAAGCCGCTGCCACTGCTTTTTTATAATATCCAATTATTGGATATTGTCCAAGCTCCTCCCTTATGCAACTTCCCGATCTTTCCACCATATCCTGGACCACTATTACTGGAATATTCTTTTTCTAGAAACTTCGAGGAGCTTTGTCTTTAATTACCGTTCGTTCTAATTCTAACTAATAGATGGCGCGATGTTAGCTTAGTGCATAAATCGTTACAAATAAATCATCACAATACCATCTTAGAAGTCACACAGCGATTATATGTTTATAATAAATAGCCCTTCATGCCAGTAAGATAAGGATAACCAACAAGGCAAAGGGTCTTGAGCCTGTCTAAGGTTTGTAAGGTTGAAAAGAGGCAACTACCCACTTAACCTTGTCCCCGTCGAAGACGTTCGTTTGGTCATAAGATTAGCCAGTCTCGAAGATTCGCCAGAAAAAGTTTTTATTAACATCTGTAGTTTCCTACAAACCTACTACACAATCGCCGTTCACTTCTAAGTACTTTCGTAACACTACACCTTCGCTTCTTTAATACCGAAGTTCGCTCCAGGGATTGAACCACTTGACAACGGCATTCCTGCACCGTCCACTAAGTCATTGCTTCAACTCATGAAGTAGAAATCGTCGCTGGGTGCAAGTTCGTGACTGTAGTATGGATGAACACAATACTCCCAACTAAAAACTGAACTGTTTTGAACGACAGTTTTCCGCGCCATCGATTTTGGTTCGTATATCTCAGTTTGGTGAAGGTTTTGCAGAACACATCAGCTGTAATTGGTTAATTGGAATCAACCAAAATAACTTTTTTGTCGCAGAAAGCGCGTTTTTGTGGTGGAGATAAAGTTGAATGGCACCAATGCATTGACTGCTGTTTGACTCATTACTGCAGATCCATAAACTAAACCCATTAACCGATATTATCCAAATTTATCCTTTGAAGATCATTTTGCTCACAAAAATCAATTGATAACATGCTCTGCGCAACTGATGGAAGCCCCGGTTTTCGCGGATATTGTTATCTTCATTCACCTATAGGCAAACGGCTACTGAATTAAAACAGTAACTTCAATTGCTTCAGAAATACTCAATAGATGGCGCTGCTCGCGTATAATTTTTTACTGACCTGCCAAAGTTTAAATATAAGCAAACTGTTACCATATAAAAGATGGGCATCACCATCATGGTGTAAGTGCAGCATGCTGATCTCAGTGAAATACCTCACCTTAGTCTACATACTCTACACCCAGGCCACCCTGCTAACTAAACTCCTGCTATTGGTATAGAACCGATTCTAATAAATTTTATTGAGAGCTTACATTCTGGCTAAGACGTGATAATATTACGTCAAACTTAAACCTCACACAATCTCTGCCGGGACACCAGGCGCCAATCCTATTACCGTGATCTTAGAGGCATCGTTCTCAGATGGCCCAAATGAGCTCTAATGAAACCTTTCACGACCTCGTAACGTGAAGTTGAAAAATCTTCTGCAAAGTAATTTTTAAATAGTTCGTACAGCTTGAACTCCACCAATTAACTATTATATTAATCGCGTCGTCGACAGTTTAGTAAGCGCGCAGTAGTTGTTCATTTTTATCAATTTTCTATACTTTTCTACCTTCTGTGAACATTTTTAGCCAATACATACATTATTTCTGATAATTTTATAAATATACGTATATAAATATAATTATATAAATATAAACGTCTTATTTAATTATTTCAGACATTCCGGCTGGTGGGGACGTCGGACAGCATTGGAAAAGTCACTAGTACTTCTTATTTTAGCTAGTTCGACTGCTGTCATAGCATTAGTTTTTGAATTAACTTATGTTTTGATAATTAATACTAAATTAGAAGGTTCGTAGTAATTTTAGAATTTTTAACACTATTGATTACTAACAACGTGCCTCGGCATATATGTAGCTCTTCAATTTTGACTGCTTTAGGTCATTCGACCTTTAATTTGGTGCAGCACCACTCTTCCTTTATCAACTCGAGCCTCTGTTTCAGATTTTGGTATGGATATGGAAAGAACTCCGACATTCTGATCCTCGATGTGAACTCCGTTTGAGAGGACAAGGTCCATAGGTTTCGACTCTTCTCCTGGCCACAGCACGCTTAACCCGCTTTCAATCGTGTGAATGTTGTCCCTAGTTTTTTATGATTTTCGATGGGCACGTACGTCGTTCTTGGGTTTGAATATGGTACGGTGTTTGATCCTGTGAGTTGGACGAGAAAGAAAAGTAATCCATAGCACTGGAGGTCATCTGGTACCCAGAATCCATCGTTGGGCATACTTAAGGGCCAATTACAATGATTCCGTTCCGTCCGATCCGTTCCGAAAAAGTTGAAATTTATTCAACTTTTTCGTTCCGATCTGTAAGTATACCATTGGACACTGAGAATACCAAGTCGTCGGTAACCGGCGCCAATTTGATAACGGTACCCAGACCACGTAATATTTTCATTTCGAGGTTTCTCCCCTGAAGCTACGTTCGAGGCAATTAAAGAATACCTAAGGGAAAATGCTGTTGATCCTGCGACAGTCTCTTGCAGAAAGATCAGCAATGCTTCCAAGCCGGTTGCGTCTTTTGGTCTGACTGCACCACCCAATACCGCTGAACAGCTTCTAGACCCCACGTTCTGGCCTCCTGTGCCTCTTCAAAGTGTTTTGTTCCCCGCACAAGTGTGCATCGCATTCCTGACACTCGACAGGTTTCAAAAAACTTAAGACGCTTTCCCTCTAATACCACAACGTGAGGGGAATCAGATCCAAAACCCAGGATGTGTTTCTGTCGACTTCGGCCAGTGATTTCGATATAATCGTTTTTACAGAAACATGGTTACACAGTGGGATTCTTAATGCCGAACTTTTCGATACATCCTTCCAAGTATTTCGGAGAAATAGTAAATGACTAAGGAAAGTTTCTCGATTTAACACAACTAACACAAATAATACAGATCATGAATACCCCTACTGTGTATTAACTACATTTCGATAACTCAGTAAAAACTTTGGAAATCGGTACTATTAAATAAAACACAATTCAGCTTGTTTTGAGGGGAGAAAAATCCAATCGAATAACAAAACTCGACTAGATTTACTCTGTCTGAACAGCAACACTAGTAACTGTGCTTATTACTAAATTTTCTGTGCCGCTACCTCCAACTCCACCTGATCTCTTTTATTTCTAAAAAGGAAAACACTCAAATGAAAAAAGTTATCTGATATTTAACAGAAAAATATGTTACTGCTCATATTCTGAAATTGCTTCCTGCAAAATTGCCTTTGTTCTCTTTTATTAATCCTTTCTTCTCGTCCGGACATTTCAACATGAGAAATTGGCAAATTTTGACTAGGAATAGCTCTTTTCTTCAGTTTTTTTTCACTATTGGTGTCTTTAAAAGAATGTGTTCTAATCTATAGTCCTGCTCTAAAAAGTCTTCAGAGCATATTTTTGCAGTATGAACATTTAAGGGGTTATATCTATGTGACGGTCAAAAATCAAAGCTTTTTTCAGGATTTTTTTTTGCATTGATTTTGTGAAAAAGGTGTTACAAATAATATACCAATCGATAAGACAACTCTTCAAGAGTACAAAAAAAAATTTTTATACGAAATTTAAAACAAAATGGCGGCTGTAGATCATGGTAACGTATGTAGTATTTTCAAAAGGTGTTCCGCGGCCGGACACATTACGCAGCCCCATTAGCATCTGGAACAATAAAAAAATTTTTTTCATTATCTTCATGAGTTTTGCTAGTGAAGTACCCACGATTATATTTTTAGAATTTTTTTTCGCAAAATAGCGGCGGTTTAAAAAAAAAATCGTTTTTTTGACGAAAAAAATCGATTTAAATTGTTTATAATTTTTTTTCTTGTTAACCAATCGCAAAAATCGTGTGTACTTCACTAGATAATCATATTAAGAAGCTACAGTTAAAATTTCAAGTCAATCGGATGAAAACTGACGGAGTTTGGTGTCCGGCCGATTTCACAAACATGGTTTCGAGAAAAACGCGTTTGAAGTTTTAAAACGTTGTAGATCTGTGAAATTTCAATTATTTCCTACATGGGGATGGGGGCCTAAAGAGTGTATAATATGTGCTATATAGTATACAGTGACATCTATACTTCAATTTAGAAGTCCATTATCTATGATCGATAAGTAATAATTTAATTTACGACCGCCGAATTCAAAAAATCAAGAACCGCTGAAAAGAGCAAATTTTACGTTTTTCGAGCGTTGGAGTTGCTTCAGAAAATTAATTCTCAAAAATTATCTGAAGTATATATTAGTATTTGGACTTTTTTTATTCCAATTCTAGGGATGTTTTGGCATACTTTTAGCCAATAAAAAAAAAATCGAAAAAAATTTTTTTTCACATAGATATAACCCCTTAAATCAATTTTATTTCCACTAGCTCGGATCCACAAATCACACAAATTTTCATCCTTCGGAAATGTAAAATATTTCATCTTCACCACACAATGTTTTTTGTTTTCATAATTCTCTTAATTTACAACCATTTAACCATTTTTTCCTATTTTAATACTTCCTTTATTTAATAATCATAACTTTTCACTTTAACAAAACTCGCAAAAATTATTTATCAATTTGCTTAGCTTAGACATAAATGATTTCAGTGACGTCACGATTGAAATGACAGCTCAATGTTTGCCACGGTATACAGAAACAAGGTAGTGTAAAAGAGACTGACAGCTCGAATATCGTACGAATATTGCAGAAAAAGCCGACGTCACTCGGCAAGTTAATACAGAAAACAACAACAACAATTTCGATTTTGTATGGGGAAGACTTGCCGAGTGACGTCAGCATTCAAATGACATTTCTCTTTTACATTACCTTGTTTCTGTATACCGTGAATGTTTGCATTCGCATTACATTACCTTATTATTAGACCAGTGCCAAAACGCTTTTGAGAGGCCAAAAAACTAAAAAATTCTTAGCAGTATATGGATGGCGGCAAAATTTAGGATAAATTGTACATAAACGGAGAAAAATCGATAGCACCGCAACAGATGACCGGTTGGGGGTGGGGGTGCCAATATGTGTGTTTTATGGGGTGAAACGCGGTTTTTAAAGATTTCTGGCAAAAGTAGACCTCCTATCGAAAAAAGTTAAATGTAAAAGTTGTAGCTAATTAAAAATCTACAACTTTCATTCAAAATTTTTCGCCATAACCTCAAAAAATGGAGAAAAACGATAAAAAACATTAAAAACCAATTTTTTAATTTATCATTTTTCTCTTTCACAAAAATTTTAATGAAATTTGGTGAAAATATTCATTTTTATGTTTTGTAAAAGCTGCAATTTTTTTTAAAGCGATGAATAATTTTGCTTCTTTTTTAACGAATTTAATTTAAAAAAAAGAGTTCAATTTTCAATCAAAAAAGTTGACAGACAAAATTATGATTTTTCAACTTTTCAGGACGGCTTTTTTTCGTTGAAACCTCTACTTTGAGATGGTGTAAAAAATTACAGTGTCACAATAGAAAAATATCGATAAAAATTTGAAAAACCAAAAACTTCCTTTTTCGAATATCGATTTTTCCGTAAACTCCACTGATTCTTTATCTCTCTTTAAAATAAAGTTCTGTAAACTGTATATTTAATGTAACATATTATAAGGGAAGTTCATGTATCAGTTTCAGGTTCGGACTGCCGAAAAAATATTGTTTAAACGACTATTTCACAAACGAAACCGAGAAAAAAATAAAATTATTTTTAGGCAAAAAAATATACGTATTATGGTGACTTAAGCGGCCTACAGACGATCAACTTGGGTTTTCAACCCGTTGTCAACTAGCCCTAGTTGTCAACGAGTTGGACGTCTGTAGTCGTGTTTATGATAAATGGTTGAAGCAAAATCAAAATTTTTAGATTTTTGGTAGGCGGAACTTACACTTGTTTGTGTGTACACTTTCTGTTGGCAACAGGTTGACAACCCAAGTTGATCGTCTGTAGGCCGCTTTATGCATTAAAACTTACTAGCAGGGCCCATTGCTACAGCCCTGGCGCAAAAGATAAGAATCTCAGATTGTCGGTTATAATGAGTATTGAAATTCTGTATACTTTCTATATCGCGTAACTGTCGCTAAGGTGTTAATATTGCTATTTCTTTTTATACAGGCGAAATACCTAATATCACGCTGTATTTTTGTAACGCTTCAACCTATTTTTATGAATAAGGTATAACTTAGGTGTAAAAGTACTGAAAAAGTACGAAATGTAGCCAATTGTATAATAGACTTACCTAAGCTTATGTCGAAAATTACCAAATAAGACCAATTTTAACATCATAATTGCTTATAACTTCAAAAGTAAAGGCCGTATCATAAAAATTGTCTGTAAATTATTCATAGGAAATACCCCAATCTTTTCTAATTTTGGAAAAAAAATATAGGTTAACTACGTATTTTTTGAAGGGAAAGGTTTTTGAAGGTGAAATAATAAACAATAAAAAAAACTACAAAATAAAACTAAAACAAACACTATATAAAACGATTAAATCAAAATTAAAATATTGAAAAAAAATTAAGGTCTCAACCTGCCTCTTTAAAATAAAATCAAATAATAAATGCATTATCACTTTGCACTTCTATCACTCGCCAAAAAAACGAACGGCAGCACCTTACACAATACAACACAATAATACAATATTAAAAAAATGCACGCACAAAGTAAGTGAATTTTTTTATGTCAGGTATGCCGCCAAAAATCCACACAAACGATTGTTTTCTCTGTTTCTTATTCGCTTCACTGAAACGGCGTTTGTGTCAATCGTAGGCTACTCAGCTTTACGTTGATGCTCACAAAAAAATACAAATTTTCCAACGGCTTTCTCAAATTCGAAAAATTATAATCGCTATAACTTTCTTATTCGTGAATCGATTTCGTTCAAATTCCTTGTTACAACACTATTCCATAAATTTTTTTTAACGAAATCGGTTCACAAACAAAAAGCCTTAAGGTGGATTTACACTTCCGACGTTTTTCAGTCGCGCCGGTGTTTTTTAAAATTTCGACCAATCAGAAACAACCTCTGCGACATCTTGCCGTCACGGCGAAGAGCTGAAGAAATTTCAACTTTTTCTGTGGCAGGGTGATAGAAACAGCTGGTTGTAAGTAAAATTTGAGGTTATGTGTAACTGAAATGTTTGTTTATTTGGATTTGTTTGGTTTTGCTTGGAAGTAAAGATTATTAAAATTTGTTTGTTAGTTGAGTTGTTGTTGAGTGACTGTTTTAAATTATTTGTTGCTTTTTTTTAAATTTAAAGTTTTTCAAAAGTGTTTGCCTGAGACAGAATTCGTCGGAAATTTAAAATGCGTATTGAAAACCTGCGACAGAAATGATCAGCTGTTATGCGGCGCGGCAGAAAACGTCGGATATGTAAATCCACCTTTAGCGTTTACAAACTTTTTGTTTACCTATTAATATAAAAGATACTTCATGTTGCACTTTTTTACTCTAACAAAAACGACCTTAGCACCAACAACATCTACAGCAGGTCCAACTGCAGAACCTAAAGAACAAAATGACACCTGTCTAACCAAGGAATGCATTCAAACTACAGCAAGAGTGCTCCAAGGCATAGACTATTCTGTACAACCGTGTGACGACTTCTACAGCTTCGCCTGTGGTACCTTCGGGAAAGATACATATATCCCCGTGGATAAGGATCATGTAGATATGTTCACAATAATTGAGAATAAACTGAGTAAACAGCTGAGGAATATTGTGAGCGAAGAATACCGCGAAGATGATCCTCGATCTTTTAAGCTGGTTAATGACTTGTTTAGGGCTTGTATGAATCAAGGTATGTCAGTATGGTAAAATTTAATTTATTGGAATATTAATAAAAATGTTTATTATTTAAGCTTTGATTGAAAAACGAGGCAAAAAACCTATGGTGGACACCATTAAATCTATAGGAGGATGGCCAGTAGTTAAAGAAGACAAGTGGAATGAAGATTCGTGGACTTGGCACGGGGCAACTAAAAACTTCAACAGATTAGGACTAGGCGATGGTTATATTACTGAAATTGATGTTAAAAAAGATCCAAAAAATTCAACAAAAAGAATTATTACTGTAAGTTTTACCTTGTACGTTTCGAAGCTTGAAAATTCAAATAACAATGTATGTAATTATTTTAATAGTTGGATCAACCAATCACTGGCCTGAATTTAGATTATCTTGTCGAAGGTCCAGAAAATGAAATTGTCCAAGAATACTACAAATACATGGTAGATGTAGCTGTTATATACGGCGCTAATCGCGATAGAGCAGAAAGAGAAATGAATGCTTCACTGGCATTCGAAATAGAGCTAGCAAAAGTTAGAAATTATATAACATTTTACTTTAATATTAGGGGTATTCATGATCTGTGTTAAACGTCGAGAAATTGTAAAATGTTATCTTCGAAATAGACAAGATCGTGAGCGACCACTTTAAATTTCCACTTTAAAATGTTGTTTTTATATTAATTTGGACTTTTCAAATACAGCTTTCAATCAAAATATATTCTAAACAGCTGTTGACAGTAAAATAAAAAATATAGCGCGTGTAACCAGTGCACGTGAAAAATGTGAAACATCTTTGGCGATCTTTATCTTTCTTTAAATTGAATAATTAGTAAGAATAAAGGCCATTTTACATCCCAAACGCAAAGGGGAAACGCAGCTCTGGAGCTCTTTTATCGCACAGCAATTTTGCGTTTGGGATGTAAAATAGCCGTAAGTTTTATACACACCGATTTGTGTTGAAAATGTACCATTGCCGTTGATGACCTTCGACCATGATGTCTGACCGCATTTGAAATATATTTTTGGTGGGCTTGGAAACACATTTTTCTAGAAAAGTCGATTTTATTTAATTATACAGTCGTTATACAAATTGTTATGCTCCCCATGTTTTTATTTTAGTCTGTTAAGAGTCGCAGACTATTACTTAATCCGCTGACGCGACGCAGCGACTTAAAGTGCCCCTTGGCATAAGACAAGAGAAAACAGCACGGCTACCACTGTTGCCACTCTCTGAGCGCTTGGTCGTATCCATTAAAACACAGAAAAAGTATCCAATCGTATCCATAACCTTTCTGTACGTTTCCAAATGATACTAAATGGATCATAACGTCAACGCTAAAAAACCGGTTTTTATGATGCTTTCGGCGTACATGGGTATTCCCTTCACCGAGAGTAACTTTATTATCCTTAAAAAAATATGTCATCAGACCCCAAAAGAAAGATGATAAGAAGATACATTTGTGCATGTGTTAGTTTTCACGCCAAAAATTTTTGTTCAAAAAGTTACAACAACTCTTCCTTTTGCCCCTCTGTCCCGAAAGCCGGTTTTTATTGTTGACGTTATGATCCGTGTACGCCAGCCCAATTGTATATTGGTTCAAATCGAGCGAGTATCTTCCGCTTCATTTCTTCTATGAAAACGGGAAATTACTTAAAGATGCCGTAACTCGTAATTATTAAAAAAGTTTCCTTTCAATCGCACTAATTTCATAGCACCACAATACGCAAACAACAAGTAACGTAACCGTTTTTCACTTTTAAAACCCCACACAAGCCAACATAATGAAAAGTAGGTCACAACTTTGAGAGAAAATGTATCAGATATTCGCAATTAATTGTAGTGATTAGACAAGAAACGTTAAGTAATAGCAGATTTCGAAAAATGAAAATAAAATTACGAAAAATGAAAATAGAATTACGAAAATAACTCTTTCATTGCATCTTTGTTGCACGGTTTCTTACCTGTTAATTTCTCACAATCAAGCTCCTCAATACATAGCCCTTCCAAAGTTCTTACGCGACTCAATGCTACATACCATATTGCCAGCGGCATTTTGAGTTTTTTAATTTTGACAACAAATTCATTATTTCCGACCTTAAACACACCCCAATAGCGATTTTCAGTGAAATCGAATTGATAGTACCAAAATCGTACCGCCATTTTGAATTTTTAAATTTTGACCACACATTCGTTATCTGTCACCTTAAAAACCCTACCATACCGATTTTCAATGGATTCAGAACACATATGCAAAATTCATCCGCCATATTGCCGCTGCCATTTTGAATTTTCGAATTTTGAAAACAGATTCGTCATTTGTGATCTTAAAAACTCTCCGATCCCGATTTTCAACATATTCAGAACACATTTGCAAAATACATCCGCCATTTTGAATTTTCAAATTTCGACCACAGAATCGTCATTTATGGCCCTAAAAACCCCCGGATACCGATTTTCAATTGATTCAGAACATATTTGCAAAATTCATCCGCCATATTGCCGCGGCCATTTTGAATTTTCATAATTTTGACAACAGAATCGTCATTTGTGGCCCTAAAAACAACCCGATACCGATTCTCAATGGATTCAGAACACATTCGCAAAATTCATCCGCCATATTGGCGCGGCCATTTTGAATTTTCAATTTTTGACCACAGAATCGTCATTTGTGGCCCTAAAAATCCCCCGATACTGATTTTCAATGGAATCGGAACACAATTGGAAAATTCGTCCGCCATCTTGGAACCGCCATCTTGATTTTTTACAAAAATGTCAGATTGCATTGTCACGGGAACTCAATGTGTGTGCAAAGTTTCATAAGAATCGGTTAAGTAGAAGCAGTTGAAAAAGCTGTCGCAAGATTTGAACCGAACAAACAAACAAACAAATAAAACCATTAAATATAAATAATAAAATTCAAATGCAGAGATCAGGAATTGAATCCGCGACTTTTTGGAATATCAACGTCGTAAGGCAACCACTCAACCATTTGTTCCATTCTACCTATGTCTGGCTCGTCATGTCTGGCTCGCGGCATATAAACACTTTTCTTTGGTGCTACTATTTTTTTTAAAATCTCCGTCTTATTCTGTCTTGCTCAATACAGATCTTCCGTTTCCCGGAATGAGAATTGGATTGGACGAAGCGTTCCCTATAAAGCGTTCCCTAATAAGCGTTCCCACAAAATGTTCCCGACCTTGAAGAATTACTCTCAACGCGCGCAAAGATGTTTCACATCAAAAAAAATTACGTGCCATTTTCAGTCTCGAGTTGTTGAATTAAAGTGATAGAGATTTATGTGTGGGCTCTGGGTCAAAATAAAAGATTTATTCAGTGTGCGACGTTTCGGATGTGAATACACCCTTCATCAGGCCTTTAATTAAAAAAGAATAATACACAACGTCAATATATAAAATAAATATACAAATGTCTCACACTTACAATACAAAAAATACATAAAGTATAACAGCACTTATAAACATTTAACACGGAGGAACTAGTATGCACGAAGTAGAAGCTTGTTGTCACTAATTCGTCCTTGCTCCAATCAGCTGCTTATATGCATAGCTGAGGTTGTCACAATCAGACCGCCGAACAAAACATCATTGATGAATACGAGAAAAAACGCATGACTACATACACAGCTAGTAGCCCTCGAATCTATGGTCTACCTAAGGTTCATAAAAACGGCGTGCCTTTAAGACCTATATGCGCATCAACTACTGTGCCGTGTTACGAGTTGTCAAAATACATGGTCAGGATCCTGAAAAAGTTGACCGAAAACTCCAAATTTAATGTCCAGAATGCAAAACATTTTATCGAAGTGGTCTCCCCATTTAATCTGGAAGATGACGAAGTCATGGTGTCCTTTGATGTTGTTTCCCTTTTTACCAATGTTCCTGTTCGCATGATATTGGAGATTATTGACAAGAAGTGGAATGACATTAAACAACATACGAAGATCAAGAAATCCTTGTTTATGGACATGCTTAGGTTCTGCATCATTGAGAACAATTATTTGGAGTTTGAAACCAGAATATACCAACAGAAGCAAGGTGTGCCTATGGGTAGCCCGGCCTCACCAATAGTGGCGGACATAGCAATGGAGGCCTTATTGGAGAATGTTATTGGGAAGTTGACACCTAAGCCGAAAATAGTTACCAAGTATGTCGACGACTTATTCGCTATTGTGAAATCAAGTGAGATTGAAAAAACACTCACCGCGTTGAACTCTTTCCATCAGAGAATCCAGTTTACTGTTGAGGTTGAGAAAGAAGGAGAGCTACCGTATCTTGACGTCAAGGCAGTTAGAGATAATGGCACAATCATTTTTGATTGGTACAAGAAGCCCACATCCTCGGGTCGGCTTATTAATTTTCACTCAAAACAGCCGAAGATGGTAATACTTAACACTGCTCAGAATTTCGTCAACAGAGTACTCGATAATAGTCACATTAATTTTTATAACAAAAATGTAAATATTATCAAAGACACCCTGTACTCCAATTCCTTCCCCACAAACATCATCATTAGTATGATTAATAACTACCAGAGAATCACCGACGTTCGTCCCCATGATGTTCCACCACCCTCACCGGTAACTTATCGAAGTGCACTCTACATTCCTTCGCTCTCCGATCGTATGAAGGCAGCACCAATACGCAACCGAGAGACCACAAGGATTGCATTTAGATCGGTAAACACATTGAAATCTTTACTGTTTACCAATACCAAAGGGAAGCTTGATAAAATGGACAAGTCGGACACAGTCTACAAGATCGTTTGTTTAGGCGGAAGAGGGACAGCCTGCCCAGCTGTATATGTTGGTACCTCCAAACAAAAACTGCGGAAACGTCTGTCAGGTCATCGCTCTGACATCAATAATGGCGGTTCTCAGAAAACTGCTCTAGCTCTTCATTGCATAGAGAATGACCACAAACCTGACCTCAACAACGTCAAGATTTTGGAAGTTGAGAGGCACTACAATAAGAGAATGCTGTTAGAGATGCTTCACATTAACAAAATGAGAGATGCAGTTAACCGGCGGTCTGATTGTGACAACCTCAGCTATGCATATAAGCAGCTGATTGGAGCAAGGACGAATTAGTGACAACAAGCTTCTACTTCGTGCATACTAGTTCCTCCGTGTTAAATGTTTATAAGTGCTGTTATACTTTATGTATTTTTTGTATTGTAAGTGTGAGACATTTGTATATTTATTTTATATATTGACGTTGTGTATTATTCTTTTTTAATTAAAGGCCTGATGAAGGGTGTATTCACATCCGAAACGTCGCACACTGAATAAATCTTTTATTTTGACCCAGAGCCCACACATAAATCTCTATCACTATAAAACCCAGGGGTCACTAAACAAAAATTCCAGTTGTTGAATTAACACGCCTTTTCAGATGTTATTTGTTAAAATTGAAACAAAAATTGAAACTTTTTTCTCGATTTAACACAAATAACACGAATAACACAAATAACACAGATCATGAATACCCCTAATATATTGATCTACTTTCATACTTTTTTTAGATTTCTTCGCCTGATGATGATAATGATATTCTTAACAATCGCATAACAATTAATGAAATGCAAAATAAATATCCATACGTTAATTGGTTGGACTATATAAATACAATTCTGCCTGAAGGATTGAATGTGGATGGAAATGAAGTAATTATTACATGGATACCAAGATTCATTGAGCGTTTGGGAACTTTATTGGAACAAACTCCGAAACGAGCTATTGCCAATTATATGATGTGGTCAGCGATTTTAAGAGCAACACACTTTTTAACTGATGAATTAAGAACGCGTCGACTAGAATATAATAAAGCATTGTATGGACTGAAAGAGGAGGAACCAAGATGGGAGGAGTGCACTGAATTCACTGGTAAAAGGTAGAGTTTTTTTTATATGATAGTCTAAGCTTAGGTGTCACCCTTTGTACTACCAGTCCATCATGTCGTACCGTCATGGTGCAATGTCTGGTAGTAAGCTTAGCTCGAAGGTAGGGAGAAAGATAGGATAGATTAGGGGAGTCGGGTGGGTGTTGGCGGAGATGGCGGTGAACCTTGCGTTTGAACTCTTAGGTGTTGTATGAGTTCGAGAATGCTGACTGTGGTAAGTTGTTCCACAGTCGAGTTGTTTGTCACTGTAAAAAATTTCTGTGGTAATTTTACAAAAAAAAGTTTTATTCACAAGCAATTTTGTAAATTTGCAATATATATTATTAGGAATAGTCCAATTCTACTTTACGTATTTTTACCAACTGTGTAGTAAATATACATTATTTGTGGGATGTAAAAATACAATCAGTATTGGAGCTTTCACTTCATAGTTTTGTAAATTTCGAAAACTTTTGTGTATGCCCTCTCCCTATACATAAAAACAGCATTTTGTTCACCATGCAAGGACCGAATCGCAATGAAAGCTTCAAGCTGCAAGAGTGAAGCTGCGAGCTTCAAACTACAAGCTTCATCTGAGTTTTGCTTTATTTGAGCACTGCAGCTTGAAGCTGTGAATGTGAATCATTGTACAAACCCTTTTATCCTAATTTCTGAAGCTTGCAGCTTTAATTGTGCATCGGCCCTAAGCATCAAAAATTATCAAACATTTCTTGGCTGTTACAAGAACTGCCCACACCATGACCAAAGTCAAAGGTCTGTCCTTAACTTAAGAACAATCGAGTATATGCTTAGTATTCCATTGTTACCTGTGAATTATATCTATGAGAAGGAAAATTTAAACCTTACATTCCAATGAACAATATGTAATTTTACTAAAAATATAAGTTCTAAAATTACGCCTCTTACTGTAAAATTACAGTACAAAGTTCAGTACATAACATTGATAAATAATACTAAGAAATATTGTAATTTTCCTACATAAACGATTTAGAAAAATACACAACATTGCGTAAAATATAGGTCACATTCATGTAATCAACATTTACGTCATGCAGTATTGGAGATTCTCAATTTCTTTATGTGAAATTACAAAATTTCTAGTAAAATTACAATAATTGTGTAGTAAATTAGTATTTCATACCGCGATTTGTAATTTTACTGTACATTTGCACTGTGAATTTACATATTTTTTTACAGTGTTGTTATAAACTGTTAAATATCAACCACTGTTTGTTAGCACATAGCAAAACGCCATCTTCTTGCAGACTAACTTTATTTCATGATGTCTTAAAAACTATTACTTCAGATCTACTACACTCCTCCTTACCTAAGTTTAACAATAAAATTTAGTTCGTATATTGTAAAATAAGGCAAAAAACGGACTTAACTTCGGAATTTCGTGCAACAGGTTGTATCGTCTTCGAACTTTTTTTAAATTGTTGTAAAAGCTCTTCGTATAAAATCCCACCCATTAAAAAATGCCGCTACTTCCTTATTGTTGCAATTATAAACAATGCATTTATTGGAACGAAGTTCCTTAACGCGGCTTGCGGGTAGAGTGAATTCATAGAAATCGTCACGTGCGATCGTATGCGTGCGAGAATCGATCCCAGTAGGAAATTTGCCAGTAGACAATTTATGAATTCAAAAAATCAAAATGCAGTGTTTCTTTGTAGAAATTGGGAACCGATAGCTGTCCCAGTAGGGAAACTGTCAATAAATTTCATGCAGAATTAATTCTAGAGCTGCTTCATATTTCTGTAGGTCTTATTAAAGAAAATAAGAGCGTTTTATTCTTGTTTTACGTATTACCCTGTTTTTTTGTAACCAGTAAAAACTTAACATTCAAAATTATTTTTTACTTTTTAGTTCATTTAAATAAATTTAAATAAAGGCGTATTGTTTAGTTTTTTTAAACTATATTTTTTTTCTACTTTTTAGCCTATTATATGTGTTCCCGCCATTTTGTAGTGACCGCCATATTAGATTTTAAATGACGTCACACAGCTTACTGTACTATACTCGTCATAAACTTTCATTGATACCCACACTGAGGGCGTTGTAAAGAAAAAGGTAGTCCGCTATTTTGTGTTGGCCGATATTTTGAATTTTGAATGACGCCACACGGGTAACTGCACTCTATCTGTCCTGCCCTTTCATTTGATACCTATGTCGTGGGTTCGGGGAACACAATAGCAAAAATCATCCGCCATCTTGGAACCGCCATCTTGATTTTCTTACAAAATGGTCACACGAACTATGCATATATGCAAAATGGGAGTGGAAGTGGGTCAAAATCAAGTTGCAAGATTTGTTTACATAGAACATACATACATACATTACTAAATTTTCGTCAACAAAGTTCATTTTTTTATATCGCCGACCAAATAGTAACCGAAGCGTGGTAATATATTTAGATTTAAATCGGAAAACATAAAACATTGCGCGCACACAAGAGTTTTATCATTCAAGGTCGTATCCACCTAAAGTCTTGTCTCTGTAGAGTGCGCGCACAATAGAACATAGTTTGAGACTTTTCATTATGATTCCTGCAAAATTTTAGTGGATACGCAATGAAAGCTCTGTCTCCGTACAGTTTGAGATTTTTTGTTTTTTGCTCTATTTGTGTGGATTTTTATGTGCGCGCAATGTCTGCAAACCGCAGTGGAAACGCACCTTTAGGGCTCTTACACAAGAAAATGTCCCATACGTATATATTTAGAGCGGTTTAGACGGTGCGCTCCAGCGCATGTGCCTCACGAACTTTGTGGATAAAGGGAGAAGTGGGGTGGTACCTCTCTTCATTCCCACTCCTCCCTTCAACCAAAACGTTCGTGAGGCACATGCGCTGGAGCGCACCGTCTGAAACAGCTCTTATTCAAATTTATTTTTTGATTTCTGTTTCAGCCTTCCAATAGCTGTTAGTGCACTTTACGTTCGAAAATATTTCCATGAAGCTGACAAAAATGGTGCTTCGGAAATGGTAAATGAAATTCTTGTAGCGTTCCAGAAGGTCCTTAAAGAAATTGATTGGATGGATGACAACACAAGGCAATTAGCCATAAATAAACTTAAAAATATCGTTACACATATTGGATATCCAGATGAACTTTTGGACAATGCTAAAATAGAAGAATACCACAAAGATCTCGAAATTGATAAAACGAAATACTTTGAAACATCATTTAACATAACAAAATGGGATAACATGATGGCTTATAATGAACTGCGAAAGCCAGTAAATAAAACAGATTGGATTGATCATATTCTAGCAATAAAGGTTAATGCGCTCTATTCTCCTACTGAGAATAGTATTCGTAAGTTAAACAATGTCAATTCAAATTTTTGTTTCCTACACATTTTTATTTTTTTTGGTTAGAATTAACTGCTGGAATATTGCAAGGTCAATTCTTTTCTGCTACTAGACCAAAATATATGAATTACGGATCAATTGGATTGGCTATTGGACATACAATAATACGTGGATTTGATGATCATGGTAGACATTACGATACTAATGGCAATGCAGTAGAATGGTGGGATGAAAGTACTATCGAAGCATTTTCTAACAAGTCTGAATGCATTATAGAGCAATATGAGAACTTTACTGATGAAGCTACTGGAATGACGGTAAAATATAAATTTGAATTTTTGTGTGAAATTTTTTTTAGTATTCGATAAAACCTTGTAACCCTAAAAAATAATGGATACTTTACGCCGTTATGGTATTTGATATTGACTTGCTTCGAAAGTGTTTTGGAATAATCCTATTTCTTATCTAACTTGATCCCTTCGTCGTTTGTTTTCCAATTACAAGCATCGGTTATACTACGGCGTATTTTTGTGTGAAACTACAACCACAGTATAAAGGGGATTACTTCTGAGCTCGAGTATTTCGCTAAGAAAAACCCAGTAAAATCAACTGATCAAATTTTCACCCTAATGTGCCTATGGAAAAATGTCAAAAAATTTGTTTCAAAACTCAATCCAATATCTCGTCATACTTTAAAGCTGCCTATCATAGCATAGTTAGTGTAGAACTTTTCCACCGATTCCCATCAAATATAATATCGATGGATTCCTCGTGTAAAGGCAATGTAGGGGACAGGAATTCTTGTAAAAAGGCAAGACAAGAAAGTAGGAATATTAACTATCTGGATGGAAGAAGTGGAAAGACGAAGCCCCATAGCGCTGTGTGAAATCGAATCACGGACCTCAGCGCTGGTGGTCGGGCAATTTAACCCAAAGGCTACTAAGGCTCAAGGTGGATTTACATATCCGACGTTTTTTTGCCGCGCCGAATAACAGCTGTTCATTTCTGTCGCAGGTTTTCAATAAGCATTTTACATTTCCGACGAATTCTGTCGCAGGCAAACACTTTTGAAAAACTTTAAATTTAAAAAAAAAGCAACAAATAATTTAAAATAGTCACTCAACAACAACTCAACTAACAAACAAATTTTAATAATCTTTACTTCCAAGCAAAACCAAACAAATCCAAATAAACAAACATTTCAGTTACACATAACCTCAAATTTTACTTACAATCAGCTGTTTCTATCACCCTGCCACAGAAAAAGTTGAAGTTTATTCAGCTCTTCGCCGTGACGGCAAGATGTCGCAGGGATTGTTTCTGATTGGTCGAAATTTTAAAAAACACCGGTGCGACGGAAAAACGTCGGATATGTAAATCCACCTTCACAAATGGGAGGAAGATGATATTGCCTATGCTGTTTTTAGCATATGGGTCTATCTATCCTGTTTTGTTGGATAATGGAGAATATTTTGTACGCAGTATTCAAGCACGTGAACCATGGTAATTGTTTTTGGGCAAGTTAATAGCTAACTGCTTCTAAGCTTAGCTATTCACCGCTGCCGCCAGGTGAATAATTATTAGATCTTGGCCTCCAACGCCTCCAATCCTTTAGTTAATGCTTATGACACACATGAGCTATGGATACCAGGGTATCGATACCAGGATATGGCGAATACCGGGGTATTGACGAACCCCTGACACACATGAACGTGGGTATAGTTTGACGTTTGTCGGCAGCTAAAAATTTTTTCAAATCTAGTAAGCTAATTTTTAAGTTTTAAGTGTTAAGTTGCATATTGAATTTGATATGGAAATGGAACATTTAATTGCTTTATTCCTTGCCAAACAAGAGGAAATAAATCTGGGTCTGAGGCAAATTCATAACTTGGAACGAAAAAGAAAAAAATGATGAGATATGTTGTTATACAAATATATATTAACACGTTTTTGCTCGATTTTCGCACACAGGTGGCGCTGTGCGCAGTGAAAAGATCTTATACCTACTCTATACCCAAAAAATGTTCGTGATATCAATACCCAGTTCAGAACCACTTGTTTTTCTGGGTATAAACTGGGTATAAGGTGACAGACATGTGGTATAATGCTTATGACACGCATGGGGTGTCGATACCAAGGTATAGATACCAGGATATGGCGAATACCGGGGTATTGAGGAACTCCTGGCACACATGAACGAGGGTATAGTTTGACGTTTCTCGACAGCTGGAAAAATTTTCAAATCTAGTAAGCGAATTTTGCTAAATTTAAAGTTGTAAGTGTTAAGCCCGGTATGAAAGGCTCAAGAAATTTCTCTGCCTATCTTAAACCTATGTAAAAAGAATGGTCAAGAAATGGTTCAGAAATACTTTCTGGAGCGATTTCTGCGACCGGTATGCTAGAGTCAAGAAATTCACACCAGAAATATCGTGTTTTTTAGTGACACTTAGATGTCGCTTTTGATAAAATTTTAGTTTTTCCTCCAGAAATAAGTGTCGATTCATTTATTTCCTTAAGAAATTTTAACGGTTCATGAGGTCTTGACGTCTCAGGTGGTGTCAGCAATGGAAAAAAATACATATTGTTGTTTAATTAATTAATAAATTTAATTTGTTTTATTTTAATTACTTCATGTCTTCATTGAACAGTATTCATAGCAAGATTAGCTTTATATTTTGTTTTTCAATATTTCAAACACTAAATTCATAATTCATCTTTATCCCTTATTTAAAAAACACTAAAAATTTACTACAGCTCAATGGAAAAAATACCAAACGTAAAAATATCGCTGATAATGGTGGAGTAAAGATGTCTTATCTTGCATACAAGCAATGGGTAAAAAAGAATGGTCCAGAACTGAAACTTCCAGGCTTACAATTTTCACCAGAGCAATTATTTTGGATATCACTTGCTCAATCTTCGTGTTCCAATTACAGAAGAGGTAAAAAAAAATCTGGACATACAAAATACATTTATTTGTTTTTATTTTTAATCGTTTTCCAGAATATTTAAAATCAGAAATAGAACTAGGATCTGAATCGCCTGCTCAGCTTCGTGTGCAAGGTCTTTTGGGAAATTCGGAATACTTTGCAAAGGATTTTAATTGTCCGAAAGGATCACCAATGAATCCAAATCATAAGTGTGTAATTTGGTAGATTTGATGTAGTGTATAAGTAGTAGTAGAGTTAAGAAACTTCACTGTATTTGTTGAATCAATTAATTGCTATTAATTATAATTTAAGATTAAATATTTTTTAAAAAAATACTGAATATGAGAAACAGTTATATGATTAAACAATAGTGCCTTTGTCTATTGTACATATTTCTTCGTTGAGTCACATCTTTACAGAAAACGAAGAGGAAGAAAGCATTAAGCCTAGTACGGTGATCGGGCAAAATTTTTCCCTCGTCATTTTTATCACTTTTCAGACAAAATTTTGCCCAAGTGTAGAGTGGTGGAGAATAGTGGAAAGTTTTTTCTTTACGTAATTTGTCTTTTCATTATAAAACAAATAAATATTCCCTTTCCGTTTCAAACAAATTTTAACTGCTGCATTCGACTTTTTAGTCCAACTTTTTGCCAACAAAAAATGACCAGATCATTTCTGGAGGCAAAAATTTGACAAGTAAAAGTCTCCACAATTAGAAAATCCATCTACTAGAAAATCTTGAAAGTATGCTTATTGTGGCAAATTTTTGCCCGAACAGCGTACTGCTTTGCGCTGTCCAAATTTTGCGGTGCTTGAGGCACCTTAGTGGATGTTATAGCAGTTGGTTTACCAAAGTTTATACTGAACAAAATTGACAGAGAAACATTGAAAGATACAGTGTATTTGTTTAATAAAGTTAGCAAGTATGAACACATGGTACAGTAGAACGCCGATTATCCGAACGCCAATTAACCGAAACGCCAATTATCCGAATCGATTGTCGGGGCGATAGTAAAAATTTTTCGCTAAATGTTCATGCCCACACATTTCATTTTTATATATTACCGGTACTATACATAAGTATGTATATCTTCTAACAACATTTTTTCAGTAGATTGGATTACTTTTTGCTTAATTTATAACAACTTAATAAATTCTGTTCTTCAATGTACAATATGTTACCTCTTTTTGCTTGATTCCCATTCTATATCCAATTATCCGAATATTTGATTATCCGAACTGCGCCCATCCCCAATTGATTCGGATAATCGGAGTTCTACTGTAAATAAAAAAAGCTTTTTGAGTAAGAAAAAAAATGAAAATTTAAAATTGAATGGTAAAACTGAAGATCGAAATATATGTAAAATTTGAGAAAACTTGAATAGAGGTACTCGCTATCACCCGGAAGCTGCATGCTGGTTTAAAAGAAAAGATGATGATAAGGTAAGGAAAAATTTTATTAATCATGTAAACAATTTCTCTTTTGCACGAACATGGATTCCAGACAGAGAGAAAGCATACAAATTTCTATGCGATAAAAGAGCTCCAATGTGCGTTTCAAGTTTTCGCTTGGGATGTAAAAGGACCTGGCAAAATTCGTCCCCAGATTGGCCCCGAAATTTAAAATTTATAAGTTTTTATCATAAATTAGTTATTTGCTATCTTAAAAAACCCGATTCCGATTTTCTTTGGAATCGGAACAGAATTGACAAATTCGCCGGCCATATTGGCGCGGCCATTTTGAATTTATAAGTTCTGATTATAAATTCGTTATTTGCTGCCTTAAAAACCCCCAGATACCGATTTTCATGGAAATCGGAACACAATTGGCAAATTTGGGTGGCCATTTTGAATTTCGGTTATTTTTTTGGCGGCCATTTTGAATTTCGAAAATCGAGGTGCCGAAGCTTCGGTCGGACACTAATAATTTATTCGACTGTGCATATCGAATCATTAAGCAACACGTCATTAAGTCAGTTTATCGTCGAGCAAGTATCCGTGCACATCAGTCTTTTCGTCAGTCTATAGTAGTCCATCGTCGAGTGAGTGCACCTGCGGTTCGCGTTTGTAACTGTGACTTTCCCACAAGCATTGCTCTGGAACCATTGATAATGTACATATATGTCAATCTATATTAATAAACGAAAGTTACTGTATGCATGTATGTGGGTATGTGTGCGCTATTGCAGTCGCACCAGTCATCGCAGAGCTTTGAAATTTTGCACGAACGTCCGTGGGGGTCTCCCATAATGAATTTCAAAATTGCCACCCAAATATGAATTTGCAAATTGTGTTCCGATTTCAATGAAGATTGGTATCTAGGGGTTTTTAAGGTCGCTAATAACGAATCTGTGGTCAAAACTCATAAACTCAAAATGGCCGCTGCAATATGGCCGACGAATTTGCCAATTGTATTCCGATTCCAATGAAAGTGGATAACTAGAGATTTTTAAGGTTGCAAATAACGAATTTATGACCAAAAAAATTCAAAATGGCCGCACCAATATGGCTGATGAGTTTGCCAATTGTGTTCCGATTCCAATGAATACGGTATCTGGGGGACTTTAGGGTGGCCGCACCCATACGGTTTCCGTGTTCGGTTTCCGAACTCGGCTCGGGCCGCCATTTCCTTTATTGTCGTGAAGTTTGCCACATAGTTAACGGGAGACGGTCGAATGGCGAGTTTTCTGCCCCACAAAACAGAGATTTAATTCGGTTGGGCTGAGGGTTAGAAACCCGCTTCCATAAAAACACCATTGCCACGAATCGGCAAACAATGCCTCGGAACCCGATGGACAACACGACGACGACCTTTGCTTTTCCAACCAGGACACGAATAGGATCATGGAATGTGAGAAACACTGCTTGTTAATGGACGGCTGGATGAAGTCCTCAACGAGATGAATCGATGAATCAAGTTCATGGGACTTAGCAAGACCAGATGGCACGATGTGGGGGAACATATCTGCCCAAACGGAGATTTCTTCTTATATCTTGGCAAAAACGAAACCGAGAGCCGTAGTAAGTGTCTTTGGCGAAATACTCACCAAAGAAGCCAGGTGCAGCCTCATTAGCTGGTCACCAGTTTCTGAGAGGATAGCTTCAATGCTATACCTCTTCATAAGCCTATGATAACATGATCAGAGTAGAATTCTATAAACCATGAGACATTACGGCATTCCAAATGATTATGTAGGTTGCGCCAGTTCACACGATGCCATACGTGTGTTGAGTAAAACCGGTTTTATTCGTAAATTGCTTCCGTTCCCTCCCCTCTCTCATCTATAAAACCGGTTTTACTTCATGGCACCGTGTGAGGAAGCCCGTTAGCCATGACAGATATAATAAGCCAAGCAAAGAAAGAACACCGTCCAGACCAACTGACATCAGGGTTTTCGGTAGTTAAGCCATACGCCTAATATGCCAGAGGTTTTTGGTGCAATTCCACGCAGGGTCGTTCCTCTTTCCACGTCTCCCCCCTAAATAATATGTCTTCTTTCTTGGCTTCCCATTTTATAGTAATTCCATACTGCCTCTGTATGTAAGCACAATAACCGAAGAAGTGGAGGTCATGATGAAAATAAAGTTAGGTTGGTTGCTGTGGGCAGGACATCTAGCCCGTGCAAGACAAAAGGAACTAGCCCGGGCACATCATTTGCGGTTGGGTATGGCGAACACATACATCTGAGTTCACAATTTTTCGCAAAGTCACAACAGTCCTAACCATCGTGCAATAAAACAATCAGAAATGACGGCGATGATGGAATTATAGCTCAGTGATCTAGGAGGAAGGAGGTGTTCGTATTGAACGTGGGACATTGTCTGTTGTGGATTTAAATAAAGTTTTGGGACATTTGTGAAAGTGTAGACTAGATATCTACCGGTTGTAGAGGCAAATAAATAAGTAGGACTTTACCCCTTAATATCTTTATAGGCTTCGAATATCTGGAATTATCTTTAATACATTAAGAAAAACATATTCTACATGGTCACAAAGGTGCAAAGAGTCCCATAAGCAAAACTCCATCGAAAGCTTACAAGATGTGAAGAGTTACAACTTTAGCAAACAAATCACGTGCCCATAAAACCAGTTCTCCGCCAAATACTAATACTACCAATGGCAAACCGACAAAAATTATTAAAAAATCAAGAACCGGTAAATTTTGCAAATTTCAAAATAAAGTTTGGTGCTTGATTTTTGGCAAACGCTCACAGAGGGCGAATATCGGAAGATGCAAAACTTTTTGCTTACAATTTTTTAATCTGAATGGAAGGAAGGTGTTCACTAATTTAACATCAGTTCTTCGTTACCTGTCGCGGCGATTGGTCCAATCTTATCGAAAGTTGGCAGATTTTTAACTAACTAACTTATAGAAATTATAAAAGTGTTGATGACTTTGTGTTATGATTGAATTGTTTATATTATTTATTTGACAAGAAAATAAGCTTCTTTTGAAATTGAAGTTGTTAAATATATTTTATGGGTAAAAAAATTAAATAGAAATGTTACTGAAGTGAATAAATATAAAGAAAATAAAAAAGTGAAATAAGTGCAATTGTTTAAAAATTACATCAAATTTACATTTCTCTAGTCATGGATCCGGCAGATGGGATCGCAAAAAAGTAAGTTCAGTTCAATTACAATCAAAACTTACATAAGAAGAAATTAAAAAAAAATCAAGTTTTATTCATGACCAGTTTCTTCGTGTTATCAATTAACTACAGAATTAACGACTTTAAGGAGATTGAAAAATTTTAAATGTAATTTGGCAAAGATGCTCCGAGATGGTAAAGTTCGCGAAAACCCTGTATTTTGTACATAAACAAACTAATAAATATGAACTTGATTGTTTATCTGGTTTTTTTATGCACAGGTTTTAAGAAACGGTTGTTTCCTCGGTTCAAGGTGAACAAGGTAGTCCCAAAGATTACGTCGTCGTTGGAAATCATTCTTACTTTATGATAACATAATAAATGTTGTCGTCCTCTTGGTTTTTATTTCATTTGATATATTATTATCATTTAGTTAAATCGGCTCGAAAATGATGGAATGTTGTTGATATTAAATTTATGATGAAAGATTTTTGCGTAGTGTAAAATGTAACTTTGAACTAGTTTTTGATGAGTTCAAAAGAATTAGACTTTAGCAAAACATTTTTCAAATTTCTTTTGTACGGTTGCGAAACATGGCATGACAATACGCATTCAATCGAATTTGAAGCATAAAGTTGAAAAAACAATTTTTTATAATTTTTTTTATTTCTGTCGATTTATGGCGGGGGGGGTGTTTAGGATTATCCCTTATCATAAAATTTGGTTTGATTTGGTATAAGTCAACCACCTTCGCAAATAAATATTGAAAAAATTGTATTTAATTGGATTATTTTTGATTATTATTGAAATTATTGCGAAAAACATAGAACACAACAGGACTTGAATTATGACAATCTGTCATAAAAGAATGAGCAAGTTGATTATTTTATTACGACTTGTCATAACTTGTCATTAATGGTCATTAGCGTTTACACGGTCATAATTTTTGTCATTATTTCTGACAACATTTATGACAATAATATTTTGCCATTTTTTATGACAGAAATAATGACACAAATTATGACCGTGTAAACGATAATCACAATTAATGACAAAAAAAATGACAAGTGTGTAGTGTTTCACCAAGACCCGAGATGAGAACGATGAATTATATTCTCGATCAGTCGAGACAAGAACGAGAACACCCCTTACAAGATTCTCGTCTCGACGAGATTATTTAATTTCTCATTCTCGTTTTTTCGAGACAATTCGAGACAATATGAGAGAATATGACAAATTCGAAGCTCTTTTTTATTAATAATTTATTCTCTAATAATTTATAATTATTATGGTTATCCGGGGGTAGATAAATTTGTCTTGGAATCATCAGGATAAAGCGTCCGGCTTCCATCTCTGAGTTAGTGAATTCGAATTCAGAGAAATCAGTTCTCGTTTTTTCTCTTTTCTTGTCAAATCATCATTATACGGGATTTTATCGAATAGAACAGTGGCAATGATAATTACATTAGCATGTTCCCGAAATGCCCATGCGGGAAATCCCGTATTTGTGAAATTTGTTTTCCCGCATACCGTACGAACTTGCCACTAAGATTCGATAAATCTCGAATGTATTTTATCGAATACGTGATAAAGTAGCCTTTAGTTTTATATTGCGTCATTCACATGAATGAAATTTTCCCGAATCTCGAACTTTTTTGTTCTAGGCTGTTCTTCGAACACGTGCGTTGAATTTTAATTGCCAGTTACAACCCGTTGCCAAGTTAGTACATTTAATAAAAAAAATTATTATTGAACGAGTACATTAGAAACATGATTTTCGGAAGGTGTAAAGAACTATTTTCAAAAAATACTGGATACATATTGCAGTGTTTTCATGAATATTTTCCGGCTTTTGTGTATTACTTAGTGCTAATTATCATGTTTTTAGGTGCTAGAAGCCTAGAAGCCCCTAATAACACTATTCATTATTTTTATTTAATTTTCAGCCAAGGCGACTATAAAAAAATATTTATTATTCTTTAATTTATTTATTTATATAATTTATTTATTATTTTTAAAAAATCTCGGTTTTACGAGAAATTCTCGTACGAGACGAGACCGAGAGGAGACGAGACGAGAAATCCTTTATTGAATCTTGCCGAGACCGAGACGAGACGATATGAAGATCAAAAGCTCGGAACGAGAACGAGAAAATTTCAAATCTCGCCTCGTCTCGGTCTCTGTGAAACAGTGTCATTCGTGTAAACTCACCATAAAAATTCCCTGGCAACCAACATGCCAGATCTTTTGAAGACATTGATGATGATTAACGGTTATCAGCAGCGCAAGAACATACAGCAGCAGAAATAAAGGAAGCGCAAGCGGTAATATATAAAATTCAAATCGTAAAACTCAATATTGTTTTTATTATGTCTCAAAAATTATTTTTATTCTCAAAACTCAATATTATTTTTATTATGGTTTAATCGCCTTAAAAAGGGGGATTACAATAAATTTCCCAAATTTTTTAATAGTACATATTTCATCAAAAATAAAATTAAAAAATTTAGTCTGCAAAAGAATTCGGAATGACACTTGGAACGTTCATAATTTTACCAATTCCACATGCCAAGTGCAAAAGCAACAACAATGCCTATTCACTTTATCATCTCCTTTGAAAGCTCAAAATCCTGCGCGCTATCCCGGAAGAAAGAATGTGTAGTGTGTGGACGAAAAGCTTTTTGCAGGAAGGCGCGCAATCCTGCAGGAAAACCCACGGTTAATTCCTCAAGAGTGGCGCGTGCGCTTTCCTCTCAGTGTATGGCCTACTATGTATTAGTTAACTACTTTTTTTGTAGAAAAAGGTAGTTGAAGTTGAAATTTTTGTTAAAAAACCAAAATTTTGACTTTGATGACTCATATCTCTGGATGTTGCTAGGGTAGAACCTTCACTTTTACAGTTTTAGATGGTTGGGGTAGATATTCTGCGTACTTTGCTACGTTATTCATGAAAATAGGTCATAGGGTTACAAAAATACAGGGTGATATGCGAAACTCTAAAAAAAACTTCAAAACGCCCTAGCCCCCGCCCCTTCCCCCTCCCTTCCTCCATCAAAACGATCTTTTGTTCGTCTAACTAAAACCTATCAACAGCCGACCGCTTTGTAAACTTAGTGTATACACTAGGGTGGCCCTTATTTTTAAAAGTCGAAAAGTTCTACATGCCAACCGCTGAAATGGTTCTCTACTATGAAAAAATAATTCTCCAAAAAATTTCATCTCAATTGTTTGAAGTTAACCCGTGCCGAAAACGCGGTAAAGTTTGTTATTTAATGAGAAAACTTCTATAAATCAACATTTTTGATTTGCTTCAAATTTTTTTTACGCAGTCCCTATACAAAATAAGCGGACACGTATTTTTTCTTTTTTTTCGATCAATATTTTCAACAAAAAAAATATAGTTTAAAAAAACTAAAAAATACGCTTTTATTTTAAAATGAACTAAAAAGTAAAAAATAATTTTGAATGTAAAGTTTTTATTGCTCCAGCCAGTATAAGAAAACAACCTACCTTTCGAAATGTAAAAAAGCGTGGGGCTCTCTATATTCTTATTTTATTAACACCGGAACTAGCTAGCGCCCCACGCTTTTTTAGATTTCGAAAGGTAGGTTGTTTTCTTATACTGGCTGGAGCAATAAAAACTTTACATTCAAAATTATTTTTTACTTTTTAGTTCATTTTAAAATAAAAGCGTATTTTTTAGTTTTTTTAAACTATATTTTTTATTTTCTATTTTTTAGTCTATTATATGTATGTGTTCGGCCATTTTGTAGTGACCGCCATATTAGATTTAAAACGACATCACAAAGCTCACTATACTATACTCGTCATACACTTTCATTTGATACCCGTACCGAGTGGGTTGTAAAGAAAAAGGTAAACCGCCATTTTGTGGTGGCCGCCATTTTGAATTTGGAAAGACGCCCCACAGCGAAAAGTATTCTATTATCACATCCTTTTATTTGATACTCATACCGAGTGGGTTGTAAAGAAAAAGATAATCCGCCATTTTGTGTTGGCCGCCATTTTGAATTTGGAATGACGCCACACAGATAATAGTATTCTAATTGTCACACCCTTTCATTTGATACCCATATCGAGTGGGTTGTAAAGAAAAAGGTAGTCCGCCATTTTGTTTGCCGCCATTTTGAATTTGGAATGACGCCATACAGCTAATTGTATTCTACCTGTCATGCCGTTTCATTTGATACCCATGTTGGGGGGTCGGGGAACACAATAGCAAAAATCGACCGCCATCTTGGAACCGCCATCTTGATTTTCTTACAAAATGGTCAGATTGCATTGTCACGCGAACTAAGCATATGTGCAAAATTTGAAGTTGATCGGTTATATAGAAGTGGGTCAAAATCAAGTTGCAAGATTTGTTTACATAGAACATACATACATACATACACACATACATACAGGTGAAGCTAATATAAAGCGTATAAAAAGGGGTTGCGGTGTTTACGTCACTCGCCGATTATGCCCTTTTTCAAGTCGCTATTACTCCGGTTCTATTCATCGTATCGAGTTAAATGAGGTATCATTTTAAAGGTAATGAAGAGATCTTTATTTATATATTAATAGTTGTAAACAAATGTTCAATTTAGTATTTGTTATTAACAATACAAACAAAAAACAAAAAAACATTTTCTCCGCGTTTTCGACGGAATTTCGGAATTTCTCAGCTGAAATTTTTATAGGATTTTTTTTCGGTATAGAGAACCATTTTAGGGGTTAGCACCACCAAAAATGTAGAAAAAAAATCGCCCATATAAATAAGGGCCACTCTAGTATACACCCTGTATAAATAAAATTATATAAACGTCTTATTTAATTATTACAGACATTCCGGCTGGTGGGGACGTCGGACAGCATTGGAAAAGTCACTAGTACTTCTTATTTTAGCTAGTTCAACGGCTGTGATAGCATTAGTTATTGAATTAACTTACGTTATAATAATTAATACTAAATTAGAAGGTTCGTAGTAATTTTAGATTTTTTAAAACTATTGATTACTAACAACGTGCCTCGGCATGAACCTCTTCAATTTTAAGTCCTTAAGACATTCGACCTTTAATTTGGTGCAGCACCACTCATCATTGAGCTTCCTTTATCAACTCGAGCCTCTGTTTCAGATTTTGGTATGGATATGGAAAGAACCCCGACATTCTGATCCACGATGTGAACTCCGTTTAAGAGGACAAGGTCCATAGGTTTTGCCTCTTCTCCTGGCTACAGCACGCTTAACTCGCTTTCAGTCGTGTGAATGTTGTCCCTAGTTTTTTGTGATTTTCGATGGGCACGTACGTCGTTCTTGGGTTTGAATATAGTACGGTGTTTGATCCTGTGAGTTGGGCGAGAAAGAAAAGTAATCCATAGCACTGGAGGTCACCTGGTACCCAGAATCCATCGTTGGGCATACTTAAGGGCCAATTACAATGATTCCGTTCCGTCCGATCCGTTCCGAAAAAGTTGACATTTATTCAACTTTTTCGTTCCGATCTGTAAGTACCATTGGACACTGAGAATATCGAGTCCTCGGTAACCGGCGCCAATTTGATAACGGTACCCAGACCACGTAATATTTTCATTTCGCGTTTCTCCCCTGAAACTACGTCCGAGGCAATTAAAGAATACCTAAGGGAAAATGCTGTTGATCCTGCGACAGCCTCTTGCAGAAGATCAACAATGCTTCCGAGCCGGTTCCGTCTTTTGTTCTGACTGCACCGCACAATACCGCTGCACAGCTTCTAGACCCCACGTTCTGGCCTCCTGGTGCCTTTTCAAAGTGCTTTGTTCCCCGCACACGTGTGCATCGCCTTCCTTACACTCGACAGGTCCCTAAAACTTAAGACGCTTTCCCTCTATTACCAAAACGTGAGGGGAATCAGATCCAAAACCCATGATGTTTTTCTGTCGACTTCGGCCAGTGATTTCGATATAATCGCTTTTATAGAAACATGGTTACACAGTGGGATTCTTAATGCCGATACATCCTTCCAAGTTTTTCGGAGGGATAGATATATTGACTCGGAGGCTCGTGGAGGAGGCGTACTACTTGCCTGTAGCAGCGAGCAATAATAATAAGAGTGATGAGCTAGAACAAATTTTTAAAACTGTTTCAATGCCCTTGAGATCAGCTAATAAAAATTTCAATGGGAGTGAAAAAGTCAAAATATCAAAGAAGTAATATCTATGATAAAAGAAGGCAGAATTACTTTCACACTACATGCAATGTGGGTGAAAGAAAGATAAAAAATGTAGGGGAAGTGACTGGAATGTGCATTGGAAATATTTTGACAGTTCTCGGTTGAATGGCTTTAAAGTCGCGTTTTTAATCCGAAAAGCGAATATTTACGTTTTTATTTGCAAAAAGTAGTGTTGTTATTTACAATTTACACCTTGGTGCCAACGGCGGATTACATATCATAATTTTTGATTAATCGATGCTATTTTTAAACCTAGAGAATCGGTTGCAGGCAACAGCGGTGTACACGACACCATCGTAAATCAATTGCTAGGTAAAATAGATGGCCTCGATCAATTAAACAATATTTTGATTATTGGTGTGACAAACAGGCGAGATGGTTTTGATGAGGCTCTTATGCGACCAGGTCGATTAGAAGTTGAAATGGAAATTGGATTGCCCAATGAGCCTGAAAACAAGGGCGGATCCAGGGGGGGGGGGGCCACGGGGGCCATGGCCCCCCCTCGAAGATATTTTTTCAACTTAAAAAACAAGACAGATGAAATAAAAATTAACACTTTTTATTTTGCGATTATGATTTAATTTGCTAAAATCTATTTTCGTTTTGAGATCAACAAATCTTTGGATTTCGTTTCTTCACATTTACAAATCACAATAAAAATTTACCGACAAATACTTCAAAGTATGATGTTCAACCGTCGATTTTTTTTCGAAGCAAAGCGGTCAATGACTTTTTGTATATCTACATTTATATCGCGATGAATGTGCAAAAGAGCTAAACCTAACAGACGATCTTCAGTCATCGTACTGCGCAGCCAAGTTTTGAGACGTCTCAAAGTTGAAAAACTTCTTTCCGAGGTAGCGTTGCTCGAGCAAACGATAAAAAAATTTTCAATTTTCAAAAAAGTCATTAAATAATTTAATAAAATTTATAACCGTAAAAAACATGGAGGGGGGGGGGTGTAAAAATATAAATGGCCCCCCCTGTAAAAAGCTTCTAGATCCGCCCTTGTCTGAAAAGTGTACAATTTGCATGTGATAATATTTCTGAACAGTGCCTTGTGTTCTGTTCGTTATGAAAATGTGTGGAAAAGTTTTTTTTGGCAAAGAAATAAAATAAATTTTATTTTAAAAAAATCAGAAAAGTAAGACAAAATTAACCCAACAGGGAAAAATTTACAAGAGTCCCGCCTTTTTTAACGGACAATACAAGTGGAAATCCATTCCTAATATTGTGTACCAACACGAAATTTTACGCATACATACAATTAGTCCAGTCCCCAACCGATATCACCTCTACTTTTTTTCGGCGGCGACCGATTTACTTGAAATTTTAACAATAGATAGGGAATTACTCAAAAATCAAAGTCTACAATATGCCAATGTGCGCTTTTTCTTTGGGGGTGGTTCCCACCCCAACTCGGGAGTGGAAATATTTTTGGTCAAAATAACCCCGTTAATCGATAGAGAGGCTAATTTTAAGCAAAAAATGTGGTACAAACTTTTTTGGTAAAATTGATATTTTTTTAGTTATAAGCTTTTGAACAATTGCAATTTTCATTAAAAAACCACACGTTTTCGAACAGTTTTTGGCAATAAGTCCAAAAATACGCGTTTTATCAAATTTTTGTTAGGACTAAAAATAAAGCTTATAAAAAAACGAAGAAAATGGTTTGTGAATGAATGGTCTAGGTATAAAACAAACCGAGTAATGATTGATCGAAGGGGACCTATTTCTAACCAAATACTCAAAACGTTGTATTTAACGTCGAATAACGGAAAATCGATGCATTTTTCGAGGATAACTTATATTACATTTTTTAAAGTGCTTGAAAAGACCTTTAAAATGACAACTGATAAAAGTCATTTGCATGTAAAATGAATGAGTTATGACAAAGAGAAGGTGTACCGTACAAAATTTTTTTAAAAAAATGATCAATAAAACTAATACCACTTCCACCCAAATTCAAATTTATCATGTTCCACGTAGGATTCACTTTATTTTAGTGATAACTATCGGATCTATATAGTTTGAGCGATTTCCAGGGTGAATTTTTTGAAATGGGTACGATCAAAATGAAAAGGGGATTTTACGAATTTTACATATTTCTGCGTATATTTCCAAAAAACTCAAAAACTATTGAAGATACGTAAAAAACTGTTAAGTGAAAAAATTTAGATTTTGTTTCAACAAAAATTTTGGTTTTTTATGTATCGCTGTAGCTTAAAAACTAACGGAGATATAGCGGATTGAGGTTTGCTTTATAGTGTAAGTACCACCTTTGCTTAGCCCTTTGACCCTCACGTTTTGAAAATTAAGGGTTTTAATATAATACAATTAACACAGTTTTATAGCCCGTGAAATTACCTACAAAATGGTTTTTTAATGGACACTGTAGCTTGAAAATTGACCCCGCTACAGTAAAAAAAACGACGACCGACTTTTTTTTTAATTTTCGGAGCAAATGATTTTCGGGGCTCTTGTGAGCACATTACGACATTTAACGTATACATACATGCTACATTTGGTATACAGGTTTAATATAAGTTTTACAACGGTACCTCCAAAATAGAAAATATTCTAGAAGCTGGAAGGTATTGCGCAATTCTTTTGTACGCAGCTGCTAAAGATGTGCAATTAAATAAAATGAAAAAAATTGACGGTTTGCAATATTTTTCAGAGCATAGGTGAATTGGTGTTCGGGGTCGGTACCCCGCCAGTATCCACGCACACGCACACATACACACACACACTAAAAATTAACTAAAATGCTTTCTGAACTTATAACTAAATTTGTGTGTCTCAAAAAGGGTAGACTTTGGAAAGAGTGGTAAGTAGATCCCAAATCCAAAATTTCATCAAAATCGGTGGGCTCTGAAAAAAGCAGAGGTAATACCCCATTTTTACTGTTGGGGACTGGACTATTTCTCTAAGGGTAGTTTTTAGGGGTTGAACAATTTCTTAAAAAATTATTTCAATAGTACATAGGTCTAAGAGGTGATATATAGGCCTACTAAGCGTTTTTATTACCTATTTATTGAGTTTTATTAATTTTTTACGGTAAGGGGTAGTTTTCACCCATAAAAATAAAAAGCGCACCTCGGCACAGTGTAGACTTTGAAAAGGGTGGTAAGTATAGCCTAAATCCAAAACTTTCATCAAAATCGGTGGGCGCCGAAAAAAAGTAGAGGTAATACCTCATTTTTACGGTTGGGGACTGGACTAAATCCGTGCAAACCTAATTTACACGTGCTCTGTTCCAGTGTTTCTTCCATTTGAATGTAAACATTTCAATAGGGGAATCAAGGAACATCTTCTGTTTCTTTCATACTCTTGTGTTTTTTGCATAAAATGTATATCCATCACGCGAATGTTAATATTTTTTTGGACTTTTTGGTTAATGTTATTGCTAATCTCTTCTGTCATATCTTTAACTCTTTTACTTGTCCTTGAGGTCTACCTAATCAATCTTGTTATTATGGCTCGCTGCCTGTAGTAACGTTCTCAACTGTTGCTTAATAACGCTTCCTAGTTTTTCCAACTCTTTGGTCATTGAGCTCCTCCCTCTTAAGGTCTCCCTTGTCCATAAGAACCTATTTTTAATTTGCTGTTACATTCCACCAGGTATGTTCAGCACTCTTGACGATAGAGGTCAAAACCTCTATGATATTCTAATCTCTTCCACTAATCATATCCAGGATATGATGGACTCCAAAGACGAACTCCTACTTTTAGGAGATTTTAACTTACCCAATGTTCAATGGGTATCTTCCGATGAGGACTATAACTACCTTCCTGAGAACAACCTTAATTTTAGGGAATCCAACTTTCTGAACTCCTTATTCTCATGCGGTTTGTACCAAATGAGCGGTGTGAATAATACTTTAGGAAGACGGTTAGATCTTGTATTCTTTTCCGACTCAGATAATAATTGTCTTGTCCCATGTTCATAATTATCACCCTCGTCTCCTACTGAGCTATTGTTTTGCCTTTAACAATAATAGTCTAAGATCCGGCTGCAAATTTCTGCACTCATCTGTTTTTTAATCAAAATGCAATTTTTAATGGTTTTATTTAGCTTCACCTCGTATATTTGGTTCAAATCTTGCGACAGTTTTTCAACTACTTCTAATTAACCGATTCTTATGAAATTTTGATCACACATTCAGTTCCCGTGACAAGGCAATCTGACAATTTTGTACTAAAATCAAGATGGCGGTTCCAAGATGGCGGACGAATTTTGCAATTGTGTTCCGATTCCATTGAAAATCGGTATAGGGGGGTGTGTAGGGCCACAAATGACGATTCTGTGGTCAAAATTTGAAATTTCAAAATGGCGGCGCCAATATGGCGGTACGATTTTGGCAATTACGATTTGATTTTACTGAAAATCGCTATTTGGGGGTGTTTAAGGTCGGAAATAATGAATTTGTTGTCAAAATTAGGAAATTCAAAATGGCGCTGGCAATATGGTATGCATAACAAATCACTTCACCAGAATTTTGTAAAAAGTAAAATCCAAAAATTACTGAATTTGGACTGAAAAGAATACAATAAAAATAGGTAAAAAAAACTTTTAAGTTAAATGGTTTTATTTTAAATCATAAGCTGTACCAAAAACTAGAAAATAATTAGAACACAAACATGGACCTTCTTGAGATTCTGACGTCTGGTAAGAAATCGTGCAATATTAGCAGTGCTGTCCTCTCATGTCATATGCCAAGGGGCACTTTGTGTCGCTGCGTCAGCGGATTAAGTAATATTCTGGGACTTTTAACAGACTAAAATAAAAACATGGCGCGCATAAAAACTTGTATAACGACTGTATAATTAAATAAGAACGACCCGCCTAGAAAAATATGTTTCGAAGTCCACCAAAAAAAATATTTCAAATGCGCCCCATGTGTACAGTACGGCCGTGCAGGGGACGACTGACGGCGGTACGACGGCCTTACAGTTCCAATAACGGCCATACGACGGTGGTACGGCGGCCGTATGGTTGCTATTACGCGTATACGACGGTGGTACAGCTGAAACAACGTGGATATTCGCCCTCCTATATGAAAATATCCTAGATAACAACGTTCCTAGATGACATGATGAGGACTAGGTGGCATGATAATGTAGTTTTAATTTAAAAATTAAATTTTTAATTTTAATTTTTCTTTTATTTTGATAATAAAAAATATAGTTTAAAAAAACTAAAAAATACGCTTTTATTTTAAAATGAACTAAAAAGTAAAAAATAATTTTGAATGTAAAGTTTTTATTGCTCCAGCCAGTATAAGAAAACAACCTACCTTTCGAAATGTAAAAAAGCGTGGGGCTCTCTATATTCTTATTTTATTAACACCGGAACTTTTAGCTAGCGCCCCACGCTTTTTTAGATTTCGAAAGGTTGGTTGTTTTCTTATACTGGCTGGAGCAATAAAAACTTTACATTCAAAATTATTTTTTACTTTTTAGTTCATTTTAAAATAAAAGCGTATTTTTTAGTTTTTTTAAACTATATTTTTTATTTTCTATTTTTTCTATTTATATGTATGTGTTAGGCCATTTTGTAGTGACCGCCATATTAGATTTAAAACGACATCACAAAGCTTACTATACTATACTCGTCATACACTTTCATTTGATACTCATACCGAGTGGGTTGTAAAGAAAAAGGTAAACCGCCATTTTGTGGTGGCCGCCATTTTGAATTTGGAAAGACGCCCCACAGCGAAAAGTATTCTATTATCACATCCTTTTATTTGATACTCATACCGAGTGGGTTGTAAAGAAAAAGATAATCCGCCATTTTGTGTTGGCCGCCATTTTTAATTTGGAATGACGCCACACAGATAATAGTATTCTAATTGTCACACCCTTTCATTTGATACCCATATCGAGTGGGTTGTAAAGAAAAAGGTAGTCCGCCATTTTGTTTGCCGCCATTTTGAATTTGGAATGACGCCATACAGCTAATTGTATTCTACCTGTCATGCCGTTTCATTTGATACCCATGTCGGGGGGTCGGGGAACACATTAGCAAAAATCGACCGCCATCTTGGAACCGCCATCTTGATTTTCTTACAAAATGGTCAGATTGCATTGTCACGCGAACTATGCATATGTGCAAAATTTGAAGTTGATCGGTTATATAGAAGTGGGTCAAAATCAAGTTGCAAGATTTGTTTACATAGAACATACATACATACATACACACATACATACAGGTGAAGCTAATATAAAGCGTATAATAAAACGTTTTTTCAAAACTAGTTAAAAAATTAATTAGAATTATGTAATACAAGATTTCTTAGAATATTTACCAATATAAATTCAAAAAATAAAATGATCGATAAAATGAAACGAGACGGTTTATGCACTTGACCTTTATATGGCCCCCATACGGCCATCTTCTTTTTTGGCTCAAATTTGCCGTCATATGACCGTGTGCACAGCTCACTTCTCGGCCATATAAATCTTTTGGTCAAGTTTGCTCGTCGTGGGCCCGTATGTGCTCCCCTTAAAATTTTTTAAAAATTCTACGGCCATCATATGCCTCTTAAAGAGCCAAGCCGCCGGTGTTACCGCGTAGTAAGGCCATCATTTATTTTTACTCGGGAGGGTAACTCTATTATTAACCACCTTTCCGAATTGCTATATAAGTTCTAAGAAAACTTTGAATTTTAACTTTGACAGTTTAGCGGATCGGAAGGGAGCGGATGCATTGTAATTGGCCCTTTATGCTGTGTTAACCGATTGGGATGGTAATCCCACAGTACGATACCTTATATTCGAGAGCTGTCGGTTGTATCGAATTTTCCTCTCCAGAGCAGCGATATTCAGACAAGGCGCTCATCGAAGACAACAGATAGAACAGATTTACAAACGGACCTTGAATGACTAGCTACACGGTAAACCTAAAAGTGAAGGTGAGGTAAAAATGCTTATAATGCTTTAGTGTAATCATTAGCAGCTGTCCAGCCTCTCAAAGCCCATGCCTCATGCCTCTAGAACGTACTAACTTAAAGCATATTTTTGTGTTACTAAAATTTTCTAAATATGTTGTACAATAAAAAATATACTTCATTTTGCTTTATTCACCAATCCCAAAATTTTCACCAAACACAGATGATCGAAAAACTCTAACAAAAACGACCTTAGCACCAACAACAATTACAGCAGGTCCAACTGCAGAACCTAAAGAACAAAATGACACCTGTCTAACCAAAGAATGTTTTCAAACTGCAGCAAGGGTGCTCCAAGGTATAGACTTCTCTGTACAACCGTGTGATGACTTCTACAGTTTCGCATGTGGTACCTTCGGGAGAGATGCACATATCCCCGTGGATAAGGATCATGTAGATACATTCACAATAATTGATTATAAACTGAGTCAACAGCAGCGAGTTCTTGTGAGCGAAGAACACCGCGAAGATGATCCTCGATCTTTTAAGCTGGTTAATGACTTGTTTAGGGCTTGTATGAATCAAGGTATGTCAGTATGGTAAAATTTATTTATTGGAATATTAATAAAAATGTTTATTATTTAAGCTTTGATTGAAAAACGAGGCAAAAAACCTCTGGTGGACATCATTGAATCTATAGGAGGATGGCCAGTAGTTAAAGAAGACAACTGGGATGAAGATTCGTGGACTTGGCAGGGGGCAGTTAAAAACTTCACCAGATTAGGGCTAGGCGATGGTTATATTATTGAATTTGCAGTTGAAATTGATGTAAAAAATTCATCAAAAAGAATTATTACTGTAAGTTTTTACGTTTCGAAACTTGAAATTCAAATAACAATGTAATTATTTTAATAGTTGGATAAATCAAAAACTGGCCTGCATTTAAAATATCTTGCCGAAGGGCCAGAAAATGAAATTGTCCAAGAGTTCTACAAATACATGGTAGATGTAGCTGTTATATACGGCGCTAATCGCGATAGAGCAGAAAGAGAAATGAATGCTTCACTGGCATTCGAAATCGAGCTAGCAAAAGTTAGAAATTTTTCAACATTTTACTTTAATATTATATTGATCTACTTTCATACTTTTTTCAGATTTCTTCGCTTGATTATGATGATCCTAACAATCGTATAACAATTAATGAAATGCAAAATAAATATCCATACGTTAATTGGTTGGACTATATAAATACAATTCTGCCTGAAGGAGTAAATGTGGATGGAAATGAAGTAATTATTACATGGATACCAAATTTCCTTGAGAGTTTGGGACCTTTGTTAGAACAAACTCCGAAACGAGTAATTGCCAATTATATGATGTGGTCAGCTTTTAGGAGAGTATCATTCTTGTTAACTGATGAATTAAGAGTGCGTCGATTAATATTTATTAAAGCATTGTTTGGAGTGAGAGAGGAGAAACCAAGATGGGAGGAGTGCACTGAATTCACTGGTAGAAGGTAGAGTTTTTTTTTATATGATAGTCTAAGCTTAGGTGTTACCCTTTGTACTACCAGTCCATCATGTCGTACATCATGTCGTACCGTCATTGTGCAATGTCTGGTAGTAAGCTTAGCTCGAAGGATAGAGAGAAAGATAGGATAGATTAGGGGGAGTCGGGTGGGTGTTGGAGTATATGGCGGTGAACCTTGCGTTTGAACTCTTGGGTGTTGTATGAGTTCGGGAATGCTGACTGTGGTAAGTTGTTCCACAGTCGAGTTGTTTAAAAAAGTTTAAAAAAACTAAAAAATACGCGATTATTTTAAAATGAACTAAAAAGTAAAAAGTAATTTTGTGTTCCGCCATTTTGTAGTGACCGCCATATTAGATTTAAAATGACGTCACACAGCTTACTGTATCTACTATACTCGTCATACACTTTCATTGATACCCATACTGAGGGCATTGTAAAGACAAATGTAGTCCGCTATTTTGTGTTGGCCGCCATTTTGAATTTTGAATGACGTATTCTACCTGTCATGCCCTTTCATTTGATACCCATGTCGTGGGGTCGGGGAACACAATAGCAAAAATCATCTGCCATCTTGGAACCGCCATCTTGATTTTTTTACAAAATGGTCACACGAACTATGCATATATGCAAAATGGGAGTGGAAGTGGGTCAAAATCAAGTTGCAAGATTTGTTTACATAGAACATACATACATACATTACTAAATTTTCGTCCACAAAGTTCATTTTTTTATATCGCCGACCAAATAGTAACCGAAGCGTGGTAATATATTTAGATTTAAATCGGAAAACATAAAACTTTGCGCGCCCACAACAATTTTATCATTTAAGGTCGTATCCACCTAAAGTCTTGTCTCTGTAGAGTACGCGCACAATCCTTTAGAACATTGATTCTCAACCGGTGGCACGCGTACCCCTTGTGGGTACGGGAAATTCTGTAAGGGGTACGCTAGATACATGCTAGAATTTAATTGTTACAAAAGTTCTTGAGTAATGATTTAAAATTTTCAACCAGCAAACACGACGTTCGTTAGTACTGCATTTGTGGCTGTAGTATAGTATTTTGGAACACTAGTGTCCAAGTATGGCAACGCAGAGTCACAGACAGGGAGAGCAGCGCAGGCACATTAACACCACCGTGCATTAATTTTCCCAAGACCCTCGTAAGTTCAGGCCTGGAAGCAGCCAGGCCAACTAATACTAACATAGCTGAAAACAGTCCAAAAATATTCTGACAGTTGTGGAATTAACATGGCCGAAGCCATACGAAGCAATTTTTTAAGTTTGTTTTTGCACTAAAAAGTGGTAAAATATTGTATACTATCACTTTTTGGCGCACATGGATTATCAGTGATTAGTGCTTTAGTGATTTAATAAAAAAAATTAAAATGAAGTGAGTGGTTAAGTGTATTTTAAGAGTGTTAATTGATTAGGTGACCATTTTTGTTTACATTCGCGGTGGTTTTTTCGTGTTAATTTAGGGAAAAAATGTTGAATTTGTGTAGTAATATAATAAAAAGTGCTTTTTAAGTGATTAAAGATTATTATAGGATAGTTATTAAAAACATAAGTGCAGAAAAATGTGAAGGAAAAGTGAAAAAGTTATTGTTATTCATGTTGTGTGGTAGTACTTGCACTTATGTTTTTAATAACTCTTCTATAATAATTTTTAACTACTTTAAATTCACTTTTAATTTCATTACTACACAAATTCAACACTTTTTCCCTAAATTAACACGAAAAAACCACCGCGATTGTAAACAAAAATGGTCATCTAATCAATTAACACTCTTAAAATACACTTAACCACTAATTTTTTTTTTAATTTATGGACTCAGATCACTAAATAACTTATCACTGATAATCCGTGGGCACTAAAAAGTGATAAAATACAATATTTTACCACTTTTTATTCCAAAACCAAAGTTAAAAAATTGCTTCGTACGGCTTCGGCCATGTTAATTCCACAACTGTCAGATGATTTTGACCTCGCACAGACACAACCAAAAAGTCTGCTTCCAGGCCTGTACTTACGATGGTCTTGATTTTCTTCTTTCGCCATTCTGTCTGTGTATGTTTAGTCATCATTAATTTCTCAGTAACTTTCCAGTTTCCAATCTTACTTTGTGCGTGCACCAATATTACAGTAGCAATAGTTAAAGGTCGTAAACAAGCCCAGCGTTCTCATATTAATTATTTTCTGAGACTTTTTTAATTTTATGTCTGATTAATAAAATAATACTTACTTTGAAATAAAATGTCCAATAAAATGAAATTTCTTGTTTTTAATTTAAATTACCTATTCGTAATTAAACTTTAACAGTTTAACTACTATACCGCATTTTAATAAAACTAAGGTGTTTTTGTTGTTGGGGGTACGCATAGTTAATGATACACAAAAAGGGGTACGTGCGTTGAAAAAGGTTGAGAATACCTGCTTTAGAACATAGTTTGAGACTTTTCATATGCTTCCTGCAAGATTTTAGTGGATACGCAATGAAAGCTTTGTCTCCGCACAGTTTGAAATTTTTCGTTTTTTGCTCTATTTGTGTGGATTTTTATGTGCGCGCACTGTCTGCAGACCGCAGTGGAAACGAACCACTGACATATAATAATGGACTGCTCATCAGACATTATTCCCATATAAACTCATGGCACCAAAAAGTATAGAAAAGTATAGTCCTCTCGCTCATCCATAAGCACCGTTTGTCTCTGAACTGAAATTTTGTTAAATTTCAAGTTAAGAGTTCAGTGCATTCACTGGCAGAAATAAAATCAGATAGTGCCAAACTTGAAAAAATAAAATTTGACATTCAAAAACTGCACACTTTCCATTTTCTTAAATATTTTTACTCTTTACTTTCGATAAACCACAAAATACGAGAACTTTTTATCTTTGCATTAAAATAAGAACGGTAAATAAAATTCTGGAATGATTTTAAGCGAAATTTGTTGCACGATATTAAGTTGCCATACCTGATTTCATTTTTTCCTTTGAACTAATGTCAGAATATTTACAAAAAATAGATGGGTATAGTGATTTTTCTCTTTCTGTCTCTTTTCGCCATAAGCCCCGGAATCACTGACATATAGATCAAACAGGGGTAGAGATTCTCGCATGGTTTAACATAAATATTTGTAATTAATGAAAAAAAGCATTTTAAAAGGGAAATAACATCAAAATTGCAAATTTCAAATTTATTTTTTGATTTCTATTTCAGCCTTCCAATAGCTCTTGGTGCACTTTACGTTCGAAAATATTTCCATGAAGCCGATAAAAATAGTGCTTTAGAAATGGTAAATGAAATTCTTGTGGCATTCCAGAAGGTCCTTAAAGAAATTGATTGGATGGATGACAACACAAGGCAATTAGCTATAAATAAACTTAAAAATGTCGTTACACATGTTGGATATCCAGATGAACTTATGGACAATGCTAAAATAGAAGAATACCACAAAGATCTCGAAATTGATAAAACAAAATTCTTTGAATCATCTTTGAACATAGCAAAATGGGATAAAATTATGGCTTATACTAAACTGCTAAAACCAATAAATAAAACAGATTGGATTGAACATGCTCTACCAATAAAGGTTGATGCGCAATATTCTCTTGCTGAGAATAGTATTCGTAAGTTAAACAATGTCAATTGAATTTTTTGTTTCGAACACATGTTATTTTTTTGGTTAGTATTAACTGCTGGAATATTGCAAGGTAAATTCTTTTCTGCTACTAGACCAAAATATATGAATTACGGATCAATTGGATTGGCTATTGGACATACAATAATACGTGGAGTTGATGATCTTGGTGGACACGCCGATATTAATGGCAATAAAGTAGACTGGTGGGAAGAAAGTACTAGAGAAGCATTTTATAAGAAGGCTAAATGCATTATAGAGCAATATGGAAACTTTACTGATGAAGCTACTGGAATGATGGTAAAATATAAATAAATTATAAATTTTTGTTTGAAATATTTTGTAATATTCGATAAAACCTTGTAACCCTAAAAAATTATGGATCCTTTACGCCATTATGATATTTCATATTGACTTGCTTCGAAAGTGTTTTGCAATAATCCTATTTCTTATCTAACTTGATCCCTTCGTCGTTTGTTTTCGCATTACAAGCATCGGTTATACTACGACGTTTTTTTGTATGAAACTACAATCAGTATAAAGGGGATTACTTCTGAGCTCTAGTATTTCGCTAAGAAAAATCCCAGTAAAATCAACTGATCAAATTTTCACCCCAATGTTCCTATGGAAAAATACCATGTCCGCCATTTTGAATTTGGAGTGACGCCACACAGCTAACTGTACTGTACTTGTCATACCCTTTCTTTTGATACCAATGTCGGGGGTCGCGGAACGAAATTGCAAAATTCGTCCGTTATCTTGGAACCGCCATCTTGATTTTTTTTACAAAAAAGGTAAATTGCTTTGTCACGCGAACTATGCATTTGTGCAAAATTTGAAGTTGATTGGATATATGAAAGTGGGTCAAAATCAAGTTGCAAGATTTGTTTACAGACAAAATACAAGATACATACAAGTGAAGGCTATTATAAAACGTATAAAAGAACGAACCTGTCATTTTGAATTTCTGTCCTAATTTAGTCCATGTTTTTTCAACTTATATCCTTTCTCGAATATTCAGGAAGATTATAGTTATTAGTGACCGACCGAAGATTCGGTTTCGGTTTTGGTTTCGGCCAGTTTCGGCCATAGTTTTGGTTTCGGCCAAAAATTAGCCGAAGCTTCGTCCGCGCGGAAACTCAGTGCTTGTGAATTTTCGCGCTTCGTTCGGGTAAGTTCGTGCTGTTTAGTGCCGCTGGACAAATATACGCAGATCGCCGGAGTAAGCTGCTTGGTGAAAACGTAGGAAAACTGCTTTTATTAAGCTGGCTTCCCAAGATGCGCGATTTTGCGGATTATCACGCACGGCCGACGTCCACAAATGACCTCGGACCGCACCGCACAAGCTCGCACCGCACCTTTGAACTTACCGACTCGCGGCGGATCCTACGCACCGCTACAGATTTGCCTGCGCCTTCACGGACGACATTCTTCCCATGGTGCGCCGCGCCGTCCGCGTCTGTCCGCAATATCGCGCACCGTGGGAAGCCAGCTTTAGCGTAAAATATCAGACTTTTTAATTTCGAATACTACAATTACGAATACTAATATTAGATAAATAAATAACTATTTTATCTTATATACTTTAATAGTTGTTTTTTATTTCATTTAACACGAATTAAGTATATAACATGTAAAACGTATACTAGATTTCAGCATACAATAGAAATTTTAACATTTCTAAATAAGTTTCGGTTTCGGTTTCGGCCGAAACTGCGACCGAGGCCGAAGTTTCGGTTCGGTTTCGGTTTCGGCTGCAAATCTTGTTTCGGTCGGTCAAGTTATACATATACATATGCGCATGGATTCTTCTCTACTTCCTGCACAAATAATATATCATTCAATTCGTTTGCCATTGCGCGCAACTCTACTGATACTCAAATCGCGTGAGACTAGCACGCAGGTCGCGTGCAACTGGTATCCGACGCGTTGCGTCGACAACGAGTCGAGTCGACTCGAGTATGAACTTACCTAAAAATGTATGGCGGAAACTTCCGAGCGACTCGTATGATACTGGTTAATACTCAAATCGCGTGCGAGTCGACCCGTGGAAGAAGGGCCTTATAGGCCAATTCTCAAATCATCAGTGACTTATCACAAATCACAACAAAGTCATAAAGGCGTGGTGAGTCGCAGTTGTGACTTTTTCGTATTCTCGTGCGCCAGTCTCAAGTTATAACAATCGCAGGCTTGTGATGATATATAGAGCTGGTCACAGGGATGACAAAATAATAATAATGGAAGAAATACCTTATTTGTAGAACATGCAAACTAACAAAACAAGATTTTTTTCACATGACGTTTTATTTATACTAAATTCAAAATAAAATATACTTTCACAGCAGACTAACAAAACATAGTTTTTTCACACAGCCGGGTTGGCCCTTTAAGGGCATTTAAATTTCCAGCCAAATCAGCCCAAAGATTTTGTATCCGCTTTGGTGGGGTCATTTTTATTTTGTCGAATTTCTGGATGATTCCGGCAAAATTCGAGGAAATACTCAAGCTGCTCTGGAGAGGTTCTCTGGTACGACTGTTTTCCTTCTATAAAGACTTAAAAATAATATAAACAGTCAAATTTCATACTATTTACAGAAAAATTTACCTGGTTCCATTTTGGCGCGCGTTTAATGATTGACATTTCACATAAGAATTTCACAACTTTTGACATTTCACATTTCCACCACAATTGTGGTGGAATTCTAGTGATGAATGTTGTGATTTTAATGTTGTGATAGGAAACAGCTGATTTGTCACAAGATTCGTCTCAAGATTATGTTTTCATATTTGCTTATGACTTATGAAACGTTACAACTAAGAATTGGCCTATTAGTGTAGAACTCTGCAAAGCTCTCAAAGCCAAACCGCGTGAAAGCTCATCCACCGACTCCACTGACATATGGACTGCTGGATTGACAATTTTCAATGGCACCATTTTTCTCCAGAAGTAGAAAACCTTTTTTATGTAAACAAAAAATTTTTCTTCGAATTTAGGAGAAAATAACTAATAACATGTCTGTTATAATTGATAGAAATAAATTTCCATCATTATTTTTTATGTAGTAGCAGTTTTTTCATTAAATAAATGTATTTTTTTTTAATATGTGAGGGTTGCTTCCCCCTGTTTAACGAACTTTTAAAAATAACGCAAGAGAGAAAGAAGCAAAAAAACTCTATACATGTCTATTTTTATACGCTTTATATTAGCTTCACCTGTATGTATATGCATCTTTGTGTGTGTGTACGTATGTATGTATGAATTAGGTTTTTGTTGGGTTCACCTAGATGAATCTATGTATGAATGTATGTATGTACTATGTAAACAAATCTTGCAACTTGATTTTGACCCACTTCCACATAACCGTTCAACTTCAAATTTTGCACATATGTATAGTTCGCGTGACAATGCAATCTGACCATTTTGTAAAAAAATCAAGATGGCAGTTCCCCCGGCCCCCGACATTGGTATCAAATGAAATGGTATGACAAGTAGAATACAATTAGCTATGTGGCGTTTCAAAATGGCGGCCTTCACAAAATGGCGGGCTACTTTTTTTTACAACCCACTCGGTATAAGTATCAAATGAAAGGATATGACAAGTAGAATACTATTAGCTGTGTGGCGTCATTCCAAATTCAAAATGGCGGCCAAAACAAAATCGCGGATTACCTTTTTCTTTACAAAGCGCTCGGTATGGGTATCAAATGAAAGAGTGTGACAATAGAATACTATTAGCTGTGTGCCTTCATTCCAAATTCAAAATAGCGGCCAACACAAAATGGCTGTTTATCTTTTTCTTTATAACGCCGGTATGGGTATCAAATGAAAGTGTATGACGAATATAGTCCCAGTAGGAATTCGAGGTAGCACTTACCGATGGAGCACTGATATAAGTAGTCATCTGGTAAGGGGTACTCATATTTTCTTAGGTGTTAGAAGACCCCTTATATAACGCATTACAAGAGAAGGCAGATGGTAAGGGGTAATCCAGAATTAGACCCAAAGAAGTGAGAAATTTGCCCGATGACTCAAATACCATTACAAAAATACAAAAACAAATGAATCATCGGGCAAATTTCTCACTTCTTTGGGTCTAATTCTGGATTACCCCTTACCATCTGCCTTCTCTTGTAATGCGTTATATAAGGGCTCATCGATGAGCAGTTCTGTACGTACTCAAAGGTAAGTACTTATATAACTACTCTAAGGAAAGTAAAAAAGTAAGACCTTACCTCCTATGACATCGTGTGTAAAAATAAGTACTTCTGTAAGGGGTATGGTAAGGGTTACCCCTTACTAGTAAGGGCTCATTTCAGTACTTCTGTAAGCTTACAAGTCCTACTGGGGTACTGTAAGCTGTGTAACGTCATTTTAAATCAAATATGGCGGTCACTACAAAATGGCGGAAGACATATAATAGACTAAAAAGTAGAAAATAAAAAATATAGTTTAAAAAAACTAAAAAATACGCTTTTATTTTAAAATAAACTAAAAAGTAAAAAATAATTTTGAATGTAAAGTTTTTATTGCTCCAGCCAGTATATGGAAACAACCAACCTTCCGAAATGTGAAATGTGTGTTAATAAAATAAGAATATAGGATAAGAGTCCCACGCTGTTTTACATTTCGAAATGTAGGTTGTTTCTATATAATGGCTGGAGCAATATAAACTTTACATTCAAAATTATTTTTTACTTTTTAGTTTATTTTAAAATAAAAGCGTATTTTTTAGTTTTTTCAAACTATATTTTTTTTATTTTAAAATCGATTAAAGTTCGTAGGAATTTAACGTGGGAGGGAGACAACAATAGTTTTTGGTGCCATTTTTTTGTATAGGATTTTGCTTATTTAGCAGTCCATTTCTATATGTCAGTGGACAAGACAGGAAAAAAGGAATATTATCTGGATGGAAGAAGTGGAAAGACGAGGCCTCATAGCGATGTGTGAAATCGAATCACGGATCTCAGCGATGGTAGTCGGGCAATTTAACCCAAAGGCTACTAAGGCTCACAAATGGGAGGAAGATGATATTGCCTATGCTGTTTTTAGCATGGTCTATCTATCCTGTTTTGTTGGATAATGGAGAATATTTTGTACGCAGTATTCAAGCACGTGAACCATGGTAATTGTTTTTGGGCAAGTTAATAGCTAACTGCTTCTAAGCTTAGCTAATCACCGCTGCCGTCAGGTGAATAATTATTAGATCTTGGTAAAGCCTCAAATCCTTCAGTTAGCTCCCCATATAACAATTAATGAAGGTGCTCTTCTCAACAATCCAAGATGCCTTTGAGATCTGCGATCAGATTACCCTCATTTTCCTTATAGTATAGACAAGGTGGTGTAATTTAAATCATGTACTCTGCTAATTAACATACGGGATTCTTCTCCCAGGCTTAGCTTTTACGTATTTGAATTTTTCTCCATGTCCTTGAGTTCTATGAAACGTGTGCTTTGCGCGATACACAGCAATCAGCACCATAAACATTCGCCTACAACATGGCATAACATTCCCCGGACTTACTTTTATACTGTTTATCTTAAGAGTTGCTTAAATTGCGTTGCTTTATTTTAATCACTCCAGTGCTTCCATTGAACAGTATTCATGGCAAGATAAGATTTATATTTTGTTTTTCAATATTTCAAATACTAGCAAATTCATAAATCCACTTTATCCCTTATTTAAAAAACACTAAAAATTTACTACAGCTCAATGGAATAAAAACCAAAAATAAAAATATCGCTGATAATGGTGGAGCAAAGCTGTCTTATCTTGCATACAAGCAATGGGTACAAAAGAATGGCTCAGAACTTAAACTTCCAGGCTTACGATATTCACCAGACCAATTATTTTGGATATCACTGGCTCAATCTTGGTGTTCCAATTACAGAAGAGGTAACAAAATCTGGATATACAAAATGCATTTATTTGTTTTTATTTTTAATCGTTTTCCAGAATATTTAAAATTAGAAATAGAAGTAGAATCTGAATCGCCTGCTCATCTTCGTGTGCAAGGTCTCTTGGGAAATTCGGAATACTTTGCAAAGGATTTTAATTGTCCTAAAGGAACACCAATGAATCCAAATCATAAGTGTGTAGTTTGGTAGATTTAATGTAGTGTATAAGTAGTACTAGAGTTAAGAAGCTTCACTTTATTTGTTGAATCAATTAATTGCTATTAATTATAATTTAAGATTAAATCTTTTTTAAAAAAATACTGAATATGAGAAACAGTTATTTGATTAAACAATAGTGCCTTTGTCTATTATAAATATTTCTTCGTTGAGTCACCTCTTTACAGAAAACGAAGAGGAAGAAATCATTAAGCCTAGTACGGTGATCGGGCAAAATTTTTCCCTCGTCATTTTTATCATTTTTCAGACAAAATTTTGCCCAAGTGTAGAGTGGTGGAGAATAGTGGAAAGTTTTTTCTTTACGTAATTTGTCTTTTCATTATAAAACAAATAAATATTCCTCTTCCGTTTCAAACAAATTTTTACTGCTGCATTCGACTTTTTAGTCCAACTTTTTGCCAACAAAAAATGACCAGATAATTTCTGGAGGCAAAAATTTGACAAGTAAAAGTCTCCACAATTAGAAAATCCATCTACTAGAAAATCTTGAAAGTATCCTTATTGTGGTAAATTTTTGCCCGAACAGCGTACTGCTTTGCGCTGCCAAAAATTTTGCGGTCCTTGAGGCACCTTAGTGGATGTTATAGCAGTTGGTTTACCAGAGTTTATACTGAACAAAATTGATATAGTGGATTTGAGATACAGTGGATTTGTTTAATAAAGTTAGCAAGTATGAACACATGGTAAATAAAAAAAGCTTTTTGAGTAAGAAAAAAAATGAAAATTTAAAATTGAATGTAAAACTGAAGATCGAAATGTATGTAAAATTTGTGAAAAATTGAATAGAGGTACTCGCTATCACCCGGAAGCTGCATGATGGTTTAAAAGAAAAGATGATGATAAGGTAAGGAAAAATTTTATTAATCATGTAAACAATTTCTCTCTTGCACGAACATGGATTCCAGACAGAGAGAAAGCATACAAATTTCTATGCGATAAAAGAGCTCCAATCGGCGTTTCAACTTTTCGCTTGGGATGTAAAAGGGCCTGGAAAAATTCGTCCCCAGATTGGCCCCGAAATTTAAAATTTTTAAAGTTTTTAACATAAAATATTTATTTGCTATCTTAAAAAAACCCCAGATACCGATTTTCTTTGGAATCGGAATACAATTGGCAAATTCGCCGGCCATATTGGCGCGGCCATTTTGAATTTATAAGTTCTTATCATAAATTATTTATTTGCTATCTAAAAAAACCCCAGATACCGATTTTCTTTGGAATCGGAATACAATTGGCAAATTCGCCGGCCATATTGGCGCGGCCATTTTGAATTTATAAGTTATTATCATAAATTATTTATTTGCTATCTTAAAAAACCCCAGATACCGATTTTCTTTGGAATCGGAACAGAATTGACAAATTCGCCGGCCATATTGGCGCGGCCATTTTGAATTTATAAGTTATTATCATAAATTAGTTATTTGCTACCTTAAAAAACCCCTGGTACCGATTTTCATTGGATTCGGAAGGCAATTGGCAAATTCGTCGGCCATATTGGCGCGGCTATTTTGAATTTATAAGTTCTGATTATAAATTCGTTATTTGCTGCCTTAAAAACCCCCAGATACCGATTTTCATGGAAATCGGAACACAATTGGCAAATTTGGGTGGCCATTTTGAATTTCGGTTATTTTTTTGGCGGCCATTTTGAATTTCGAAAATCGAGGTGCCGAAGCTTCGGTCGGACACTAATAATTTATTCGACTGTGCATATCGAATCATTAAGCAACACGTCATTAAGTCAGTGTATCGTCGAGCAAGTATCCGTGCACATCAGTCTTTTCGTCAGTCTATAGTAGTCCATCGTCGAGTGAGTGCAACTGCGGTTCCCGTTTGTAACTGTGACTTTCCCACAAGCATTGCTCTGGAACTATTGATCATATGTCAATCTATATTAATAAACGAAAGTTACTGTATTCATGTATGTGGGTATGTGTGCGCTATTGTAAATGTGCGCTATGAATTTGCAAATTGTGTTGCGATTACAATGAAAATTGGTATCTAGGGGTTTTTAAGGTCGCTAATAACGAATCTGTGGTCAAAACTCATAAATTTAAAATGGCCGCTCCAATATGACCGACGAATTTTTCCAATTGTATTCCGATTCCAATGAAAGTGGATAACTAGAGATTTTTAAGGTTGCAAATAACGAATTTATGACCAAAACTTATAAATTCAAAATGGCCGCACCAATATGGCCGATGAGTTTGCCAATTGTATTCCGCTTCCAATGAAAGTCGGTATCTGGGGGACTTTAGGCTGGCCTCACCCATACGGTTTCCGTGTTCGGTTTCCGAACTCGGCTCGGGCCGCCATTTCCTTTATTGTCGTGAAGTTTGCCACATAGTTAACGGGAGACGGTCGAATGGCGAGTATTCTGCCCCACAAAGCAGAGATTTAATGCGGTTGGGCTGAGGGTTAGAAACCCGCTTCCATAAAAACACCATTGCCACGAATCGGCAAACAATGCCTTGGAACCGGATTGACAACACGACGACGATCTTTGCTTTTCCAACCAGGACACGAATAGGATCATGGAATGTGAGAACACTGCTTGTTGATGGACGGCTGGATGAAGTCCTCAACGAGATGAATCGATATTAAATCAAGTTCATGGGACTTAGCAAGACCAGATGGCACGATGCGGGGGAACATATCTGCCCAAACGGTGATTCCTTCTTATATCTTGGCAAAAACGAAACCGAGAGCCGTAGTAAGTGTCTTTGGCGAAATACTCACCAAAGAAGCCAGGTGCAGCCTCATTAGCTGGTCACCAGTTTCTGAGAGGGTAGCTTCAATGCTATACCTCTTCATAAGCCTATGATAACATGAGCAGAGTAGAATTCTATAAACCATGAGACATTACGGCATTCCAAATGATTATGTAGGTTGCGCCAGTTCACACGATGCCATACGTGTGTTGAGTAAAACCGGTTTTATTCGTAAATTTCTTCCGTTCCCTCCCCTCTCTCATCTATAAAACCGGTTTTACTTGCCATGAATATGGCACCGTATGAGAAGGTCCGTTGGCCATGACAAATAAAGCCTACTATCCCAGAGGTTTTTGGTGCAATTCCACGCAGGGTCATGGTCGTTCGTCTTTCCACTTCTCCCGCCTAAATAATATTTCTTCTTCTTGGCTTCCCATTTTATAGTAATTCCATTACCGTCTCTACTCCCACTGTCTGGCACAATAACCGAAGAAGTGGATGTCATGATGAAAATAAATTAGGTTGGTTGCTGTGGGCAGGGCATCTAACTCGTGCAAGTAAAAAGGAACTAGCCCGGGCAAATTTACGGTTGGGTATGGCGCACGCATACATCTGAGTTCACAATTTTTCGCAAAGTCACAACAGTCCTAACCATCGTGCAATGAAGCAATAAGAAATGACGGGGATGATGGAAATCTAGATTGTTGAATTAAAGTTCAGTGATCTAGGAAGTGTTCATATTGATCGTTCTGATCGTGGGAATTTGTCTGTTGCGGGTTTAAGTAAAGTTGTGAACTCAGATGTACACGATCGCCACATGGATTTATGGGTTGCGGATGCGGCAACGATATACATAGATCAGACCTCCGCTGGAAGACTGATGTAGACTAGGACGACCCGAAATTAGAGATGACAAACTGCATGACATGGGCTCAGAATCGGGACCGATCGGACATTTGTGAAAGGTCAGGACTGGATACCGGTTGTAGAGGCAAATGCGCCCGCCACAGGGATGAACGAAATCGCCTGTGTTGCTTTAAAAAATTGTAGAGTACGAAGAAAACCCTAGTAAAAATGTGCCGTGTGCATTTGTTCGCTATGCGTGCTAGCTGTGGCGCCGTGCGTGCTAGTGAGTGCCTGATGCAGGCTAGCTGCGGGCGAGTTTTATTTTTACTCGGGCACACATGCAAAACTCCATCGAAATCGAAAGCTTACAAAATGTGAAGAGTTACAAGTTTAGCAAACAAGCCACGTGCACATAAGACCAACTTTCCGCCAAATACTAATACTAATACCACCTAATAGCATACCGCCAAAAATTATTAAAACACCATAAACCGGTAAATTTTTGCTTACAATTTTTTAATCTGAATTGAAAGAAGGTGTTCACTAATTTAACATCAGTTCTTCTTTATCTGCCGCGGTGATTGGTCCAATCTTATCGGAAGCTGGCAGATTTTTAACTAACTAACTTATCGAAATTATAAAAGTGTTTATGATTTTGTGTTATAATTGAATTGTTTATATTATTTATTTGACAAGAAAATAAGCTTCTTTTGAAATTGATGTTGTTAAATAAATATTTTATGCGTAAATAAAAAATTAATAGAAATGTTACTGAAATGAATAATAAAGAAAATAAAAAAGTGAAATAAGTGAATAAGTTTAAAAATTACATCCAATTTACATTTCTCTAGTCATGGACCCGGCAGATGGGATCGCAAAAAAGTAAGTTTCGTTCAATTACAATCAAAACTTACATAAGAAGAAATTAACAAAAATCAAGTTTTATTCATGACCAGTTTACTCGTATTATCAATTAACATCAGAATTAACGACTTTGAGGAGATTGGAAATTTTTAAAAGATATATGGCAAAGATGCGACCTCCTCTAGATGCGTAAAGTTCGTGGAAATTCTATAGTTTGTGCATAAACAAACTAATAAATATGAAATTGATTGTGGTTTTTTTATGCAAAGGTTTTAAGAAAAGGTTGTTTCCTCGATTCAAGGTGAACAAGGTACTCCAAAAGTCACAAAGATTACGTCGTCGTTGGAAATCATTCTTACTTTATGATAACATAATAAATGCTGACGTCCTCTTAAATCGGTTCGGAAATTATGGAATGTTGATATTATGTTTATAATGAAAGATTTTTGGGTAGTGTAAAATGTAAATTTAAACTGGTTTTTTATGGGCTCCGAAGAATTAGACATGTGATTTCTTGGAGATGAGAAAATTGCTAACGTCATGAAACAATATGTCAACGAATAGATAATTATCTGATTTGATGTTACATAAAGGTACGACACGCTTAACAGATAGATAATTATAAAATCCATTGATTGTTTCAACTAACATAGAAGTTCCCATCATCGCATAATCATAAATATTGTTACGTTTTTTGCGCTTAACGAATTCGTAGAACTAATTAGGGAATACACTTTATAAATGTTCACACAAAACTTATTTCTTAACATAATTCTTAAAGTTTACTATTATCAGTTGTAATTCAATTCTATTTATCGCTTTTTAATTCACTATTTAATCACCACTTCTCGCTCTAGGTCACTTTGATCACTTTAGAACACTTGAATCGCTTTTCAAATCAAAACTGGCTTTAAATGCCGCTACCACTGCTTTTGTATATCCAAGCTCCTCCCTTATGCAACTTCCCGATCTTTCCACTAAATTCTGGACCACTATTACTGGGCTTCCTATAATGGTGCCATATTCATGGCAAGTAAAACCGGTTTTATAGATGAGAGAGGGGTGGGAACGGAAGAAATTTACGAATAAAACCGGTTTTCCTCAACATATGGCATCGTGTGAACTGGCTCACTGGAATATTCTTTTTCCAGAAACTTCGAGAAGCTTTGTCTTTAATTACCGTTCGTTCTAATTCTAACTAATAGATGGCGCGATATTGGCTTAGTGTATGGGGACTTGACTCCCAATCCTCATAGGAATAATTAAAAGGAGGGTATATATGGATTAGTTTTATTAGATGTTAACCCGAAGGCTGTACAATGATAACTAACTTTAAATTCAAAAACAATTCATAAACTTAACGTTTAAATACTTATCCTAAAATTAACATTTAAATTTGGTCTAAAGTGAAGTATTTTAATTTCGTTTATGTACAGTGGCTTTTCAGTAACATGTTGTTGTGCATGACAGTTTTTAATATGTAGATGGCGTTGAACACACTTCGCAGTCGGGTCGCCACAAGTGCATAAATCGTTACAAATCATTAATTAAAATTCTAGCTAAATTTTTACAAGTAACAGTTTCAAATTTCTAATAGATGGCGCATAAATCATCACAATACCATCTTAGAAGTCACACAGCGGTTATTTGTAGAATAAATAGCTCCACATGCCAGTGAGCTATCGAAACACCAAGGTAAAGCGTCTTTACCCTATCTAAGACCTGGGACCGATTCCCTATAAGCTGGGTTCAGTCTATTCACCCTTGAGGTGGTGCCATGAGATGCCACAGAGAGAGTCTGGGGTCTGGACCAAAGTCTAGGGACCTTCTCTCGCGAGCTTATTTGCAGTCTCATTTCCCTCTAAACCGCAGTGTCCAGAGGCCCAGAAGAGCGAGATCCTATTTTCCCTGGCCAGGCTCTGAAGTACGTCAAAGCACCCTACAACTATTTTGGTGGATTTTAAGTCAATGATGAGAATATTTTGATGGCGTCTTTCAAAATTTTCTCAAGGTTGAACCCAGCGCAGGTCTCAATGGCATGTAATTCACTCTGGAAAACAGAGGGCCACCCACCCATTGCCATCGAGACCTTAGAATAGGGTCCTGCGACAGCAATCCCTGTACCATGTTCCATCTTTGATCCATTGGTCAACCAGTCTTGGACACCCAGGAAGAGTGACGGAATAAACGCTCTGAATTTCCTTTGGAACCACAGTTCACCAAACATATGGTCGGATACGCAGCAAGTTGGAACGTTTGGGATACAGTTGAGGATATCCATATGGCTTTTGACTGTATTGGGCTAGTTCGATGAAATCTGAAGTCTCAATGAATTTATGGTGACGGATTTCCATATGGAGATGTGCAGTGGAGTCAGTCCAATAATTGCATCCAAAGCAGCTGTGGACAGGTCCACTTAACTCCTGTTATGCAGAGCAAACCCGCACTTAAGAATCCCTGGACCTATTTGGTCTTGGACCACCAGACTATAGCGGCATGGATAGCAGGTTTAACGATCGTGTTGTACATCCAGTACATCTTTCGTGGTGTAAAATCTCATGTCTAACCCAAAAGCCTTTTACAGGCCCATATAGTCCAAGTCGCTTTACTGATCACGTAAACAAAACTCCACCTTAAGAGTAGTCTTGAGGCAATTACCTTGGCACTAATGGTGGAGTGGGGATACAGGTTTTTGAGAGCCAGTGTTATCGAACGCACCATCGATGTCAAGGAATGCGCATAAGGCAGTTTCCTTAGCGAGGAGCGGGTTTTCTCGATTTTGCTGACCAGGTGCTGTAAAGTAACCTCTGTTGGTTTACTCTTTGAATAAGCGAACTGAGAGCTATGAAGAGGAAGCGGTAGATGTAGCTTGCACCTGATGTGAAGATCCAGCTCGTATCTTTGCCGCTCACGCCGCCATGTTGGAAAAATGGCGCCTAAAAGCAGTTATTTGACAATATCTTCTTTCCGACTCATTATGCGATAAAAGCACTTATATACAAAATGAAACTAGAGAAAATTTCCTACAATTTATGTAATAACCTTTTTTTCGTAAAGTCAATAGCCTGGCGTACGAGCGCCGCAAACCATTATACATCTACGCCAGCCCGTCACATTCAATTTTACCTGAAATCTACAGGGTGTACTACGAAAATTTACAAAGCGGCCGGCTGTGGATAGGTTATGGATAGACGAACAAAAAATCGTATGGGTGGGGGGAGTCGTAACGGTTTAGCCGCTAGGGCGTTTTGAAGTTTTTTTTTAAAGTTTTACATACCACCCTGTATTTTTGTAACTCTATGACCCATTTTCATGAGTAAGGTATCAGTGTACGCAGAATACTCCCACCTTGCTCCATTTCCCTTATCCGTTTTCAATGACGAAGGCATGCGCAAATGTATTAAATCTTCTATCTATAAGGCATTTAAGCAACATTCTGGAGATATAAATTTTGAAAATACGATGTATATTATCGACGGAGGATACTTATTACACCGAGTCATTTGGCATCCCGGTGAATCGTTTTCATCCATTTACAATAAATACGTTACCTACGTTCGTTCGAACTATACATCCAATGCCATTATCTTATTTGACGGATGTCCGGAAGAAGTAGCAAATCGTAGTACCACATATGTGGAGCGATCCCGACGATCACGAAAAACTGCTTCAGTAGACATACTTTTTGACGAGACAATGATCCCAACTGTGTCACAAAATAAATTCAATGATGGAAACAAGAAGCGCCTCATTGGAATGTTGAAAAAAAATTTGAGTCGGAAGGGAGATATTGTCAAAAAAACTGGTTTTAGGCGCCATTTTTCCAACATGGCGGCGAAAGTTACGAGGTGTCAAAGTTCAAATTCTAAATCTATAAAATTACAAATTTTCAAAACACTATTAATTATATAAATATAAACGTCTTATTTGTATATTTCAGACATTCCGGATGGTGGGGGCGTCGGACAGCATTGGAAAAGTCACTATTACTTCTTATTTTAGCTAGTTCGACGGCTGTCATAGCATTAGTTTTTGAATTAACTTATGTTATGATAATTAATACTAAATTAGAAGGTTCGTAGTAATTTTAGAACTTTTAACACTATTGATTACTAACAACGTGCCTCGGCATGTAGCTCTTCAATTTTGACTCCTTAAGACATTCGACCCTTGGTGCAGCACCACTCATCATTGGTGGTCTAGGTTTCCTTTTTCTACTCGGGCCTTTGTTTCAGATTTTGATGTGAGCTCTGTTTAGGAGGACAAGGTCCATAGGCTTCGCCTATTCTCCTCGCCACAGCAAGCTTAATCCGTTTTCAATGGTGTCAATTGTGTCCTTAGTTTTTTGTAAATTTCGATGGGCACGTACGTTCCTCTTAGTTTTGTTTGATCCTACGAGTTCGGTGAGAACGAAAAGTCATCCAAAGCAGAACTTCGCATTACTGTGGAAAGCTAATTAAAACTGGACGTCACCTGGTATCCAGAATGCATCATTGGGCATGCTTATGCTGTATTAAACCATTGGGATGACAATCCCACAGTACCATACCATATATTCGATAGCTGTCGGTTGTATCGAATTTCTCTCCATATCAGCGGTATTTAGACAAAGCGCTCATTGAAGCCAACAGATAGAACATATTTACGAACGGACGGTCTTGAATCACTGGCTAATTGGTAGACCTAAAAGAGAACGTGAGCTAAAGATGCTTTTAATGCTTCAGTGTCATCATTAGTAGCCGCCCAGCCTCTGAAAGCATCATGCCTTATGCCCCTAAAAAGTACTAACTTTAAGCATATTTTTGTGTTATACTAAAATTTTCTAAATATGTTATACAATAAAAAATATATACTTCATTTTACTTTATTCACCAATCCCAAAATTGTCACCAAACACAGAACATCGAAAAACTCTAACAATAGCACCAACAACAACTACAGCAGGTCCAACTGCAGAACCAAAAGAACAAAATGACACTTGTCTAACCAAAGAATGCTTTGAAACTGCAGCTAGGTTACTCCAAGGCATAGACTTCTCTGTACAACCGTGTGATGACTTCTACAGTTTCGCCTGTGGTACTTTCGCGAAAGATACATATATCCCCGTGGATAAGGATCATGTAGATACATTCACAGTAATTGAATATAAACTGAGTCAACAGCTGCGGATTCTTGTAAGCGAAGAACCCCGCGACGATGATCCTCGATCTTTTAAGCTGGTTAATGACTTGTTTAGGGCTTGTATGAATCAAGGTATGTCAGTATGGTAAAATTTATTTATTGGAATATTAATAAAAATGTTTATTATTTAAGCTTTGATTGAAAAACGAGGCAAAAAACCTCTGGTGGACATCATTGAATCTATAGGAGGATGGCCAGTACTTAAAGAAGACAACTGGGATGAAGATTCGTGGACTTGGCACGAGGCAATTAAAAACTTGAACAGATTAGGACTAGGCAATGGTTATATTATTAGATTTGAGGTTGGAGTTGATATAAAAAATTCAACAAAAAGAATTATTAATGTAAGTTTATAGGCTAGTGCCAAAGCGGATTTAAATGAGGAAAAAAAATAAATTAATAGCAAGGAGGGACCAGCAATGAAATGTCGTTAAGGTCATAACTAAACGAAAAAACAATTTTTAAACTCGAAAAAGGGGGAAATGGTAAAATGGGGATGCTATTTAGGGGTTGAAAGCGATTTTTTGCGATTTGCGGTGAAACATGACCTCCTAGTGAAAAATGTTTAATACAAAAGTTGTAGATAATAAAAAGATCTAAAACTTTTGTATTTAACATATTTTGATATAACCTCAAATTTTCGAAGAAAATGGCGGAAAATCGATTTTTCAGTTTTTAATTTTTTTCTCCCGTAAAAATAATTCAATTTACATGAAAATTTGTATGAGTATACCTTGTGTTGCGTTAAATAAGCATGATTTTTGTTTTGTTTGGAAAACGGATAGTTTTCCAGAAATTAACATTTTTCGAAAAAAATACCCTTATCTTGCACGGACAACTTTATTGATGTTTTTTTCGAATTTTGATATTCAATAAGTGCTCATTTAACCATGGAATCGTCTAGTTTTAAATGGTCTATACATTTTGAAACTTTATTTTCATTAAACCGCTTAAAATTAAGAAAACCCGAACACCTGATTTTTCGAATCACGTACATATTTCTCGATTTTTTCAATTTTTTTCAAATATTTTAATTTTTTCTGTTAATGAGGGATTAAATTTTAATGACAGAACTTAAATAAATTTAATTACATAAAGAGTGGCAAAACCATCCTGAAAATTTTAAATAAATAAGAAATAAAATAACAAATTCGTTTGAATTGAATTACGCCGTGACTAGGTAAATGTTTCCAATTTCGTAATAAAATTTTTACAGCATCATACTCAATATGGTTTTGGGAGATTTTTTATACATTATTTATTTTTATTAATTTAAAAATTATAGATTGACAATATGACCGTATTATTTCCAAAAAAGATGATCCAAATGATTTGTATGAAATCAAAGCAGTTTGGTTCGGTCGAGCAAACAAAGATTTGACCACAAATACAAAATAATGGAAAAATTAACAGCCGCTCACATTCAACGAAAATGTCAAGCTAGTTATAATAGACTATTTCTTATTTCTTATTTATTTAAAATTTTCAGGATGGTTTTGCCACACTTTCTGTAATTAAGTTTATTTAATGTAAGTAATATTATATGACACTAAGCTCTGTCATTAAAATTTAATCCCTCATTAACAGAAAAAATTAAAATATTTGAAAAAAATTGAAAAAATCGAGAAATATGTACGTGATTCGAAAAATCAGGTGTTCGGGTTTTCTTAATTTTAAGCGGTTTAATGAAAATAAAGTTTCAAAATGTATAGACCATTTAAAACTAGACGATTCCATGGTTAAATGAGCACTTATTGAATATCAAAATTCGAAAAAAACATCAATAAAGTTGTCCGTGCAAGATAAGGGTATTTTTTTCGAAAAATGTTAATTTCTGGAAAACTATCCGTTTTCCAAACAAAACAAAAATCATGCTTATTTAACGCAACACAAGGTATACTCATACAAATTTTCATGTAAATTGAATTATTTTTACGGGAGAAAAAAATTAAAAACTGAAAAATCGATTTTCCGCCATTTTCTTCGAAAATTTGAGGTTATATCAAAATATGTTAAATACAAAAGTTTTAGATCTTTTTATTATCTACAACTTTTGTATTAAACATTTTTCACTAGGAGGTCATGTTTCACCGCAAATCGCAAAAAATCGCTTTCAACCCCTAAATAGCATCCCCATTTTACCATTTCCCCCTTTTTCGAGTTTAAAAATTGTTTTTTCGTTTAGTTATGACCTTAACGACATTTCATTGCTGGTCCCTCCCTGCTATTAATTTTTTTTTCCAAAAAACTATCGGCACTAGCCTATTAATCCTTTTACGTTGCGAAGGTTGAACATTCAAATAACAATGTAATCATTTTAATAGTTGGATCAATCAGCGATGGACCTGCCTGTAAAATATCTTGTCGAAGGGCCAGATAATAAAATTGTCCAAGAGTACTACCAATACATGGTGGATGTAGCTGTTATATACGGCGCTAATCGCTATAGAGCAGAAAGTGAGTTGAATGCTTCACTGGCATTCGAAATCGAGCTAGCAAAAGTTAGAAATTTTATAAAATTTTACTTTAATATTATATTGATCTACTTTCATACTTTTTTTTTAGATTTCTTGGCCTAAAGAAAAACCTCGTTATAATGATAGACTTTACAATCCTATAACAATTAATGAAATGCAAAATAAATATCCACACGTTAATTGGTTGGATTATATAAATGCAATTTTACCTGAAGGATTGAATGTGGATGGAAATGAAGTAATTATTACATTGACACCAAGTTTCTTTGAGAGTTTGGGACCTTTGTTAGAACGAACTCCGAAACGAGTAATTGCCAATTATATAATGTGGTCAGTGGTTAGAGGAGCATCAATCCTTTTAACAGATGAATTAAGAACGCGTCAACTAAAATTTAGTTACTCATTGCAAGGAGTGAAAGAGGAGAAACCAAGATGGGAGGAGTGCACTCAATTAACTGGTAGAAGGTAGAGTGAATAATATCTAATAGCTGCGTTCTTTTTACACCGTGATCCTTCTCAGATCATTAACTTTCAATTAAACCAACAATAACAATTTGATCCAAAAAAGATTTGGATCAAAATATGTGATACGAAAATAGCTAGTGTAACAACCATATCCAAGACACAACTCATTGGAAAATCCAGTGTTTTTATAATTTTGTGGGTTGCTACTTCTGTTTTCTTTACTTTTGTGTGTGTTGGCAGTCCTGCTAAATTTCATAAATTTATTTGGTAAAGGGTGCCTTCCATTTAGACACAGAGAGACACACAGTGTGTCTAACAGGGTGTTCCATCAACGGCAAAAATGTGCACCGCCGGGTGAAATATATTTAAACACGACGGTGATGGAACACCCTGTTAGAAACAATTTTGTCTTTCTGTGTCTAAATGGAAGGCACCCTATAATTATTGATAGTTGCCTTTTGTTAATTTTGTAAGTCAATTATACCATGTTTCCATCGCACTTGAAATCCGTTGTTTTTAGTAAAACGATTTGACGAAATCGAAATCTGTGCACATCGCATCAAACAGTTTTCGCTTGTCATAACAAAATTAAAGTGAAAATGAAAACAAACTTTTCGCGCTTTATATTTTCTTTTTCTTGATATCACATTATTTTCCGGCCTTTCCGACTTTCTAACCATTGCAAATTAATTCAAAAACGTATCGCACTGTCAAATAATTGTGACAGCCGACAAATTTTTCATGCTGAGTATTAATGCTGAATTGGCTGAATAGTCAGTAGCTAGATTTAGAGCGAGATTTCATTGAAATCTCGCCCGTAGGGCGATTTCATTTTATATGAAAAAACATTCGAAACCCGCATTGTTGCCAAAATCGGAGGATTTTTCACGTGGGATGGAAACATGGTATTAAGCATTTTTATAAATTGTTTTTAAAGCAGAAATATTTTTAATTAGTTTTAGAGACTGATTTAAATTGCGACAGAACAAATCAAAAATCAGAATTACAACTTTAAAAAACTAAAGTTCTTCCTTGACCCAACTCCGTCCTTTTATGCTCGGCTGATCTGATCTCGATCAAGGTGTAAAAAGAACGCAGCTATTATTACAATTTTAATTCTTGTAAAACAAAGCTATTGATTCCGTCTAAAAAAATTCAAGTTTTTTTGTATAAATTTATTTCAGTGTAGACTCAGGCACAATTATTCGCAAAACTCAAACCGCAGTTATTTTTGTTATGTTCAAGAATCACCCTGTGTACCACTGGTCCGTCATGCCATTCAAGTCATGGTGCAATGTCTAGTAGTAAGCTTAATCTGAAGATAGAAAAAGGATATGTTAGGATAAGGGTAGACTCATGGAGAATATACAAGGAGACAAAACTCTTATGGGGAAAATGACAGGAAATGGATGGGTAGAAGAAACTAAACTAGAAGTTCATTTTTGGCCACAGATGTCACCTTTGTCCGATGTACCCCACATGAATTTAATAAAAATTCATTGGAAACATCAAAAATTGATTAATTACGAATAATGGCATTGATATAAAATCGAATTTGGAAGCTGGTAAACAGCTGTAAGCTGCTAAATGTAAAATATATTAGTAATAAACGAACTTTACCATGAACCGGATAAATATAATCGGCCATGTTTTTCGGGGTACATTTGACTACAGCGCCACCAATAATCAAACGAAAATTCATTACGTTTACATGATTTACTTGAGTTCTTGTCTTGAAATTTACTTGAAACTCAAGTTGGGTTTCAGCTCACTTACTTGACTTCAAAATGTCTTGAAATGTTCTTGAGCTGACATTTGACATTTCCTATTATAACAGAAACTAGCTCCTTATTATAACATAAATAACTTGAAAAAGATTGTACCAAAAGTATACATTCACTACAGCTTTTATCTTCTTCTTGTTCCAAGAAAAAAACCACATGCAAAATTTGAAGTATTCAAGTAGCGTTTACATGAGCTTTTTCAAGTCAATCAAACAAATTTTTGTGATTTACTTGACTCAAGTATACTTGAAGTCAGGACGAGTTTACATGCATATTTTGTTACTTGAAAACTACTTCAAGTATACTTCAAGTAGGCATGTAAACGTAGTAATTGACAACACGGAGTTTTATCTCCTTGTATAGCCTCCATGGGTAGACTGGTGGATGCATGAGGAGGAGGCAGTGAGCCTCGTGAACTCTTGGATGTTGTATGTTTTCTTTTTTCTAAGCAACCATCAGGGTTAGCGGAAGACAGCCTCGTCGGAGTGTTATCTCGGGAGGCAGTAAATCCCGCTAACCAGCCGACAAAGTCTTTGTTATACCGACCAATGGTGCTTTCTTTAAATAATCCCCAAAAGCCTTTACTAACAATTGCTATAATTTCAAGAAATATTTCTTTAAAATCAAAAGTATTATGGCTTACAATTTGAATAGCATCGGATTTGTTTTAAATATTTGAAATAACAATTTCATATAAAATAATTTTATAGGACCTACATGAATATTTTTATAGCACAGGTCTACATTATAGCAACGAATGAAAATTAGTTGTGACAACTAAAATGTTTTAATTTTTAGCTACCGCTATATGCTTACAATTAAAAAAATAGATTGACGTTTGCGCATTATTGTGCTACGAAATAAAGATATGTATATGTATATACCCTTATTTTCAACTTTTTCGATTATTTTGCAAGTCGCCCCAACAAAATATTCGAATGGATGAAAATCCAGCCATACTAGGCTTAAACGGCTAATTTACATTCTTCTAACTTCGGCTTAAGCCTAGTATGGAGTTCGAACGGAATTCCGTTCCCCATATAAAATACACGTAAAAAGATGCACGGAATTCCGTTCATCAATTTTTTCCGTGCCCTTTTTGTTTTTTGAGTACGCAGTTCGAAAGGAAAACTATTGGTAATATTTAGCTTGTGCAATTCTCTAACAGGTGGCTTCAGGGAATTGGAGACTTTTTTTCCGTTCATGTTGGAACGGAATAAATGTATTATGTATAAGGCAATTATTCCGTGTTGTGTGTTAGGTAATTTTGACAGGACGAATAAAAAATAACTATTGCCGTCAGTTTATATATTTTATATGTGATTTTTAACAGTCAGCTGTTCGCTTTTTCTCAACTGTTAGCTTTTCTCCACGGTATTCTACACGCGATTTTTCCGTGTAGAAATATTTACCAAAAATGCTGAACGGAATTCCGTGCGAACTCCATACTAGGCTTAAGCCATAATTCGAATTACCCCGTTTATACGACAACAAATTTTGTATGATCCATAATTCGAAATATTTGTGGAGTAGCTATAAACTAGGTAATACTAAAAATCATTGTACTCATGCATGGAGACTATACAAGGAGTTAAAACTACGTGTTGTCAATTTTCGTTTGATTAATGGTGGCGCTGCAGTCAAATGTACCCCAAAAAACAAGGCCGATTTTATTAAATGAAAAGAAACCGAAACGAAAACGAAATGAACTTGAAAATTATGGCGATTATATAGGTGCCTGAGCGAATCGGTTCTTGACATTTGTTGACAAGTTTTGCATTGAGTAGAAGAGTTTTTTATTTTCGATAAATATATATATTATACAATTGATATAATTTATGGCGGATGTCGAGAAATCACAAGAGAAATCATAATTTAAATTTTTTCACCTCGTATTGACTGCATTCTTTTAAAATAACTTCTTTTTCGTTCTTTCAACTACTTTAAATTGGAAAACAAACTGTGGGTGCCTTCCATTTAGACACAGAGAGACACAGTGTTACACTGTGTCCGACACAGAAGTGTTCCATCAACGACACAGCCGGGCACAACTAAGACAATGCTACCAACCCTCGCCAATTGAAATGTGATCGTTAATTTATAATTACAACAATATTGTTTCATTTTTAAGATTCCCAGCATTTATAAGATGTCGGGTAGTTAATTTAAAGAAATTATCAACATAAAATTTACCATTTACTTGCCAAACAAAAATAAAAACGAGGAAAGTGCGCCGTGGCGGATTTTTCATGAACTTATGTGTTCCATTTGGGCTTACACAGAACGACACAGAGCGACACGCTGTGTCGGACACAATTGTCTTTCTGTGTCTAAATGGAAGGCACCCTGTCTGTCGAACTGTCAAAGTAACGGGCTGAATAGCTGAAACGAATACCGAAATGAAATAAATTTATATCATTCTTTCCGATTCGGTTCTGTTCGTTTATATAACCGAGTTCATAAATTTTCATACGATTTATTTCATTCTTTTCGTTTCGGATCGTTTTCGTTTCTGCTATATGTTTGGGCCTTAAAGCCGGTGAGACGCCTTGTTAAGGCTACTTCACAGGAGCATGTCTCATATACATATATATTTACTCAAATTTATTTTTTTGATTTCTATTCCAGACTTCCAATAGCTCTTAGTGCACTTTACGTTCGAAAATATTTCCATGAAGCCGATAAAAACAGTGTTTTAGAAATGGTAAATGAAATTCTTGTGGTATTCCAGACGGTCCTTAAAGAAGTAGATTGGATGGATGACAACACAAGGCAATTTGCTATAAAAAAACTTAAAAATGTCGTTAAACATATTGGATATCCAGACGAACTTATGGACAATGCTAAAATAGAAGAATTCTACAAAGACCTTGAAATTGATAAGACAAAATACTTTGAATCAGTTATGAATATATCACAATGGGTTACTAGTATGTCTTATAATAAACTACAAAAGCCAGTAAATAGAACACATTGGATTGAACACGCTCTACCAATAACGGTTGATGCGCGATTTTATTTTACTGGGAATAGTATTCGTAAGTTAAACAATGTCAATTGAAATTTTTGTTTCCTACACATTTTATTTTTTTTTTGTTAGAATTAACTGCTGGAATATTGCAAAGTAAATTCTTTTCTGCTACTAGACCAAAATATATAAATTACGGATCAATTGGATCTGCTATTGGACATACAATAACAATTGGATTTGATAATCGTGGTAGACAGGCTGATATTAATGGCAACTCAGTGGAATGGTGGACAGAAAATACTAGAGCAGCATTTTATAAGAAGGCTATTTGCATTTTAGAGCAATATGGAAACTTTACTGATGAAGCTACTGGAATGATGGTAAAATATAAATTTAAATTTTTGTTTGATATATTTTGTGGTATTCGATAAAACCTTGTAGCCCTATAAAATTATGGATAGTTTAGGCCTTCCGCAGACTTGTGCATCAAATCAAAACTAAAATAATGGAGAAAAGTGAGTTCAGCGTGTATTATTAAGCTCATATTAAAACCTGTTTGAAACGATGGACGAGGATACTAAGGGTCTTACGCCATTATAATATTTGATATAGACTTACTTCGAAAGTGTCTTGGAATAATCCTATTTCTTATTTAACTTCACGACGTATTTTTGTGTGAAACTACAACCACAGTAGCTCTGTATGTTTACGCCACACGAGATCCCGCGTGCGCAAATTTTGCATTTTCTTACTTCAACTAAGTTCAAATTTGCTTGTAGCAATATATTAAAGGCACCAATGTCAAAAAAGACGCCAGTGCAGATTTCGTGTGGAAACCCGGCGAGGTCCTTTAAGGCCGATTCACACCGGCGCGTTTGCGTATGCGATTGCGTTTGCGATATCGCAAATTAATAAATCAGTTCCCTGCAAGAGCGAAATTAAACAACATGTGTTTTTGGTACGAAGAAGAGGCATTGCTATTACTAGCGCTTTGCGAAGATGAAGAGGAATTGTATTTAATTGTATAATTCAATTTTCAGAACTAGGAAAAGAATTTAGGTCTGCAATACAATAAGATTGAAGGTGCCTTAAAAGTAGAATTCCCTATGTTATTTTCGAATTTAGAGAAAGATCCAAGACCATATTGGCGCGGCCATTTTGAATTTATAAGTTCTGATCATAAATTCGTTATTTGCTACCTTAGAAATCCCCAAATAGCGATTTTCATAGAAATCGGAACACTTGGAAAATTCATATTTGGGTGGCCATTTTGCAAAATTTCGAAGCTCTTTCTAGCGCACACATACACGCATACATACAAGCAATACATACAGAAACTTGTTTTTTTAATATAGGTTTCTCCCCATATTTTATCTTCTTTTTAACATTCTTGTATTCTGCGTGTGATAAATCAAATAGAATCGGATATATTTTCAGTTTCAATAAAAATTTCGGTTGACGTATTCACGTTGTTTCAATGATTTTCCAACTCGCGATGTGCGATCAAATGTCGCCGGACGCGTTCACAAAACTGAACGCGACCGGAATCGCTGAACGCTAGCGATCTGCGTTCTCGATGTGCACTTCTAATTTAAACTGCCTTGTTGCGATTGAGAACAGTATTCATGGCAAGATTATATTTATATTTTGTTTTTCAATATTTCAAACACTAATAAATTCATAAATCATCCTTATCCCTTTATTCATATAAAAAACACTAATAATTTACTACAGCTCAATTCAATAAATACCCATGGTGAAAATATCGCTGATAATGGTGGAGCAAAGGTGTCTTATCTTGCATACAAGCAATGGGTACAAAAGAATGGTCCAGAACTTAAACTTCCAGGCTTACAATTTTCACCAGAGCAATTATTTTGGATATCGACCGCTCAAATTTGGTGTTCCAATTATAGAAAAGGTAAAAAAATCTGGACATATTACAAGATACATTTATTTGATTTTATTTTTAATCGTTTTCCAGAATTTTTAAAATTTAAATTACTACACGCACCTGACCCGCCTGCTTATTTCCGTGTGCAAGGTCCTTTGGGAAATTCGGAATACTTTGCAAAGGATTTTAATTGTCCTAAAGGATCACCAATGAATCCAAATCATAAGTGTGCAGTTTGGTAGATTTAATGTAGTTAAGAAATTTCCATTTATTTGTTGAATCAATTAATTTTTATTAATTATAATTTAAGAATAAATCTTTTTTAAAAAATACTAAATATGAGAAACAGTTATTTGTTTAAGCAATAGTACCTTTGTGTACTTGTTATTTGTTATTTTAATTATTTAAGGGTCCTACCGGTGAACACAGAGGGCACTTTTGAGAATTTTACCGGTCGAACCAGAAGTTAATCTACCATATTTGAAAATTGAACCCTTACTATAAGTCACCATTCACCATGTTCGAATATTCACCGGTAAGGTAAGTCTCACCACGGTTTCTGATACCCAAAAAGTGTTGATCTAAGGTTTGAAAAATTCGAGGTGGTTGTAAACGATACCGCAATTCTTTCACTATTTTTAAAGAGTGCTCGGATTTTTACACGTGATGTCTTGTTGGGAATCTATCGCTCTGCTAAATACAGAAAAGGTAACTTCATTTAGAACGAGTTTATTAGATATCAGAAAAACTTATCAATTTTAAGGGATTGTGACTCTTAGCCCAAGTCTTTTCATTTAAACAAAAAAAGGGCTTGACCGAATGTTATGAAATTTTTTTCAGAGCATATTTTCGTTAATATGCTTCGATCGGCACCTCAAAAAAGTTTTAGTTTGCGCAATATCGTGCAGTTACAAAAATCACGAACGTCGTTTAAATGAACAAAAACGGCTCAACGAATTTTATGAAAATCTTTCCAGATTATAATCACGGTAATACGTTACGATCGGCACTTCAACAAAGTCGGTATCATATTTGGTTCGCGTGATATCGTCCAGGTACAAAAATCACGTACGTCGTTTAAACAAAAAAAACGGCTCAACCGAATTTTATGAAAATCTTTTCAGATCTTTCGATCGGCACCTCAACGAAGTCGATAACTTTTTTGGTTCGCGCGATATCGTACACACACATACTTCTTCTCAAATTTTTGCTTAAAATGCTATTGGGACCTGAAAATACGTTGAAAATTTTGATTTTAATTTTCGCACTGATTACAATAACTTCCCCAAACTAGGAAGTTAATTAATAGCTTATTTCGTAGAAGAAAACAAAAGCAAAACATTACAATATATAATTTGTAAATGGAGTCGGAGTCAAAATAAAGTTTGGTGCTTGATTTTTGGCAAACGTTATTAAAGCTCGCAGAAGGCGGATATCGAAAGATGCAAAACTTTTTGCTTGCAATTTTTAATGTGAATGGAAGGAAGGTGTTCACTAATTTAACATCAGTTCTTCGTTACCTGCCGCGGTGATTGGTCCAATCTTATCGGAAGCTGGCAGATTTTTAACTAACTTATAGAAATTATAAAAGTGTTTATGATTTTGTGTTATGATTGAATTGTTTATATTATTTATTTGAAAAGAAAATAAGTTTTTTTTTAAATTCACGTTGTTAAATATATGTTTTGCGTAAATAAAAAATAAAAACAATTGTTAGTGAAGTGAATAATAAGAAAAAAGATACCAAGTGTAATAAGTGCCATTGTTTAAAAATTACATCAAATTTACATTTCTCTAGTCATGGACCCGGCATATGAGATCGCAAAAAAGTAAGTTCCGGTCTATTGCAATCTAAACTTACATAAGAAGAAATTAACAAAAATCAAGTTTTATTCATGACTACTTTCCTCGTGCTATCAATTAACAACTGAATTAATGACTTTGAGGATATTGAAAAATTTTAAATGTAATTTGGCAAAGATGCGACCTCCGAGATTTTAAAGTTCGTGAAAATTCTATATTTTGTGCATAAACAAACTAATAAATATGAACTTGATTGTGTTTATCTGGTTTTTCATGCACAGGTTTTAAAAAAAGGCTGTTTCCTCGGTTCAAGGTGAACAAGGTAGTCCCCGCAAAGATTACGTCGTCGTTTCAAATCATTCTTACTTTATGATAACATAAATAAATAATAAATGTTGACGTCCTTTTGGTTTTTATTTTATTTTATTTATTATTATCATTTGGTTTAATTGGCTCGGAAATGATGGAATGTTGATGTTATGCTTATGATGAACGATTTTTGGGTAGTGTAAAATGTTAACTTAAACTGGTTTTTGATGGGTTCTGAAGAATTAGACATGAGATTTCTTGGATATGAGCGAATTGCTAACGTCATAAAACAATATATCAACGACTTAATTATCTGATTTGATGTTTCATGAAGGTACGACACGCTTAACAGATAATTATAAAATCAACTAACATACAAGTGAAATTCTCATCATCGCATAATCATAAATACTGTTACGTTTTTACCTTTTAACGGATTCGTAGGAATAATTAAAGAATACACTTTTTAAATGTTCAGACAAAACTTAGTTATTAACTCAATTCAATGTTAAAACACAATTCTTAAAGTTCACTATTAGCACTTGCAATTTAATATCTCACACTATTAAACTCTATTTATCGCTTTTTAATCCACTATTTAATCACCACTTTTCGCTTTAGGTCACTTTGATCACTTTAAAACACTTGAATCGCTTTTAAAATCAAAACTGACTTTAAGTGCCGCTACCACTGCTTTTATATATCCAAGCTCCTACCTACTGCAGCTTCCCGATCTTTCTACCATAGTCTGGACCACTATTACTGGGATATTCTTTTCCTAGAAACTTCGAGGTTTTGTGTTTAATTACCGTTCGTTCTAATTCTACCTAATAGATGGTGCGATGTTAGCTTAGTGCAATCGTTACAAATCGTTAATTCAAATTCTAGCTAAATTGTTACAAATAACAGATGACGCATAAATCATCACAATACTATCTGAGAAGTCACGCAACGGTTATCTTTAAAATAAATAGTCCTACATGCGGGCATGCCAGTGAGTGGGCCTTAAGTGTAAAAAGAATACGAAATCAGATGGACTATAAATTCGTACTTTTGACAGTAAAGTCATATGACAAATCACATAATGTAAAGGTACCTTTATAGCATGTACACACCGACTTGGTTATCGTTTTATATGGTTTCAGACTATTTTAAAACTAACAACTGTACACACCAACTGGCTTGGTTATTTCTGTCATTTCAATTATTAGATATGGATGTCAATTCTTTGTTATTACAAAAAATTTAGTTTTGTTTTTAATTATGGATGACTATTACTCAAGGAAAAGTAACTATCTGAGGAAAAAAATAAAGCAACATATTTGGAGAGCTATTTGCCATTACAAAAGAGTAAAATTCTTGTATAATATTTTGCTCATTTTAATTTCAGCGAGAAATTAATTTAATTATTATGATGTCAACGTGGCTTTTGACAACCAATTTTTATAGATTGTTGTAAATTTTCATTGATAGATGGCACCCATGCCAGTTAATTATCGTGGTTAACGAGTTAAAGCCCGGTATACAAGGCTCAAGAAATTTGCTCAAGAAAACTTCTGCATTTATTTCCCTAAGAAAAAATGACAGCAGTTCCGAAATTTTGACAGTTACTTATTTTCATTGCAGACATTAAATAAATTGTTTTATGATTGCTTGGAATTAAAGAAATTGTTTTAATTAGTAAAGAATTAAAAAAGAATTTAAAAAATCTGAATAAAAAACAACAATATGTAATTTTTTCCATTGCTGACAGTTACTTTCAATTTCAAAAACCACCTGAGACGTCAAGACCTCATGAGCCGTTAAAATTTCTTAAGGAAATAAAAGAACCGACACTTATTTCTGGAGGAAAAACTAAAATTTTATCAAAAGCGACATCTGCGTGTCACTAAAAAACACGATATTTCTGTGGTGAATTTCTTGACTCTAGCATACCGGTCGCAGAAATCGCTCCAGAAAATATTTCTGAACCATTTCTTGACCATTTTTTTTGCATAGTTTTTAGATGGGCAAAGAAATTACTTGAGCCTTGCATACCGGGCTTTAAGCCCGGTATGCAAGGCTCAAGAAATTTGCTCAAGAAAACTTTTGCATTTATTTCCTAAGAAAAAATGACAGCAGTTCAGAAATTTTGACAGTTCCTTTTTTTCATTGCGAACATTACATAAATTGTTTTATGATTGTTTGGAATTAATGAAATTGATTTAATTAATAAGGAATTAAAAAAGAATTAAAAAAATAATAATAAAAATTAATAAAATGTTATTTTTAGTATTGCGGAAAGTTCCTTTCAATTTCAAAAAACAGCTGACACGTCATGTACTCATGAACCGTTAAAATTCCTTCAAGAAATAAATGAATCGACACTTATTTCTAGAGGAAAAACTAACATTTTATCATAAGCGACATCTGTGTGTCACTAAAAAACACGATATTTCGGGTGTGAATTTCTTGACTCTAGCATTTCTTGACCTTTTTTTTGCATAGTTTTTAGATAGGCAAAGAAATTTTTTTTCTTTTACTGTCAACAGCTGTTTAGAATTTATTTTAATTGATAGTTTTATTTGAAAAGTGCAAATTAATATAAAAAATAACATTTTCACATGCAAATTTAAAGGGGTCGCTCACGATCTTATCTATTTCGAAGATAACATTTTACGATTTTTCGACGTTTAACACAGATCATGAATACTCCTAGTATTATATAAATAAAATTATATAAATATAAAAGTCTTATTTAATTATTACAGACATTCCGGCTGTTGGGGACGTCGGACAGCATTTGAAAAGTCACTAGTACTTTTTATTTTAGTTATTTCGACAACTGTCATAGCATTAGTTATTAAAATAACTTATGTTATGATAATTAATACTAAATTCGAAGGTTCGTAGTAATTTTAGAATTTTTAAAACTATTGATTACTAACAACGCGCCTCGGCATTTAGCTCTTCAATTTTGACTCCTTAAGACATTCGACCTTTAATCTGGTGCAGCACCACTCATCATTGATGGTCTAGGTTTCGTTTTTCTACTCGGGCCTCTCTTTCAGATTTTGCCTATGGAAAGAACCCCGACATTCTGATCCTCGTTGTGAGCTCTGTTTAGAAGGGCAAGGTCTATTAGCTTCGCCACAGGACGCTCAACCCGTTTTCAATGGTGTCAATATTGTCCCTAGTTTTTTGTGATTTCCGATGGACAGGTATGTCTCTCTTGGTTTTGAATTTGGTACGATGTTTGATCTTACAAGTTGGACGAGAAAGAAAAGTCATCCATAGCAGAACTCCACAGCAATGTGCGGAGGCTAATTAAAACTGGAGGTCACCTGGTATCCAGAATCCATCGTTGGGCATACTTATGCTGGGTGAACCCATTGGGATGGTAATCCCACAGTACATACCTTATATTCAAGAGCGGTCGGTTGTATCGAATTTTCCTCTCCAGATCAGCGGTATTCAGGAAAGGCACTCATTGAAGACAACAGATAGAACAGATTTACAATCGAACGGTCTTGAATGACTAGCTACACGGTAAACCTAAAACTGAAGGTGAGATAAAGATGCTTATAATGCTTCAGTGTAATCATAAGCAACAGTCCAGCCTCTCAAACCGCCATGCCTCATACCTCTAAAAAGTACTAACTTAAAGCATATATTTTTGTTTTACTAAAATTTTCTAATTACGTTATACAATAAAAAATATACTTCATTTTGCACTTTTTCACTCTAACAAAAACGACTTAGCACCAACAACATCTACAGCAGGTCCAACTGCAGAACCAAAAGAACAAAATGACAGATGTCTAACCAAAGAATGCATTCAAACTACAGCAAGGGTGCTCCAGGGCATAGACTTCTCTGTACAACCGTGTGACGACTTCTACAGCTTCGCCTGTGGCACCTTCGTGAAAGATACATATATTGACGTAGATAAGGATCATATAGATACGTACACTATAATTGAAGATAAACTGATTGAACGGCTAAGGAATATTGTGAGCGACGAGCCACGCGAAAACGACCCTCGATCTTTTAAGCTGGTTAATGACTTGTTTAGGGCTTGTATGAATGAATGTATGTCGGTGTAGTAAAATTTATTTATTGGAATATTAATAAAAATGTTTATTATTTAAGCTTTGATTGAAAAACGAGGCAAAAAACCTTTGGTAGACATCATTGAATCTATAGGAGGATGGCCAGTAGTTAAAGAAGACAGCTGGGACGAAGATTCGTGGACTTGGCAGGGGGCAGTTAAAAACTTCAACAGATTAGGACTAGGCAATGGTTATATTATTGGATTTGCAGTTGGAATTGATTTACAAAATTCAACAAAAAGAATTATTTCTGTAAGTATCGGAAATAAATAAATAAAATTTTAAACAAGTATATATAAAAACTCTTGAATTTATCCTAAATATGTTTCATAAAAATCTCACGGTTTAGTCAGTGAATATAACAATGTAATTATTTTTAGTTGGATAAACCAACCATTGGCCTAGATTCAGAATATCTTGTCAACGGGCTAGATAATCAAATTGTCCAAGAGTACTACAAATACATGGTAGATGTAGCTGTTATATACGGCGCTAATCGCGATAGAGCAGAAAGAGAAATGAATGCTTCACTGGCATTCGAAATCGAGCTAGCGAAAGTTAGAAATTTTATAACATTTTACTTTAATATTATATAAGAACTACTTTCATACTTTTTTTTAGATTTCTTCGTCTGATGATAATGATTTTCTTAACAATCGTATAACAATTAATGAAATGCAAAATATATATCCATACGTTAATTGGTTAGACTATATAAATACAATTTTACCTGAAGGATTAAATGTGGATGGAAATGAAGTAATTTTTACATGGAAACCAAGTTTCCTTAAGAGTTTGGGACCTTTGTTGGAACAAACTCCGAAACGAGTAATTGCCAATTATATGATGTGGTCAGCGTTTATGAGAGCGTCAACCTTTTCAACTGATGAATTAAGAACGCGTCAACTAGAATATAATAAAGCATTGCATGGAGTGAAAGAGGAGAAACCAAGATGGGAGGAGTGCACTGAATTCACTGGTAGTAGGTAGAGTGATACACAATATTACCATATTTTAATTCTTGTAAAACAAAACCATTGATTCTGTCTAAATATTTTCAAGATTTTTTGTATAAATGTATTTCAGTGTAGACACAGGCTTAACTATTCGCAAAACTCAATAAGCAGCCGCAGTTGCTTTATTTTCTAGTTAGCCATATTTAAAGTTAAAGTTTTTTTTTCTGACTCGTATTTGGTATAGAAGAATGTTGGAGACTGGTCGAATATTTTCCTCGAACTAAGTGATCGAAGTGCAGATCTCCTGATTGGCAAAATAGATATTGGTCAGGCACATTTGGCCAAAATTCTTGGATAAGAGATGAGGGATATTGTAAGATGTTTATTATTCATGTGTCAATTTAAATTTAATAACGAGCCACAACTATCCGCTACAACATATGGTCCGACATTGTTGGGCTTCTTCCGTGATATGAAATAAAATATTACTTCCCTTATCTCTATTTGGAGCTTCTATGATTTCAAAATACTATGTAATATGAAAAAAGCATGAAAACCCTATAAGACTCAAGACAAGACCTACGTTCGATATTCAGCAATTCACACCACATGATTTTCTTTGTGAGTTCGTTTATGTCAAACTCACATGAGTTTTTGGAAGATAGAACATGATTTTGGCAAATGTACCTCTGGCACTTTCTGGCTGTAGTAGAAGTAAAAAATTTCCCGCTTTTTGTAGCCCGAAAAAGTCAACGAACAGAAATCTGGCGGTTTCGGGCGATTTCTGGCGCCCCACAGTGGTCGAAATCGGCAAAAAGATGGACAAAAGTCGAAAAAACTGAGATAATTGTTTGAAAATAAAGTTATAAAGGTTTTTGGGGTCGCTGATCACGAATTTGTTATTATTTCTTAAAAAAAAACAAAATGGCGGCTTCAAAATGGCGACCATCAATATTGAACACTATTTTTCAATGAAATTGGGATTGTGTTTTCTAGGTCGCTGATCAAGAATTTTGTATTATATTTTATTTTATTGGATATGGTAACGGTTTAGCCGCTAGGGCGTTTTGAAGTTGTTTTTTTTTAGAGTTTTACATATCACCCTGTATTTTTGTAACCCTATGACCTATTTCCACGAATAAGGTATCAGTGAGCGCAGAATACTGCCACCTATCTAAAACTGTAAAAATCAAGGTTCTACCCTATCAACTTCCATAGTAATGAGTCATCAAAGTCAAAATTTTGTTTTTTTTAACTAAAATTTCAAACAAAATCACCTTTTTCTCCATAAAATAGCTAGTTAACTAATTTCTTTTTTTGCAAAATTGGAAAGCTTGGACAATTTCCTATCAATAATGTCTGGACAATTTTTATGCTACGACCTTGACTTTTGAAGTTATTAGCAAGTTTTATGTTAAAATTGACCTTATTTGGTACTTTTTGGCAAAGCTTAGGTGAAAAGGTACTAAAAAAGTACGAAATAAGCCAATTTTAGCATTAAAAATGCTTATAACTCCAATACTTATGTTAATTAGACCTCGAAAGTTGATTACCAAAGATAAAACGGTTCAATTTAAGCTAAGAACTGCTTTAATAAGTTAAAAGAAACAAAACAGGGATTACGCAGAATCTTGTACAAAAAGTGAAATTAAACAAAAAGGGGCAACTTCGGGCAATAGTTCTTGGAATATGAAGGGTACAGGGGAAAAACAACGTAAGTCCATTTTTTTCGAAATCGAATTAGTGCTCCTATCTATTGAAGAAATACAGAAGCTTTCAGCTGGTATATTCAATTTTGATGAATATCAAACCCAGCACATATAAATCAATTGAAACAACAAGACTTCAAACGCAAAATTTCAATTTTCTCGAAATTTGATTTTATGGACCTACGTTGTTTTTCCCCTGTACCCTTCATATGTTTTTGCCAAAGGGTCAATAAACAATATAAGATAAAAATCAGAGCGGGATATAGCGGCACTTCTTTTGTAGGTCTATTATTATAAATTTTTTTTTTACTTTTTCGATAAAAAGACAGGTCAAGAAATCTTCACCATGTTAAAAATATGTTAACAAATGAGTATTGTTGTTAATATTATTAAATTATACTTACTTTCCTGAGAATAATCTATTTTATAACATTTAAAAATATGCGATACAACACTTCCTATGTATGTTTAAATAATTGGTTGCCGTGGGGGTTAATGATGCTATTTAAAGCAACGCTTGCAACGGCCACTTTCAGAATGATTTTAAAAGGCAAGAAACGCTATTTGATTGGTTCTATTTGTCTTATGCTATCCTAGGTACCCTAATCTAACAAGTTAAAATAAAAAAAGTTCCTAAATAAGACTTTTGGCCAGCTTTTTGGCATTTTCGACCACTGTGCGCCCGAGGGATCCCGCAGGCGAGTACGCGAACACACTTAATAGGGGTATTCATGATCTGTGTTAATCGTCGAGAAATCGTAAAATGTTATCTTCGAAAAAGACAAGATCGTGAGCGACCCCTTTAAATTTCCATGTTAAAAAGTTATTTTTTATATTAATTTGCACTTTTCAAATAAAACTATCAATCAAAATAAATTCTAAACAGCTGTTGACAGCAAAAGAAAAAATTACGTGCCATTTTCGATCTCGATCTCGAGTTGTTGAATTAACACGCCTTTTCAGATGTTATTTGTTAGAATCGAAACAAATGTCATTTACTAAGGAAAGTTTCTCGATTTGTTAAACTTTTTTCTCGATTTAACACAAATAACACGAATAACACAAATAACACAGATCATGAATACCCCTAATGTAAACAAAAAGCGGAGCTGTCATATGATACATTTTTTTAGTGAGAAAATCACGGACAAAACCATGGGCGAAAGCTTGTGACAAAATCATGTGATGTAAAAAGTTGGTTAAGCCGGCGAGACGCCTTATTACCGTTCTTAAAGCGTAGTTTACATTATGCTAATACATTAGGGATAATAGAGAAACGTCATCATTAGCACACAATAAGTATAATGTAAACACATCTGCTAATTACGTTAGCGCTAACGCTATTGGCGCTAGTAATGTGGTTGCCCTCCAACTTTTGCGCTAATACAGTTTGCTAACGCATATTTTAAGATGGCGGGGACAACTTCACAACAACAACAACTTCACTATTAGCCAACTGAAATTTGCTAATGATGTAAACAGACATTGTCTGCTAATTTATTAGCAACTAATTTATTAGCGCTAATGAATTAGCATAATGTAAACTACGCTTAAACAAGAGAATGCCCCATAAGCATATATTAACTCAAATTTATTTTTTGATTTCCATTCCAGCCTTCCAATAGCTGTTGGTGCACTTTACGTTCGAAAATATTTCCGTGAAGCCGATAAAAACAGTGCTTTAGAAATAGTAAATGAAATTCTTGTGGCATTCCAGAAGGTCCTTAAAGAAATTGACTGGATGGATGACAACACAAAGCAATTAACTATAAATAAACTTAAAAATGTCGTTACACATATTGGATATCCAGATGAACTTATGGACAATGCTAATATAGAAGAATACTACAAAGATCTCGAAATTGATAAAACGAAATACTTAGAGTCAGTTATGAACCTAGCGGTTTGGAATCAAATTAAGGCTTATAATATACTACGAAAGCCAGTAAATAAAACAGATTGGATTGATCATGCTAATCCAATAAGTGTTGGTGTGCAATATTCTCCTACTGAGAATAGTATTCGTAAGTTAAACAATGTCAATTTAAATTTTTGTTTCAAACACATTTGATTTTTTTGATTAGTAATAACTGCTGGAATATTGCAAGGTCAATTCTTTTCTGCTACTAGACCAAAATATATGAATTACGGATCAATTGGATCCGTTATTGCATATATAATAACGAGTGAATTTGATGATCTTGGTAGACAGTTCGATATTAATGGCAATTCAGTAGAATTGTGGGAAGAAAGTACTAGAGAAGCATATCATAAGAAGGCTAAATGCATTATAGAGCAATATGGAAACTTTACTGATGAAACTACTGGAATGATGGTAAAATTTTAATTTTTGTTTGAAATATTTTTTAGTACATTACTATATTCGATAAAACCTTGTAACCGTAAAAAATGATGGATTCTTTACGCCATTATGGGATTTGTTTCATACTGGCTTGGAATATTCCTATTTCTTATTTAACTTGATCCCTTCATCGTTTATTCTCCGATTACAAGCATCGGTTATACTACGACGTTTTTTTGTGTGAAACTACAACAATTTCTCCTGTTCGCTGTTCGCACTAAGAAATCTATATAACCCGGTTGATTATCGCAGCCTTCCACACTATACGGACAAGCTCAAAGTTTTGGATCCTTTAGCGTTGTCATGCAGAAGAAAAATTCTTATCTCATGCATTACCTTGGACATTCTAAACTGCGATCTTATCGTGAAGGTCTTGTCGGATAGGATCATATTCAATGACGAAGTTCGACGCACAAGTTATGCGACACTTCTTAATGAATACTCTCATCGCACCGAGTACGCAAGGAACGAGCCCATTAATAGATGTCGTCAATGATCATAGTCTATGCTTTACCCCTCCCACTAACTAACTGTCCTACAAAAGAAAATTAACACTAATGATGAAACCCTAAATTCCCTTCATATCGGCTTAAGCCGCCGCGCCATTGTAAAATACCTATGGTATACTATAGCCTACATATAGCCTATTCATACCTGTACCTGACAGCATTACATACTAATATGATAATTTAATTTAATGTTGTATACTTAAATTTAAGTGTGCCTTGTTTGGCAAATAAATAAATAAATAAAGAGGATTACTTCTGAGTTCGAGTATTTCGCTAAGAAAAATCCCAGGAAAATCAACTGATCAAATTTTCACCCTAATTAGTCTGGGGAAATTAGCATTTAAAGAAGACAAAATTCGGAAATGGCTGAAAAGCTTCCTTGGGCTTTTTAAGAAAACAATTTCAGAATCACAAAAAAAAACATGGCCGCCGGAAATATAGCGGGTGTTTTCCATGTATGTCGGTTCCCATAGGTCGTACAACCCCGTACATAGGCCCTAAATGTTGACAATGAAATTCTCTACAAAGATGTTGACCCGATTAACCCTTTCAAAGTTATTCAAGGTCAAACTTATCAAAAATCACTTTTTGACCAAAACATCACTCAAAAACTGCTTTTTTCGAAAATTTGTTTTGATCAGTCAATACGAAACGTTATTGCCTACAAAAAAGCTTCTTGTCATTTTTTCGAAAACTTAACCCTTTCAAAGTTATTCAAAGTCAAAGTTTCCAAAAATCAGTTTTTGTGATTCCGAAATTGTTTCTTAAAAAGTGCCAAGGAAGCTGTGAACCAATTTTCAGCCATTTATGAATTTTGTCTCCTTTCGTGCGTTTTTTTTTGCTAATTTCCCCGGACTATATGGAAAAATGTTAACAATTTGTTTCAAAGCTCAATTCAATATTTTGTCATACTTGAAAGATGCCTATCATAGCATAGTTAGTGTAGAACTTTACAAAGCTCTCAAAGCCAAAGCGCTTGGAAGCTAATCCACAGATTCCCATCAGATAATATCGATGGATTCCTCGTTTACAGAAGTGCAAAGACGAAGCCCCATAGCGCTGTGTGAAATCGAATCACGGACCTCAGCGCTGGTTGTCGGGCAATTAAACCCAAAGGCTGCTAAGGCTCACAAATGGGAGCAAGATGATATGGCCTATGATGTTTTAAAAATTTAATTTGCTTTATTTTAATCACTTCAGGTCTTCATTGAACAGTATTCATGGCAAGATTAGATTTATATTTTGCTTTTCAATATTTCAAATATACTAACAAATTCATAAATCATCCTTATCCCTTTATTCATTTAAAAAAACACTAAAAATTTACTGCAGCTCAATGGAATAGTTACCCAAGGTAGCAATATCGCTGATAATAGTGGAGCAAAGCTGTCTTATCTTGCATACAAGCAATGGGTACAAACGAATGGTCCAGAACTGAAACTTCTAGGCTTACAATTTTCACCAGAGCAATTATATTGGATATCATTGGCTCAAACTTATTGTTCCAATTACAGAAAAGGTAAAAAAACTCTGGACATACAAAATAAATTTTTTTTTTATTTTTAATCGTTTTCCAGAACATTTAAAGAGAAAAATTCAACTAGGATCTAGCACGCCTGCTCATTTTCGTGTGCAAGGTACTTTGGGAAATTCGGAATACTTTACAAAGGATTTTAATTGTCCGAAAGGAACACCAATGAATCCAAATCATAAGTGTGTAGTTTGGTAGATTTAGAGCAAGTCAAGAAACTTCACTTTATTTGTTGAATCAATTAATTGTTATTAATTATAATTTAAGAATAAATCTTTTTTTAAAAAATATTAAATATGAGAAACAGTTATTTGTAAGCAATAGTATCTTTGTCTATTATAAATATTTCTCCGTTGAGTCACCTCTTTACGGATAACGAAGAGAAAGATATCATGAAGGGTAAGTATCTATGGTAATTCTAGGTGTCATATATCATCGATGTCCAATCAACAATTCTTTATTCTTCAAAAGCAACGACAAATAAGTTTAGAATTAAATATAAAGAGTCAAGACTCTAGAATTAGAAAGAAAACTTCAGAAAGATAATTCAGAGAAGATGTAGAAATTAATTCGGGCAGATTTTGAAAAAGTTAAAGTGTATCCAATATCCGGCAATTCTCTAAATGAAAAATAATTGCAACCTTCATCTTTTGACAATTCATTTGATGGATACTTTTCAAGCTCCAATGTGAAATGATCACAAAAGCTTACGCGCAGGAATTCTTTGTCTTAATTCTAGCCTTCAGAAGAATAGCCGCGTGAGCTGCATGGAGAGTTCCCGAAAGTACATTATAGCCCCGTCAAATTAGATTTTTTCGTGCCAACCGAGCCATCCTCAAGGTCAAATATGGAAAATTCCGTAGAGCTTAGTGAACTACTTTTAGCGCTCGAAGACCTTTGGAAACATTTCCAAAATGGCGTCAAAAAAGGGCCAAAAACAGTTGCCACGTTTATAAGCGGAGTTTCGATCCGGAGTGAAACACCGCTTATAAGCAGGGAGTGAAAATCCAGAACTTGGATTTTCACACTTGGAACACAGACCTGTGACGTCCCGGGCACGTCCCTGATATGTGTGGATACTCCTTTAAAGTAGATTCACACATTACCGGGACGTGTCAGGGACGAGAAAAAATTTCATCCCAAGACTTTTAAATGGGCGCGTCCGCACTTCTCCGTGTCAGTGTCCGGGCCGGGACCAGACTGTGTTTTGGAAATCGTTGTCGACGATATTTTTTAGAAAAACACGGACACCGGGCGATGCCACGTTTGTTAAACGACGAAATGCTAATTGAATTAGTACGGGGAAATAAAATTTTGTATGATTTGTCGCATCCAAAATATGTGAATGCTCAACTAAAGATGGCGATGGCATTTGGTAGTAATACCATAGTAATACATAGTAAGTTCTTAATTTATTTCATTAATTTCAGTTGCCATTTTTGAATTTTTATGGAATTTTAATTTAAATTTTAGATTATAAAAAGTATATTTTTTTTTCAATTATTATTTCAATTATTATGGAACGGAGCCAACTTCGGATCTAAAATATGTTTTGAATATTCCCTAATACGGAACGGAAAGCTTCGCTTGTGGCATTTCCACCCAGAGCAGGAGCGCGTTCAAAAACCTTACTATGGTAAACCACGAGGTAAGCTGTGGTTATGCTGCATCACTTCACTTAACCACGAAAGTTTATGTTTAACCATGGAGGTTTTTGAACGCACTGTGGTTAACTACAGTTTAAAGAAAAGTAAAAATAAGAAAAAATAAAAATAAATTTTTCCATAAAATAGTCCCCGCTAATTGCTTGAATTATTTCATTTATTATTTATTTGCAATAATCCCACAAATCCCACTTTAATTTGTTCATGTTTTTAACATTAAAACAACTGACAGAGAGTTGTTTTATTCTTCTTCTTCTTAACTATCGCTAACCATGCTCCCGAGCAGGATTAAAATTTAACTACACTATGGTTAACCACGGGAGTTTTTGAACGCCAAAAAGTTATGCTCGTGGTTATGTTGTAGTTAACCACGGAGTTTTTGAACGACAAAAGTTTACCATAGTTAACTATGGTTAACCATAGTAAGGTTTTTGAACGCGCTCCAGGTAGATCGTTAAGGGTTTGGCTTATATCTTCGTTTGTTTCCATTATTTCATTTGTGCAATTGCCAGTTCTTCGGTATTAAATGATGCTATCGAACTTGCTAAAAACTTTAAATGTTGTTAACGTATCGTTTGGAATGAAACTATACAGGGTGTTTGGCAGATGAGCCGTCAAAGTTTTTTGGTTGTTTGGCGGGGCAATTTGGTTTTTTTCACCGGTAGCCGCTATGACCTAAGGCTAAGGGCCACGGTAGCTGGGAAACGATTTTTTTGTTTGTTTACAAAATGACTCAAAATTTAACCTTAAAATCGCCATAACTTTTTTGTTTGTAGTTGTAATATCACGAAATCACTTTTGTTATGTTCTTCAATGTATTCTTACTCTAGATCAATCAATACTTGATCGAACTGATATTAAGAAAAAAAGTTATGACGTTTCAAATTGGTAAAAAGGTTTAAATGTTATGAAAAGTGTCAAATTCTAAATTCATTTTAAAAAGAAGTACAAGCTATTTTGAATTTAGCTTTATTTTAAAAACTTCCTCAGTTTATACCCTTTCCAACGGTGTGCTACATGATACAGAAATTGTGTGCATTACCAACGGCTTGAAGCTACTACATCGGTAGTAAGAAGGTGTTGTGCCTGCATAATGTGTTTAGGCACAAGAGAAAAAAAGAGAAAGAAAAAATAATAAAAAACATAATGACATAAAAAAAGTCTTTTCTTAAACCTGGCTCTACCAAACCAGTACCTCGTATTTTGAACAGATTTTTAACAATTACCAAGTTTATAGCAGCAAAATTAAATCGATTTAACTTAAACTTACGCCAAAATTTCGAATTAACGTATAAACGGGTAACTTACATTCTTCTAATCCAGGGTTTCCCACTAGACATTTTTCATGTTAAGACATACAGTTATGTCTACAAAATGTCCTGTGGAGACCCCTTATGACTTAACATTTTTAATGGCAAGACGTACGTCTTGCCGAAATGTTTGGACATTTTCAAAGTAAAATGGCGGACTTTAAACTTCGGAAGGAGGAAGTCCTGAAATTTATAAATTTTGTCAAAAGGTATGAGTGTTTGTGGAATTTTAAAAGCCCACATTATAAAAGAATAGCTTCTGTTGTTTCTAATGCTTGTAATGATTTCAAAGCGTTAATATTTTTATTTTTATTCATTGAACTTCCTCGGATGTCACTATCCCTGACCCTTCCCTGACTCGTCCCGGTAATGTGTGAATCTACCTTTATGTTGTGCTTATAAACGCTGACTGGGAGTGAGATAACAGGAGCAGGAGGGGAAAACTTAGTAAAGAAGAAGCTGGGAGTTTTAGTTTGCTACAATAGTTTTTTTTCTTTACTTAGACTTTTTTAAATACATTAAATTAAACATTGGGTTAAAGCAGGCGCCAGATATAGCTTCAAATATTTGAATACTTCTTTGAAGACTCGGTTGATTCATATGACAAAGTGCAAATCTTTAAGGCTGGAGTACAATGCTTCCGCTCCGTAGCGTTTCGTATAATTGTCAAAAGTCGGATTGTAGGAATTTTCATTGGAAATGTTCGTGCAAACGGAAGGGTGACTACAATGGACGGTTCGGAACGGTGCGGAATGGAAAAGATGAGCAAATTCCATCTTTCTACGAAAAGGTCGGAAGACATAACCTCATTTGGTGGTCGGTAATTTAAAACATAAATGTGAACGACGAAAAATTAATTGAATTAGTAAAAAAATATCCGGACATTTTTGATAAAAAAAATTAATTCTATTTGGACACAACATTTTATTTATTTCTGCACTCATTTCTTTTAAACTTGATAGTTGTCAAAAACGGAATGAATAGGTTGTATTGTAGCCAGTTATCCAACTCCACGGGACGGTACGCTTACGGTGCGGTTCGGAACGGAATCATTGTACTTCAGCCTTTAGTGTAAATCTTTGTTCAAACTTTGAACACATATTCAAAGTCCCGTGCCACACATAGCAATCAAACAAGTGTTCATATCTTTGAAGCTATATCTGGCGCCGGATTTACATTTGAGTTTGTTGTCATTTTAAATTTGAGCTCGGAGCTGTCATTTCAAACCAGAAAGTATTTTGTATTTTGACTCCCATTGCTTATCAACTCATCGGGAGTTTCACTTTGGATTGAAGATCCAAGAAAAGAAAAAACTAGTAACCGTGTCAAATTAGAATGATTTAATGTAGAAAGTCCACTTTTTTGAAGTAACACCAAATGGCCTATTTTTTTTGAAAAGTGTTCAGAAACCCTTATTGATCAAATGTTGTATGGTCTGAGGGTATGCAAATGTTTTTATCCATTATTTATTTAACAAATCACTAATGTTAATGAACCATTAATTAACAAATTAAAAATCTCGGAAAATATCTAACGAAGCGGAGCCAATATCTATGCTCGAAGGTTTTCGAGGTCGCTGAGCACGAATCCGAGGTTAAAATATAAAAATTCAAAATGGCAGATCCAATATGGCTGACTTTTAATTTTGAATTTTTAAATTTGGACCTCGGATTCGTTTTCAGTGAGTGTCGCATGTCCTATGGAATAGGAATCTGTAATCACCATGTATGTATTTAGGAATGGAAAATGTAAGAGATCGAGTGTTTTATTTATGTCCATAACATATCCATTGATAGCACCTTCCTTGACAGTAAACTACACTTCTATTGGTTGGATGCAGCTTACTATCAATTTTACGGTAGCCCTAATAAGGCATCCCGCCGGCTTAACCGGTTAATAATAGGGTACGAAAGTTCCGCTTAGGTCGGGTCTTCACCTACCGGAGGGTGCACCTCCTTGTTTACCTAGTAGTCTGGTACTGCCTTCGCCACAGAATTTGTTGGCTGATTAGCGGGATTAAATCCACCATGACGTGAGTGACATGACGGACTGGTGGTATGGGGGGTGAAATCTAAGCTTGGACTTTTTCACATAAAAAAACAAATTGTGTCAACGAAGACAACTATGAGACGATAGACGTGAAAAGAAGAATAAAGGCCGCAAATAGAACATACTTCTTACTACTGCCAGTAATGAAATCGGGACACATCGACAGAAAAACGAAAATAAGAATCTACAAAACGATAATACGTACAGTAGCTACGTATGAGTGTGACCTGTGAAGCATGGAGTATCTCCCAAAAATCCGCAGGGAAGATGGATATATTTTAGAGGAAGGTTCTCCGAAAGATATACGGCCCAATCATCAATGAAGATGGAAAATACACTACTATCACGAATTGTAGAACCTATACAAAGAGTGTAAACTTTCAACACATGCCAAGCTACTGCGTTTACGTTGGGCTGGTCATGTCCAAAGAATGGATGAATCAAGGATACCAAAAAACGTGGATTTACTATCAGATGGAAAAGGACCAGTTGACAAACCACGGTAAAGGCGGAAAGAAAGTCTTAAGGCTGAAGCAACAAAACTCCTCAAAATCAGAAACTGGAGGCAAGCTGCGCAACAGAGAGAGGTCTGGAGGAAGAAGCTGATGAGACCAAGGCTCGAATTGGGCTGTAGAGCCATCGAAAAAGAAGAAGATTATAATTTGTAGTTGTGGTTTTTCTTATTTTACACAGATAAAAATTTGAAATTTGTTATATGAAAAAATTAGTAGCTCTTACCTATATAAATATAATTGGAGTGTCTGTCTGTGATTTCAAAATAATTGTCATTTTCTAAGTTCATATGGTTATTTACACGATATTAACACGAAATCAAGTATTTTTAAAATTTTTGTCTGTCTGTATGTCTGTTTGTCCGGGCTAATCTCGGAAACGGCTTATCCGAATGCGATGGGACTTTCACTGGAAGATTCAGTATTTTTTTGGGCATGTTTTAGGCTATTTTTTTACTAGGATCCGACTATCGGATCCGATTATCGGGCCCGATTACCGTGTTCGACTACCAGATTAGACCGAAAACTTGAACCTTGCAACTTGATTTTTACCCACTTCCATATAACCGATCAACTTCAAATTTTGCACATATGTATAGTTCGCGTGACAATGCAATTTAACCATTTTTGGAAAAAAATCAACATGGCGGTTCCAAGATGGCGGCCGAATTTTGCAATTGTGTTCCCGGACCCCCCGACATGGATATCAAATGAAAGGGTAAGACAAGTAGATTATAATAAACTATGTGGGATCATTCAAAATTCAAAATGGTGGCCAGCACAAAATGGCGGATTATTCTTCGGTATGGGCATCAAATGAAAGCGAGTATAGTGCAGTAAGCGGTGTGCCGTCATTTTAAATATAATATGACGGTCACTACAAGGTGGTGGAAGACATAGACTAAAAAGTAGAAAATAAAAAATATAGTCTAAAAAACTAAAAAATACGCTTTTATTTTAAAATAAACTAAAAAGTAAAAAATAATTTTGAATGTAAAGTTTTTATTGCTCCAGCCAGTATATAATAACAACCTAACTACCTACGTACCAACAACGGCTAATCCGATTGCGATGGGATTTTCACGGGAAGATTCAGTATTTTCTTGGGCATGTTCTAGGCTTCACTCGGTTCCGACTATTGATTCAGGCGGAAAACTTGATGCGATAGTCGCAGAAAAGCCAGTGGAAACTTTTTTTATCATTCCAATTGTAAACCTCAAAGCTCGGAACGGTTAACCCGATTTTAGGACTTTAACGGGATGATTCAGAATTTTCTTAGGCGTTTAGCATACTTTTCACTATTATCCGACTGTCGGGGTAGACCGAAAACATGACTCGATAATCGAAGGAACGCGAATGAAATGCTGTCACGGCGAGATATTGTTCTTTCAATTTGCGGAAATACTGTGACGATTATGGTTTGCCATCTCCGCAAATGATCGATAGGTCTGATGAAAATTAAAACAGAGAATATATCGAACTCAATAAACAAATGGGAACAAAATGTTGAGGACGCTATTGGGCAAGTTCCGCACAGGGTGAGGCACGTGTTCTGAATGTGATTGTTGTGCATGTAGCACACAATTTTTCCGATAGGTGGCGCTCAACACCGCATTTTAAAAAAGTTCTAAGACATTTTTTATAAGTAACTTTAAATTTTTTTATTTGTTTTATGTGTCAGTGCCAAGCTCAGGAATCACCCTTTGTACTACCAGTCCGTTGTCGTTTGCACGTCATGGCGCAATGTCTAGCAGGGAGCTTAGTAAAGGGGGAATAGGTTAAGGGTTATGGGGGTTCGGCGGGGTTGTTGAATAAGGTGCGGATTAACCCTGCGTTTGAACTCTTGGATATTGTAGGAGGTCGGAAATACTGACTGTGAGAGATTATTCTATAGTCGAGTTATGTGCCCTAAATTATGTTTTGCAAATTTGTTATTTTTTTCATTATACCTATTTCCTATCCCGGACTGTGCACACATTAGTTTTTTTATTAAAAGGCGTTGCAACGCACGCGGGTTTTTGCTAGTCGTAGAATAAAACAAACAAAAGCAAAACTTTTACCTAGTTTATAGCTACTCCAAAAATAATTCGAATTATGGATCAAACTAAATTTTTTGTCGTATAAACGGGATAATTCGAATTATGGCTTAAACCGAAATTTTTTGGCTTAAGGCAAAGTTATAAATGTAATTGTGAGAATCTTCGATATTAAAAATCCGTTTATAGTTAATTCGAAATTTTGGCGTAATCTTGAGTTAAATCGATTTAATTATGCTGCTATAAACTTGGTAATTACTATGCAACAATATAATTTGTAAATGGAGTCGGAGTCGAAAAACTTTTTGTTTTTTTTACGACTCCGACTCCAGTAACTAGCAAATTCCTTCCGACTCCGCAGCCCTGCTCCAAATATTAATGCGACCTAATAGTATACCGCCAAAAATTATTAAAAAACCAAGAACCGGCAAATTTTGAAAATTCTAAATTAAAGTTTGGTGCTTGATTTTTGGCAAACATTATGAAAGCTCGCAGAAGGCGGATATCGAAAGATGCAAAACTTTTTGCTTACACTTTTTAATATGAAGTAAGGTGTTCACTAATTTAACATCAGTTCTTCGTTACCTGCCGCGGTCATTGGTCCATTCTTATCGGAAGCTGGCAGATTTTTAACTAACTAACTTATAGAAATTATAAAAGTGTTTATGATTTTGTGTTATGATTGAATTGTTTATATTATTTATTTGACAAGAAAATAAACTTTTTTTGAAATTCAAGTTCTATTTTATACGTAAATAAAAAATAAAAAGAAATGTTAGTGAAGTGAATAATTATAAAGAAAATAAAAAAGTGAAATAAGTGCCATTGTTTAAAAATTACATCAATTTTACATTTCTCTAGTCATGGACCCGGCATATGGGATCGCAAAAAAGTAAGTTTCGTTCTGTTGCAATCAAAACTTACATAAGAATAAATTAACAAAAATCAAGTTTTATTCATGACGAGTTTCCTCGTGTTTATCAATTACCATCAAAATTAATGACTTTGAGGAGATTGAAAAATTGTAAAGGCAATTTGGCAAAGGTGCGACCGAGATTTTAAAGTTCGTGAAAATTTTATATTTTTTGCATAAACAAACTAATAAATATGAACTTGATTGTTTATCTAGTTTTTTTCATGCACAGGTTTTAAAAGGGGTTCAAGGTGAACAAGGTAGTCCAAAAGTCCCAAAGATTACGTCGTCGTTAGAAATCATTCTTACTTTATGATAACATACAAGAAATGGTGACGTCCTCTTAAATCGGCTCGTAAATGATGGAATGTTGATATTATATTTATGATGAAAGATTTTTGGGTAGCGTAAAATGTAAATTTAAACTGGTTTTTGATGGGTTCCAAAGAAATAGACTTTAGCAGAACATCTTTCAAATTTCTTTCATCTTTAGTAAATAATAAAACGTTTGCTGGTTGGCTTGAAAACAATCGAAAATATCTCGCAAACCAAAACATTCATAAGTTATTCACACGAAATGCACATTAACAAAAGCGACAATTTTATCATTTGCGTGTGGGAAAATTATAAACTTAAGAATTAATGTGATTTCTTGGATAAAATGAGCAAATTGCTAACGTCATAAAACAATATGTCAACGACTTAATTATCTGATTTGATGTTACATGAAGGTACGACGGTAAATCTACAGTATACCATGACCCACCGACGATTTTTTGGAAATATTTTTGATTTGAAACATCTTTGCGCGCGTTGAGAGTAATTCTTCAAGGTCGGGAACATTTTGTGGGAACGCTTTTTAGGGAACGCTTCGTCCAATCCAATTTTCATTCCGGGAAACGGAAGATCTGTATTGTGCAAGACAGAACAAGACGGAGATTTAAAAAAAAATGGTAGCACCAAAGAAAAGTGTTTATATGCCGCGAGCCAGACATGACGAGCCAGAAATAGGCAGAGTGGAACAAATGGCCTTACGACGTTGATATTCCAAAAAGTCGCGGGTTCAATTCCTGATCTCTGCATTTGAATTTTATTATTTATATTTAATGGTTTTATTTGTTTGTTTGTTTGTTCGGTTCAAAACTTGCGACAGCTTTTTCAACTGCTTCTACTTAACCGATTATTATGAAACTTTGCACACACATTGAGTTCCCGTGACAATGCAATCTAACATTTTTGTAAAAAATCAAGATGGCGGTTCCAAGATGGCGGACGGATTTTCCAATTGTGTTGCGATTCCATTGAAAATCAGTATCGGGGGGTTTTTAGGGCCACAAATGACGATTCTGTGGTCAAAAATTGAAAATTCAAAATGGCCGCGCCGATATGGCGGATGAATTTTGCAAATATGTTCTAAATCCATTGAAAATCGGTATCCGGGGGTTTTTAGGGCCATAAATTACGATTCTGTGGTCAAAATTTGAAAATTTAAAATGGCGGATGAATTTTGCAAATGTGCTCTGAATATGTTGAAAATCCGTATCGGGGAGTTTTTAAGATCACAAATGACGAATCTGTTTTCAAAATTCGAAAATTCGAAATTTGCAGATGTGTTCTGAATCCATTTAAAATCGGTATGGGAGGGTTTTTAAGGTGACAGATGACGAATGTGTGATCAACATTTGAAAATTCAAAATGGCGGTACGATTTTGGTAATAACAATTCGATTTCACTGAAAATCGATATTTGGGTGTGTTTAAGGTCGGAAATAATGTATTTGTTGTCAAAATTAGAAAATTCAAAATGCCGCTGGCAATATGGTATGTAGCATTGAGTCGCGTAAGAACTTTGGAAAGGCTATGTATTGAGGAGCTTGATTGTGAGAAATTAACAGGTAAGAAACCGTGCAACAAAGATGCAATGAAAGAGTTGGAACGGATGAGAAGTTTGCATGATGATACGAGCCAAAACCCAAACTAAAAACTAGAAAATAAAAATAGGTAAAAAAAACTTTTAAGTTAAATGGTTTTATTTGAAATCATAAGCTGTACCAAAAACTAGAAAATAATTAGAACACAAACATGGGCCTTCTTGAGATTCTGACGTCTGGTAAGAACTCGTGTAATAGTAGCCGTGTTTTCTCATGTCGTATGCCAAGGGGCACTTTAAGTCGCTGCGTCGCGTCAGCGGATTAAGTAATAGTCTGAGACTTTTAACAGACTAAAATAAAAACATGGAGAGCATAAAAATCTGTATAACGACTGTATTATTTAATAAAATCGACTTGTCTAGAAAAACATGTTTCCAAGCCCACCAAAAATATATTTCAAATGCGGTCAGACATCATGGTCGAAGGTCATCAACGGCAATGGTACATTTTCAACACAAATCGGTGTGTAAAAAATTTACGGCTTTTTTACATCCCAAACGCAAAATTGCTGTGCGATAAAAGAGCTCCAGAGCTGCGTTTCCCTTTGCGTTTGGTATGTAAAATGGCCTTTATTCTTACTAATTATTTAATTTAAGAAAGATAAAGATCGCCAAAGATGTTTCACGTCTTTCACGTGCACTGGTTACACGCGCTATATTTTTTAAATATGTATTTTGGTCCGTAGAATTCATTATTCGAAAAATAAATCGTCGCTCGCTTACCGTTTTCGAGTAATGAATTTTTAAAGTTGTACAAAGTGGGCTAGTAGAAAAGTGTTAACCGCCATATCGGAAACACTCCCAACTTATTTCTGAAGTTATACTTCTTTAGGCGCGTTTTGAAAATATTATGAGAGTGAATTTTTAGGAATCGAATTCGCAACGCGACGGTGACGGAGAAAACAGGCGAAGGGGTATGGAAGGCAAGCATTTCAGCTCCCAATCGTAGCCGATGTCTGTCGATGGGTGAGAGGGTTTTTATCCTGAGGCTGGAGGGAAATAAATTTCATGTACGATTCATCAGCTAAGCGAAGGTTTGGGTTTTTTGTAGGCATAGGAAGATTCGTTGCCGTCGGCTAGGTGATTTTATCAGTAGTGTAAAGGAGGTGGAGTAAATCTACTCAAGGTCGATGTACCCACAGGCTCATAACAAATATGGAGGGATCGGTCACGGGAGAGCATGGAGAGATGAGTTACGACCTCTCACAGTTGTTGAGTGGACAGGTGTGTTCCGGAGCATACCTCCATCGGTTCGGACAAGATGTCTTCGCTGTCCCCGGCATTCCTAAATGTGATAGAAGACACAGAGCATGTCCTATTGGAATGCCCGATATTAGCCGAGCCAACTGAGAAACGCCAAATCGGGACGCGTCACACCACAACACGCCATAATAATGTAATATATGAATTAGATCCACGACACAGAACGCCACGACACACCACAACACAAAAGTGTGTTTTCGGCTTAAGATTAGAGAACATCATAGACTAGGTGGTGCCATCGGGTGTTGAAAGGAATAAAGTGGAGGAGACGCTAAATATGCTCCATCAGAAGGTAAGGCGCAAAGAAACCAAAAGGAAGAGAGTAAGGCTTAGAAATATCGGTAGTATTACCATGTAGATAAAAGCTGATCCAGCTGGCGAAGCATTGCTGAAAAAGCCTCTCTCTGCCGGAGAATGGGTTGACTAGTAGGTGATTTTAGTTAGGATTAGAATCCGGTATAACCGACAGGCTGGAGCGTGCTGATGCTGCTTCCAACCTGCCAACGCACGCAAATCATAAAAAATCCAATAAATTATTTGCATGCAAATTAAAAATTAGTCTTTAATCACTTCAAAGAAGTATAGCTTCTAATTCGTGTACATAAGTACACACACCCACTTTTTTTTGAATTTTATGTTCTAAAGGGTAAATTATATGTATAAAACAAAGTAATTATTAAATACTAGTATACGCTGCTTTAAAAAAAACACGTATAAATAAAAACACTTATATATCTTATAAAGAAGTGTTTCTTTTTTGGTAAAGCACTGCTGCACCTAAAAAAACACTTAATTATCTTATAAATTAGGGTTTTCTTTAGTAAAGCAGTTTCTTCTATAAGTTTTTATGTTTGCATGCTCCAGCTGAGCCACAGGGCAGTTGTAAATGTTTCTCAGCCCAGCTGAGAACTGCGCTTTCTGTGTTAGAAGGGTTACTCTATTATTATATTATAATATTATTTTCCATATTCAAGTTCAGCAGCCATTTATTTTTAAGTTAGGTCTTCATTTTTTTTATCAATTTTCTACACTTTTCTACCATCTGTGCACATTTTTAGCCAATACATTATTTCTGATAATTTTATAAATATATATAAATATAATAATATAAATATAAATGTCTTATTTAATTATTTCAGACATTCCGGCTGGTGGGGACGTCGGACAGCATTTGAAAAGTTACTAGTACTTGTTATTTTAGCTATTTCAACCGCTGTAATAGCATTAGTTATTGAATTAACTTATGTTATGATAATTAATACTAAATTAGAAGGTTCGTAGTAATTTTAGAATTTTTAAAATTATTGACTACTAACAGCTTCGGCATGTAGCGCTTCAATTTTGCCTACTTCAGCCAAACTATTGGTGGTCTAGGTTTCCTTTTTATACTCGGGCCTCTGTTTCAGATTTTGGTATGGAAAGAACCCCGACATTCTGATCCTCGATGTGAACTTCGTTAAGGAGGACAAGTTCCATAGGTTTTGCCTCTTTTCCTGGCCATAGCACGATTAACCCGTTTTCAATGGTGTCAATCACCCATATTGTGGTTGTCGAGTCGACTAGCAATCGACTCTTAGAATATAGAAATACAGGAAGGGCCTTCGTCGAGTTTTAGCGTAGTGAAATTCTTTTTGTGTGAGTCACTGACATATAGATATGGACTGCTAATTGACAACTTTCAATGGCACCATTTTTCTCCAGAAGAAGAAGACCTTTTCTATGTAAACAACAATTTTTTTTTCGAATTTAGAGGAAAATAAGTAATAAGATGTATGTTATAATTGATAGAAATAATTTCCCATCATTATTTTTTATTTAGTAGCAGTTTTTTCGTTAAATAAATGTATTTCTTTTAAATGTGTGAGGGTTTTTTCCCTCTGTTTAACGAACTTTTAAAAATAAAGAAAATAGAGAAAGAAGAACAAACTCTATAGCTGTCTAGTTTTTTCTAATTATGTTTATATCGCTGACATGCACTGAACTGTTTTTTATTTTAAAACCGATTAAAGTTCATAGGATTTTGAACGGGGAACGAGACAACGATAGTTTTTGGTGCCACTTTTTTGTATGGGATTTTGCTTATTTAGCAGTCCATATCTATATGTCAGTGATGTGAGTGCTCACGTTTTAGTAGTTGTTTGTCCGTTACAAGCGGATAAAGCGAATGGAATAGAGGAGGGGTAAGAGCGAGTTAAAATAATCAGTTAACTAAAATAAAATCTTGCCCCTACAAATGAACTTTTTACACGCCGTCACTACGCATTCTAATCAGCTGATCCCCTTGAATTTTGCGTGGGATTAGTTAATGTAAACAAAGAAATCCAAGCACACAAAATTTACATTATTTAGAGTATTTAGCTCATTGATTTCCATAATTATTAATGGCAATATGTAATATATATGTTTAGCAAGTATTTGAGTTTACCCACTTACCCGAAAAAGGATTTTCCTCGCGGAATTAGCGAATTATTCGTACATCCACAAACTGCACACTTCATTGTTCTTATTTCACTTAAAATTCACTCGTAACAACTTTAATTGCACTGAAAACAAATTCTGTGAACTTTCTTTCTTTTTTTATTTTAGTTTTGAAAAAAACTGTAAGTAAATTTGATAAAAAAACACTCGTTTCAAAGAAAATGCACTACCGAACGTGGGAAAATAATTTATAATTGACAGTCAACTAACAAGCAAATAGCCCAGTTTGACAGTTGTCTGATACCGGATTTCATTACGCTCACGTACAGGGATTTTACACGCGAGGGCCTTTCCTGTAGTTCTATGGGCCTGTGCGAATACTCGTTAAATTGCGGCTAAACTAAATTATTGGAAAGGTCGGTATTGCAGTGCAATTTAGTCTTTTTACGAGGTAGCTAAAGTTTGATAGCTATTTACTAAATATTTTATGTTTTTTTTTAAATTTATGCCCTTAATTTATATGTAAATAAAAATATAAGCTTCGAATGTTTATACTTTTTTTATTTTGAGATATAGATTTTGAGTGTTCGACATAACATAAATATCAAATTTAGGCAACTCAGAGTAAGACTGCCTTTGAATTTTTAAATTCAAGTTTGTAATGGTAGATATATTCGTAATTGCGATGGATTTAAGATTATTTTCTTATAATAATCTTTTATGATGTCGGGAGCATCTAATATTTATCGGAGCTGGTCGATATATATTTAAATTAATTGAAGTTGAGAAAAGAAAGTCAAATCTAATTCCTGTCAAAATCAAATTTAGCCGACTAAAAATTCGCACACCACTAGCTTACTAAATTGAACATTGGAAATTTTGTGGAACGATTTAGTAGTTCGTGGAAAGATTTAGCCATTTAGCCACTATTCGCACAGGCCCTATATTCTAAGAATCGACCCGACAATCTCTAGTCGAGGCGATTTTGATTTTGTATTGCGTAAGAGGGGGTCTGTTCAAGATTTCTGCTATAGCAGCTATTAGCTGCTTTTTTATGCTTTTCGTTGTTCAAAACAGAATAAAAGCTGCTACAAAAGCTGCTTTTTCTGTGTTCAAAATTTGAAAAAAGCTGCTCATGTAGCTGCTTTTTGTTGCTCGCAGTATCGAGTGTAGCAAGAAAGCAGCTATTTTAAAACTTATATGTGTGCGTAACTGTCATTTGGAAATAATTAAAATGACTGGGTTCAAATGCTGTTTTGTTTGGGCTAATAATTAATAATAAATTACGGTATTAATTAAATGTGATGCAAGTGGTAAATATTTCTTTATTTATCAAAGGAATGGACATTATGATGATACACTCATACATGTTGGAGAGTTTGACAGGTTGAAAATAACTGCTACCAAAGCAGCTATAGCAGAAATCTTGAACAGACCCAGGATCGACTTGAACAAACAGAACTGCCATATAAAATCTGGGTTGAAGTGATGCTATTGTGAATTTTTATAATGTTGACATTTATAGAATCAGCTGACTTACTTCAATTTTGAAATATTTATGAAAATTTTTTTTTAATATTTTTATTTGCGAAAAGAAAATGTTAACAACGGATTTGTCAGTTTTATGCAGTTATTTAGATTAAATAAACAAGCTTTTGCTGACTTGTTAAGAGAAATAGACTCTACATTATAACAACAACAACGGTTTTGTTTTCATATATTTTTTATGTGGCGGTGGTGGCATATCTGGCTGGTCATCTCTTGTTAATGGTGTTTGCATGGAGAATATACAAGGAGACAAAACTCTTATGGGGAAAATGACAGGAAATGGATGGGTAGAAGAAACTAAACTAGAAGTTCATTTTTAGCCACAGATGTCACCTTTGTCCGATGTACCCCACATGAATTTAATAAAAATTCATTGGAAACATCAAAAATTGATTAATTACGAATAATCGCATTGATATAAAATCGAATTTAGAAGCTGGTAAACAGCTGTAAGCTAGTAAACGTAAAATATATTAGTAATAAACGAACTTTACCATGAACCGGATAAATATAATCGGCCATGTTTTTCGGGGTACATTTGACTGCAGCGCCACCAATAATCAAACGAAAATTGACAACACGGAGTTTTGTCTCCTTGTATAGCCTCCATGGGTGTTTGGATCTCTCAATCCTTACATTTGATAGCTTTTCCTGAAGCGGAGTATTTTCATCAAGCACAGCGTTTCTCTGTCTTGGGCTTATTGCGACATCAGAATCTGAAATCACTCCAAATTCACGGCCCGGTGGATTTACCGCACAATCTATATTCAGTAAATCGATAACGTTCTCCTCTAAAGGTGTAAAATAGTACAATCTATTTCTCCCGCCACCTGTCGCCTTCATTTCCGTTTTGTTTTCCATTTTTATACGCTTTATATTAGCTTCACCTGTATGTATGTGCTCTGTAAGTATGCATGTATGTCTGTTTGTATGTTTGTAGGTATGTATGTTTTAGCTTTATATTAGCTTTACCAGATGTATGTATGTATGTATGTATGTATGTATATATGTATGTATGTTCTATGTAAACAAATCTTGCAACTTGATTTTGACCCACTTCTATATAACCGATCAACTTCAAATTTTGCACATATGCATAGTTCGCGTGACAATGCAATCTGACCATTTTGTAAGAAAATCAAGACGGCGGTTCCAAGATGGCGGTCGATTTTTGCTATTGTGTTCCCCGACCCCCGACATGGGTATCGAATGAAACGGCATGACAGGTAGAATACAATTAGCTGTATGGCGTCATTCCAAATTCAAAATGGCGGACTACCTTTTTCTTTACAACCCACTCGATATGGGTATCAAATGAAAAGGTGTGACAATTAGAATACTATTATCTGTGTGGCGTTATTCCAAATTCAAAATGGCGGCCAACGCAAAATGGCGGATTATCTTTTTCTTTACAACCCACTCGGTATGAGTATCAAATAAAAGGATGTGATAATAGAATACTTTTCGCTGTGGGGCGTCTTTCCAAATTCAAAATGGCGGCCACCACAAAATGGCGGTTTACCTTTTTCTTTTCAACCCACTCGGTATGGGTATCAAATGAAAGTGTATGACGAGTATAGTATAGTAAGCTTTGTGATGTTTTAAATCTAATATGGCGGTCACTACAAAATGGCCGAACACATACATATAATAGACTAAAAAATAGAAAATAAAAAATATAGTTTAAAAAAACTAAAAAATACGCTTTTATTTTAAAATGAACTAAAAAGTAAAAAATAATTTTGAATGTAAAGTTTTTATTGCTCCAGCCAGTATAAGAAAACAACCTACCTTTCGAAATCTAAAAAAGCGTGGGGCGCTAGCTAAAAGTTCCGGTGTTAATAAAATAAGAATATAGAGAGCCCCACGCTTTTTTACATTTCGAAAGGTAGGTTGTTTTCTTATACTGGCTGGAGCAATAAAAACTTTACATTCAAAATTATTTTTTACTTTTTAGTTCATTTTAAAATAAAAGCGTATTTTTTAGTTTTTTTAAACTATATTCTTCTTTTTAATTTTATACTTGAAATCTGTCCAAACCTCATTAAAAGAGGAAATGAATTAAATCGAATTTTTGCTCGTGCTGTCATACCTTATTCCAGCCATTGGCGTTCCTTGTTAAGGTCCTCCGTAATATTTTCCCATCGCTTCTTCAATTCCAGCTTGAAATCCTTTCCGGATTTTGTATATGCTCTTGCAATGTCTGTGTCCGAACTGATTTTTATTTGTTATCACTTGCTTATTTTTACCTTCCATTTACTTTAATTTAAACGAAACAATTCACAAAACTTGACAGAAATTGACAAAATCAACTTGAATTTTAAGCAGGTGGGAAAAACATAGTTATCGACTCTAAATGTCGATAAAATCGACAAATTATTCGCATTATCGACATTCGCAATACCGATTCTGCCATCATTTTAGAATTGACGATCGACTCGACCGACAATCACAATATGGGCCAATGCTGTCCCTAGTTTTTTGTGTTTTTCGATGGGCACGTACGACCCTCTTGGTTTTGAATTTGGTACGATGTATGATCTTACGAGTTCAGCGAGAAAAAAAGTCATCCATAGCAGAACTCCGCATTACTGTGGGAAGGCTAATTGAAACTGGAGGTCACTTGATATCCAGAATCCATCGTTGGGCATATTTATGCTGTAATAATCCCACAGTACGATACCTTATATTCGAGTGCTGTCGGTTGTATCTAATTTTCCTCTCAAGATCAGCGGTATTCAGACAAGACGCTCATTAAAGACAACAGATAGAACAAATTGACGGACGGGCGGTCTTGAGTCACTGGCTACTTGGGGTCTGTTCAAGATTTCTGCTATAGATGCTTTGGTAGCAGTTATTTTCAACCTGTCAAACTCTCCAAAGCAGCAAGAAGCTGTTATGATATCTTGGACACAAAAAAGCTGCTTTTAGTGAAACATGTATGAGTGTATCATCATAATGTCCATTCCTGTGATAAATAAAGAAATATTTACCACTTGCATCACATTTAATTAATACCGTAATTTATTATTAATTATTAGCCCAAACAAAACAGCATTTGAACCCAGTCATTTTAATTATTTCCAAATGACAGTTACGCACACATATAAGTTTTAAAATAGCTGCTTTCTTGCTACACTCGATACTGCGAGCAACAAAAAGCAGCTACATGAGCAGCTTTTTTCAAATTTTGAACACAGAAAAAGCAGCTTTTGTAGCAGCTTTTATTCTGTTTTGAACAACGAAAAGCATAAAAAAGCAGCTAATAGCTGCTATAGCAGAAATCTTGAACAGACCCTTGGTAGACCTAAAAATGAAGGTGAGCTAAAGTTGCTGTTAGTGCTTCAGTGTAATCATTAGCAGCCGTCCAGCCTTTCAAAGCTCCAAGTCTCATGCCTCTAAAAAGTACTAACCTGAAGCATATTTTTGTGTTATACTAAAATTTTCTAAATATATTATACAATAAAAAATATACTTCATTTTGCTTTATTCTCCAATCCCAAAATTGTCACCAAACACAGAAGATCGAAAAGCTCTAACAAAAACGACCTTAGCACCAACAACAACTACACCAGGTCCAACTGCAGAACCAAAAAAACAAAATGACACCTGTCTAACCAAGGAATGCATTCAAACTACAGCAAGGGTGCTCCAAGGCATAGACTACTCTGTAAAACCGTGTGACGACTTCTACAGCTTCGCATGTGGTACCTTCGTGAAAGATACGTATATTGACGTGGATAAGGATCATGTAGATACGTTCACAATAATTGAGAGTAAACTGAGTGAACAGCTGAGGAATATTGTGAGCGAAGAGCCCCGCGAAGATGATCCTCGATCTTTTAAGCTGGTTAATGACTTGTTTAGGGCTTGTTTTAAAGAAGGTATGTCAGTATGGTAAAATTTATTCATTGGAATATTAATAAAAATGTTTATTATTTAAGCTGTGATTGAAGAACGAGGCAAAAAACCTCTGGTGGACATCATTGAATCTATAGGAGGATGGCCAGTAGTTAAAGAAGACAAGTGGGATGAAGATTCATGGACTTGGCAGGGGGCAGTTAAAAACTTCAACAGATTAGGACTAGGCAATGGTTATGTTATTGGATTTGAAGTTGGAATTGATTTACAAAATTCAACAAAAAGAATTATTTCTGTAAGTATCGGAAATAAATAAATAAAATTTGAAACAAGTATATAGGTATAAAAACTTTTGAATTTACCCTAAATATGTTTCATAAAAATCTAACGGTTCAGTCAGTGAATATAACAATGTAATTATTTTTAGTTGGATAAACCAACCATTGGCCTAGTATTAGATAATCAAATTGTCCAAGAATACTACAAATACATGGTAGATGTAGCTGTTATATACGGCGCTAATCGCGATAGAGCAGAAAGAGAATTGAATGCTTCAGTTGCATTCGAAATCGAGCTAGCAAAAGTTAGAAATTTTACAACATTTTACTTTAATATTATATTGATCTACTTTCATACTTTTTTTAGATTTCTTCGCCTGATGATGATAATGATATTCTTAACAATCGTATAACAATTAATGAAATGCAAAATAAATATCCATACGTTAATTGGTTGGACTATATAAATACAATTTTACCTGAAGGATTAAATGTGGATGGAAATGAAGTAATTAATACATGGATACCAAGTTTCCTTAAGAGTTTAGGACCTTTGTTAAAACAAACTCCGAAACGAGTAATTGCCAATTATATGATGGGGTCAGTGTTTATGGGAACATCAACCTTTTTAACTGATGAATTAAGAACGCGTCAACTAAAATATAATAAAGCATTGCATGGAATAAAAGAGGTGAAACCAAGATGGGAGGAGTGCGTTGAATACACTGGTGGAAGGTAGAGTGATACACAATATTACAAGTATTCTTGTAAAACAAAGACACTGATTATGTTTATAAATTTTAAAGATTTTTAGTATAAATTTTTTTCAGTGTAGACTCATGCTCAACTATTCGCAAAACTCAATACGCAGCCGCAGTTGCTTTACTTTCTACTTAGCCATATTTAAAATTTAATGATACCATAGCAGCAATCTTTCCCTTATAGTTTCGTCATGTCCAGTCCACCATCTTTCATCTAATGGTCTAATTTAGTATCATTTGAAATAAATCAAAATCTTGCCTTTTGAGTCGGTCATTACTGACATTAGACATTACACAAGTTATATCATATGTTGGTAAATGTGTAACGGTCGGCCATCGGTCGAAAATGAATAAGCTTTGCATAAATTTCCTCCTTAACGGTTTTCCTGTAGCATAGAGAAAAAAAAATAAAAAACAAAAGAGAATTTTCTTCATCAGACCTTTCCATACACTGTAAAAAATTTCTGTGGTAATTTTACAAAAAAAATACTGGAAGTTTTATTCACAAGCAGTTTTGTAAATTTGCAATATATATTATTAGGAATATTCCAATTTTACTTTACGTATTTTTACCAACTGTGTAGTAAATATACATTATTTGTGGGATGTAAAAAGACAATCAGTATTGGAGCTTTCACATTCATAATTTTGTAAATTTCCAAAACGCTTGTGTATGCCCTCTCCCTAATGAAAGCTTCAAGCTTCAAGCTGCAAGCTTCAAGCTGCAAGCGTCAAGCTGCAAGCTTCAAGCTGCAAGTTTTGCTTTATTTGAGCACTGCAGCTTGAAGCTGTTAATGTGAATCATTTTTTATCCTAAATTTTGAAGCTTGAAGCTTGCAGTTTGAAGCTTTAATTGTGCATCGGCCCTAAGCATCAAAAATTATCAAAAATGTCTTGGCTGCTACAAGAACTGCCCAGACCCTGACCAAAGTCATAGGTCTGACCTTAACTTAAGAACAATCGGGTTATATGCTTAGTATTCCATTGTTACCTGTGAATTATATCTATGAGAGGGAAAATTTAAACCTTACATTCCAATGAACAATTTGTAATTTTACTGAAAATATAAGTTCTAAAATTACGCCTCTTACTGTAAAATTACAGTACAAAGTTCAGTACATAACATTGATAAATAATACTAAGAAATATTGTAATATTCCTACATAAACGATTTAGAAAAATACACAACATTGTGTAAAATTACGTCACATTCATGTAATCAACATTTACGTCATGCAGTATTGGAGATTCTCAATTTCTTTATGTGAAATTACAAAATTTATCGTAAAATTACAATAATTGTGTAGTTAATTAGTATTTCATACCGCGATTTGTAATTTTACTATACATTTGGACTGTGAATTTACATATTTTTTTTACAGTGTATTTGAAACAAAGATGTCACCCTCTCCCTTCATTTTACTTTTCACCTTCCTTCCATGCCTAAAGCCCGGTATGCAAGGCTCAAGGAATTTGCTCAAGAAAACCTTTGCACTTATTTTCTTAGAAAAATTGACAACAGTTCAGAAATTTTGACAGTTCCTTTTTTTCAAACATTGCAAACATTACATAAATTGAATAAGGAATAAAAGAAGAATTAAAAAAAAATAATAAAAATTAATAAAATGTTATTTTTAGTATTGCGGAAAGTTCCATTCACTTTCAAAAAACAGCTGACACGTCATGTACTCATGAACCGTTAAAATTCCTTCAAGAAATAAATGAATCGACACTTATTTCTGGAGGAACAACTAAAATTTTAACATAAGCGACATCTGCGTGTCACTAAAAAACACGATATTTCTGGTGTGAATTTCTTGACTCTAGCATACCGGTTGCAGAAATCGCTCCAGAAAATATTTCTGAACCATTTCTTGACCATTTTTTTTTACATAGGTTTAAGATAGGCAAAGAAATTTCTTGAGCCTTGCATACCGGGCTTTAGTCGTACCGCGACTTCAATAATATCAATTTTGCTCGTCTTTCTGTAATTACTTCGTCTTTACCTTGAGCTGATATCTATAATACAACCTGTGGTTAATCTCTTGAATTTTTTCAAGCAATCCCATGGTTTTCTTAAAAAATCCGCAAATTGATTGTTGGGCGTGAGTTCTTTTACAGACGCTATCGCAGCACAAGGATCCTAAGCTACCTTAGTGATTACAAAAATCGTCATAATAGTAGAGAGAAATTGTCATATGATAGTGATGTAGTTGGGAAATTGGATTTTTTTGCTTTTTTCTTTACATATGTTAAGATAAAGCGAGAAAAAAAATTTCTGCAAAATCGGGCCTGTGCTGCACGAGAAAATTGCATAAAAATGTGGATTTTTGATGCATTTTGAGTGCATTGCTACACTATTTTTTTAATTTCTCCAGTTCTGTTGGTCATAGAAAATATAAAAAATTAAAAAATACTCGGGAATGAATAGACTATCGAACTGATTCGGTATAAATATTTTAAAAATGAATCCTAATCTCAAAAAACCAACATGTATGAAATTGTGTTTTTTTTTACTAAAAATGCAATAAATAACGGGAAAATAGTCCGATTTTGATAAAAATTGGAGAAAATATGTATTTTGATGCTGTTAATATGTGGTTGAAAATTAAAAAAAGAATTTTGATTTTTAAGGCAACAATTGACACTTTTCGAAAAATATTAAAATTGCCGCCATTTTATGCCAAATCATCATACGGTTTTTTTATGTACTTTCTTGTGAGCATACGCAATACTTCGTTACTTTATTTAAAATGCCCATTTTAGGACTGTGAAAAAACTAAAAAATTTCAATTTTAAATTTTTTGCCTTTTGCCAACTATGAAAAGCTACTTGCCAACTATGAATAAAATGTTGTTCTCTTCATTGTGAAATGTAACCACTTAAGCCTTGACGCCTTGTTAGGGCTACTAGAGTAAAAAACATAAACGAAGACAACGAGTGTCCCATTCGCTCTGGTTGCTTGAAAGCGCAGCTTTTTCACTCAAACAACCAGAGCTAATGGAAAGCTCGTTGTCTTCTTTTATGGTTTTTCCTTTACACAGGAGCATCACCCTTATGCATATATATTTACTCAAATTTAGTTTTTGATTTCTATTCCAGGCTTCCAATAGCTGTTGGTGCCCTTTACGTCCGAAAATATTTCCATGAAGCCGATAAAAACAGTGCTTTAGAAATGGTAAATGACATTCTCGTGGCATTCCAAAAGAACCTTAAAGAAATTGATTGGATGGATGACAACACAAGGCAATTAGCTATAAATAAACTTAAAAATATCGTTACACATATTGGATATCCAGATGAAATTATGGACAATGCTAAAATAGAAGAATACTACAAAGATCTTGAAATTGATAAGACAAAATACTTAGAATCAGTTTTGAATTTAGCACAATGGAGTAATAGTATGTCTTATAATAAACTACGAAATCCAGTAAATAAAACAGATTGGATTGATCATGCTAATCCAATAAGTGTTGGTGCGACATATACTCCTACTGAGAATAGTATTCGTAAGTTAAACAATATCAATTTAAATTTTTGTTTCCTACACATTTTATTTTTTTGTTTAGTATTTCCTGCTGGAATATTGCAAGATAAATTCTTTTCTGCTGCTAGACCAAAATATATGAATTACGGATCAATTGGATTTGTTATTGGGCATGAAATAACGCATGGATTTGATTATGATGGTAGAGAGTTCGATACTAATGGCAATAAAGTAGAATGGTGGGAAGAAAGTACTATAGAAACATTTTATAATAAGGCTGAATGCATTGAAAAGCAATATGGAAACTTTACTGATGAAGCTACTGGAATGATGGTAAAATATAAAATTTAATTTTTCTTTGAAATATTTTTTAGTATTCGATAAAACCTAAAAATGTATGGATCTTTTAGGCAATTATGGTATTTGTTTTAGTCTTACTTCGAAAGTGTGTTGGAATAATCCTATTTCTTTTTTAACTTCATTTCTTCGTCATTTGTTTTCCAATTACATACAAGCATATCGGTTATAGTGCGACGTATTTTTGTGTGAAACTACAACCACAGTATAAATGTACTATGCGATAAAAATTTCAAGCCTAGCAATTTGCATCTAACGTCGTATCTGGGCAAGTTGCACAACCATCTTAATTTACGAAGCGCATATCTAGAAAATAATTTTTAGTCCAATCAATCTACAAAAATCCATCTAATAATTGCCATCAAGAAACAAAAAATTTTTTAGATTAGCTTCGCCATGCCAAATTCAAAAACAAAAAACGCTATCTTTTTTAGAATTTTTTTCCTATATAACCATATTTTTTGTTTCCTGATGGTAGTAGGGGAGCTGGCACTTGAAAAAATCGTGTCGTCCCAACCTTCTGCCGTTTGGTATATAAGCTTTTGAAGTAATTTTAAGCATTTTTTATAATATGACATTTTGGCGGGAAGTGGACCCATTTCGAGTTAGGGGTTTTGGGGGGTAAAAAGGGGGTTAAAATTGAAAAAAATTTCTGCCGCTTCGTATGTAGGTTCTTTTAGGGCTAAATAACCGTTATATACTAGTGGCAGAAATTTTTGACTATTTGCTAGGGTGTGGGGAGAAAAATGGCAACTTCAGCTAGGGGTGGCTTGGGGAGGGTCCAAATGGTCAAAAATGTCTGCCACTAGTATTTAACGGTTATTTAGCCCTAAAAGAACCTACATACGAAGCGGCAGAAATTTTTTTCAATTTTAACCCCCTTTTTACCCCCCAAAACCCCTAACTCGAAATGGGTCCACTTCCCGCAAAAATGTCATATTATAAAAAATGCTTAAAATTACTTCAAAAGCTTATATACCAAACGGCAGAAGGTTGGGACGACACGATTTTTTCAAGTGCCAGCTTCCCTACTATGACAATTAACGCTAAATTTACAAGGAGCTATTGTAGATTGATTGGACTATTTTGCACCGATTCTTGATGTGAACTTAATGCTGAAGAGCCCAAATAACAGAGGCATATTCAAGGTGAGACCTTAATGACACGTACAAGCTTTTAATAGTATAAGGATCGTAAAAATAATTGGAGTGGAAGTTTTCAAGATAATGTAATCTATGTGAGAATTGAAAGTTAATTTCGAATCGAACAAAACACCAATGTCATTCAGTTTAGTAATTCGAACTAGGCTTAGGTTATACAGTCAGTAAGGGAACATCAAAGGGTTATGACCACGGCTAAAAGTAAGGCAGTTGCTTTTATTAATACTCAACACAATATGTTTGTAGCTGCACGGACTGCACCAATTTGTTAGGGCGTTCAAATTTCGTTGCATACATAAATAGTCTACAGCATTAACAACCTCACGAAATAGCTTTAAATCATCTGCATACAGTAAACATTTTGAAGAGGAGATGCTGCTAACAATGTTATTGATAAAGAGAATAAACAACAATGGCCCAAGATGACTGCCTTGAGGCACCCCGGATGTTGCTATGAACGTACGTGAGATTGATCCATTTACTTTTATGCTGATTTTTCTGTTATTTATAAAAGATTGAAAACAGTTAAGTAACGACGAGTGATAATCAAGAGCTCTAAGTTTGTGAGTTAATAATCAGTGTGCAATTATATCAAAAGCTTTCACAATATACATATAGGCCGATGAAGTCCGTAAAATAAAAAAAAAATTGACTGTTGAACGGCCGGTTAATAAAACCGTGTTGAGCGGGGCTAATCAATTCTTTCACCAAATTATACAATTTATACAGTATTCATGGAAAGATTAGATTTATATTTTGTTTTTCAATATTTCAAATACCAACAAATTCATAAATCATCCTTATTCCTTTATTCATTTAAAAAAACACTAAGAATTTACTACAGCTCAATGGAATAAATACCCTAGATGAAAATATCGCTGATAATGGTGGAGTAAAGCTATCTTATCTTGCATACAAGCAATGGGTACAAAAGAATGGTCCAGAACTGAAACTTCTAGGCTTACAATTTTCACCAGAGCAATTATTTTGGATATCATTGGCTCAATCTTTTTGTTACAATTATAGAAAAGGTAAAAAAAATCTGAATATACAAAATAAATTTATTTGTTTATATTTTTAATCGTTTTTCCAGAACCATTAAAAGAAAAAATAAAAACTGACATTCATTCGCCTGGTCATTTTCGTGTGCAAGGTCCTTTTGGAAATTCGAAATACTTTGCAAAGGATTTTAATTGTCCGAAAGGAACACCAATGAATCCAAATCATAAGTGTGTAGTTTGGTAGATTTAATCTAGTGTATAACTAGTAGTAGAGTTAAGAAACTTCACTTTATTTGTTGAATCAATTAATTATTAATTTAAGAATTAATCTTATTTAAAAAAATACTGTATATGAGAAACAAAGTTATTTGTTTAAGCTATAGTATCTTTGTTTATTATAAATATTTCTCTGTTGAGCTATGGAAAGCAAAGAGGAAGAAATCATTAGAGGTAAACCTAAATGGCGCCCTGCGGGTTGACGGTTGACAAGACTGTAGATATTTTAATGGGATGTTCATCACACATTTCGCTTACATTTCTATTGTACAAGCACCTTATTGCTTTTATGGGTATATTTGACAATATTAATACCAACGGTTTCTTCGCGAGTACCTTTATTTCGGATACAATCTAATCTCGTTTTCCCGTCTATAATTCTAAAAGCTTGTATTTCAGTTTAGTCCAGGGAATCTATGAATGACTCAATGATAAAGTCCTAAAGCATGCTATCGAGATGCAAAAAATTTGGTCGGGTAGTGGGTAGAAGAAAAAATTCTAAGAAAGATTGCGTTTTTTGATCTTTCCAGCCGGTACAGAACAAAAGCAAAAAAATCGGTAACAGTCGAAAAAAGGGTTTTCCATATTTATAAAAAAAACAAAGCAATATACAAAAAAAAAGTTAAATTAGAAAGTTGTAGAGAATAAAAATACCTATCGAATGACACTTGTTGGATACGATTTCGTTAGTTATTGCCCGAGGAAATCGCGAAATTTCATCGAAAACCGTCGTTTTTTGTTTTCGCTGTGAACGTTTCAATTTTTATTATAATTATTTGTAATTAACACATACTGTTGCGTCTGCCAAGTAAAAAACGAGTATTTTTGAAAAATTTAAAAAAATTTAAAATTGCGCCTTTTTTCAAATCGTTCATTGCCCAGGATTGGAATGGCCTAGAGAAACTCTTTAAAGGTTTAAACTCTTCATAAAGGATTGTGATATCATGTGTCGTAAGAAAAATTTTGTTTTATCTCTTTATAACCTCAAATAAAATAAATAAAAATCAGGATGATTTCGAAAATGCCAATAATGCCAAACTTATGACTTTTCTCATGTAGTTTTTATATTCATTAATATTTTTTATTATTTAATTTTTATTACAACATTCATGGTTTAGTTAGGAATTTAAATAAAGTAAGTACTACAAAATTAAAATAAGTCTACACTTTTATTTTTTCATTCATCAATTTTTTTACAAGTTTTGTAACATTTGATTGTCGTCTTGTTTTGTATCAGAATTTTCGTCAATTACATCTAAATTAAATCTTAGTCAAGTATAACATCAGGAGCGCATTCAAAAACTTTACTATGGTAAACCACGAGGTAAGCTGTGGTTATGCTGCATCATTTCATTTAACCACGAAAGTTTATGTTTAACCATGGAGGTTTTTGAGCGCACCGTGGTTAACTACAGGTTAAAGAAGAAGAAGAAAAATAAAAACAAAATTTCCATAAAATAGTCCCAGCTAATTGCTTCAATTATTTTATTGTTGTTGTTGTTGTTGTTTAAAGTAACTAGTACGGAACTAGTGGACCTTAAAAGGTCTCTTTTGGTCCCGGCCTTGCAGCCATATGGACCATAAAACTATGCTGATACAACTTAATTTGGCCTTAAAAATGATGTTCTCAGTTTTTAATTATCCCATGTATAAGGCCAACGCAGAGGGGATTTCGTCAAGGCTTCGATATATCTGTTAGTAACTTTTGTGACCTCTGAATTCTCTCTCTAAAAATCTGTCCCAACAACGTGGTCAATGTAGCTGGGAAATCGTCTGTAATTTCGTTGATATTCTAAGTCGTCAATGTTCTTCAATTATTTTATTAATTGTTTATTTGCAATAATCCCACAAAACCCACTTTGATTTGTTTATGTGTTTACCATTAAAACAACTGTTAGAGAGTTGTTTTTAATCTTCTTCTTCTTAACTATCGCTAACCATACTCCCGAGCAGGGTTAAAATTTAACTACACCATGGTTAACCACGGGAGTTCTTGAACGCCAAAAAGTTATGCTCGTGGTTATGTTGTAGTTAACCACAGAGTTTTTGAACGAAAAAAGTTTACCATAGTTAACCATGGTTAGCCATAGTAAGGTTTTTGAACGCACTCCGGCTCACAATAGATTGTTTTGGTTGTACATCCGCACTCTGATGTACATCCAATTTGACCGTGTATGGGGGCCTTAAAACCGCCCAGAATAACGCTTTAAAAACAATAATAATATTTTCGTGCGCGCGTGCGTGCGTTTTATAACCTATTTATTATTTGTTTAATCGCGCGCGCTTGTTTGAATTTGTGTGTGCATTTTTTATGTATGTGTGATTATGCTATCTTGCTCTCTGTATTACCCAGAACCAAGGACGTGGACGTGGCCGGACACTGGTTCCATTGGTGTGCTTTTTTCACGTTTTTTTTATATTATGGCCCCAATTCGCATAGTCACGTCACGCATTAAAAAATGTGACAAACCAATTTCGTATTCTCGTAGTCACCTGTTGTAGAAAAAGTGACGGTATTTCTATAAACATATTTCTTATCCTTTGTCACTATCCAATTCCAAGTGATAAAAAATTACATTTTTCAGTGACATTTGCTACAAAAAATTACTTCGAGAATACCACACCTAAATTTGTCACATTTTCTATCATTAAATTTTTTTTTCACCGAAAGCCAATTTCCATATACATTGTACCAGGGTCCTTTCGCGATTTCCTCGGGCAATAACTAAGGAAATCACCACAACTTTTAATCACAAAAAAACCTTAAGTGACTTTGTGAGGTAAAAACACACATTGAAGGGCGTTTAAAATATGCCTTGAATGAGAATGAGATAGAAGAATAAGAAGGTTAGCGATTCATACCAACGGTATTAATTGTAAATAAAAAATCTAATGCGTCCTTAGAAATTCAGTGAGAAACAAAGATTGAGATTAAGAAGACAATGGTAAACCATCAGGCTAACAGCAGCCAAAGGAGGTATTTAAAAGGTTGCCCAAAGAACTGCAAAGCGGAAAACGCGGCAAGCATACGCAACAAGGTGCTGTACCGCAGTGGCGTAGCGTGGGGGGGGGGGTGCAGAGGGGGCCATGGTCCCGGGCGGCGTAGATACCGGGGGCGGCAGCCAAAGTGGACCAAACTAGCAATCCAGTTAGCAACATCCGGCCATAGCCATGGCATGGCCATGGTATGACTAAAAAGAATCCAAAAACGACATGTTAACCATTGATTGTTAAGAGCAGATTGTTCTGACTGACGATGCTATGTCTAGACTATAGGGTGGATACATCAATATTTTCCAACCAAACTTTCCTTTGTGACAAGTCATCAAAAGTGTGTGGTCGGGGCGTGTTTGTTATGGAAGATGTAACGAAACAGTGGCACTGCTGTAACCAAAAGACGAAACAGAACGCCACCGTTGTAAAAGCGATACCAAATAGAATAGCAATGCTCAGGGCAGATGTAATCATACAGTGGAAGCGTTGATTCCTTGACCGAACACCATAGGAGAGTTGATCTTTTGATAGTCAGACAAACCAACAAATAACTGGGGAGTTGGTCCATTGGTACCCCGAAAACAACAGAACCCCAGAGAGTTGCTCCGGTGGTAAATCGACAGATCAAGAACCAACAAGCCACGGAGAGTTGATCCGGTGGTACACCGTCAAATATAGACAAAGACTACCACTAATTAAACGGTTTACCACGGGAGTGTTGATTCAGCGGCAACCCGCAAAACTTGATTTCCTCTCCTTCCCCTCCCCTTGATAATTGTACTCGAATGAAATATAATTTCTTGATTCAACCAATTAAAAACAATAAACGTAAATTCGGAATTTTATTTAAACCTTGGGAGTCTCTACGGGGCCTTAGAGACTCCCAAGGTTTAAATAAAATTCCGAAGGTTTAAATAAAAAGGGAGGCGATAAAAATGGTTCACAGTGGCGCGATAGAGCAGCATATCGTAAGCGACATATCGCTTGAAGTGCGACTTGCTGATCGCCTCGGCGATATATCGGCGCGATAAAAATGTGGTGGGAACAGAATTCTTTGCCGGTCGCTTCAGCGATTCGTTGCTGGCGCAGTATTTTGTATTATTACAAGTTTATTTTAAAAAAATACAATTCAGATATTAATATATCTAAGTATAGAAATTTATTAATACTATATTCTATCTATTCTACTGTGCAGTAAGTACATAATGCCAAAGTAAATAAATAATTTGAAACGTACGGCTACCTCAACCTTACTAGTAGGTAGTGCAGATGTAAGGTAAAGCAATGTTCCTTTTCTCCTTAGGCCGGCTCCACACGTTAGCACCAAGGTTGTCCCCAATGCTACTTGTCCAACGTGTGGATCGAGAAATTTGCAGTTGGCGTGAGTTTTGGGGATTGGCCGTCGCGTGTCGGAATTGTGTATCTTTTTTTTCAAGGGTTTGGGACACCCAGGAAAATGAAAGTTTTCAGGATTCATTCGATAAAACTCCCTGAAATTTGATTCATGTTGAGACAGCTCTCGAGAAACAACAGCCGAGCTAACATTGTAGGGATGGACCCAGTATTTTCTTTTTCTTCTCATTCTACGCCAGTACCAATAAGCCACTACAACGTCTTCCTCACTTGAACTCATATTTGTAACTGAAGTAATGAGAATTGTGCTCCCACCACATTTTTATCGCCCAGGTCGCGCCGATATATCGCCTGCTGGTGTGAACCCTCCTAGCTATATACCGCCGCGACATATCGCGAGCGATATGTCGCTTATCGTATATCGCCTCACAAAACCTTTTCTATTATTCAGTTCGGGCCATTTCCGTTCAATTTCGTGGCGTAATCTCTCTAGTTGTCCACAGAATGAATCGTCTATCACCTGGAAGTATTTCTTAGTAAACAATTCCCTTCCAATGCAGATGGTAATTTGGTCTATCACGTTTTTCGCGTTCAACCCATGGCATACATCGACCTTTTTGTACCCAGGTTTGTGTGATTTTTTTATGTGATAGTCTCTCCCTTTGTACTACCAGTTCGTCATGTCGTGCAATTCATGGTGCAAAGTGTAGTAGTAAGCTTCGCACGAAGGATAGATAGTAGTATAGCATAGATTCGGGGGAGTCAGGAGGGTGTTGGAGGAGATGCCGATGAACCTTGCTTTTGAACTCTTGGGCGTTGCATAAGTTCGGGAATTCTGACTGTGGAAGGTTGTTCCACAGTCGAGTTGTTCTTGTTATTAACGAATTTCTAAATCGGAGTGTGCGCGAAGATAAGGGCTGTAGACTGTTAGGGCGAGCCGAGCCAGCAAGTGTTGTGAGATAGAGTAGATCTCGCGCCATAAAAGAAGGGAAATGAGTGCGCATGCATTGTCATCGAGAATATAAATTAGCCGGTTATTTGCGTTTTTAAACAAACAGAGTGACGTTACTCTCTTGTAGAGACTTGAGACTCTCAATGCGCATGGTAACAGCGATTTTGAGCTGCAAAATGGAGATTATTTCTTCGCCGCTCTGAACGGTTTATTTTCACAGGAACCTGAAGGAAACAGCAATGTACAGCCAATAAAAAACATCACTCGTTCCTCACCAAAGACGGAATTAATCTCGCCAGAATTGCTGAAAGTCGGCTTAAGCCCCATATCATATCTGCTACTTTCAATTCTGGAAACAGCATGCAACACCAGTACTTTCGGGAGCTAAAATCTGTGGGTTAAATCTTGTCCCACATATTATTATCTAGGAAGGATACGAGACGCAGTAGATCAACGATTTAGAAGACAGCAAGCTGGATTCAAAAAGCGTTGCTTTTACATAGATCATATTAACTTCAATTGGAAATGAACTATGAGGTCGTGAGATAGATGACGAAATTAGGCTCAGGAAATGGAATTGGATTGCCCTAAGAAATCTTAAACGAAGCTGGGAGCTGTCGTACAAAATAGAGTCCGCTGTAGGGCAACTGTTTCCGCTCTGTGCTTCACGATTAAAGGAGCATAAAAAGAAGTTTTATGGCAAGCATATCTAAACAAGATTGACCTATGGAGGCTACTTTAGTATTACGTTAAAAAACAACCAAAATTTATCGAAAAAAATTATTTATAATTTACATATTACAAAATATAATGTCAATAATAACAAGCGACCATAATTTTATTAAAATATTTCACCAAAACATGCATTTCCTTCTTGGATTCATTGGTGTTGATTTATTGCAATTAAAATCATTTGCAAACTCTTGATTATTTGAAATACTTCCAATCACACGGAAACGTTCAGGAGCTTGATTGCCATGTTTTAATTGCTTTTGAATTTTACCTTATTAAAATAAAATATGATTTAAAACGTAAATGGTGAATAGGAATAGGGTTAAATTGATATACTTACTAACACTTGGATTGGCACATTGCGTTTGAGCGCTTGCAATCCAAAATAGCTGATTAGGTGTAAAATCAACACCAGGCAATGATAGTTCATTGCCATTTGTTTTAAGCCATTCCATATATGCTCTATAGGCAATTGAAAGTCCTATATTATCAGCAATATTTTCTTCTAATGTTGCCGAGCCATCTACCTGAAATATATTGATTGTTTATTGATATAAAAGATCGGATATGTTGCAAAATACTAATACAGAATTACCTAAATAAATATGGTGAAAAATAAATTACATTGTATAAAATAGATGCTTCTATATTAATTTTTAATTTAAATCTTTCACACCTCCCCGTCTCGATGGCTGCGCTTTCTGTGAATCCATAAGATGCACGACGCTAAATTCGCAATCACATATTTGTGCAGCATCAATAGGATTAACAGCTATATCCAAAACAACAATGCAACAACATAAATCGGAGGTAAAATTTTGGTCCTACTAATTTTGGACTACTTTTACCAACAGTCTGTAGAGTTTCCTCTTCCAAACCAAGGACAGATTACAGATGAACATTCTATTAACAAGTTTGATGCCCCACGAGAACTACATTCCGGATTAGGGAGAAACTTCACATCGCCAGTGTTCCCAAAATGAGGAAAAGGATGACTGCGCAGCTGCACTCGCATTATCATAGGAAGGCAGAGCAATTATATAGAATTAATGAACATTTTAAGAACGTGGTAAGTGACCATTAGCTTGACTGGGCTAGATACATTTCAATTTTCTTAATGAGCAGCTTCTCACAGTATTACTACTGCAAGGATAATTTCAAGTCAGCCATGCGTTTTACTGCAATTTCACTGGCAATTTCTAGATGAAAATTGTTCAACATTGTGAGCGAAACTGACGCACCATAACGAAATGGCTCAATGAAATCTACAAATGGATTTCGTTAGTTGAAAATTCGAATTGAAGCGAAGACAGTTTAAAATGCAATTTTCGACAGACCAAAATGGATATTGTCAAAAAAAACAATGGATATGCCCAGAGCCATCCTAACCACAGGGCTAAATGGGCTGTAGCCCCGGGGCGCAAGCCTTTTTGGGGCGGCAATTTTTGTTGGGCCGACAACAAAAGTTGAAGCTGAGGGCTTATGAAATGAGTTCAATTCCCTGAAAACTGCTATTTTGGTAGCATTTCGGAGCGATATATTCTAAATCATAGATTAAACTAATATATCACTTAAAAAAGTTGCTAATACAAGTGAAAGCATTATTATTATAATTTTCTTTAGAAAAATCTGATCAGTCGAAACGAAATACAGAATCATTTAACCTTTACAAATCTGAAGGTACAAAATTTTCCGGATGTGATGAACGCAAACGAATACCCAAAAGAAAAAAACAGTACGACGAAAATTTGTCGAAAGAAGTTAAATTTGATGCCTGCCAATAACGAATTTTGCATAAATGGGCAGTTCTACAAATCAAGGAATTTTAGTGGGCTCGCGTCGTGGATTCATCATTTTTCAAGTTATGTCCTTAAAGTTAAATTCAAATTAAGGTTTACAATGGTTTCTAATTGGGCGGGCATTCAAAATCACTTATCTCAAACAAAAATTTATAGCTCAAAACTACCTAGGCAAAATTATCACTTCAATGTGGGGCGGCATTGCAAAATCGAAAATTTATTACCGCATACTGACGTTAAACAAGCAATTTTCTTAATACCCCGGCTTCACCGGTCGAACTGCGCAAGTTCGAGCAAATTAGTGTACTGAACTTCAATTTTTGCCTGAGTTCCCATACATTTTCACATTTTGAAGTCAGGGAAAATAAAGCCTGAGTTCGCCCAACAGAACATGAAAGCGAGCTTGAACGTAAAAGCTCGCTCAAAAGAGACTAATCAACTGGAATAGTGGAATGCCATACCCGTGAGCTTTTGCAATTCTGACTTGTGACGGAAAAGCAACAACAATTTCAAGCACTGAACTGGACTTTAGCCGGTGAAGCCACTTATGTGGATTAAACTGAATATTAGCTGTGGATTATGTGGATTAAACTGAATATTAGCTTTTCTACTTTTTAGTACTTGCGAGCAGAGCAGAAAAGGAACGCAAAATTTGTTGATTTGAGTAAAACCTAACCTAACATTTTTGATGTTACTTCATTTGTATACACATAAAAGGTTAGAATAATAATTTACAACATAATTTAAATTAATACGAATTAATTCGTTTTATTTATAAATTTATTATTTTTAGTTTTATTTCTAGACGTTTTTATATGAAAAAAGCTCAAAACAATCAAAAGCCATCTATGGGGTGATAGGGTAATTAAAATAATTCACAATAGACTCCAAATTAGAGCTTTCCTCTAGCGGATTTTAATTGCATAACTACAAGTGTTATCTGCTCGTATGTAAGAGCAAGTGTAGCTGCTAGTACTCACGAGCAATAAATAGTAAAAATTAGCAGAAAAGGAACGCAGCTATTATTGAACTGAGGCATTAGGAACCTTATTTTAAGGTAATAATCATAAGTAGCTGTGTTCCTTTTCTACTTTTTAGTACTTGCGAGCAGAGCAGAAAAGGAACGCAAAATTTGTTGATTTGAGTAAAACCTAACCTAACATTTTTGATGTTACTTCATTTGTATACAAATAAAAGGTTAGAATAATTATTTACAACATAATTTAAATTAATACGATTTTATTATTTATATTTTTATTCGTTTTATTTATAAATTTATTATTTTTAGTTTTATTTCTAGACGTTTTTTTATGAAAAAAGCTCAAAACAATCAAAAGCCATCTATGGGGTGATAGGGTAATTAAAATAATTCACAATAGACTCCAAATGAGAGCTTTCCTCTAGCGGATTTTAATTGCATAACTAAAAGTGTTATCTGCTCGTATGTTAAGAGCAAGTGTAGCTGCTAGTACTCACTAGCAATAAATTGTAAAAATTAGCAGAAAAGGAACGCAGCTAGTGTTTCTTTGCCAGAAAAGCTGTAAGGATCATACAGTTCCTTTTTTCGCCAAGATTTTCTTCAGTTAACAGAGGTGACCCGATTTTTTATCATTTCCCGTCAGCTTAAAATCGGTTAAAATCACTAAAAATTCGTGTTCCGCTCTGGTGATTGAAAGAAAGACGTCTGAAACCAGCATAGTAACGGCTATATTTGGTTTCAGTCGAACGATTTAATAATTAAAATCCAAAAATAATTCAATTTTATTCCCTCTTTAGTAGAACTGGCCAAATACGTATTATGCTATTAGTGATAATTTATAAAAGTGAAAGTGTGCCTATGATACATTTACTCAAAATTTGGGTTTCTGGTCAATGTAAAAAATTTAGATGAAGACACAATTAGTAAGACATACTACAAAGTTGTGCGAAAGGTATATGGACGATTTAGAAAATAATTTTATTGAAGAATGCCTTCATTTTAAACACTTATATTTATTGGAAAATAAACAAAATATATCTACTGCGGAACTCAGTTTGGGCAATAATTGACTCGAAAATTGAGTCTTTCTGCTAACGTGGGTTCAACCCTATGCATTTTTTTAAGTACATTTTGCCACTACAAATTGCACCGGCGCACAGTGGGGCAAATAGCTCATTTTTTGGACAATCGATAATTCCCCAGCCTGGAATTAATGAAACTTAAAAATTTTTTTTGTAAACTATTCGTCATAAAATTGCCTTTAATTCTATCGAGCCCGAATTATGAAATTTCAAAATTAAAGATGGCTAATCCAATATGGCGGACATAAATTTTGTAAGTAAATTAAAATTTTATAAAAAGATTCTTTAAAATTATAAAAAATTGTTACTTGGGGGGTTTTTTGGAAACCGAAAATTAGTTAATAATAATTAATTTCAATAATTTTAAAGAATCTTTTGATAAAATTTTAATTTACTTACAAAATTTATGTCCGCCATATTGGATTAGCCATCTTTAATTTTGAAATTTCATAATTCGGGCTCGATAGAATTAAAGGCAATTTTATGACGAATAGTTTACAAAAAAAATTTTAAGTTTCATTAATTCCAGGCTTGGGAATTATCGATTGTCCAAAAAATGAGCTATTTGCCCCACTGTGCGGCGGATCACTGAAAAAGATAAAAAAAATTATTTACGAACTTCTTTGGGACCCAGCAAATTAAATGAATTAAGTTTTTATTTAGTGTAATCGCACTTTTTCTAGTTCTGACACTTTTGTATAACTTTGCCGGCCACCCCTCCCCCAGACATCCCGTGTATTTGCTTACGATGAGGGGCGCATTATTTTTAGTAGCCTAGGGGCACCGAATATCTTAGGACGGCCCTGGATATGCCATTAAAATGTGTCTTCTATAGTGCATCAAAGGTTCTAAATGGCAAGAAAATGGAACCCAAATCCGATTGTAGAAAACGATCAAGTGCGGGAATATGTAGCCAATTGTCAAATTAGCTCACGCTGGATTAATCAGACTTTCGGCTTTCATCATTCTTGTTTTTGTTACATCAGTTCCTAAAATACAGGACCATAAATTCTTGCCCATTATTTTTATTTGCTCTTTCGAAATTGATTAGCTAATGGCAATACAACACTGACCATGCTGGTAATGTGAAAACTCCCCTCTCCTCGTCCTCAGCGTACAAAATACTGTCCACTATTTCTGTTCAGTCGTAAAAGGCGTCAGTTCTACCAGTCGCAGAAGGCATAATAAGTAGATCCACTACACACCACATTTCAACCGTAATACCCTCGACAGACTAGCACCCTTAATCTAGATAATGACGTCAGAATGACATAAACTCCATTTAATTTCCATATCTTTTAGATGGTTCTGCGTCATTCTGACGTCATAATCTAGATTAAGTTTCTAGTCTGTCCCCGGTATAAGATGAATTTTGGTAAAATTATGGGAATTCAACATCGATTTATGGACTTTAAGCAGGCATATGACGGCGTACGCCCTAATACTTACATAATATTTTAAGAGTATAGCACAACCTTTATATAATAGTGTAGGCTCCCATGACAAAAAAAGCTACCCCATAGAACACCTCAAAATTGTAAAGTGAAAAAGGCTGAAAAACATGTAAAAAGCATGTTACGCCCGCCAGACTAGTAAAAATTTGTTAATTGTTATTTTTTATGAATTTTTAAATTTAGCTATAAAAAAATTATTTTTTTTTCCAAAACACCTCCTTGAAATTTATACAGTTTGTAGTAAATAACGAACCATTTTTGAAAAAATTTGTCTGGCTGACAATTTTAGTTAACTAAATTCTGACAGACCTTTTGTTATAAATTATTTTTTTTATAAAAATGCCCTACATAACACCTCCTTGATTTTTTTTAAAATAAAGTTTAAGATCTCTTCTATCTATTACAACTTGTCTGGCTGACAATTTTCGTTAATAAACTTGTCAGACTGAGCTTTGAATGCGCAGCGTCAATGCATCAAGATCAATCATTGGCATTTCAGAGGAACCCGTTCAAAAAAAACAATTGAAGTTTAAGATGTCCTAAAATATGGCTGCCATTGAAAAAATTGTTTTTTACTATTTCAGACTTCATTTTTAAGCGCCGCGACAGCTTTTTTTTAAAAAGATAAACTTTTTACAACGGCCGCTGCAAAACATCACCTTCATTTTTGTGTGGAAGAAAGTTTGTCATCTATTTTATGAATAAAAATTGGTCTGTCAACAAAGTTTTTTACTATGCCAAACTTCATTTTTTAAGTACTGCGACGACATTTTTTAATGAATAAATGTGGTATGATCGTTGCTAACAAAAAAAATGTTTTTTACAATTCTAAATTAATATTGTAGATCCCGTTTATATACTCAAATACGTTTTTCATCAAAAAATTGTATTTTACTATGTATTGATGCTGCGCATTCAAAATTCAGTCTGACAAGTTTATTAACCAAAAATTTTCAGCCAGACAAGTTGTAATAGATAGAAGAGATCTTAAACTTTATTTTAAAAAAAAATCAAGGAGGTGTTATGTAGGGCATTTTTATAAAAAAAATAATTTATAACAAAAGGTCTGTCGGAAGTTAATTAACAAAAATTGTCAGCCAGACAAATTTTTTCAAAAATGGTTCATTATTTACTACAAATTGTATAAATTTCAAGGTGTTTTGGAAAAAAAAACATTTTTTTATAGCTAAATTCAAAAATTCATAAAAAATAACAATTAACAAATTTTTACCAGTCTGGCGGGCGCAACATGTTTTTTACATGTTTTTCAGCCATTTCACTTTATAATTTTGAGGTGTTCGATGGGGTACCTTTTTTGCCATGGGAGCTTAGACTATAACAACAACAATCAGCTCTAAACTTACCGGTCTTTCAGTTAAAGGTTCAATATATCGATTATATTGATCTACTAAGCATTGAAACCCCTTTTCATATTCGATCTTAGTCTTCAACTGCCACCAATGCCTAAGCTTTCCATCTTTATCAACCGCCTTACGTCTATTGTCAATTACATGGAAAAGCTCATGGGCTATTATACTACCTAATGCACCATAATTCATGTAGTTTGGAACTTCTTTACTATACAATTCATGGCGTAGTACACCAGCACGGACATCTTTAAAAAAAAACAAAATTATTACCAATGTTTTTTTCTTTTTTTTTTAGAAAATATAGCCTACCAAGCATATTCGTTTCTGGATCATAACGTGCATAATTTTGAGTTTGATCAGATACCCCCAGCCATCTGGCATCACTCTGCATTTTTCTTAGATTAAATTTACTAATTGTATTTCGTGTATGAACTTTTTTTGCAATTATATTCAATTCATCTGCTGATTTATGTATAGGCTCTCTAATATTTGCTATTTGACCATTTATAATAACAGCATTTTCTTTTGATATATCAGAAACAACATGCTCAGTTTTACGCAAAGCTTGCATGGCCCCAGTAAAGAAATTTTTAATCCATTTCCATGAACCTCGGGAAGATCGTGTGCCTAAATCACTGTAGAAATGCTCCAATTTTGCGAAATCTCTAAGCTCAAGAGGGAATGCAATTTGTATATCAAGAGATAGTAATCTTTTTAGTGCAACATCCTTGGCATCATCTCTCATCCATTTACCTTCCTTAACGCTAACTGCAAGCTCCTGACGAATTAACTGCACCATTTCTTGTACATTTTTTGTAATATCAGGATCAAAGAATCGTAAGTGGTATAAGGCGGCTACTGCAAGCCAAAGACTTAAAAATTGAAATTATTATAATATATAAAAATGATAACATAAATAAAATATTGTTTCAATTACTTGCTTCTGATGAAATCAATGCACATTTTTTGCCGATCTTCAAAAGGTTCCTTTGGTCCACCATATATAACGGCTTTTGGTAATAACTCAGACGAGAATAAATAAACTTTTGCCATCATATAATTAGCAATAACACGCTTTGGTGTTTTTTCGAGTAAGGTCCCAAGTGATTCAAAGAATGTTGGTACTATAAGTACAATTTCATTGCTTTGTACATTTAACCCAAAACTAGAACGGATAAAGTTAAACCATTCAATATAGGGATATTCTTCCTGAAGAGTAATTAAACTTGCTCTTTTTACTTGGCGGCTTTTTTCAGCAATCTGGAAATTATTATTAAGATTAATAACTTGCAAATACATACAATAACAATAACCTTAGTGAGATTCACTTCAAATTCGACAACATTATGCATTTCTTTTGTAGCCACTGTTTCATTAGCACCATAACGAACAGCAAGGGTAATCAGCTTTTCTTTATAAGCGTTAAATGCACTTTCACTACTTGCTATATCTGGAGTAACTTCACCTTCACGAAGCTTTTCATAAAAAAAGAAAAATACTTATTAGTAAAACCAAAAATAAAATTATTAAAGTATTCGCTTCTTAAGCCCGGTATGCAAGGCTCAAGAAATTTGCTCAAGAAAACTTCTGCATTTATTTCCCTAAGAAAAAAAAATATAGTTTAAAAAAACTAAAAAAATGCGCTTTTATTTTAAAATGAACTAAAAGGTAAAAAATAATTTTGAATGTAAGGTTTTTATTGCTCCAGCCAGAATATGGAAACAACCCTCCTTTCGAAATGTAAAACAGCGTGGGATTCTTTTCCTATATTCGTATTTTATTAAAACCGGAAATTTTCGGTAGCCCCACGCTTTTTTACATTTCGAAAGATAGGTTGTTTCCATATTCTGGCTGGAGCAATAAAAACTTTACATTCAAAATTATTTTTTACTTTTTAGTTCATTTTAAAATAAAAGCGTATTTTTTAGTTTTTTTAAACTATATTTTTTATTTTCTACTTTTTAGTCTATTATATGTCTTCCGCCAGTTTGTAGTGATCGCCATATTAAATTTAAAATGACGTCACACAGTTTACTGTACTATACTTGTCATATACTTTCATTTGGTACCGATACCGAGGGCGTTGTAAAGAAAAAGGTAAACCGCCATTTTGTGTTGACCTCTATTTTGAATTTGGAATCACGCCACACAGTTAATAATATTCTAATTGTCGCACCCTTTCATTTGATACCCATTCCGAGGGTGTTGTAAAGAAAAAAGTAGTCCGCTATTTTGAGTTGGCCGCCATTTTGAATTTGGAATGACGCCACAGAGCTAATAGTATTCTACTTGTCACTTCCTTTCATTTGATACCCATATCGAGTGGGTTGTAAAGAAAAAGGTAGTCCGCTATTTTGAGTTGGCCGCCATTTTGAATTTGGAATGACGCCACAGAGCTAATAGTATTCTACTTGTCACTTCCTTTCATTTGATACCCATATCGAGTGGGTTGTAAAGAAAAAGGTAGTCCGCCATTTTGTGTTGGCCGCCATTTTGAATTTTGAGTGACGCCACATAGCTAATTGTATTCTACTTGTCACACCCTTTCATTTGATACCCATGTCGGGGGTCGGGGAGCACAATAGCAAAATTCGGCCGCCATCTTGGAACCGCCATCTTGATTATTTCACAAACTGGTCAGATTGCATTGTCACGCGAACTATACATATCCGCAAAATTTTAAGTGAAAATCAAGTTGCAAGATTTGTCTACATACATACATACATACATACATACATACATACATACATACATACATACACACACATACATACATACATACATACATACATACATACATACACATACATACATACATACATACATACATACATACATACATACATACAGGTGAAGCTAATATAAAGCGTATAATGACAGCAGTTCAGAAATTTTGACAGTTACTTATTTTCATTGCAGACATTAAATAAATTGTTTTATGATTGCTTGGAATTAATGAAATTGTTTTAATTAGTAAAGAATTAAAAAAGAATTTAAAAAATCTGAATAAAAAACAACAATATGTAATTTTTTCCATTGCTGACAGTTACTTTCAATTTCAAAAACCACCTGAGACGTCAAGACCTCATGAACCGTTAAAATTTCTTAAGGAAATAAATGAATCGACACTTATTTCTGGAGGACAAACTAAAATTTTATCAAAAGCGACATCTGCATGTCACTAAAAAACACGATATTTCTGGTGAGAATTTCTTGACTCTAGCATACCGGTCGCAGAAATCGCTCCAGAAAATATTTCTGAACCATTTCTTGACCATTTTTTTTACATAGGTTTAAGATAGGCAAAGAAATTTCTTGAGCCTTGCATACCGGGCTTTATGGGACAAAATAGAAATGGAGAATTTCTTTTGAACAAGTGGATTCTTGTGTAGAGGGACTCACAACTAAATATGATTTGTCAGGGTACGCTTTCAATTGAAATACCAAGATCCAGACGACCCAGACTTACTGGTGAACGTGTGAAATACTTCAAAATATTTTTATTTCCAATTCTTCAATGTTTTAGCAATATTACCACCTGAGATAATAAAAAGGTAAAAAAATACAGCATCATAAAAATCAATATGATCATGTATTCACTTTTCTGAATTTTTTTAGTTAACAACTGTGATGCCTATGTACAGGGGTGGCGCTTTCATAGGTGCAAATGGTGCGCTTGCACCGGGCGCAATGGGACAGGGACGCAAATTCAGGAATTAAAATTTAAAACAAAGTTTGACTTTGAAAAAAAAATTGTTAAAGAATTCCCGTGACTTTATTTTCATCTATTAAAGGAATTCATTTTATTGCCGCAATTTATTTTTCCAATTCTGTACGTCTATCCCCGAACTCACGTAGATCTCGCGGGCGCAAGTGTTTACACGATATAGTTTTATCGGAGAATTTACGTTGGATATCTAATAGGGAAACCTAAAATAAATATATAAGTGTTTGTGCCTTTGTCCATTTTCCTGCACCGCGACCAAAAAATGAGGAGCTGATGGGGTGTAATATGGTATACTGCAACGAGCACCGGGCCTGCTAGTTGAGGACCACAATCATACATTCTGGTAATGCTGTGAACTGGAAAAGCAGAAGACGGATATTAGAAGACCCTTAGGCTAGCGACATACGATTAGGTAATCGTAATTGGGTAATGAGGGGCGACTACTCATTTTCCTGGGAGAACTACAAAGCCAGAAAAAAACATAAATAAAGAAAACCCTACGACTATCGAAGAAAAGTGCCTTGGCCAAGGAAATTATCTTCAAGCATAGAGAACATATCAGAAAGTCTCAAAATTTATGAATCAGTGAGGAGGATGACAAAAAAGCTGGAGGAAACTAGTAAAATCATGATGGAAGTTCACTCTCCAGGAAGTTGCTTCTCGGGTAGGTCTTGAGATTCATTGAGGATCATGACAGAAGAGGGATTGAAACGTGCTATAGATACATTTTTTCCATTCAAGAATTCGCGGCTTGCCGAAATATTCTCCGCTTTGCTCCAATGCCACAAGGTCATTGGACTTAAGGTGGGGTGGCGTTTCATAGGTGCAAATAGTGCACTTCCACCGGGCGCAATTGGAGAGGGGCGCAATTTTTTCATTTCCCTTGACTGCGATCAAAAAATGAGGAGCTGATGGGGACCCCCAAGTACTATATTATGTTTGTGTGATGGATGGGTGAGTCTGAAAAATGGTCTAAGGCAAAAATAAGGAAAAGTGAGTCTTTGTATAAATTTTTTTTAAAAAATCCATAACGTATGCTAGAAGCTCACCTAAAAAATTAGCCGGTAACAATGACTAGGGGTATACCTTTGATAAACTGCAAGTTTGGGAGGGCTCTAGCACCAAGGTAGTTGAGGAGATGGACTTTCGAGAATCTAAGAGAATAACCTCCTGGGATCCTAACAATTGCGAAAGAAATTTAATCAAACTCTTGTCCTGAGCATTGACGAGATGTCGATGATACAGTAGCAAGATCAGGGGTTGTATCGCATTACTTTACAAGTCACAGTCGTTTTAATGACGCTACATACTTTTCAAAGCAATGGAATTTCCAGTATTGATGCAGCATGGCACCGATTATACTGAACGGCTCTGGTCGTCCAAATTCGGCAGTTTTGGAAAACCGTCAAGTGAAATTGCGTGAGATAGCTGACACCTTGAAGCATTGCTCCAATGAGGGGGTGTGATCGCCGACACGGAAGCCTTTTTTGACGGTTTTTACAAATCGTTCTTTAAGAAAGGCATAGAAATATTAGAGAAACGTTGGAATGAATACCAAAGAGATAAGTCCTGAGTAACGCCATCTGCGATCTAGTCTTCGCGATCTAAGATCTTCCGCTATGCTCCCGAAACTTACCTTCACCTCCACGAAGATGTTGTCTTTATATCGGGTGAACCCTGGATACTCTTGTTTATACAAGAGTAACAGACGAAGGAGGGTGAAAGGCGAGTATTTCGCGCCTCAAAACGAAAAAAATACCGGACTGGTCCCCCAGTTTGGTGGTTGGGCGGCAGGCTGACAATCTTCCACCGTGAAAACCCACCCGTCACGAATCCTCAAGGAAGGCCTCGGACAGGACGAACTCAACGGCAACGACCCAGGCAACGGAATATGGAATTCGATTTTGGAATTTGAAACGTCAGAACGCTCAACAGGACAGGCGCTCTGCGTTCGCTTTTATTATATCTGAAAAAATACGACATAGCGATCACCGCTCTACAGGAAACTAAGTGGACTCGCAGTGGCATAATGGATCTCAGAACCCAAACGGTACTCTCCAGTTGTTCATCGAATGGAAGAAGAGAGTTCGAAGTTGCCTTCATCGTGGAAAAGAAAATGAAATCACTGATTCGGGTGACATCGATGTTCGTTTTTGCGATATTGAATAGAAAATGTTTTGGTTAGATCTTAATACCATAAACAATATAATTACCAAAAGTACAACGCCCGTTTTATCTTCAATCCAATTCACTTGTATTAAACTCCCAGGAGGTAGCCCATTTAATCGAAATGCTCTTACAGTATTCTGCCAATCAAAAGTCGTCTCGTTCCAATCATCTCCTTTTACAACTGGCCATTCAACAAACTGTTCCATAAATTCTACTATCGGTTTTATTCCATCCTTTATTATTCTATCTATAAAAATAAAAAAAACTTGGTAACAATTTCAAAAATTTTTTTTTAATTTAAAAAAACAAAAAAAAAACAATTTACCTTGATCTATGCAGAATGTATAAAGCATTTTTGGAAAAGCAATAAAACGTGGCTCAGGATATCTAACCTTATCCGTTAGCATAATTTTAACGACATCATTAAGCTTGTTTGATTGATCCATTAATACAGTTTTATCACGTGTATATTCATCTGTTATATAAGCTCCGCATGTAAACTCATAAAAGTCTTTGCATGGATCTACGCCACGGTTAATCATGCCAAGAACTTTAGATGCCTTATGAACACATTTGGAACCCTTGCAAATTGTACCTAAAATAAATATTAATAAAATAATTTAAACCATTCTAAAACGTGTAATAAAATTTTTTTTTGTACCAAATCCAATTTCATACATAATAATCACTACTATTAGAGTGATCGTCAAGAGTGTTATCAAGGAAAGGCAAATGACGGTACATACTTTATCAGCTATTGTTCTTCTATCCCAACAGCTAAGATCACAACAACTGAAACAAAAAAAATAATTAATATTTTAATTTAATTATTATATAATGTAAATTCACTTCTTCATTTTGCAAAATACTAACGCGACGCTTTATACAAAACTACAAAATTTTCTAGCCAAAGAATTTGACAAATTGATATTTTTTTTCAAATGCAATTATAGAGACGTACTTAAATGCCTACTGATTAAGAAACTTATATTTCTGCACAGTTATAATAACGATTATGAATAGAAGACTGCTTGATCAAGGATAAGACAACATTTTTAACCTTGGTCTGCCTAATAAAGTAGTCTTATTTAATTGACCAATAACTTCATTAACATTGTATGTAGTTCTTAAATCTTTTCTTGATCATAACAAGGCTTTTCTTAAGGGTCTGATATTAGTAGCCCTTGCCTTGTCTTTGGCCTAGTAGGCCACCTTATTTAGTCTGACTTACCTTACCAATGTTGTCGTTTTCGGCAGCCTAGAAGATTATTCAGATATTATCCAATAGGTCCTGAGTTCACGGGTCTGTCTCAAACACAAGGTTCTTTGCATTTTCAAAGTAATATATGTAAAGTATATGAAAAGGGCAAGATGGAAAAATTAGAAACCCTGCATAGCGAGGAAGAAATAAGGCAGTTTTACAACAAAATAAGAGAGAATAGAAAAGAGCTTAAACCTAAGAAATCAGCTTACAAAGTCACGCAGGGAAATATTTTAAGCGAGACAGGGCAAGTACTTAAACGATCGGAAGAACATTTCAGTAAACTCTTGGATCTAGATGAAGAAGGACACGTAATGTGAATGCCTCAACAAGCACCTACAAAAATCCTGTTCCTCCAAACGCCTGAGGAAATAGGGGCACAAGGAAGACCTAGGAAAAGATATAAAGGCGACATAGAAATAAACCTACGCACAATTGGGACTACCAACTGGAAGAATAAGAAGCAACTGTTGTGCCAACCCTTCCAGATTAAGGCTTTTGATATAACCTAAAATGGATTTGAAACTCATATTCCAAATCTCCCTGGGAGCAGCATGGAAGCCGCGATGAAGGAGACTCAATCTCCTCCTCGCTGTAGCGTCACAGTCGGACAGCAAATACTCCGCAGTTTCGGGAGCTACATGATAATTAAACGAACAGTGGCCCGTCAGGAGCTCTGTTATTATTTTTAGCTCACACCTATTGAAATTTAAAAGTTTGTCCGCTTTACCTTTGTCAATTTGAATGAATCTTTTAGCTTGTCGAGCGCCTTGAGTCCTTGTTTAGCTATAATTAAACAGCTGGTCGCCCCAATTCCTGATGGTCGATCTTACGTGCGTCATCCGGAATCCACATCAGCGTAACATTGTTGTGCTTGGTGAGGGATTTCAGAGATAGGAGACAATTCAGGATAGTCTTTGATGACATCCTGTGGGATTTAATGACCAACAGGGCAGCTTGACTATCCGAGAATATGACAATGTTAGAGCTATTTGGAGCTCTGTAAATCAGATCAGTCTGGGCACAATTCTGGATACCTCAGATTCAAGGCGTTAGACCAAAACGGTCTTCTGGCGATCTCCTTGGGTGTTTAACCGGGTATCTCAACCAAGCATCCATTGCTTTGGTGAGCATGGTTTGGTTGATCTAGATATTTCAAAGGCATTTGACAGAGTATGGCACCCTGCTCTGTAGACTAAACTCTAAACTATTGGTATAAACTTAGTTCGCGCTTTCTCTGTTTTCTGATCAGTGCCGCTTCAAGGCTGCATCAGAACCTAATTTTCGAGCAGCGGCAGCAGAAGCACTACAGGCAGCATGCTGCCTTTTAAATCAGAATTAGCAGCAGCAGACTTTATTTGGCAGTTGCCTATACAGTTTCCAGACTTTAAAATGTCAAAAAATGCTGCCGTCTGACGCAAGCAGCAGAATTAGGATTAGAGATGAAAAAGCAGCAGCAGCAACTCTTCGGATCTATTATTTATTCTACTATCGTCCCTATCTGCAAGAGACTTATCTCAACTAATCAACATGGTTTTCTTGCAGCTCGTTCCACTACTACTAATCTATTTGAGTTGTCTTCTCACACAGTTCGAGGCTTTGTTACCGGCTGTCAAACCGACTGTAGCAAGGGTTTAACAAGCTCTCTCACTCCATTATAGTTCTCAAACTGAAAAAATTTGGCTTTCCGTATGCCGTTGTGGTACGGTTCCAGTCGAACTTAGCCCTAGGACCTATCAGGTTCTATTCCGCGGAGCCAAGTCTAGAAACATTGAAGCGTCCTCTGGTGTCGCGCAAGGCAGTCACCTTGGTCCTCTTCTTTTTATTTTATCAATTGACATTGTTGCCTTGTTAAAGAGCTGCAACATTTTCTTAACATAGTCTCCTGCGTTAACTCTGTGATCGATCTGGGGGCAGGTTTGAAAGTAAGATGGATTTTTCCACCCACATAAATTATATTTCCTCCAAGGAGATTTTAGTCCTGGGATTTATAAAAAGGTGATCCAAGGAATTCAAAAACCCCCCCATCACTAAGCATTTGTACATGTTCTTTGTTAGGCCTTGACTCGAATACGCCTCCCAGGTATGGTCTCCTTACTACTCCTCCCAATTTGGAAGAGTCGAATCGGTTCAAAGGAAGTTTGTCCGAATCGTACTCAGTCACCTCCCTTGGGATGACCCACTAAGCCTTATGAGAACAGGCTTACATTGCTCAACCCTCTCCATAAGCGTCGTGAGGTTGCTGACGTTATATTCGTTCATCGGCTACTGAATGGCAAGCTAGACTCAGGGTTGTTACGAAGCCATACGGCATTTAGAGTGAGTAATTACAACTTGAGGGGTGTACCTCTCTTGCATACTAACTCCTCTAACACCAATTATGGCAAGTACGAACCTGGGGCCGTATTTGGTTTCTCGAGTCGATGGATCGACTCGACAAAAAAAGCTTCTCGATTTTCTCCAAGTTTCATATTTAGCATTACGACCAAATCGACAGATAAGCGCTGCCATAGAAAACCATCAAATTGTGTCATATTACTCCAAGTATAGCAAACCACGTATATTTAATTAAAAAGAAACTGTTACAAGTTGATTGTATCCATAAATTGAGCCTTTTAATAAACGTCAAACGTCTTTATCGACACGTAAAGAGACGATAAGGTTGTCGATATCGTGTTGCTCAATGCCAATTTTTATTTATCGACAGGAATCGATATCGACTCGAGAAACCAAATACGGCCCCTGTTAATCGCATGCTTATTAACGTGAATAAAAATATGAGTGTTTCTACATTGTTTACAAGTGAAGTGGTCCTCAAAAAGATCTTTTTAATGTGGCATGACTCCATGGTGTGCCCCACTCCTTCTTTGTTCGAGTGTTTTGTATTTCTTTGTTATTTTATGTTTGCATGCCTTAGCTGAGCCACGGGACAGTGGTAAATGTTTCTCAGCCCAGCTGAGCAGTGCGCCTTCTGTGTTAAAAGGGTAACTTTATTACTATTATTATCAACACCTCAACTATTTCGCTCCATATCGCCGAGTTGAAAGCATTTTTTACGTCAAGGGTTATCAATGCGCAGCAGTGATTTTTCCCTATGGCGGCTTTTGCCATGCTCACCACCATGTTAACTGCATCAGTCGTTGACCTTGTCTTTCCGACAGGCATCCTTTCCGGAATTTTCTATTTTCTGTTACAGATCACGCGCTCGAAAAGTTTGCCTATGCAACTAAGGAGACATATCGGTCTACAGGACCATGGGTCCCTTAAAGGCTTGTTCGGGTTCGGTAGGAGCACGAGTTTCTGCTATTTCCATCGCTCTGGGAAAATCCCCTTTCTCAGGTACTCGGTGAAGACTTCAGCGAACATGTTTGGCGCTATCAGCGCTTCGCTGATGACAACACTTTACGTTACTGCGCCTTCGGTAATCCAAGACAAGCGCTTGTCCCCTTAATCGTAGACTTATGTCCAAATTATTCAACAGACATTGAGGGGGTAAAAATCGAGTCGATTTCGATGCTTCCAAAACGAAGTACTGCCGTATTTCCATTAAAACCTGCAATTATCGCTCCATCCGTGTCAGTGGATGGTTTAGACCTAATTGCTGACCAATCTCTTAACATCTTAGGCGTGTCATTAGCTATAGACCTGCGATGGAATGCCATTCCAAATCGCCAAACGAGCATCTTAGTGCCTTTCTTAAGAGGTCCGACATGACAAACTGGTGGTACAAAGAGAGATTAGATCTGTCACATTAAAAAAAAAATTATATAAAACAATTTTCTATATAAAAATATTAAATATATTTTAGACCATATTATCATCATCATCATCCTCCATTTCACAATCATCTTCCTCTTCACTAGTTTCATCTGGATCATTTAACTGTGTTTCGCATTTAGGACATGCGCAGATAAATAAATAATTTTCTCTTAAATCCTTAAATAAAAATTAAATTAAATAGATGAAAGTAGAAATGTGAAAACATTATGTCTTAACTTACTTTTTGTCTTGAATGTCTACTCCTTTCCAATTGGCAATCATCTAAATACGACATACAAATTTCCTGTCCCGGTTCGATATCAGATACTGCCTTTAGCACTAAAATATCATTAGAATATGGGAAACTAGATTGCGCATTTGGCAAACAACTATGATTGATTTTGCTTTGTAATTGATAAAGTCCAGAACCTTCATTATTTAAAAAATCCCCAGCGACTGTAAATATTAACAAATGTAAATTTTTTAAACGCTTTAATTTAGTTTTTCTAGTCGGGTTATTAATTATACTTACATTCATGTACTTTATGATATAGTTCATCGATAAAATTATCTAGTCGCAATTTTTCCTCTGGTGGAAGATCTAAATCAGAAACTTTTCTTACCCATTCAGCAAATGGACTTGTCGCTACTCCTTGACTGTTTGTGCTTATTAAAGCAATCAAGGTTTTAAACGCATCAGGATTTGTAAACTATGTAAAAAAAAAGTTAATATAAAATCGTAAAGATAGTAATAGAACTAACAGCCGCAAAATCCTCAGCACTAAATGCATTAACAAATGATTGAAATAATGCATTAAGTTGTTCTTCAAAATTCGTGCCTAGGATTTTATGAAATATCATAAGTTCTTCATTAACTACTGTACTTTGAAAAGATTTTAGCAATTGTAAAAATTCTTCCTTATTTCGACTTTGTTTGTACATTGCTAAAATTCGTACTATTAACATTATAGTACCACTTTCAGGAGGATAATGCATTTTTCTAATGAAACGAAAAAAACAAAATTAATAATAAATATAGACTTAAAACTAAACAAAACCAAAAAGAAACTTACTTCCATGTTTCATTCAGAACATTAATAGGATGTGTATCATCAGATTTAAAGGCCCCCATACAAGCAACAGTATGATGTTTTCCTAATGCTTCGATGCGACATTCTTCAGAACAGTACCTTGTCCCGCATTGTGGACAAGCTTTGAACTGCTGAACCCATTCTTTTGTGGGACAATACTCTGGGAATGGCAGCGATATTGTTGGATCATTTGCTAAACGTCGAACATTTTCTTCAGCCGTTTCTAGTGGTCGCATACAGTGATCACATGCTGCATAGCCGTACATAGCATTCCATGAAAATTGACAAGATACAAGTGGTTCTTCTTCAAATATTGTATCTCCAGATTTGAAATGTTTTGTAGCTACTAATGACCTGCCCTGAGACGTATCGAAAATTAAACATATTAAAAAAAACGTTTTATGTTAAAAAATTTGTTAGAAATTGAAACATTTAAAATCTGAATTTTTTCGATAAAACTGAACAACAAAATTTCTTAGACGAAATATAAAAGAATAGTAGGACGGAAGGGAAGAAGATCTATTGGGTGAGATAGCGAGGGAGGCTCAACCTCCGCTGGAAGGATGGCGTAGACCAGGACGTCCAAAGTTTAGGGATGCCAAACGGGATGAAATCGGCTCAAAATCAGGACCGGGGGAAAAGAAAGTTGCGAGAGGCCAGGGACAAGCAAAACAGTCCGAACGTAGTCATATTTGTTGGCATGGAATACACCGTGATTTTATTTGTCAACCCTATGGATCCTAATAATCAAAACTATCAATTCATCTCTGTTTATTCATTCCAAGAATATAAGATACTAATAGTTCTTAAATTCATGGATGGATGTTGTTTAAAGTGAGGAACATTACTGCAACGAGATCTGCTGGTGCAATCAACGATATTATTCCGTTTCATCTCCGAAAATAAACAGCTTTCTCATTCATATATTAGCTCGAGAATATCGTTTGTCTACTACTGACCAAACTGAAACAATCGCGTGCATCAGGAAAGAATTCCTGAAACAATTTACGAAAGCCATTCTTCGGAAGAAGTTCATCTGATGTAAATCCTATTTTATCAGCAGCTTTACTAAGTTTACCCCGATGCAGAAGACATTTGACTCAGTAAATGGTAGTAGAAACGGAGTGTATAATAAAATAAAACAATGTTGCACGTGCAAATTATTAAATTAATGGACTTAGATCTACATCAGAAACAGGAAAGGATGCATGAATAGACTCTGGCTTTGTAAAGCTGACGCAGACCGCGCACCGCGGGAAGAGTGTCGTCCGTGAAGGCACAGGAAAGTCTGTAGCGCTCGTAGGATCCGCCGCGAGTCGGCGCGATTTATCACGCACGGCCGACGTCCACGGACGACCTCGGACCGTATCGGTCTGTGTGGGTCTTGAGATTCGAAGCCATTGTGCAAAGTGAAAGGGAGCGTACCGCTGCAGCATGCATCGCACTTTTTCGATAATGGTACGATTCATCCTTTCTTCTTCTCGTGTGTGGTAATCCACAAAATCGCGCAGCGTGGGAAGCCAGCTTAAAACGTAGACATGGAGTTTAGACAAGGAGATGCATTAGCACCGATACTATTGAATGGAGCATTGAAGATAGCCATACGAAAAAGTAGTATTAATACAGTAGGGTATATATTGCGACACCACTCAAACTATTAACCCAGTTCGTTACTCCAGAAAAAGATGATAATCCAACACCGTGTTAAAATTGAAATGAATCAAGCATATTGACTCAAAACGTGGATAAAGTAATAAAACTATTTTGTTACTGAAATCCTCAAGACATTTTACTGAAATATCACCATTATCTAGGAAATAGTAGATTAACGCAAATACGACTAACTGAGGAACAAATAAAGTTAGTAAAGAAGAGCTCATATGACCTTGACAAAAATGCGGAAACACATAAAAATAATCGACGTCATTTTAAATGTACAAAATATAGGAAAGAAGTTGTATATTAATACTGTTGGCATTTTTAAATAAAAAGAAAGTACATTCGCGCTTGCATTATTTCTATCTCTCTAGAAACATTAATTTATTTTTAACTTTGAAACGTTCTTCCAGACTATTACGGAATCATTTCCGGTCTTTGTAGTCGTATGCTTGAGCCCCGAAAATGAAATCATTTACCAAAGAGTAGAGTAACATAAGTGCAGATCATGTTATCCAACTGATATTCTGAGTATATAAAGATGTATATAAAAAGTTCTGTAAGTTCTTTTAAGTAATCCTTGTTAACATATATCGGAGGAAGGATGTATATTACACTAACTTACTCCGTCCTAATTGGAGCAATATTTAACTTCGCAGAAAATATATTTAATTTAAATTTAATAGAGCGTTATGTACCTATAAAATGAAAACAAAAACTTAAGTGTGTCTAGCCTAAACATGCATCAAGGATTTCTGCTAGAATTTTTAAGGTTCAGTTCAGTTAGATTTTAAGGTGGGACGGAAGTAGGTTGATGTGATTTAAATATGATATGTATGATATGGTAATAAAATACCTTCCCAGGCAGAACGACCATTTCGAAACCATTCATGCTTTTTAAATTTACACAAACTTTAAGCACGTGTTTTTAAAAGAAATTTACAATAAAAGTCCGCAGGCACTCGATCGTATCGCCTTTGACATTTCTGTTTTATGTTTCTTTACTTTAGGATCTTCTTCTTTTTATAAGGGTACAATGTACCTAAGTGTATATCAACCTAGAAAATTTTAAGAAAATGCCTTAAATTTGAACTTAGAAGAATGTGAAAGTAATTTAAACTTAATTTTTTACTTTAATATTTAATACAGTACCATTTTACCCCAATTTATAAATAATATCCGATTTGGATTTGTTTGAAATTTTCAGACTTTGCCCGAAAAAAATATCCCAAAAACTTCCCTTTATTTTGACAGCACGTCAAAGCAACTGGCTAATTTGCCTAGTATAGCAAAAATTTCTGTCCTCTTTGTTAAAAATTTACGAAAATAAGAAGTGTTTATTTTAATTAAATAACGCAATTTATAGTTAAATCAATAATAACTATTACTCGAAAAGGAATTCTATTTTCATCTTTATTCTCCCGATAAATATGACAGAATGGAACTGGAAGACAGTTTGTCCATTACTTTTGGTTATCTCGGGAGCAGCAAATATTTTATTAATTAAGTAATGTTTTCTCTTATATTTGTAATTATTTAAGATATTAAGCAATATATTTTTAGATGGGCCGATCAAATGAAATCAGAAGGAAGCGATGGAGTTACTAGATCCTTTGAGCATCCATTCCTTCAAACGAGTGTCATGTTCTTTGGAGAATTTTTATGTTTTCTTGTGTTTAAAGTAATGTTTACTTACTTCAAATATAAAAATGTAAGTACAAGCTTATGCAGTATGTTTCTTTTAAAAGATTTACACAGATTTTAAATAACTGGGGTAAGAAAATATTGTCATGTTTATTGTAATTGCGCAATTTATTTTAATCCATTGCTGATGTAAGCTCTTAAATGGCGGGGAAGGGATTCTTTCCAGATTATAAGTGCAAGCTGTGCATTTTGTTTAGCTGTATTCAATAATTATTATCAGTAATTGTTTAAAGTCAATAATTTATATAAATTTAATGCGAGTAAAGCTTATTCTGTGTGGACTACGACTCGTTACTTTATTATACCATGGCAACGCCAATATTTAATTCAAACAAACCAATAATTTACGCTGAGCTCGGTGAATTTTAAGACATCACAAAATTTCACGATCAAAGCTCGGAATTTGTGGGAATATTCCCAGAAATAACTCACATTTTTATCATTGTGGTCATGTTAATTTTCAGATGAATATATTTTCAAGAGCAATAAATATTAATGGACATACTTGTTTGCAGGTTTTCAAGGGTGGGCTATAGTATGCTTATACGTTTTTAACTTGAATCTCAAGATTTTGGGAAAATGTTATTTAGAACAGTGCAATGCTATGATGCAGCTTTTACTTAGCTTATAGCAAGAGCAGATAAGTGATTCAATAGAATTTGTCTTCTTTTATGTTGAAACCCGATAAGCAAGGCGGCAACTAAACAAGATGATTCTTTTGTCGGCGGGACTCCCCACTAATTACACTTTTTTCACGGAACGCTTTCAGTCAAATATATGAGTCCAGTCCGTCTCGAGAACGCGTTTAATACTTTAAAGTATTTTTATTTCTTATTATTGGATTTTTTTCGTTTTTATTCTATTAATATTGTTATTAACATTGAGATAATAAAACAAACTAAAAAATGCAAGCCCAATCGAGTTAGTTTGCTACGCTGATTTGTCGAGATTGTTACTGGATCTTCCCTTGCTCTTCGCGCTTCCAGAAAACTGGCGAAATAAGCAATTTTCACTGGGCCTCTACTTTAAAGGCGTAGAGAAGAACCATAAAGGAACAACTATTCGCTCATTTATAATTACAATCAATGAATGCCACTTTGATTCTTGTCGTGGTTAAATGCTATTAGCGATTTCGTTGTTCCACAATAAGTTTCTAAAGAAGAAGGTGCTTAAAGTCGAGTCGTGTGGCGTGACAAGTCGTTTGAGTTGGGAAAAGTGACATTTCAGTCGAATAACGGCTTTCAGCACAGAGGCCTATACTCAACTTAGCATTTCCACTCTCTGAAAATCGTAATTCGATTGAAACGTCATTTTCTTCAACTCAAACGACTTGTTACGCCGCACGACTCGACTTTCAGCAAAGGAGCCTATGATTTATATTGAAGGCCCTCTTCGGCGATTCGATGTTTTGTTGGATCGCTTACTCTCAATCGCCGCCAATATTATTAAGCAGCAAGATAGGGCTCTGGCACTGTTTTCATAGGTCTAGAGCCGGTTATTGGTACTTCATCTGTTTGGTATAAGGGCCCCTAGACGATGGGACTCGGATGAAATAATTTGAATACTGGAGGTCTACACCTGGTTCGCAAGGCGGCCAGAGAATTACTGGAGGGCAGCAGTAAAGATGTCCGGCTACTAGTTCCCTGCAGAGTCTTCTTCGAGAACGAATCTGATGTGTACGTTCTCTATCGTTGTGCTGCGACATCAAGAAGCAAGATCTCCTTGTTCAGCGTTTGACCAACAAGTCTAAATGACAAATCTCTGAATAGTCTGCTTGCTCTACAAATAATATAGGGACTGAAAAGAATATAATAGGTTCGAATGGCAGCTGCGTTACTTCTTGGGCACGATACCTCACCAAAAGAAAGAAAGGGGAAAAAGTAGCGGTGAGATCAACGTCTTATACAAAATATCTTGGTTGTCAGGGCTAGATATTTAGATTTGAAGAGCCATGCTAAACTCTGATAAGCTTTATTGGGTTCAAATATTTCTGGAGCCTATTCCAGAATCATGCTCCTCTATTGATTGTGGGACTAATCTGAGATCATTGTAAAGACTATGTACTTTGTTTTGCTCTCATTAATGTGCAGCACTAATTTTGATGCCTCGTCCGGGTTAAAGCGTCCTATGCAGTTCTTGGTGCTCTATCTGTTAAGTCGAAGTCGCCTGTGTAAACCGCATTTGGGTGGATCTCTACACTTGCAATTGAATTGATTTACTTTTTTTCAGGAAGGAAGAGAAGATACAAGCATCCTGACAGCTGGAGGAAGAGAGTTCTCGACTACAGTTTTCCTCATTCCTACAGTTTGTGATGTGATTTCTTCTGCGATGCTCTTCATCGGCCTGTACTTAACATATGCATCAAGTTGTCAAATGCTTCGAGGTAACTGAAATCGTTAAATCCCAGATCCTTTTGATTAATAACATCATTTTTAATGCAGCTGTTCTAATAATATTCACGGGAATATTTGGTGTTCATTATCTCAATCAATCTATTAAAACCTACCAATGGATTGGAATGCTTGTGATATCCCTTGGAGCCATTATAATCATTGCTTCGGATGTTCAAAAAATACACGTGAACAATGGCAATTTAGTTGACGCGAATGCAGTTTTAACTGGAGATTTACTAATAATTTGTTCACAAATATTTCAATCTGTTCAACTTGTCTACGAGGAGAAATATATAAAAATTCATGATATTCCGCCACTACAAGCTGTCGGATGGCAGGGAATGTACGGATTTATAATGTCAGCCCTATTAATAATACCATTAAATTTCCTAAAAGTTGAACCACCTTTTGACAATAACGCTCGCGAAGTAGCCGAAGATTTACCAGATGCTCTTGTGCAGTTATCAAATAATGTCTTACTAATAGTTGCTCATTGCTTATTCATTTTCTCAGTTGCTATTTATAATTTTGCAAAGATTAGCATTCTCAAAGAAACATCGGCCTGTAATATGGCGTTATTAGATAATATGCGTATTATTATGATTTGGTTAAATGCATTAGCATTTGAGTGGCAAACGTTTCATGTACTAGAAATATTTGGATTCGCTGTCTTCTTGAGTGGAGCTTTTATTTATCGAAATGTAGTTTTTACACAAATATACAGGTTTATATTAGGAAGGATTGCTCGCAGACGCTATGGTGAATTAGATCCGGAAGTTACGATACAGCAGGCAGATGCAACATAAGGAAGATACTCATAGTGATATACGGGAAAATTAAATTTTTCTTTGACTGAAATTGTTGGTTTTGTAATAATTGTAAAATAAGTAAATATTAATGATTATTTTAAGTTTATAACATATTCCTTAATATAGTGTTATGTACTGCGATTAATTTTATAATGAATAATTAAAAAGTGTAATTGTTTTAAAAATAATAAAAATGGATTTGTTATTTGTCTTGATTTACTTGAAATATATTTATAATTTTAGTCAGATGGCTCGTCTACCATTCCTAGTAGTAGAGAGTATATCGTTGATTTACAAGCAAAATTCACTAAGTACAATTTTCCCAGTTTTTGGGTTTTTATACTAAAGTAAGTCTTATAATGCCAACTTTATGCTGGCAAAACCTTAAAAGTCGGAAACTGATATTAGTAAGGTTTTTAGGCGCACATTTATTGCACTAAGTCAATCGTGCTATTATAATATTCAATCAAAAATCCCTAAGTTGACTTTCTAAAAATCCAGTATTGGAATTAAATAATTATTTCAATTCTTTTGTAAACTAAACTAAGAAGTCTAGAAAACAATGTATACTGAGCCGATTAATATTAAATACAATTCCCAAATTTTCAGAGCCACACACTTCTTAAATATCGATTTACTAAAAACTATGTTTTTTGACTTAGTGATTTCTGCTTTTAAACCGACGATATTGCCGGGTAAGGTTTATTGTGTGTCCCGGTGTAGTATTATTCTCAGGTCATATTAGGGCTTTTGAAAGAGCCATACTAGGCCTGGGATCGAGTTTCGAATGCCTTGGCGTTATTGATTTCAATGCATCTTTTCGTCTGGCATCCAGGTCCGGGAGCCAATGATCGATTTTTGTCAGTCATTTCATTTCGGCTGAAAGCATCGTGAACCATTGGTGGGCCGGGCAACGGCAGCCCGCCAAATACGTAACATCGTCAGCTGATGTATTACATTAGTACAATTCTGCCGTGCAAAGGACAAATGGCCTATATGCATTATAGGTCAAAATGGCTTTGTATGCATTTTTTGATATAAAATATTCATATTTATCCTTAAAAAAATTTCAGACTGATTGTACTTTTTAATTAAAAGTTATCACTTTGAACATTTACTTTATTTGCTTCGGTTTCATGTATTTTGAAAACTTTGATCGTTTTTTTTTCTCGAAGAGCTTTTTGCAGATATAGGTCTTTTCCCCTTTGCACGGCAGAATTGTGCCGACAGGATTTCCCTGGATGTACGGCCGGCTGACGATTGTTTTTATTCAAAGAAATATGTCAACTCTCATCTGATCAATTTTCAGCCGGAATGAAATCACTGAAACCATTCTTTTTTTACGCGTTTGGGGGGCTGTCGTTGCCACCGGTGCGCCAGCTGACGTTCACGATGCTTTAAGGGGCCTATCCACTAGCGAGCATGCATGAACGAGCTTTTAGATGAACGGGGTAGTGGAGATGAGGCCCCCCGTTTATCTAAAAGCTCGTTCTTGCATGTCATGCATGCTCACTAGTGGATAGACCCCTTTATAGTACACCTGAATTGAGCGTTCCACAAAGTAATTTGGTCTGGCGAGTTCACAAATGTTTGACAAAACATTCGTCAAACATTTGGTGAAGTTTTTGCGAGAAAAATGTTTTCCGAAATGTTTATTTCCTGTGTCTGTTCCTTAGGAAAAATAGACTTTATTTGCCACAATTTTCTTTGATCTCTCACTTCAGAAGCCACTGCTATTGAAAATCCCCCTTCGTTAAGATGTTTGCCAGTGTCTTCTAGAGTTGAGTTGGACTTACAGGGGCAGTAGATTTGTCCCTTGCACGATGGTAAATTGTACTGAGGCCTCAATTTTTTCAAATGTCCCTGTTCAAAACTTCGAATAGAGAAGATAAGGAACCGAAAATAGCGTACATGTATACGGATTGGAGGGAAGCACTTAAATTAAAGAACCTCTCGCTCTAAAAGAAAAGAAACAACCGTATGTTCATAGGTTTCATGCAGTTCCCGGACAGAGGCGTACCGAAATTCGTTCGCGTTTGCTCCAAACATTTTCAGCCAAGTGATGTGTTCTCTTTTGGATGGTTGCTGAGAAACGCAATCCCCTCCCGGTTTTTGACTAAATGTGATACCGCCACTGTCCGGGAACTGCACAACTACTATGGGAGTGCTGTGAATATGTGTTGCCGAAATGCTTCCCCGATTTTAATTAATTGCGCTTCCTTCTCTTCTCTATTCTAAGGTTCAAAAATAATTTCCTACTGGTATATGAGCGAGATAAACGAGGAGAGGTGTGATTGTGGGACATGGATTTCTTCTTTCTTACTTCTTTTGGGGTAGTAAAATTCAATTTGAAAAGAGGGGCGGTGGACTGTAAATACGTAGTATTCGGTTTCTTCTCTCTTACTACTTTTGACGCAGTAAAATATCCAATTTGAAATGAGGCGAGGTGGCATTGTAAATTTCAGAAGACAGGGCAGGAAAGAAGATCTTCACTGGCATCATCGAAGGAGAAAGACCCGTAGGCAGGCCGAGGAAAAGATGGAAGGATGCGGCTGTAGCAGATGCGGAGACATACTCCACATATGAGAGGAGCCAAGGTTTGAGTTGGCCTGTAGCGCCATTGGAAGAAGGAAATAATCAAAAACGCCCGAAAATGTGCAATGACACTATCACCCTCATTATACACACCGACATCGACAGCGACAGCCTTCGACACTTGAAATCGACACTACATTTTTTGGTATTTCCTTCATCTGTCCATGTCGATGAATTTCCCTTTAGGAAAATTTTAAAATTTGAGATAATAATATTGTTTATTATATGAAATCTGCATGTTTTTGTGTCCCGAATTTATCGACATGTCGATGTACGTAATGAGGGTGTATGCTTCAGCTGAAAACCCTGTACAAACACGTAATCGAAGCCAAGATTATCACATGCGTCTATCAAGGAGAAGTCGTCTTTTTTCATCGAACTCCTCTGATAACTTATCTCTACCACTTTGAGTGCAACTGCCTGCGAAGGTTTGCTATGACATGATCATAAATAAGACAGGGATAGAGATTGAAAGTGGCTGCGGTGGATCGGTAGAGTGACGGTTTCTCACATGGCCAGTTATATATGACGCGTTCCAGTGTCAGATCGGTCGACTTGGCTTTCCTCCAGCTAAAGAGAAAAACAAACGATGTAAAAAGGGATGTCCTGAAAAATTGATGTCTCGAAGACCAAAGAAGGACAAAAGGTACCAATAATGTGTTTCTAAGCGAACGGAGTAACAGTCAGCTTGTGGTATCTTATCATTTTTTATTCTACAGTAAACGAATGCCCGATCATATATGCTTTTTTTAATACCCTGCAATTCCATATAGAGCTTTCTTCTGAGTAATTCTTTTAAAGTCAGCTAATATTTCCGTTGGATTAGTTTGTGCATATTACCCGAATCACACAAGAAAGTTATTATAAGACTGCTTAAAGAATCAAAATTTAGCATATAATTGGCGCTAAAAAATGTTGACTCATTATCTTATCTTTATAATAATAAAATGATATGGTTAGAGATAATTTAATTTCTGCTATAACTCTGTGACCCTAGTTGAATATATTTTTCTGCAATTCAGTCTTGTTATCCGTGATCCGCGAATATGGCGTTAACAGAAATCTTAAGTAGCAAATGCTTTGGTGGTTATCAAAAAATATTTTCATTCCCTTCAAGTGAATTACAATGTGAAACGAAATTTACAATATATTTACCACCAGCGGCAGAAAAATCTAAAGTTCCAGTACTTTATTTTCTTGGTGGCATGGCAAATAATGAAGAGGACTTTATTCATAAATCTGGTGCACAACGATATGCTGCCGAGCATGGAATATGCCTAGTTTCGCCAGATACTTCACCGAGAAATGTCGATATACCAGGGCAAGATGAAGTTCGTGAAATTGGATATGGAGCCGGGTTTTATCTTGATGCTACCGAAAGTCCATGGTGTAAACATTATAAAATGTTTAGTTATGTTACTTCAGAGTTGATTAAAGTTGTAAATAAAAACTTTCCCGTAATCCCAAATAAACAAAGTATATCTGGCCGCAGTATGGGTGGACATGGATCTTTGATATGTGCATTAAAAAATCCTGGACTTTATTGTTCTGTTTCATCAATAGCACCAACTGCAAATATAATGCAAGTGCCTATTATACAAAAATTATTATCTACATATTTAGGCAATAATAAAGAGAGTTGGCGTGAATGGGATGCTACTGAACTTGTAACGGCTTACAAGAGTGTACCTGTTGAAATTTTTATTGATCAGGTAAGCGGAAGACAAATGTGTTTAAATTATTTTTATTTGTATTATTTGTTTTGAAAAGGGAACCGATGATGACTATTATAAAAAGAAAGTCCTTCTCCCAGAGAATTTTGTAAAAGCTGCAGTAAACAATGATCGCGTTAAATGTATTTACAAGACGAGAGATGGATATGATCATAGCTATTTTTATGCAGCGACTGTAATGGAAGAACACATTAAATATCATTGCAAGTATTTAAAATGTTAAAATTACAGTTTTTTAGATGTTAAATGATTTTTCCATAAAATGTAACAGAAATGTTTTATTAAATCCTACAATTTTGAATTATTGCTTAGTTTTGATGTTTAAATTGAACTCGTATACAACCAAGCTTTGGAATCATCCTTGTACTATCATTCCGTGCTATCATTGACGCCAGGATGCACAATGTCCACAATATTGCCGTGCAGGTAAGAGAGTGTTAATTTAAGCAGAACAGTCGCTACGGTAATAGCGTTAAAATATTGTCAGGATTGCGATATTGCTACAATGGTTCAATAAGTCAATTTGAATTTGATAGCGCGATTTATGTCGAGTCATGCTAAGGTGGTTTTTGAGGCAAGATAAACGAGTTGTATTTGAGGCGGGGGAGAATGTAGGATTTGCGAACAGTAGCGCGGACTGCTGGCTGAAGGAGAAACTTGCATCTCTTAAGAAACCCTAGGAATTGTCATGCCTGTTAGGGAATATGTGGTCATCCCATCGCAGATCCTCGGTTAAAGTTATACCTAGGGTGTAAGGAGATGGGTCACCCGTTAAATTCAGATCCTCCATTGAGATTTAAGTGAGGCCGGCGCAGATTTCTTTAGAAATGAGACAGTCGGCGGTGTTCCACAATTCGAGTGGAATGTAATCGAAATCGGAATTCAATTTCACTCGAATTAAAAATCGATGTTCTGAATTTCGAGTGAATTTCGTTTGTTCGAAAACAGAAATCTTTTTGACACTTCAAATTTATGTTTATTTTTATGTTAGTTTGTGTCCGAGTTCAAAAAAGTTAAAAAATGTTGAGCCCCAAAAAATGGATTTTGCGTTAATAGCGGCAGTAATTGAAGAAAGAGAGCTTCAAAGGAAGGAAAAAATTAAAAAAAGATTGTTAAGAGGGAATATTGTCGGAAGGACGATCGGGGTGTTGAAAAGCCGCTTTAAATGTTTAGCAAACAATCTTTACGATAAGCCTGAAAAAGTTGTAAAAGTAATAAACATTTGTGTTGCACTTCATAATATCTGCAGGCATTTTAAATTAGATTATGAAGTAACACCTTGTTGATAGTGACAAGGGCTGACACGTGCTTGTCCGTATATTGTCGAAGGCGTAAAAGTATCGCACAGTATCAGAAAAGCGGCATTGGAAGGGATTAGAAGCACATCATTTATAAAGGAAAGAGCGTATTAAAGATTGACCCCTGGGAAGCTTTGGCAGACCTCGTGAAGGGTTTATGTCCCTTGTAGCATGTCTCCAGTTCCTAATGTTGAGCATTGTCTCTTCGTCAGCCGTCTATCCACCTCCTCCACGATCGGTGGTCTAATTTCGGCTCCCACACCACAAGCCGTTTTGGGATACGGTTGTATTCCATCCTGATTACTTGGTCGACTTGTCTTAGTCTGTTAATTTTTATAAAGGTTGAGACAGGTCGTCAAAAATTTCATTCAACTCGCTGTTATATCTTCTTCGCCATATACGATCCTCTCTTGTTGGGCCTATTATGTACTTGCGAATTTTTCTCTCAAACGTGTTGACTCGTTCCTCTATGTTCTAGGTCATAGTTCAAGCCTCGCTACTATAACACAGTAGTGGTCGTATTACTGTCTCATAGAGTGAGAGTTTGATGTTTCTGTGCAGGAAGCTTGAGTGCAGTATAAGCTTCTTTTGCTGCCAAAAAGGACATTTCTACGATGTTCATCTGCATATTCAAGTAATTCTTCAAAGTGTGATGATATTTGATGCACTTCTCTGGAATGACGTCTTCCTTTTCACCCATTATATCCATTGCAGGGCCAGTCCATCCTGGCGACTAAGGCCTTGTCGTACTTCGATCTCTTCTGTTACTGCATTTTGAAACTTTAATTTTGGCAGTAAGTTATTCGTTGCGCATTTCTTCAGTAAAACCAGCTTCCAGCTTTGAGGGGGCTCCTCTCTTTTTATAGAATCATATGGCTGTTGGAAGTATTTAAATATTTGGTATACATCTACATTCCTTTCGTAGGCTTTCTCCAGAATTTGCTTTGCTGCTGCTCCGATGTTGGCCTGTTTGTCCTAAAACTATATTTCCAGGCTTTCCGCTATAGGTTCTAATTTTTGATTTCAACTCAGCTGCGATTCCATTGACGCCTGCCGATTTGTTCTTTTTTTTCATTTTTACAGCTTCACGCGCCTCACCCAGTATCGGTGGTTCTATTGAAACATTATCTTAAGGAATTACAAATGTCTCCGTCAGTGGATCTTCGTTTATTATGAGGATCGGATTCAATAAGCTTTGAAAAATTCTCTCCGCCTTTCTTTTATCCTATGAGGGTCTACTAATAGGTTCCCATCTAGCTCTTTGCAGATGTCCGTACTTGGCTGAAACTTATCGCTTATCTGGCGTGTTCTTTTGTCGATTCTGCTCCCTTAATCTTTCGTAGAATATAAGGTGGAAAAAGTTGCACTCCAGCGGACTCTGTTTTGTGCGACACTTCTCAGCTCAGTCAGGAATCAACCTCCGCTAATAGGGTTCTCCTCTACGTTATACTATGTCTTCCAACTCCACGGGTTACTTGTGGATTTCAGTGATGGGTTTGTTTGGATAGATCTCGTTTTCCCGTCGTAAGGTGTGGCCAATACAATTCCATTTCCTTCGCCTGATTTCGTCATCTATCCTTTCTTGGCCGACAGGGCGCCATAGTTCTTCATTTGTAATTCTATTTTGCCAGCGGATGGTGAGAAATGTCACCTTTAAATATCAAATGAGAAAAATCTCACTTAGAAACATCAAGTGAAAACAATTGTCACTAAATTCGCCGTTTCTCGATATCAGTGACAACTGTAATTTGCCTTATATCACTGAAATGTTAATTTTTTAGAGAACTATGATAGCATTTTTGTCTCACTTCGCCATTTGTCACCATAAGTGATAACCAGAATAAGGGCCAAAATTCTTCTTCTTTCTGCACAGCTTGTCTGCAGTTCTTCTTTATAAAAGAAGAATATTATTAATGGTGTTCCTGTTTGATCGAGTAAAAAGATGACTTAAATCGAAATGACTGCATTTTTAAATCTATTCAATTTTTTCATTTGGCAGCAGCTTGTTTCAATTTTAATAAAAAAATGTGCTCGCTTCGCTGTTACAATACAGGCTACAAAGAAGTGTTAACATTAATACAAATTCAAAAGTTACTTCCAGTTGAGAATTAACAACATTATCAAAATTACTGAAGAGGAGTGTTTGCTATGTTTTGGTGAAGTGGGATAACGTTGTAAGCACTTTAGGAAATTATTAATATTACGTTAAACATCTTTTTTTTTATATATTTTACAGTTAAATTGTATTTTTCAGTCATCACAAAATAAACTATACACTTCCAACATGCTTTTTGCAGCAGTCTGTTATGACTTTGACAATTAACTATCTAATAAACATTCATACAACAATTATAGATTACATTGAATCGTTTGTTTTTATCTTTTTCTTAATTTTCATTTCATTTTTAATGGCGATTTAACACTATCAAGTACGATATATATATAATTATTACAAATTTATGTTCTCTTTATTTATTTTTTTTTTGTTCAAAACAATTGACTTTATGTTAACATGAAATAATCAGGTGAAATTATTCAATGTTTGATAGCTTTGCTTATGTTGTTTTTGTTTTTTTTTTAATTATGCATAGACCCTTAAGCGCGAAACACATTTAAACAAAACATTACAACTTTTCTACAAAATATTTTTTTTTTGTTGTTGCTGTTGCTTTTATTGTCATTACGTCGATAATAATATTAATAATAATTTAAATAAATTGTTATCATTACGATTTTTACACCATAAATAAATTATTATTATTAGTAGGGAGCTTAAAGCAGTTTTTATGAATATAGATTTAATGGAAGTACAAAAAAAAATATAAAATAATTTCTACGGATTTTTTTTTAATATTATCATTTAAAATAAGAAATACAATGAGTATTGTTTGTTTTTACAAACTGGAAGAATTTGTTTATTTAAACTAAAAAAAAAATAAAATAAAACGAATACTTTTAACGGTTCATCACAAATATATTCATGCTATTACTTCGTTTTTGTCTATGCATAAAAATCTCATTTCTGTTGTATTATAATAATAGTTATGTTCTAAACAATTAATTAGCTATGAATAATAACTGATTTATTTTGATATTAGCGCTTTTGTATTCTATATAAAAACTGCTTTCACTCTCTACTTATTCAAGAAAACATATTGAATTAATATCACCGGTTTTTTTTTGTAAAAGCATTCCTTCTCACTAAAGCCATTTATGTGTCTAATGATATTTTAGTTTTTCTTAATTCCCATTAGTCCCTCGGCGACGCCTAAGAAGTAGACCATCTGCGCAATACCAAATAGAGGTGCAATTACAATCATACGGCAGAGGCCACCCTTAAAGAATGCTGTAGGACCTTCATATCTTAATGTTTTTCTGTAAATTAATGATTTTAATTAGAATAAATTTTTAATTTTTTTTTAATAATATAAATTTACATAACACAGTCTGCAATTCCTTTAAATTCTTTTTCGCCTTCAGCTTTTTTCAAAGCTTGCAATCTTGTTTTAACTACATCAAATGGATTAACAGCAAGAGCTGCAGCTGAGCCAGCAGCACAGCCAGAAAGGAATGAGCACCTAGAAAATAATTGTTTTTTTGTTATTTAATTTCTTTAAAAAAAATAAAAAAAAAATACCAAAATACGGCTTCACCGGAACCATCTGCTTTCCTTGGTCCCAAGTCATTTAATGTAGCAAAAAGTGGGAAATAAACAATTGAGAATGAAACATCCCGTAGACCTGTAGCTCCAATGCCTTTATATAATCCAAAGATACCCTTTTCTTTAAGTAGCTGTAAGGCAATTTTAGTTGCTGTTGTTTTTGGAACAGTTTTTCCAGCCTCTTTAGCTTGTGCTGCAACACGTCCAGCGTCTTGCATTTGAATTTTTAATAACTCCATAGGAGTAGTAACAATAATTTGGAAAAGACCAGCTAAGCCACCAGCTGCCATTTGTCTAGTAATTGGTAGAGTTCCAGATGATGTTGTTAAATGATGGCGGAAGAAGTCATTTGCTGCTAATTTAATTGCCTTTTCAGGTGTAATAAGGAGAATATTTACAGCTGAACCACGATACATGCCGAAATAACCTTCAGCACGGTAGGTTTTTTTGAAACAATCAAACCTGGAAGGAGAAATTAGAGTTGTTTTAGTACAATTCAAGAGAATTTGATGATAGTAAGCAAGCATTTGATATCATGACGATAAATTTATTGTTTTTAAAGCCTTCGAAAATGGTAAAAAATTCACCTTTTAGAAATTTTTAATGTCTTTATAAGAAAATCCATTTCATTTGCTAATCTATATTCTACCTTAATTCGCACTTCAATGATGTTTGATATCCTTAACTCTCCTATTCTTAGTGAATGCAAAGTTTTTCAATAGCTTGTTATCTACCATATCAGTGTCCCATTTGTTCATGTTAAAGAAATTTCTTTTGATAGCCTTAACACCTTCGTGACGTGGTCGTTTTGATATAATGGGGAATAAGCATGATATAAAAATATTTCCAATAAAATAACTTAGTCCATGGTACTGAAAGTTGGATCAATAACTCGTAATGCTCTGGGATGCATTTAATCAACTTATGCAGTTAATCATGTCCTTGCAACTGCTTTTTATGTATCTTACATCTGACGTACATTATATGCAGTTTCGCATTATTATTAATTTACTATCGAGCAATAGTAAAGCTGCTTGATATCTGGTCCTGGCCTCACGCAATTGGTCCTTCTGCTGGTCTCGATATTGAGCCGATGCCATCAATCCACATTGGCATCTTGAACCTCTGTGATATCCTTCCAGGGGAGATCTTACAATCGGTTCACATAAACTAGTTTTCTTGCCTATCATAGCTACCGAGCTTAATTCTTTTTACGAATTCTTTGTCACGATAACGCTCTTAGATCGCATCATGGTAGGTCTACGGCAGGCCTGCACAACATACGGCCCGCGGGCCGGTTGCAGCCCCCCAGCACTCAGTCGGCGGCCCGCGAAGCCATTTGTGAGCTTAGTGCAAACTCGGTGTTGGTTGTGGTTGAAATAGTGAATTATATCCGATCCAGAGCACTCAAACATAGGACATTCCGAGCTTGGCTTGAAGAGGTTGATGCCGACTACTGAGACTTATTACACCATGAAGAAGTAAGATGGTTGTGCTTGTGCTTCAGCGTTTAATTGCCCTGAAGCAGGAAATATCAAAATTCCTTTAAAACGAAGCAAACGAGTTCCCTGATCTTAAAAATGAGTCTTGGAATTATGACCTCTTATTCTTTTGTGATATAGCAACGCATTTAAATGGCCTTAACGTTTAACTTCAGGGAACAAATCAGCTTGTGTTTGAAATGTTTGCTGCAGTGAAAGCTTTTCAAATAAAAATTAAACTTTTCAAAACTCAGTTGATGAAAGGTGAAATGAATCACTTCTCTACATGTGCACAATATATTCCTCATAACAAGCACGTTATGTTAGGGAAAAATTTGCAAATCAAACTTTAAAAAATTGAATTTGAGTTTGAAAAAATTGAATTTGAACTTCAAAAAATTGATTTTGGGCTCAAAAAATTGAATTTGTACTTTAATAAATTGAGTTTGAACTTTAAAAAATTTAATTTGACTTCTAAAAAATTGAATTTCATTTTAAAAACTTTAAATCGAACTCGATAAAATTGAATTTGGTTTGAAAAAAATTTAATTTGGTGTTTAAAAAATCGAATTTAAACTTAAAATCTATATATGCGAACAGACATTCTCAATTATGAACATTAATAAAAACAAGCAACGCTCGTGTTTGAGTGACGATCATTTGGAAGATATCTTAAAAACAGCTACTTCGAATATGTCTTCTGAATACGGCAAACTTGTTGCCGAAAAATGATGTAATGTTTCTCATTAAATTACTGTATATTTTTTGGTTTTCCTAAAAGCGTTGTTCAACCTATCCTATTTTTTTACGGCCCGCGGCTTCTTTCCGTAAAGTATTATGGCCCTCGTCTCAGTTTGAGTTGTGCATCCCTGGTCTACGGCATCGCCCTTCTTCACAGATGGGGCAATTACTCCATGACCAGAAATCGGAGTGCTTTTGTTGCTGTGTACACAAGTCTGGGATGCATATGTGAGTACTGGTAACACACAGTCTTAGGCTATGATTACACTGAGTGCGAGTTCTGACGAATTCTTCAGAACAATCAAAGTAGGTAAATGCTATGAAAGTGTTTAATTTGGCTGCAACTGCCACTTCAGATCATGCAAGTACATGTCAGAATCTAGCCAAAAGTTCTTCCTCCAGGCCAACTGAACCTCACCTACTGGACTAACGAAATAATTCTTAATTACTTTTCTGATTTCACTTGCGTTCCTACTGTAATGATTACACCGCCTCGAACCGAACTGAAATATCAGTAGACGGAATATTTTCATTGTTTGTTATGTTGATAATGATCGTTTCTAATCGTTGTTAAAACTTGGATAAAGCCATAAAGTTCGAAAGTAGAAACCGCTTACGATGGTTTGCCATTCATCTGTAGAAGATAGAGGCAAATGTCTCTTGCAGAAGCAATCCCATAAAGCTTGACGTGTTTCGTAAACAATAATTCGTACAGGACAGTGCAAAATTCTGTAGGAGAAAGGAGTGACCGCTACGATCTGACCAACAATTCTGACCTATTCTGACTATTTCAATTTCGCCAGAACTCGCATCCGGCTAATTCCCGGGACACAATGAGGCCGACAACGACAATTCTCATATAAAATGTTGATGTTTTTCCGTAGAAGTTGTCGTTGTCGGCCTCATTGTGTTCTGAGGGTAAATCGGCTGGTTATAAAAATGAACTCTTACAACATGCAAGAGTTCCAACGCAAAGCTCACTGCCTCTTCCTCATGCATCCTCCAGACTACCCTTAACCTATCATATCCTTTTTCCATCTTCGAAGTAAGCCTACTACTAGACATTGCAACATGACGTGAACGACGTGACGGACTGGTAGTATAAAGCCCGGGACACGCATATCCGCACCGCATGACGGCCGATTGTCGGATGACACACGAAGAGAAAGTAAACAAGTAAAATTTTACCAGTTAGTCCCCACCTTTCCCAGGTCCGTGTCCGCACCGCGTCAAATTTTACTTGTTTAATTTCTCTCCGCGTGTCGTCCGACACTCGGCCGTCATGCGGTGCGGATATGTGTAACCCGGGCTTTAAGGGTGACACCTAAGCTTAGACTCTTTTACATAAAAAAACCTTAGGCTTATCCAAAACCAGTTTGTATGACATGATCGGAAACTTCGATTACAAATTATACTTTGTCGAGTTTTATGTGTATTTCCGGCTCCATACTTTCCTTGGCTGTTATTATCGGCCGAAGTTGGGTGAAAGACACTAATTCAAAACTATGTTCTTCAATCTGGATTGTAAAACCAATGTTAGATCATCCCGGTTACTGATTGTCGGTTGCGTAAGCTAGCATTTGGGTGGATTTGTCGAGGATTGTACTCTTGATGACACAACCTAGTCTCGGATTATTTTCTCCAACGCTAGGTTGAAAAACAGGTAAGTCATAGAGTCCATTGCAAATGGTTATTGGATTGGACAGTTTTCTGAATATCGTTAAGATAGCGAAGAATGTCTTGTATTCAGCAACAGCATTATACTACGACTATATTTATGTATGCGGTGATATTCCCCTTTTTACGTACAGGACACATTCCTCTTTTCTTGTGTTTTAACTTTGTGCTATACTTGAACAATTATTGCACGAATCGAAAAATTATTCCTACACTTAAACCATTATTCCACGGTGTAGTGTGGGGCCTTTATATTTGATTATAAACCCCGTAACTCTCCGTCTTCACCCTAGGCGTAATTGTTTTTGAGCTGGCCTATGACTTTATTAATTTCTTCTATATTTGTTGACGGCAGCGTAGAATCATAATCAGATAATGATAGACTTTCCTATTTCTCAGTTAGCTCGCCAATTACAAATTCATGATATGTTCACCCCATTTCTCTAAGATGCCTTGTAAATCGGCGACCAGATTACCTTCTTTTTTCTTGCAGTATATTCTTCGTTCATTTAGCACTGGTAACGAAATAGGCTAATTTGCCTTCTGATTGTTATAATTTCAAAATTTTTGCTAGATGTATTGTACGATCAACAACAATACTGTGTCTACATTTTGTCTCTCATTTTAATGTGTCTCGTCTTTCTAAATACATTAAATCAATAAAATAAAAATTTGTAAATAATTTCTAAATACACCCTTATTATTTGTTTTCAATTGACTGTAATCAAAGTAAAAAATATACATAAATATACAATTCCAAATAATTATATACAATTAGTTAGAAGTTTATAATTTTGTATAATCAATCAACTAGACTTAAAGTATATATCCCATATAAAGCTTGTCTTCGTCTTGGTTCCCTTCAATTCTATATTGATTGAAATTCTACAACTTAGTATTTCAATCAATATAGAATTTAAGAGAAAATGGGCGTAGTCTTAGTAGTTTTTCACTTCAAGTCTCTAATTGTATACTAAATGAGGCTTAAATTCTATATCATGCCCAACATGTCCTTGATATTTCTTAACAGCATTACAGCGTTTTCTAAACAAAAGAAAAGAACTTTGACTTCAATGAATGACTATACGAAAATTCAAAGGACTAATACACAAACATAATCAACGGAAGTATTTTTCAGAGTTTTTAAATCTCTATCCACAAGTGATTGATTGCGTGATACCATCCCAACGATATCTTAATATTGTAAGAAAAAGTTTCTGCAATTTTGGTTTGGGAAGGTTAATTGCTTCTAAATTGAGAAAATTAATTCCTTGTTGGCTATCGATTTTTCGTATTGAGATCCTTTAGTTTTTTTAGAAATTACTTATAATTTATATAAATAAACCGAAGTTTAGTTAAAAGGCTTGTGATTCACTATCTACTTAACGACGAAATGAAACGACCAAATCAAAAGGGAACAGAAATAGCGAATTTTTATATAAAATCGATAGTAATACGACGTTAGTATGGTATTGATTCTGAGTTCAACGCTCCAAAATTAAATCTTTGTGGGTTTTACTATAGTCAACGTATTCGCAAAATTTATTATGTATCTATATACATATATTAAAATTCAAAGTCATGCAAAAGCAGAGGTCTTCTGAAACAAATAAGTTAATTTCTTAATGTTAATTGCTTTGCCGATCGGAGTCTACCAAGCTTAGTATTAATGTATAGTCTCCAAAATGGTTCTCCTTCAAATATGGCGCCAATAAATTCAGTTATTCAGTTTATTAGAGATGCCGAATTCTTCACTGGTTTTGTACAATTATTCTGCTGTGACCTATGCTATTCTAGGCGTCATTAAAGTATGTATATGAAGAGATGTTCGATTGAGTAATGCAACTTTAAATCTAATTAGTTGTTTGATGATTTGCCTAGGATGAGGCCACACTGGTATTGGCCTACGATATTTTTAGCGTATGGAGCTATCTAGATAGGGAAGAATATCTTATATGCAGTCCTGCGCATCGTTAGAGTACTATAGCTCCGCTGCTATGCCGTTACTTCATGGCTCTGCTAAATTGTTCTAAGCTTGCTGGCGGCGATATGGGCGCAGATGTTAATTGCTCCAATACCCCAGACTAAGCTTACTACTAGTCATTGCACTATGACTTGGTACTGGACGTACTACCAGTCCAAATGGTGATTCCTAAGCTTGGGTTTTTCACATAAAAAAGTATGTGCAACTTGGCGTGAATCGCGTCAGACCGCAGACGAGATTCTTTCTCCAAACTTCTTGGCCTACGATATTTTTAGCGTATGGAGCTATCTAGATAGGGAAGAATATCTTATATGCAATACTGCGTATCGTTAGACCTCGTATAAATCGCTTAGAGTACTATAGCTCCGCAGCTATGCCGTTACCACCCGGGGCTTTGTTTTTTTCTGAAACGCTTCATGGCTCTGCTAAATTGTTCTAAGCTTGCTGGCGGCGATATAGGCGCAGATGTTAATTGCTCCAATACCCCAGACTAAGCTTACTACTAGTCATTGCACTATGACTTGGTACTGGACTTACTACCAGTCCAAATGGTGATTCCTAAGCTTGAGTTTTTCACATAAAAAAGTATGTGCAACTTGGCGTGAATGGCGTCAGACCGCAGACGAGATTCTTTCTCCAAACTTTTTTTTTTTCGTCTGTGAAATCTATTTTTTTTTTCGAGCTTTTTGTATTTTTCTTCTTCTTTAACAGCTGTACAACCGGGATTAGGTCCTGGCCTCTCACAACTGTTCTACCCATCGGTCCCGATTCTGAGCCGATGTCATCCAGTTTGACATACCTAAGCTCTGGGCGTCCCTGGTCTACGCCATCCTTCCAGCGGAGATTGGGTCTCCCTTTCGCCGTAAATGACATTCTCCTCCAACCCCTGGTTCAACCAATAAGATCTCTTACACCTGTAGTCGAAAGTGTCGCCGAAGGTCCAGCTTTGTCGATTCTAAAACTATCATGACAACTGGGCATATGGGAAACTAGTTTTCACCGTATTTTGCACAAAGATCTTAGTCTACATGCTGCAAGGTTCAGCTGAGGTAAGTATTCAAGTCAACAAACCAAGAACAACGCTGTACATGCGCTAATCGAATGTTGAAAATGGAGCCTGATAAGCCCAATTGCTTCAAGAAAATCATTTTCCCTTGCAAGCTTCCACTAATAAACAAATTTGTCGCATTTAGGGCACTGAAAAAACGGTGCCACCATTACAGACTGCTTTACCAAACAATGTTGACTGATTTTTTCTGGTCTGAGGTTGATGATGTGAAGCTGGAGGATGTTTATTTCCAGCACGTGGCCGACAAGTCATGAACTGATTGGGTTATTTGGCAAAAAATTAGATCAGGCGATTTGACGTAGTTAGATTTTTTCCTTTGCGGCAACGTTAAAGATTAAGTCTACGTCCCGTAGTTAAAGCACTTATCTGTTATTCTCTACACAAAGGCGCCAAAATATAATTAAATGGTTCGATATATACATGAGTATACCATACTTATCCGCTGAGCTTGTTACCTTAAAATAATTGTTTCCATTTTGTTGAAAAAATTACCTCACGCTCATATTCGAATTCTTTTAGTGATGCGAACTCGAATTTCTTACGTAAATTGATTATCATTGTTGAATGATGCACTAAACAGTTTTTTGGCTGACAACCAATAATTTAATATATCTATTGTTTAAACCCAACATTTTTTAGAGTAGCTTGTCACATCAATTTTGAGATTCGTGTGCTATAACATTTCAGTCAATCGTATCTCGGGTTCAGGACATATTCAAACATATGAATCAGAGAAAATTAAAAGACTCAAATTGAGGAAACTTCAATAAAAGCAGCTATTTTTATGTAATTAACAAGCTTCGTTTAGACTAATATATCCTTTGATCTTCTACAAAACAGTTTCATTCTTATGGTATTTTTAAGGTTCGTTTGCAATTACCCACATCCTTAGTGAGAATTTTCTATTTAAAAGTCAACGTTCGAATAAAAATTGTTTTATGATTCAATGTTTATCAATACCAAAGTTCAATATTTATTTATTATGCGTTGAACTTTTTCTTTTGTTTTCGAAGCGGGGTAACCAATTGTACAAATATTTACCAAGTACGTTGCCAATACCCTTTGACTCTTTCTCACAGTAATTTTTAAAATTGTTTTTAAATTTAACTGCTTTGTTTTTTAATTTGTTTTTTTGCTTTGTTATTTTACTCGTAAACAACAAACAAATATCTTAGAATTATATATATATATATAATTTTTTATTTGGTGGTCGTGAACTTGAGAACATTTTTCTAAGTCGTATGAGTTTAAAATTAAAACACTCTCATTCCGTGGTGCGTTCTTCTCACAAAAATCTAAAAATAATTCGAAACAAACTCGGAGAAGGCTGGCTACCTGTTGAATGAAAATTCCAAGCTGTACTTTCAAAGTATAGCATTAGACACCTGTTTTGTTTAAAAAAAAAGAAATTTATCCAACTTTTTTTTTTAACTTACATGCTTTTGTACATCTTCTCTCCGTTTGGTCCAATCTGTTGATTTTGTAGGCGGGTTTTGACTAAATCGAGCGGAAAAACACATGATACACCGATGACACCGGCAATACCTCCATTGACAATTTTTGGCAAAAGGCTGAAAAAATGAAAATGAAAATAATACAATAAAATATTTTAATATTATGCTATGTTATGTAAGTTTCTTTTTTTATATGTTTTGTTTGTATTATTGATTCGTGTAAACATTTTGCGTGTGTTAGCCATTAATTTTGTACATTTAGACGTTTTATTTACGCTATAACCTAGATAAATTTAAAACATTTTGTTTGCAGATTTTATTTATACATTTAAGTGATAATGTTGGCTTAAGAGTGTGAATTATTTCTGCCCACCGTATGATGCAGTCTAGTATCCAACAGCTAGTTGAAGGATTTGTATAACATAGGCTATTAACATTAATAAAATTAATAATAATTTAAGACGCATGTAGCATGTACGTACATAAAAATACATTTAAAATTTTTGGCACATAATTACAATGCAATCACCTCACGTAATAAACTCAATACCAAAGAAAGTACATTAAATAAACGCAAAATTGAATAACAAAACCGCATTCGTTTGATTACATGATTCGAACGTGTGCCATCACGTTACTTTCCTTATTCAAAAAATAAAGATTAATTTTTTTACTTAAATTAATGCACTTTTCAAATCATTTAACATTGGGCTAACAGAGGAACTTAATGAAAATTTCTTGGCAGCAAAAATATTACAAAAATAAACAGAAATAATGTCGTTGCTTGTATATCATACAAAAATTTTAAAATAGAAACTCTCATCAGGTGAATCAAGATTTGTCGAGCGGAAGTTTTTTTATTTCTTTGGTTTTTTTTAAATAAAGCTTATTACGTGTGGTTTCATGTCGACATGATTACGCTAATTATCATATTAAATTAGCAAATAATAAATAATGACAGCCAATTTGTTGATAAGAAGACACAAGTACTAAAATCTGTGGTAGATAACTACTGTAGATGAGTTATGTGCGGTTGATATCACCGAATGTGTATTATCAATTGTTAATAAAAAGAGAGAATAAAACATTTAATGTTGTTTGTTATGTTAGTAAGTATGTCTACAGCTAAGCTAAGTGGGATCGACATTAATTTAAAGCGTGTCTGTTATTTTGTTGTGATCACTGAAGACGAAACTTGACCTACAAATTATTCTCAAGGACAAACAATTTTTTCAATGTTGTATCTTGGCTGTTTTTGTGAGCTAGCTTTAGTTTAGGTTAATGATACTTATTTTTCAGATGTATTTCGGGGATAGTGCGCTCGGCAGCCATTGCCGTTCATACAACTCGGCCCGTAATCGGTATTTTGAGTATCCTAACCAACAGTTGTTTAGTAAAGATTTGCACTTAGGCTAATCAACCTTAAGATAGCTCTTGGATTTGTCTTACATTTTTCAGACGTTAATCACACCTGTGTGGCAAAACTGGTGTCTCTCTAGTGCAGCACAATTGCAGAGTTCCTGAAAGTCTGATCTGGTTACTCTACATATCCTCAAAGGCTTTGGATAGATGGTTTTCTTTCTGGCCGTATTAAGGTAGTACTGGATGGCATCGAATTTAAATCCCACAGCATATGTAAACACCCCAGTTGTCAATTCTATCATTCGCTCTTTTCCAAATCTTTATAAATGAATCTCTTCCAATTCATTTCAAAGCTTCGCTGATGACTATACTCAGCGTTACTCTTACGAATTCGGCAATATAAAGATAACTACGTGCCAGAGTTTAATTTTATCATAGTGAGCTCATGTCCAGTTCTATCGCACTTATTCTTGATTACGGCCGTAAGAACCGTGTCGAATTTAACGCCTCCAAACGAAGTACGACCCAAAATATACGAAGCAACGGTGGAACTGAACTATCCAGATCAATTAATACAACTCGCTAAAACCGCATTGAGTTAAGTTTGCTGACATATGCAGATGGCATAGTCGTTATAGGCAGGGCAATGGCTGCAGCAAACGAGCCATCGAAAGCTGGACTTATCATCAATGAAAATAAGGCCAAACATATGTGGATCCCTAATAGAAATAGTAGAGGAAGAACCAGGAAGATCTAGGAAGGGATATAAAGAAGAAATAGAAATGGGCGTAAATTGGGATTACCAACTGAAAGAAACGAAGTACTGTGTAATCTGTAATAAAGTTTGCATTGACCTTCCTTTTACCTCCGGGAACAATGTCGCTGTAATGACTAAACTTTTCTTAACGTCCCAGACGTAACTTACAGAGGTTTTGCGATAAAATGACCAAATATTCCAAATTGTCAAACAACTATCACAGTGGATGGGATTTTTGAAGAGACGCGACGGTAAACAATCTATAGTCCCCGCAATAGAAGGCTAGGGCACTCCCCGCACACTAACCCCACGCAGTCTTCCTTTTCGCAAATATTCCAGTCTAAAAGTTCATTTATAAATAGAACAACTCGACTGTGGAACAATCTTTCGCAGGCAGTAATTCCGAACTTCTAAAATATCCTAAAGTTCAAACGTATAGGTATGGTTCAACGTGTTCTGCTCGAGCATCCCAGACACTTAACCTAGCGCACCTACTTCTCTCTTTCTAACGGACTGGTAGTACAAAGGGTGGTTCCTAAGCTTAGTTTTTTTCACATGAAAAATGTATCTAAACTTGTTCGTGTCAACTGCATTAATTATATCTTCATGTTATATCTCACAGGAGTGTGTCCTGTGAGAAAACCTCTTAAGACTTCAGGTTTAGTAAGATCGAGGACGTTTTTGACTTATGCTCGAACAGGGCAGTATGGCGAAAAGCTCTTCTCTTCCCATATCCGAGAAGCTTCTTTAGTGTGGCTGCTGAATGTTCCCCCAGAAAAGTTCCAATGGACTGATACATGAGGTGCAGGCAACTATCTCGTCTAGGCAATCTGCCTGCTCATTTCCATTGAATCCTTCATGTCCAGTTCAGAACAATTCTGTTAGAGGATGCGTTTAGGAGATCGACGAATAATTTTATAAGCTTTGATTTCACTAGAACTGATAGTTTTTAGGGTTTTTAGACTATCTGATGTTATATATATGGACATTTCTCTTTCACTTACACATTCACGGACAAAGGTCTCTATGGCGTATATTTCTGCCAGAAATACCGAAGGGGTTTTGCTTAGAGTTAATACCGCATTTGAATTTTTGTAGATGTAAGAAGATTCGAAAGAGAACTTTCTTACATTTTCTAAGAGATATGAAAGATGAAACTTTTTTTACAATATTTTTGTAATTAGTTAGGACTTTAAAGCATCAATCGGCTTCATTTGTTTAAAAATAATGTAAATGTACGCGAAAATAGATGGTAATTTCAAGGAAAATGCAATGGTTACGTTAAACTAGATTTACTTACGCAAATTGTTTTGGAGATTCTTCCAATTTCACCGCCATTCTGAAAAGAAAAAAAATTAAAGAAATGCTAAAAAATGTAATTATATAATATAAATATGGTTTTATAAAACATAATATTCAAAAGAGACAATCAAAGATGAACTGCTCTAACAATTACCACAATTCATTTTACGGAGTATAGGATGAAGAGGAAATACCAAAAAATGAAAGACAGGATATAAAGGGCGCAATACACGAGCGCTCCATTCGACCACGCCACGCCAAAACAACAAAAATTTGTATGCACTCGAAATTATGAGTGCATACAAATTGTTGTTGTTTTGGCGTGGCATGGTCGGATGGAGCGCTCGTGAATTTGGCCCTTAAGAAAATCTTAATGCTCTAACTCCAGATGGTATATACAAGTTAGAATACGAGGTTGCAATTCAATAAACTTCCCAGGTCTGTGACAAGGAGATGCGATCCCGCCAAAACTTTTTAACATTGCTCTGGAAGCAATAATGAGAGAAGCATGACTTAACGGAGACAATAGCATCTTCGCAAGGTCCATTCAAATACTAGCTTTCGCAGATCATAATTGGACGTGAAGCGCAAGACATAAAGAGAACTTTTTCAAGAACTGCATAAAGCTCAGCAAAGTTCAACCTAAGAGTAAATGAAACAAAGTACCAGATTGTATCAAAAAGAGGGCAAGGACTAGGATGGAACATCAACCTGGACGAATGGAAATTTATATATTTAGGGACAATGCTTAACAATGTAGAATATGAGATAAAAGACGATATACATAGAGGTATCGCCCAGGCCTATGCTACGGATCTGAGGCTTGAAGATTGACCAAACATACAGAATATCAGCTTAAAATCTTCGAAAGGAAAATCCTAAAAATATTTGGGTTAACCAAGGGCGAGATAGGGGGAGAAACATGTATTGTATTTAAATATTTAAATACGCACGTGCCTTAACTATCTTGGACTGGCGGAAGCGCGATCATAACCCCTTCGCGGTGGCCACTGGAAGCTGTCCTGAAAGGGATGGACTTGTATGATCGGGCCTACCAAGCCAAGATGTAAAGTTATCGTGTTGAGGGCTGCATGGCAGTGGGTATGTTTTGCACTGTCATTTAACGATCTCCTCTGGACACCGGGCGCACCCAGTTGTATAATGCCTTATTCTGATATGGAGGCTCTGTCAGATGGACCTTACTTTTCCTATCATACTCATGGGACCAATTTATCTGGAGAGGGCCGGGGCCAGCAGAGCCGAAGTGGAATTGGAGAGGCTCACGGAGCACACCCGAGCCCCGCTTTCGTGAACACCTTCCCTACAGAGCAAAGAAAGACAGGACGGTGGCCTGGAACCCGGGTAGCCAAGAAGCAGACCTAGACAGCCTTCGCCCTGCCCTAAAGTTTTTGGACCCATCATCAGCTCCCATAGAATTTAGGGGGAACACTCCCATCATCCAGCGGAGCAGGGACCCCGAAAGAAGAAAAAAAGAAAAATAAAAAATAAAAAAAGTGTGGAATGGTAATTAGCCTCCTATTGGGACAACAAGCAGACCCAGACCGCCGCCGTTCTGCACTAATGTTCTGGACTCGCTGAAGGGCAAAGGCAAGGAGGGCCGGAGTGGAATTGGGGAGCCCGCTTTCGTGAATCCTTCCGAACACACCGAAGGCAGGAAGCTTGAACAGTCAAGTGGAAACGACAAGCCACTAGGCAGACTGCTGAACTAGTTCCAGCGGTCTGGCTAATAAATATGGGGTATAGGGGTGTAGTACAATGGGTCAACCGAATGGCCGCGGTATTTTTGGATCCAATATCTAAAAAAAAATAACAAAAAAAATGGTTAACCAAAATAAAAGTCGAGTTAGAACAAACGAAGAGCTTGAACAAATGTATGACGAAATAAATATTCATTCATTCATTCTTACGGGTGCGCCTTAGCGAGCACTGCGACATATTTTATTTGGTCTATTGTGCCGTCGTCGTTAAAAAAAATTCCAGGTTAAGGCTTTTGATATAGCGTAAAATTGATTTGGGGTTCATATCGCAAATCTCCTTGAGAGCAGAGAAGTTGCGATGGAGGAGACTCAATCTCCTCCTCAATGTAGCATCACAGTCGCATAGAAAGCTCTGCGCGCTAAGCTACAGAAAGGTTCGGGACCATCAAGTGATGAGTTTGCCTCTACTCTAGCCAAACTGTCGGCATTTTCACTACCAATGTGTCTTCGTGGCTCGGAAACCGGCCAGGTGAACAAGGAGGCGTACCGTTCGCTAGGTGAAGACCCGACATAAGCGGATCTTTCGTATCCTATTACTAACCAGCCGGTGAGATTTCAACAAATCTAGAAAAAGAACAAGTGTAGAGCCCTGCTTATCTCCTTCTTATCGTTTTACTAATAATGAAGGTACTGTGAATGAGGTGGTATGAGCGCAGTGGGAACATCTCGAATTCGCAAAACTGGCAGGGGTTTGTAGACTATTAGGAGAAGTTATCTAGGGTTAAATAATATAAAACATTTGCATACTTTAATGAAATAAGCATAATCTTAAGGATGAACAACTGAACAGTTCTATCCAAACGGGATTCTACTATCGTCATAGAACGTGGTAATATTTACACATGCAATAACTTTCTAAATTCTAATTTAAAGTCAAAAAAGCAGACACCAGCTTAATTAGAAACAATCACATCAGTTCACCGTGTGCTATGCATAACCGGTTCTTCATGTGGAGCCCGATGCTCCCCTAGTTTTTAAACATCTCGCAATAAATAATAAATTGACCTTATTTTTAATCGCGCAAATAAATAAGTCAATATATCATTTCTCTCCAAATAAGAAAATATTTATGATTTAGTAATTCTGTCGATTCCCACTTACAAGAGTCCCGTGGTTATCAAAATGGGAAAAATTGATAAAACACTTCAGACGCTGTTATGCAAGCTAATCGGACTGTGGGGAGCAGCAGATGGGTACAACAGCCACGACGAACAAAAAAACCCCACATGAGCACCACAGATATTCAACTCCTGAAATTCATGCTTATTCCGAGTCATCAGCGTTGTTTTTCAGCTGCGGCTTTTATAGATATTCAGAATCATAAATTCTCGGTGGCAGAAACTTTCCCTGCCGACGTCAATAAGTCAATGGCACCGTATAATGGCTGCAAATCTGGAGCACTCAAGGCTCATTTAAGTCGATTGTTAGCGGGGTCGTTATGTAAGGATCACCCACGAATACGAGGCAATTTTGCATGCATGTGGATGGTAACAGAATACTGCTGTTAAACATGAAGTATGGATTTAAGTTTCATTGCAAATTTAAATATTTAAAAGCAAAAAAAGTTTAGGCAAAAATTTTAATAATTTGCAAGAAAGTGAAATATCGATTTTATGACCGATTTTATAATCCACAAACAAAACATTTCTAAAAATTGAATTTCTGAATAAACAAGGGTGTCAACTATTCAAATATCACAAAGAATAATGTTTTTACTTAAGAAATGTAGAAATAATCAATGAAATACCGCAGAAATCGCTCATACCTGCTGATTAGTTTTTTTTTGTTGGTGGATGGAATGATTTAGTCCAAAATGAGTTCAATGAATTCTGGAATACGCACAAAACTCGTTATATTATATTAGAAAATGAGCTCTGCTCTTAAATAATATAAAAACTTCGCAACATTAGAATTTATTTTTTACGCTAGTCGCCGAATAATTTGCGTTAAAACCCCGCGACTACTAAAAAAACCGACCGTCCGCCTAAAAGCAACGAACAACTTTGACAAAGCTTTGACAGTTGTCAGCCGAAAAATTATTTTCGTTGTTTTAAAACTAAACGAAAATTTTATAAAAATCAGTCGGGTTTGAGGATTTGATAGGTGAAGGTACGAGTTCTTGCTAATATTTGAACGATACTTTCTGACAGGAAGTTCATATATGGCGGAAAGAAGTGTTCTATTCAGGGAGGTGTGAAAAATATCGTTTTTTCGAATAAATTTGTTTAGGTGGCTTTTTTTAGGTTTAAGCTGAGGTATCGAACTTTGCACTACCCGCCTATCATGTCGTTGGCCACGCTATGGTGCAACGTAAGTAAGAAGAGGTGTCTGGTTACGAGGAGTTACGTTCAAGGAGATGGGCATGAACCCTATACGTTTGAACTCTTGAATGTTGTACGAGTTCGGAAATACAGACTGTTTAAGGTAATTATGAACGAATTCTTTGGCTGTATCGTGCCCAAAACGGGAGGCTGTAAATAAAGGGAATGAGCCGAGCGGATTATTCTGGTATTACGAGTATCATTGTTGTGGGACAAGAGTGTGTTTATTTCGGTGAAGCAATCGCTGTGAGAGTAGAGGTAGAATTTTGTCAGGCCTACTACATTCCTACGGCGGCTCAGAGGTCAATCGTGGAGCAAACGGTGTCATCTCCGATAAGGTTGAAGTTTTCTAAGCCCTGTCCCAAATGAAAGGGCTATATTCGAGAAGAGGCCGAATGAGCCGGACTTTGGCTGGAAGAGGAACTTGTACCTTTTAAGAAATCCCAGGCTCTGGGATGCTTGTTTGGTAATTTGGAATATGTTGTCATTTCATCGCAGGTCTTTGGCTAATGCCACGTTAAGGGACGAATCAGCCAGCAGTTCTACACCATCCATAGACACGGATGGATAGATGGTGTAGTTTTTTATGGAAATAACACTGGGGACTTTCAGTAATGCAGGTTGCGGGCGCAATTGACTTATTCAGCAACACACTTCCATTGCTGAATAAGTCAATTGCGCATGCAACCTGCATTACTGAAAGTGCCCTTAGTTTTAGAGGCATTTAATTCGACACGATTCTGGCGGCCCTAATGGAGAATGAGTTCAATATCTTGCGATCGTCAAGACAGTATGATGTATGAGTGACGCATAGTACCGTCATCAGTGAAGCCGTGAACTGGGTTGGAAAGGACAGAGAGTGGGGGCATTTTCAGTAATGCAGGTTGCGTGCGCAACTGACTTATTCAGCAACACACTTCCATTGCTGAATAAGTCAATTGCGCACGCAACCTGCATTACTGAAAATGCCCTGGGTCATAAGATTAAAAACTCCTACAGAGGTTGAGCTAAAGGTGCATATCTTTAGGACTATAGGGGGTACATTGTCAGGGCCAATTGATTTGTTATCAAGCTCTTTCGGGGAACTCTTGTACACTCTGATGGCGGCTTCTTTAGCTGTTATTGCGTTACTGCACTCCCGATTAAACCATCTGTTCGGCATAGGTTTTAAAAATTTGGTTGAATGTGGAATGACCAAATACATATTCCTGCTTGTATAACTCTGGTTATACGGGTAGCAAGGCTAGCGATGAGAAGTACGAATAATTTTGCGAAAGCATGCTTACAGTAGCCGAGGGTTCCTCCAGCAGGTATCGGAGCAGTTTTCAAAATAATCATTAACACATATCCCTCACTCTGTGTCAGTAATCTGAGCCCTTATCGTCATTTTGAGCGATACAGCTATCTTTTTGAAATTATGTTTGAAGACTCTTACACCCGTTCCCCAAAATCTACTGAAGTGCCCCATGGCGAGGGGAATAAAGTCCCACACCTTTGCTTCATTGATGAAGATCTGATATACTCAGTGGAGGAGTCTGAGTTTACTTGGCTACGGTTACCTCTTTATTTGTTGCAATAAAGTTCGATACAGTTTAGTAGATAAGCCATCCTTAACGACTGGCGAAGCGCGAAAAGGCGGTTAGGCAGAAGTTAGACCCACGAAGTTAGGAAGTTTCTCGTCGTGAAGAAGTGGGGCTCGTTTCAGTCAACTACCGACTTCTAGGACACTATTGCCACCCAAGAATTGCTCTTTGCAGATAAGCTCGTACGTAACGTATCTCGTATGGAAAGTTGTAATGCTGGATTACCTTAACCCAACTGCTGAGGGCTTGTTTCAGTTCCTTTAATGTCAGTGCTCTGGTGTTTCTAGGGATTTGATTTCATTTACTAATGGGTTGTCTAAATCACGCATGACCCTCAACTATACTGTAGTACCATACGTCGATAGTGGTGCGTTACTAAATAATCTAGACCAATTGGGATGTGTGTCACCCTTGTGACTCCCATTTAAAGTTCGCCCATGTGTGGTGTAGGATTCGATGGTCATAAAACTGCTTTGCTAAGTACATTTTGTTGTGAAAATATTGTTGTATTTTACGATTAATGTCAATAAGTATTGCTGGCTTGATTGGTGACGATGAGGTAGGGAGAATCATAGGGGAGCGTCAAATACGTCAGTTGACGGATTACATTGACTGCTGTTTGAATGGTGGGTCGTTGACGATCTAAGATGAATAGGGCAATGGTCTATGCTAGTCTGAAATATCCTGTAGTAGTGGGCCGCGCTGCCATAGCTGGAAACCACCACCGAGCGTCTTAGCTTTTGTGACGCAGATTATTTAAAGTTTTCAATGGCCTTTGGCTGACCTCATTTAATAAATCAACTTAAGCAAATATTTCATGTAACAATAAAAGCTAGTGTAAAACTATTGTACTAGTATTTAAACTCCCCCCCCTTTCCTGCTACACAATTTCCTGTAACATTTTAATTTCCAACTATAAAAGCGATTGCCTGAAACTCTTCATAAGTTAACAACAAATACTCAACTCTCAAGTTTTATCAATTAATCCGATAACCTTGACGTAGACAATTTCTTATATTTAGGCAGACCTGAAGACAAAGCTGATAAATTAATGATATCTCTAGCATCCTGAGACCCATACCAACTCTTCCGTACAATTGAGTTATCTTAGGCCTCTTCGTCATTCACCGACCAAAAAGAATAGGGTAGAGAGAAGAAAGAATCTTATGGGGAAAGGTATAAAGAAAGGAGATTAATGTTGAGGCTTTCTTTTTTCATTAGGAGGCGCCCATTAATACCCTCCATTCGCACCTTGTCCGACGATTTTTTTCAATCTCAGCCACGGATCAGGGCCTTTAGATACATAAAGGAAGAAATATATTTTGTTGCCTTTCTCTTTTTTATTCATCATGAATAATCGTTTCGTCTGCTACTTTTCTACAGCAGATGTGATGTATGTGTATTCATAAGTTTTAAGTTGTAGCAACATATTTTTTTTTTAAGGAAGCGGGTTTTTTATGGAGTTCAAAACTGATGCGATTTTAAGGTGATATTTTTCTTTAAAACAAATGTTGAAGTGTTTAATTAAAAATATTTCATTTTACCTAGAATAACAAAAATCGAGAACACAGCGAACGTCAAATGTTCTCCCCATTTACGCAGAACAATTACCAGCGGTGTTCTATTGATTACAGTGATGAATTTCTGTGGAAAGAAAGATTAATGAAAATGGCAATGGATAATCGTTAAGAAAGTTAAAGTTCACATTAATTTCGTGGAATTGTTGTAGGAGGAGACGAACGAAATTTGGATCAGAAAATGTAATACACACAACCATCAATAATACCTTAAAGAAATCTAAAGGACAATAGGGGTTAATTCACAAAGTTTCTTATACAGAAAACTGGAATTCGTTAAATGGAAACTGCTTTACATTTTAAGAAATCTCAACATTTTCTTGCTCGTTAGTGATTGCAGTTCAGTTGCCTTATGGAAATCAACTGCAATAACAATCAGTCATAGCCCGAATATGATGAATAACATGAATCTTAAATCTATGACGACCAGCCAATAACAAAACGAAATCAAAAACTATTAAAATGTCGATTATGGAGCAGATTTCATCGATTTTAAAGGAAAATATATCTCGTAATGTATTCGAAATGGTTATTATTTGATTTTAAATATAGTTCAATTTACATACTCCAGATTGGTAAATGGAAGCTGCCCCTGCTTGGCCATGGAACAGACTGAATACAGCATATCTACTTGATAAACCCCGCAATCTCATGGTGTAAAGTAAACGAACGCGCTCATTCGTGATGAATGACTGCGTGAAAGTACCACCAAACATGGACGACCTCCGGTTTGACTTAGTCTTCCCATGGTGTTGTGAAGCTCTGCCATACATAGGTGATCGTAGTTTTTCGTGCATTTCATAGGATCATTATGAATCCATATTCTGAGGTACTGGAGAGAGGCCAGGGTGGTCTTTATTCGCAAAGCCCAAAACCTTAATCTCGAAAGTTTGTAATGACAGGGTTGGCACAACAGACCCAATAGTGCCTGCAAAAAACCCCCCTCAAAGAAAGAAGTACAAAAAGAAGAAATACAGAAAAAACTAAGAGATTCGTGATAATTGGACCATTTTTTGCTGCCCATTTTTGCCCCTCTGCCTAAAGCTATGACATTGAAGGTGCGATGGAACGGCCTGATTTCTTAATTCGATTACCCTTGCAATCGCAAGGGTTGTTTGAAGGGAACTTACCTCATTGTGGCGACTGTGACCACCACTTTTGCGGATGTAACCGCTGTCCTAAAAACTATTAACTGTCGACGCAGAGGTTGACAAGAGTGTCAACAGTCCGCCGGAAGTCAACGGTGTGCTGAAGGAAAGATCTCTCCCGGCGAATAATCCGACGAGGTCAAACGTGTGCGCTAAAAGATATATTCAATAAAGTGTAAAAATCTAAGACTAAGTTGTTTTCTATTTATATCTTTGATTAATATGTTGATCGCGACGGGCAGAAGCACCGGCGATAACAACAAATGGTGACCCCGACTTAGTCTTAGATTTTTATACTTTTACCGGCGATAACAACACTCATCATATCCTGCAACTAATAAATTCGAGCGACTGCTACCTCGACCTTCTCCTCGCCAGCAACGTACAGTGGCAATGTTCGTGGCCATTTCGGACTCCACCACGCACTGTAAGCAGGTGTGATTTTCAAGAATATTTTTCCGATGATATTTCAAATTTTCTTGCCCTGTGGTTAAGGGGCCATCCATAAATTACGTCACACGAATTTCATGATTTTTTGACCCCTCCCCCGTCCTTGTCACAGGTGGTCACATTTATGAGACTCACCCCTCCCTAGTGTGACGTCACATATTTTGCAATGTTACATCTAGCAATTATTAAATTAAAACAGCAGTTCCGAAATTAGTTTAAATTATTTTTTAATAAAATCAACATCAAATCAAACATTTGAGAAAAATTAACAAAACAAAAAACGATTAATTATATTGATGAAAGATACAAACTTAATCAACTTGAGTCCATGAAATTTGAACTCACTCCGTTAAATTATTTATAACTGGCATAGCAGACACTTCGTTCTCGTTTGGGTTGTTAACATATTAGATATTGAAATGTGACGTCACGAAATTTAGAATCCCTCCCCCCCCCCTTGTCACACAATGTCACACTTCGTCGACCCCCTCCCTCCCCCTTAAGGTGTGACGTAATTTATGGATGGCCCCTAATGCCACAATCCACCTAAGGGATCTCCACTGCTTGTTCATGATATCTCTTCTGGCAGCGGCACTCGGCAGGCTAATCACTTCCTTAACCTGCTCACACGTGGTAGTAGCCTCTCACAGTTTATGGGGTTCTTTGGCAACTCAGTTCTCTATACCAGATCTCTACCAATGATAGAGTATACTTGCCGACTCAAAAACCTGCCAAATCCACCCCAGCTTTACTGTCTCCTTCCCGTCGATATCTATATGTCCTCTAACCCAGGCTAACCTTATATTATTTTGCATACCTTAACTTTTAGGATAAGAATTGCCGTTGGAAAGGCCCTTGAGCTGGACGGTATTTCGAACAGAATGGAGAAGATGGCAGCCACGGTGGCACCAGGTCAGCTCACCCAAGAATTTAAAAGCTTGTGCACATTCCGAAGTCGGGAAAGGTCACAGGCGACCCGTCGGCCTAGTCCGATATACCTTCTGAACACATTTGCAAGGTGATATAAATTAGACTCCCAAGCGCCAAGAGTGAAGGCGACTTGTCGGAAAGGTAATTCCGTTTCAGGGAGGTTAGAGCGACAACGGGCGCTGTCAATGTGATGACTAGCCTAGCAAGGACAGAAACTGATGTGAATAAAAGTTTCGCATTGATAAAGCCATATAAACTGAAGAATCTAGTGCGCATTGTGATAAAATTCCTTGTAGGTAGGACACTGCACTGCTAGTCAGACGAGGAAGTAAGGGAGTACAGGACAACTTGCGGAATGGCCCAAGGCTCCGTTCTAGACCCCATCCTGTGGATCTTCATGTACGATGAAATACTGACGATACGCATCCGGTAAGAAGCAGTCGCTATTGGGTTCGCCGATAATATTGGGTATTTAGGTAGGCGGCTCGACGAAATCAAGATATTCGCGAAAGATGGGAGACAAAAACATGGCTCGAGAACTGAGCACAAAACGGAAGTAATGCTAATCAGCATCCGGAAAAAGGGTGGCGACCATAGCGCTGAAAGTAGGTGACCAGGCTTCGAGACCCAAGACAGGTCTTTGCATGATGTTGTACGCCCTAGAATACAAAAGGGGGAGCCCAAGGCATTTCGACGGATTCTGGCGCGCGGCAACCCATCGCAGCATGGCAGATGAGCTGGGACGAGTATTCTAATTGGTGGTGGACCCATAGACGCATACCCAATGTGGAGAAGTGGGTTATGTGGGAACATGCAGTTCCTTAGTAGACATGAATGTTATAGGGAATACCTTTATCACTGCAGGTTGAACTATTCACCGTTCTGGCCAGAATGTCGGGACGATAAAAAGGACGCGGAGCATACTTGAGGTTTGCGGAGCACAGGGTTGTACTGGAAACAGCGGCCAAAGTGCAGCTAACACCGGAGAACATCCTGGATCTGATGATGAGGTCCGAGGATGTGTAGAGAATGATGGAAGTGGCGCTGAAAGCCGCCCACCAGAACCGTAAGCAATGAGATGGTCAAAGTCAAAGAGGCAGAGAAAGGCCAAGAGAGAAAGATATGAGCTAGCTAGCTGATCTAGCCCAGTGATACAAAGAGGTAAGCCGGTCACAGAACCGTTAAGCAGGACCTTCTCGGTAGAATGCTGTCCATTTTTAATCAGGCGTACCGTGCCTGTTGCGGGTGCCGTGCAGGCGTTTTGACGTCGTGCGTGCCTGTTGCAGGCTAGGAGGAGCGGGCGAGTTTTATTTTTACTCGGGATCTTTCTCACAAAGGAAGCAGAGCCAGAAGAACGCTGATCCATATGAGCCACTGTTCTGGCTCTGGTGAGCACCTCTTCGAGGGACTGTTTTAAGGGTCATTTTGATAACCAAAGTAATGACTTTGCGACGGACTTACGGGATGGACTCAATCGTAATGGAAAAGGGTTGCTGTTGTTAGTCAGTAGGACTACTGTCTGAACGCGAACTCTCAGCGATGTCTCCTCGTTTGAGGATGGATCCTACAGGCGGTCAAGCACACACCCCTGCTGCTCGACTGATGCAAGATTCTCACCATTTCCTCGTAAAAAATGGTGCATGCCCAGTTCACCTTGGTCCAACCCTTATTTTCTGTGTACCCTTAATTCGCCAGATCATATTAGGCGTATGTTATGATGCGCTTCACCACCACGTGGTGTGTGTCTACTATTCTGTCTTCTTCTGCTACACTTCTGTCTTCTTCTGTTACATTTGTGAAGCACGATTTTCGCTTTTCTGATCTTTTATCAAACGTGATGTTTCCAGGACACTGATGTGATTCCAGATATACACGCAGATATTTAACCGACCCAGTCACGACAATCTATGATCGGAAGACCATTAAGGGCTGAAACTTAAGATCTCGAATCTTCTTTTTGAGGACAATACACACCAAACAGTGTACACGATCAGTTCCCCTAGCTTCTTAAAGAGTCTATAGTGATGCTACGCAGAAGAGGTAATAGAACTTCCTTGCCTTGTGGGCATTCTTTGCTTACCTTTCCTTGAAGCCGTCAGTCTCCTATCTTAATATTTGTTAGCATATTGTCCACCCACTGTAAAATAAATTTTAAACGATCAAATAATTTTGCTCAATGACACTTTGTATAGACAATTCCCGGAAATTTTACAGGAATGCATTTATATTTGCATCGAATTAACTGTGTAACTAATTTGTTTTAAATATGCAGATTCCGATTTGTTTAAATTGCCAATAACGTTTCGTGTCATTAAATGTCAATTATATTCGAACACGTTGTCATCAACTTTGGAATTGGTTTTCCTGAACGTTGTGGATTATTAACATCAGAAATCACCACCCTGAAAATTTATTCAAATAAATTCCGACATTTCCATTGTCCTTCCCTATGCAAATATATCACGAACCTTTTTATAATTGAGTAGATGGGTTTTGATGTTCTGAAAATAATACAGCGAAATATGATGAAAATATTTTATTTTTGATTTTCTATTTTAGATTAATAAGGCAAAAATAAAACTTGTAGTTTATTATTATCTTTTACGAATATTTAACTGGCACAAATTGAGCAGCATCTGTTACGTTATAAAATGAATTTTCAGTTCAGTTCGCTGCATTTAATGACCTGTCCATCTTTGTGAAAAAAACGTAATCACTTTTAGCGCAATTTTAAAAGTTCTTCATTACGTATTTTTATGACTTTGTCAATCTTTTTGTTGTTATATTGTTTGAGAGGGCGAGTCAGGGAGTGGAGTACTGAATTTAAGTTGAAATTAGCTATGCTTTAAAGCTTTTGAACTACTCCAGCATTATTATTGGAGTCTTTGAGCATTTATAAAATAACCTATTACTTTGAAATCCTGTTTGCAGTATAACGGTTACGACGGTACTCGGGCCTATTAAAGAAAAACCTAAGTCGTATTAGGCGCCATCGCAAGAAATTTAATCTTAGCTAGCACCTGGATTTCTCATTGCACAGATTGGAAATTGTAGATAACAATACATATACATTTCGGGACAATGCTTGCTAGCCCTCTACTACGAAACTCTATATTGTAGGAGCTTCCAACAACTTCAGCACCGAGGCCATTCAAGTTGCGCTGGCGGAATTCGGAATCCACAATGGTTTAAGTCAGTGGTTTCTTTACATGCTGAGAACTAGAATCATCCTAGAGTTCGGAAAGTTTCTTTCCACAACCAACGAGATTATGAAGATGGCTCTAACAAAAGATACCGACTGGTTTATCCTTTAACCCGGAGGACTCGTAAAACTGATGCTTTTCACCAATAGAAGAAAAATCCCCTATTTGAGTCTTTGATGGTCGAACGCTGAGCCTAGCGCGATTAGCTAAGTTTAAAGTGTAAAGAAGACCAGAATACACTTTTTTCTAGCAAGCACAACTTCGGCAAGGGATAGACTTTTTTATGTGAAAAAATTAGACAGGCTCTTTGTACTACCCGTCTGTCATGTCGTTCAATTTAGTGCATTTTCTAGTAGGTGGCAGTAGTAGTAGATTTTAAAGGTGGAAGAGAATAGGACAGGTTAGGTGTCTGGGGGTGCATGAGTAGATGTTATGACCTCATTTTCGATTGACTATGCATCTGACACAACCATCGGGTATAACTAAGGTGACCAGACGTCCCGCTTTTGGCGGACAGTCCCGATTTTTAACAATTTGTCCCGCGTCCCGCGGCGTTTTAAAAAGTCCCGATTTTTGGAAAAAATTAACGACAAGGGAACGGCGGGTGAATGTTAAGGGAATAAAGGTTTTCGAAGGCCGTGTTGTGGCTATTTAGCCAGGATATGAGTTTTATACTATTTTTGTTAATTTTATAATGTTAAATTTTAATAATAACAAATAATAATTGCTGAGAACTGATTATCGAGAACTGCGTATCAAAATTTGTATTGTTGATCAATTCGCTGGTTTGCGAGAATAACGACGCAATTCAAAATTCTGTAAAATTTATCTAAACAGAGACGCAACGCCGATTTTGCGTCAACTATCGTTAGAAAGATATATCGTCATTATTCATTTGAGACAAAACATTCTCGACTAATTTATAAAACTAGTTGGGATGTGGCTTTTGACCCTTTCGGTCCACAAGATTAACTTCCCAGTATTCGTTCAAACAAAAAAACGACTCGAACGATTTTTATGAAAATCTTTTCAGATCATACTTCCTTTAACACGCTTTGAACGGCATCTTTACGAAGTCGTTATCTTTTTTGGTTCGCGCGAAATCGTGCTGGTACAAAAATCACTTACGTCGTTCAAACAAAAAAACAGTTCGACCGATTTTTATGAAAATTTTTTCAGATCATACTTCCTTTAACACGCTTTGAACGGCATCTTTACGAAGTCGTTATCTTTTTTGGTTCGCGCGAAATCGTGCTGGTACAAAAATCACTTACGTCGTTCAAACAAAAAAACGGTTCGACCGATTTTTATGAAAATTTTTTCAGATCATATGTCCTTTAACATGCTTCGAACGGCACCTTAACGAAGTTGAAATCTTTTTTGGTTCTCGCGAAATCGTGCCGGTACAAAAATCACTTAAGTCGTTCAAACAAAAAAACGGCTCGACCAATTTTTATGAAAATCTTTTCAGATCATATTTCCTTGAACACGCTTCGAACGGCAGCTGAACGAAGTCGATATCTTTTTCGGTTCGCGCGAAATCGTGCAGGAAAAAATGACCACATACGTACGCACACACACACACACACACATATTTCTTCTCAAATTTTTGCTTAAAATGCTATTGGGACCTTGAAACGTGTAAATACATTGAAAATTTCGAATCCGATTTTCGGACCGATTACAATAACTTCCTACTGGGAAGTTAAAAATTAAAAAACGTCATTCTCTAAAATCAATCATTTTTAGATGCGTCACTATTCTCGCAAACCAGCGAATTGTTAGAATTCGACCACCAATTGTTTGCACCTAATGAACAATAGGGCCTATCCACGGTCAAACAAATCATCAAACCAATTTTCGACAAACAACGCACACATTTATGCTTTGACTTTTGTTGGCCATCAACGAGGGAAACTTTCTTCAAACATCCCGAGCGACAATTCCTGTAAACAAAACGAACTTTCATATGCTTTACATGGCACCAAGACCCTCGTAAGTACGAGGGTCTTGATGGCACACATAAAAAATCCACGCACACATTTAAGTTGTTTGAAGGAAATATTAAACCAGACGAATATTTTCTTCAAACAGCGGCCGAAACTTGTATTTTATACACCCACATTTAGAATTTTTTCGTTGTTGGCCACAAAATTGATGGTTTGTTTGACCGTGGATGGGGGCCTAATGGCATTGGCAACACCGAAAACAAAGAAATATGGCCCCTATTCCCATAGTCACGTCACCCATTGAAAAATGTGACAAACCCATTTTCGTATTCTCGTAGTCACTTGTAGAAAAAGTGACGGTTTTTCTAAATACATATAATATACATATTTCTATTTACATATCCTGTTCGTTATTTTATTTCTAGGATAAAAGAATAATGTTAAATCATCAAAAATATTAAAATAAAACGTATATCTTACCCTTTGTCACTATCCATTTTAAAAAAATCGTAGCGTCACCTACAAATTCCAAGTGATAAAAAATGGCAATTTTCAGTGACATTTGCTACAAAAATGACGAGAATACCACACCTAGTTTTGTCACATTTTATCTCATTAACTTTTCCCTTGTCACTCGACTATGAGAATACCACTTTAAAAGTGACGTGAAAAAAAATGTGAGGTGAGAGAAAAAGTGAGGTAACTATGGGAACAGGGGATATATTGATAAGGAAAAGATTAAATCTTGGGCATCAACAAAAATCACAATAGAGAACAAATGGTTAGAAATATTTCATCATTTTGAAAAAAAACCATTATTGCTTACAATAATGCACTAAAAATTGTGGAAAACGCGCTGTCCTTACCAGGAACTAATGCTGGGACTAAACGCGTTTTTTCTACCGTCAATAAAGTGTGGACATCAGAAAAATCCCAATTAAGTGTTGAGACTTTGAAAGCCATTTTATGTGTGAAATATAAGAAATATTTGAAAGAATAAAATAATACTATTCATAAATTTTTTTTGTTATATTTGTTAATTGTACTTGAATTGAAATTTAAAAAATATATTACAATACTATTTTTGCGTTCTATGAAAATTTTTGTTATAGCCCAAATATCCAACCCCCCCCGTCAAGTGTTTGACGAAGAAGGTATGGAATCACTTACCGTACCATCTGCCTGTCGGTTATGCTAGTGAGATGGTGATCCAAGCTTTCCCCTTGATTTACACTGCATTCGAGCGCACAAATTTTTTTAGTCTGTTAATGTCCCGTGCTTAAAAGATTTGTGGCAACAAATGTCCGTACTTCACGTTGGCCCAGCTCAGATTCATCTTGATGCTACATATGGTATGGTGCCTCTATAAAGCGTGGTTTGGTAGCCTATTCTTGCAATATATTATTAAAAATCCACACCAGAGAATGGAATGTCTCAGAGTAACGTGGACGTTGTATACAACGACCGTTGAAGCAATGGACGTAATTGCCTCTCTTGATCCTTCCATCAGGTCACTTCCCGAGTAAAAATAAATGATGGCCTTAGAACGGGCAAATGCCGACTGTGATAGAAACCTAGTGCTCGGCCATCTGGCGGTTAACAGAAGGTTCGTTGCAGGACAGTACGGCCGTACAGGGGGCGATTGACGGTGAAACAACGGCCTTACGACGGTGGTACAGTGGCAGCAACGTGGATATTCGCCCTCCTATAAGAAAATATATTTCACTGCAATTAAATGTTTGATTTTTTTTGGTTGTGTTTTTTTCCAAGCCGTTAAATAACAAAATTTCCCATTAAAATATAAATCGACACGCACCACACACTTCACGTACAACAAACCGACGACTGGCGAGCTCGTTTCTCTTGTGCATCGATATCTTCAAGTAGGATAAATCGAAAGAACCATTGTACATAACGAAAATGAAAGTTCCCATAAAACACATTCAACAATACATTTGGTGCAGATTTTTTTGGCTCAAATTTCCCGTCGAATGCCCGTTTCTACAGCTCAGTAATTGGCCTTTTAAATCTTTTGGTCAAATTTGGCCGTCGCACAGTGGGGCAAATAGTACATTTTTTGGACAAACGACAATTCCCAAGCCTGGAGTTAATGAAACTTAAAAAAAATTTTTTTAAACTATTCGTTATAAAACTGCCTTTAATTCTATCGAGCCCGAATTTTGAAATTTCAAAATTAAAGATGGCTAATCCAATATGGCGGACATAAATTTTGTAAGTAAATTAAAATTTTATCAAAAGATTCTTTAAAATTATTGAAATTAATTATTATTAATTAATTTTTGGGTTCCAAAAAAACACCCAAGTAACAATTTTTTATAATTTTCAAGAATATTCTGCTAAAATTTTAATTTACTTACAAAATTTATGTCCGCCATATTGGATTAGCCATCTTTAATTTTGAAATTTCAAAATTCGGGCTCGATAGAATTAAAGGCAATTTTATAACGAACAGTTTAAAAAAAAAATTTTAAGTTTCATTAACTCCAGGCTTGGGAATTGTCGTTTGTCCAAAAAATGTGCTATTTGCCCCACTGTGCGTCGTAAGGCCGTATGTGCTCCCATTAAAAATGGTTAAAAACTCTACGGCCATCATATGCCCCTTCAAAAGCCAAGCGGCCGTTGTTCGCCCTTTATAAGGCCGTTTTTTATTTTTACTCGGGTTGCAGCCTGCACGACCCTGACGCTACGCTACGAGAAGTGGACTTTTGGGTGGAGAAGACGTGTAGACGCAGCAATAGACTGTGTTCTGTACCACTAGCGATGGTAGAAGGGTCATATGACAACATGATATCGCAACAAAACTTCAACCCAGGTTTCGAGGTCTAGATGCTTCCATGAATACAAAAATTTCCAGCCTCACAAGAACTATAATAATATGTAGTAGTTCCATTCTCAAATGATTCCCTCGCTATACGTTCAATAATACTAATTTTTGCCTAATCCTGCAAGTGTATTGCACGCAGAATTGGTAGCAATCTTCAATGCCAGCTTAGCAATACAAATAAATCTAAGATCAGGAGCCGGGGTAATCCTGTTATCGCATAGCTAAGCGATTATCAAGGCACTAAATGCGGTTTAAAAAGTGTCTAAGCTGGTACAAACCTGTCAAAGGAGTGGATAGGACGTACAGGAATACTCTTCAGTGGGTGCTGGGTCAGCCAGATGAATGGTTCAAACAAGGAGAAAATATTATAAACATTCGTACAGGAGCCGTTGTGTGTTACGAAAAGAAGTATCACCAGGCACGTAGAGGTGTTCAACAACATGCACCAAGACTACGCAGATTTGGCTTGACTAAAGGTAGCAAAGATCGCGCGATCTCCTGATGCGGAAGGACTTCGATAGAACTGTCTTGAATACCGCAGTGCACTGGCCAATTGGGTAACATGCGGCTAAATTGAGCAATCCATACAACTTATACATATATTTTCGTAGCTATAGGGAGGAACAACCCAGAGAAATAGCCGAACATTTTCTTTGCGGTTGACCGGCATCAGGTACCGTCTATTTTCCGTCTATTATTTGGGATTGGGAAAGTTTTAGAAGATTAAAAGAGCTACATCGATCGCTGTTGTTCCGTGTATATTTAGCAAATTTGCAGCAATGCTTTTGGCTGCAAAAGCGTGATCCCTTGTGAATCAATGGCCTCTTAGGCTAGTGCCAAAGCGGATTTAAATGAGGAAAAAAAATAAATTAATAGCAGGGAGGGACCGACAATGAAATGTCGTTAAGGTCATAACTAAAAGAAAAAAAATTTTTTAAACTCGAAAAAAAGGGAAATGGTAAAATGGGGATGCTATTTAGGGGTTGAAAACGATTTTTTGCGATTTGCGGTGAAACATGACCTCCTAGTGGAAAACGTTTAATACAAAAGTTGTAGATAATAAAAAGATCTAAAACTTTTGTATTTAACATATTTTGACATAACCTCAAATTTCGAATAAAATGGCGGAAAATCGATTTTTCAGTTTTTAATTTTTTTCTCCCGTAAAAATAATTCAATTTACATGAAAATTTGTAAGAGTATACCTTGTGTTGCGTTAAATAAGCATGATTTTTTTTTTGTTTGGTAAACGGATAGTTTCTTAGAAATTAACATTTTTCGAAAAAAATACCCTTATCTTGCACGGACAACTTTATTGATGTTTTTTTCGAATTTTGATATTTAATAAGTGCTCATTTGACCATTGAAATGTCTAGTTTCAAATGGTCTATACATTTTGAAACTTTATTTTCATTAAACCGCTTAAAATTAAGAAAAACCGAACACCTGATTTTTCGAATCACGTACATATTTCTCGATTTTTTCAATTTTTTTCAAATTTTTTAATTTTTTCTGTTAATGAGGGATTAAATTTTAATGACAGAGCTTAGTGTCATATAATATTACTTACATTTAATAAATTTAATTACAGAAAGTGTGGAAAAACCATCCTGAAAAATTTAAATAAATAAGAAATAAGAAATATTCTATTAAAACTAGCTTGAGATTTTCGATGAATGTGAGCGGCTGTTAATTTTTCCATTATTTTGTATTTGTGGTGAAATCTTTGTTTGCTCGACCGTACCAAACTGCTTTGATTTCATACAAATCATTTGGATCATCTTTTTTGGAAATAATACGGTCATATTGTCAATCTATAATTTTTAAATTAATTAAAATAAATAATGTATAAAAAATCTCCCAAAACCATATTGAGTATGATGCTGTAAAAATTTTATTACGAAACTGGAACCATTTACCTAATCACGGCGTAATTCAATTCAAACGAATTTGTTATTTTATTTCTTATTTATTTAAAATTTTCAGGATGGTTTTGCCACTCTTTATGTAATTAAATTTATTTAAGTTCTGTCATTAAAATTTAATCCCTCATTAACAGAAAAAATTAAAAAATTTGAAACAAATTGGAAAAATCGAGAAATATGTACGTGATTCGAAAAATCAGGTGTTCGGTTTTTCTTAATTTTAAGCGGTTTAATGAAAATAAAGTTTCAAAATGTATAGACCATTTGAAACTAGACATTTCAATGGTCAAATGAGCACTTATTGAATATCAAAATTCGAAAAAAACATCAATAAAGTTGTCTGTGAAAGATAAGGGTATTTTTTTCGAAAAATGTTAGTTTCTGGGAAACTATCCGTTTTCCAAACAAAAAAAAATCATGCTTATTTAACGCAACACAAGGTATACTCTTACAAATTTTCATGTAAATTGAATTATTTTTACGGGAGAAAAAAATTGAAAACTGAAAAATCGATTTTCCGCCATTTTCTTCGAAATTTGAGGTTATGTCAAAATATGTTAAATACAAAAGTTTTAGATCTTTTTATTATCTACAACTTTTGTATTAAACGTTTTCCACTAGGAGGTCATGTTTCACCGCAAATTGCAAAAAAACGTTTTTAACCCCTAAATTGCATCCCCATTTTACCATTTCCCCTTTTTTCGAGTTTAAATTTTTTTTTTTCGTTTAGTTATGACCTCAACGACATTTCATTGCTGGTCCCTCCCTGCTATTAATTTTTTTTTCCAAAAAACTATCGGCACTAGCCTATCTAACATGATAATCGCCTAATTCACTCCGCATAAAATCCAAGATTGAGGGTAATTTGATAATTTTATACCAATGTCGCCATGCGTAAAATCTCGATCCCTCAGATACTTCGAAATCGTAATCTTAGAGATTTTTTGTTAAATACAACAACAATGCCGTGGTTTGAGATACGAGGTAATGGTTTCGAATGTGGCTCTGAATGCTCTTATTTTCTATACCAAAAAGCGATTCTCTTATTTTACAGTATTTGATGTTTAAAAACATTTTAAACATACCACCGATTGTGGGTAAACATAATCCTTGGTTAAAGGTAATCCTCGTTGATGTTTTCGCTCTTAATAAGCACTAATACATCAGCGAATTTTATGTGTCTTATTTTCAAATTTTTTCTTAATTAATCTTTGGAACCAAATGCAGCAATTTTTATGGACCTCAAGTTTCGAATTACACAGTTTTGAATATTACGGTACGTTATCTTCAAAATTGTATGAATCATAACCTTACACGAAAAAATTCTACACAAAAAATTTGTCTTATTATTTTCCTTCTTAAAGCTTAAATATACACTCTCATTTCCAAGGATTTTTATATCAATATCGTTCTGCGTTCTCTATTATCCCTGAAATATCTAGATAAAATCTGTTCCGATTACTATCCCATCAAATCCACTTCTAGGACAGCCAAAATCCTTTTTCCTCAAAATCTCCTCCCAAAAAAAACATAAAATAAAACAATCACGTCCGAAACTTTTAACTATCATAATAAATCCGCACCCAGCATCTACTTTCAATAAATTATTGCAGGCAGCCCAAGCCCACCTGAGATCTGATGCAATCAATAAATTCAATCATGTCCTAAGCCTAACTAAATTGAAACGTTCTTCATTTCACCTCTTTAAGTGTGATTTAATACTGACCAATAATGATTACACCTTTCCTTTCGTTCTGATTAAATACTGAAACTAGATCGATATGAAGTATCATCTGCAGCAGCAGCAGCACCGCACACAGGTGATAGAGTCCTCTTGGGTGCCTCAATCCAATTATGGGCCGCCAGCAATTTCCCTTTCATTTCCGTCGTGGTCATAGGAATCTCGATACTTGCACTTTCATTCCATAAAATGATAAAGGAAAATAGAAGATAAAAATAAGAATGAATAAAGCGAAGACCCAGGGCTTCCCTACGTGACCATCGCTGTATACAGTGTCTAGGGTCATCTCAATATGAAATCTTAACTATAAATAAGCCAATGATCCTAGACATCGATACTCAGTTACCATTGGGCATAACAGAAGTGAAGTTGACTTGTTCGTTTCTCTATTTTCATTCTATTGGTGAAATATACAAGGATAAGGAAAATGGCTTCTTTTGCTGTAAGTTTAAGTTAAATTTAAGGAAAGTTTGTTGGAACTGATGAAAGGACTGTTTCAATTGTTGCAATCTTTTGGGGAACGTTTTGTGTGTACCTAAGAAAATTCTGAGACACATTGATACTGTTTTTATGATATTATTTAGAATATGATCTAGACTAGAACAAAGTTATGAAGTATCGACTTTACAAAAACTTAAATCACTAAAATTATTTTCTAGTTATTATCCGTCATTGCTCTAACATACATCAGCATGTCAACAGCAACGTCCTCAACAACAGAAAAAATCATATCGAAACGGGGAATCCCACTCTACAGCGACATTGTTTCCCCACTATCAACGGGCCTATCAAAATTTACCCCAGCCTACTCCTTTGGACCATGGTTAAGGTAAGACCAGCAAAAACCTAATTCCTACGAAAATTTCACTACAAACCCACTTCCACAGCTCTTCGAAAAGCTACGGACCATCTCCATCTGAAGTTGCAAACGCCATTGCAGCTGCCAAGCAAGCATCAGCAAATGTACTTATAGCTCAACAGCAGGTGCAATCGGCCAAGGACAACGTTCTACATCAGCAAAAACTAGCCATGGACAAGGAAACTGCTGCTGCCATCCTTACGCAGAAAAGTGAAACTGCTGCAGCTGTTCAGCGTTCCGAGGCAGCGGCTGCTGCTCAAGCGGTTGTCTTAGCTCAACAACGTTTTGCGGCAGCTAAGGCAGCTGTAGCTCATCAACAGCGAATTGCTGCTGCTAAAGAGGCGGAGGCTGCAGCTGCTTTACAAAGTTCAGCTCATGCAGCATCTGTTGAGATTCAGAGGACAGGTACGTTTTCACTACCTTCATCAATATACCTTTACCTTTAACACTTTTTGAAATTAGAAAACGAAGCTTCCAAATTTTCAAATCTTCAACGTACTGAAGCTGCTGCAGCTGCTCATCATGTTGCCGCAACGAAAGATGCAGCTCTAGCTCCATTAACAAGCGGATCGAATCATATTCCAAATGCGGCTTTAACATGGCCAATAACTCATAGTGGAGCTGTAATAACAGCAGCTGATCCATGGATCTCCGGAATCCCGGTATCTCCTGTTTATGGGAATGCAAAGGCTGCCCTTGCTTACAATCACATTTGGGGATGATTTGATACAATTTTTACTTTAACTCTTAAATCTTTAAAAATAGTTACTCGAACAATCATATATATATACAAAACATAGTTGTAGTTTTTTATATTTTTTTAAAATAAAAGTTTGTTGCTTAATAAATTTGTCTTAAACCTCTCATTCCAAAGGCTCATAGCAGTCCAATACAGAATATCGAATTGAAGCTACACCAATGGCAGACTTCTTCTTAAATTGCGCTATAGTCTTTGTAGGAGTCGGAACTGTTTAAGTCTCTTCTTCCAGTCGTCTCTACGTGTCCTTGTTTACCATTCTTTTTTCAAAGGTTCGTACAACATGTCCATGAACCATCGTAGTTTGCCCAGTTTTATGGGTGCAACTAATCGCACTTCTCCCATCACAGCCTGCTACCAATTTAGCACTTTTAAGTAGATTTTGATACTTTGGGAGTAGGGATGGGCGATATTAGAAAAACATCGATTTTGACATCAATGTCAACATCGGTAAGTAAACATCGATGTCTGATAAACATCAATAAAAAAACATCGATGTTTGAAAACATCGAAGTTTTGGTGCTAAAATAAAACATTTTTAAAATTCTCTATGGAGTGGACCCAGTTTCAACTCGACCGTTATGACTGGGTTGAACCTGGACCTAGTCATAAACGGGGTAAGTATGAATAAAAAAAACGTATTTAACCATAGACTACAGACAAACAGAACGGTAGCAAGTTTGTTTTCTTTTATAACCTTGAATCAAAAATATATATTAGTGACATCTGGCATAAAAATTAAGAACTACTTCGCCAAGTTCGAAATGTGCATTGATAGGTTAAGCCTAGTACGATGATCGGGCAAAATTTTGCCTCGTCAGTTTTATCATTTTTCAGGCAAAATTTTTCCCATGTGTAGAGTGGTGGAGAATAGTGGAAAGTTTTTTCTTTACCTAATTTGCCTTTTCATTATAAAACAAATAAATATTCCTTTTCCATTTTAAACAAATTTTAACTGCTGCATTCGACTTTTTAATCCAACTGTCCAACTTTTTGCCAACAAAAAATGACCAGATAATTTCTGGAGGCAAAAATTTGACAAGTTAAAGTCTCCACAATTAGAAAATCCATCTACTAGAAAATCTTGAAAGTATGCTTATTGTGGCAAAATTTATGCCCGAACGGCGTATTGCTGCGCTGTCAAAATTTTGCCGTGATTGAGGTAACATTTTGCCAAGGTTTTTTACATGCATCACCGTACTAAGCTTTAACATTTTAAAAGTCGTTTGGAAATTTTACTTTAATGAAGGCTTGCATAAGCTCAATTAAATTTTTACAACAAACAAATGTGAAACATCGATTTTCGATGTCCTTGTTCCCATCATTGATGGATCGATGATTTAGAAGACTCAATATCGATGTTAAAATATCGATGTTTCCACGCTCAACAGCGATGTTTCGATAACATCGATGAATATTGACCATCCCTATTTGGGAGCAATGGGACACAGCGATGAGGGAAGAAGAAGATAAATGCCGTGCACAAATTTTTTTTAGGTGACTTCTCTATTAGTGAATTTCCATGGCAGCTTGAGTGATAAAATTCTGCCCAAAGAGGCACTGGCACTAATTTTCCATTTTAAAACTCACAATAATCCAGTGAACGTATTCAATTTCTGCACGATGTGCTGACATCTTATTACAAGTAAGTTTATTCTTTTCCTATTTCTACTAGCTTCTGCGGCCTTGGGGGATCTCACACCAATTATAATATATCGGTCGGTCACTGACCCTTCATATCATCTCAAGAGGCATGCATAACACTCTAGCAAAATGTCCTTTCTCCACTCTCCCATGACGTTTGCCTTCCAGTGGTAGGATCTATGGTGATGAATTTTATGCACAAGAAGCGTCGACGTTAAGAGAATTTCTGTTTCAATTTTTGTAATGTTATTCAAGAGCTTCTTGCGAATTTTATTTCTGTGATGTGCCAGTTCCTTGGAAACGCCTCTGCAATTCTTGCACTGTGTGTAGAAGAACCATCGTCTCTGGTGCTGGCACTGATCAATATCAAATGTCTGGATATGCTCTTGAGTGCATAACATTTCTGTCCTAAAGGGAAATTTTATTTATATTGGAAATGGCTGGTTTTCTGCAAGTTTAGTGTTCAGCAGTCAGAATTATATATGGATAAGAGTTAATATTTATGTTAGAATTGGTAATGGTATTAATAGGTGAATTTTATGATAAAATTGGCAACGATGCTTGTAGAAGAGGGAATAATACAACTTGGCTGTGAAAGTTTACACCAAATATCGAATAGACGGCGAGCCAGCGCCTCCCAGACATACGTCAAAGTATAAAGCTAAAAAATTTTCTGTGTTTTGTCACTACTGTAGGTAAAAACGCTCGGGGGTTACAATTTACTAACTTTGACTAGCGGTGCCTTAGGCCGGTATCACCATGAACATGAAACACTTTAGTCATCTCTTGGAAGGACAAGAATTTAGTACATATATTCCACAAACGGCTTACCATCGCTTTTAAACAAAAAATCCGAGAAAGCACGATCACGTCAACTTCGATAGCTCGACTTCATCGGCCAGTTTTCAACGAATATACGATGCATTGAAGAGAAGCCCAACAACATAGCAGATTTATTATCCAGAATTGTGGAAGTAGAAATGTAAGAACAGAGGAAGAATAGATTTCAAGAAATTTTCAGAGGCCCAGTCAAATTACCGCGAATTAGGCGATTTGTAACGAGACCAAAAAGAAAGCTCGCGTTTTTGCTGCTCAAGGAGTTTGCTGTTCCCAAAGAAAGTATACAGAGACATCAGTCAACACAAAATTCGAATTTTTACGTTATTGAACCACTTTGACAATTAGTTATAAAAAACTACACTGTCTGGCTCATCCGCGGAGGTAAAGCCAACGATCAGAGGTTAGTAATCGACTGAATGATTACAAGTGTCTACAGAATTCCAAAGGCAACGATCATGTGCTACCAAACAAGAGACTGGTACGCGGTCTTGTCATTAATACTGTTAAGCTGAAAACAAATACAGCCTGGGGTGCGATGCGTGCGCCCCATCCGCATTATGCGGTAAGTTTTGGCTGACAGATATAGTTGTGTTCTTGCGTTCTGCCCACATTTTTACTAGGGCGCACCTAGCATGCAGCTGGTACGCACCCAGAGTGTCAATCCGAGTAAAATAAAAACTAGCCCGCAGCTACCCTGCATCCGGTACGCACTAGCACGCACGGCGCCACAGCTAGCACGCATAGCGAACAAATGCGCAGGCATATTTTTACTAGGGTTTTCATCGTCCTCTATAATTTTTATTGCTTTAAAAAATTGTAGAGGACGAAGAAAAGGGGCAACTATCTTGGTGACCATAAAAGGTGCCAATAGCATACTCAGTAGAAAGGTCAAGCAGCATTGGAAGTGGTTAGTGTTTAGCTGGGGGACTGCTTGGTAAAACAATACTCGCGTTTGGAATGGTTTATGCCGATGCATGTGTATTTATAAATGTTCATGCCTGAATTTTTAGATTTTCGTGCCAGTGGATGCCTCTAGCGAACAAATTTTTAGATTTTCGTGCTTGTGTCGGGAGCGTGCATCCCTGTGGCGGGTGCGTGCATACTTTTGTGGCGTCCCTATGTGTTCGTTATGCGTGCTGGCAGCGGTCGCGTGCGTGCTAGTAAGAAAATTAACCAACTAAATTATTTTTAATCGGGTGACCACCCTTTTCGGTGACCGCGTGGGCACCGCGAGGCATTACTTCGGGTGGGCGTCACTAACGTGACCGTTTACGCGTCTCTCCGTGTGGGCGAGAAGATGCCAGGGCTCCGAATCAGCAACCCTCCGGTCTCCGTCTTCTTCATTTTTAGGATGGCCTGGACAAACCGCGCCACCCTCGACGATTCCTCGGGCCCTCGAAGCATTATCCCAACAATTGTGCCGGACCTCCCACCCAATGCATTCGAAGAATGTATGGTGGGCGTCGTCCGAAGCGGAGTCCCCGTAGGGCACGCAGCATCCGCCACCTTACACATTTCTTTCAGGTACGCACGGAAAAGACCGTCAAAAATTGGGTAAGATAGTAATCAACCTCGCCGAACTCCCGGTCCACCCAGGTGCTCAGCTGAATGATCAGGCGGGGGGCTGTTCATCTGCCCCTGGGATCAACCTCACAGCGCCCTTGCCAGACCTCCATGGCATTGACCCTGGCATCCTTGCCGCCTCGCGTTTACCCAGCGTGGTCCTCCCTCTGTGGACGAACTGTCTCTCGTGGGCTAGCAGATCGAAATGACTCCGGCGACCGTCTCGGAAACCGTGGGGTAAGAGCAAGCGACACGAAGATCCCCCTTCCTTGCACTGCGGGCATGCGCGTGCGGTATTTTTCATACTGCAGCGCATCGGCCCACACCTCCGCTCCGTAGAACAAGAAGGACTCGGGACTGCACATGAGCAGACGGCGACGTCTGGCGCCGCTACTCGTAGTATGTGCACCCCGAAGGATAACTTGTTACCAAGCTTCACTCCGAGTTACATCACGGTCGCGTCTCCCACCTCGAAGTTGCGCAGGGTGTTAATGTCCTATTTCGTGAGTAGCACGAACTTCGTTTTGTGAGCTGTAAGCTCAAGCCCGCAGTCCTCCATCCAGGAAGAGATTTTACGCATTGTCTAGTTGAGACGCATTTGCGCGGCCTCAACGTCTCTCATGGTGAAGATCACTGCAACGTCGGGCCCTCGGTCATATCCAACCGTAGGAGTCCGTCTTTGGAGATATTCCAAACGTCGGGTCCCAGAATGGAGCCTCTTATCTCTTTTTCGCAAGCCATCGACGGTTTCGTACGTTATGAAGCGCTCATTTAGATAATCCCCCAGCATCCTTTGCCGATACAGAGGGAGTCTGACGTCACGATCCATCACGCCAAGCACTCTGTCCCACCTAACGGAACTGAATGCTTTCTTTACGTCCAGAGTGGCCAGCAGACACACGTGGCGGGACCGATGATTTCCCCTCTGCGTGTTGCCCTGGCGGCTTCCACTACCTGCTGGACTGCGTCTATAGTGAAGCGTCCCGGCTGAAAACCCAGAGAGGTCCTCCGCTTCTCCTACAGCCTCGTGGAGGCGCGGCCGCAGCAGCTTCTCCAGGAGTTTACCTGCCGTGTCCAGCAAGCACAAAAGTCTGTACGAGGTTGCTGCGTCGGCTGGCCCTCTCCCCTTGCTGATCAGAACGAGCCTGGATGCCTTCCAGCTGACGGGGAACTTGCCCGCCTTTAGGCACGCATTATACAAATCCACCTTCATTGTGTGCAGTGACAATTGTAACACGTTAAACAAAGATATCGCGAACGATTGACCAAAATTGGCTTTGCAATCGACTTGTTGGCCACCCCTGCGAGACGCTAATTCGCCCTGTAGTAGGGGAGCTGGCACTTGAAAAAAACGTGTCGTCCCAACCTTTGTTTGGTATATAAGCTTTTGAAGTAATTTTAAGCATTTTTTATAATATGACATTTTTGCGGGAAGTGGACCCATTTCGAGTTAGGGGTTTTGGGGGGTAAAAAGGGGGTTAAAATTGAAAAAAATTTCTGCCGCTTCGTATGTAGGTTCTTTTAGGGCTAAATAACCGTTAAATACTAGTGTCAGAAATTTTTCACTATTTGCTAGGGTGTGGGGAGAAAAATGGCAACTTCAGCTAGGGGTGGCTTGGGGAGGGTCCAAATGGTCAAAAATGTCTGTCACTAGTATTAAACGGTTATTTAGCCCTAAAAGAACCTACATACGAAGCGGCAGAAATTTTTTTCAATTTTAACCCCCTTTTTAACCCCCAAAACCCCTAACTCGAAATGGGTCCACTTCCCGCAAAAATGTCATATTATAAGAAATGCTTAAAATTACTTCAAAAGCTTATATACCAAACGGCAGAAGGTTGGGGCGACACGATTTTTTCAAGTGCCAGCTCCCCTACTACTGTTATATGCTACGGGAGTGAACCATGGACGCTCACACAAGCGATTGAAGGCATGCTAAATTTTTTTTGAAAGGAAGATTTTGAGAAGCATATAATAAGCCCAATTTCTCAGGAATGGACATGGAGAATCAGATATAGAGTCCGAACCAAATCAGTTGAGTTGTTCTTCGCGTATGTGGGGAAATGAAAATTACGCAAAAATAAACATTGGGTGCCTTCCATTTAGACACAGAAAGACACAGTTGTGTCTAACAGCGTGTTTTATCACAGTCGTTTTTAAATATATTTCACCCGGCGGTGCACATTTTTGCCGTTGATGGAACACCCTGTTAGACACACTGTGTCTCTGTGACAGCACCTGTGTACTCGCATGACAGTAGCTCGACTCGCCTCGCCCGGTCACACAAGTACGAGTTTCAGGCCTGTAGCTTTCAGTCATTGCATGCCAGTACCCTGCAAACATTTACATTCGGAAACGATTCGAGAACGACACGCAAAAGCGAGAGCTTGCTTCGAACTCGGGCTCGTAAACGACTCGTAAACGAATTCGAAGGCAATAAAAGCGGAGCAAGATATCGAAACCAATGTACTAGGAAAGCTTTTATGGTGGGTTTTGAAGCTTTTCTCGTACCTTTCGCAAGCAGTTTTCGAATCGAGAATGGTTCGAGAAAGCGAGCCTCCGAGAAAAGCCGAGAAATTGTTTGCAGGGTAGCTTTCAAAGATTTCAGTAGTAACGAAGAATGCGATGAAAATGGCATAGTCCCTGGTTTACGAGCACGGTATTCAGAAGAAAGGTAATGTAAAAGAGACTGACAGCTTCGAATATCGTAGAAAAATGTGACGTCATCCATTGACCTAATGCAGAAAAACAACAACAACAATTTCGATTTTATATGGGAAGAGGTCACTGAGTGACGTCGCACTAAAACGATATTCAGTCTTTTACATTACCTTGTTTCTGTATACCGTGGTTCACGAGCTACTGTCATTTCCTAATACCGTACCAGTTGACGTCTGGGTCGCATGGAGCTGCTGCTTGTAGCGTGTTGGGAAGGCGAGAGGCGAGTAAAAACAAAAAATGTTGTAGTAACTCGCATGCGAGGTACTGACCCACACGCACATGACAGTAACTCGAATGATGCGGTCACACGGTGCGAGTAGCTGCACTGCAGTAACTGACTAGGCCAGATCGCAAGCTAACTTGAACTGTGTAACCCCGGCATTAGTGACGTTCGCACGTTCGTTTTGCTCTGGTGCTACTGCTGCACACTGCATATTTTTAGGTTCTGATAGGGGCCTTTAGGCTCGAGTTGGGCTGTAGCGTAGGGCTGCTGGAAGAAAAAGAAGAATAACAGATGCAGTCATGTGGGTGACCTCTAGTACTAGACCTTGACCGTAGTCTTTGATGAGTACATCTAGGTCGGCTAACTTGAAGCGACGAAGTCCTTTTGACGTGATAACGTCTTATAAATCGATGCGGTTGGAAGGCATTCACGAAAAAGTTGTTACGAAGCCACTAACGTCCAGTAACGTTACGATGATCGCGCAACATTAGAGAAAGAGGCTCGCATTCTTAGCGTCGGAGCAAAAGAAAGAAAGCGTCTCAATGGGGGGTGCTACACACGAGACTAATTCGGACGGGTGAGGCTTTAAGGATTTCAAATGACGAATTTGTGGTTAAAATTTGAAAATTCAAAATGGCGGAAACACAAAAAAGACGTTATCACGTAAAAACTTCGCCCGTATACGGTCTTTACAGGAACCCATATTTTTTGTCAGCGTATACATGTTATTCTTATCAAGGGGATTCCCATATTAGATTTAGAACGATTATAGACAGACTTTATTGCATTGCCGTCAGACTTATATAAACATGTGCAAAATTCCAAAACTCTAACTTAATTAGAAGCAGTCAAAGTTTTTGATTACGAAATTTTTCCGTGGACAAAGAAATTGTGTTTTAATAAAAGAGTTGTAAAAATTAATTAAACCAAATTGAAAATAACTTTTCGTTAACAAATAAAAACTTTTCTTTTGTTTTATACCTTTTTCCGTGTTTAGATTACCTTAAAACAAACTTTCTTTTTCTAATCATGGAGCTTCTGGCTGTGTTTTATTTTTATAACTGACAATGTTTGTTTGAGTATTTGAAGAGAATTTTCCTAAAGCGGTTTTTTTTTCTCCATGAAATTCAGGTCAAGGTGAAGGTCAGGGCGAAAACTAACAAAACGCAGCTTTTATTTGCCTATACTAAAATAATAATGTCAGAACTTTCTCGTTCACCTGCCCCCCCCCCCCCGGCCCGCCTGAATATTGAGGTGTGCTAATAACTTTTTCTATTTACTTTGCTGACCAACACCTATGAATTAATTAACTAGTGTTGATGTTGAAGCATCCCAGCGGGAAAAATAAGGCATCAACATGCGTTCTGTAAGCAATCGTGGTAATCCGTGGAAGCATTACCTTAGGATACCCACTTCGTTTCTTTTTTTACATTGATGTCCTAGGGAGGTAAGGTATATAAGCTAGCTATTTATCTTACCTCTGCATTACTGGTAAGGCAAAAATATGCACTGCCTGTGCTTACCACTGCATTACTGGTAAGGCTAAAATATGCACTGCCTGTGCTTACCACTGCATTACTGGTAAAGCAAAAATATGCACTGCCTGTGCTTACCACTGCATTACTGGTAAGGCAAAAATATGCACTGACTGTGCTTACCTCTGCATTACTGGTAAGGCAAAAATATGCGCTGACTCTGCTTACCTCGGCATTACTGGTAAGGCAAAAATATGCACTGACTGTGCTTACCTCTGCATTACTGATAAGGCAAAAATATGCGCTGACTCTGCTTACCTCGGCATTACTGGTAAGGCAAAAATATGCACTGCCTGTGCTTACCTCTGCATTACTGGTAAGGCAAAAATATGCACTGACTCTGCTTACCTCTGCTTACTAGTAAAGTGATATAAACCAATAGCGATGGGAAATAAGGATTTTTATTTGATAATTAATAATATATAGGGCCAAATGGTAGTAACGGCCTCGGGGACCTTTGGTGGTGCCGGTACACCAAAGAGATAAGTCCTGAGTAACGCCATCTGCGATCTAAGATCTTCCGCTATGCTACCGAATCCTACCTCCACCTCCACGAAGATGTTGTCCTTACATCGGGTGACCCCTGGATGCTCTTGTCTTTACAAGAGTAACAGACGGAGGAGGGTGAAAGGCGAGTGTTTCGCGCCTCAAAACGAAACTAATACCGGACTGGTCCTCCAGGTTGGGGGTTGGGCGGCAGGCTGACAACCTTCCACCGTAAAAACCCACCCGTCACGAATCCTCAAGGCAGGCCTCGGACAGGACGGACTCAAAGGCAACGACCCAGGCAACGGAATATGGAATTCGATTTTGGAACTTGGAACGTCAGAACGCTCAACAGAACAGGCGCTCTGCGCTCGCTTTTATTATTGCTGGAAAAATACGACATAGCAATCACCGCTCTACAGGAAACTAAATGGACTCAGAGTGGAATTACGGATCACAGAACCCACACGATACTCTCCAGTGGTTCATCGAATGGAAGAAGAGAGTTCGGAGTTGCCTTCATCGTGGAAAAGAAAATGAAATCACTGATTCTGGACTTCAAGCCAGTAAGTAACAGAATATGTACGCTTCGCATCAAAACAAGACTACATAACATTAGCCTCATAAACGTCCATGCGCCCACAGAAGACAAGACGGATGAAGAAAAAGAGGAATTCTACCAAGAGCTAACAAACGCCATCAGATTAATACCGTCAAACGATATTAAAATGGTGCTTGGAGACATGAACGCTAAAGTAGGAAAAGAAGAAGAGTTCCTAGGAATCATAGGAAAGCATAGCCTACACAACGTTACCAATGACAATGGTAGTAGATTGATCGATCTTGCTAGCTCGAACTCAATGGTAGTAAGTTCGACAATGTTCCCGCACAAAAATATCCATAAGATGACGTGGCAGTCACCAGACGGAGTAACAAATAATCAAATTGATCACGTCCTAATTGAGAGAAGAGGGGCCACCAGCATACTGGATGTAAGAACAATGAGAGGGGCGTGCTGTGGCTCGGACCACTATTTAGTCAAAGTGAAATTTAGATCCCGTATAGCGACAAAAACACAGAGAGGGCAAACACAACCAAAATACGACATAGATAAGCTAAAACTTGAAGAAAGAAGAGATGCCTATCAGAATGCTGTCGTACAAAACCTGAGAGAAATAGAAGAAGAACAGCCCAACATCAACGACAAATGGGAGCAAATTAAAAACAGCGTAAAGGGAGCAGCAGAAGAGGCACTAGGCTGGGTCACCCGACAGACTGGAATTGACTGGTTTGATCAAGATTGTAGAGCCGCAATAGAAGAACGAAACCAGAGCCACCGGGAGTACATTGCAAGGCCCACAAGAGCAAGGATGGAAGTCTTCCAGCAAAAAAGAAGAACCGCAGATAAGCTCTGCAGAAAGAAGAAGAGAGAATACCTAAATAAGAGGATTCTACAGATACAGGAAGACTTCAATGAAGGGAGAATCAGACAAGCGTACAAAGGAACTCGCCAGATCAGCAATAAGTTTCAGCCAAGAACGGACATCTGCAGAGGCATAGATGGGAACCTGTTAGCAGATCCGGATCTTATAAAAGAAAGGTGGAAAGAATATTTTCAAAACCTATTGAATCCGACCCGCACAGTAAACGAGGATCCACAGACGGACGCATTTGTAATTCCTCAAGATAATATCACCATAGAACCACCAACACTGGGTGACGTACATGAAGCCCTAAAAAGGCAAAAAAACAACAAATCGCCAGGCATCGATGGAATAGCAGCTGAGTTGCTAAAGGAAGGAGGACCACAACTCTTAGCAGCCTTACACCAACTGATATGCAGCATCTGGGAGGAAGAAGCTATACCAGATGACTGGAGGAAAGCCATTATATGTCCAATATACAAGAAAGGAGATAAATTAACCTGTAAAAACTACAGAGGCATCTCTCTCCTCAGCACCAGCTATAAAACCTTCACAATCCTTGTGAAACAAAAGCTAGAACCTATAGCGGAAGGCCTTATAGGAGAATATCAAGCTGGTTTTAGGACAAACAGGTCAACATCCGACCAGCTACTGACCTTAAAGCAAATTCTGGAAAAAACCTGGGAAAGGAATGTGGATATATACCAGATATTTGTTGACTTTCGACAGGCATATGACTCAATAAACAGAGAGAGGCTGTACGAGATCTTATCAGAATTAGGAGTCCCCTCAAAGCTTATACGACTGGTCAAAAGCGCAACAAATGGCTCACTGGCGAAAGTAAGGATCCAAAATGCAGTAACAGAAGAGTTCGAAGTGCGACAAGGTCTTAGACAAGGGGATGGACTGGCCCCCATGCTTTTCAACCTGGCCCTAGAATGGGTGATAAGGAAAACGTCAGTCCAGAGAAGTGCATCAATAGCAACCCAGTCTGTACAATTACTTGCGTACGCGGACGACGTGAACATCGTGGGAAGGTCCTTTTTGTCAGCAAAAGAAGTTTATGTCGGACTAAAAGAGGCGGCAAAGGACATAGGCCTGAGCATCAACGAAGAGAAAACAAAGGTGATGCAACAATCCAGAGCTGGAAGATTTAGAATGGGAAGAAATATAACTATCGACGAACACAACCTAGAAGTAGTCGATAAAACAGTCTACCTTGGGTCTACAATTACAAAAAGAAACGAAGAAAAAGAAGAGATAACTAGACGAATACTACTGGCTAATAGAGCCTTTTATGCCCAGAAACAAATACTGCACTCAAGATTTGTGCACAGAAAAACGAAACTCTCACTCTACAAAACAGTAATACGACCAGCACTGTGCTATGGCAGCGAGACTTGGACTATGACCCAGGACATAGAGGAACGAGTCAACAGGTTTGAGAGAAAAGTCCTCAGGTGCATAATAGGCCCAACCAGAGAGGATGGAATATGGAGAAGGAGATACAACAGCGAGTTGTATGAAATTTTTGACGACCCAGAACTCTCAATTTTAATAAAAATTAACAGACTAAGATTAGCCGGTCACGTAGTCAGGATGGAGGACAATCGCATCCCAAAACGGCTTATGATATCAGAAATCTCGGGAAATAGGCCAGTAGGTAGACCCAGAAGGAGATGGATAGACTCTGTGACGGCTGACGCAGAGGCAATGCTCAACATCCGGAACTGGAGACATGCTGCAAGGGACCGTCAAACGTGGAGGAATGCCCTAGAGGAGGCCAAGGCTCGATTTGGGCTGTAGCGCCATTGGATGGATGGAATAATATATATGGAAGGATTAAAAATATTAATGAAAGGATAAAAAATAACATACTTAAACTATAAACTTCAAATTATAATTAATACTGTAAAAACATTTAAATATTTAGGTTAATTTATTTTTTAAACAGGCATTTTTATATATGCGGCCCTTTGCCAGCCTAATTGCTTTCTTCATATCTTGAACGTAGTTCGTGAACCCATATTCATTAGATTTAACAGCATCTGAAATAAATAGCCTTTATTAAATAGAGTTAATGTTATATTACTAGTAATACCGAACAAGTATTCTTTAAATACTTTGAATTTTTTTAATCCAATTTTGTTTTTAATCCCATCCCAATTTACTTTTAAAACAACTTCGTCGCCCAAAATAAATTTAAATGATTGGACAATTGTACCGCTTCCAATTACTTGCCTCAAATAGAGAACCTTAAAATTAAAGTAAATAAAGAAAATCTGGAATAAAACTTTAAGGATTAAAGTACCACTTCCTGTGCAGGGATGTTCTCTATTTTTTGGTCTATAGCATTTAGTTCTTCGATAGTTGTTATTGGAAAATTTGTAATATTATTTGATGTGTTGGAAGAGAATTTCGAATACGTCCTTTCAATCATCCGTGTTTGTTCGGCGATAGCAACTGTTAAAGATGCTACCGATTTTGCCACTGCATCTAATTTGTTGCTGGTAGCTCCAATCTTTTCATCTGAAATCGCAATATTATTATCAAAATCATTTGTAAAAGGGGTTGCTATTTACCTATTTCATTAATGCGTTTTACAACGTAATTTTGTAAATTTGCCTTGATTTTGTGCATTTCTAACGTGGTGGTTGAATGCGTGTCTAACAAAAATAGAAAATGATTATAGTTAGTTCCAGGATATATTGCTATTTTGATGTAAGTCATATACCTTTAGTCAAATTTTCTTTATTTTCCTCGATGTCAACTAGAATCGAAATATTTGGATCACTGGAATGACCAGCAGAAGAAATAAATGCATGTTGTCGAAAGACAGGAGTTGCTTGGGAACCGGTTCCCTCGAAAATTACTTTGTGTTCGCTCATAGTGCTCTATAGGCTGCAATTACAGTATAAGGGGTAATAAATTATTGCTATTACTAATAATTGTAAGGTGTAGTTCTAATTGGTGCATTGATGTAATATTGGAATCAATATCAAATTGTTACCATACGGTAAACACATATTTTTACACATTATATCAGATATTTCGAAAATTTCTGCATTTACGCTCAGGTCGCTTACAGTAGATATTCCTAAAGATTGTTGTGATTCACATGGTTCTTCAAAGAAATTCGAAATTGATAGGAACCGATAACCTATTATACATTCAGCACCATTGGAATTTAAAAAGAAACCTGTGATTTTTACTGGTATTAATGGTTTGATATAGCAATAATTATTTGGCGATGTATCACTAAGATGAAACATGTCGCAATAAAATTTTTTATATATAATAGAGGATGTGATATTAAATTTTTTGGAACTACGCCCTATTTTACCGCTTTTAGATGGATTTATTTGCAATGTACCTCGTTCTATTGCTCTATTATGCAACTGCTGCAATATGTTTGTTGGCTGACGAATATCTTTTTTTATCAATTGCAAATAGTTTTCAAACCTATATGCCGAAAAGCTGTCTGCATTTCCATACATTTCAACATATGCTCCTAAATGTAAGAGGTTATGCACGTTATAACTCACTGTATTTTCACCATATAAAAGAGGGAAATTGTGTACAAACGTTTCCAGCATAGCCTGTGCGCAAGGTACATTATTACGGCAATTTTTTGGACAGCACAACAATCTGTATGCAGAGTGCAAAAGAAGAAAATGCACATATAAATTTTCATCAATTATATCTTTTAATATAATTATACCGGTATACATTATAAATTGTCGAAATTCCGTTGCTTTCCACCTTGCAATCTCATCCAGAGTTCTTGGCAATCTACTGAATTCTGCTGGAATATAATTTCGCAAGCTTATTAATAAGTCATTTATTTTTTCTTTTTCTATAACTCCTAATTTTGTTCCTCTGTGCTGACCTTTTAAAATGGAAGTTAATATTTTTTTAGTCACGCCGAGATCTACTAAATGCATCACATCTAATGGGAATTGCGTTATCATGTTTATATGAGCATCTTCTAAAATATGCTTATTTAGTTGAAAATATTCAGTATGATGTCCCTTATCTGATCGGTTTAGAAAGTCGATATCAGTTCTTAAGGTTCCTATATTAGAGCTATATGTAAGTCTTTTATTTATTCGTCTAGCTTTTTGGATACATTTTGAGCATCCGTTAGCAGATGTATGCCCGAGCACACCAGTCACAAATGCTTTTGCTGGTGCATCGCAAATAAATAAACCAGCTTTTACTTTAAATTTCCTACTATTAATTTCAATTCCATCTTTATATAATAGTTTTAATTCGTCAGCAAATGGTTTTAAATATGTAGTAATGCTCCCGGGCTTTTTAATCCCAATATAAGCACCTATTAAAAACGGACAAATATTTTTTGCATTTTGGATTGCCCCCAATATTGGCCACAGGGTTGTGCTGGAACTCTTAAATAATGGTAAACCATCTATGCCTACATTGAAACACAGAGTATCAATATTTTGGTCTTCGATTTTTAAATTTAACATTCCAATTGCTTTTCCAATGCCGAAATGAAAGTAATGGCCGGGAACTATTTCAATTGTATTAATTTTCTCATATTTTATATCTAATAAGCTTTTGGTACTTTTTGGAACGTTCATTCCTTCAGCTTTTAATATATTTAAGATATCATCACAAGCACGTCGTGTAATTTTGTGCCTAATGTACCAATCCGCTAATTTTGAATGAAACTCGGTTTTGTTTTTAACCCTGTCCATGTTAAAATCGTCGCCACCTTCATTACTACTACCTAATGTGAGATTTTTAATACTTTCCGTATTTTGATCACTATTTTCGTTTTCCATTTGTTCATCGGAATACTCTGGTCGATAACTTGGACCATCGTTAGGTACTAGTGAATCGTTACATCTTTGTTCAAAGCTTTTCATCTTCTGAATTTCGCCAGCAACTAATCTTCTAACATGACGCTTCGAATAACGTATGTTTTCGCCCTCCATTTCTATTTATAATAATTGCAATACATTCTGCTTCATTAAAACAAATAAATTTTATAGACACTCACCTGATTGCAAAGAAAATTCAAAATTCACTGTTTTAACAAAGTTCTTCTATTTCCGAATATTCTCACTCTGTTAAAAAATTAAAAATTTTTTTTACTTAAAATCTTTCAGGAATCTTTATTCACTCTCCATTTTAAAATTCAAAAGAATAAAACTCAGAGACATAAACTCACCTTCGCTGTAACTCGAACAAAAATCACTATATCCTTTTTAACTTTAATTTTTTAATTTACTTTTTTTAAACACTGCAATAGTCTAAACTGCCAGAATCTCTGAGACTGTTTCCTAATTAAAAGTAAGTCACTGCTCAATGGCGCGTGCCTTTCAGGCAACAAGACAAAACATGTATGTACAGTCCATCCCCCTAAATATATCATCAACTCTTTCTCGCAAATGGTTGAAATAGCAGAAAATCTTTTATTATGCCTTTCAATTATTTAGAATTTTCATTTATGACGCTTTGCTGTGGAATAAATATCCTAATTTGGTAATACATAGTTACAAGCAGAGGGCAATTGCTTACTTTTAGCTTACTCCTGCCTTCCCTAAGAAGCAGACGGCAGGTTTTTTGCGTACTGCTTACTTTTGCATTACAGATAACTTCCAAGGAGGACTTACCCTATACCTTTCTACCGTAAGCATTACCTAATTTCCCGCTGGGATAGAACTATAGTGGATATAGTAGAGAATCATAAAAATGAGATGAGCTTAGGAAATATGTGTACATATGCATAGAAAAGTGAATATGAAATAAGGTAAACATTGACGACTTTTGTGTGTTGGATTCCAAGAATTTTTTATTTATTAAGTGAGAAAATTCCAAGTGAAAGTCCCTGTTTGGATTTCATTAATGTGTAAATTGCATAATGCTTCATGGATTTAATGAGAAAATAGCAACTTTAACTCATGTAAACACCGAGAGGCATGTAAACAATCGAGACATGTAAACATCGAGGAATGTATAGTCTATTTTTGAATCTTGATTAGACTTGATGCATTCGATTCCCTGCAAGCGTATCCGTTCTGTCAAAAACTCACATTGCAGGGGATGCGACGGTGAATGCATCCAGAAATACTCTGGTTCTTTTATTCATATTTGTTTTTGTGTGCCCGTATTAAATTCTAGCTTTTGCTGAAATTATATGAAAACAAACTTTCCAATCGTCTTGCGCGGAAAATCGGAATTTTCCAAAGCTACTCTCCGTTTGTAATCCAGGAAAGTTCTCTCCATTCCACAATGTTTTGTGAATCAGTCAAAATCTGCCCTTGGTGTGGAAAAGATGAATACAAGTTTTCGCAGGGTTGGACTTTTTTTTAAGTTTATGTTATATTAAAGAGAATCTCTACTTTAACCATATCCTACCTATAGTACTATAATAAAGTAGTAAAGGATTTACCGATAATCCAGATTTTTTTATATATCCTTGAGATCCAAAATCCACATCCATAAGCCATCGAATCTGTTTTCTGGGCTTTTCTTCAGGTCATTGATTACGTAACGAGACGCAAGGCAAAAATGTTCATTATGTAAGTAACCAGGGGCGTCATAAAGATTGCCGTTAAAATCATTATGGAATGTCGTAAGTATGGCATTTAGGGTGATCAAGGAAGTCAAGGATTATACCCAAAGATGGTCTTTTCGGCGATGGAGGAGCAGGAGGAGGCGAAGGAGACAGAGCACCCAGCCGTTTTACCTTTCTCTCCACTCACACTGCTATTCATATAACACCCAACATTTCTCGGTTCTTTGAGAGTAATTAGTACGAATTAGGTGCGATTAGGGCAATCGATGTGACTAGCTCAATGGATTCAACCTCAGGTATTTAATGTGCCCCATTTACATGAATGCAGATTATCGTGGGGCAAGCTAAGGGATATCATTATCCTATGCACACCGAAGGAAGCTAGTCTCTGGATAATGATTAAGAACATCGGCAAATGCCACGCCTTTTTTTAAATCCTTCTTAATCTAAGAGGAGTTAATAAAGGTTATTTGCTAGTACCCGGTTACCAAAGAGCTTTCTTCTGTGATCCTTGAGAGAGAGAGAAAATTGTAATTTTTGGTTCGCTTACTTAAACGAAGCGGCAATGTGGGGGGGGGGGATGGGCGGTCGATTCAAGGTCGAAAGGAAATGTCTACAGCACCGTGTCCCAAATTAATCCGCAGTTCATATAATTCCCACCAAATATTTCCCTTTGGACCTGTTTACTTGTATGTCTGCGATTTTCTTTTATTATTTTTTTTCTTTCATTATTATTTTTTTCCTTACCCTCTCTAATTTCTTTTTCGTTTTCTTCTCTTTAAAGTGCTTTTTTTTCTCCATTCTATACGTCTTTTCTGGGGCGGGGGGCAGCGGGGTGGTAGATACTTTGGGATGTGGTTACTTGTGGACTTGTGGTATAAGTATGCCTTTGCCTTCATTCCTATTGTTTGGGGTTTGTTTGTGGAACGAGATAACATCTGCTGGCGATTACAAATAATCAGTCCGAACAGAGAACATTCCTTAGAACCATTTTTTTTTCTGGCCCAGGCAATTTTCGCAGACGGAAGCTCCCTTTTTTTTAAATGATTCTGGGGAATTTTGTGTAAATGTTTCCTTTAGTGCAATTAGATCTTCTTATGTCAACACTACAAAAAATATATGTGTGTGTTAGCTGGATTTTGTATCCTTCATAAATATGTAACCAATTTTTTTTTGGTTTAATTTGATTACTTAAGTAGGATTAGGATTGGAGTGGAATATAGTTTATATAAGCAACTAAAAAGGATTACTTTTAGTTCAGTTAGAAAGTTTTAAAACTATCTAGATCTGGCTGTGTGTTAACGATTTAGAACTAATGTCCGACTTCCATTGTAGAGGTCTGTGGTTCGATTCCATTACTCGACATGGTCCTTTGTATTTTCAGTTGGTGCATCTACTTTCTTGTCTTTTCTCTTTACAGCAATTCCCTGTCTTTTCTCTTGCCATTGCCGGTAAGTAGGTATAATAAGTGAAGAAGTCGCCTCCTGCTAAGTCCAGCCAAGTCCAGCCTAAGACCAGCCAAGTTGTATGATAATGGTGAGAAAAAAACCAGGTGTTACCATTGCCAGCTCTTCCAATTTTCTCTCTACTATCTTTCCGACTAGGAGTTTTACATATAAGGTGTCATCCATAAATTACGTGAGGCGTTTACGGGGGATGGGGTTGAGCCGAATCTCACCAAATCTCACGTGGGGGAGGGAGGGGGTCTTGGCAAATATCACGTAATTTTTTTTCCGCAAGAAGCAGTGTAAAATTGCGAGAAAACTGGGTTAAATTAATAGTATAGCGGAAATAATTAGGTACAGGCTGAAAACTGGTAGAGAGTTTCCTTTTAGAGTTCTTAATAAGGGGTTATAAAGTCTACCGATTTTCTACCGCGGGAAGCCCACGTTTTTCTTAATATCTTTTTGCTTTCTTCAATTTTAAGTACAATATCTGTAAATGAGAAAATCGTTAAAATCGTCTTTTTGAAACCGCACCTTTCATTCACGAAAAGCTTGGTGCAGTCGCAGATGAACATGGTGAAAGGTTTTATCAATACATATTGCACATAGACAAGGAATACTATAATGAATCCATTACATAAAAAGTATACGTGATACTATTACTATATTTCGACTAAATAGCAATTGGGTGTAAAAATTTAGCCACTGCCGTTTACACTGCATTTGTTCACTGTTTCTAATAACATCCGAAACAGCCAAAAAAAGTAATGAAAATATTTTAAATATCTGGGAATGAAAAGTGTATGGCGTGATGAAAAATTCTTATCATTTTATACATTGGTCTGGGAAAAACTGGGAATATAACGTATGCATTGACTTATACGACCATTTTTAGACAGATTGCGACCCTACGCTGAACTAGTGTAGTGGCCTTAGCTGGAACAAAATAAAATATAGTTTAAAAAAACTAAAAAATACGCTTTTATTTTAAAATAAACTAAAAATTAAAAAATTCAAAAACATTCATTCAACAACATTCTAAATTGTAAAGTTTTTATTGCTCCAGCCAGAATATGGAAACAACCTACCTTCCGAAATGTTCCGCAATAAAAACTTTACATTCAAAATTATTTTTTAATTTTTAGTTCATTTTAAAATAAAAACGTATTTTTTAGTTTTTTTAAACTATATTTCTTTATTTTCTACTTTTTAGTCTATTAGATCTTTTCCGCCATTTTTTTAGTGACCGCCATATTAGATTTAAAATGAAGTCACACAGCTTACTGTACTATATTCGTCATACACTTTCATTTGATACCCTTACCGGCGTTGTAAAAAAAAGGTAAACTGCCATTTTGTGTTGGTCGCCATTTTGAATTCGGAATGTCGCCACCAGCTAATAGTATTCTAATTGTCACATCCTTTCACTTGATACCCATACCGAATTTGTTGTAAAGAAAAATGTAAACCAACATTTTGTGTTGGCCGCCGTTTTCAATTTGGAATAACGCCACATAGCTAATAGTATTCTATTGTCACACCCTTTCATTTGATACCATACCGAGCGCGTTGTAAAGAACAAGGTAATCCGCCATTTTGTTTTGACCGCCACACAGCTAATAGTAGTCCGCCATTTTGTGTTGGCCGCCATTTTGAATTTGGAATGACGCCACACAGCTAATAGTATTCTACTTGTCATATCCTTTCATTTGATACCCATACCGAGGGGGTTGTAAAGAAAAGGTAGTCCGCCATTTTGTGTTGGCCGCCATTTTGAATTTGGAATGACGCCACGCAGCACAGTATTCTACTTGTCATATCCTTTCATTTGATACCCATACCGAGTTTGTTGTAAAGAAAACGGTAGTCGCCATTTTGTGTTGGCCGCCATTTTGAATTTGGAATGACGCCACGCAACAAAGTATTGTGCTTGTCATATCCTTTAATTTGATACCCATACCGAGGGGGTTGTAAAGAAAAGGTAGTCCGCCATTTTGTGTTGGCCGCCATTTTGAATTTGGAATGACGCCACGCAGCACAGTATTCTACTTGTCATATCCTTTCATTTGATACCCATACCGAGCTTGTTGTAAAGAAAAAGGTAGTCCGCCATTTTGTGTTGGCCGCCATTTTGAATTTGGAATGACGCCACGCAACAAAGTATTGTGCTTGTCATATCCTTTAATTTGATACCCATACCGAGTGGGTTGTAAAGAAAAAGGTAGTCCGCTATTTTGTGTTGGCCGCCATTTTGAATTTGGAATGACGCTAATTCTACTCTACTTGTCATACCCTTTCATTTGATACCCATGTCGGGGGTCGGGAGCCCGATTGCAAAATTCGACCGCCATCTTGGAAGCACCATCTTGATTTTTTTACAAAATGGTTAGATTGCATTGTCACGCGAACTATACATATGTGCATAATTTGAAGTTGATTGATTATATGGAAGGGGGTCAAAATCAAGTTGCAAGATTTGTTTACATAGAACATACATACAAACATACATACATGCATACACGCATACCTTCAGAGACACATACATACAGGTGAAGCTAATATAAAGCGTATAAAAAGCAAGAACAACAAGCCATGAAGTTTTGAAATTTTGTGTGAAATTTTTAAAATTTTTCGTTGGGGTGTCTAGTCCAATCAATCTACAAAAATCCATCTAATAATTGCCAACAGGAAACAAAAAATATGGCTATATAGGAAAACAAATTCTAAAAAAGATAGCGTTTTTTTTTTTTGAATTTGGAATGGCGAACCTAACCTAAAAAATTCCGGAAAGTCAAAAAAACGCTTTTTTGCATATAGCAAAAAAACTTGAGCTCGGATCAAAAAAAATCAAATTATAAAGTTGTAGGTATTCAAATTATCTTTCAATTGATATATATAAAGTTATAGGTTAGGACACAAAATATAGGGCAAAATGAAAAAACTGTTAAAAATCACACTTTTTTAATTTGTTAATAACTTTTGTTTAACGCAACTTAGATATTTGTCATTTGGTGAAAATATTGCCTCTTGCACGCTGAAAAAACAGTGTTATTTTTGTGGCAAAATATTGAACACTTTCCTTGAAATTTCACTTTTTGTAAAAAAAGAGGTTCTTCTAAAAACGCTCCTCTTGGTCTACGGATTCTTCTAGAGTACCATTCTAGAGCTTAAAATTTTCTTCAATACTTGCACTATCACGTACAAGTAACAAAAAGTATATTAAAAGGTTTTCCAGTACTTAAAATGACCCCCAAAAACATATTAATAATGAAAAAACAGACTCAAAAAGTTAGTTTTTACAATCGAACGTCTGTTTTTTCATTATTAATATGTTTTTGGGGGTCATTTTAAGTACTGGAAAACCTTTTAATAGACTTTTTGTTACTTGTACGTGATAGTGCAAGTATTGAAGAAAATTTTAAGCTCTAGAATGGTACTCTAGAAGAATCGGTAGACCAAGAGGAGCGTTTTTAGGAGAACGCCTTTTTTTACAAAAAGTGAAATTTTAAGGAAAGTTTTCAATATTTTGCAACAAAAATAAAACCGTTTTTTCAGCTAGCAAGAAGCAATATTTTTGCCAAATAACAGATATCTAAGTTGCGTTAAACAAAAGTTATTAGCAAATTAAAAAAGCGTGAATTTTAACAGTTTTTTGCAGTTATCTCTATGTTTTGTGTTCTAACCTATAACTTTATATATATCAATCGAAAGATAATTTGAATACCTACAACTTTATAATTTGATTTTTTTCGATCCGAGCTCAAGTTTTTTTGCTATATGCAAAAAAGCGTTTTTTTGACTTTCCGGAATTTTTTAGGTTAGGTTCGCCATTCCAAATTCAAAAAAAAAAAACGCTATCTTTTTTAGAATTTTTTTTCCTATATAGCCATATTTTTTGTTTCCTGTTGGCAATTAACGCTAAATTTACAAGGAGCTATTGTAGATTGATTGGACTAGTCCGTTCGTTCGTGTCCGCCCATGTAAATGCCCAGCCGACACTCCACCGGGCTTCAAAACAAAATTAACGATTACAGTTAAGTTTTGTCTGTTCGGTGTCCGCTCGTCTAAAAGGGCCCTTTCGGAATACGTTGGGCAGATATTGAGATTGCCCCATTCCATTTGTAATGAGGTATGCCTCATAGGGCACTTATGAGAAACTGATAGGCATACCTCACTTCAGTATCACTGATTTTACTTTGTATGGTGCTCATGAGGAACCTAAGGGGAAATCCCTCTTTCGGCATACCCCTAAAACAATCCTCTTTTTAAATGCTAGTCGAGTAGGGTTTAAAAAGCTTAGGTTATATATACAGTTATAAGTCCTAAATCTATATATATAAAAATGAATGTGTGTATGTATGATCGCTATAGGCTCCTACACCGTACAACCGATCTTAATGAAATTTTAACCATGTGCTATTTACATTCAAACTTAGGCTATTTTATTACTTTCTAAAGCCACTCCTAGATGGCGCTGTTACGGAGAGCTTCGTTGAAAATCATCGCAGAGCTTTGAATTTTTGCATGAAGTTCCGTGGAGGTCTCCTATGATACACCTCAAAGCCCGATTTTCGAAATTCAAAATGGCCGCCGAAATATGACCGAAATTCAAAATTGCCGCAGAAATATGGTTGAATTTGCCAATTTTATTCCGATTCCAATGAAAGTGGGTATCTAGGGGTTTTTAAGGTCGCAAATAACGAATTTGTGGTCAAAACTTATAAATTCAAAATGGCCGACGAATTTGCTAATTGTGTTCCGATTCCAATGAAAATCTGTATCCGAGGTTTTTTAAGGTAGCAAATAACGACTGTATGATCAAAATTTAAATTCAAAATGGCCGCACCAATATGGCCGGCGAGTTTGCGAATTGTATTCCGATTCCAATTAAAATCGGTATATGGGAGTTTTTAAGGTAGTAAATAACGAATTTATGATCAAAACTTATTCAAAATTGTGGGGCCAATATGGCGGAAGCATTTTGCCAAATCACCTGATTACTACTATTGGCTTTTGGGAGCAGCATGGGCGCCGGGTCCCAGCTAGTATAATATATTTAGTTTGCGTATGAAAATCCTTGCTTGTGCCCTCCAATCTTATTAGGTGTACACAAAATATTTTGGGTGTGGATTTCCCCACCCAAACGAAAGTGGGTGTGCACTTTTCCTTCCATTCCCACGCGCTTCGCTGCCCCTGTACATCGCGCAATGCGGTTAGGGTTTTCGGGCTTAAGTTGTTCGCTAGTTTGCATTATTTCGCTGTATGTTTCGTGACTCGGTTGCGTTGCAAAAACTGAAAGCGTGGTATATTCTTCCAAAAAGATGATACTCCTTCAACTAGTTATCCATATTTCGGGTAGCGTACCTTTGCTTAGCTCATGTATATTGCTGGATTCGTTCTGATAAAGTCAGGATTACCACTTTTTTTTTTTTTATATGGAAGACTAGAGCTCAGGGAAAGCCCTTTGTACTGTCGACAATCTATTTTCTTCGTATAGAGTGCAATGTCTTTGGCTTCTATAGTTTTAAATTTTCTTCACTCTTCGTTCTTCAGTTGAGATCCTCCTTCGAAGCTTCCTGAACACTTTACCTTGTTCTGTCGGCCGTACGACGACTGTCCCGTACGACGACTGTGTTGTACATACACAGGATCATCTTTGGCTTGAGATCCCATCCTTTGCCAAAGGTCTCTTTAGAACCTTACAAAGCCAAGTAGGCTTCCTGTACACTTTCCTCGATGTTCGACGCCCAGTTAAGTTTTGGGTCCAAGATAACACCCAGAAATTTAACCGTGAAGGATAAAGTGAAGGTATGCTCTGCTCATCCAACATGGGAAGGTTGAAGGTGGGAATTTTGTTTTCGAAAGATAATACTTATACAATGAATCTACTTTAGAATCTTATGTAAACATGTAATACAAATACCGAGTGTAAATCATTTACATCTACGAAATTATATTGGTTGTAATCAATAAGGTTTCCTTCCGGGTATAAAAGTATTCCCATTTTTATTCCTTATAATTTGTCCCACAAACAAACATACTATATGTAAGCAATTAGAAAAGCAATTCTCACCTTAATACTATGTTTCTCTATTTTGAGAAATATTTGACACCCAAAACCTTGTAGTCATATCATAATCAACCCAACCACATAACACCCTCCCTTGAACAAGATGTTTCCCTACCTTATTTTTGAGTTTAACCATGATGAAGATGATTGTGAGGCTTGATTTCTTTTGACTTAAATCTCTCTCAAGGTGACTACCTACAAACCACCTAAGAGGGGGAGTCTTCATGATAAGCTACAGAAGCGATGGAGGTTGTCAGTATCAAATAAATTTATATTTTCCCCCATGAAATTCCCAATGAATTCACAAAATATACAAAATTTCCATCTTACAATCAATTCCACCAAATTGGACGACATGTGTACGTCTAACGTTTCTCACCGCCAAACATTCGTGTTGCGACCTGAGATTTCATGAGGGCCCATTACCTTTACACCTTCTATTTTGATTAGAATAAAAGCAGATGAAATTTGGTTTAATTTGAATAATGTGTATCAATTCATGTACGCCCAACTTTTCTGGCACTCTTACGGGGGGCGTGAATGCGGTGAGTTATGATTTTGAATACGCCAATAATTCTCGTACAATCAAATGTAGCCGAGCCAGGAGAAAGTTAGAACGAAACGTAGAGGGTCAATTCTTCATGTTGACAGAACTTCATAGAGAGTATTTTTTTGTCAGAAATATACGTGACTGTTGGTTTGCTTGATTCGGACGAAGCGCCTGCATATGACCAATTAAGTTCCAATAAATCAGTTCAAACTTGACTTTTGCGAATGAAAAGTTGCCAGAGAAATGTCGGAAATTTCAAGTCTGGATTTTGGGTTGTATGTTCACAGATTGGACGTTTGCTTCGGAGAATAAAAAGTTTGAAATTGTAGTGCGGACGGAGGGGACGTGATTAGTTTTTGCTGGGTGACTTCATATTCTGTCTCGACCAAGCGAATTTATAAGCTCATGATAGAAACTAAACATAGGGAGGTTCTTTCTGATTTTGTTGCAGAATTTTTAAAACAAAATTAAGTGGATGTTGACTAGAAAATGTTTCAGCCAAGCACGAAAGGATTTATTTTTTTACCAAAATTAGTTTGGTGTTGCTGATTAAATATTAGTGAAATGTGCTCTCTAACATGTGCGGTGTATATTATAAAAATTCGAGATCCCGGAGAGATTCTCCCTGCTTGGCTGGGTAGTCGGCTTTCTCGCTTCCATCTATGTTCTTACGTTCCAGAACCCAGACGAGATTCACGTTATGCTTTTTACCGAGCCTATCTAGCTCAGCTCTGTATCGCTCCACTATCTAGCTTGTCGTCCAATTAATATTTAGAAAATTAAACAAATGGCGTTCGTGGCATCGAAAAATGTGGAAGTGTAAAGGCGAAGGACCTCGGTGCTGCTTGGATTCGAACCACGAACCTCTGGGTTGGTAGTGGGCAACGAGTCGGCAACCAATTGTACTTTGTTATAGAGTTACTCAATTGTTCGTTGTTATATACGGTACTAATACCATCGCTAAGTGTACGACGACAACGGTTGGTTAAACAAAAAAATGTAAGCAACTCTTTCTACAGAATCACATGCTTAATAATTTTGATTGAGCTTCGCGAAAAATCACAGAATTTTTATTGTTTTTTACCTGGAAAATCAGGAGATTTGTCATTGTCATTTAAAGTGAAACTGACATGGAGTTTCATAGAAAATGAAATGTGATAACACATTTCAATTAAGCTTTAAAAATCTCTGATGAAATATTCTTGGGGTTTTGAATTGTCATGAAATGTCATGTTTATTAGCCAGTCCTAGAACGATCTAAATCATCCTAGAACAGAAAAGTACAGGCTTTGGCGTTCATTAGTTTTAAAACTTGGTGTTTTTTGTCCAAGAGTGTTCTAGTTTGGTCTTCATTAGGTTTGTTTATTAGTTTTCAGAACAGGACAGAGCAGAATAGAATAGAACAGCAAGCAATTCAACGTCAAACACTTTAGAACAACTTAGAACAGAAAATCTAATGAACGCTTTTTTGTACTTTTTTGTTCTACATTTTCTGTTCTCATAATTTCATATACACACGGTATACAGAAACAAGGTAATGTAATGGAGAAATGTCATTTGAGTGCTGACGTCACTTGGCACGCTCTTCCCATATAAAATCGGAGTTGTGTTGTTGTTTCTGCATTAGTGCTGACGTCACTCGGCCCGAAATTTCTACGATATTCGAAGCTGTCAGTCTCTGTTACATTACCTTGTTTCTGTATACCGTGCATATACACATCTGCCAAAACTAAGAAAAAACAACAACAAAAAACTCTTGCCCGAAACTGTCCTGAAAAAAATCTAGAACCAAAAAGTAAAACTTAGAACACTTTAGAACAACTTAATGAACACCAAACTAGAACACTTTTGGACAAAAAATAACAAGTTTTAAAACTAATGAACGCCAAAGCCTGTACTTTTCTGTTCTAGGATGATTTAGATAGTTCTAGGACTGACTAATAAACAAACCTATTAAATGTCTAAATGTTTCCGTTTAAATTCCGCCTGATTTCCGTTCACAATATTCAGTCGAAATTACCTATCATTTTCAATGCATTTTCAGTTTTGTCTCCTGTTCACTATCTCAGTCCAGTTTCCATTCGTTTTCCGATTGCTCTTAAACATTGAAAAAATTAGTAATTTTTCAGTCTGTTTCAAGTCTTATATTTTCACGCGGGTCCAATTAGCACATAAGCATCATTCCAAATGCCAGTGTCGTTTTACCAAGCGGTCCCCCAACTTACTACTAACCACGTTCAGTGCTGCTTCACCTACGCAATCGCACGAAAGCCGGTCTACTGAGTATGCTAATGGCATCCTTTATGGTCACTAAGATAATTGCCCGTTTTCTTCGTCTTATACAATTTCTTAATGCTCCAATTTTAGGTCCAAAAAAGTGTGAGCGTACGGAGTCTTATTTTTATTAAGGCGTACCGTGCTTCTTTTTGGTGACAAGCGGTCGTTTTGACGCTGTGCAGGCTAAGAACGGGCGAGTCTTATTTTACTCGTGACGTCATGACGTGTTGAATGGGATGCCCATTCTTGATGCATGCTTTCCTATTGACCAGTGTCCCGTATACATAGGTATAGCTCTGGCTAGATTCGTGCGGAATAACTTTAAAAGGTTATCAGTTTTGTTTTTGTTGTAGGACGGCCATGTTTTTTTGGCCATGCTGCTTATTGTTAATAGTTTTCATATTGCATTGGCCAAGGATGGGAAGTGTGGGTAAATATGTCTTTTAACCCTATCGATAGGAAGATATTCCTCTTCCGCTGAATAGGCACCAATTTTCGAACCCTCCTTTGCTAATTTGTTAGCTCTCTCGTTCCCTTGTAATCTTCAACACCTAATGTGCTTAACAGAAACTTTACTAAATAATTATAACTTAAGTACTTAGTTCTATAGAAGTGTTTAAAAGTAAAACATTTAATCATACTTTAAACATTTTGGATAGTAAACACTTAGTTATGGTAAACACTTTTGGAGTATAAACACTTTAAATGTTTTATGATATTAATTCATCTCTTTACAGAAGAAGCTACTTATAAAATTGTGCCATGATTCATATTTCAGGCAATTATGTTGGTGGGCGAAAAGGGTGCCATTTATCATATTCAATAGACCAGTTCTCGTTCGATCGCAGAAGTAAAGCTGCATTGTAAATGTTTAGTACTTAGTTGGGACCGCTTGGAAAAAAGACACTTGCGCTTGAAATGAGGAAAATGCAATTACAAAAGGTGAAAAAAAAATAAAAAGCTTTTCGACACCGCAGCTTTGCACATATCCACAGGAGCTATAAATTGTGGATAGTTTAGAAAGCTTTTGCCTACCTAATACCCTCGACATACGGCAACGTCGCGTCGTCGCACAAATTCCGAAAAGGTGGCCAAAAAATGAAGACGTTATTCAAATTGTATGAAATTACGTACAAATAGTATTTTGAGGTCGCTGATTACGAATCTTCACTCAAAATAGAAAAAACAAAATGGCGGATCCAATATGACGGACAAAATTTTTATAAAGTGGTCAGATTTTTATGAAACTTTATTTAAATTAAACAAATCGGGGCGAACTGAGAGAAGATCTCAAGAATGCGTATGAAGAGTATTTCGAGCCTGCTGATTACGAATTGCTACTCAAAATTTAAAAAAAATAAAATGGCGGATCCAAAATGGCGGACAAAGTTCTTATAAAGTGGCCAGAATTTTATGAAACTTTATTTAAATTAAACAAATCGGGGCGAACTGAGAGAAGATCTCAAGAATGCGGCAATGCTTGTTAGAAAGTGGGATGTCGTGAGACGACTTTTGAGTAATGTAATCTTAAACACAGACCTTTTCAACGGGAAGTTATAAAAAAAGTTGTTTTGAATGGTACATTACTAAAATAATTAAGAAAATTTATTCTCAATATGAAATAATGTTTAAAAGTACTTACTTTCGTTAGCAGAAGCCATTTCAAACGATTCCAGGTCACTTTAAACACAAAAAAAACCCGTTTCAGTATGTACCGCGCCGAGACCCTCGTGTGCCAGACACTCACGTAACAATATCCCCCGGGAGCCCCTCGTGCAAGTTTGACAGTTCTAAAAAGCTGTTTCTAACACCTCAGGTACCAACCTACATAACTAGACCCAAAAAGATTTTAGGGACTATTGGCGACCTTTTCGGCATTTGGAACCACTGTGCGTCGTTACGACGAAAGCCAGTTTATACATACCGTAAAATTCGTCGTTACAGTTGTTATAAGTGAATGTGTGTGGATAAAGTCAGTGACCGAAAATTGAAAAACATTTATTTCATTGTTATGTTGTTGTCCACCTGATGGTCTGTAAATAGGTTAATCTGAAAACAAGCAATATTTTTTTACTAATTTGCATATAAAATTAAAAACAGAATCAGCTGATAGCTTAAGATACTGGAAAAACGTTTTTTGCAATAATCTATCCCTATCGGCCGACAGATGCCTCCTATTTAAGATTTTGCGTCGTTGGTTTTCGTCGTTACGACGCTGAATATTCATCGTAATGACAAATTTCCATCGTAACCATGTTCGTGTGACGAGGGTATAAAATATGCTACATACGTTTAGTAGTGACACATTAAGTCTTTAGTTTCAATAAATGCCGCTAACCGTTTAAAAGTGAACTACAACGGTTTAAACACTTTAAGTGTTTAGAAACAAAACACTTTAGTTTGCAGTGTGCACGATGGCTTTCTTTAACTCTAGTTCAATTATCCGTTCCAGGGTTTCCAGGAGAAAACAGAGCAGACATATCGGTCTGAAATCTTTATCAATGTCATGACCTCTTTTCGCGGCTTTGGGTATAAAGACGACCTTCACTTTCCTCCTACCTGTGTAAATAAGCTTCATTATCCAAGGGATAGCTAGTTCTTTGGTTTCTCTTGGTTGGTGTCTCTGTAGATTTCTTCATCCACTTCCCTTTGGAAATCTTGGGGAAGGTCGGGTTGGAGTGCTCCTTATTTAGGAGCTTACTTAGTCTGGCAGAAGCTCTTGCTTTTAGCTGCTCGGGAGAATTATCAGCTGGAGTAAAGTGAAGAGCGGCGAATTTCTAGATTTACTCAATGACCAAAAATTTTTCATAACAAAATTTAGACTTCTATGGGTACCAGAACACAAAAGTAATCACCAAAGGTAGTCACCATATTGGAAGGTTATAGAATTCCAACTGCGACCCTCGACCAACTGTTAACCTATTTACCTATAAAAGATGTCCCTTTTATTAAGGGATTTCTTCCATTGTTTTTTTTCATCATAATAAAAGCCCTCCAACAGCACCGGAAAAATCATCAATTAATATTTCGCGGCGATAATGAGAAGAATTTGAATTTCATTAATTAAAAAAGAAAAACTTTTTCCCTGCAGTCAGAAATGTCAAAAAAAAAGAAAAAATGAAAATTTCGACTGGTGTTTTTTAGTAGAAGGAAGGAGAATGAAGGAAGAAATACAAAAAAAAACTTATTAAGAAAATTCTCATCCCTTGTGGTGCCTTCGATGGTGGTAATAACTCGGTCGTTTTCGTTTAGCATAGCTAGAAATCCGTGAAGGCATTACGGCTTAAAATTCCAATCCCGATGTTGTCTTCAGCTGGATTCTCTTTGAGTGAGCTTCCCTCTGCCTATAGAACACAATACAAGAAAGAGCTCCCGCAGTGTTGCTAGATATCAACTGTCAGTAAGGATCTAAGGTTTCCATTTTAAATAAGGGACGAATAGGACACCACAGTGACGCAATTGGACAAAAAAGAACTCCATCGCCTGGAAAAGAGACTAGAATAAGGAAAAAATCATTTTCTCCGGCGGACGACGAGAGGGACGAACGCTGTAATAATGGAATCGAAGGATCGAATTTTCGCTCAATTAATCGCTGATGCCTTCATTTGAATTAAAAAGGGAAAATGTTTAAGTGGTGAGAAAGAAATCCTTACAGGATGCCAAATTGAGGTGTTTTTATGGATGGAATGGATTGTAAGAATGCGAGAAGCACTTAAATATAACAAAAAAAACAAAATTATATTTATCACACTGTTAAGCTAAATCTATTTTTACTTTCATCCCCTTGGAAAAAGAAATATGAAAAACCCTAAAGAGAGAGTAAGGAATTTTTAGTATTCCAAGAAATTGGGAGTGTATTTATATGTTTAGAAGAAGCACGAAAAATTCAAAAAAAAAATATATAGCAATGATTTTTGAGGCATTTCTATCCGTTTACTACAACGAAGACGTCGTCAGGAGACTTTTTTGAGCATAAAATATCTTTTCAATAGGTTGAGGTATTTTAATAAAATGCGTGACAACCCCTATTTCTGGAGTGAAAAATAAATCTAAAAATAAAATATTCAGACAATAAATATGTTGTTGGTGGTAGTGAACAAAATAACAATGAGGGAATTTTTTGAGAACTGGTGGAGAAAATGTAGCTTTGAAATTTTTTTAATAAAAAATATAAAATGTAGCCTTTTTCTTCTTTGAATATGGTATCAGGTCGAAAGATATAGCAGCAGGCACGTGGTCGCCCCGATGAACCGGAACCCAGCTAAATACCACACGCTCAAAATAGTTGGATAGAGTTAGCAGTCTTAGGGTAATTAGGCTTGGTCTTACAGTACTCTGAAGGGCCCTTTTCATTCTTAACAAAATTGCCAGTAATGAGAAGGCCGGTACTGTACATGGGCAAGAACAGAAGCGCAAAATAAGGTTCCAGAAGATTTTTGAGAAATATAACAAACGACGCGTATAAAATCAATCAACCGCCCGAGTAAAAATAAAGGGAGTGGCTATTCGCACTGCAGAGTAGATAAGAGTAGATGAGAGTAGATGAGAGTAGATGATAGAGTAAATAAGAGTAGATGAGAGTAGATGAGAGTACATAAGAGTAGATGAGAGTACATGAGAGTAGATGAGAGTAAATGAGAGAGTAGATGAGAGTATATGAGAGTAGATGAGAGTAAATAACTCTCTCATTTACTCTCATCTACTCTCGTCTACTCTCATCTACTCTCATCTACTCTCTCATTTACTCTCATCTACTCTCGTCTACTCTCGTCTACTCTCTCATCTACTCTCATTTACTCTCATCTACTCTCGTCTACTCTCTCATCTACTCTCATCTACTCTCATCTACTCTCATCTACTCTCATCTACTCGTTCATTTACTCTCATCTATTCTCGTCTACTCTCGTCTACTCTCGTCTACTCTCATCTACTCTCTCATCTATTCTCATCTACTCTCATCTACTGTTATCTACTCTTATCTACTCTGCAGTGCGAATAGCCTCGGCCGAAAATAAAAAATTGCCTTGCAACGGGCGAACACCGGGCGCTTGGCTTTTTAAGGGACATATAATGGCCGTAGTGTTTTTAACCATTTTTAATGGGAGCACATACGGCCTCACGACGGCCAAACTTGACTAAAAGATTTAAATGGCCAAGGACTGAGCTCAATGTTACTACCGCAAGATGAATTTTGAGAGTAGTAAAATCTACTACCTTTTTGAAAAAAAAAGTAGTAAATTTTTTGGAATTCAAATCAATTTTAAAATACCTCATTAAAACTATGAACATTTACACATATTTTATAATTAAGAGTATTCATTTTATTGCCGTATTATTTATTGTAAATACTTACATTGTATTGCCATAATCAGCGTAAAGTATGTGGGTTTTAATGTGATTTCTTAGTTCATCTGCAGCCATAATAAAGCTTACTATTTGTACCCAAGCGGTTTGTTTTTTCATTTTTAATCCTATGAGTTGCGAAAATGCACAACTCGGCTGCAGCACTATAGCCAGGGGCGGGGCTTTCATAGGTGCAAATGGTGCACTTGCACCGGGCGCAATTGGACAGGGGCGCAATTTCAGAAAGTAAAATTAAAAAAAATTTGAAGCTTTGAAAACAGCTGGTGGGGCGCAATATGGTATAAGCGCCGACCCTGCCTCCTACGCCAGTAGAATACCACGATCGTACACTCCAGTACAGAAGGGCCTTAATTTGGGTAATGAGGGGCGACGACTCATATGCTTGGCCAGATAAAAAAAATAATTGAAGAAAACGCTACGACGACGAAGAAGAGTGTCGTGGGCGAAGAAATTCTGAGAGCATATCGATAAGTCCCAAAGTTCATGAAACAATGAGGAGGATGGCAGAGAAGCAGGAGGAAACTAGTAAAATCATGATGGAAGTTTACTCTCCAGGAAGCTACTTCTCGGTAAGGTCTTGCGATTATTCGAAATCAAATGGAAACGAGGCTGAACCGAGATTGGGTTGACAGGATCGTGACGGAAGAGGTATTGAAACGTGCTGTAGATATATTTTTCCCGTTCAAAAAATCGCGGCTTAGCGAAATATTCTCCGTTTTGCTCCAAAGCGTCAAGAAGGTCATTGGACTTAAGCTGGCGCTTTCATAAGTGCAAATGGTGCACTTGCACCGGGCGCAATTGGAGGGGGGGGGCGCAATTTTCCCATTGTCCTTCATTGCGAAATGAGGAGCTGATGGGACGGAATATAGCATACTACACCGGGCGCAACAAAACCCAAGAAACAAATTTACAAAGATTTTCGAATGGAAACTCTCCTACTGCATTTTTATCTTAGATATTTCATACCAGCATTCTTCGATGGGCAAATTGGAAGGTATACTATATCATTAAATGTTTCAAGAAGCCTCCACTCAGTACAAATTTGTTCCACATCATAATTAGAGGTTTTAACTATGTATATGCGAAAACGACTTAACCAAATTGCAAATTGTGTATTCAGGATAATTTGCCTTTTCTGGATTTAATATTTGTAAATTTCGTATGCAAAATAAACCAAAGTACCGGAATGATATGGAAACATGTTTCTGAAAGCGAGTAACGAGTGGGCTGCGATCGATTTAGCCATAAATAAAAAATATTAGAATTATCAAAAAAAAAAGGTAGTAGAAAGATAACTTGAGGTAGTAGTGTAGTAGATTATCATTTTTTTTTAAAAGGTAGTAAAACTACTCCATATATAGTAGAACGGTAATGCTGACTGAGCTGTACAAACGGGCAAATGACGGTAAAATTGAGCTAAAAAAAGAATGTGCACAAAATGTATAGTTGGATGTGTTTTAAGGGACCTTTCGTTATGTACAATGGTCCTTTCGATTTATCCTACTTAAAGATAATCGATGCACAAGAGAAACGACCTCGCCAGTAGTCGGTTTGTTGTAGGTGAAGTGTGTGATGCGTGTTAATTTAATGTTGTTAATGAAATGTTCGAATTCGAAGACATGAGCACCGGATTTCATGATGTTTTCTCAATAAATACGCGGTGAGTTTTGAGTTTTGTTGGGGAGCGAAAGTCACACTTTCCCCCAAAATGATTTCTGGGAAAAAGCCCATTGGGAAATGGAATCATACCAAGAAGCATGACGGTAGCGAAAATTCGAAAATTCCTTCCTTTTCGCATTCCGCTCCATATCTTTTTTGTGCAGGCATGTCATTAGAAGGAAGGAGTCGAAAAGCTCTAAAAGCTCATTCTCCTTCCCCACGCATTCCCGGTAAGGTGTTTGTGATAAGTCATCTTTTATTTCTTCCAAGGAAGTACAATTTCTTACATCTTCTAAATATATTTCCGGTGAGATCCTTGGAAGATATTGCTTTAATTGCACATACGGAAGAAACACTGCCCTATTAGTATGAAAATTTTATTAAAACGCAAAAAACATACTTATGCATATTTCGCCCTTCCATCCTACATTTGTTGAACCACGAATACGAACTCCTTCCTAAAAGCTTCTTGAGGAAGGCCTTCAAACTTTTCCCGCTGGGTTCCCTCAAGGAAAATTGAGAATGCTTTCTCTTGGTAGGAATAAGGAAGCCTTCCTGTCCGTTGCCAAGAGAAGGTATAGAGAGTTTTTTGAAGCTGGACTTGTTTAGTTTTCCGTTTTAAAGAGTTCTGTTTTTGTTAGAGCTGTGGTTATTCTAAAGAACTATTTTATAGTGAACAAATCCACAGATATAAAAACTTAGATTTGTAATTAAAAATCATGTTTGCGATTTACTACTCTTCCGGAATGCAAAGTGCAGCCTTCAAAATAGCTTCCAAGAAAATTCAAATGAAGTTTTCTTATAAAATTCGAAATAATTTACAAAGAATGTTTTCGTATCACTTCTGCATAATAAAAACAGAAGACTTCGGAAAAACTTCCATGGAAGATAAAAGGAAGTCTTCCATCCAATGACATGGATGTATAAAAAGAATATGAACTAGAGCACGGAAGCGAATGCTTCTAAACTTCTTCAGAATGTTTCTTGCATTCATGATTGTATGTTTCCTTTTCCTTGTGGGTTGTGCAACTTAGAAGTGCTTCCCTTCCGTATTCCTATCCATATCTTTTTTACCATTGCATGTCATTAGCAAGAAGCAGTTTGTTCGATTTTCTTCTAATTACCTTCCTGGGAAGCTATTTTGAAGATTTAAGTTTTGCAAGCAGCAAAGCTTTCATTTTTGCTTTTTTGGGAGCAGGGAAAAAGGTTTTGCGACTTCTTTTACTTATCGCAATTCCATACGCTTTCCCTAAGCTCTAGTCTTCCACATAAAAAAAAAAAATCGGAAATTTTTCAAAAGAGAATATGTCACAACAGAGAATCTCTCAAAACAGAAAATTTACCAACAAAGTTGAGAAAGACTTATTTTTTAGCATATGCACAGGAAAATCTTCCAAAATGCTTCTGAAGCGCGACCAGGAAGCACTTCTAATTTGATTCCAGAAGAAGCTCTGCTTCCACTTTTCCCGCTGGGAGAGGAAACCTTCACAAGAAATCTACATATATGTATTTATAAATCTGTCTACATAGCCCAAGTATATTATTCGCATGCCACCTGACGTCCAAATGCGAATAAATCCTGTAGAAGAAAATCACTAACAATACATCAAGGATTATTTTGGTTTTTTTTGTTGATTTTGGTTAAATTCAGCTCAGACCTCTTGGGTTTAAACATACCATCATGCAAACACACATGTATGTATGTATAATGTATATATTGGTCAGACACAAAAACCCCGTTGTTGTCGGGTAAAAATTCAAAGGATATAAATATAATATGAAACGTCACCCAATTCTTTTTTTTAGTATAAAACTCTCTTGGATGTTACACAGTGCGTCCGCCCCCTCCACTTTAATCTAAACACAAGAAGGAGAAATACAATAATCTTCAGCACAATTCATATTTCAAAAGGTTTTTCACAATCCATGAGTAGATAGAACGAAGGTGAGAGACCTGAACTGATACTACTCAACGGATATAGTATAGAGAACGTTTTTAAGGAACTCTTCTGACCCAAATACGTACGAACCCTTTCTCGAATACACCTGTATATCCCCCCCCACGAAAAAAAGAAAACCTTTAATCTACTTACCGGCTTCCATTACATATTAGACCCCCCAAAAATAGTCCTAACACTAACCTTTCAGGGTAATATCGAACGCATATAACCTAATTCTAGGTTTATTAAATCCCCATACAAATTAGTCCTTAAAGGTCCTAGAAAGGTTCTAAAAGGGTCCTCCTGCAAATGGCAGGATGGTTGTGTGCTATTTTTTTTATTAAGTACAGACAAAACGAAAAAAATAAAAACAAAAAAAAATCTTTAATCGTCCTTTATTAATTCAGCAAGTGCTGAATTATGCACAGTTTGGCATTCTAGTCGGTGTGGCAATGTTATGGGCCATTATGGCCATTAGTGCGAAGATCTTATTTTGTAATATATTTTATTTAATAACGGATTTCTGGAATCGAGAGAGAAAAGGAGTATCGAAAGTCGTTTATTCTTTGGCTGAAATAACAACAAAAAAAATATAGATGTGGAAAATTGTGTGTTTTGGGCGTTCCTCCTCCGAACAAAAAAGGGAAAAGGAATTCCCCCGAAACAAGGACGAAATGCCATAAATTCTCTCCTCCTTAAATTGATACAGACTCTGAAAATCTGCTGATTTAAGTTTTATTGCGGAGAACTAAACTCCAAAGAAACATTTGATAATGACGAATATATTGCTCCGAGAATCCACCCACATGGGGACAGCAATACCTCACATACATACATATCTATAGGGGCGCTTTATTGTAGTTTACAGCTGCCCCGATAGGATATCCACGATGTGCCCGAATAGGAACTCGTCCTTTCGCATTATATTCCTTGATGCCTCCTGGAAATTTCGCCACTTATGTGAAATGCCTCTTCGCATCAATAACTCAGGTCCTTTATGGCGATGGCGCTGTATATGACAATTTATGTGCGGTGACAACAAGCTTCATAAATTGGTCTCAACACATCTACTCGGATTCGGCATTGATCTGTTCTGAAGTACGCCCCAAGTTGTGCCGTAAGCCTCCTTTCCCGCCATTCTCGGAAAAGGGCTTTTCGGTTTTATTGTCCCTTGGGGGATGTCTATAGCTGTCAATAAGCCATAGATGTATTTTTTGGGGGCCGCAGACACTACCAAGCCGGCAACAATAACAAATAAGAAGCAACAACAATTTTTTTTTAGATAATTTTGGGCGCGGGGATGTCGATTGTAGAGGGGCCTGTTGTGGTGGAAAAGCTAAGGATATCCCTTCGTCCTATTTGGCATGCAATTCTTTCGTTGAAACGAAGCTCGGGAGACTGCTGAATGAGAAACGATTTTCCTGTGCCAAAATACGTTTTTTTTTGTTAAATTCATGGAAGGAGGCGGCTGTTGTGAAGGTACATAAATTGCCGGGTAATGGGGCCACAGCGAATTACTCCTCTATATACTCCTATACCCATACACTCCTATACATATACACAGAAACACAGGAAGCATCACACTAAGTGCAAAACCCATTCCAGATTATTTCCCTAGATTTAAAGTAGATCCGAAATTGGAAAATGGACCCGAGACCGACTAATCGAAAAACAGGAGATTCTTGCGCAAATTTTTTATTTTTATTTTTCGTTAGTTAACACAATTTCCAAACACAATTTATCGATTGACAAAATTCGAACAACTAAATTTTACCTTTAGATAGTTTTACCGCATATAAATTCCATCCAATCAAGGTGTTACGTGCGGATAAACTCTTCATCAACAACGTTGGTGATAATTAAGCTCCATCACTTGTAGGGGATATGGCCCCAAAAATATCCGGATCCACCTTCGGCTTCGGTCTAGTCATCAATCATTGTCTATCTGACATTATTTTATTGGACGGATGTCAGTAGCAGTAAAGACAAGCTGTGATATTTTCGCTCGTCATTTTCGATGTTTTATTTCATACCTAGTGAAATTGTGAGCTGTGACCCCCCGGTCCCCATACACCATCACTCAATTCATCCCACCTCCATAAACCATTCAATATCCTTCTTCTTCGTCGTGTTGAACATTAGTAGAGATGAGAGAAAATACAGCAAGAGAAAGAAAATCCTAACTTCTAACAAATTTTTTCGTAATTTATTTTGGCTTGGATTTGATTAATTAAGAAACCATGACAGGACGGACGGGGGGAAATAGTAAAAATTAAGATGTTTCACCAGCTGAAGTTTTGTTCTCGGTTGATTATCATTCTCGAAGGCGTTTTTCTCGATTTGGGCATTGGTGTACGTTTTCAGTTATTAATAATTGCATTATTGGATCGTGATGAACAAATCGCTTGAAGCCTTGAAGGAAATGTGTGTGAAAAGAAGAGCTCAAGATGATTTATTAGATACTATAATTCGCATCCGGACCTGACGTCTCGCAGCTACTATCTCCCGACACCATGCCATTTAGTTTAGTAACTTAAAGCCCTGAGTGGCCTGGTCTACGATATCCATCCAAAGGAAGGGAGTAAGTAAGTACAGGACAGCTTGCGGAGTCCCCCAAGGCTGTGTCCTAGGACCCCTAATGTTTATCATTAATTGCGATGAAATACTGAAGCTGAAATAATCGGCCATTCTCGGGTTCGCTGATCATTGGAATCGCGGTAACAGGAAGGAGACTCGACAGAATCTAGATATTCGCGATCAAAGCGTTATGAGGGATAAGGACGTGACCCGAGAGCTGCTCTAGGGTTAGCTGAGCATAAAACCTATTTAGCAAGCGCAAAAGTTGGAGACCATGGCGGTGAAAGTATGTCACCATAAGTCATGCGCTCCCAGCACGCACTTAGGTATCAGGTAGATGCTCGCGATGCTGCGTAATATAGGTGACCCAAGCGAAGCCGCCGCACTTAGGAGTATTTGGGTCCAAAAGTCGGTCATAAGTCAAATTCAAAAATATGATGCAATGCTTGACAGAACATATATTTCTTTTAGCTAAATAACCGGTCTATCGAATGACAGCCCCCAATATCCCCTCACAAGGCATCTCCCCACGTGATTTGTCGGAACCCAGTCATTGTTTAACCTCGACGCTTTGATTTTTACAACATAGTTTTGTGTGGACTGTGCGTTCGTGTTGTTAGCTTAGAAAAAGAAGCATTATGAACATGGAAGGGGAAGGTATGTTCAATATAATTATACGTCAATACATTTAAGTTACAGCTAAAGGTTCCACTCTAGGAACAATTTTGAAAACCCCATGCATCTCCTATGGTTTTATTTGAATTTTGTGAAATGATAGTGTTTTTAACTATGTGTCTGAACTTGTCTGGCTAAACTATTAATGTAGTTTTAATACCTGGATCTTTGCCGAATATAAACTTCAATAAAATTGTCCCCATTGGCCACCGTTTTGCTTACGTACCGAAAGCGGGTTATAGAAACACCAATGACGGCAACACGTCCAGAAGGTTCTTTGGAGATCCGGAAACCTCTGCACGCATCACTGGAATAAATATATATTTAATTTAAAGATTAGGAGTAATCTTAGAAGTGATTTCCAGGGGTCACGACTATATCATGCCGCATTCGATAGCTATGCCCAAATGCAACAAAACCACCATAATGAACTGACTGTTAAAAAATACTGCTAATTTTTTTGAAGTGAAACTTCCTACTCTCGTTCCGGGGATTTTGAACTGAAAGTTCTCTTCTCCCGTTCTGGGGATTCGAGCAGGTACGAGTGAATTCAGAATTGGAAACGAAAACAAAGACAGTTGTATGAAACGGAATTTGCCTTCTTACTCGTTTACAGCTGTAACTTGTGCAAGTTTTGTAACACTAATTTCATAATTGAATGAATGCACAAGTATACTAACAATTTAGTTTCCACTTTATTTCGTTTAACATTTTGGATTTTAACAACTTAAGCTGATGAATTTCGCGAAGATCACCGACAAAATAGCAATTTTCCACACTGCTTCAACAAATAACAAAGTAGCTGACAGCGACAGGAATGATAGCAATTAAGTGATGCCATATAAATAAATTCTACCAAACCAGCAGGAAAATATTTACAATTTATTTAAATTTGTTCATAGATGGCACAAGCATCGGTAAAGTAAAAATGAGGAGTCGGTTATTTAAAAAATTAAGATTGTGTATTAAAGATTATTATTTCGTTAATATTATATTGATATCAAGTTTTCATATGTAGTGGAGTCGGACAAGCATCAAATTTGAGTGAAAAAGGAATTGTTTCCAGTCTCAAACAATTTTTTTTAATTTGTTAGTTACATCGACTATACGAAATTGACATTTTCTACCACTGGCAACCCCCGCTACGTAAGTTATGGACCATTTTGTGGAAAATCTACCATTTTGGTCATGCTTTCTAAATATAGATGAGAATTTCTCGGTATGTGTAGGTCCAAAGAAATGGAAAAAAGTTAAGGGTGTTCATTATGATATTACCTATCAGCGGTTACAAAATGAAATTTTAATCTGCACACATAACCTCAAAAAAAATTAAAAAATGAAGAAACTGCTAAATTTAGGTTTTTTAGTTATAACTTCGGATGTTTTAGGTAACATTTTATGAAATTTTCAGAAATTATACTTTATAATGTGAACAATAACTGGTTAAAATTTCAAGTCCAAATTTTTAATACAAGTCTCAAAAATTAACTTCAAATTTGAAAATTGATTGGCCAATAACTTTTGTGCATCGCAACGTATGAGGTTCGTTTTTATTTCAATTGTAGGTTTTTTTATGAACTTTATCATGGTGAAAGAAAAAAATTTTTTAAACTTGAAAAAAGTGAAAAAATCAAATAGAAAATCGTGAATTTTTGTATTTTTTCGTCAATTTTCCCGAAAAATTCCACTTTTTTTTGATAACTTTTTTTTGATAAGAAAAATATGATTTGCATTTGGGCCCCTTTAAGGAGATTGAAATTTCATGAAATTTACTACCAAAATTTTTTGTATACTTTTTAAAATCTGTGGTAAGAATAAGTTCATTAATTTTATTTTAGTGTGCTGCATGCTTGGGTTTCATACTCTACGTTGCTGCCCGCTTGACGTTCAGAGCGCAGACGGTTTTAACTTTTTGGGTTTCAATATATTTTCGGGGCCCCCTTGACCTGCGGCCCGGGGCAACTCGTCCCAGATAACCCCTCCCTCTTATTCAGATTCTAGATCCGCCGATCGGGCTAAAAAATGCCATCCGAAAGAGTACAACGGAGCATTTTAAGAGTCTGTGAAAACAAGTGGATAGTAACTCTGGGGGGGGGGGGGTTTGCTCACAGTGTAGTGATGTCGCCAATTAAGGGCAACCGTTCCCCAACGATTACCTGCCCTGTAATGCTACAAGGCATAGTAAGGTCCCTGTTTGCTGTTACCACTGAACATGGAACATGGATAGCCTGCCTGCAGTAAACGAGATGAAGCAGACATCCCAGAGGTAAGGAAAGAAAAAATTGTGGAAGCCTTGAAGAGGATTGGAGTTGGAAAAGCCCCTAGGCCAGACAGCATACCGAACAAAGCGGTGAAGCTGGCAGCCGTTGTGGCACCCGGTGAGTTCACCCAAGTATTCATAGCATGCCTGAGGGAAAGAGTGTTCCCCGAGCAATAGGAGCGCCAAAAGCTTGTGCGCATCCCGAAGCCAGGTAACCCTCCAGAGGACCCGTCGACCTACAGGCCGATATGTCTTCTCAACACTATGGGCAAGCTTTTCGAAAGGGTGATATACACACACAAGACTACTCCCAAGCGGCGAGCGGGGGAGCGGGAAGGCGGTTTGTCGGAAAGGCAATTCGGTTTCAGGAACGCTAGATTGACGGATTGACAACACCACTGAGAGTGTAGGAGAGGATTTTCAAACAATATGTAGGCCTTCAACTTTTATGAAAAACCAGTCCTTTCAGGTCAAAATCGACAAAAACTGAAAAAAGGCCTAAAATTTCGAGATTTTCTTCATTTTTGACAATGACCCGGTCTTCTGCCGATGTCGAAAACTTGGATTTAACATTGCCTTTCCATTATAAACAACATATTGAAAAAGCAAAAATACCTGATTTGATGCAGCGTTCACGCCTTTTTATGTATAATTTGACTGTACTACTATTATTAAATCGTTAGAATTCCTACCTGAGCTTTATCCCGATCCTAGTCTTCCTTCTAGAAAATTTTCTTCCTGGTCGTTACTACGGTTTCCTTCGCGGTTTTAAACTCAATTCCGTTGATACTACACTATTTCACTACACTTCACTCTGTAACACTCTCGCGGACTATGTCGTGTAAAAAGGCGCGCTACCACACAAGGGCCCGTGTTTTTATCGGGAAATGGCCCCTATTTCCAAAGGTTCCCATTGTTTACTATACTGTTTCCGACCGTTCCCATGATGTCGGTTGGAACCGGTACGTCGGTTATAATCGGTAAACATGTGAAATATTCCGCATAATATTTTATATAAATCTTGAACCTTGGATTTTTGGCGGCCGGGTGCTACTCCTGGGAAAATTGTAAGTGCAAGCATAATCTCGCAAACGGCGAAGAAACCAGAAATCAACAGGTCTGGATATGTTTGCCGGATTTTCCAGGGCTAACCCATTTCTCCTATTTATCATGCCCTAGAGCACTCCTTGGTGATTAATTCGCCTTGTAGTGTTATTATGCAGTAGTATGAAGTTGTAGTATTTTATGTATTTAATGTGCGCTTGGTTGAAGAGATTAGGATTGGTCCGGCTCAATTTACAGGTGAGTTCTATTTATTTAATGCTTAATTATATTTATTAAATTTATTATCTCCGAGATATTTGCCATTTTCTTGATCGCCTATGGGCCACTCCGCTTCTGGTCATGGGGTTGATCCTAAATTTAAGACATGTGACTGCCAGTACCACCTGAGACCTGAAAAGAGAGATACAGCAGCAGCAACATCCTTTAAGGGACAACACACACAAGTAAGTATCTATAACCTACTATTATATATTAAAAATTAATACATCTCTATTTTTAGGTCGTAACAGCTCCGGCAACACAGAGAATGATAGAGTTAGCGTTCTTACTAAGAAAGCACAAATCCCAGTCATTGGCCAGGAATAAGCGAGTTAACCCCAACCATTTTGAGACAGGTAACTTAGAAGCTGAGATGATGTGACAGAAAATTAATATGGGAAATCAACGCTGACCAGGAAGTCAGTGGTTCGAATTGCCGAGAGGACAGTCAATATCGCCAAAGCACTTTATTGTATGGGAAGTAATAACAATGTGAAGCATAGGTGTTCCTTGGCCTGCAAAGTAAAGCTCCTTCGAGTCTTACATATCATTGAATGCTGAGTTTCGTTACTAATTACGATTTCTGTATAGAAAACTGAAGAAAATCACTTATTTTACCGTAGACATGGTACTTTTGTCCATCTTTTGCAAGCTACTTCTTTTCTAATAAATATGATAATTCCCCTACGCGAGGAGAAATTGTGCACAAAATTGTACATAGACACATAATATTGCTCTAAGTCAGCATTAGGTGAAATTTGAGATTCATTAAGTGAGAAAACATACCAGGAAAGAAAATTTGCATGAAGAATTTTACAAAAATTAAAACAAAATTTTTTATAGCAGGTCTTCAATTGCACAAAGCCATGTCTCCTAAGCCGAATGAGATCGAACCACAACCATAGCGGATAGCGACCTAGCAGTCTGGTTAGAGTGTTATGTCTCCTGAACAAAAGTGAGTCCTGTCAAGTTCAAAACCGAGCTATTGGTTTAACAAGAAAGTAGCGGAGACTTAACTTGCCCTTCGTCAACATATTCGATGTAATTTGTTCTGTATTTCTCGGCATCGAGTTTCGTTTCTCGGGAAGACGAAAGAAGTCTTTAAGTTTTAATATATTTTTGTGCTGATATCTGAAGGATTTTTGAGCAACGCAAGTCTCGGTCTGTATTCTCCACAATCTTCATCATAAAGAAAGGAAGAAATTTAAACAAGACCACGTTTAAACGAAATTAAAGATTCAACAACTTTAAACTTTCAGATTCAATAAATTTTTTACAATTTATAATTTCGTTTCAAATCTTCCAAAGTATATTGACCATAAAATGTTTTTAGTTCAAACATCTAACAATAAATTAAATTAAAACGTTTTTGGGGTAAAATTTTCATCATATTTATAAATGCTAACACAAAAATTTTACGGTGAATATTTCTCATCGCCCAAGAATTAAGCTTTTAACTATGCTAGGAAGCAACAAAAATTTACTTTAGAAACATTCATTTCAAAGGCAGAGCAAATATGTCAAGAGGGTTCAAAGGGAACTTAGCACTTAAGGAAGTTGTATAGCAAAGTCTACCGTAACTTGAATTAGCTCTTGACATGCTGGATTCTGCCCCTTTTCATACCTTAATAATTTTCTAGAAGTATTGAGTTGATTGGCGACGTGCCCAAAAACTTTTAAGTCTCTTGATGAAAAGTGCTTACAACTCGAGGCGTACTAAGTGCACACTTTTCTGCCTCTCTCGATGGCAGCCCCCTATCTCCTTTTCATATAGTGGTGTTGTGCCAGTCAATTTGTTTAAGAAAAAAAACTCTTACCACCTCCCACCCGAGAGAGGGGTGAATTAATGTAAAAAGCATTGATATGGATATGAATAGGCATAATTTAAAGTTCTTAGATCAAACCGAATTTGATCCTTTTGGATTTATACAAATGTGAATCCTTGATTTGCTCTTCTACAATAACACACCATGTTATCCCTTCAAAAGTACTTGCAACGTCATTCTTAACATATATGTACAACCGGAAATCCAAATGCTTAACCACTTACCATTCAACGAAATCTCCATTAAGGATATCGAACTTTTTTATTGATGAACCAATGCAGGAGATTGTGTGTGTGTGCCGAATATCACCAGTAAAAAGTGTTCGGCTCATCGACCAACGGATCGGGAAATCCTTTTATTATCATTTTTTTCCGCTGCCTCCGAGCGGCATCCTACGAGAATTCCATAATAAAAATGAATTTTTTGGTGGTGTCCATTGGTTGAAAACGGTGAAAGCGTGCAAATCACTCTTTTATGAGATTCTGAAGGACACCAGATTGCCAAAGATTTATGAGATTTTTTTCTTCTTCTTATTTTTTTTCCTTCCAAATCTAATGGCGTCTCCGCACTTCGTCCCCTTGCCCAGAAGTGAATGTGATTCGATTCAATAAATTTCATCGATTTTTAGATAAAGGAGGAGGGAGAGAAAAACGACGATTCAGATGTATATAAATTATCTACTTATTCTATACTCTCGTGTACATGGCTGCGGGGCTGTTTTCGTGTTGGTGTTGCTATGGTTTCGAAAATTTCCAATTCATCCAATTCAGATATTTATCAAGGGTCTTAGACTCTTTATTAACACGTCTTTAAAAGGCGTGCAAGGTTCCCTTTCTTATGCGTGTTAAGGCATCTTTAACCGATCTTTATATATCGCAGATGACGTCTGAGGAGAGTGAATGTTTTAATATAATGCTAGCAAGACTAAGATGATAGTCAGTTCTCAGTTGGATGTAGTATAATATTTCTTGAAGGACATGGAATCGTTCGTCTGTGTTACATGATAACTCGAGAACGTTTTAAGCTATACGAGTGAAATTTGATATATGGTAAGCTCTTGAGATGACTTATATGAGAAAGTTAAGCCATTATCAAATGTTCATTCAACTCCTTACTGAAAGTTAAGATGCTTTCGAATTGCATTTAACAAAAGAGGAGATATATAAAGCGAAAGGTATGTGAACTCACGTAAATTGCTTTCAAGTCGTGTTGAGCAATTTGGGAGCAGCTGAATCCTTTGTATCTTCAGTTATATGATTATGCCACAGAAGATGTTTATTTATCTGGCAAAAATTCATTGCGTTATTCCATTGCTGGGCTACACTTCAAATCAAGTCAAATTAAATCTATAAAAATATAAAAGAAAAACAAATGAAGCAAATTTGAGTATCGTCGAATCATTGGCCTGATTTCGCCAGAAGTTCACCGGAGGTTCTGTGTGGCGATTCAGAGATCTACGTAACCTACTTCGATTGGTGAGCTTTCGCACCCAATTCAACTGAGATATCTGTTAAATCAGTGATGCCGAACCTATGACCCGTAGAGGGTCAGATACTGACTCGCAGGCTTTTTCAATGACCCACGCATTGATTTTTATGGACTTATTTTTTATATCATAAAACGGTGTCTAAAAACATAAAAGATATAGCTAATGGCGACTTTCTAGAAAAATATTTCGAAGTGCACATTGGCTAGGTAGGTAGGAGCGGCAGCCTGTATTGAAACAAGCCGCTGTAAACAAAAAAACCAACAGCACCACCGCTATTAAGACAAAGACAAAACCGCTGTAAAAGACATTACGAAACAGAGCAGCGACGCGCAGCAAGGCAACAATATTTTTTTTATGTGGAATACTAGACCTCAGGGAAAGCCCTTTGTACTGTCGACTATCTATTTTCTTCATATATAGTGCAATGTCGAGCAGCAAGCTCTAGTCGATAGATAGTGAAGGGGAAGAGGGAAGTGGAGGAAGGAACTGCCACAACCACTTAACGCCAACCATTTCTATCGCGACTCTGGCATCGGGGCAACGAGAAACAACTGGCTGGAGTCTTATGCCTCCTGAAACGAGTTGAATCCCATCAACCAACCGATGACATGCGCTTGGTGGAGCGGGGCAGTGCTAGCGGAAGGCTATGACAGGAGGAATATAAAGAGGGAAGAAGAAAGAACGTGGGAAAGACGAAGGACCCCGGGGCTCTGCCGGGATTCGATCCCAGGACCTCTGGGATGGTAGCCAGGCGCCTTACTCCCTAGACTACCGAGGCCCCCCAGCAGGGGCGGTGGAGGGGGTGGGGATGGAAGGCAAAGTGCACTTGCACTTTCGCTTTGGGTGGGGAAATCCACACCCAAAATATTTTATGAACACCTAATAACCCAGAACCTTGGAGGGCCGTAGTGGTCGAAGGGCCGCATGCAAGCAAGGCTTTTCATACGAAAACTAAATATATTATATTGGAGCTATTAAGAACTTATAACTGTCAAGCCTAAGTTTTTCAACCCCACCCGACTAGCAATTAAAAAGGGGATTCCCCCAGAGCCATGCCGAAAGAAAGGTGTCCCCTTAGTTTCCTAAAAAAAAATCAGCGATATTGAAATGAGGTATGCCTTATCAGTTTCTCATAAGGGCCGTATGAGGCAAACCTCGTTACAAATGAAATGAGGCAATCCCAACATCTGCCTTACGTATTCTGAAATTTTTTTAAAAAACTTTAAGGCCCCATTAAACTTACAGGCCGTGGCCTTACAGTCCAGGTCGGCAGGCGTGGCCCATGAAGGCCTCACTTTAGTCAGTCTGACTGAGGGATGAAGACTTGAGGCAACCGCCTGACAGGCCGTGGACTGTAGGTCACCTCATGATCGCACAGACACACTGGCGAAGAGGACAGTTTAGCGTAGCAGTTTGCTAATTTAAGTGTAAAAATGTTCCCGGCCTCAACGAAAACTTCAGACTGAACAGAAGTTCAGTTCTTCAGGCCCGGAATGACGATAAATGCCCACACACATAAGACCTGGTATGAATGGGGCCTTTACAGATATACCCTTATGGTGCCCATCCACTAACAGGGCGCCTGCAGGCCGTGACCTTAAGGCCAAAACATCGGTCACCGATTTTCAACACGCACTTACAGGGCGCCGGAGAGGCAATATTTGAAATTCGTCAAAACTAGCGGGGAATTGCTTGTGTGTGGCGAAAAAACTGTCATCCACGGCCGTCAAGCGAAATATCAAACTGATTTGATATTTTTCAGAAATCGCGAGGAAAGTTGAGTCGAGTTGTGTATCTTCTTTTCGATTACCGATAAACAGGATACGCCATACCATTTTTACTTGATACTTTGGCAAAAATTAACTTGCTGATTGGACAGTTTTTACATCTAGTGTGTGGTGAAGCAAGAGGCGATCTGCAAGCCGCGATCTGACAGGCGAAGGACTGCAGATCCGGACTGTCAGGGAGCATGAATAATCTGTGGCTGATGTCAGACAAAGTCGTAAGTCCTGGCCTCAAAGGCCACGGCCTGGAGGTGGCCTGTTAGTGGATGGGCGCCATTAAGCTTTAGATTAACTCATACAAAGCTTTAGTTTTTGTTCTTGCATTGCTATTCCAGGCAATTATGTCAGTGATCGTGAAGGATGTTATTTGACATACTCAATAGATCAGTTCTGGTTCGATTACAGAGGTCAAGCAGCATTGGACATGATTATTACTCAGTTGGGGGCCTCATTGGCGAATGAGGCAAGGCTTTTGATGCCCTCTATGGCCCTTATAGGGCAATCCGCACGGCGTCCACATTAGGCAGTGGGACTAGCCTCACAGGCCCCCCCCCCGCCCAAATGCTGTCCGGGCAAAAATTTTAAACCGTAAAACTCAATAGACAGCTGGTAAATAAATTTACCTATTAAATGTTTACATTTTAACGTTTATCTGTTCACGTGCTCCTCACCCAAAATGATTAAGATCTTGTATAAAAGGCCGGTGCATGCCTGCGAAAGCCAGTCGTAATCAGACAGTGGAAGAGTTGATTGCTCTGCCTGAGAGTTGATCCAGTGGAGCCGACCGACCAATAAATTTACAAGCCACGGAGAGTTGATCTAGTGGTACCGAACGACCGATACACCTACAAACCAAGGGGAGTTGATCCAGTGGCGCCGACCAACCGATAAAGCCGAAAGGGAGGGAAATTTAACAAGTAAAATTTGACGCGGACGCGCGAAAATGTGGGGACTGACTGGTAAAATTTTACTTGTTTACTTTCTCTCCGTGTGTCGTCCAACACTCGGCCGTCATGCGGTGCGGATATGTGTGTTCCGGCCTTAAATCGACAAGACCCGGAGAGTAGCAAGCTGGGGATTTAGATTCAACCCATCATATTTAGGTACCGGATCAAATCTCCCATTTTGAGTTTCGAAACATCCACCAAATCCTTTAAGAAAAGGCGTCCGGTGTCTGATATTGGCCAGAGCCGGACATCCGCAGAGAAAATGTCCCTGGCTTCATCAGGGCTAACAATTAGAAAAAACACATGAAAACATTATCAAAATAAACCAAAAATTATTACCTCAGGATACTTTTAAAACATCTTAATTTTAAACTTAATGTCCACAGAACAATATTAGTTAGCACGCATAGCGAACAAACGCGCACGGCACATTTTTACTAGGGTTTTCTTCGTCCTCTATAATTTTTTAAAGCAATACAGGCGATTTCGTGCACCCCTGTGGCGAACGAGTTTTATTTTTACTCGAGAACAAAACTAGCATAAACACTCCCGCCACAGGGATCCACGCTCCCGCCACAAAGGTTGCACGAAATCGCCTGTATTGCTTTAAAAAATTGCAGAGGACGAAGAAAAGGGGCAACTATATTGACGACCATAAAGGATGCCAATAGCATACTCATTAAAAAGGTTTTCGTTCAATTGCGTAGGTCAAGCAGCATTGGAAGTGGTTAGTGTTTAGCTGGGGGACTGCTTGGTAAAACAACACTCGCAGCCGATGCGGATGTATTTATAAATCTTCATGCCTGAATTTTTAGATTTTCGTGCTTGTGGCGGGAGCGTGCATCCTTGTGGCAGGAGAGTGGGTGCCTCTAGCGAACAAATTTTTAGATTTTCGTACCAGTGTAGCGGGAGCGTGCATCCCTGAGGCGGCAGCGTGCATTCCTGTGGCGGGAGCGTGCATCCCTGTGGCGGGTGCCTGCATACTTTTGTGGCGTCCCTACTTATTCGCTATGCGCGCTAGCAGCGGTCGTGTGCGTGCATTCCAAAAAGACTTCTAGAACTTGTGAAAAATCAATCCCGCTTTATGCCACTTCAGTTTTTAATTATTATTTCTAGGAAAAAGGACGAACTTTTATTTATATTAAGGGATAATTTTCACTTCAAATAAAAGGGGTATTTATTCACATCACACACAATAACTCACACAACCAATATTTGTTTACACCATTTTTTTCCTTCCTTCCATCTTCATCAGCAAATCAATACAATTTTATTTACCTTAATTTGACTGACAGGACATTTCCTTATTTTTCCCTTTAATTACCTTTTTTTTCTCTCTTTTCTGGTAAACATATAATTACTTTCAGAAGTGTGATCGAAATCTATACGAATTTTGTGGGTCTTTCTCTGAGAATTGACACCTGCTCAGCCAGAGAATACCTTGACAAGGACGAAGACCGGAATTAGGTTAGTATTTTTAGATATATTTTTTTTTATTTTGGGGGTTTTTTTCTTAATTCTTAAATTGTTTTTTTTATTTTATGGTTGTATTTTGTTTGTGGTTTAGTTTGCAGTAAATTTTGTACAATATTAAATTAAAGTGATTATTGTTCTACAATACTCGTGTGAAATCAGATTGTTTCAGTTAAACCATTTCTTCTCTTATGTGTTAGTATAAGCTTAAGAATCCCTTTTTGTACAATCAGTCTATCATGTCTTTCACGCCATCGTGTAATGTTTTGCAGTAAGGTTTGCTTGTTCCTATCTAACAGCCAAATGGCGATCAGAACGGTTGGAAAAATAAAGCGTATAAAAAGGTTCAAGACTAAAATTATTTTGGGACTGCCTTGATGAGCTGGATACTATCAATCGGATCTCCTTATGCCGGTCCTAGGTTGTCAAGGCTTCGCGGGCGATGAACAGACGGAAACCTTGGCTAGAGAGTGCTCAAACACCCTTTTTATTGATCCGTAACGGGCTATTGGAGCTCCAAGCAGTTTCGTGAAAAGAGCCCTAGACGATGTGACTTTGATGAAATACTACGAACTTCAGCGGTCCACACTTGGCCAACGAAGGAACTTGGCAAACTTTAAACGCTATTGTCATAACGACGGCTATGCTTTTAAGTTTTTTTTCCCAATGTAAGACTGGCCAGCTCAGCTCAGTCGTGCCATCTGCATCCATTTTTTTCATGCAAATTACAACCTTTGAATTTTTTAAAAGCTAAACAACTCGACAGTTGAACAACCTTCCACTATCATTATTCCCAAACTCATACAACAACCAAGATTTTAAGCGCAGTAGTATGGCCCTGGCGGTACTTGCACAGTGAGGTCATCGGTTGTTGACTTGGGTGTGGATGTTGTCTTGGGTGCTAGTGAGCTATGTGGGATTAGTTGAAATTCAATATGCCTTGGATGAGATTTCGCTTCGGATGAGCTTTTGAACTTCGTTGTGTCTTGGCTGAGATTGGGGAATCTGGTTGAACTTCACTGTGTGTCTCAGGTGAGCTTTCTTGCTTGGTGAGCATTTGAGCTGGGTGAGCTTTCGAGCTGGGTAGGGGATTGAACCTGTAGTTTTGAACTTCGCTGGGTCTTGGGCGGGATATTGCTGAATGAGGTTCAATGCATGGAACATGAAAAGAAATTATCCAAAAGCTTTTGAATGGCTGCTCTATCTGGTCTGTCTGGTTTATCTGGTCTGTCTGGTCTATTTAGTGCGTCTGGTCTGCCTGGTCTATATATCTGTATATCTGTACAGTTGTATATCTGTGTAGCTGTAACCGTCAGTATAGCAACATGGATGTAAAACTATTGGAGGATATTATAAAAACAAGTGATGCAATACGAAAGAAGTATAGAATACTCAACTCTGGTAAAATTGAATCAGAGGCCCAGTATATGACGTCACGGTGCCAGTTCATCGACTCCTCTCAACCTTACCTTCTTCTACTTTCCAGAAGTTTGCCTAAGGATTTGTTGCATGAAGATTACCAAAATTCGACAAAAGTTGTTCAAAATTTTAATTCCCTAGGTCAAACCGGAAGTGCCTTTTAGCAATACCACCCTATTTTATGTAAAGGACTAGCAAGTTCTAGTTGGATATAATGTAGATATAAAGGACAGAATAGTGAAAGAGCTGGCAACCTCATCACCCAATCTTACTGCCATCCAATATGACTGCTACAAAGAATTGACTTAGATTAGTTGATTAGATAGTGACTCTTCCGCTCGTTATTCTCGGGCTTCCCCAAAAACCATTGCCATTTTCGTCGCACCCTACGACCAGGTTATCTGTAATCGATTTTAGGACTGTTATCATCTGTCATCATCCCATCAGGCTTAACTAAACTCCGAACTCCAAATTACCTACAGCTAAGTCCGATGAACTGAAGGTAAGAGGTTGGCTTTAATGTGCCTTTTAACTAGGATACAAGATCTTGGCTTACTTTGATCCGAGCAGTTGATGTTACCCAAGAGCTGATAGATGTTACCCAAGAGCCCTTTAATGTCTCCTCTGGGGGTTGGGGTTTTTGAAGATTTTTAGTTTGGCATATCTGATACAAAACCTTACACAAATATCAAGGGGCTTCTTGTTGATAAGGAGAGAGAATGAACGCCTATCGTCATCCATTGGAACCGCAGAATTTTGAGCTTGGAGGCATTGGATACAAGCTGCTGTACCTGTTGGGGTAGGCTTTTACTTGAGGGGATCATGAGAAGTTTTGGCCTTTTTCACCTCTCGTTCGGTATTCTCATTTGTAGAGGTTCGAGGACTTTTCTGTACCTCCCGCGTCTCAGAATTTGATTTTGTACCAACCGTTTGGTGTATTCCTCAACAATCTTTAGGAACTTTATTTTATCGGACCGGTCCTGCTCACGCACAGTACAGGCCCTATCACTCATGTCGATGTAGCCAAGCACGAATAAAGCTTCTGACCAGCCCATCCGAAACTGGTGTGCCTGGCACTCACCTATTTGGTGGTCGTTTCATTTGTCGTCTCCTGACTGGAGGCGAGTAGTTAGTTAGTTGCTGCAGGTGTACTATGACTTGTACTCGCTGTACAACTGGCGATGCCTCCCCACTAAAGGCACACAATTTTTTTAGTTAAATTTTGTTATTCTTTGTTATTCATCCTACGAGTAAAGGCCCTCATTCACACACAGGCCGCCGGCAGGCCATGGACTGAAGGTTTCTCGCCTTGAGGCCAAGTATCACCACACACTCACCGGCCGCAAAACTGGATGCGCCCTGAAGTCCAGGAAAACTGACAAAAATCTTTATATATGTGGGTATTTATCGTCAGTCCGTGCCTGAACATCTGAACTTCTATTCAGCCTATAGTTTTCTTTGAGACCATGAGTAAAAAAAAGTGCAATTAGCCGGAATTTATTTCTGGTTTGATAGATGTGTATAGAAATAAGTCGTGTTCGCCTGTGTTGTCTGGGTGACCTGCAGTCCACGGCCTGCCAGGCGGTTGTCTCCAGTCCACATCCCTCAGTCAGACTGAGTAATGTGTGGCCTCCATCGGGCCGTGCCTGCCGATCTGGCCTAAAAGGCCACGGCCTGTCGGCGGCCTCTGTGTGAATGGGGCCTTAAGGCGTAAGTCAGTCCATCCTAGCAGAACTGCTTAAAAAGATATAGTAGAGGGAAATTAAACAAAAAAAAGCGGATTTATGATGTAGTTGGGAGGTTGGATTTTTTTGTTTTTTTTCTTTACATATGTTAAGATAAAGCGAAAAAAAAAATTTCTGCAAAATCGGTCCTGCATAAATGTCCATTTTTGATTCATTTTGAGTGCATTGCTACACTATTTTTTTCATTTCTCCAGTTCTGTTGGTCGTAGAACAATAAAAAAAATTGGAACATACTCGTAAATGAATAGACTATCGAACTGATTCGGTATAAATACTTTAAAAATGAATCCTAACCTCAAAAAACCAAAATGTATGAAATTTTGTTTTATTTTACTAAAAATGCAATAAATAACGGGAAAAAGGTCGGATTTTGATAAAAATTGAAGAAAAGATGTACTTTGATGGTATAAATACGTGGTTGAAATTTCAATTTTCAATTTTTCATAGTTGTCAAGTAGCTTTTCATAGTAAGTAAGCAAAAGGCAAAAAATTGAAAATTGAAATTTTTTAGTGTTTTCAAAGGCCTAAAATGAGCATTTCAAATAAAGTAACGAAGTATTGCGTATGCTCACAAGAAAGTACATAAAAAAACCTACAATTTAAAAAAAAATTTACCGTACGGTGATTTGGCATAAAATGGCGGCAATTTTAATATTTTTCGAAAACTGCCAATTTTTGCCGTAAAAAGCGAAATTTTTTTTTGAAATTTCAACCACGTATTTATAGTATCAAAGTACCTCTTTTCTCTAATTTTTATCAAAATCCGACCTTTTTCCCGTTATTTATTGCATTTTTAGTAAAATAAAACAAAATTTCATACATTTTGTTTTTTTGAGGTTAGGATTCATTTTTAAAAGGATTTCATTTATACCGAATCAGTTCGATAGGCTATTCATTTACGAGTATTTTCCATATTTTTTTATTGTTCTACGACCAACAGAACTGGAGAAATTAAAAAAATAGTGTAGCAATGCACTCAAAATGCATCAAAAATGGACATTTATGCAATTTTCTCGTGCAGCACAGGACCGATTTTGCAGAAATTTTTTTTTCGCTTTATCTTAACATATGTAAAGAAAAAAAAATCCAACTTCCCAACTACATCACTATCATATGACAATTTCCCTCTACTAATAAGGCACTTGTATGCTCTGACTTTACCCAATCTTTGGACAGAACCCCTTAGGCCCATTTTACACGATCAAACACGAAACAAAAAGTTTCATGCAACTTTGCTCGGTTTGAAGGGGAGAAGAGAGAGGGCTGGAGGGAACACTTGTTCCCTCAAACCCTCTCTCTCCTCTCCCCTTCAAACCGAGCAAAGTTGCATGAAACTTTTTGTTTCGTGTTTCATCGTGTAAAATGGGCCTTACGGCCCGCACACTTTAACCACTAGCTGGCCACGCAACCATCTTAAGCGACGAGATTGTGAACGAGGAACGGGCCTAACTGCATGCTTGAGAAATTGGAAAGGAGAGAGGAGAGGGGATGTACCTAGTTTTGTCTGGCCTCTTCAGATTGACTGTTCGGCATGGGTATCCCTTCGGGTGGCTCCCTAGCTCTCCAGCGCACCAACACTGATGTAGTCCAATGCTACCTTGAGGCATGCAACCCGCACCAGCGTGACAAAGAGTAGGTACCTGGCCTACGTCTTAAACAAACGTACCTTCCAAATTTCAAGTTTGTAGGCTTTGTAGTTTCGGAGATTTCGGGATGAATCAGTGAATGGTATTTTTAAGGCAAGCAATTCCATCTCACTTGAAGGTATGTAAACTCTTATAAATCAAAAGAAACAGATTTCAAAAACAATTCAAGAAAAATTACCTTAGTGATAGGAACCAGGAAACAGAAATGCTTTTGCAAATTCTGTTTAGAATTACAAAATTTGTTCACTGTTCTCAAAGGCTTATGTTATTAATTTTAAATTGCAATAAAATCTTCTATCTTCCGTAGATGCAATAAAAACACCTTAAAATTCATTCTTGTCTCAACATACAAAAAGGATCTCCACATAATCTCCATGTTAACTCCATACCAAACGAATTTTTCTCGTTTATAGCGTAAAATTCATTCTTGAGAAAGAAAAAAAAAATTTAATATCCTTTAGTTTTCTATCCAGATTTTATCATTTCCTTCCCTTCTTGCATATTGATATCCATCTGGGAAGCTGATGCAGGAGAATAACGAGTGCTGCTCCTAGTCACAATGAACTTTATCCTTATGGAAACTTAAACCTAGACATTACCATATTATCATTCTTTCATGTCTCGAACGCGCGCGATACAACGTTGGCACATTCTTACCAAGAGTAAAATTACCCTACAAAAAATCTCGAAAAGAATCTGGAGAGAGGTCCTTGAGGATCCTTACTACAGGTATTCCCCGAGAGTGGTGGATGGAAGCCAGGATAAGCAAACGAATCCACCTAACGTCACCATCATACATTGAAATGTAAAAAAGGAAAATATGAATCCAGGTGTGCGCGCTCCGTGCGGTGTCGGCGGCGACGGCGGCGGATGAAACACTTTTTTTAGTAATCGTCTTCCTGCATGAAGAGAGGAGCATTTGTGAGTTTGTGAGTTTGTAAAACGTTTTGGATTTATGTGTGGCAAAAGGGGGAATAATAGGATTCCTAATCTCAAAGACTAGAAGTGATTTAGGAAGGCTGATTGCGAAAACCTTTTAGACTGCGAAGTACCGCTAGAATGGAGCGACCTTGAGGGTTTCCACAATAAAATGCTGCTCAGCCTCGAATGCTTTTAGTTTCTGGATATTCAGAAGATTGGGTTGACAATTTGTACCTGAACAGAATTGACGGTTATTTTTGTATCATTAAAGGTGAATTTTATCCATAAGGAAATAAATTTTGAAATTTCAGGACTCAAAGGATTACAAGGATATCATTAAAAGTGCAAAAAGCATGTAATTAAAAATTTAAACCGCTTTTCATACTTGATGTCACATTTATGTTAAAGTTGTCCTTTCTTCTATAAGCAAGCACATTGTCTTTATGTTTGTTAAATACCTGTCACTAGGTGTCGATCGTTACCTTGGATCCCTGTAGAGCTGCAGAATAGAGCTTAATAATGAAGCTGGTAATTTAAGGACCATAGGATGCCATACGAGTATCCAATTTTTATTTTAACTATAGAAGAGTTTATTGAAGAGTGGGGGCATTATGCAAGTGTAATCCAGTGATGTGGATGCATGTGGTGTACATGTAAGCGGATTAATATGGTATAATAAATGACCGCTTTGTTCCGGTTTATATTTACAAGATAAAAGCTGGAATGATGTAAATGGCAAATTCCTTGTAATTTATATTTTACATTTGACTATAAATTTTCGTTGTAAAAAATTGATTTAATTAACAGAAATATGTTTTCGTTAACGATGTTATAGCAATTAAATTATGCCAATGGTTTGAGAGGATTACTTAACCAAATATATTTGCTATCAGTTATCATTTATTACTTGAAGTTTGAATTACATTAAGGTACTAGTACACAAATAAAAGCAAAAAAAAGACAAAATTTTAAAAAATTTATTTCTCAGAATCCTTAATACATATTAATGTAAACTTTTTTTTAAAAAATTATTCCAATCTTAAATTAAACAAAAGAAATTTTTTTTTAGTTTCGATTATTTGTACCATTTATAGATGGCGCCGAAGTCAAGGTCAAGGAAAAATTGATGTCTCCATGGCAGAGAGTAACCCGCTGGATTGGCAAGTCTGAACCAAAAAAATGAAAAAGATTCTTAAAGAGTAATGTATTGCCCACATCTATTTACCACCATAAGTGAAAAATCGATAATAGAAAGTCGTATTTCAGTAGTAGAAAAGAAAAATTTTAAAATGGAAACTTGTTTTTAACCCTTTTACCCCTAAAAAATAAAATTGCTGTCTGTTTCTTTAAATATTCTGGTAAATAGATGTAAGGAATATGTTAATAAACAAAATAAAACAAGATTTTTCAAAATCGGCCGAGCCTCCAAAAGCGCTCGCTATTTAAAAAAACAAAATTGATCCAACTAAAAACGCAAAAAATATCAAAACGTCCAAAACCGACCCAACTTTTTTGCAAATTAAAGAAACGACCTTAAAAAATGCCTTTTAAGGTCAACAACAGATTGATCTATATCTATGCTCTTTCTATTTGTTTTGATTTGCAAAGTCTGAAGTTAGCTGCACTCACAAGAAGGGCGCGTCTTCATCAAAAACGTTTTCTGCCCTACTAGTCCGCTCAAATTAGGGAAAATTAAAGAAATTTTTCCCACAGCTATGAGATCGGTGTCAAATGAAGGATTTCCATTTCGGTTGTCTAAACATAAATTTCACACCCCGCAGTTCGAAAAAGGGCTGTATGTTAATTTTAGAGTTTTTCCGCCTTTTCTCTACTTTTAAGAGAAACTATGCATTTTGGTCAAAATATTAAAAGAGCAAAGTTATAGAGTTTCCTACAAATTTTGCCTTCACTGTTTTTTTTCGAATTCGGCATTGTTTCGCCGCTAGAGCTCGTTTTGCGCCTTTTTTCAGACTCTGTTGATAATCAAAGCGTGTCCAAAGAAAGGCCGTTGAAAAACCTACAACTATTACTTTGATAATTTTTCATACAAATGCATAGTTTTGGCTCAAAAACTAAAAAATGAGCAAAACGGCCTCTAGCGGCGAAACTATGCAGAGTTGGAAAAAATTGTAAAAGTAAAATTTGTAGGTAATGTTATGCTCTCCAACATTGCTTTCTTGATATATTCACCAAAATGCATAGTTTCTCCGCAAAATAGAGAAAAAGGCGAAAAAACTCTAAAATTCACATATATTTCTCAAAAACAATCCTTTTTTCGAACTGCGGGTTGTGAATCCTTCACTTGGCACCGGTCTCATAGCTGTGGGAAAAATTTCCTAAATACAGAGATTTTATGACTAATTTGAGGAACTATAGGTTTGTTTTTAATCCACGAGAAAATTCGGTTAGTTTTGTTCGTTTTGTTAATTTTGTGTTTGTTTTTTTAGGAGTAGACATTTTTTTCCGCCACTTTTAATTCCGTGCCGCCCCCCCCCAAAACAAAATTCTAAATCCGCGCCTGGTTCAGACCTTTGGTTAAATAAACTGGCCATATCTTCCTATTTTAAATTTTGTAAAGGTTTGTGACTCTGGGTTATCATTGATAGTTTGTGACTATCAGCTGTTTTGGTATTATTCTAAGCACCCCCCAGTCACAAGAAAAATTACTAAAAATTCACCTCTAATGGTGAATTTGTATTCGTGTAATAAGGCAAAGCAAAGTCTGGGCGACAACGTTGCCAACCTATACTTGAAAATATTAAAGCAGTGAGGCAGGGAGTGTATAGGCTTTTTATACTCTTGTGACCTGCTATTTGTAAAGTCACAATTTTTATAGCCATTGTGACTGTTTGTGGTTTGTTTAAATTGTGACAGGCAAAATTAGAATAACAAATTGTCTTAAGTTGAGGATCACCACAATCTTGTGATTGGGTGGTGATTTGTGACTTCTTTTATAAAACGGGGAATAGTTTCAAACTGTTGGAATAGGATCAGAAGCTTTGAAGTACTATGCACTTGTAGACAACTTAGTATCCTGACTTAAGTAAGAGAGGCCATTAGCATTAATTGACAAATGTGACTTTCAAGAAGTAGAACTTCAAGGAAACTTTCATAGGCATCACACTAGATAGAAGGAAAGCATGTGTACTTCTCAACCCTATAAAGGAACTGTCTGGCAGAAGCATTACTACTGAAGAATTGAAGACCATATGAATGATGTCACTACCACCATCCACTAAGCCATTTACCGCGATTTATTGAGCGGCAGCCGTCTTGTTAACCTCTTGACCTAGTGGCATTGCCTTATTTACAAGTTACTGACCTAATTACCGAGATTTAGGGCTAGTGACACGGGCTTTGTGTACAAATTATTGACCCAATTCCCAGGGGTTTTGGACCTAGTCTTGTTTACAAATTTCGGTTTTAAAGATCGTGACCTAGTTCTCATGCCCAATCGCCCCAATACCTACTGGCCTCGTTGTACAACGTAAAACTGTCATGATGATTCCGGTCAACTGGGTTAACTTATTTTGGAGAGAATAGAAGTAGTTGCTATTGGGCGGTAGTTAGAGGGGTGGCAAAAGTCACCTTTTTTCTCTATAGGCTGAAGATGAGCCAGTTACCAAGAGTCTAGATAAACCCCGAAAAGCATGAAAGGGCGTAGAGTTTGCGCGGAGGTTTAGCCAATATGAGGAAAATTTTTTAAGAATCATAAGCGGAATATTATTTTGGCCAGGAGATTTATTGAAGTCAAGCTCTTTAACGCACCAATACACTTTACGAGTCGTAAAGAAATCTTGTCCAAGGAACCTGTCTGAAAGGGATATTCGACGGTGCCGGGTGGCATTGCAGTATTATGTAAGGATTTGCTTTTTGTTAGTACTTCTCCTTCGTAAATGACAGAAGGAGCTGTGTACGTAGTGAATTTTTACCTAAAGTAGGTTACCAAGGACCAGAAGTTTTAACTACCAGCAGTGGAGTTAATGAGTTTATCTCTTAATCTGTTATCTAATGGTGATTCTATTTTCCCGATGGTGGATTTACAGAAGTTTCTTAACCTGATGTACTTAGGCCTAAACTTTATGGATTTGGAGGAATAAGAGATGTATAAAGGCATTCTTGTGCAAAGAGTCAAAGTTGTCATCACGGTTTTGGAAAGATACCTAGGTCTCAGTCAGCAGCTTGGAAGAAACGAATTAGACCCATTTAGTTGGCTTTCCCAGACCCAAGCAGGAATCGATGTTATTCGGCCGGTACTGACTCATGGCGCTGTACCGGTCTAGTATTGAAATAAGGTACTCGATTTAATTACTGACCCAGTACTGCACCAGTGAAAAAATCGAATTTATCGGTACTCAAACAGTACATAGAAAAGTATCAATACAGTACTCGTACACGGTTAAAAAACAGTACGAAGCCAGTACTAAAATAGGAATCATTACAGTACTGCTTAAAAACATTACACCAGTACCGTAATCGTAAAGTTACAGCACCGCACGAGTAATCGAAAATAAAGTAAAAGTACTCAAAACGTACCGAAAATAAGTACTGGCCCAATTCTATCATGCCAGTAAATATAGACTACCAATCCAGTACATATTATCAGTACCAATCCAGTAGTCACTACTGAAATGTGGTACTGAGCCAGTAAAAAAACGGTAGTATTTTCCTGCTTGGGGAGGTAAGAAAAAGATCAACTAAGTTGGCCTCTTGCTCTGCAGCATCTGGATCTTATAACTATTTGGTGCAGGTTGTCAGTTTGTTCAAAAAGCTCCGTGTCACCAGGCGCGGATTCCCGGGGGGGGGGGGGGTCACGGGGGTCATGACCCCTCCAAAAGGACTCGCTGTATAAAAAACGAAATTGACCCAACTAAACAAAATATAACCAAACGACCAAAACCGACCCAATTTTTTTGCAAATTAAAAAAACGACCTTAAAAAAATGACCTTCAAGGTCGACGATCTATAATCTTTCTATAGGTGCGTTTCATTTTCATTGGAGTACGCTTGCCGGTGTAGTTGGGAGCGCACAGGGGGGGGGGGCGGTGGCAAAACATAACACCGTTATAAAAATCCTTCCCTATACGTTTTTTGGGTCGCTGATTACGAAAATCGAGGTCCCGCAGTCCTAAACTATGGGTGCAACCCATCAACATATAAAAAACACCCATTTCTAAGGGTTTTTGCTATTTCCTTTTTCACTATTTATTTATTAAATCAAGCCAAATTTTATTATAAAGGATAATACTAAACCCCACATCAACTGAAAATATTGTTTTACCAACAAATCCAGGAACCAGGTGTTTTAACCTGACACTAAAACCAATAGAAATGATTCTTGGCACACGAGCAGTTTTTGAAGAGTTTTTTTGGCTATAGCGGACTAAACTTTTTGATTCAAATTCGATTGAATGCGTATTGTCAGGCAAAAATAAATTATTTTCAACCCTTCAGATGTTAAAACTACTCCTACAATTTAAAAAATCAACTTTAAATAATAAAACAAATTGCAAAAAATTGGTAGAATTTTTTTCCTGCTTTTTGCTTGAAATTTGATTGACTAGGTATGTATTATCAGCTAAAAATAAATTATCTTCAATTCTTAAGTGAGTAAAACACCCATAGATTAAACTTGAATTTGAAAAAAAGGTGGACATTTTTTTGCATTTCTTGTTGTTCCCTTTAAAATTGGGGCTTCAAAAAATTGTATAGGGCGAAGAAAACTGGCAATTATCTTGGCGACCCTAAAGGGCACCAATAGCATACTCAGTAGACCGGTTCTCGTTCGATTGCGTAGATCAAGCAGCATTGGACGTCATTAGTACTTAGTTGGGGGACTACTTGGTAAAACAACACCCGCGTTTGGAATGGTCTTTGCCGATGCGGAAGCATTTATAAATGTTCTGGCATGTAGCGGGAGCGTGAAGAATATGATGAAGACTCCCAATGTTTTAATATCTCATACGGACATACCAAAAACGGTATCGCTTAGTTACGATAAATCACCATGAAATGTGTGTAGGCAAATCTATTGCAGAAAAGGGACAAATGAATTTGATGGTAGTTATCTATGTATCGCGGCATGAAACTTTACGCGAAATAATGGAATTCATACACGACAATCTCCTTCAACGAAATGCCCATGATTTTGAGTGGCGATTTCAATATTAGAGAAACGTCTGAACAGACCCAATATTGACAAAAGTCCCCAGACATATAGAACCTGCAGTTTTTACGCGATTTTTACATCAGTTTCAATCGAAAATATTTCAGTTATCATAAAACCTTCGCTTCGTTTTTAGGTTTTAATGTAAACAGGAATTCATAAATATTGATATTTTCCAATTGTACTTGTATCAACGCTCTAAGTAGGCTCGTCACTATACTTCCTGGATCTATCGTTGGCGTGACTTTTCTGAAAGCCTAGATACTATATATCCGACAGACCTTCCACTATATCTATTGCATATTACTAGCTGGTTAATATTTTAATAATTGCGGCAGTTATTGGGCAAAAAAGTTTTACTTCTAAAGTGTGGTCTTAAACACACTCATATTTTATTTGTTTTTTAGGAGTAGACATTTTTTCCGCCACTTTTAATTCCGTAACCCCCCCCCCCCCAAAAACAAAATTCTAGATCGGCGCCTGCGTGTCCCTGCCAGAAACATTGGTGTTATCTGAGTAATTCAGCCAATTTGCGTTGTAAACGAAAACTTGGTAACGATATAAGTCATCGTTAGGCAAAATTTGGTTATTTGGCATCACGGAAAAGAGATTTACTCGAAGCCTACGAATATTGCAAAAATCAAAACAAAAATTTTTGTATCATGGCTTTGCCCATGCGGTTGTAAACGTCCTTTGTAGGCGGCAATGCCATTGTCATAAGCATCGGGGTTTAAAGGTAAGCTCCTTACTGTAGTGTTCTCCTCCTAAAGTAAGGATAATCCCGTGAACTTTCCGATAAAGGCTCTGACGATGTTGGTGCCAAGATCGGAGTGTCCGAAGAAAGTAAACAACTTACATGTGCCGTCTGTCTGTTAAATACACTGTCATTCGAGGTGTTGAACCAGTCCTATAGTCGTATTGGAAATAAGACTGTGTTTTCGCGTTGGCTGTTCCTTCACTCTTCTCTATATTATTTTTCCGACTAGAGTTTGCTATCCGACGTTGCAGTCAATGGAAGAACGACAGTAAAAAGGTGATAGTCTATCACATAAAAAAACGTTCCTCGCGCAACATAAGACTTCCCCATTTGACGCAATGCATGCAGGCCTGCAGCCCCTCCTTTTGCGTCGGACGATCTTAAAATCCCAGCAATTTTGAAAAAGTAAAACTAAATGGCCGGCATAATTTGTCGTTTCTATTCTAAACTCAACGAACGAGTCAAAGGTTCAATTGTCAAAGTAAGCTTCAAAGATAGTGAAAAATGGATGGTGTTTTGAGTCGTCACAAGGGTTCCTAAAGTTAGGATTGACGTCGAATTGAGATGTGTAGTGCGTGGGACTGGAAGGGAATCGTCCTCAATGAGGTACCTCCAGCTGGAAAGACGATCGATTCTCAACTCTACTCTGACCAACTAAAGAGATTACGCCAAGAAATTGAAATAAAATGACCCGAATTAAATATTAGGTAAGATGTTGTCTTCCAACACGACAACGCCAAACCACAAACATCTTTGATGACCCGTCAAAAATTGAGAGAATTTGGTTTCAATACCTCCACCGTATAGTCCAGACCTAGCACTATCTGACCATAACTTGTTCCGATATCTGGAAAACTCCCTCAGTGGAATTAAGCTGGCTGTAAAATAAACCTTGATTCTACCTGAAAAATGGCTAAAATTTGCCGACAATAATGGAGCATATTTGGTTTAAATAAATTCGATTTTACTCTCAAGAAAACCAATTGAATTTTACTCAAAAAAACATCATGCATTTTTCCCCAGACTATTTTGTTCTTACCGTCACTCGATATTAATCAAGGTACGACGATATATATTCAACAAACTAAAAATTTCAATTGAAATTCCGATTTTAGTTTCCACAGACGAAAAAGGGTAATTACAATTAAAATAGTTTTGAATTAGTTTAGAATGGTCACTGCCATTCAATATAAACCCCACAGAGAGACAACAATTTTGTTCTGTTGCTTCCTTCAACAGATGCTAAACCTTAGCAATTTTACGAGAATAGATCGTAGCTTGATTGGAATTCACTTTTAAATTCATTATTCTACTACTACAAAAAAAAAGAAACGACAGATCCTGGTCGGAATAAAGTATTTGTTCCTTTTTCTTTCAATCTAATGTTTAAATTAAACGTAATTCTCCGATAGAGAATTCGAATAAATTTAATTAAATAACTTTAAAAGGTTTAAAGTTTTCTTCATTTTAAACAGAAAAGGAAACAGATTTTATCTCTTCCTCTGTCTATTTTTTTTCTTCTTCTATAAAACCCCACTCTATATACACCCTTTAATCGGTCTATCTCTATGAGGTTTTAAATCCTAAATCCTTAAATAAGGAACACTACCACTTTTTTTAAAGGATTTTATAAGTTGCCTTAACCCTTTCAGGCCTGAATTAACCCTTATCAACACAGAATTAAATCCTAACACAATCCTACACAGTAAAATGGTAGACACAGCCCACAAAGGAATATACAATAGTTTTTTTCCTCTCCATCCTCCCCCCCCTCTTAATCCTTCGCCTTCTACACCATAGGTAAAAAGGAACTTTAACATGAAGAGATTAAACTATGCAGGATTTTGTGTGATTTGATTAGATTTTCTAGGATATTTTCTCAATGAGATATATAAGAGGGTGGTTATGGTAAGGGTTGGGTTAATCCCTATTCGTAATGGTGTAGGGTGGGGGTAGAAGGGGCTATGTGACGGCGGCTAAGCTGGCTATCCTGTCTGCAGCATCAGGCCATGGCCATGGGACGGAGGTATTTCTAAAACGAGGCCAAACACGACATGTCTATCATTTATTTGTTGAATAGTTCCAACCCACATTGAGCAGACTGTCCTGGTTGCATCGTCAGGTCATGGTCATCAAAACACTATCTTGTAATCGGAATCACATTGGGCACTTATGCAAAATTTCAAGGCAATTGGACAAGTGGAATTGGGTCAAAATAGTTGCAAAATTTGACCTACACAAATACACATACATACATATAAGACATGTGAAGTTAAATAAAAGGTTATAAAACATTTTATTCAAAATAAGAAAATAAATGTCACCTTTTTTGAATATCGAAAGGACCGCAGCCATTCGCGACATTCTGCCATTGAGGATACCGAATTTGCGAAAGCCCCGTTACAAAAATTTTTGTTTTGAATTTTGTTACATCCGCGAGATTCATACAAATTTCTTCGCTTTGGTGTGTCTTCCATAACATCCGCGAGTTTCAACGCAAAATCCATGGCTTTCTCCTTTAGCACCTTCAGACTCTTATTAAATTATTCTGTCCTCTATTTCTTCCTTCGAACCAAGCTTGCTACTAGACATTGCATAATAACGAGTACAACATTACAGACTCTTGGACAAAGGGTGACTTCTTGGCTTGGATTTTCACATAAAAAAAATTTCACTGTCGGACCATCTGCACATCAGGTTCAGGACCATCTGCACATCAGGGTTTCTCACACGTCTGCGCCTCTTCTCTGGTTCGTACGAAAACCAACTGGTCTAAGTTTTAGGGGCTCGTGGCCTCGAAATTATGGCCAAACCTAAATGGGAAGTGAAGTGAAGAGAAGTTAGGTACCATTGCTTATGAATGTATGAGAGTGACCACAATGGAAGTGAAGTGGGAGTTACATCTACTTCAGTGGAAGTAAGCATACTTCACTTCTACTTCACTTCTGCCTTACTGCCTGTTCCCAATGAGGCCGACAACGACAACTTCTACAGCAAAACAACAACAATTTATATGGAAACTATCGGTGACGGGCCCTCGATTGGGAATAGGCAGTAACTTTTCATTTAGGTTTGGCCTTTAGACTTGATCGTCGCTTACATCAGCTGTGTGTGTGCATTGGAGACGGCTGCTACAGCTCACTGCAGTGCTGATCTTCTACCTACAACGCTGTCTCTTCCACCCAGATGTCGCTTAAAGTGCCCTGGTGGAATGACAGACTTGTTGCAATGCTTAGGAAGAGTATGTGAGAGCCTGCAGATTCTACTAGAGGCAGCTAGAATCCGAAAGCTCCTCTTCAAGGATCCCTCCAACGTGCTGGGCCTTCTTTTAGGACCAGGAACCAGGAACTACCAATTAGGAAGAAATTTCGAGGTGCCTGTTCGACGGGCAATTTCTAGGGTCAACTCTTCAGACCACGAATGCCCTGGAGGTTAGGTACAGTCATAGGACCATTTCAGACCGTTATTGTTGAAGCCTTTCTGGGAACATCTTCGACCGGAACAAAATGGCGGTCAGTTTTTTTCAACCCGAGTCAGACAAACACACCCTTCATCCGAAACTGTTATTTGGTAACAACCTGTCCTAAAAAGGAAAGAAGGTAGGACACTTCATTGTGAATCAGAAGATGGACCGACGGCGGTGTGCAGGACAACATGTGGTGTCCTGGGACCTCTCCTGTGTATCACAATGTATAATGATGTGTTGACGCTACTTCTCGATGAGATCTCGAACTGTACGCGAACGAAGGTGGCTGAGATATTAAAGCGTGGCCTGAAAGCGCTGGTCTGCCGTTTTCTAAACACAAAATTGTAACTGTGCTGATCAGGAACCTGGGAAAACAAGTACGTATCCGTAAGACTCAATGTATGGCAACAGATCATTCACTCACAGCCCGCCCTAAGGTCTCTGGGAATGATGATCGACCAGAGGCTTTATTTTAAAACACAATTGGGAGCATGACGGATAAAGAATCCGCTATTTGTGCAGTATTCCAAGCATGCTGCCCAATGTGGGAGCCCAAACCCATCCCTCGCCTCCTGATGGCGAGAGTGGTTATGGTTAGCTCAGTCTAGCCTTGCGCAGTAGTATGGGCAGCAGAGTTGAACAAGAGCGCTAACAGCTGAAAATGGAGGGCTGCATACAGACTAAAGTTGGAAACATATACATGCGTGCATAGAGTGCGTGCGGTGTATGCGACGAATTTTCATTGACAGACAGTTGCGTGATTGGGTTCCGTCTAGTTTTTATAAATAACCAAAAAACATAAGCGACGAGTGCATGTGTCTGTTTTGTGTGCTTGTTTTGGTATATAAGACTATAGCGAATGTGGTAATGCGGAAAATTTGGGAGTAGCCCAACTTTTGCGTTGCGTGCGTTCCGTTTACGTAACTATATGTCAGATTGCATTTGAGTACACGCACTTCTATTATATCAATCACCGCATGCACCAACATACGCATGTGTCTGTCTCCAACTTAAACGTCCTTTACACGTGCTGCGCATACAGGATCATATCCAACGATGCGGCGTGCGTGAATATACCCAAAGGCGAAAAAAGGCATGCGTCTCTACGATCCAGAATATGTTAGAAGGTAGACAAATTCAGTGCGACGGCAGATGACGCACTGCGAGTCTGTAACTTAATTGCAAGGCAAGTGAGGCGAGTCTGTTAAGAGTCGGTAGATTCTCAGGCTTATCCCAAACCCAATCGTGGATATAACGGTTACGAGGGAGTTTGGGGAAGTGAGTTACGACCTCACGCAGTTCTTGAGTGGAAATGGGGGATATAGAAAATACCTCCATCGTTTCGAGCACGATGGCTTAGCGCTGTGACTGGTATGACTAAAGGTATCCAGGATAACACAGAGCACGTCTTCTTTTATTGTGTAACATTCGGCGAGTATGGGCCAGAACCAGAGGCATTCTTCATGTCACACGCTCAGTTACTCTCAAATCCCCCCCCCCCCCCTCAAACTTCTCCGGGTGGGTACTATTACCCACCATACCCACATTATCCGCCGGCTGTAGTTCTCACAACCTTGAACGCCGCACAAGTGAGTGAATGGATAAATGCCATGCTTGTAGAGCGAGACTAAGAGCTGGTTCAGACGGTGCGCTCCAGCCCATGTGCCTCACGAACTTTATGGTTAAAGGGAGAAGTGGGGTGGTACCTCTCTTCGTTCCCACTCCTCCCTTCATCTTCGAACGTTCGTGAGGCACATGCGCTGAAACGCACCGTCTAAAACAGCTCTAAGAACAGTCAGCTCACCAAAAGCACATTGGCAGGGCCAGAATAATTTTGACATTGGTCTTACTGGACCTTATTGCTTTGATTGTCGTTTGGCTATCAGAGAAAATAAAGTTCTTTTTGCAGCCCTTGTTAAGTTTTCATGAGTGAATGCGTCCATATGACGTATACCTCTGCTTAAAAGACAGTCACTATGGTGCCTAGGCTCTCACTCCAGACACCGGTGACCCAACCTATTTTTATTTTGGAGCCATACTTCAGGAAAAGTCCAGTATAGCCTATCCTGTATGTGCAAGGAAGTTGAGTCAAATTTTGAGATGTTAACGGGCTTGCAGTCCGATAGCATTCAAGCTTCTGGAATCTCTTCTATCATGTTGACAATGATAGAATGTCCCCGCCCAAAACCAACGCTCAGGTAGCCATTCGTTTTCAGTCTTAGTGCAGTGTTAGTAGCGGATTTCTCTACCTCAAGGTGAAGTTGTACCAAATTGAGGAGAGTCTCGAACGTTGCGTTCGGCCAAGTGTGGATGTCCCTAGTGATGGAAAGACAGGGCATATTTTGAATTTTGCTTAATTTAGTTATGAACTTTAAGCGCCGTTCTGTGTCACCACATTATAAGTTACCATAGGCTTTGAAATTTAATCCTACGCTTGCGCACCTGTTGAAGACGAAATCAAGTGCCTGATGAAGACGTCTTGAATATGGTACATTTTGTTTCACCTGTAACCACCATGAGCACATCGCCCGCGTAACATTTAGTAGGTAATGGGACCCTTATGCCTGGGGAAAGGCGCGTGGCTGGGCGTGTCATGGGGCGTAGCCGTGCGTGTCAGGAGCCACGCCCACTCAATTATCCCCTCATTACACTCCCCCTGACACGCCCACCCACGCCCCTTTTTCCCATGCACAAGAGGCCCATTACCTACTACCTTTGGCGAACATATTTTGGCTATTGAGTAGCTCTTGTAGTTCATCTAAAACAAGGTACCACAGAACTGTCTAATAATACAAACGACCCAAGGCCATCAGCAATTTAATATTATTACCTCGTTTTCTTGACTAGAAGGTCAAGGAGCCTTCGGTATAGGAGCCTTCGAAGCAAAGCTGGTTTCGGATTCGAACCACGCACCCCTGGAATGGAAGTCTGGTGCCTTTACCTTGATGCAATGAAACTTCCTTTAAATAAAATATATTTGCTTTTGTATTAAGGAACTGCCACAATCATCATCCTTGAAATATTCCAAGAACAAAAAAATTTTTTACAATCAAAACTCGATCCTTAAATTTGGTTTTTATGCGCCTTTAGTTTTACTAATTGTTCGCCAAAGTCTTCTGACGTTGCTTTAATGTAATTTAATCCAAGGCACAAGCAGAAAACTCCTTAAATTTCTTCCTATTTTATCCCTTTTTAATGTCGCATATAAACTGAGTGTTAACGTGAATTTTTAGATCCTCCCCTGTACATACAGAATAGATTACTACAAATTTTCAATAAACCTAAGATATTTATTCAGTCTTCTTCAAAGCAGCATCTAATTCGCAAGTTTATCTGTTTAGTCTAAGGAAAAACGCATTAAATTCCTTATAGAGTGGGCGGCGGATTGGCGGGAGGAGGGGACACAAACACACCCCCCACAAAATTATCTTCGAAAGGACAAATTCTATCTTCGTACATCGCTAGCAATTTATTACCCATAATGGAATGATACATTTCTAGGAAGTTCTGTTGGAGCGTATTAAAATCTTCCACATACACCATATATATCCTTGCTATTAAAAGAATGTCCTCGAGGCACTTAAAATTTTTACCATAATGGGGTTTAATAAACATCTTTGAAAGGATGTTCACATCCACATAAAAGTTGGGCCGGAATACGAAATTTGCGCTCAACGAAATGCCATTAAGATATCCGGAGAAATTTTTTTTTATATTATTTCACTGGATAAACATGATGAGTGCCTTCACTCTCCTTCTCTCTCAAGTTCGGGTGGGGGTGGAAAATCGTCCTGCCACTTTCAGGACGCGCACATACATTTATATGATTATGATGCCAAAGATCTTATTGTTTCTATCGAAAGTAACATGGTGCTCAAGTTTCGTGTATGGTAGATAATGGGGAAGTCTTTTCGCATTATTTCTTCTTCTTCGTTTTTTTTTTGTTTTTTTGCTGCGCCTTTTCTTTTCCGTGCCGCCCAAAAGATTCGTGCCTTGAATACTAAGTACTCAGGACGACTTCCAGGATGACATCGCACCGAATAATACGTGGGTGAAAACCTAAAGAACAAAAAAAAAATAAATTAAGAAGAAGGATAATAAGGCGTCTATCCCCGTAGTGTGTAGAGGTGAAACGTGATGATTTGCGTTAGCCCTACAAAATGAATGAAATTATGCGAGCGGATTTAGATAAACAATCTTATGTCTGGCAGCAATTTTTTTTAACCCGGATAAGAATTTATGCATTTAAGACTGCCTAAATCGCAGATAAAACGATGTGATTTATATTTACAGCGGGAATATTAAAAGATATTGATACCAGGAAAGGATGTCATAAATGGTTTACGTATAGGCAGTGACGGAGCATGGATTTTTTCCACCGGGAGTGAGGCCTAAATTTGTCACGCCCTCCAATTTTCGCAATTAAGCAAAGAAAAATCGTAAAAAGGACCCAAGCCAGAAAGCTCCAATTACACCTTGGCTAAATCGTTCAGGCTGATAAGCCTTACGTCTTTCGCCTAGAAGATAGTCTAGAAAATTGTCCACTAGCAAAAAAGCAAAATTATTTTCTACACAAGTAAACTCGCTGAGTCATCCCTTCACAATTTGGTGCTCAGGCTGGAAATAGCAGCACTAAACAAAGGAGTTGCGCTGTTGGTGTTTCTCGATATCAAGGAAGCCTTCGACAATACATCCTATGACACTACTGAGCTGGGCCGTAGGTAGTGCGGCACTTGGGCATGGGATTTTTTTTTTTGCGGAAATATTTTGTGTAATCTTGAATGACCTTGAGATGAAAAAAGTACGTCTGTGTGTGATGTGTAATTTTCATGTTACATCATGTTGTGAAATAAGATTGTAGGCTGCTGGTCCGAGTGATGGTGTCGCAGTACCTGGCGACTTTATTACGGTCTAAGACCGATGAATTGTGGAACAAAAACCCATCGCAGAATGTTGGCCGAGCACGCGTGCACAATCGACCAATAGCGATTCGCGCAGGCCTTTGGCTAGATTTTTATCAGATTCAATGGCCATTTTCAAAACTTTTATCACGCAAGAAATTGCGTCGCAGACCCCTCCCTCGCGAGGCTGTCTGCAGCCTCATTGCCCTCGATACCACAGTGTCCAGGGACCAGCATAGCGAGACCTTATTTCTTCTGGTCAGGCTCTGGAGTACGTGGAAACACCCTGCAACTATTTTGGAAGAATATTTCCACGTTGAGAGTGCCTTGATGGCAGCTTGGCTGTCAGAAAAGATTTTAATGTTGGCGCCTTTCAAACCTTTCTCAAGGTTGAGCCTAGCGCAGGTCGAAATGGCATGTATTTCAGTCTGGAAAACAGAGGGCCACTTGCCCATTGCAATCGAGACCTAGGAGTTGGGTCCTCCGACGCCAGCCCCTGTACCACGTTCCATCTTTGACCCGTCGGTGAACCAGTGGAGATGTTTTCGATCCCCAGGAAAAATAGGTTCTTCTCACTCAGAACGATCTGGGATAATTGCCCTGAATTTCCTTTGGAACCGCAGTTCACCAACCATATGGTCGGATACGCGGCAAATGGAAATTTTTGGGATATTGTCAAGGATATCCATGTGTCCTTTGACTGTATAGGGCCAGTTGGATGAGATCTGAAGTCTCAAGGCACTTATGGCCGCGAATTTCCATATGAAGATATGCAATGGGTTCAATCCAATGATTGCCTCCATCGCAGCTGTGGGGCGGGTCCGCATAGCTCCGGTAATGGAGTGGCAAGCAAGCCACTTGAGCATTTGAGGATCGCCGTAACCTGTTTAGTCTTAGGCCACCAGACTATAGGTGAATAAGTGACCACAGGTTTAAAGATCGTATTTTACATCATTTGTGGTGTAAGACTCCATGTCTTACCCAAAAGCCGTTTGCAGGCCCATATGGCCCTAGTGGCGTTACTGATGGTGTAGTCTAGTTGAGCGTTCCAGTTCAAAAGCCACTTATGTGAATTTAACTGAACATTATTGAACTGAGATCGGTGAAGCCGGGGCATCAGGCGTGACATTAGCCAAAGACTTGCGATAGGATGACCACATATTCCAAATCGCCAAACAAGCATCCCAGTGCTTGGGATTTCTTAAGAGGTACAAGTTCCTCCTCCAGCTATCGACCTTTGCGGTAATATACAAATCCTACATTCAGCCTCTTCTCGAATACAACTCCCTAATTTGGGGCGGCGCACAGTGGTTCCAAAAGCCGAAAAGGTGGCAAAAAGTCCCTCTTTTATTTGGGGACTTTTTGGGTCTAGTTATGTAGGTTGGTACCTAAGGTATTAGAAACAGCGTTTTATAACGGTCAAACTTGCATGGGGGCTCTCGGGAGCCATTGTTACGTGAGCGTCTGGCACACGAGAGAGCCTCGGCGCGGTACATATTGAAACAGGTTTTTTTGGTGTTAACTGTGACCTGGAATCGTTTGAAATGGCTTCTGCTAACGAAAGTAAGTACTTTGAAACGTTATTTCATATTGACAATCAATTTTCTTAATTATTTTAGTGATGTACCATTCAAAACAAGTTTATTTTAATTTCCCGTTGTAAACGTCAATGTTTAAAATTACATTACTCAAAAGTGCCACGACATCCCACTCTCTAACAAGTTTTTTTCGCATTCTTGAGATCTTTCCCTATAATTTGGAAGTTTCAAAAGTTGCCCCAGTTCGCCCCGATTTGTTTAATTTAAATAAAATTTTATAAAATTCTGGCCACTTTATAAGAACTTTGTCCGCCATATTGAATCCGCCATTTTGTTTTTTAAATTTTGAGGAGCAATTCGTAATCAGCAGACTCGAAATACTCTTCATACCAAATTTCATAAAAGTCTGACCACTTTATAAAAATTTTGTCCGCCATATTGGATCCGCCATTTTGTTTTTTTTATTTTGAGTGAAGATTCGTAATCAGCGACCTCAAAATACTATTTATTCGTAATTTTATACAATTTGAATTACGTCTACATATTTTGGCCACCTTTTCGGGATTTGGAACCACTGTGCGGCGTTTCGATAACCACCTTTGCGTGGTTAGATCAAGTACAAAACATAGCCCTTAAATTAATCGATGACGACACCGTTTGCTCCACAATCGACCCCTTGAGCCATCGTAGGAATCTAGCAGCACTGACAGAATTTAATCGCTCCTATCATAGCGACTTCATCGAAATAAACACTCTCCTGCCTCCACGGCAATCTTATGCCCGCAACACCAGATTAGCCCACTTGTTTCATTCCCTCCACCTGCAACTTCCCCTTTCACGCACTCTACAAATACTAGTAATTCGTTTCAAAATAGAACAAGTGGACTGTGGAACAACCTCTCGCAGTCAGTGTTTCCGAACTCCTACAACATCCAAGAGTTCAAACGCAGGGTTCATCGCTACCTTCTCCAACACCCTTCCAAATCCTCATAACCCTTAACCTCCCAGCGGGAAAACTAGCGAGTGGTTACTCTGGTAACCCAAGAATTCTTTAATGATTTGTGTAACCACCTACATGGTAATCAACAAATTCGACTGGAAATTTAGGAAAATGAAGTTCTTTACATTGTAAGGACTAGGTAAGCGACTAGGTGATGACTTGTGAAATACTTTCGTTGGAAATGTGATGTGCTTGTATAATTCTTTGTGTTTGACTTGTCAAAGCCTCTCTTCTTGAGTTTATTCCGTCTTCAAAATTCGTTTAGAGTGGCGTGTAAGATTAATTTATACCAAAAACAATGAGCAATAAAATCAAAAATATATCTTGCGAGTAATCTCTCACCAAATGTAGCAGAAATGGAATGGTAATTTCGGAGAGCAATGTTTTTAATGATGAAAAGGGTAGCCAGTAATTTATTCCGCAATTCCGCCAGTAATTTATTCTTTACATGGTAATCTATGTATTTACCTAATACATTTCACCTCTGAAATAAGTCCTCGTCTGTAATGCCTACTGTAAGCACTTACCGCCCTAGGACATCCCTATATAAAAGTAACCTATTATTTCATCACAATGGTAATGTGTGCAGCTGATTACCACCTCGCTTACCTAGCCATTACATTTCCCGCTGGGCTGTTCCGCTCCCGTACTAAGCTTACTGCTAGACATTACACCATGACGTGACATACGACATAGCAGACTGGTAGTACAAAGGGTGACTTCCCCAGCGGGAAATGTAATGGCTAGGTAAGCGAGGTGGTAATCAGCTGCACCCATTACCTTTGTGATGAAATAATAGGTTACTTTTATATAGGGATGTCCTAGGGCGGTAAGTGCTTACAGTAGGCATTACAGACGAGGACTTATTTCAGAGGTGAAATGTATTAGGTGAATACATAGATTACCATGTAAAGCATGCAGAATAAATTACTGGCTACCCTTTTCATCATTAAAAATATTGCTTTCCGAAATTACCATTCCATTTCTGCTACATTTGGTGAGAGATTACTCGCAAGACATCTTTTTGATTTTATTGCTCATTGTTTGTGGTATAAATTAATCTTATAAAATTTAACGCCACTTTAAACGAATTTTGAAGACGGAATAAACTCAAGAAGAGAGGCTTCGACAAGTCAAACACAAAAAATTATAAAAGCACATCACATTTCCAACGAAAGTATTTCACAAGTCATTACCTAGTCGCTTACCTAGTCCTTACAATGTAAAGACCTTCATTTTCCTAAATTTCCAGTAGAATTTGTCGATTACCATGTAGGTGGTTACACAAATAATTAAAGAATTCTTGGGTTACCAGAGTAACCACTCGCTAGTTTTCCCGCTGGGTCTGAGCTAAGAACTACCACATAAAAAAATTATAAATAGTTATAGCACGTGTTTGTAACTATACAACAATTTTTGAGATGAAAGTGGGTCACAGAAGGACGGACGGACAGAATATTTGTATAAGCTAGCTAAAATGTATCTTTCCCAGTGTCATTAGCAGGCCCGCCGCTAGCCGCTTCAGCGCCCGCGTGCAAAAAAAACAATGCCGCCCCCTCCCTTATCTTGTTTTTTCTGACTGTGAGCTTGTTCTCTTCTCTTTAAGAAAGATCGATTGAAGGAGCATATTCTAAATTAAAAATCTGAAATTTGATTACGTTATTTATTGATATCTCATACATTCAATAAAATTTATTAAAAAAACATTGAACGTCTTGTATTCGAGTAATTAATATTCAAAATTCAAGTAAAATGTCGAGTAAAAATGATATTTAAACGTAGGAATTTATTGCACATAAAAATGGATTATTCTTTCTCCATAACTAGACATCAAAATGCTTTAAAATTTGTCAATTTTTATTTACAGAATAAATTTGATTTCTATAGTACGGTCATTTGGTTCTAAAAAAAGGGGTTACCTGGAAAGTTTTCCGGGAGTTTTGAAAATTTGTAATTTTATAGATTTCGATGTGCTCTTTCCGAATTTCAACTTTGACACCCCGTATCTTTGCCGCTGGCGCCGGTATGTTGGAAAAATGGCGCCTAAAAGCAGTTTTTTGACAATGTCGAAATGAGAAGTTCGCGGGTTAATCGTGACAATGACGACGTAAAAAAACTAATTGACTGGTTGTGCAACCATCCACCTTTTCCAGAATTAAAGTAAATCATGTCAATAAGCACTGGAATTATCGGAGATGCAAAGATCAACTGTCACATGCCTAAAGAAATTGGTAGTGCTGGCATTTCTAAAATCATTGGCAACGATTTCTATACCGTAAAATTCAAACGGAATGACCGAATAAAATCACTAATGCCCGATTTCTTCACTTTAAACTTATCCACGGGTTTTCTAACTTTCGAATAAAGATAAACTTCGATTAAATGTGGGACGGTTTTCTTCACGCGAATCCAAAGTTACGTATTCCACAGATAGTTAACCTACCGTTCATATGGCATCTCTGCAAATTGCTGAGATATGTTTGGCTTTTGCGCAAGTCTCGTTAAAAAAAACGCAAAATTATAATTTGGCGGTTTTTTTGACGTCAAACGTTGAAATAATTTAAAAAATATTTAAATTGTAATTGGGATACAGGCAAATACTTCCGCCTACTTAATGTTCTAATTTATGAATGAAAATGTATTTTTTCTAATTTTAATGTAATATTTTCCATTAAATTTTCCTCTTCGCTCTCATCATTAACATTTATAAATGCGTCCATTTTTAATATAATTAAACATTTAAAAATATGTCAACAACAAATATTTTGACACTAACCAAGAGATAAACCCTCAAAATTGGCCAGTTAACTTTAACCCCCCGATAAGTCTTAACCCAATGATAGCAAAAGTGAAGAAAACCAATTTCTCTAGATATACTATGGATAAAGCTAGCAGAGGTATAACCCATTGTGAAGAAATCGGGCATTAGTATTTTGAATTCAGTCATCCGGATAGAAGGCGACATTGTCCCGATTAATCCTTTACGAATTTTCCAAAGAATGTGCATTGCAAAAGAAAGTGAAAAGGAACTTGAAAATTTTTTTACGTACAAACTTGCTCCATTTCCCTTAACCCTTTTCAATGACGAAGGCATGCGCAAATGTATTAAATCTTCTATGTATAAGGCATTTGAGCAACATTCTGGAGATTTAAATTTTGAATATACGATGTATATCATTGACGGAGGATACTTATTACACCGAGTCATTTGGCATCGCGGTGAATCGTTTTCATCCATTTGCAATAAATACGTTACCTACGTTCGTTCGAACTATACATCCAATGCCATTATCGTATTTGACGGATATCCGGAAGATGTAGCAAATCGTAGTACCAAATATGTGGAGCGATCCTGACGATCACGAAAAACTGCTTCAGTAGACATACTTTTTGACGAGACAATGATCCCAACTGTGTCACAAAATAAATTCCTGGGCAATGAGGCAAACAAGAACGCCCTCATTGGAATGTTGAAAAAAAAAATTTAAGTCGGAAAGGAGATATTGTCAAAAAACTGCTCTTAGGCGCCATTTTTCCAACATGGCGGCGGAAGCGGCAAAGATACGAGGTGGCAAATTTGAAATTCGGAAAGAGCACATCGAAATCTACAAATTTTCAAAACTCTCGGAACTCTTTCCAGGCAAAACTACCAAATGACTGGACTGCTATCTGCACTGAGAGACATTTTTAGTTACCAAAACCATACGGCATCAAATAAATATATTTAGTTACTCCAACAATTTTTTCTGGTCATGAGAAGCATTTTTTGTTAATAACGACAACTAAATATATTTATTTGATGCCGTATGGTTGTGGTAACTAAAAATGTCTCTCAGTGTGGGGAATTTAATTTTACATTCTCTGTCCTTATACTATACTATTTTCAGATATCGATCCATCTTAAGTGGTTTGAAACTGCACACGTTTTTGGTTTATCGGTTTATTTTTTAAGGAGATCAATACTTGGAATTCTTATGGCATTATAAAAAGAGCCTAGGTGCAAATGATGGAAATGAGTTCGATAACGAGATTGTTGTGTTTGCCGCCCCCTGAAAATGCCGCCGCGTGCGGTGCACGCTCTGCACGCCCGCACCCAGCGGGCTTGGTCATTAGGATATCATAATAAAAGTATCCACAAAAAGTATCAGCTTTCATGGATTTTTTTTAAATTTTTAAATCTTGCAGCAACGACACATTTTCAATGAACAACGTCACTATCAAGTTAAGTTAAAATCCATTCGTTGAGCCTGGTTTGTTTTCATACCCACGATGCTAGAGCTTCATGCAGGATAATTACACCATAAAGGAACCTCGTACAATTTAAGCTACTTTAATTTTAATCTCTGTTCCATAAGCGTGAATAAAGCCTGATAATTTGTAGACTAGTAATTGGTGTGATCCTTTGTGTGGATATCATAAAGCCGCATTTTCATACTTCATGCTACAAAGTTCACTTGATTGGCATTCCTTTCACCCTCATCAAGGACATAGGGAATCTAATAGAGACTTTGGGGTTTTCTGCATCGGCAATCTTCCTAATTGTAATCTGTCAATTAAGCCACAAATTGAAAGATTTAATTACAAAACCACAGGCAACCTTTGTTATATATAAGCTCTAGAAATTATAGTTGGTCAAATTGGTCACTGTCGATGGTGCTTTAACATAAAAAAAAAGTTTTTGATAATATTATATTTTTTACAATTTGCATAATTCACAAAGTCACAATTTATCGAAAATTACAATTCAAAACGAAATTAATGGAGAAAATTGACCACACTTTGACCTGTGTTAATGGTCATAAATTATTCGCACCACAACCTTTAAATATCCGTCCGTTCTCTTCTCCCATTTTGTGCTTGATTTAAAGTCCTTTATTACTTGTATCCCAGTGCAAATTGTTCAACAATATAAACACCACGACGTTTATTGCCATGCATGTCCTGAACAACTGTCCCAAAGTTCATAGGCCTTTAAATCCCTTCTCAGGATATTACTCCTTAAATGTTCCAGTGTGTATGTATATGTGTGTGTGTTTTTGGGCAGAGGTTGTTTCAACAATTTGTAATTAAGCGATTTTCAGAGGTCATAATGGGACATTGGGTGGTGTCCATTTGTCCCGATAAAATGCAGACAAAGACTTGACCGCCATAAATGGAAATGGGGTGTGCCTCCTTTTGTGTGAATTTCGCCACCAACGTAGCGCTTAAGCAGATTTTTTAGTATTCTGAAATGTTCGTGACTTTTTCAGTACCGAGGTCCTTAGGCCCTATACATATATACGTATGTATGTTTGTAATGTCATGTCCCCCCACAGGAAATGATTCATAAAATCGTTATACAAAGTTCAGAACACACCGAATGCCGCACCGGACGTTATCCTTTTCAGTTGAATTGCCGCAACTTAGTCAAAACATTTTGTGGTAGATTTGACCATTCTGTCATATTCCCCTGCTCCCATACCCGGATTCACACACGACCAAATATTTATATCAGGATGATACTCTGAAATTGAGGCTTCTTTCAAGGCATTCTTTAGGAGGCTATGCTGCGCCCGTTCCATTCAACCATCCTCTATTGTGTGCGTTCTTTATCTTAGTTGGTAATTTTTTTCCTGACTCGTTTCCATTCCTATCTTCCTGTCGTTTGATACTGCTTTTTTTCTATTGCCCCATAAACAGGAAATTCAGGGAAAATTGAAAGACGGCCAAGATGGAGCCTCCAAGCATCGTCTAAGATCTCTGAACTCCGATAAAAGTTGATATTGAACTCATGCTACAAAGGCAGTATTGGAATTCTTCTTTAGTTGGTGTACAATTGAGTTATGTTCAGGTTGATGTAATAAAATAGACTCAATAAAAGGATATTAAGGAGCAAAAAAAAAATTGTTTTAGTCCTTAAAAAAAATGTTGAATGTGCGAAAGGGAATTTAATCCACGTTTTATCTGTTAACAGGGATTCGAAATGTAATAAGATCTTCTTTTTAGAGTTTTTTTTTCATTATTCTTTGAAAGTCACCATAGATGGAATACCGACGCAAAAAAATTCCATTGTACATAAAAGGATTTTTTTGGAGTTTTTTTTTGCAGTTTCAGTAACACTAAAGTGCAGTATCAGAGGGTATCTAATGGAATTTACTTAGCTTGCTTTGAAGTTTTTGCTTTTTTTTTTAACAATGTTAACTAAGTTTGGAGCGGCCCAAAATATGTAGACCACCAAAAATTGTCCGTACTATTTCAGTGAGGCTTTGTTAAATTTTTAGGGAGTATTCGAAATCAATCAGATCAAAAAGACTGGTAAAGAATTTTCAACTATAAAATTGGTTTCGATTCTTTTTCTAAAAACTAACCAAACTTCTATAAGAACTCTACATTCAGTGCTAATTCGCTCCAAACTAGTGTATGCAAATTAACGATTAAGGGAACTCCACAGTGACGCAACATAAACACTTAAGAGTGATGATTGACTAACGCCAACAGTGCAAATAACCGAGTCAGCACAGAGTTCTGAAATGATTTATGAATTGACCCAAAAATTGACAAAGAAATTAAAACACAGATGGTGACACGGTATAAAATCTGAAGTAAAAAAAAGAAAATTGAAGTATGCTGTGTAAGGGGCAAGATTGTAAAAGAGACCAAGTATAGAAAAATGAGATTTAATTGGTCATGGGAGAATTTTCATGTATATAATGACTAACCCTAATAAGGCAACCAGCCGCCTTAACCGGTTAATAATAGGGTATCAAAGTTCCGCTTAGGTTGGGTCTTCACCTAGCGGAGGGTGCCTCTTCTTGTTTACCTAGTAGTCTGGTCAGGGGCGTTTCCAGCCAACTGGCTTAGGGGGGTAATTTTAAAAAAAGAAAAACTTAAATATTTTTTTTATTCCATAAATTCCATTTGCACCCTCCCCAAGCCACCGCGAGCTGAAGTTGCCATTTCAATCCCCCCCCCTGACAATGGTCAAAAATGTCTGCCACTAATATTAAACGGTTATTTAGTCCTAATAGAACCTACATAAGCAGCAGCAGAATTTTTTTTTCAATTTTAGCCCCTTTTTAAACCCCCCCCAAACGTTGTAACTCGAGGTGGGTCCACTTCCCGTAAAAATGTCATATTATAAAATTGCTTGAAATTACTTGAAAAGCTTATATACCAAACGGCAGAAGGTTGGGATCACGGTATACAGAAACAAGGTAATGTAAAAGAGACTGACAGCTTCGAATATCGTAGAAAAAGGTCTCCGAGTGACGTCATAACTTCGATTTTATATGGGAAGAGGTCGCCGAATGACGTTGCCGTCTTACGATATACAGTCTTTTACATTACCTTGTTTCTGTATACCGTGCTTGGGACGCCACGATTTTTTCAAGTGCCAGCTCCCCTACTAAAAGGAAAAAAGTCATAACTTCTCTTACGGCGCTTGAGCAGTTAACTTCATTTTGTTTACATAGGCTGTTTCCACACGAGCGTACATACGACAGACAGAGTCGTCTGCAATCGTCAATTCTCTTTTGTCTTCGGTGAAAAATCGTATGAGCTTCTACATGAGGGGCAACAACCCAGTAGGACTTGTAAGTTTACAGAAGTACTGAAATGAGCCCTTACTAGTAAGGGGTAGGCCTTACCATACCCCTTACAGAAGTACTTATTTTTACACACGATGGCATAGGAGGTAAGGCCTTACTTTTTACTACATCGATGAGCCCTTATATAACGCATTACAAGAGAAGGCAGATGTTAAGGGGTAATCCAGAATTCGACCCAACGAAGTTAGAAATTTACCCGATGACTCATTTGTTTTCGTATTTTTGTAATGGTATTTGAGTCATCGGGCAAATTTCTAACTTCTCTGGGTCTAATTCTGGATTACCCCTTACCATCTGCCTTCTATTGTAATGCGGTATATAAGGGATCTTCTAACACCTAAGATAATATGAGTAGGTACCCCTTACCAGATGACTACTTATATCAGTGCTCCATCGGTAAGGGCTAACTAGAATTCCTACTGGGAAATCACACTTCTTTGTTGCTGTTTAAGACATTCTCTTTGCGAGCAAAAGGGAATTTCAGAAAAAAACAACAACAATGCAAGAGCTGTCAAAGTGTTCGATCAAAAATCGGCTCGGGTCGCTCCCTTCCAGCAGTTTTGGAAAAATTCATAGATCGCCGACTAGATTCATCATAACTTAACTTGTTTGTTTGAAATATTGATAATTTTTAAGAATAAAAATAAATAAGCGAACGAAAATTCTGGGGGGGGGGTAATTACCCAATTACCCCCTTTGAAACCGCCCCTGAGTCTGGTACTGCCTACGACACAGCCTTTGTTGGCTGATTAGCGGGTTTCACTTATTTCAGGAGGCATAATACTCCGACGAGGATGTCTTCCTCTAACCCCGACGGTTGTGCTCAGCCGGCTGCTTAAAAAAATGAACTCATACAATATTAAAATGTGCGAACGCGAGACTCACTACCGCCTCCTCATGTATCCTCCAGACTACTCTTAACCTAACAAATCGTTTTTCTATCCTCGAGCTGAGCTTACTACTACACATTGCCCCATGACGTGAATGACATGACGGACTGGTAATATAAAGGGTGACACCTAAGCTTAGTCTATTTCGCATCAAAAAAAAAAAAATATGGAAGAATAGGTGAAGAGTGACAACTGTTCTAATATCAACGAAACTGATCAAAACAATTCAATCATGGCGCAGCATTTCAAGGAGCAAAAGTTTGGACACAGGTACCGTTTTAAGATTTAATAGTCACATAAACCCCGGGTCACACCGAACGCGGCGCGGCGCGGGGCAGTGCGACACGGTGGAGCGCAAAAAGACGCCGTAAGGCGTCTGATTCACATTGGACGCGGCGCGGCGCGACATATTCTCCATTACAGACCTTGTTTTCATTCAAGAAATAATAATGAAATGTGATATTTATCGCTGGCGGCGACGGCAAAATTTGGTTTGGAGTAATCATGAATTTTGCCGCGCGACGCAATTTATCCTCGCCGTCCCGCGCCGCTTCTGGTGTGAATCACAGATTCATTTTTCGTGTAGAAATCGCTTAACGGCATTCGCGTCGCGCCGCGTCCAGTGTGACCGGGCCTTTAGTCAGCGTGGCTTGGCTGCTATAGTAGGTATTGCTCAGTAGTTATTGGGGCTCTTGCTCCTGGGAACCAAAACCGGGTTTTAATTACCCGTTTTTAACGATATTTATTGCTTTTATGAGCAATTATAATAATTTATAATTCTCCACAAACGACGTTTTCAGTCGATTTTTGATGGTTGAATGTTGGCCCGTGTGAAATTGGCCAAAGCAGTGAACCAGTGTCTAAAGGAGTATCCACGCATATTAGGGCCGCGCCCGGTACTTCACAGGTCCGTGTTCCGTCCCTGTGGCGTCCCGGGCACGGCCCTGATATGTGTCTGACGCTAGAACCGTGGTGAATATTTGGGTGAAACTTTTTCCAAGCATGATTGTATTAAAAGATAAAGTTCTCAAATACTTTTAAAACTTGTTGGTTTGGTGAAATCCCTATTGGGTCACCCTTTCAGAGAATTGTTACCAGTTTCCTCTATATTTTCCTCTTCTCCTTTACCAAATTTTCTCAGAGAATTCTTAATTTCCTCAGTGATTCTATTATTAAATATTAAGTATGATACTAATTATTCATTAAACTTGCAAATGGTATGCATTTTATTGGCTATACATACGATATGCAAATTTCACTATATTCCGCACACCCACAATATAATCACAAAGTCTACAACACAAAACCACTCTTTACCCCCCTTAAGAACAACATTAAATATTTTCAACACACCTCAGGCCGATAAGCAAAAAAAATGAAAAAAAAAACTTTTGCTATCAAAGGATAATATGCACATGAAGACTTCCTTCCAGCGTGTTACAACTCCTGCGCCATAGTTATGTATATTGCAAATTCCACAACAGTATATTGTGAAAACACAGCCATAGAGAGATTCACCAATATGGCGCAGTGTGCTGCTCGGCAAGGAACTTTCAGGATATGGAAATTCCACAACAATATCGGTGGTATCAATTCTGCTCCTTAAAGCTATCCAGTCGTAATTCCCGTGGAATTTGCATTTTTATATTACCAGCAGGAATGGGGATAGTAGTGTCCTTAGACTATCATAGAATGCAAGGAAAACCACTGGATCAAATGGAAATGGCATTGACAATAAATAACTGTCACAAGGCAATGACAGATCGATTGACATATGGATGTGCAATCAGATTCAAATAAAAAATGGCGTTTTTGAAATGTTATGAGAGGTCAGAAACAGGTCGTTTAGGTTTTTTTTAGTTTGATTCAAATTAATTATTGTTGTGTAGATAACCAGAAATATAGAACCTAGAAAATTGTTTTACCTTAACTGATTGGGTGCTTTAAATAGATGTTATTATTTTGTGGTGTTACTTTAGGAATGTTATTATATTTCGTCTAGGACAATCCAACATCATTAATTAATTTATTTGTTTAGCCAAACAAGGCACACTTAAATTAAAAAGTACAGTAGTACAACAGTCCTTATTATTATTATAAAAATAATTTTTTATAACTATTGACAACTACTGAAACTTACTACTAAAATTGTAAAGAGGTGGTTATGTTAGTAGAGATCTGAGTTTTTTCTTATAGGATGCCTTGTTGAGTGAGGGGGAGAAACAGGAGCTGTGAGTATTAAAGACCATACAACATCTGTTGACGGGCTCGTTCCTAGCGTAATCGGTGGGATGACGGTATTCCCGAAGTAATTTAGTATGACGTGTGTGTCGGACTTCATCATTGAATTTGATCTTGTCCGACAGAAACTGCACTTTAAGTTTTCCACTTAGAACATCAAAGGCAACGCAAGATATGAGCAGTTTTCTCCTGCTAGATAACGGCATGAGATCAAGCACCTTGAGCCTGTCCAAGTAGTGCGGTAGGCTTTCGTAGTCATGCGGGTCGTGTAGATTTCTCAAGGCAAAAAGGAGAAATCTCTTCTGAACTGATTCAATCCTGCTACTGCTTACTTGGAATATAGGATCCCAGATAGGACACGCATATTCCAGGATAGGGCGGACTAGAGAACAGAAGAGTGTTTTCGTGACCCGTACATTACTGAATTCTTTGGCTCTCCTCTTGATGAAACCAAGAAGTTTGTTGGCTCTAGCAGTAATACTATCGTAGTGCAGGTTGAAATTGAGTTTTTGGTCTAGGACCACGCCTAGATCTACGATATGATCCACCTGATTCAACATCATGCCGTTGAGATAATAGTACTGCTTCTGTGGGTTTCTACTACGGGAGAAGGTAATTGCATGACATTTGCTGGTGTTAAGTTGCAGTTTGTTCGTAGTACATCAGTCTTGTAAGGCATTGAGTTTCGTCTGCATGAAGGAAACATCAGTTTGACGTTTAATGACACTATAGATTTTGAGGTCATCCGCGTAGAAAAGATGTGGAATATTTACTAATTTTTCTGAAAGATCGGAGATAAAAATATTAAAGAGGAGGGGACCAAGATGACTACCCTGAGGAACGCCAGAGGTTACTTCGATCTCATTAGATAGAAATCCTTGGAATCTGATAACCTGTGTTCTTTCGTTCAGATATGATTTTAACCAATCAAGGGCAGAACCTGATATTCCAAATTTTAATAATTTTGCAATTAAAATGTCGTGGTCTACTCGATCGAAGGCCTTGCTGAAATCAGTGTACACTGCATCCAATTGATGGCCGCTCTCCATACCGCATAGCAATTCGGAGATAAGGACCATAAGGTTAGAAGTTGTTGAACGCCCTTTCCGAAAACCGTGTTGTTGTTCGTTTAGATATGGGTCGATAAAGCGATATTAGAGCAACTCAACATGCTTAGTTATGCCGAATGCCTTTTTAGTTAGTTTTTTTACGAAGAGAGTGGTGAGAATCCAACATCAGAGGGGAGGAGGGGGCGGGTGTACTCAAGCAGCTGTGGGGCCCATGCTTATTGTAGAAGACGTCGCTGGAGGTCCACACCATGTCGGTAACGTAGATTCCTAAACTCACCTTTTGCATAACGTTTCAGTCTACAATTACACTGGCATATGCCGTAAAGGGATAATGGTACAACCACAATGTACGCCTTGCTTTGCTTTGACATATTAAATGAACCAATGCTTTGTTATGAAACAAAACCATATGCCAAAGCGGCTAAGGCACAGCTTTCACATATAAAATTTGAAAACCTCTGAAAAGCTCACCAAGTTTAAGAAAGCAAAGCGTACATTGGGGTTGCACTTTTAATTCAGCTTGGCGTCATCGGCGTGACCCTCAAAAGGTTCCGTCAACGGAGTGCTCACCAGAGCCGGAACGGTGTGGCATATGGATCAGTGACTTGCCGTTTATGGCTAAGCTCACTACCCCATTCACTGGCTTCATAAGTGCTCGTAGGTGCATCGGAAGGTGGACAGCATTCTGTTTCTGAGGGCCACTACCTCGGTTTAAAAACCACCTCATTCTTATCTTTCATTCTCCCGTGGCCAGCTTATATCATTACGTCACGGAGCTAGATTACCTCTGTAACTGTTGCTTATCCTGGCACTTCCTTGCCTTCCTCTGTATCTTTGAGCCTTGTATTGTCTAAGATTGTGGTACATGGCCTCCAGTTTTATCCACATAGCTTCCGACCCATCACCTGTTAGTTGCATCTCGGTGGTTGTTTCCAGCACTACCCACGGCTCACATTATTCCAGTAGCAATCTAGTCCACCGATCGAAACCAGCGCTGAAATGCCGGGAATATCGCATAAAAGGCCAGCAATTTTCCGAAAGGCATGCTTTAATAGTATATTCTGTAACAAGTTTGGAGTGATGCATATTCCGCACAAGTGGAAGTTTGGTGGCGGTCCACGAGTGCGGAATATGCCATTCAAAACGTGTTGCAGACTATACTTTTTCTACGCCTCTAATTAGTTTTTATTAATATTTTGTAAAGAAAAACTTACCTTATGTAAAGCTAATGTCAAAAATATAACGTATAAAGCACAGCAAGATATTTTAACGCTAAATAACCTATTATTAGGGAGAGTTCATTCATAACAATTTTGTAATTTAATAATTTGTTAATAGATGGCCGCCGCACAATTTATTAAAAAAATGCTATTATTTTCTGCAATTTAATAATTGAATAGTTTATTTAAAGCAAAAATTTTCTAGCGGAACATCATTGATTGTTTATTATTGAAACAAACCTTTTCTTTCTTTAATTAATAAATCTTTTTTTTTCTTTAATTAATAAATCATATTCTTGGATTACGACGAACAGATGTCGCTAATAGTAGTCATTCCATAACAAGTGATGGAATGAATATTCCACACGGATGTGGAATGCTGCTAATTCCGTAACTAAAAGAAATATCAGAGTGCCTGTATTCTAACAGAGGCGTACAAAAAATGCTTTTTGCTACGAAATAAAATCCCGCGTGCATATGTGAGTATTGGTAAATATCTTCTGGTACAGTAACAGTTTGATTTGCGTGGCTAGATCCTTGTATTGGAGGAGGGTACAATGGTACTACACAACGTACTACACTACTTCTAAACTATAGCAGAACAGTCTTAAATCGTTGGGAAAACATTGCCGTGAAGTCAGGAGGGCTTTAATTTTGCTATGGACAGTTTATGGTAGGTAGATAAGTGTAGCGCTTCCTCCAGTGCGACCTGAGGCCCAATAAGCGCTTTTGCGTACCCTTTTGTTATCAAAACTCGTGTATCTGGGTTCAGTGGTTGCCTGGTCCGATTTGATCTCTATAAGTCATTGACACAAGAAATGAACCTCGTTCGACTCCCGCAGCTACGGCAACAGACGTTGTACGGTATGACAAAATTGGTAGTGTGGTCTCCTATGGGTTAATGTTCCGTGATGATTGCCGTGATTTTGGCAATATTTCGTTGGAGTCTGTTTAGGAGGCCCATTGTTTTTTCTTTGCTGTAAGTCGGCCAACTCACCCTAGAGATAGTGCAGCTCTCCAGTGCTCTCCACTTTTGACTGGCCAACAGCAGGTGGTGGTCAATAATTGCGAGACTTCCGGAGAGAGGCTTCCGGCTGGGCTAGGTATTCGGCCTTCTCGTTCCCATTTATGTTCCTATGACCAGGAACCCAGACGAGAGTCACGCTGTGCTTTCTACCAAGCCTATCTAGCTAAGCCACTAGCTTGGAGCCCATCATTACTGAATGCAGAGGCTTGGCTATCTATGCAAATTCAAATGCAGGCAGGTCTTCAGGACCGGAAAGATACTAGCGTTCAGCGGACGGTGCCAGGATAGTAGAAAACCCCTGCCCGGGTTGTCGTCTTTGACACGTCAGTCTCTATGGTAATGACAATAATATATTTTAGTCTGGCTACATTTCTACCTTGGGTCAATGTGTCTATAGTGGAGCATAAGTTGCTGATGAGTTTGGCGGAACGCGGAACGCTTTTGAAACTTCTCCAGCCACGAGAAGAAGGTTTCTAAAGTGACAATTGAATTTGGGACAGTGACGAATTAAGGACTTGAAGATCGCCTAGTAGACGGAAACGCCATGTTTTGTTTTTATTTACGTTCCGTTCCAGTTTTTGCGCCACAATGTTATCCGCGTAAGCTACATTTTTTTGAGTTTTTGGGACATGTTGATTGTATTTGTGGTTTTGGACAACTTTCCTTAAAGCCAGGTAAAATATGTCTTTCGGATATTTTCACTTGACTTATCATATTGTTCATGGTCAACTTACAAGTTTTTACCATCTCGTTCTGTCATTCTGCTTTGGCTATACTATCTTAGAAGACCTTAACGTCGATCAAGAATAGTTGGATTGAGTTTTTGCTCTAGACATGTTTTCAATGGCTGATTTAGGGTAAAAATGGATGTGGCAACACGATTAGTTGCGGACTAGATCAGCTGCGGACAAAATCAGTTCCGGACTAGATCAGTTGTGAACAAGATCAGTGTGGACAAGTTCAGTTGTGGACCACAACAGTCACGAACGAGATCTCTACAAAAGTACCATCTAGAGGCTACTGGCATGGCAAGCTATCGAATTAATTCTCAGTTAAATACAATTAAACTCGAACTCAACCAATCTTTTATTTTTATCAGTATTTTATTAACGTAGGCAAGCACCCACAATAGATTAAGGATAACTAGTTAATTTGTCTGGGATGTGGCTACTCTGGTTGGTATTGAGCTATGATGTTGATATCCTGTTTCGCAAGATACCGGAGAATACGTAAGGTTTCCTTTTTTATGTACAGGGCCCAAGATACGTTTATCCACTTTATGTCTAATATGTGAACAACTAGGTACTTCATGAATCGCTTGGTGTAATGTTTATTTTTCAACTTTGGGTTGTTATTATTATACTACCTCTAGGTTCCTTTATATCCTTTTTACTGGATTCTAACACTAGCTAAAATTGCATCCTGCACTTCCACTCTTCCTGGCGGACTGTACTTAAGGTAAAGCCTCACGGGACTGCTATATCCATTCGATTCTATACGAAACCCTCTGTTCGTCCACGGTAGCGTTCATTGTCCTATCGATCTTTTTCTCTCTTGTTGCTAGGTGTCGAAGACTTGGTCTTTGGGCGTTATATTTGGCATAATTCGTTAAATACCTGAACTAATTGCGCAGGCTCTATCCGTTGTGCCCAGCAGGGGTCTCTGAAGTTCACCCATAGGTACCAGAACGCAGGCTGCGAGTGTACGACCTTCTTTTATAATTTCGACCTAGACTTTTTTACGTTTGCTGATAAGAACCACTCATGTAATGTGGTCAACCAGCTTTGGGTTGGCATTCTCAAGCCATTGCTCCACTTCACGAGGCGATCCTCGTTTTCGTTAATTTGACTCCATCGGGTTGCGCATCTTTCGTCATTATTGTACATGATATTACACAATATTGGGTCTAGGATAAACCCTAATGGTGCCTTTTTTTTCATATAGAGTTTTATGACTTTTTTACGACTTTTTTACGACTTTAGGCCCGTCCTCACTACGCGGACTTAGATCCCACGCGCTTTTGGCCGTACGACCAGACAAAAGCGCGCGTGATCTTTTAATTTTCTGAGTCATGAGTGAGAAAAAATCAATTCTCATTTTAAACGGCGTACGCGCTTTTGAAAAGATCATAGTGTGTGGACGCACAATGTACCTTTTTAAGCACAGCCTTTTGTCCGCGTTGTTGTGCCGCACGACCTTTACCATGGACAAAGTCGTAAAAAAGTCGTAAAAAGTTATAAAACTCTATATGAAAAAAAAGGCAAAAGCGCGTACGACCCAAGACCGCGTAGTGTGGTCCCACCATTAAGGCCCGTCCTCACTACGCGGACTTAGAATCTACGCGCTTTTGGTCGTACGGCCAGCCAAAAGCGCGCGTGATCTTTTAATTTTCTGAGTCATGAGTGAGAAAAAATCAATTCTCCTTTGAAACGGCGTACGCGCTTTTGAAAAGCTCATAGTGTGTGGACGCACAATGTACCTTTTTAACCACAGCCTTTTGTCCGCGTTGTTTGGCCGCACGGCCTTTACCATGGACAAAGTCGTAAAAAAGTCGTAAAAAAGCCATAAAACTCCATATGAAAAAAAAGGCAAAAGCGCGTACGACCCAAGACCGCGTAGTGTGGCCACACCATTAAGGCCCGTCCTCACTACGCGGACTTAGAATCCACGCGCTTTTGGTCGTACGGCCAGCCAAAAGCGCGCGTGATCTTTTAATTTTCTGAGTCATGAGTGAGAAAAAATCAATTCTCCTTTGAAACGGCGTACGCGCTTTTGAAAAGCTCATAGTGTGTGGACGCACAATGTACCTTTTTAACCACAGCCTTTTGTCCGCGTTGTTTGGCCGCACGGCCTTTACCATGGACAAAGTCGTAAAAAAGTCGTAAAAAAGCCATAAAACTCCATATGAAAAAAAAAGGCAAAAGCGCGTACGACCCAAGACCGCGTAGTGTGGCCACACCATTAGGGGACACGACAGATTAGTCGGTCCCTCATCTGAGAACAGTGCAGGGCCTTGCAGTGAAGGAGCTTTATTACGGCGCACCAGGTTTTTATTGATAGTGTGATGAAATCATCGACTATCTTGGTGTACTGCAGGCTCTTCATATATGAACTGCTCTGCGGGATGCTGTGTGCGTCCGTCAGACTCACTCTTAAAAGGCCTGAGGTCTTGTTGTTTTTGAGCCGGTCTATAGCCATGCTAATTTTTCTAAGCTAAGTGGCCACAGCGAAGATTCATCATCAGATATTGGTTGACTCCAATTATTCAATTAGTTCGCCATTTAAGAGTACATGTAAAAGCTCTAATCTCTAAGCAAGATGCACACAATGCATGTTTGGCGATCCAATTTATATGGAGAATTGGTAAATTATACTTGAAGATTTTCTTCTTTATTTTTGCTTTGTAGTCGGTTCACAATCGTACCCTTCAATATTATTCTCGATGATAAGTAATGCTGTAGTTCGCAATTGGGAATATTCACATAATAATTTGTCAATTGAAAATAGAAAAATATATTTCATTGTCACTTCATGAAAGTCTTGTCAGCAATCTCTTTCAATTCTTTTTAATAATCTCCTTTTACAAAAAAAAACTTTTCTTTTCATTATAGACTAAAAAAAAATTCTTCAATTCTTAAAGGATTTCACTTAAGGAAATTATAAAAACTGATAAAAACTTCTCCATCAAATTACACTTTTACATAGAAATTAAGCATGAACAATGGCAAATTATCAAACTCCACGTTAATAGGTGAAAATGTTTTAAATGAATTTTCTTAAGTTAAATTGAGTTTCCGTGTCACATTAAGCTTAAAACATTTCAATATGTCGCGATTTTTCTTAGAAAAAGATTTGTGCCACATACCTTACATATGCCCAACAGATTAAAAGATTAACCTTGATCGTTATTCATAAAAGCAGAAAAAATTAATGAGAAAAAAAAAACACAATAAATTTATTAAAAGTGGGGGGGGGGGGGAATTAAATTTTCCAGAAACATGTTCAGTTCATACCTATAGATACATTTCCTAGAAAACGAACCACCACCGATGGATTACCGCCAAACTTCATAATACCGAACGAACTTTTGAGAAGCTTTTGCTAAAACGAAAAGAAGCCTCAGAAACTTCTTTGCACAAAACTTTATGCCGAAGTGTGGCAACGAAATTTCTACTCAAGAAGAGATGCCATAATTTGATTTACGGGTGGCGCACCTTTTCTGTTAACAGGTGATTGCAGTAATACAGTAAAATCAGGAATTCCTTGAAGACTGTCGACGTACTCCCCCCGGGTTGGACCTTAATAATGCGGCAATGGCTGGTGATGGGAGTTTTATGGAAGTTTGAAAACTTCACACATTTTAAACTGTGTGGAAAAACCGAAATGAATAATTACATTTTAATTGAAGTTTAATAGTTTTCTGTAAAGGTAACTTCGGTTTTTGGAGTTTGGTTTGGTTAGTTGATACGTTGAGTTTTGAGTTGAATTGGTTTTTTGTTGCTACAGTAAAAGTTTTAGTGGAGTCTGATTAGTGTGTTTCGATAGGGGAAAATTATGGTAGCCAACATGTTTCTCTCCATTAATGTCACTCGCAAAATAAGATATGACCAATTTATTTGCAAATTTAAAACTTGTTTACAGACAGGATGGCGTTATGTACATTTCCCTTTCAAGTCTAGGTTGAATAATAGGATAAATCGGGATTGAATCAGCGCTGTAAATTCTAAGGAAGCCGCCTATAGACCGTACTGGTGCTACCGAATAAGTTGCTTAATCGAGATTCTTCTTCTTCTTTAACAGCTCTACAACCCCGATTCGGTCCTGGCTTCTTGAAAATTTTCTCTCCACCGGTCCCGATTTTGAGCCGATGTCATCCAGTTTGTCATCCTAAACCTGTGGGCGTCCTGTCCTATGCCATCCTTTCAGCGGAGGTTGGGTCTCCTTCGCTGTAGCAGTCCGTAGATTTTACCGCAACAAGCTTCAAGCAGAATACGGGTAGGTCTGCACGCCACCCTGCCCGCCAGAGTATGCACGCCTCTGTTTTCGTAGTCGACCATTCCAAACGCGAGTGTCGTTTTACAAAGCGGTCCCCCAACTAAGTACTAACCACGTCCAATGCTGCTTGACCGACGCAATCGAACGAGAATCAGTCTACTGAGTATGCTACTGGCACCATTTACGGTCACCAAGACAATTGCCCGTTTCCTTCGTCACGTCACGCTTATGAAGTGTGTAGTGTGTTAAATTCACACGGAAAAAATATGCTGGGGTTTGCAGGGTATGTTTAGTCTTACAAATTTGTCTGTTTTCTCGTTGCATTCCACATTCCTTTGACCCAGTACTAACCAAGAAATAAAGCTCTTTTTGACAGAGATTTTTAGTTCGGACGTTAGACAAATTCGGCTTAGAGCCTTTTAGCCCCTTGACTATCCTATAACAGGATTGCCCTGAGCCCTGGCCTTAAGTTTATTTGTACGGACAGGCAGTCTTTGGAGACTGTCAGGAGCTGAGTGAGAGGAAGAAAACCTCAGCCAATATACCTGACTCTAATTTGGAACTTGGGTATAAAGCTATGTTATATTTTTATTGTCAAGCTGGAAGTTTTCTTATTCCCCAGCTGAGTTGAAGCTAAGCTCCTCAGGCACATGTTCCTCCCAATCCGATTTCAGCGTATTGCTGTGATCATGCCTCTTATCCACTCAGTAATCCGAGTTCTCATAGCCTCCGGCCGTGCAAACTGTTTATACATCAACAGTTTTGCACCAACGGAACGCAAATTGAAGAAGCGCTACTTTTTAATTTTCAGTTGAAAAAATTATTCATTCATTTGCTGTAGCTTGTAGGGATTCTGCTTCATCGATTTCACAACTTACGAGGGTTAGCTCTTTTAACTTGTCTCTGTTTTGCAGCTGATCGTGTACCATACGAGTCCCCGCCGAGGTGAACTGAGATAAGCGATCGTCGTCTTCAAAGCTTTTGCACATCTCAGTCAAGGTGAAGTAGCAGACTATTGAGGTTTGCCCTGCCCTCCGTTCAGATGGTCTTTTAGAAAATCGACTGCTGCCAATACCATGGCGACCCCAGCCAACTTCTCCCGGTAAGATAGGCTTTGTGGCTTTCACTTTCCTCCTCCTCTGGAGTTCCTGCTGCTTTGGAGAGCGATCTGACCTCTGCAGTTTTGGCAGCTCGCAAGATGTGCCTGGCACCGAGTTGTTACTCCTGAAGAATATGGAAGCTGGTACTACCATGCCAGGAACCTTGGGCAGGCAGTCGAGCCGAGGTCCTAACTGCAGTCCTGCCTTTTGTCCCCAACTGATGTTCTCAATTTCGGTCCTTCTTTCTCTTGTACGGTCCTCCTTTGTTTAGCAGCACCAAATAGCTTGATATGCTGCATGGTAGTAGCTTGGGTCAGCAGATCTACATAATTGCCTGCAGTTGATGGGGCAATGTTTCGGATTGCGAAGCCAAAGTTCTGTGCTGGACGAAGTACCTCCAAATAGATCCCTCTATAGCTCTGAGCTGATACTAATAACACCAGAATGACAGCTCCCTCCTCTACCCGTCTTCATTTTTTTTTGCTTTGTTGTCCATGAAAGTCCCACGAGTATCGTAGAAATAGAAGGATCATCCCTTCAGACGGGATAAACCACTTAAATAACTGGGTGCGCTTGATGCTAAGAAGAGATGGCTGGTGACAATGCAAAATCCACCGGTTGCAATTAACGATGCACACGATGACTTGTACATTTTGGCTTGGTTTGAAGAGTGTTTTCTCTGTGTCTAAACTAGCACATCCGTTCTCCTCTTTCCACTGGTTTAGCCTGCAATTGGTACAATATTATCAATATCATCAAGTAGAGGTAGTAATTAGAGATTGACAATGAGAAGTGGAAGAAATCATATCCGAAGATAAGGCATTAGTTTGCACATCTTAACCCATTTGACTATAATCAGACTTATCATCTTGGCACGATTAACGACTAGAACGAATGCTTCGACAACAGATGATTTCTGAGCTAAGGTTTTTAAATAATAAAGCAGCACTTAAGGCTGAACTACAATGTGGCGATGGGGCGTGGTGCTGGCGCTGTAGCTCCCTTTTGCCAACTTTTTATTTTTGGTGCGCGCCAGTACACCAGCCAGTTGGGAATTTTGATAAATGAGGGCGCTGAAGTCAAAAGTACCCAAAAAAACATTCGTATTTAATCAATTTTTGGATTTTCCTGTAAAAAAATTAATTTTCAATGAATTTTTTTTGTATTGCTCCATTTCGACTAACTTAAGCCTCAAACAGAACAAATCCGCTCCATCCGTTTTTAAATTTGTGTCATGACTTAGCGCCACGGCATTGTATTTGCACTCAGTTACATGGCGCGCACCAGAGAACGCGCCAGCACCAAGAAGAGCGCCAGCACCACGCGCCAGCGCCACATTGTAGTTCCTACTTTATTTAGAAACAGTCTCGGGATAAATATCAAAGAAACAGCTTTTCTTCTAAGGCCAGGTAAGACCTTATATATCGGAAGAGTAACCAGAGAAAATTTTTCTAAACTTGATTTGGAAAGGCCATCACACCCACAGAAATCGTCTCTATACTCTATATGAAAACAAGCGAAGTAACTTCGTATATGAGGATATGTACGAAAATTCAGCCCTTAAACGGCTTCAAAATATAAATTTAGGTGCACGCACTTGTAATTTTTTTTTGTTCTTTATCATGTAAAAAGTGAGAAAAAATATGGTCAAAAAAAATGTTTGGCACATACTTTTTTTTAAGGAAATAATAATCTTTTTTGAGCTAAATTTGATGTTTTTTTAAAAGCCCTGAAATAGACAATAAATATTTAAATAAAATGCTGAAAAACGAAGAATATTAGGATTTTTCTCACACTTTAAACCTACATATCTTCTAAACGGAGTCACTCAACTTTTTGATCTTTATATCAAATTAAAGAATACACATTTACCTAAAAGTTGAGCCTAATTTTGTTGCTTTACCTTTAACTAGTCTAGGAGTAATTGAGGTTTAAGTAAATTTTAAAAACATTAAATTTTTTTTCGTAAACATCCTGTATTTTAGTGGATAGTGGGGATAGACCACCTCTCTAGAACAATTTTTTTCTCCAAATACATCCAGGAATCACCCCTGAAAATATTAGCCACGTAGTCCAACAAAAGATTTATTGAGCATCTGATGACATACTCGTCGCGAATGAGTATTTTAAATCTTTAAAACGGCGATATCTCATGAATGGCAAATCGTACGGGAAAATGTGTAATATCTTTTTTTGTAGATAATCGCATAATCTACAAACTTTGTAAATACTATTTTATGATAACACTTACTGTTTAGGAGATATTAGTCAAAAACGGAATTTTTTTTAGGGAGTGGTGTTTTGGGGGGCCAAAAATCGAAAAGGGGCGCTTACATGATTTTACTTTTGACTCAAAATGTCTTCTTTTAGGTTAAAGAACATAGTCAAACAGAAAAACCCGTGTTACCTTTCGAGCTCATAAAAACTTACTTCAAGCTCACCGTGTTCTGTCATTAAAATTTAATCCCTCATTAACAGAAAAAATTATAAAAATTGATAAAATCGAGAAATATGTACATGATTCGAAAAATCAGGTGTTCGGTTTTTCTTAATTTTAAGCGGTTTAATGTAAAAAAGTATCAAAATGTATAGACCATTTGAAACTGACATTTCAATGGTCAAATGAACACTTATTGAGTATCAAAATTCGAAAAAAACATCAATAAAGTTGTCGATGCAAGATAAGGGTATTTTTTTTCGAAAAATGTTAATTTCTGGGAAACTAGCCGTTTTCCAAACAAAAAAAAATCATGCTTATTTAAAGCAACACAAGGTATACTCTTACAAATTTCCATGAAAATTGAATTATTTTTACGGGAGAAAAAAATTCAAAACTGAAAAATCGATTTTCCGCCATTTTCTTGGAAAATTTGAGGTTATGTCAAAATATGTTAAATACAAAAGTTTTAGATCTTTTTATTATCTACAACTTTTGTATTAAACATTTTCCACTAGAAGGTCATGTTTCACCGCAAATCGCAAAAAATCGTTTTCAACCCCTTAAATAGCGTCCCCATTTTACCATTTCCCTATTTTTCGAGTTTAAATTTTTTTTTTCTTTTAGTTATAACCTTAACGACATTTCATTGCTGGTCCCTCCCTGCTATTAATTTTTTTTCCAAAAAACTATAGGTCATTAGACGTTCAATAGATCGTTTGTTGGACTACGTGGCTAATATTTTCAGGGGTGCCACACTCCACTTAAATACAGAGTGTTTAAGAAAAAAACATCAAAATTTAGCTCAAAAAAGATTATTATTTCCTTGAAAAAAAGTATGTGCCAAACATTTTTTTGGACCATATTTTTTTCTCACTTCTTACACGATAAAGAACAAAAATTTCAAGAAAGTGCACCTATATTTAAATTTTGAAATTTTGAAGCCGTTTAAGGGCTGAATTTTCGTACATAACCTGGGTTTGGATATTTCGCGAAGTAATTACTATCCTTTTATGTCTCTGGACAGTTGTTTGTACGACATGCACAAATCTGTGATATTAGCTATTTACCGCAAAATAAATGTGCCAATTTTAGAATATGCTATTAAAAATTACTAATACACATTGTCCATTGTTTTTTTGTTGGTATTATCATAAAAGAACTCATTCGAATAATACACGCACAATTCTATCAAAAGATAACGAAAATAAAAGAAAAAACTGGATGTGGATTATACAAAAAAAACAATGAAAAAAGTGACATCAAAACGTCTATCTCAGGACAGATCTCTACCGTGATACCATAGGATCTCATTACAAACGCTGAAAAAACATCGAACTCTATTTGCAAACTGACAAATAGACAAACGTATTTGGTGTTTCTACCACAAAGGTATTTGTTCTGCTTGCATTGCGAATGGTAATTCACCCAAAACACTAGAAATAAAGTCGACAAAAACACGCAACCCAACAAACGATATTTTTCCACAATGTTCCGAAGCGAGAATGGCGATGTTTTAACAAACTCAATCCACACAAAAAGTTCGACAAGCAAAACGAAAAATTTACCTTATGCCACCAAAGCAACCAAATCAATCAGTATTTTTTCCTGTCGTTAGTTACATTGTATTTGTATGTTATTTATATAACTTCACAGTGTGCCAAGGATCGTGAATAGAAAACAAGAAAACCTTATATCATCCAACGTATGGAGTTGGCCAGGACAATAATGTCCTCGAAATTCTCACAGGCAGATTGCATAAAGCTTATATTTCGAGGTATGTTGCACAAACTTTGATATGGAACCATAAAAAAAGAGAGAAATCCCCAAAAGGGATTGTGCAAGTATAGAATTGGGAATGCCCATGCATTTGGTTGCACTTCAAAAGACCTCATCATATTCTGCACAGTGTGTGAGCAGGATTCTCCAAAGCCAGGCAATTCTTTTCCCTTGTTGGTATTCAGGACTTTGGTTACGTTTGAGAAAAAATAAAAATGCCGACGACTTTGCTGAACTCGATAAATGCTAATTCTGGGCTTTTTGGAAGAAAAAAAAAATGTGTGTAAGTGAATTGCAGATTTTCACGATGGATATTAGCTTTTTGTGAGGTGGTGCCAATGTTGCAAGGAGTTATAGGGTGTTTACAGTGGTACATTGGGATTGCCTTATTAATCATTCATATCATTCGTTGTTTTTATTCAAAAGAGTGTACGAGGGAGTAAGAAGACATAAATGGACTTACTTATACTTCTTGAACGACTTATCACTTTTGGTACCTTGATTACCGAACTTCAGCAGCACAGCATTCACTATTCCAAATTTGAATGGTAAGACAGAAGCTTCCCAATTTGTAAAGAGATGAAATCATCTTATAACCTCAACACACGGCAACGTCGTTACGACGAAACATTTTAGGGAGTGACACATGGTAAAATTCATCGTTAGCGATGAAATTCGTCAATGTGTATTGTCAATGAACGAAAATTAAAAATTACACTTCTTTTTGGGGCAGTCGTGTAAAAAGAAATGGTTTCCTTGTTACGTTGTTGTCCCAACCACAAATAATATGTCTTATTAATTTTCAAATAAAACTAAAATCAAAATCAGCTGATACCACATGACATTAGGAGAAACGCCTAAAATCGAGGGTTTTGCAATAATCTATCGTAGACAGATAGCCCTCCATTTGAGTTTTCGTCGTAATGACGTAAAATTTGCGCATTGACTTTCGTCGTTAGGATGTTGAATATTCCTTGAAAATTTCGTCATAATGACGTTCGCGTGTATTAATCCAAGTCGATGAATGTCACATTAAAAAAGAAGGCAGCTTCGATAGTCCTGGGAAGGTTTCGGTATTGGAATGTGAAAAGCTTCAAAATCATCTTATGGTTATGTGGACCTTTAAATCCGCCCGACTTTGCGATCAAGTTCGCGGACGTTATCAAGGTTGAGTTGGTAGAATTACGTCTCCATGATATAGAAATGTGCGCGAATGAAGCGATCTGGGAGATGAGAACGAGCGCTGATGTGATTCTTTATGAGCACAAAACAGAAGTTTTGCTGATCAGCAAACGAAGAAAAGAACATGCTGTGACGTGGAGATCGATCTAAGGTTTAATTTAAAATCACACTTGGAGGGCGCAGCTTGTAAATCGTCCGTTATCTGTACAGGGCTCGAGAGAATACTGCCCAACATGGGGGTCCTAAATTGTTCATGCGCTTCATAAAATGGTCCGTGGACTTATAGACTGATTTCAAATGTCGAGAGATTGGTTCTGACGAAGCTACGATCTGAATGCATATCGTTTGGGTATGATAACACACATTTTGCCTGGAATACCAAATTGTAAGAATGGACACGAAGCATGTCCTCTTCTAATGCTGTAGGTTTACCGATCAACGATTGAGCTAGATATTAATTCGGTGTATAATGTTTTTCGTGCTGAGAAACCCATACATCGAGTTTCTTTTTGATTCTAGCTTTGTGTAAACAGCTCAAAACAGTTTTGTGATCAATACTGTGATGATTTATACGCCATCTTGTCTAGAGCTTGAACGTAATTTGTGTGACTTAAAGCGAAAGGTGGCAATAAAATAGTGTATTTAAATAAAGGCGATAGATAGGAGTTATTAGTGAGAGATGTTAAATTGCAGTGATAATTAGTGTTTAAGAACTGTGTTTGTAGTCATTGAATTGTTAATAAAGAAGTTTTGTGTGCACATGTAAAAAGTGTCTCTCTTAATTAATCCTACGAATCCATTAAGCCGTAAAAATGTAACAATACTACCTATGTCAAGAAAGTACCGCAATTTGGTCAATGGAACACATGTATTATTCATTCAATCCCAGAAGGAAAGTGAAGTACATAGTTCTAGGACTAGTAGAATAACTACTTTCTAAGGAGGGAGTAGTAGTTTCAGTTGGATACCTTTTACATGAAAACAACCCACTAATTTTGTACAGCGTTGTCGTACGATTGAGTCATAGCCTTCCGCTAGCACTGCCCTGCTCCACCAAGCACATGTCATCGGTTGGTTGATGGGATTCAACTCGTTTCAGGAGGCATAACACTCCAGCGAGTTGTTTCTCATTGCCCTGATGCCAGAGTCACGATAGAAATGGTTGGGGTTAGGTGGTTGTGGCAGTTCCTTCCTACTTCTCTCTTCCCCTTCACTATATATCGACTAGAGCTTGCTGTTCGACATTGCACTCTATATGAAGAAAATAGATTGTCGACAGTAGAAAGGGCTTTCCCTGAGATCTAGTCTTCCACATAAAAAAAATTGCCCCCTCTGCATTACTTCGAAATACTTCGAGAACTAATTCATTTTGAACTACTTGGAGAACTAATTCATTTTGAAGTTCTTGGAGAACTAATTCATTTTAAAGCTCTTGGAGAGTTAAATAATTTTGAAATAACAGGAGAACTAATTCATTTTGAAGTTCTTGGAGAACTAATCCATTTTGAACTAACTGGAGAACTAACTCATTTTGAACTGCTTGGAGAATTAATTCATTTTGAAGTTCTTGGAGAACTAATTGATTTTGAACTAACTGGAGAACTAATTCATTTTGAACTGCTTGGAGAACTAATTCATTTTAAAGTTCTTGGAGAACTAATTCATTTTAAATTTCTTGGAGAGCTAATTCATTTTGAACTAACAGGAGAACTAATTCATTTTGAAGATCTTGGAGCACTTAATCATTTTGAACTAACTGGAGAACTAATTCATTTTGAGCCGCTTGAAGAATTAATTCATTTTCAACTAACTGGAGAACTAATTCATTTTCAACTAACCGGAGAATTAATTCATTTTGAACTGCTTGGAGAACTAATTCATTTTAAAGTTCTTGGAGAACTAATTCATTTTGAGCTAACTGGCAAACTAATTCTTTTTGAAGTAACTGGAGAACTAATTCTTTTTGAACTGCTTGGAGAACTAATTCATTTTAAAGTTCTTGGAGAACTAATTCATTTTAAATTTCTTGGAGAGCTAATTCATTTTGAACTAACAGGAGAACTAATTCATTTTGAAGTTCTTGGAGCACCTATTCATTTTAAATTAACTGGAGAACTAATTCATTTTGAACTAACTGGAGAACTAATTCATTTTGAACTAACTGGAGAACTAATTCATTTTGAACTAACTGGAGAAGTAATTCATTTTGAACTGCTTGGAGAACTAATTCATTTGAAAGTTCTTGGAGAGAGCTAATTCATTTTGAACTAACAAAACTACTAACTAAAAAACAAATTCTTTCCATGAGTTTTCTTTCTACAAGTCTGGGTTTTTCCCGAATTTGTTCTCTCAAACGTGGCATAACGCTCAGATAATATTCTTTTTTACTGCCTCACCTTCTGGAAAGAATTCCGAGTGCACAAAACCGCGGTAATCGATAAAAAAACTGTCAAATCACCTTCACTTTTGATCGGCTTTGACGTGCTCTTTCGGTTTGAGCTCAGTTGGAAGGCGCCATTCCGAAGCTTGTAGCCTGGTTTGTATGTCGAACTCGTAAACCTATAACTCATCATCAGTTACAAAGCGTTTATGAATATGAGATCGGAATTGACCCGTTCTAACATGTCTTCAGAAACCTTTAGGCGATTGATTTTTAGCAGAAAATTCAGCTCTTTCGGCACTAGTCGTTTCATGCCCAAACTTCAGCGGCTATCTCTCAGGCTTAAAGGGCGATTTTCAGTCACCATTTCCTTTAATTTAGCGATGTTAAGTTCAGTTGAAGACATTGATGGCCGACCAGAGCGAAGGAAATCTTCCACCACATCTTGACCGCTTTTAAATGCCCTGTACCATTCATACGCACATGTTTTTGATATAGTCGTATCACCGTAAGCCTTATGTAACATTTTCGGCGCTTCGGCACATGAAATTCCATTTGCAATGCAAAATTTAAGACAGATTATTTGTTCGATATTTTTATCCAATGTAAAAATTGCAAAACACACATGAAATGAACTGACAAAATGCGTACTGTAAACATGACGTTCAAACTCCGCGTGAGTATAGAGGACAATTGTGCCGACTTAAGATACCTTTACATTATGTGTTTTGTCATATTGCTTTACTGCCAAATTACGAGTTGATAGTCCATCTGACTTCGTATTGTGTTCACACTTAATTTTGAGAAGTCAAAACAGAAATGTTCAAAGCAAATTTTGACAGATAGTCGTATGACATGTCAATAACAAAAGTCATTTGACATTTTATGTTAGGTTTGACTTTATTGATAGTTAGTCATATGACAAATCATATAATGTAAAGGTACCTTAAGCGATAAAAAGAATTTCGACAATCCCTTCTTCACTTCTAAGCGCAAACAGCTTTCCAAGCATTCAAGCTGTCACCTTTCAAACGATCGTTTGGTGGCGTCGCTGCGATCAGTAATTTAAGACTTATTTGAAATTAGCGCCATCTATCGGGAAAATGCCATTAACTTTTTCCCCAGACCTAATATGATCCGAAGCCGCAAAAGATTTTGAGCAAATTGCACAATATGTCTCTATTGTTTTTTTTAAATTAGTTCTCTTTTACCTTCGATGTATGTACATATGTACTTCCATATGCAGGCTGTGTGATAATTTAGCGCTCACCGTTGGACAAAAATAGGAGCGATAACCTGTAGAATGTCACCTAGAACGACATACCTTTGGTCGGTCTCATATGACCACTTGTAACTTGATTTTGAAAGATAATAACAATAACTCAAGAAGTTATTTAAACCCACCTTAGCTCCCTCGTTGGTCACTATTCCTTTAAGAAAGTTGTCCGGACTTCCTTCGGCATCAATTATTCTTTCCGTATAAACCTGACATCCAGATCTCCAAATAACCTCTTTTCGATTAAGTCCAGACGTTGTCTAGGATGCTTAGGAATAAGCTGATATCTTATAAGAAGCCACAGTAGACGTGGCATACCTGCACGACTGCATTTCGAGAATGTCGTAGCCACTAAATTACGTTTTCTTCCTGCCCACGGCAACATTTAAGTTCGCAGTCTTTATAAATCTGCTGGTGCCCACCAGTGCCAGAATCTGAACTGTTAGTTCAGCCGTATGTCCTCCCACAAGGAGTTATAGAAGCTGCAGGATAAAAGTTTTATTGATTTCTTTAAGGAAAAGACTTCTTTTAAGACCAGTAAACCTCTATGTTCCTTTATACATCGTAGTTACGGTGTCATACGTGAGGTGTAGCTGCTGAGTGCAAGGATGTTATTCCATTGATTTATGTTATTTTTGGTCTTTAAAACTGCTTTAAGATTCTTGGATTGGAGTAGATAGCACCAAAACGTGATGGTGGTTAACAGTAAGGAAAATATGCGAAAATGTGTTTTATAATTTCGATAAAATTCTCACATTTTTAAAAGAGAAATAAACAAGCAATGAGACGCCCCAAATATAATTTTTATCTCGAAATTTGCATAATTCTGAATTTATTTGAGCAATTCTAAAGTAAAATTAAAAACACTTCATGCACAAGAAAGTCTCCTTTTAAAGTGAATATTTGCGACTCCATAATCAACTCATCTTCTACTACTATCCGACGAAAGGGAGCAAAGAAAAAAAAAACATGAAGAAGGATACCGCACCGACATTCATAACGAATTCACGGCAGGGTTATCTTCTGCCACTTTTCCCGGCTAATAAATCCTTGGCAGTAAAATGCGAAGCAAGATTCAGGACAAGTATTGCTCCTGCTGCATTGTATAAAGGGATTTTTTATTGCGAGTTTTCCTTATTCATTTGTCGTAAAAGGACGAGCTCTTCCTCCCACCTTACAGCAGGAAATATGTATTTCTATCCCACCTACTGTGACTGTGTATCAACGGCGGCGGCTGACACAGCCAAGGAGGATGTACGTACGTATGTACCTGCATTAAGAACAGGCGATAGCGTTGTGCCACTGTAGTTAAGTGGGGCCTGATAAGAGAGGATTGGGCCCCAAATGAATTGGAAGACATCTTATTCATGGCAATCAACAGAAATGTTTACGTCGGGTCTGATTTCAAGTGGACAACATTCTGCTAGATTGGATCTGAATAAGCGAAATTACTACACAGGAGTCACTATGGATGCCGAAGATGCGGCTTTAGGTTACTTTTGGCCAAACCTTTTATGTTAGGATAAAACTTTATTTTTTTCTTCCGGGGTGGCGCGGCGGGGGGTTGAAGGATGGATTTTTGGGGATGATAAAAAGTTATCAATGGTTTTACGGCAACAGGAGGATTTTTATGGTTGGTAAAATTTTGTGATTGAGATTTAATTTGTTAATTGCGGTTTTGTAGACGATTTTCAAAGAGTTCGTTTCATTTACTGTTCATGAAAAAAATGTTTTTTTCGATGTTCTTAAAGTTTTATTAATAGAATTTTTGATAATGAACTATTGCGAACAAGGCAGATGCTCTAGTCGAGTGTTTCCCAAACTTATTTCGGTCATGGGCCCCTTACTATAACAAAAACTTAATCATGCACCCCCAAAACCCAAGTCAATCAAATTTTATGATATAATAAAATCTACTAAAAATACTTAAATCTGTTCTCTCTGAGAAGACAGTTGAACGCAGCTAGGTAAATGGATTAGGTACATATTTTTAATTGCTAAGAAAACAAAAGAAAAAATGCAATTGTGCAAATATAGGTACATAGGTACTTAATACTTAAATCGTTTTAAGTGAAGAGGATCCCAGCGGGAAAAATTCGGAGCGCTGCTCAAGGGAGCTGGTTTTGAGCTTACTGGAGTTTTCAGAAATTTTATAGAACGAGCAAAGCTGGCAATTATCTTAATGACCATAAATCGTGCCAATCATATACTCAATCGTATACTCAATAGACCGGCTCTCTTTCGATTACAGAAGTTAAGCAGCATTGGACGTGATTAGTACTTAGTGCGGGGCCCGCTTGGAAAAACGATACTCGCCCTTGGAAAAAACAAAAAAAAAATAATTGCAAAAGGCAAACAAAAATAAAAGTTTTCGGCACCCGGAACTTATTCATATCAACTTCAAATTTTGCATATATGTATGTATGTATGTATAGTTCGCGTGATAATGCAATCTGGCCATTTTGAAAAAAAAATCAAGATGGAGGTTCCAAGATGGCAGCCGATTTTTGCAATAGGCATGTTAACAACGGCATAAACGTAAATTTATTTAGCAGTTTTAGCAAACTTATTAAATAAATTTGTGCTTTTTTGCTTAGCTAAAATGTAGCACAGCTTCTAAATGTCAAAAGGGGTTCACGTTTTCTTGTGAATTTTTGTTGTAAGCAAATAATTTAGTAATATTTTGATACAGCATGAAGATATTATTATTAATTTTTTTTCGTGTTATTATTTATAAAATGAGAAATGTTATAATATTTAGTTGTTATTAGTTGTAAAAAGAGATCTGTCAAATGGTATGCTAGGAACTGTGTTAAGTTAGCAGCGATAATTTAACAGAGTTAAAGTAACTTGGGCCTAAACGCGCCCTATGCCAGGTAGAATACAATTAGCTGTATGGCATCATTCTAAATTCAAAATGGCGGCCAAACCCGAATGGCGGTAGACATAATAAACTAAAAAACAGATAATATAACCTATCAACTTAAAATTTTGCACATATGCATAGTTCGCGTGACAATGGACTCTGATTTTTTTGTAAAAAAAATAAATATGGCGATTCCAAGATGGCGGGATAATTTTGCAATGGTGTTCCCCGATCCCGCGACATGGGTATCAAATGAGAGGGTATGACAAGTAGAATAGAATTAGGTGTGTTGCTCCATTCCAAATTCAAACTGGCAGTCCACACAAAATAGCGTATTACTTTTTTCTTTACAACGCGCTCGGTATGGGTATCAAATGAAAGGGTATGACGAGTAGAATACAGTGGCGGCTGCCACAGAATGACGGAAGACATCTAATAGACTAAAAAGTAGAAAATAAAAATAAATAGTTTAAAAAAACTAAAAAAATACGATTTTATTTTAAAATGAACTAAAAAGTAAAAAATACTTTTGAATGTAAAGTTTTTATTGCTCTAGCCAGTATATGGGAAAAACCTACCTTTCAAAATCAAGCTCAGAATGAAATTAATGAAGTTATTGGTAAAAATCATAAATACAACTTATTTAAATGTAAAAAGCGTTGAAAGTTAACGAAAAGTTTAATAAAATAAGAATATAGGTAAAGAGCGTTCCTGAGAACATTCTCCTCTGTCCAAATTCTGTTTGTATAACAAAAGTTTTGTAACAAATGCAGATATAATACTTCTATTTTTGGGAAAATTTAATTGATCAACTTGTAACTTTAAATTTATTTCATCAAAGGCGAATAAGTCAGTCAAATAAAGCTGTTTGCTGTGGTCACGCGGGAAACATCGCGTATTAAATTTTTCTAAATTTTTATATGAAAACTTCCGATCTTTTTCGCGGACCGCCGGTAGTTCTTCGCGCACCCCCAAAATAATTTTTAATTATCACGGACCCCTGGATCATCACATAGACCCCCAGGGGTACATATGGACCACCTTGGGAATCACTGCTCTAGTCGGAAGGCTAGCAAAGAGACAAATGAGAGACGGGTTTTATTTCACCCGCCCCCATTCAATACTAGCATGACGAAACGCTTACTCCGGTGATCGAACAATAGATGATTTCCTCGCTTATTGGGCTTACAAACGAAAACAGAAGAAAAGGCAGATAAATGATGTAAAGAGGAGGGTTTAACTAAGAAGGAATATTATCTAGGTCAAGGAAGTGGAATAATGAAGAACCTGAGTGGAATCGAACCACGAACCTATGGAATGACAGTTGCCTTAACCACTCTAGACTACCGGGGCACATCCAATGAAGACTATTCTTATAATTTGATGGTTCAATAGGATACCAATATTACAATGTGACTTTTTTATGTGGCAGTTATAAGTTTTCTTAGCAGCCAGTAGAGAAAGATGATCTAAGCTCAGTGTTACCAGTCCGATATGTCGTTGTTTGCCGCATAGTGCAATGTTTAGTAGTAGCTTTAGTTCGAGGTATAGAAAATATTTGGGGTTTAGAGGAGTCGGGAGGATGTTGAAGGAGATGGCGATGGATCCTGTGTTTAAGCTCTTGGATGTAGATTGGTAGAAACTCGCAAATACAAGATTGTTGCACAAATCAAAATATTGTTGCACAATCGAGTTGTTGTAGCTACGAACGAATTTCTAGTCTTTAGCGTGCGTGAAAAGGCGGAATATTAGCTGAGGGAATGAGACGACTGAGTTAATCGCTATAAAAAAACGTTTTTCAGGGCTAGTAAATTCCTATGGTGGCTCAAAGGGTCAAAGGTTTTAGGCGAGAAGAAATGTACTTTTTTTTACTTTTTATAGCCATGCTAGGATATATTTCGAAATCCTACCGCAAATATAGAAGTTGTATTCGAGGAGAGGCGGAATGCATGATTGTATATTACCGGCAGAGCCATTGGCTGTGGGAGGAATAAACATTTCTTACGAAATCCCAATCAATAAAATATCTTTTTTTAGCGATTTGGAATATGTGATCATGTAGATTATTATTGGTGTCCGCAATGATCTGAATGGCATAGAAGAACTAGTACCATTCTGGCAAAGAGTTGAGTGACTCAGCCAATTTGCGTTGTGAACGCGGAAATCAACCGTAATCATGACTTATGGAGGATTGTCTCTGCTGCTGCCATACCCGAATCTCTAATCATTTTCTCTAATTCCTGGTTGAAGACTAGGTAGGATGGAAACCCGATATTTCGGATTCCATTATAGGGCATGCCGAAAGAGGGATTTCCCTTTAGATTCCTCGTGATAACGACACAAAGAAAATTCAGCGATGTTGAAGTGAGGTATGATCAGTTTCTCATGGAACTTATGAGACAAACCTCATTTTAAATCAAATGGGGCAATCCCAAAATCTGCCTTACGTGTGCGGAAAGCTTTTTTGAAGTTTTAAGCTTAAGCTTTAGTTTTACTCAGAGGCCATTCCTACACGAGAGACCATGGTTTTGGGAACACGAGGCAATTATGGTGGAGTAACTCCGAACGCCTCCCTTGCCAAGAAAAACTCGTGCTCCCAGAACCATTGTGTCTCGTGTAGGAATGGCCTTTAGCATTCTCAGTAGACCTATTCTCGTTCGATTGAGGAGGTAAAGCAGCATTGGTCGTGACTAGTACTCAGTTGGGGACCGATTGGAAAGCGCCACTCGCGTTTAGAAATATAAAGCCTGCATGCACCCGAAACAGGCACCGTACGCCTAAGGCTGGTCTCACACTGCAGCAGATTCGGCCGATTTTTTTACGGTCGTATTTGCCCGAATTTTTTACGAGCGTATTTGGCCGAATTTTTTATGGCCGTATTCAACCGAATTTCAACTTTAAATTCGGCCGAACTTTAAGGATTTGTTTTCATCTTAAATCCTAAATGTTTCATCTGAAATGGTCTCACATATAAATATAACCTAAATAAAGTAAAAGGAAGATTAATAAACATTTTTATGGGAGTGCATTTCCATTATCAACTTTTCGGAATTCATTTCGGCCGAATAATCAAACAAATCTGATCGGAGTAAACCTACGGACGTCAACGGCCGAAAACAACGGGTGTAATGTGCGAATGAGAATAGCAAAATAATTGTTTGAAAAATTCGGCTGAATCGGCTGCAGTGTGAGACCAGCCTAAGTAAAAATAGAACTCGCCTGCACTTAGCATAAAACAAGCACGTACGTATGAGTAAAAATTAAACTTTTCCAAATGCAGTTCTCTACAGGCACGTGTCAATAAAAGACGAACGGAATAGGACAAACGAAGCACGATATGCTCAGGCTTTCGCTAGAATAAAGGGAGCAAAATTTGAGTTTTGTAAAAATTGTATAGGACGAAGAAAACATGCAATTAACTTGATGACCATAAAGGGTGCCATTAACATACTCAGTAGACCGGTTCTTGTTCGATTGTGTAGGTCAAGCAGCATTGGATATGGTTAGTGCTAAGTTGGGGGCCGCCTGGAAAAACGACACTCGTGTTTGGAATGATCGACTATGAATACATTCATAACTGTAACAGAGGCGTGTATACTTCAGGCGGAATATTTTTTTGGATTTTGATGCCTATTGCGGGAGCGTTAATACCCCCCCCCCACCTGTGGCAGGCACCTTTGTACGCTATTCGTGCTAGTTTCGGTCGGGTATATGCTTTTCAAAAAACGAATTAATTTAATTTTATTTTACTAGGGACGGAAAAACTGCATCTCCAATTTTAACAGAGTGTTCAGATACATCCAAGAGGTTCCTCTGCAGTGATTGTTTCAAGCATAACTTTGCAAATATTTCCCCCATCGCTTACTCTCCCGTTACACCTTACATCAGAATTTAAGGAGCAGTATACAAGGACCAACAATATTAGAAGCACTATACTACTGACGTTTGCCACTAGAATGATTCATGAGACATGCAATATCAGTTGATGGTTACAAAGGATGTCAATAACCAGAGACATGCGGAGACATTTTACTCGCAAATGTGTTACCGATGAACCATATACTTGCATGTCTTTTCTCCCTTGGTATGTTTACAAGTGGCCACCCCTTGAAGGAATGGAATATTTATCCTATTTCGCAGATACATGAAAATCCAATTTTCATTAACCATAATTAATTAAAAATTCTTCATTTTACTTAAAATTAATATGAAATAAATTTAATATGGTTTCTCAACGTTAATCCTTAAAACATTACTAAACACGTGTACCCTCCCATTCTGCTGGCTCATCCCTCATTCTTTGATCGATTGTGTTTTATAAATTTTACTTTAAGAGTTATAAATTATTTCACCTTTATACACGGCAACACCGCCTCTAACTTAAAGAAATCTCCAAAAAAAAGCGACAAAAATATTCTTTTTCGTTTTGTTTTATAAAATTCAACCTGGCATAAAATCAATTTACACTTCAATCAAGCCTTAAAAGCGATTTTGTCACCAGTTGACAAAAAACCGAAAGGACATTAGCAAAAACTTCCCAGTGTCAAGGATTTTAAATGAATTTCAGGCTGTTAACAAAATTTTCCACTGTTAAGCATTTAAAATAATTTGCAGCGAGGATTTTACGTAAAGTCAACCTCAATTATAATAACACCACATCCCAGAACCTGTCAAGGAAAATTTATACGCTACACTCTTGTCTCAAGTTGTTCGCTTTATTGTTCATATATAACTACTACAGCCGCATTACCCACAATACCAATACATACAATCATTGGGATGTGTAGAGAACGATTATCAAAAACAATTTTCAGGTATGGTTAACCGCCCGCCAGTTACAGGGTCAAAGTTCGTCTTGTATATTGTACTGACATTCATACGTACGATAAATGGTATTGTGCGCCAATCGTCCTTGTAAAATAGTTGACTTTAATTCACTGAAATTTCAGTTGATTATTTCGAATAGGTTACGCTTATCTCAACAGCAGCCACAAATCCTCCCAGCTGGATTCTCGAATGAAGCGAAGAATATATACTTATGTACATATATATATATATATATATATATATATTGTGCATAGAGATACATCTCTGTATAGCTATGAATTAATAGCTGAGCATCCTTTTTTTGTGCCAAACAAAACACAGCCACCACGTGTGATAATAAGCCTGAGGGAGGAGTAAAATTTACATAACAACTCGCTAAAACGAGAAATAACATCGTTAAATTGTTCTCCTCGGATCCTTGTCCGCCCCATCAAATTGATGCTTTTAATTAGGTACAGTTTGTTTTTTATGTTTCAAAAATTTTGCAAAAGCTACTCTAGAAATACGGTCTTACATAGGGTTCCACACTCTTCTCCCTCTACTTTTTTTAGAAAAATTTTACCCAGAAATACAACGGCTAAAATTGTTATTACGGTAAATACTAAGCTTTTTAATTATTATTTTTGTTTTACAAAAAAAAAAAAATAAAACAAAATATAAATAATACTTCTAAAGAGAACTGAGAGATAACGGAAAAGTAGCAAATATAATAGGATTACAAACCGACCAAGCCCTAAAATATCACCGACCATAAAACAAAAGCCTTAAAAACAAGGCAAGGTCAAAATAATAATCAAGAGAAAGCTTAGCTTCGAGGAGACGTCATGGCAACTGGAAGCCTTCATTGGAATGTTATCGTGTCCTTATTGTGTGTTTTATTTGTCCTTTTTTTTTAAAAAATAAAAAATAAATAAAAGAAAACTTACAAAGGACCTGCCAAAGGGACACAACGAACCCAAGGATGCTGGGATAAACTTTTCAGTTAACCTGTCAATAAATAACAATACACACAGAAACAGGGCGGTTAATTTCCAATGTTGCACTTTTCCAGGTTTTTGGCACTGATGATTTAAAAAAAAAATAAAAAAAAAAAATTGAGTACATAATCCCATGCCCAACGAATTTCCTTCTTCTTCTTATTATTATTATTTTTCTTCCATTCCAAATTTAGACGCATGCGTTCCCATTTTACACACGAAAAAGCTTTTGTGTTCGTTATTTTACTCTCTCTCTGAAAAGCTTAGAAAGAAAATTTCTCATTTTCTTTTGAGCATAAAATTCCAAAAACTCCAGTAAAAATTATGATTGTATTAGTGTGAAAAACTTTTTGTGTTGTGTGTTTTGGAAAAAAGCTTTTCCGCTGGAAAATTTTACAAATATAAAGAAAGAAAAAAAATTCACTTAAAGCTGCCCCACCCGCAAATTACTGAGAAAAATTCTCAGTAGAGACCTTGGAAACATTTTGGAGTCTTTTGTTCGGTCAGATGAAGGCTGGATCTGGAGATTGCTAGAGGCTAGAAGTAGAAGAGCCGTGATGCTCGGAACAGTGTTAGGAGATAGCAATTTGGACTTGTGGATAGGTAGTAAAGATACACAGTTTGCTATTATGATGTTTTTTCATTCCAATAGGCCGTGAAAATGTGCTATATTTAAAAAAAAAAATAGTTTAAAAAAACTAAAAAATACGCTTTTATTTTAAAATGAACTAAAAAGTAAAAAATATTTTTGAATGTAAAGTTTTTATTGCTCCAGCCAGTATAAGAAAAGAACCTACCTTTCGAAATGTAAAAAAGCGTGGGGCTCTCTATATTCTTATTTTATTAACACCGGAACTTTTAGCTAGCGCCCCACGCTTTTTTAGATTTCGAAAGGTAGGTTGTTTTCTTATACTGGCTGGAGCAATAAAAACTTTACATTCAAAATTATTTTTTACTTTTTAGTTCATTTTAAAATAAAAGTGTATTTTTTAGTTTTTTAAACTATATTTTTTATTTTCTATTTTTTAGTCTATTATATGTATGTGTTCGGCCATTTTGTAGTGACCGCCATATTAGATTTAAAACGACATCACAAAGCTTACTATACTATACTCGTCATACACTTTCATTTGATACCTCTACCGAGTGGGTTGTAAAGAAAAAGGTAAACCGCCATTTTGTGGTGGCCGCCATTTTGAATTTGGAAAGACGCCCCACAGCGAAAAGTATTCTATTATCACATCCTTTTATTTGATACTCATACCGAGTGGGTTGTAAAGAAAAAGATAATCCGCCATTTTGTGTTGGCCGCCATTTTGAATTTGGAATGACGCCACACAGATAATAGTATTCTAAGTGTCACACCCTTTCATTTGATACCCCTATCGAGTGGGTTGTAAAGAAAAAGTAGTCCGCCATTTTGTTTGCCGCCATTTTGAATTTGGAATGACGCCATACAGCTAATTGTATTCTACCTGTCATGCCGTTTCATTTGATACCCATGTCGGGGGTCGGGGAACACAATAGCAAAAATCGACCGCCATCTTGGAACCGCCATCTTGATTTTCTTAGAAAATGGTCAGATTGCATTGTCACGCGAACTATGCATATGTGCAAAATTTGAAGTTGATCGGTTATATAGAAGTGGGTCAAAATCAAGTTGCAAGATTTGTTTACATAGAACATACATACATACATACACACATACATACAGGTGAAGCTAATATAAAGCGTATAATGAACCCCAAGAAGCTGGGAGCACACAATCAGCGATTAAATGTCTCTCAACAGAGGAATTCAGGTTCAGTTCCTCATAACTCGGTGGCGTTACTCGGTGGGTGTGTATTTTTGACAAATCCTTTTCAAAATAGTAGTTGAGTCAAAATTTTATCAGAATCTTAAAAGAACGGTCGACCTTCTACCAGGGGCGTTTCCAGCCAGCTGGCTTAGGGGGGGTAATTTAAAAAAAAAACTTAAATATTTTTTTTATTCCATAAATACCATTTGCACCCTCCCTAAGCCACCCCCAGCTGAAGTTGCCATTTCACCCCCCCCCCCCACACCCAGCAAATGGTCAACAATTTTATTTAGCCCTAATAGAACCTACATATGTAGAATAAAAATAATTAACGAACCAAAATTCTTTGGGGGGATAATTACCCAATTACCCCCCTCTGAAGCCACCACTGCCTTCTACCTTTTCTTTTTGGTGGAAGCATTGAGTCCAAAAGTACCGTGCCCACTCGCTCGGCCTATTGTACTACACCTATACCTTATATTTGTAAGCCAGACTGCTCGAACCGATTCAGAAATCTGCCTAGGGACTTGTCGCTTACACTTGACTCTTCGAGCTAGATCTCGTTGAACAACGTACCACTGCCATGTTGATCACAGCCAACCGGGGCTTCCCGCGTTTCAAACCGCAGTCCTGCTTTCGATCTGATGAGGAGAAGTTCACGAAAGCGGGGCTCAGGTGTGCTTCATGTGGATCCCAATTTCAAACTGATTCTCCTTGTCTTGGCCTCTTCAGCTTAATTGATCCATAAACGTTCTACGAGTATGGTAGGACGTCAGAGGGGGTCGAAGCAGGGGTATATCTAAAGACACTTGATAGTTCACTGTCCTGGCATCTCCCGTATGCGGTGTACGCTAGTATCTTTGAAGCGGAAGTGCTAGCGATCCTGAAAGCCTGTCAGACAATAAACTTAGAACCTACACAAGGATGTAGCATTGGAATTTCAGTAGATAGTCAAGCCTCTATAAAAGCTCTGGATTCAGTTAGAATGTCCTCCAAGCTAGTGGAGCGATGCAGAGCTGAGCTGGATAGGCTTGGTAGAGAGTACAACGTGACTCTCGTCTGGGCTCCAGGTCATAGGAACATAGATGGGAACGAGAAAGCCGACTACCTAGCCAAGCAGGGAGTCTCTTTCCGGGGATCGGAGACCGAGATGGTTGGCAGCCCAACAGACGCAGTCAAAAATGCTTTTTTTCTATTTTTGACTACCACCTGCTGTTATCCAGCCAAAAGTGGAGAGCACTGGAGACCTGCACTATATCTAGAGCAACCTGGTCGACTTTCAACAAAGTAAAAACAATGGGCCTCCTAAACAGACCCCGACGAGATATCGCCAGAATCACGGGAATCATCACGAGGCATTGGCCCACAGGAGACCACGCTGCAAAATTGGGCATCCCGTTCAACTTCTGTTGTCGTAGCTGCGGGGAGACGAATGAGAGGGAAACACTTGTTCACTTCCTGTGTAAGTGCTCGGCTTTAGCTAAATGCAGGCAGCGCACCCCAGCGTTTTGAAAGACTTAACAGAGATCTCCAGACTGGAGATCAGCAGTGGGATTCCGTAACGATTTAGAATTTAGTTAGAATTTAGAGCTTTCCTAAATCACACAAGTTTTCTAACTTAGAGTAAGTTGGTATTCCGTAAGCGATTGAGAGTGATGTACTAGATTTTTAGAAAAGATAGTACGTTTTCACATCAAAAATGTAAATAAGTATGAAGAAATGAAGTATTTGAAATTTATGATCCCCTTTACCTACAATTTTAATTTAAACTATTTACATTTAAAATGTTTAACCCAAAATAAAGTATTTTTCTTTAGAATTTAAACAAACATTTATATTACGTATACGTATTTTCACTTTCGAATAATTTTAAATACTTATTATTTGTTTTTAATAATTGTAGTTTTTTGGTTTTATAATTTTTATTAAATTTACCTGTCTTTATATATATTACTTAAATTTTTTAAGGTTGTTAATATTTCTTCTTTGCTTCTTTTTGCTGAAGACAAATACTCCTTCGACAGGGTTTTTCCTTCGCTTGTAAAACGATTTTTTGCTAATTCCGGGGGATTTTCCATAAAATCAATAAAAATTTGAACTTTAAAAATTGTTTAAACTTACATTTTTGCAAATTCCCAACCTTGCTCACAAGACACCTTATATGTGAATGAAATCGAACTCTAACTTAGACAAGAAATGTGTTACAGAATTCCAAATTTCGTCTAAAATTTAGAGAATTCTTGTACAAAGGTGTGTGCCATCTACTACAAAAATTAAGAATCGAAATTTGCGGTAGGTGGCACTGCTTTCGCCTTTTTGCCAACTTAGAATGCTGGAGAAACATTTTTTGCTCTTTTTGAAGAAGCGAGATTTCCAACATGAAACGAGGTGAGGCGAATTTTGAAGTATGACATTTGAAGTAAGACATTGTACTGGCTCAAAATAAAAAAGAGGCACTTCTTACAAACCCATTTTATAATCGTGTCCTACCGAACACTACTTACTAGTGTCTCTAGAACTCGTGTTGTTATCGTTAAAATGGTCATTTAAAAGGGGGAGTATTGGCGCGTAAAGTACTTCTTGTTGACAAAGGATCTTGTTAGCTTTTGGGAACTAAAATATGCTTCTCGCTTGTTTATTTTCTGCAGTATTTTAGTGATAAATGTATCTTCTTTTCTCTAGGTAATTTCCCGCGTTTAAATTTTCAATGTTATAATACACAAATTTCCCAACCGAATCCCAACACTGTTAAAAGGATATATTATTCCAAGGTAATCTGGAATATATCTATGTAGTTGTAAAAAGGAACAGCCATAACCTTCTATATTTACAAGCCATGAACAAGAATCTCAATTGAGAGAATCGGACTACCAAATTCTCCAAATTACACTAACAACATAACGTGACTTCACCGAGTTGTAGTCCGATTGAGCGGAAATTCGCTCTCAATATTTTCCTTGTTCATGGCTTGTAATATAGAAGGTTATGGAACAGCCCGAATTATAAATGTGTGTGTATAGTGAAGTTATGCTATTTTCAGGGGAGTTGATTTGTTTGAATCCCGTTCATCTCAGTCAGTCTCTTCCAGGCCATTTGGACGTTTCAGTTGTGCGGAAGGTGCGGTGGTAATGCATCGAAAACGTTCAGATTCTGGACTTTTCATTGTTTTCCTAAGAAAGTTTGCTTTTCTTTCATTTGCGCTTTATTGAAACTTTGCGTTCCGATCGCGAAAAATAAACAAAAAAAAAATAATAATATTAGAAAAAAATAAAATAAAAGAAAAACATCGCGTCGCGGAAAAACAACGCCTCGATTTCGTTATTTATCATCGTTTCGAAGTGTGAAAAGTGAAATAAAAATAAATAAAAATTTAAAAATAAAATTTTAATCGCAAGAAAAAAAATATATATAAAACTAAAGCGTGTGTGTATGTGTTTTTCGTTTTTTGGTGTTTTTGGATTAAATAAAAGAAAATTGTGCTGAAGAAAACTTTCTTGGTGCCGATCCCTTTGAACTTGAATGAAAAATTAAGGCGAGGAAAGGTCACTACAGAAAGAAAATTCTTTACAAAAAAAAATAGTGTTTGACGCAAGAAAATAGAAATATAGAAACAGGTCCAGGGTGCCGCAATTTTGGTGTAGAAGTATGTGCGGTTGGCATCTGTGAGGGTTTTTCGGTGGCTTTGTTAATCTGGATTCATTTAAATTTAATTTTTTCACCAAATGGGGTGTGTTGTAATCTGTAAAGAGGTCATGCACACCTCCCAGTTTGGAGAGCCTGTTTTTGGGCTTTAGTAAAAGCTTTCTCTCGTGCTCATATCACACACACTCTCCGTCTCTGTATATCTCTCGATATATCTTCCAAAAGTCTCTCTTTTTCGTATCACCTCCACCCCCTTTGGAGCCCCGTCGCTTTTCCAGGACATCCAGCTCCAATGTCAAAAAAGAGCGGCCCTCTCCCCCTCATTGGATGCATAGTGGAACAAATGTTTTTCTTCTCTCCGCGAGTGCATTTCGAAAATATATAAAAAAAATTGTGACGTAAACGAGTGCAAAGTTTTTTTTTAATAAAAGAATTGTTTCACAAAAAATAAATAAAAAAAAAGTAATAAGAAAAGTGCCAAAAAAAAAAAAATAAATAAAAATAAACAAAAAAATTCTGGGGGTTTGGGTTGTACAATTTGGATACTGCTCCATCTGCTGTACGTGTGAGCTGCTGTTAGCTGGAATCCGGATCTTGGAAGTCAGACGCGATAAATAACAGGATATGCCTTCACTATAAGGACATAGAGCTGCAGTTATGTAGTTGGTAAGTACCTTTACCCAAGCTATGAAATTTCAATGTCTAATATCCTTGCTTAGGGCTCTTGATAAATCGTGTTATTAGTCAACACTTGAACGAACAAATGAATAGTGTATGTTTTTGGGGTAAACATATTATTACCATGGGTATTTAAGGAGTTTTCGCCATATATAGCATAGCAAATCTGTTGTGTCCTTTTTCCTGTTCTCTTTTCCCTCTCTCATATAAAGTTCAAGTATTTGTGTAGAGATGCTTTTCTTTATTTTGAGAATTTTATTTCTTCATCCATCATTTGGCCTTGTGCTAACGAAATACGAGATGATATCCTTGACGTTTTTTTTTCGGTGTTGTTGGGATGGTAGTGATGGTTGGTGGTGTTTCTCTATGATATGCGATTCCTTCCTGTTAAGATTAGACTTTAGGTTGGAGGTTGATTTTTTTTCATTCGTTCGTTTGCTGGTGTATATCGTTACATTTATCACTAAGGGTGCGAGATTTACCCTTATTACTTCTTCTTCCTTCGTTCCTTTTTTTTATTTTCTTTTCGCTATTACGTGTTCTACTTTAACTGCTGTCAACAGTGCTTTTCCTGTTTATTTAGTCATGATTTTAAATCAGAAGGATTTAAATCAGATTTCCTGTGGGTGTTTTAAAAAGTTTCACAGAGAACATTTAAAAAGGAACTTTTTCTTTTTATATGGATTCAGTGAGAAACTCTATGTATAAATCAACATCTTCGTAGGCTAGATGATAATCTTTGACGATATGTCACGACTGTAATCCCTGTTGGAACATGTTAACTAAAGTGGTTGAACCTTGATTTGAAATGGAGCTTGTACGTATGTATGATGTACTACGAAAGAAAATACAAGTACTTATGTAACACTTTTTAATTTGAATATTTTTTTTTCGCAAATGTATAAAATTAATGAGAATAATAATTAATAGTGTGAAAAAAAGTGTGAAATTTGTTTATTTCTATCAAATTTACATAAGAAGCAAAATTTGATACCAGAAACGTTTTATAACCGACTTATAAATTGATTTCATTTTGCATTACGTTAAAAAATAGTGCTGAAAAGAGTTGCTATATTGTTACAAAAACGTTTCTAGACCCGCATTTGGCCAAGGCTTTTGTAGTTCAACATACGGGTAATACGGCACCACGTAATCACACCGCTGCACTCCATGTTTTCAGGAGGTTACCGCAACGTTTCTATGGAACACTCAGTTGCAATTCGCATAAATGCAGCCGAAATTGAACTTAGATTTAGTTATTTACTAACTACTTTTCAGATAAATACGAACCTCTGCTATTTAATACAGGGTATGCTTGTATAATGAGTTAATGTGCAGTCTTAGTTTTTTTTCGAACCGTCTAAGTGTGAAAGCATATTCGATATTCTACCATTGATGTTGATGTCGTCTAGGTAAATAATTGTTCAGGTCGACTTCTAGAGCACTGTATATCTTGATGCCACACCCGAATCTCGGAACACATTCTGTAATGTCACGTTGAAGATGATAAAAGCTAGATCAGATTATATATCTATTGATTGGTCTGGACCAGGTTCCGTATGGCAGAAGAGTCCCGCAAGTCGTACTTCCGGCCTCGCCTCATTTACCTTGGCTGATGCCTTAAAAACCACCTTAGCATGAGTTGACAAGACACAAAACTTACTACTAGACATTGCACCAGGACCTCAATGACAAATATTTAGAGTTTCGTTCGCATTGCATCTGCTCATATCCCACCACAATTAGGGTTACCATTTTTTATTTTTGAAATACCAGCCATTTAACTAAAAAATGCCTGATTTTAGAGTAAAAAGCCTGACAAGTAAAAATTCCAATATGAAGGCATTTGAGCTACCTTTTTCAACACCATTCATTTCATTAAGAAGGCATAAGCATCTATTCTGGATAATGAACAGAGGAAAAAGGGTGCATGTTCCTTAAGTGGCTCCTAGACTATCAATAATATTGTGCAATAATATTGAGCAAAATACTGACGGTTTCCTTCTTTGCCCCAGACAAGACAATCTTTCAATGCCACCCACAGACCGTCAATAATATTGCGCAAATCAAAATATTGCACAATATTATTGATAGTCTAGGGGTACCATTAGTGTTATAAAAACACAGTGGAAGCCGGTTTAGCGCTTCCCGGTAGTCGGCGCCGATGCGTGCTTAAAAGTATTTTGAATTAACGCATGTTTTTAATTGGGCAAATAACACAGTCGCGGCAGGTTGAGACTTTTCGGTGCCGGCTGTCGGAGCTGATGAATTTACTGGAATGAAAATTTAGTTTTTTCTTACCGGACTGGAAGTCGATACTGAAAGTTATTTGGTTTTATTGTACTAAGTACACAATCTAGCGCAATCAAATCATCATCGGATGAAGATGACATCATATAATAGTTCCAACGCTACGAGCACAACTGATGAGTGATTTTCTGCTTGCACCGGGTCTGTTTTAGGTCGCCACTGTGCACGACCTAGGCGCGAGTAACCAGCGCCGAACGGCGTTTGTTTTCGGCAAGCAGGAAACCGGGTACCACTCTGTTTTTACCCTTATGCATGACACTTTGCATTACCATTTCTTTCCAAAGCTATCGGTTCCCATTACTTCCAAATTCTACAAAGAAACACTGCATTCTATTTCATGAATTCATGAAATTGCCTACTGGGATCGATGCTCGCACGCATACACACAAATCATACCGCATTTTCTTACGTGACGATTTCTATGAATTCACTCTACCCGTGCGGAGAGAATAGCAAATTAACATCCTGTGACAATTTCGAAACACCAGTGCCACAGTCACTAAGCTTCCACCTTTAACGTACCTTTCTAATAAATTTTGCTGATGCTTTGTTTTATTACCATTTTATTACCTTTTTATTACCTCTTATGTAATTTATTGCAATTTTCCAAGAATTTGGCAAAAATTAAAAAAATACAAGAATTAGAGATAAAAAATAAAATATTAAACACCTTCAGCAGCCAGTCTGGACTCGTTGTTCAATTGCAAGCGCGCGGTGAAAAGACGTGATTAGTGATAAGTCCCTTGACTCAAGAATCTACTTATAAACCAGACATTCTTCGAAAAATTCTCATCAGCAATTGTAATTTAAGGTACACTGATATTGGCCTATCATGGTTTTTATATATGTATACTGAACAAAGTTTTGTTGCACATAGTGATATCTCCTTTTTTAGGCACATGGTGGCCTTTTTAGTTTCCTGTCTTCGCTTGTTGCTCCCGTACTTGCACAATTTGATATTTGATCAATTGCTGTAGTGTATACCCTCGATATTGTACCAACTCTTGGGTGATGTCGTATAACCCGTTTTGTTGTTTTTATACTGGTCTGTGGCTTTGCTGATTTCTCCCATAATCCGTGGTGACAGTGTAGAATCTTAAACAAAAATTGAATGCAAGGGACTCGTTCCTATAAGGAAAGAAAATTACCTTTTTTCATTTTTTATTTAAAATTTAAATCCTTCGTTAGTTGAAACTGCTTACCAGTGTTCTGGAAGATTATCCAATACCCTAGAGAAGAAGTCCTCGTTTTCAAGGCGAAAAAGTCTTCCAATACCATTTGGACACTCTCAAAATTTGCTTACCCATTTCCATCAAGGACGTTTTGCAGCAACATGTAAATATGGTAGTCTGATAGAGCAATATCACTAGAATATGGGGTAAAGTGCCCCAAGCCAACTCTGGAATCTTTTGTGCGGCTTTTATTGGGCTAGCGTTTTCGTGATCAAACATTATACCCTTTCTACTGGCCAAAGGTGAACATTATTCTGCTGCATTACCTGTTTTTGAGTTGGAAAGCGGAGTTTCCCCACTGTAAACTTTGGATCGTTTTCCTTACCATGTTTTTGTTAACTATCTAACCCTTTTCTTCCCAAATCACCAAACGTACTAAAACGGCTTCCTTTTGTGTCGAGCGGGATTCAAAGAACATATGCAAATTATATTTATTCGATTTTTTTCGCTTAATTCGTGTGGTACCCAAAAAGGCACCAAGACTTTTATTGTGTCCAAAGCAGTTATCTGATAAGTTCCAAGCTTGAAGCCTACTTGTTCGGAAGATAATGAAAGTATGTGGGTTCGCACAGTTCGTTGTACGGTTTCTTTGCTCAGTTTTGTTCATTTGAGTACATCTATAATAATAGTACAAGATCCGGCTGCAAATATCTGCACTCATCTGTTTTTTGCTCAAAATGCAATTTTTATTGATAGTTTTAAGTAGAGAAATATATATATACCGGGTTGCCTATAAAAATATGGCCGCAAGTATGTTTAAGCCAGGTGTAAGCTCTGTTAAATATATACGTTCATAGCGTATCCTATTGAGTTATATATCAAACTAGCAAAAACCCGCGTGCGTTGCAATGCCTTTTAATAAAAAAAACTTATGTGTGCACAGTCCGGTATAGGAAAAACGTATAATGAAAAAAATAACAAATCTGGCATCGGCTCCTCAACATTTTGTTCCCCCTTGTTCATTGTGTTCGATATATTCTCTGTTTAAATTTTCATCAGACCCATTGATCATTTGCGGAGATGGCAAATCATAATCTTCACAGTATTTCCGCACATTGAAAGAACAATATCTTGCCGTGACAGCATTTCATTCGCGTTCCTTCGATTATCGAGTCATGTTTTCGGTCTAATCCGATAGTCGGATAATAGTGAAAAGTAGGCTAAACGCCTAAGGCTGGTCGCACACTGCAGCAGATTCGGCCGAATTTTTTACGGCCGTATATGGCCGAATAATTAAACAAATCTGATCGGAGTAAACCTAGGGACGTCAACGGCCGAAAACAATGGCTGTAATGTGCGAATGAGAATAGCAAAATAATTGTTTGAAAAATTCGGCCGAATACGGCCGTAGAAAATTCGGCCGAATCTGCTGCAGTGTGCGACCAGCCTAAGAAGATTCTGAATCATCCCGTGAAAGTCCTAAAATCGGATTAACCGTTCCGAGGTTTGAGGTTTACAATTGGAATGATAAAAAAAGTTTCCACTCGCTTTTCTCCGACTATCGGATCAAGTTTTCCGTCTGAATCAATAATCGGAACCGAGTGAAGCCTAAAACATGCCCAAGAAAATACTGAATCTTCCCGTGAAAGTACCATCGCAATCGTATTACCCGTTGTTGGTAGGTAGGTAGGTAGGTAGGTTGTTTCTATATACTGGCTGGAGCAATAAAAACTTTACATTCAAAATTATTTTTTACTGTTTAGTTCATTTTAAAATAAAAGCGTATTTTTTAGTTATTTTAAATTATATTTTTTATTTTCTACTTTTTAGTCTATTATATGTCTTCCACCATTTTGTAGTGACCGTCATATTAGATTTAAAATGACGGCACACCGCTTACTGCACTATACTCGCTTTTATTTGATGCCCATACCGAAGAAAAAGGTAATCCGCCATTTTGTGTTGGCCACCATTTTGAATTTTGAATGACCCTACAAAGCTAATTGTATTCTACTTGTCTTACCCTTTCATTTGATATCCATGTCGGGGGGTCAGGGAACACAATTCCAAAATTCGGCCGCCATCTTGGAACCGCCATCTTGATTTTTTTTAAAAATGGTTAGATTGCATTGTCACTCGAACTTTACATATGTGCAAATTTTGAAGTTGATCGGTTAAGTTGCAAGGTTAAACTTTTCGGTCTAATCCGATAGACGAACACGGTAATCGGGCCCGATAATCGTAACCGATAGTCGGATCCAAGTAAAAAAATAGCCTAAAACATGCCCAAGAAATTACTGAATCTTCCAGTGAAAGTCCCATTGCAATCGGATAAGCCGTTTCCGAGATTAGCCCGGACAAACAGACAGACAGACATACAGACATACAGACATACAGACAGACAAAAATTTTAAAAATACTTGATTTCGTGTTAATATCGTGTAAATAACCATATAAACTTAGATAATGACATTTATTTTGAAATCACAGACAGACACTCCAATTATATTTATATAGATTAAAGCTAATTTTTTTCTTTACACGATACAATAGGGTTGCCTCTGTCAAAGTGGCCGCAAATAGGGGTTGCCAGCCCTAAAAAAAAAATTAAAAAAAAAATAAAATATATTTCCAAACACTTGCTGGCAACCCCTATTTGCGGCCACTTTGACAGAGGCAACCCTATTGTATCGTGTAAAGAAAAAAATTAGCTTTAATTTGATATATAACTCAATAGGATACGCTATGAACGTATATATTTAACAGAGCTTACACCTGGCTTAAACATACTTGCGGCCATATTTTTATAGGCAACCCGGCATAAATATATTTCTCTACTTAAAACTATCAATAAAAATTGCATTTTGAGTAAAAAACAGATGAGTGCAGAAATTTGCAGCCGGATCTTAGGCTATAATATTCTACTTGCCTTTTTAATACTGGCAAAGAATGGACGGAACAGAGAACTGAACGATAAACTGTCTGATCTTCGCAGTTTATCGGAGCAAAAGAGGGTCCAGAAGCTCAGGTCTGAGGACTGAGTGAAACTAGTTGAAAACTGGACATTCACAGAGTTTATCGTTCAGACATGACGTCACACGTGATAAACGGCGCAGATAAACTGAAAGTGTGTGGGCCGCTTTAGGTTAGGTTTATCTTTTAAATAAAATTCACTCGTGCGAAGTCTTGTATCCCTTCTTTGGGATGTCCGACCTATTACTGAGGCCTTTCTAAACACTTCACACAAGTTGCTTGCTGCCTCTATCGCGTTTTGTCCGCTTTGGAATCATACAGTGTGCAATATCTCAGGGAAGTGGGTCGTAAAGAGGGAAGGCAAGAATGAAGGAAAGTTATCTAGGGTAGGATAAATGCAAGAACGAAGGACAATGCCGCGGAGTGGATTCGAACCACGGATCTGTAGGATGGTAATCGGGCGCACTTACACCTAGGATAACAAGGGCGGCCTTATCATATTACTTAGTACTGATTTTATTTTTCCTTGGTGTTTTTCGTTTAATTTTTTGCCTTTTGCTAGTTTACCTGTAATTTTTTGTATTATTCTAACTTTGTATAAATGCAGGTCTGTGTCACAATTTCCACCTCTGAGTAGTCGAAGATTAATAATATTTACCTACTAGTATAAATCCAGCTTTTTCCAAGATACCGCACAACAGAGCTTGTTTATATTTTCACACTGGATATTGCATATAGTGAATATTTAGCAGCTGTAGCTTTGGAAAAATCTTCCGCACCTATTCTGAAATTAAAATCGGCTAGAATAATCAAAGTATCATAAGATAGTATTGTCATAATTTCAGGTTTAATTAGAGGCAAGCAGTAATTATTTTCAATGTCGATAAAGTTACTGTACTAAAACTTTGTTTAGTATCAACCTTCGTCTTTCCTTTACTGCTTGTCTTAAAGCTTTTGTGGACTCCTGCCCACTATAGTGGCTATAACACCGCTTCTTGTTAATGTCCTCTACTTTATGTATCCCCTTATGAGACACTTGGTCGAAACTATCTGATTGAGTTTGTTGAACATCACATAGTACTATTCAATTACAAATTTGTTGCCTGGGTAGCGAGGTACGAGCTACTTTATTATGGACTGGGCCAAGTAGTGACAGCAACTACCATCGTGTAAGTAGGTCATTGATTTATTGACCAGGAGTGGGTATAGCCACTCAAATTATATATTAACTTTTAATTCTGGTTTTTGGGTTTAGTTTCAAATGTTTCTGTTAAACTTCAGACTTCATTAATTCACCTGTGGAACCATCTAATGGAAATAGCCAGAAATTGTAAAAAATTACAGAAACGAAATGCATTTAACAAAATCATTTGTATAGGAATTTAACATAAAAAATATAAAATGTGGTAAGCCGAGCGATACAACAATCTATAGATCAACAAAAAATTCCAAATTCACCATTAAAGGGTCATTAAGGTACCCCCGTAAAGCGCACCAAAAACATGTTTTCAAAACAGCACTTTGGGAACGTTTTTATCCGTAGGAAATGCGAGAATAAATCATCCCAAATTTCAATTACTCACCGCTATTTTCAAGAGCATCGCTTTCATATATGGGGCAAAAGGTTTTTGGGGGGATTTCAATAGCTGTTGGGGGAAAATTGAAAAATTATTGCTGGGTGGGAGAGGGTGGTTTCTTGACAAAAAGCCGATTTTACTACCTCAGAAAAAAAATTCTTAACATATAAGTTGTTTGATAAAAAATATCGATAAATATGTCTAAAATGATAAGGGAGGGTAAAAAGACGACACATTAATTTTTGTTGAGTTTTTTTGGAGTGTAGGTAGTAGTGAGTTGAAATTTTTCATGTTTTAAGAACGAAAATTTAAAATATATAATATTGATTAACATTTACCTGGAAAGATTCTTATCCAAATCCTTGACATTTTTCCTTCAACTGTTATACCGATTGTGGCACTCTCGACTGCAACTGAGGCTTATAACCTTTTAAATACGAACCCACAATACAAAAAATATTGTTTTAGTTTTTGTAACATTTGTTGGGTTCAAGCGACCACATTCATAAACATTCTTCCCGAATTTTCACTCTCTGTGAATTTTGCCTGATGACTACGTAGATTGTTATGAGGTGTGTGGGTACACTTTAATGCAGAATGCCTCCGCTTATAGATAAATTGACATATGAGTCCTATAGTTCCAAAACGTGTCTTTTCCACTTTCCTTACTTTTTCAGAAATGAGGAAAAACTGTTTTTCATATTTCATATTTATATGGGATAAGACACAGTTTGGAAAAATACCCAGTTTTGTTTTATCAAAATGGGCATGAAAAAAAATTTTTTTTACACCTTTTTTTTCAAAAAGTTGAGGAAGTGGTCATAGATTGTAGCAGTGTACCTAACTCAATTTTTGATTTTTTTGGATAAGACACGATTTGGAACTATAGGACTCATATATTAGGAATGGCCTATCCTTTCAGAAGCTGGACAATTATACACTTCCAAACGACGTCGTTTATTTCTGATTTTTATACACGAGTCCTAATATTAGATACTAATGAAATCTACTCATTAGTAATTGAGGCTATCTTCGAACGTATCTCCATGTGTCCTTGTTGCGGAAGGTTTCAATACCCATAAGTGCTGGCTCGCCTCTCTTCCTTTTTCAAACTTCTATCCAAAAGAACTCAGCTCCTATGAGAACTGTATGGTAAAGCAAAATGGTTGGGGTTTAACCGATTTTTCCAAGCCATTGACTGGGACTTGTGTTTTCGTAGTAGTAATGTTAACTTTGCACCAGTCATGTGCCTCCAACATTATATTGGCGGTAATGCGACGCCCCCCCCCGCATTATTTGAGGGTCAAATTTTCCAAGTCTATAAAGCATAACTCGAATAGAGGGCTGATTAGAAATTAAAGCAATTAAAGAAAGCCGCCAAGAGAGTATAGACGTTCTCCGAGTGAACCAGTTCATCATGAGTACATAATTTGCGAATCTCCGGAAACTCCGCCATCGTCACCAAAGTCAAATCATCATTCGATGACAGGTTAAAAGGAAAAATCATCACACACACGGCTATCACTATAAACTTTAGGTACTAAGAAGGTCAAGCAAATCCAATGCCGACTTACTTCCATTGCTGTTCGCTTCGATTTCTCACTTACCTCACACTTCTTACTAATTGGACGGAGGTTTCTGCTTCTTCTTCTTTTTCCAATGGCGCTACAGCCCAACTCGAGCATGGAACACCCTTTCATTGTCAGTATTCCCGAACTCATACAACATTTAGGACTCACATCGCTTATTCACATATCGCGGGCTCATCAGGGCTATGATGGTAACGAAAAGGCGGACGACCTAATCAGACAGGCCTAAGGCCTATAATCATTGGCCCAGAACCGGCTTTTGGGGCCTTATCAGTTGGGTGACGATCTAGCTCTGATGAAACATACCCGCTACCGGCCATGTAGACCATTCAAATCGCGAGTGTCGTTTTACCAAGCGGCCCCCAACTGCTTGACCTACACAATTGAACGAAAACTGGTCTACTGAGTATGCTATTGGCATCCTTTATGGTCACCAAGTTAATTGCCCGTTTTCTTCGTCCTATACAACTTCTTAAAGTTCCAATTTTGCTCCCTTTGGTTTAAAAAAGTGTGAGCCTACCGCTCTTCGTTTGGACTATTCCGTGCGTCTCTTTTTGGTACGTGCCTGTAGCGGGCTGCATTTAGAAAAATATAATTTTTACTTAGACGTACCGTTCCTGTTTCGAGCTAAGTGCGGGCGTGTCTAAATTTTTTCTCAGGCGTGCCGTGCCTGTTTCGGGCTCCGTGCAGGCGTTTTGAGGCCTTGCGTGCTTGTCGCAGGCTAGGAGCGGGCGAGTTTTATTTTAACTCGGGTCCTGTCTTGTCTTTCACAAATTCTCGGGAAAGAATTTTTCAAATATCGAACATCATCGATGTTCTGTCAAAATATGCTGCAGTTGCAGACTTAATCCTGTTTAAGCAGTTGTTCTGTTTATGGGACGGAGATTTATTATTTTTCAGATTCTTAGTTGCTTCTACTACTCCCTTCACGGTTGGAATATTAATTACCAGGTGGTCCCTTGTGGAACTTGGTAGATTTTCTTTTGCTGAATTATCTGAATTGTCCAAATCTAGCTCGTCTAGATCGGGCAGGTGTGCCAGGCGTAGTACAATGCGTGTTAAAACTGATGAACTGGCGGCTGAATTTGTATTTTATGTATTTCCATGCCCAGTGGCGTAGCGTGGGTATCAGCCGCCCGGGGCGGAAGAAAATTTTGCCGCCATCTTATTAACTTCCCAGTTTATAGGGAACTTATTGTAATCGGTCCGAAAATCGAAATCGTAATTTTCAACGTATTTTCATTTTTCAAGGTCCCAATAGCATTTTAAGCAAAAATTTGAGAAGAAGTATAGGCGTGTGTGTGTGTGCGTAGGTATTGGGTCATTTTCTCGTGCACGAACGCAAAAAAGATATCAACTTGATTGAGGTGCCGATCGAAGCTTATTAACTGAAATATGATCTGAAAAGATTTTCATAAAATTCGGTCGAGTCACTCTTTTGTTTAAACGAAGTAAGTGATTTTTATACCTGCACGATTTCGCGCGAACCAACAATGATACCGACTGGTCCCGGCCGTAGCGTACTACCGAAGTTATAATCTGAAAAGATTTTCATAAAATTCGGTGGAGAGCGGTTTCTTTGTTTAGACTACGTAAGTAATTTTTGTACCTGCACGATATCGCGCGACCCAAAAATGATATTGACTTCATTGCGCTGCCGATCGATGCGTATTACCAAAGTTATAATCTGAAAATATTTTCATAAAAATCGGTCGAGCCGTTTTTTTGTTTGAACGAAGTTCGTGATTTTTGTACCGTCCAGCGAGCACCAAATATGATACCGACTTCGTTGAGGTGCCGATCGGCGCGTATTAACGAAAACATGCTCTTTTCATAACATGCGGTCAAGCCTTTTTTTGTTTAAATGCAAAGACTTGCGATAAGGGTCACAAGCACCTTAAATTGATTAGTTTTTCTAATATCTAATAAACTCGTTGGAATGAAACTCGTTCCAAATGAAGTTTTTTTTTCTGAATTCAGCAGAGCGATAGAACGGTTTTTTGTCAACTTCCTCTCCTTTTGTTTTGGATCGGATTTAAAAAAATAGTGGAACTTACTTTTGAGACGACCCTCGTACAATATTGAACACTATTCTTTATATGATAGAAGTCATTTTTGTTGAATATTAGTCATAAATAATTCAAGCACAAATTAAAATACGGGGAATCCCTGCAAGTCAGGTCAGACGGTGTTGCCAATCGCTACAATGAGCAAAACGTCATTATTATACATTCATTTAAAGAAAGGGGATTCCCCGATTTCGTCACTGTATAAGTAATGTAAAATTCCGTGCTCATTTCGATCGGTCCGAATCGTAGGTGCCACAAAAATAATATTTACAAGATATCTATTATTATAATTTATTGTGAAATTTTGCCACCCCCCTAAAGGTGCCGCCCGGGGCGGACCGCCCCTGCCGCCCCCTACTACGCTACGCCACTGTAGCATGCCCATCTTCTTTTAGCAAGTTAAGGTCCTTAAAATATTCAACAGATTGTTACGGCAACTTAAGCAAATATTTAAATTTAGAAATAGATTAGAAGAAAACATATATCGGCAGCAATTCAATTAACATTCATCTAACCTGCATTTTTTTTTCGAAATGCATTTGTAGTGAGAAAATTATGTGTCAAGTATTTCTTCCTTAATAAAACAATCGTTTAACAAATCTGTTATTAATTTTATGGTTCTGCCATTTACAAAACTATTAACAACACAAAATTCATTTAAAATTGCAATATAATTTCTTAACGGCCGTAACTGCGCATTTACTACCTCTGCAGTGCCGCTGCACTTCACATTAAACACTCCCACTATTCACCTAGGAAATAAAATAACTAGAATTTAGCAATTAAAACTCTAACATTCACCATAAGGACGTGATTAATTTTGCGGATGTATGTGACAACAAGAGGAAATTGAATTATGAAATACTAAAATTTTACCACTCAATTTATACATATGAAATCGCTCAAGCTAATGTTCAGTAGCCACAGGAGCGTACCTGATTAAGTAGTTAATTTAATTTTCAAAAACACATGGTAGCTGGGAGCCATTAAAAACCCTACAATATATATTATGAAATGTTGGTAGATGGAATATAATAGACCCTATTTGCATTGTTTATTGTCGAATTGAAATGCACTTTGCTCGTAAGTGGATGCAAACTATATTCATGAATTCCAATACAATCCTTCGCATCCAGGGTTTATCCTAGTCGGGGTTGTGGATGGCAATTATGATTTTTGATTGGATTTATTGAATTTGCAAATAATCAATATGAAGAATAGAGAATAGAAAAAAAAAATTTCTTTTGTATTTGGAAATAAAAGAAAATATAACCTAAATTCAGGATTTTCTTTCTAGTTGCATTTTGGGTCGTTATAAAACCAACAGAATTTTGGTATTGATTTGAATGCATCAAAGTACTCGACCGATTATGGTTCCAAAATCTCTGTATTGGTTATCACAAGAACACAGTGCTTATTTGATATCAAGTATGCCCTATTCAATATTTCACAATTTTCAGTCGCATGGATGGTGTGCAGGTACGTAGCTTCTCGAAAATGTATGCCAAGTGCTTGTTGTGATTCCATTTGATCACTTATCCTACAACAACCGCAACTTTTGAAGTAAGGTATGATGATTTTTTTCAGACATGATGGATCTAAAAAGATAAGATATACTATCATAATGTCATACATTCCTAGGTTTTCCTCGTTGTTTTCATAAGTTTACTTTCGTTATAAACGTTATAAATGTAACAAATACAGGGATGATTGCCTAGAATGCATACGAAAAACATAGAAGATAGAAAGTTCCATTTGACTTTCAAACCTGTCTCATGTTTCTGATAAGAAAAAATTCTGCAAAAGAAGAATTCCATTGGCATTTTCTTACGTTCGTACCATCATTAGACCCAAGAGGTGGAGGCAAGGCAATGGGGATCGACCAGACTAGATAGACCTCGGGAGCAGTTGGCCGTAGGTGATTTTTGATAAAATTTCAGACACCCCAATGAGCAACATCTAGCATCCATTGCATTTGAAAAAAAAATATTGCTTATATCTCGGAAACCCTTGGAAGTAGTCGATATTTGGTGAAAATTTCGTCCCCGTTTTCCCATCCAAATACTATCAAAAATCCATGGCCGCTGAAAAAAATATTGATATCATTAACTTAATTATATTACTAATATTGCTTAACAACATAAAAATTGCATATATCTCGGGTACCGTTGATCGTAGGCGATTGGTAATGAAATTTCACACAACCTTAGACACACCGTTAACACCATCTAGAATCCATAGCCGTTGCAAAGAAAAATGTTCCTTAAATCTCGCAAAACCGGTGCCCGTAGGCGATTTTTTGTAAAATTTGGCTCCCTCCAACATATATAAATTACAAGACACAGCGAAGTTCATCTGCAGATTTCCCCCAAGATCGCAGCCAAGACACAGCGCAGTTCAACTAGAGACCACTGCGAAGTTGATCCACAGATTCGATCCCTGCGAAAGCTCATCCAGCGTGAAAGCTCATGCAATGTACATCCAAGAATTGGAACGTAGATCCAATCCACTCACAAGATCCCACCAAAGAACCCCCCCGATTCCCACACAAGACTCCTCCCATGAAAGCCCACCCGAAATACTCTAACCTCAAAGCCCCCACAAGATCCCACCCAAGACCCCCGAATCAAACCGAAGACTCTCCCAGCATGAAATCTTACCCAAGACACTAACCAACCACTTGTCATGAATAAAGCTCACAGCCGAGCTCAGAACCGATGACGTTACTATGATCGGAGCTCTGTTGCTATACTATCTTAGTTCTAACTTGTTAAGATTATGTTTAAAAGGACGAAGGTAAGTGAAAAGTTCTGATATCTTCAATTAAAGAAAGGTCTTCGTCTTGACGTTATCGATTTCAATGAATCGTATAGATTGCTCCAATATTGAAAGACTTGTTTATTCGCCTAATTCTGAAGAGGCAATATTAAATAATAAGCATCCATGCCTCACTTAAAAAACTGCGGACGAATGACTCATTGTCTTAGAAAGGCGGCACATAGAACTAAAGACGCTTAGTTGAACTCCCACATCTGCATTTGTGCCGACTGTATATCAGGCTATAGGTCCAAACGGTGAGGATCTGTTAAACTTTCATTCTCCGCGGCTATCGATATCCATTCCAAATGGTTAGCAACCTAATAGGCGCAGATAAAAATGCTATTTTTAATTTCATCTTCTTCTTAAATATGCCGAGTTCTTGAAGGACTCGGGCCTCTTGAAATCTTTTCTTCCAGTCGTCTTTATGTCTGATTACCATCTGCTTTTAAGGAAATCAAAGGTGAATGCACTGGAGTAGTGTTGGGTAGGACACGATTATAAAATGAGTTTGTAAGAGGTGCCTCTTTTTTCTTTTGAGCCAGTACAATGTCATACTTCAGATGAGGCGAGGTGCTATTGTAATGCCAATTTCCTTCAATCATTATACATTTAAAAAAAAAATTCTTTAATTTCATTCCTACATAAAAACTGTATAAATGCAATTTTTATGAAACTGCTTCTAATTAGTTGTTCCTGGCCATATATTTATATTTTGCAATCCCACCTCGCCTAATTTCAAATTGGAAATTCTGCTACCGCAAAAGAAGTAAGAAATGTCTCTCCAGCACAAAATTTCACTCCCTCAAAAAATGTAAGAATTGTCTCTTTAGGACAAAACCTCACTCCCTCGAAAAATGTAAGAAATGTCTCTCCATCCAATTCGTATTTACAATCTCACTCCGGCTCAGTTTAAATTGGATATTTTACTGCCGCAAAAGAAGGAAGAAATGTCTTTCCACTAAGACCTGATTTACACGACACGATTTTTGCTCTGCCTTGTCAAGAATTCTCTTTTGTGTTACGTGCGTGCCCACCGCTGTAGGTTTATACGATGAAGTTTTTAACGTGCGTCAAAACTGACCCATTGTTGTGTTTTAACAGCGTGATGTTTGTGTGTGTGTTTGTGTGTTTGTATGACGAAAAAGGGAGAAAAGAAAATCAAGAAAACGTCTGCTGTGAGTGGTCTACCCGTGATGGCAGTCCCTCTCGGTCCCTCAGCTTCCCTCTCCCAAAAACTCGTGCTTTATGCAGCAAAAAAACGTGTCGTGTAAATCAGGTCTAAGTAGTTTAGAATCACACCTCGCTTCATTTATCTCGATACACCCTCATATTCCAGTAGGACATTATTTCACATTGACATTGACATTTAAAAAAACTGAGGCCTCAGTACAATTTACATCGTGTAAGGGACAAATGTACTGACTCGTGTAAGTCCGGCTCAACACTACACTGGAGATCTGCTCTCTAAAAACGAATCAGTAACTATTCACTGGTTTCCAGTGAAAATTTCCTGTTTGAACCATTGCTTAGTTAACCCATGGGAAAACAGTGAAATTCCACTGGTTGAACCAGTGAAGTTCACGCAAAAAAAGAAAAAAAGCTTTTTTCTAACGCGAGTGCATCTAAGTACTGAAATGCTGCTTGACCTCCGTGATCAAACAAGAGCCGGTTTATTGAGTGAGTATGCTAATTGAAACCCTTTACAGTCATGAGGATAATTGCCTAGAGCATGAGACACATATATTTTAAATTATGATTCACTGGTTGAACCAGTGAAATTTTTAAAAATTCAGTTTGAGAGATAACTTTTTACTGGTTCAATCAGTAAACAGACACGAATGCCCTGGGTTTCCAGTGAAATTATTGTTTAGTGGATGAACCAGTGAAATTGTCACTGGTTCAGTTTTAGAGACCGCATTATCTCTAGGACGACTTGGTCTACTTACAACGAAAGAAAAACAATGGGCCTCGTAAACAGACCCCGACGAGATATTTCTAGAATTAAGGCAATATTTACGAGATATATGCAATAGGTGGGGAGGCCACAACCGTCGACCCTGACAATTAAAATCTTCTACACAAACAACTTTTGTCCAAATCTTTTTATGTATCTAAAAACATCCTCCAGACAAAAATACACGCCCTTATCTCTAGGAGCATAAGTATGTCTATTTGAACAACAACAAAAACAAAATCTCGAATTCCCTTTTCAGTCATTATTACAACACTTTATTTTCCTATTAGTAAGATGAAGTAAAAGGATTCGATGATGATGCACTTCACAAATGCAAAAGTTCTTCAAGTATCCTTTTCCGTAAAGAGCATATGAATGAGATATTCCTTTGAATATAGTGAAATGGAAATGATGAGAAGAGACTGCAATCCACTCTTGAAAGTTGTTTGAGAATCTTGAATAACATTGCTGTCTACAGTCTATGATTGTTTCAGTCTCTGTGTAACAAGAAATCGTACTCTATATGGAACTAAAGTACCCTTCATAATCCTAGATCCTGTCAACATTTCATTAGTATCATTTCGCATATTTAAAAGCACAAGTCTTAAGGCAGAAATGAGAAAAAAGTAAAATGGAATGTGTGTGTGCCTTAAGGAAATCCTTAATTAAATTGAATCTTTGAATAAATATAGAGATAAGATTTTTGTTCTCAAATTGATATCCTTTAAAAAGGAATAAATAATTACTATTTAGGTCATGTTATGGGTTATGCCGAAAAAAATGGAACTGAGTTAATAAGGAATTGCCTTTATTGACTATATTTAATACATTCGTTTAAGTTTGATCTCTCTCAGCAGCGGCGTAGGGAGCATAATCATTGTGGGTGGGGAGCGCGCGAACAGATAACCGCCAAAATGTGAAAAGTTATTTACCTGTTGAGTTATATGGTTTTAAATTTTTTGGTTATGGGGTTATGTCCGACTAGCATTTGGGCGAGTGTGGGGGGTGGTGCAGATAGGGCACCTATGAGGTTAGTGCCACTGCTTCACGTGCACCCTGTGTGGATTGCTCTAAAGGGCCCACACAGGGCATCTAACGCCTTGCCCCATTCTCGCCTCGTCATAAGGAATTGCCCACTTGGCCCCCCTGCAAAAAATCATTGCTACCCGATCCCGAGAGGAAAAAAAAGACCGAAAAATTTCGGCGTGAATTTATTAGTAATAGTTGCGCCGGTGTCGAATATTTTATACGCGAGTGTCGGTTTTACCAATGCAGTCCTCCAACCAAGTACTAATCACTTCGAATGCTGCTTGACCTCTGTAATCGAACCAGAATCAGTCTATTGAGTAGGCTGAATGACACCCTTCACGGTCCCTAACATGACTAAAAAATGATAAAATGTAACAACAAAAACTAAATCTTTGTATGAGTAAAACTAAAGCTTAAGGTTAATACTTTAAAGCTTTTTAAAAAGCTTTCCGAATACTTAAGGCAGATATTGGGATTGCCCAATTTCATTTCTTTATGTGGAAGACTAGAACTCAGGGAAAGTCCTTTGTACTGTCGACTATCTATTTTCTTCGTATAGAGTAAAATGTCAAACAGCAAGCTCTAGTCGATAGATAGTAAAGGGGAAGAGAGAAGTAGGAAGGAACTGACACAACCACCTCTAACCCCAACCATTTCTATCGCGACTCTAGCATCGCGGCATTGGGAAACAACTCGCTGGAGTGTTATGCCTCCTGAAACGAGTTGAATCCCATCAACCAACCGATGACATGCGCTTGGTGGAGCGGGGCAGTGCTAGCGGAAAGCTATGACAGGGGGGATGAGGAATGTAAGGAGGGAAGAATAATTAAGGTGGGAAAGGCGAAGGACCGTGGGGCTCTGTCGGGATTCGAACCAGGGACCTCTCCCTAGACTACCGAGGCCCCTAATGAGGGCCAATGACATTTGCCTCATAGGGCCTTTATAAGAAATTGATAAGGCATACCTCCCTTCAGTATCGCTGATTTTTTTTGTGTGGTTTTCATGAGGAAACTAAGGGAAAGCCCTCTTTCGGTAGAGATGGGGCTTCTCCCTTAACATAGTACGATGTTTCTACACAGCCATCGTCCGCCCAATATTCCTGTACGGAGTCTTAGTATGGTGGCCAACCTTGAGTAAGTCCACCGCGCTAAACAAACTACAGAAAGTACAAAGATCGGACCGGCTACATCTTCTCAGATAGTCAGGCGGCTGCTCTGAAAGCCCTGCGCTCCTGCACAAACAGCTCTAGAACTATCTCTGAATGTCGCAGATCTTTTAACGACATGGCTCAGCAGTTCAGGACCCTCCTCGTATGGGTGCCCGGTCACCGAAACAAAGAGGGAAATTCTAAAGCTGACGAACTGGCTAGAAAAGGCACGACCGCCACTCTCCCTCCTGGAAAGTAAAGGGGTGGTATGCCTTGGGTCACTTTTAAACTCGGATATAAACAGCACACAATGCAACAAGCGAAGAAGCATTGGAGCGATCGTAATAAATGCACCTTGGCCAAATCAACCCTCAGGTCTCAGGCGGACCACTACACCAATGAGCCCCGGGAGACAAGACCTCTTAGCTATAGTGGGAGTGCTGACCGGATATTGTCTGATAGGGACGCGTGCGACGCGCTTAGGTGTTGAGACCTACGATTTTTGTAGAAGCTGTAAAAATCCGGACCAGGAGGAGAGTATACTACATCTCCTCTGTCACTGCCCAGCCCTAAGCAGAAGGAGACTAACCACATTTGGTGAAACTTTTCTAAGCACGCTTGCGGAAATCTCGAAGATGGGGATCCCGCAAGTCGAAATGGTTTAGCGAAGAAACGACACTTTAACATCAGGTTTAAAGTGGGATCATTATGGCATCACAATGGGCCTACTCCTTTGGCCTAAGTGTTTGAGGTGTACACAAGCAGCTCAGCTATACCTAACCTAACCTATGGCGTATTATCAATAATGTCCCAGTAGGGAAAGCAAGTAATTACCCAATCGATTCTGAAAGTAGTTCTAAGGAGTAGCAACTAGTCCTCGTTCAGATTACAGCTAGTGGAGATTAGGCATTACATTTGCATGGCGATATCATAGGCGGTAACCAATCGCATCCATTCTGCATTACATAGAACTGCTACATTCATTGGTTACATGTAATGCGGGATTAATTAAATTGCGTGTAAAGTCTCTTTCGCATTTTTAAGAGAAGTGACGCATCAGCTGCGATTTCTTTACACTTTGCATTACTTTGGCATCAATGTAATCAGGCAAAGAACTACTTCATTAGAATTGGAAAATTTTACAATTGTAATCTTATTTACTGTATTGTCAATGTATTACAGAACCGATTCCGTCGGTAATGTATTCCAAATTTCCTACTGGGTAGTAGTTCTCCGTTGGATACCTTTTACATGAAAACAACCCACTACTTTTGTATAGCGTTGTCCTACGATGGAGGTAATTGCCCCCTCTGCATTACTACGAAACACTTCGAGAACTAATTCATTTTGAACTACTTGGAGAACTAATTCATTTCGAACTAACTGGAGAACTAATTCATTTTGAACTAACTGAAGAACTAATTCATTTTGAAGTTCTTGGAGAACTAATTCATTTTGAACTAACTGGAGAACTAATTCATTTTAAACTAAGTACTTGCAGAACTAATTCGTTTTTGAAGTTCTTGGAGAATTAATTCATTTTGAACTAACTAGAGAACTATAATTCATTTTGAACTAGCTGAAGAACTAATTCATTTTGAAGTTCTTGGAGAACTAATTCATTTTGAACTACTTGGGGAACTAATTTATTTTGAAGAACATTGAGAACTAATTAATTTTGAACTAACAAAACTACTAACCAAAAAAAACAAATTCTTTAGAAAAAAATCTTGTAAGATTACCACTGATATCGTGATTTGAACTAGCTCCTCTCAGGATTACTTTGGTATCAGTGCTGGAAGTAGTCAATTTCCCACCAGTGCTCAAATTATTTCTATTTTCTAAGTAGTCAGTTTATTCCGATTGGGTATTTACTTTATTGTCAATGGATTACAGAACCAATTCTGTCGGTAATGTGTTCCAAATTTCCTACTGGGTTATTCCTGTATTTTTGTTTTGATATATTCGAAGAGAAATTTATATTCGATGAGTCATCAGGATACAAACCTACAACTTTCTTCATTCATTTTCATCCTCTGACCCCTAAATGAAACCTTTCATGAGGGAGTTACGTTATCACTTGACGTATGCAACGTATGCCGTTCGGACTCCATACAAAAATGGCGTGTCCACACGATACGAACATGCTTGCGCCTATAACTTGCTTTTTAATGGGTTTTTTACGACCACAAAAAGCACGAGCGTGGTTTTTTTCAGTGTCGGGATTTTTTAGCCCGTGTCGTGTGGGACGCATTTCATACGTCAAGCGTGCTTTTTAAGGACGTGCTGTTGGTTAAGTCATTATGCTTGCCCCTGAAAAATTGCATAAAATTCATACGGGGAAAAAACGTGTTCTACGCATGCTTGTGTCGTGTGGACGGGCCACAATGTGCAGCATCGGATATGTCATTTTCGAACGCTATGGTGTTGGTCGCTGACGGAAAGGTCTAGTGGGCGTTGTTTCGTATTAATCTGCGTCATAGGGGCAGACTCCTTTAAAGTAACACTCGAGTTGTCATATTTCAAACTTTGTGTCGCTGCGATTCGTGTTTTGTGACTTTGTTGTCTATGAGGAAAATACTATGAACATTGCCCTAGATCTAATAATAATAAAATGCAAATCAAAAAAAAGTACTCTAACTTAATATTCACCACCATTAAAAAAAATATCTACAAACAAAACTTTTTCCATTTTTTTTCGCTATATATTTTTAGACATTTATTCTCGCCTCTTAACAAGAAAAAAACTCGAATTCATGGAAAAGTTAAGATTTGCATCAGGTAAAATAAAGTCTAGAGGATTCCTGCTCCAAAATGGTCGTGAATTTTAATGAGAACCTTCAGGATTATAATGGTCTCTCTCTAAATTGACAAAAATAAAACCGACACCTGTTTGATATAGTACAGAATAAAGTAGAGCCAAGCATATCACGTTCACACAAAACCAACTAAATTTACTTTTGCACCTTTTTTTCTGTTGTCCCATTGGCACTAAGTGTGTTTGTTTTGTTCTATATATAAATAAATGTTTCAATGATTTAATCGTTATTTGCATTTCAGTGTGTACGTATAAAATTCATGGTTTTAACACAATAAAATTATTTTGTTTCTGTTTATTTTATTTTATTTTTATTTGCATTTTATTGTTTTGGTAGACATTTTCAAAATAGATGAATGCGAGGATCACTGTTAAAAAATTAAAATCCAATTTCGGCATCTATCACTATTAACAAGGTGCTGCCTTTCAGTCCTTTTTTTTATCGCCATTGGCGTACGACAAGCAATTTATGCGTTCAAACACCGAAACAAGCACACAAAAAAGACTCGGTGTCGTTTTAGTCCTTTTAGCAGCCAACCAAGCTGCCGTAAAAACACCTCTAAAATGTCACACGAACGACCTGCATAAAAACTGCAATTAACTGTGTGGAAAGCGGGATGAACCGAGGATACGGGCATTTCCTCCCATTTTCCTGAGTGCATATAAACGTTGTCAAGATGTGCAAAAAAAAAAAATAAAAAATACAGCTTTGTGGTTCTCTCAGACTATTGCAAAGTGGACGTCCTTGAGTGATTGCAATTAATGCATAGAACAAAGACGTTCTTAAAAGGCCTGACAAACCCCATGCTCGCCGTTTGTTGGCTTAACAATGCGCCCCACAAATATGTAGGAGAGCTGTCTTATTACCAAACAAAAGCCACCCTGGTACATGTACTACCACATAATCGGAAATCCTTTTTTTTTTGTTGTTATTGTTGTTTTTATTGTTGCTGCTTGCAGGCGAGTATTTGCACAGTTTAAGCTTTAGTTAAAAGAATGATGGCGTGTGCTTGCACTGTCAATATACAAGAGGAAAAGTTTTGCGTTTGTTATCCTTGTACACTCGAAAAATTCCTTCCGTTATTGTATATAATGCACGTACGTGTGTATATTTGTCATAACTCTGTGTTATCTCTCGCGTATGACTGTAAAATTGCGGATACCATAAAAACCTGAAACAGCAGCAGTAAAAAAGGACTAAAAATCGAGCCTCGCTATTCGGTAGAGGATGTGTCGTTTCAAAAAGTCAATTGTGCATGTCATAATAATAATATTATTTTTTATACAAACGTAGATCGCGCACTTAGCATAAAATATTAAAGTAGAAAGGTTTGCACGTTCGTGGCATGAATGCAACTGTAATCAGTAAAAAAACGGAAGAAAATAAATGTGTATCAACTTTTATTGTAAATTTCCACATCCTTGAGCACTTTGTTGTCGTAAAAAAGTTTTATCCAACAATTATGGAAAATTATCTGTATGTGAAAATGTCACTTAAGAGAATGTGAATATGGCCATGGAAACAGAATGAAAAAAAAACATATTGTTGCGTTTTTACAGCTTAACGGATTCGTAGGATTAATTAAGGAATACACTTTTAAATATTCAGACAAAACTTATTTATTAACACAATTCAATGGTGAAGACAAAATTCTTAAAGTTCACTAATTTATCACTCGCAATTCAATAACTCTCTCTAATAGCTTCTATTTATCGACTTTTAGTTCACTATTTTTAATCACACAACTTTTCGCTTTAGGTCACTTGATCACTTTAATCGCTTTTCAAATCAAAATCTGACTCTAAATGCCGCTGCCACTGCATTTATTTTATATATCCAAGCTTCGCCCTTATCCAATTTCCAGATCTTTCCACCACAGTCTGGAGGAGCCCTGTTACTGGAATATTCTTTTCATGGAAACTTCGAGAAGCTTTAACGCCTTCAATTACCGTTTGTTCAAATTCTAACTAATAGATGGCGCTCCTCACATGTCAAATCTCGTACTCACTTTTGCCTCACTCGTGTTCTGTCAGATTGTAACTGATTGCAAAAAGCAAATCGAACAGTCACTTATGTGATAAATAATAAAAATTTTATAAATTAACGTTCCATACACCGAGATCAAAGAAATTGTCTCTTCATAATAGTTCCGCTGCTGAATATGAAATTATTACAAAATAAGATATTTAACCACAATAAATACTTCAGTGCATAACTTAAAAATCACTTACCCAACTGATGTGATGAAAAAATATTTTTATCACATCACTTGGTTTTGTATCAGTTAGAAGCTGTCGCCATCTATTGGAAAAAAGGAACTGAACCGCCAATCGAACAGCCATTTTCAGTGAAACTGAGGAAAATGTGAGGCATATCAGATAAATGTGTCAAATCGAAAGCAGCTTAAATCTTTACAAATAACAGTTCGTTCCAACAGATGGAGCACAAATCATCACAATATTCAACATATACGATAGTAACGATTTTGTGTGTGTGCGAGAACTAATTTGTCATGTTATTCAATTCATGGTGCAGTATTTAGTACACCTAGTTTAATTAGAAGGAAGAGAAGAAGATAGGATCTAGGACCGGCTTTTGAACTCTAGGATGTTGTAAGATTTCGGAAATGAATATCTAGACTCTAGCATCCGACTCCTAGCGAAGTTAGTTCAAAAAAAGCTCATGCTCCCAGAACCATGCTCCCACGTGCAGGAATGACCGTAAGAACACGGGAAGCAACCCTCTGAAGGAAAGGCTAATTTTTTGTAATGGAAGCGTGGGAAGATTTTTACCCCGATTGAGAGCTTCGCGTTACCGAGGAGATTTCTATGCTTTTGACCGGAGAGCATAGGAACTCACTCATTCACAGAAAGAAGAAGCTAAAAGTTCCACTTTTGCCAAATGAAGAAAAAGCTATATTTGAGAAAAGCTTCTGAGAAATCATAGCAAGGGGGTAAATTACACGGGTCATCACTTTTAGTGCTGCACACGAGACGAGATTTAGCCTTTTAGTGCTGCACACGAGACGAGATTTAGTCTCGTCTCGGTCTCGAAAAAATGGGTATTTGCAGGTCTCGTCTCGATCTCGTCTCGTCTCGTCTCGTCTCGAAAAGTCTCGAATTTCACTGTCAATAATACAAATTGCTCAGTCTTCTGTATTTCGAGAAATAAAAATATGTGCCATATTAATGAAATTGAATACAAATATTCCTTATATTTCCATGCTAGTCACTTCCCAGACGTAGACAGGTAAATCTGCCTTTTGCGGTTGCACCAGGACGGGTAGAGGGGATCAATGAATCGAAAGTTAATTTCTAATTTGTGTAGAGATACTTTTACGTAGAGTCCGTTCCAAAAGAGAAGAGGTATTTTACAGTCATTTCATTTCATTTCAACGCATTTCATTTTAAATGCGTTGAAATGAAATTAATGACAGTAAAATACCTCTTCTGTTTTGGAATGGACTCTGCATTTAAATGCTTGTGGAATGCGTACTCTTCGCCTTATCTCCGCAGCCTGCTCAAGTCATGTATTGGTGCCGAATGTTGTGCTCGTCAAAGAGCGCAGCGTGAAGATACTGGAATAGTTGGTGTCGATACGATTTCAAAATAACGATTTGATTTCGAGACCTCCAGATGTCTCGCGAGATCTCGAATGGATCTCGAAAATCGAGACGAGATGAGACGATTTCGAGACAAGTCTCGTCTCGTGTGCAGCACTAATCACTTTGCTCTCAAACTGGTTTTTTGTATGATGCAAGTATTACACAATGCAGGCGCGGATTCAAGGGGGGGGGGGCGTCACTGGGGTCATGACCCCCCCCCGGAAGCGATCGCTGCTTAAAAAACAAAATTAACCCAACTAAAAAATCAAAAGCAAAAAATAACCAAACGACCAGAACCGACCCAACTTTTTTGCAAATTAAAAAAAACGACTTTAAAAAAGTGACCTTCAAGGTCAACAACAGATTGATCTATACTCAGTGGCGTATTTACCCTAGGGCCATAGGGGTGGTATGTTGCGCGAGGCGGCTTGCGACAGTTTTGGAAGCCTTTAATAATCTTTTTGGGTATGCTGCAAAAATTATACGTCTTTTTTTCAGCATCAACGGAACGTACAAAATTACTACAATCCTTTTGAGCTTGCCTGAAAATGTAACTGTGGAAAATTTTTGTTATACGCGATGGTCAGCTATGGACGATACCTCTGCCAGTCTAAACAAAAATTGGAACGAAATAATAACGGCTCTTGAAGCTATAAAAAGTGACGCGGGGCCACCAAAAAGCTTATATAGTTTCCAAAATTCTAAAGGTAGAGTTAGGTTCCAGGGGTGGCATTACAGAAGGTGTTTCAAGTCATCTGTTTCGAGTTTTCCATGGAATTTTTCCATTTAAAACTCGTAACAAATGAGTTGAAACGACTCTTGTAATCCCACCCCAGATTCTACGGGTTACTTATCACTTTCAAAGAGAACATATAGGAATCTTTTGATGCTTTTGAAGAGGCTGGTAAGAAAAAATGCACAGAAGAATTCAGAAACGATCACAAGAGAAAGAAGAAGAAAAGAAACTATACCATGAGTGTTGGTTGAAAGTACCAAAAGGCGACCTTTTGTGACCAAAAGATTAATACCTTTTTCCCTATATGCTACCAAGTGTTGAACGAGTTCTGGAGGCTAAAATCTTCATATGACGCAGTAACTGACAATTTTGTATTCTTATGCAAATTGGATATAATGACTGATGGGGAAGTTAAAGTTAACCCCATAAAACTCCAAAAATTATGCCATTGATCTTGCGGATGATCTGCAAGAAGAATGTGTTCTTTTAAAACAATTCTTGGCGTCACGTTAAAAAAAGGTTTAAGGAAAGTCAACCTACCTCTTAAGCAAAAGGATTTGAAGGAAACATTTCCATATACAGAAATAGCATTACGTATCTCAGTAGGTATAGGGTTACTTGAGCCTGGGAAAATTTCTTGTCACCGCAGTGTAGAAATTTCTTTTTCTATACTAAAAAGAATAAAAAATTACCTTCGTTTCCGGATAAGCGAAGAACATTTAACGTTTAAAAACTAAACATTTAATAAATGGTGTTTATTTTTTTTGTATGACCTAATTTATGGAGCGGCAAATCTTATAGCCCCATGGCGCCAAATCTTAAAATACGCCACTGTCTATAATCTTTCTATATGTTTTGATTTGCAAACTCTGAAGTTAGCTGCACTCACAAGAAAAGGGGCGTCTTCATCAAAAACACATTAGGGAACGTTTTTGTAGGGCACGTTTGTTTTTAATCAGAAAATTCGGTTAGTTTTGTTCGTTTTGTTAATTTTGTTTTTTGACGTGATAACGTCTTATTAATCGATGCGGTTGGAAGGCATTCACGAAAAAGTTGTAACGAAGCCACTAACGTCCAGTAACGTTACGATGCTGGCGCAACATTCGAGAAAGAGGCTCGCGTTCTTAGCGTCGGAGCAAAAGAAAGAAAGCGTCTCAATGGGGGTTGTTACACACGAGACTAATTCGGACGGGTGAAGCTTTAAGGGTTCCAAATGACGAATTTGTGGTTAAAATTTGAAAATTCAAATTGGCGGACTAATTTTGGCAATTGTGTTCCGATTGGACTGAAAATCAGTATTGGGGGGCTTTAAGGGTTCCAAATGATGAATTTGTGGTTAAAATTTGAAAATTCAAAATGGCGGACTAATTTTGCCAATGTGTTCCGATTGTACTGAAAATCAGTATCGGGGAGCTTTAAGGGTTCCAAATGACGAAAAGTGTAAATAAAACTGAAAAACTAAATAAAACGAAATATGTCAGTGATTTATGAATTTAAAAGTGTAATCTTCATTTAATCCTTTGTTCCAAAAAACTTATAACACCAAAAAGACGTTATCACCTAAAAACTTCGCCCGTATACGGTCTTTACAGGAACCCATATTTTTTAGGAGTAGAAAGTTTTTTCCGCCACTTTTAATTCCGTGCCCCCAAAAACAAAATTCTAGATCCGCGCCTGACACGATGTACTCATTTTTCTGTAGTGCGATGGGCGGCACCTTCAAAAAAAGCTATCATCCTAGCGAAGATACGAACCTCGCGCTGAATACCCTTATCTACTAAGCGAGAAAGCCAACTCATGTTCGCTAATCAAAATCAGTATTCACTAGGGTAGTATTGGATGGGAGCTCGTAGAATAAAATACCGTTTTGCGTTGTTAGTTCTTTCACTCTTCTCTCTACTGTCTTTCCAACTAGAGCTTGTTGTCCGACATTGCACCCAATTACAAAGGGGCTTCACCTCTACCTCTGAGCACTGATCCTTATATAAAAAAGATCATATGCCTAGTGATAACTATATACAACATGGTCAATTTGGTTATTGTGGCTTCTTATCACTAAACCAGGTGTTAGCTATTGTTAGCTTTCTTGGTATGGCAAATTCATCAACTCTGTTACCGATATCGTTTGATTCTTCGTGCAGTGAGAACTTGCCAGGCTCATATGGTTCGTTACCCAATTTTGCGTGTGTGAATATTTTACTCAATATTATTGCGCAATAATCTTGGTAGTCCAGGGACAACTTAAAGCATAGCCCACATTGGATTGTTTTTGTTTTAACTGATAGTATATATGGTTATAGTATTTTCTAAGAATTATTTGAGAATTTTTGCGACTTAATTACAAATAATTTCGATTAGAAAAATGATTGATATAAATCGAGTATTTTATAACCCATTCAACGAATGTTATTCAATATCGTGTATCACATGAATAAAAACGTTTATTTTCTTTTCTTATGATCTTATTACGCACTCTATGAGTAATTGAACTCAACGCCATAACGCATCTCCTTACAAATGATTATTTTATCCCCACTCCAATCACCTGGAATCCTTTTGATTAACCCCAAAACCTAATCTGCACACTCTTAACACCTTAACAATTACATAATTGGTTTGTAAAACAAATCAGTCAAGTGTTCATGCAAGTCAAATTTGATTCCGGCGGATAAGGCAGGTCCTTTTATTTATTTTTTTTTTGTTCAATAGTCGTTATTACTCGATTTATATATGGAGGGGATTGACACGTCAGTGTGGGTTACGTGGCATACTATAGGAGAGTTTCGCATTGGTTATTTTCGATGAGGTTATTTTATTCGATATACTTCATTAGGCGGGGTGGAAGCCATTCATGACGTCTTTTTGGATAGGGTGGGGCCTGGGTAGAGAGAAAGAGAGAGTTCGGCTATTGATTCTATGGTTCCCAAAAGAATTGACTCAATGCCTTTCGATGGCATTGGTATGAGGAATTACTTTGCTCGTCTTTTATGGATAAAATATTCTGAACACGTTTCATACCACTTCTAATAAGGGGAATTCAGTTTATTAGAGATGAAAGCGAAGTAAATACATATGTACGTAAGAGGCCCACTAGGAGTTACGAAAGAGTTTTTATATGAAATTAACAAAAGTGCGAAATTTTGTGTATTTTTTCTCTTTTATATAACACGACAAATAATAAAAAAAAAGTCTGATTTAATAACATTTTTGAAGGTTGGATCACTGAAAAGAAATTTACTTTTTATGTCTTTATTTATTTTAAAATTTATTGTCTGCGATTAAATGAATCATAAGTCAGGGGTGTGTTTGCACTTGATCGCGTTTATGCTTTATGGACAAATTTGATAAGTTTGTTATGGCATTATTTGATTATGTAGCAGCTGGGGGTTATGGAAGGGATTCGATAAATTCTGTAGGAAGATTCAACTTGATTAATATTCAGGTTTGATTTATTAATAAAACAAAATTCTCGGATTTTTGACAATATTTTTGCTTCAACTTTATACCACTTATTTTCTTTTTTTATGTGGTAGTTCTAAACTTAAGAATTAACCTATGTACTGTATGTCGTTGATCATGTCATGATGCAATGTCTAGAAGTATGTTTAGTTTGCTGGATAAAACAAGTTTGAGGTTATGAGGAGTTCGAAATGCGCAAGTTTTCATAGTTGAACCTTAGGAAGTAAGTCTAAGCTCACGATTTTTTTTTTGCTATTATAGTAAGTCATATCATGTTGCAATATCTCCTTGTAAGCTTAACTCCAAGGATCGGCGAAGGATAGTTTAGGGGAGTCTAAGGGGTTCATGAGTAGGAGACGTTCTGCAGTTGTATGAGTTCCGGAATTTCAATGCGGACGGTTTGTTCCACAGTCGAGTTGTTCTACTTTAAAACGAATTCATAGGCCGCAATGAGCTGCAGACAGTACACGTGAGCCAAGCGGACTTACATATATCCTACGGTCCTCGAAAATAGAATATAAGTCGAGGGAATAAGTCGAGCGAGATAATTTAATGTCGCGGTTACAAGATTGCTGTCGAGATTGGAAAGAGTTTATTATGGTGATGATGCAGTCCATTCTATAATAGTAGTGTTAGCCCTTTTAGTCCGGGGAAATTAGCAAAAACACGCACGAAAGGAGACAAAATTCCAAAATGGCTGAAAATTGGCCCACAGCATCCTTGGGACTTTTTAAGAAAACAATTCCGGAATCTCAAAAAAAACATGGCCGCCGGAGATATCACTTTTTGGCAAAAAAATCACTCAAAAACTGTTTTTTTCGAAATTTTTTTTTAAGAATGAAACGTTCTTGCCTACAAAAAAGCCCTCTTGTCATTTTTTCGAAAACCTTTACCTTTCCGAATAATTCATGGTATTTTTTGACCGCAAAGTGATTTTTGGAAACATTGACCTTGAATAACTTCGAAAGGGTTAGGTTTTCGAAAAAATCACAGGAGGACTTTTTTGTAGGCAATAACGTTTCGTATTCATTTAAAAAAAAAATTCGAAAAAAACAGTTTTTGAGTGATTTTTTTGCCAAAAAGTGATATCTCCGGCGGCCATGTTTTTTTTTTGTGATTCCGAAATTGTTTTCTTAAAATGTCCCAAGGAAGCTGTGGTCTAATTTTCAGCTATTTTGGAATTTTGTCTCCTTAAAATGCTAATTTCCCCGGACTATTTTGTTGGGGCTACTACATTCTAGCGGTGGCCGAAGGTTCGATGATGGAGGAAATAGTTTCGTCGTACACATTTGGCTCCAGTCAATTACACGAATCCAAAATTAGAGGCTGTGCACGCTTGTCCAGAAGAAATTAGAACATTTTTTAGAATTAGTCCGCTCAAATTAGGAAAAATTAAAGAATTTTTTCCCACAGCTATGAGACTGGTGCCAAGTGAAGGATTTGGGTTGTCTATACATGATTTTCACAACCCGCAGTTCGAAAACAGGGTGGTTTTTGAGAAATATGTGAATTTTAGAGTTTTTTTCGCTTTTTCTCTATTTTGAGGAGAAACTATGCATTCAGTTGAAAATATCAAGACAGCAAAGTTGCAGAGTATAAAATTACCTACAAATTTAGCTTTTACATTTTTTTCGAATTCTGCATAGTTTCGCCGCTAGAGGCCGTTTTGCGCCTTTTTTAACTTCCCAGGAAAGTTATTGTAATCGGTCCGAAAATCGAAATCGTAATTTTCAACGTATTTTCATTGTTCAAGATCCAAATAGCATTTTAAGCATAAATTTGAGAAGAAGTATGTGTGTGTGCGCTTACGTATGTGGCCATTTTTTCCTGCACAATATCGCTGGAACCAAAAAAGATATCGACGTCGTTGAGGTGTCGCTCGAAGCGTATTATTGGAAATATGTTCTGAAAAGATTTTAATAAAATTCGGTCGACCCGTTTTTTCGAGGGATTAAAGGAGCAATTAGTTAGTTTTTTTGTTAAAACCACTTATGTCATTTTTGTACCTGCACGATATCGCGCGAATCAAATAAGATACAGGAAAACGGAAACCAAGTCGGCCTAAGAGAAGATATATAGACGACGACGTCGAGAAAAGCTTAAGACAGCTAAGAATAAGAAACTGAAAAAGACGGGCTAAGGATCAAGAATCATGGAGGCGAACGCTGGAGGAAGCCAAGGCCAACAACAGGCTGTGGAACTCCTGATGATGATGAAATAATATACCGACTTCGTTGAGGTACCGATCGACGCATATTAACGAATATATAATCTGAAAAGATTTTCATAAAATTCGGTCGAGTGGTTTTTTTTGTTTAAACCACGTACGTAATTTTTGTACGCGCTATGATATTGCTGATATCGCGCAAATCAAGAATGAAAACTATCTAGAGATAGTAAGAGTAGAGTTAGAGAATCATAAAATTTCTTCACCAGCGTGACACTTAACATCACCACCGAGAGGGCTGTAGGAAAGAGTTTGTGCGCCAAAGAAATTTCTCAAATATTTGTATGAACATTTATGCGTTATACGAAACGTTCGGCGGTGAATAGCGGCTAAAGTCTTAATGCTAGAAAAAAATGTTTAAAGCAAAATTTCTACAGAATTTTATAGCAAACAAATTTGTTGGTATGAATTTTCGTCGTAAATGAATAGTTGACGAGATATTTGTAAAAAACCATTCTTTAAAAAAGTTTAAGGTGTAATAAATCCATAAATATCAACTTTACAGAAAAAAGTTAAAAAAAAATGTGGGCAATGAAATTGCGCACAAAAAAAGTTATAATTAGTTTTGCAATAAAACGTAATTAAAAAGATATTGGCAAAAAAATACTTTTGAATTTGCGTTTTTTGACACTTAAAGCGCCATAACTCCTGAAATATTAGCCTTACGTAAAAAATGATAATAACTAAAATTATAGATAATCGTGTGTTCTATACACCTTACGAAGGCTTTTTTCATGTAGAATTAACCATTAACGAAATATAGTGCAAAGAAAGTGATATATAAAGTTTGAAGCACTATTTCTCCGTAGATATTGACTTTATAAAAAAAATATCTAAACAAAAGAGTTAAATCATTTATTTATCTACAAAAAAGATAATATACATTTTTATCGTAAAATGCATAGTTTCTGAGATATAGAATTAAACGCGTTTCCCTTCACTTTAAGTTTAGCAAGAAGGTAATGATGACGCCATTTTGAATTTAAGCTTATAAAAATATATAAAATCATTTTGTAAAAAAAAACTCGCATTTTCGCAAAGAAAAAGCACCTATTTATTGATTGAACTAGCATGGATAAGAGATTTCCTCTTTGCATGATTTTTGCAGCAATGCTGTGTAAGAGAGGAAACATTTGTCGAGACAGATATTTTTTTCCTGGCCAATCAGAGAACATTAAAAGCTTTTGATGTACGGCATGCAGCCCAAGGGAACCCGGCCTTATACATATGTGCAAAATTTGAATTTGATCGGTTATATGAAAGTCGGTCAAAATCAATTTGCAAGATTTGCAGGTTTGTGACGCGAATCCATAAATTTTTTCCCCTACAAAAAATCGCTCAACGCGCCTAAAGAAGTTTTCACTTCAAAAATTTGGGTAACTTGTTCAACTCTATCTACATCCAAAATATATCCAAATAACCAATTCATCTTTGCTATTCTTGATTCAGATATATTCAAAAGGCAGAAAGTGCCAGAGTTTTCTAGGAAATGTCAATGGGTTTAGGTTAGGATTCGACGTACTGTTATGGCGCTGAAATCACTAAACATGGATTGCAATTCATCTGCCCTAATATCATCGAACCTCAGAAACCACTCTTGCTCTAGCTTGGATTAATTAAATTAATTTGATTTGCTCAACTTGCATCCTCTTGTGCCTTTATGTGCCCAATCTTAAAAATACCTGTCAATGTCCTTGCTTCACTGCAAAATCCTTCCCTAAACAAATTATACATAGCCACACCCAAATCACTTATACTGTATGAAACGAGAACATGTTTCATTCACTTCACGTTACACATCCACTATACTATATATGAGAAGGAAAGAGCTGATTTCTTTGCAAATCTCTTTGTTTCCTATGAATTTACATACAACAGATTGCGAATAGCAAAATGGTTCTGTTTGCAGTCAGCTCCCCTGAATGTCCTCTTAAATGTGTGATATCACACACATATTATATGTGCACGAATTTTGAAGTTATTTAAGAAAACATTCCATCATTTCAGGCAAAAAGAAAGGCAAAAACAAAAATGGTTCAAGAAAAGGCAAAACGAAAATATGCTAATTTAGTAAAAAGAAAATAGGGGAAAATTTTTGCCTTTTTCAGGACTGCAGGGGTTTATGAGAACACAAGGTGTTTGTTAGTAAGACAGAGTGTGTCGTTTTCGGGAACTGTACCAAAAATAACAACTTGTGACCCGACGACACCCTTTTTAGTTTGAAGTGTAAGGATTTTTTTGAATGGGTTTTTTTACGGTTTTTATTTCATCCTAATGAAATTGTTTTTATTTTATTAGAACAGCCTCTATTTTTTTACTTGGTTATCTTTTAAATCAATTACACAAAAGGAGTGGAACAGGAGAGTGTAGACCCAGTGATTGTAAATTTAATAAAAAGAACTGAATGTCTGATAAAGATTTAGATTTAGCTGTTACGAAGGTAATCAACTATACACAAGTACTATAATCAGTATTATACAGTATTCATTCCCCAATTTACCAAGTCTATAAAGCCTAAGTCCAGTAAATAATTTAATCGGGAGCATGAATGCAATTAAATGTAAAGAAGCCACCTATAGACCGTACAGACCTTCTTAGATTAATTTAAGAAACTGCTGGAAACCTTTATCACCAGGAAAGTCAAATCATCATTCCATGAAGAAATAAGATCTTCAGTAATACTGCTTGTAGTGAAAAACTCTGTTCTTTTGTGATCTCCTTCAAGAACTTCACTTTTATTATGTACTAGCAAAAAACCCGCGTGCGTTGCAACGCCTTTAATTAAAAAAAGTTTATGAGTGCACTGACCGCGGTAGAAAAAAAGTATAATGAAAACAACAAAAAATCTGGAAAAAATGATTTTGGATACCATATAAAAATTTCGAGTTAACCTATAAAAAATATTGTAATATTTCTTCTCGAGCTTTCTCGGATTCGTCAGGGCTTAATTGGAACAATTTGTTTCTTTTTAACAACTTTAATTTCAAAACAAACTTTTTGCACACATGTGCTTCTCCTTCCTCTTTTACTTCTCCCTCTTCACAATCTTCTCGATGGTTCAGTTAGAACAACCGTACTAAATTGAGATGTGACGATGCCGATGCGTTGTGGTTATATGTGTATGTATGTATTCAAGTAGATGCCTCTGAACATGAAACTTCTCGGTGAATTGGAATTTTAACTTTCTCTTTTCCGTTAGCTGTTACACTGCCCCCTTCTTACTTAGTGTTCGTCCCGAACATAGCTTCCGTTTCGTTCTTACCGATCGAACTTTTCGGATGTGATAGATGGCATCGTTTAACCTCGTGATAGTAGTGAAGGGCCCTTCCATTTTCTTTGTAATTTTGGCGATTTACCTTTTATTCGTCGAGGATTTTATAGGTACACTCGATCGAGTGGCAAACTTTACGACAATAGGTGAAATGACCAAGATACACTATGTTTAATGTTCTTCCATTTGGAGTTAAGATATGATCATTTTCAGATTTCCCAACTCTTGAACAACCTACATACAGCTGACAGGTAAATGACGCTTATTTGGTAAAATTCGTCGGCCACATTGGCCCCGAAATTTTAAATTTATAAGTTTTGATCATAAATTCTTTATTTGCTACCTTAAAAACCCCCAGATACCGATTTTCATTGGAATCGGAATACAATTGGCAAACTCATCGGCCATATTGGAGCGCCCATTTTGAATTTATAAGTTTTAATCATAAATTAGTTATTTGCGACCTTAAAAACACTTAGATATCCACTTTCATTGGAATTGGAACACATTGGAAAATTTCGTTCGCCATTTTGGCGCGGCCATTTTAAATCTATAAGTTCTGATCATAAATTCGTTATTTGCTACCTTAAAAGACCCCAGATACCGATTTTTATGGAAATCGGAACACAATTGGCAAATTCATCAGCCATATTGACCGGTCATTTTGAATTTATAAGTTCTGATCATAAATTCGTTATTTGCTACCTTAAAAGACCCCAGATACCGATTTTCATGGAAATCGGAACACAATTGGCAAATTTGGGTGGCGATTACGAATTTCGGTCATATTTCGGCGGCCATATTAAATTTGTAAGTTCTGATCAAACATTCATTATTTGTTACCTCAAAAAAACCCAGATGCCGATTTTCATTGGAATCGGAACACAATTGACAAATTCGTCGGCCATATTGGCGCGGCCATTTTGAATTTATAAGTTTTGACCACAAATTCGTTATTAGCGACCTTAAAAACTCCTGAATTGAAATCGGAACACGATTTGCAAATTCATATTTGGGTGGCAATTTTGAATTTCGGTCATTTTTCAGCGGCCATTTTGAATTTCGAAAATTGGAAGTGTTTTATGGGAGACCCCCATGGACCTTCGTGCAAAATTTCGAAGCTCTGCGATGACTGGTGCGACCGCTATAGCGCACACATACAGCCATACATACATACATACATACAGAAACTTTCTTTTATTAATATAGATACACAATTTCAACTCAACCCAGGTAGCAGAGCTGAGTAGAGTTCAGTCGACGCTAACTCAACTCGACTCGCATCTACATCTAGTTGGACTCGGGTTCAACGTAAGTTCAACTCATCGTGTATACGTAGTATTTATCTACAACCTCTCCTTTTATTTATTTACAACGAGTGGGGATAATTCTTCTGTATCCATACTCTTATGACACGCGCTTACCTAAACCGAAGTGAGAAGTGTGCAGGTGACTGAAAGAGGTTGACTTTTCAGCATATGCACTGGACCTGGCAATATATCCGATATGGTCTTTAAGAAATCCGTCATTGGGTCCTCTGCACTTCCGGACATCCATCGGTGGTAGTTTCCAGCGTAGTATCTGTTAATCAATCTAACCAGTGTGCTGACAACCTCGATTCAACGCCCGAACAATTCTCTAACAGCCTTGGTAGACGGACCAAAAATACAATGGAGTTGACTATTCAGTGCATTTTGTCAGAGACCAATGGTGCGCCAATGGTTCGTTCTGGATTGATGAAAACAAACAGGGCTTCCGCGTTTGCATTGCTCTCGTAACTCTGATTGAGCGATTAGGATGACGCGAGTGAGAGTACCTGGCTCATCTAAGGGATATTGGCACTCCCAAATTAATTTGGACTTGGTCCTAGGGAACTTTATCGCTCTGATTGTCACTTTCCTGTCAGATAGGATAAATATTTCGTTTTTATCCTAGACCCTTCTTTAGTTCTCATAGATGCATGCCAATATAGCGTACACCTCTACTTAAAAGACAGTAGACCAAGCTGAACTCTCTATTATACCTGAGACTTTCGCCGCAAATGCCATACCATACCCATACCAACGTCTGTCTAGGAGGCTGCTGTATACCATACGAGCGCACTCTGTGATATCCTAGGGAAAAATGGGGATTGACTTTCTTGTATGTTCACGGAAAGAGGCTAATACCATTCCAGCTTGTGAGATCTCTTCCATAACGCTGCCAACTATAGACTGTTCCTCTGAAAACCATCGATGAGGCGACCGTTCGATCTTTCATCGGATACGATCGTACATTATTTTTGCGTGAGGGACTATGTTCAAAGGTACTGCGGCCATTTGTTTGGCCTATTTTACAACACCCTTATACCTCATATTTGTAGGCCAGACCTCATGAACAAGTTCAGCAATCTGCTTAGTGGCTTGTTGCTTAGACTTGACTGTTCGAACAATAGTCAACAACCTTTGGTTCCACTTTTTGATCTCAAGCAGCAGGGACCATTGCCATTGAGCTGCAAAACAAGTACCTGGCACTAAAAAATATTGAAGAGGTTATCAGCGTTTTTTGCAGTTCAAAGGCACTTTCCGGCTTGGCCCTCAGCTCCTTTCGAGAATTTTCGTTTTTTCAGTTTCTGTTCCGTTTTTGTTCTTCATTCGGATGACTATTGACTTGTTTGCATGCCAAAATACAAGTTCACCAGTTCGATAAATGTGGGATCAGAAATGGCTTTTGGGGAAATTCAGCTCTTTTTAAACAAGCCATGTTAGACCCATGTCTTGTTACCAGTTATGATGCTTTCAATTAATGTGGGACCAGAATTCGTGCGATCCAGCAAATCTAAAGAGACCCGCTCAAGATACTGTTTTTGAAGTAAACTCACCGGACAAGCCATGCAGTGACGCCAAAATATCACATGCCACAAATATCAGTAGATGAGCAAGGAGGATTCTGTGTCTCCTTTGATTTGTGCCTTTCGTGTTCCCCTTTCAAATACCTGCATATTTAGAATTTCACAACATCAGCTTTGAAGAATAATGATCGTGTCTTCGCTAAGATGAAAGCTTTTTTGTAGGGGAAATGTTGATAAGGTTCGTGCCTTCGCTGGGATGAAAGCTTTTATGTAGGATGAAAGCTTTCTTGTGAGGGAAGTTTTGATAAGGTTCGGGTTTTCGCTGGGACGAAAGGTTTTTGTAGGGGAAATATTGATAAGGTTCGAAACTTTGCTAAATCGAAAACTTTGCAGTAGGGAAATTATGATAAGGTTCGTGTCTTCGCTGGGATGAAAGCTTTTCTTAGTTTTCGTAACTTCGCTTAATCGATTCGTAACTTCAGTTAATAGAAAGCTTTTCTGTAGGCGAAATTTTGATAAAGTAAAATTGCAGTTTTTCTGTAGAGGAAATTTTGTTAAAGTTTGTGTCTTCGCTGGGAAGAAAGCTTTTTGTAGGTGAAATTTTAATAAGGTTCGTTTCTTCGTTGGGACGAAAGCTTTTTGAAGGGAAATATCGATAAGGTTCGTAAACTCGCAAAACTGAAAGATTTTCTGTATTGGAAAATTTGATAAGGTGTCTTCGCTGGGACAAAAGGTTTTTTTTGTAGGTGAAATGTTGATAAGGTTCGGAACTTCGCTAAATCGAAAGCTTTTCTATAGGGGAAATTTTTATAAGGTTCGTAACTTCGCTAAAATGAAAGCTTTTTTGTAGGGCAAATTTTGATAAGCTTCGTATCTTCGCTGGGATGAAAGCTTTTTGTAGGGAAAATTAAACACATTTAAACATGTCCTTGGTGAGTCAACTAAGTATTTCACAGTTTGCATGTCGTTGTTAAGTCAACTAAAAACCGCCCTCCTAATATTTTTAGGGGCTATAAAAGTGCTTTTCAGTGGCACTAGTAAGCGGTAACCTTGCAAAGTAGTTAAAACTAGGTAATCGAAACTGAGCCTACCCCTATTTTTTAAAGAGTTTTTTTACAGACTTTAATTGTGTATGTTGCCTGGTTGAGCTCCGCCGAGTCCCAGTAGGACCCTTAGGACATCGTGCATTTCAAAACCTTTCCTTACAAGGCTTGGAAGATGTTTTAAAACTTAAAATAGAAGATATAATCCGGTATCTGAATATGACAGGCTGAACTTCACCGAATACAAGCTTACTGCTATATAGTTACGTAAAGGTTTTGCACAAGTGTAGTCCTTTCAGCGCCGAATGTGTCACCTTTCTCGGTTCATGGACGGGGCTACCGCCTTTGCTTACGTGTTTACCATCCCTGAGATCTGTGGTTCGTTTCCGCGCAGCGGCACAGTTCTTCGTCTTCCTTTTCTTTCACCTAGAGAATTTCTACTTGCTACTCTCCTGCCATTGCCTGTAAGCATAGTAAGCCAGCGAAGAAGTCATTTCCTGCTAGTTAGACGGAATCAGCAATCTCTCGCAAGTGGTAATAAATGAATAGAACTAATACCGTGAAAACGAGCTGCAATTGAAATTGATACAGAGGAAGAAAAAAAAACTTTTCTACAATTTTTAACTCTGTTTAAACTTTCCCGAGCCGTAATAATTTTTTTTTATCCGGTGCTGCTCCTGTAGTCGTCATAGTGGCTAACCCCATCCCCGTCTGTCACACAGCGAAATCCTTTATTCACGTTTCAGTAATCACACCCTTATAGAACTTTTATTTGGGAAAATATTTCGAAACTTTGTCGTACCTTCATGCAAATTTTATGAATCCAGATTGGCTTTGCAGACGGGCTGTATACTTATCTACAGAATGAATATTTCAGGATTGTACCGAGGATATTCAAGGAACTATTTTAAGGACAAACTGGTTTCTCCTTCAGACTCCCCGTTTTGTTGTTGTTGTTGTTGTTGTTGGTGCTGTTGATGCTGCCGCTGATGTTGTACTTATTTTGATAGGATGAATGTTGCCTGGCGATTTGCCTTTTTGGGTTTTTTTTTGTTTTGTTCTCTTCGGGATCATTTTTTTTGTTCCTTCCTTAAGCTTCTCAAGGTTCCTCCTATCCCTTTCAAGGTTGTCCTAGCCAAAGTGTATTTCAATACGCGCTGATGTTCTCCAACAGCACACAAGTGCTAGGATTTTGCCAGAATTCCATCCATTTAATAATATAACAAAAAAAAAAACGAAACCTAAAAGCATTTGAAACTCTCTGAAAATCTCACGCTTGTTGTAAAAAGGGAAACTGTGGAAAGCGCTTCTTCAATAAATTTAAGAGCACTTTTGTAAATATCTCAAAAGCTTCCCCTAAGGACATTTCAGGTATAGGGGCGCTTCGTGCTGGTAAATATTTCCCAGGAGATGACGAAATGGGGCGCAAAAATTTTGTGGATTGCACAAAAACCATGGCCCCCCAAAAAGGGTTTCAGTAACGTCTGTGCTATGTTCAAGGATACAAGGCTCAACTGAACGAAGACACACCCTGATGATACTCTGCTGTTGCTGGTAAAAATGGTAATTCTGGACCTAATAACACTCGACGAACAATGGGTCACGTACAGGATGCTTAGATCCTGGAAAAGGATGCCGTCTTGTAAGCTTTTTGTGTTTTAATAGTGACGTCACACTCTTGATGTTACTTAAATTGAATTCCATTTGAATCCTGCACAATTTTCAGAAGGGAATTAATTTTTTTTCTTCTTGGTTATAATTTTTTTTTTGGTACTCACCCTTCTTCTTCATCCGTTTCTTAATTTTTCAAAGGATTCAACACAATATTGGGATGTAGAAAACGGGGCGAGGGTACATAGGCGTTCGAGGACAAGATATTAGGCCATAGAAACCGTTTGAATTAATTTCCATTAGCACACAATTTTCGAGGATTCTCGCCCCATTTGACGGTGTGGAGAAAAGTCAATTAGCAAAGATCTCTGCGTTCTTGTAAATGAGTCCTTTACTTACGCCACATCCTTGTTCGGTGCGGGGGTGTAGGCTTAGAGTAGATGCTTTGCTTTGGCTGCGTTTTTGCCTGCTTCCGATTCAGATTCTGTGGCATAAGCTGAAAAGGTGTGGAATAATTCAGGAAATTTAATAACCCACATACTGTTAACTTTGGGTGTAGATAAAAAGGATAAATTCACTCAGAAGACCAAAAATGTTGGTAGCAATTTCTTATTGGGGCTGGGCGGTATGAGGGGGTAGAGTTGATGGCTGGTGCTAGAGGAAAATTGATGTAATTTAATTAACCACAACCAGACATTGTCTAGAAGCAAGGAAATTGCAAATTAGTACGATCCATTTTCGGTGTATTTACTTTACTTTTATGAAGGGCTCAATTGTTAATTTCCTTTGATTCCTTGTCGTTTTTAAGAATATTTAATTAAGTTTTTATCGAATTTCACATATTTTTCGTTTTCGTTTATTAAAACCATTGTGCGGATAGATGTACGGACAAGACCGTGGTTTTGTAGTTCACTTAGCTATTAAACGTTAATCGAAATGCTAATGAACGTTTAACTCATTATCGGTTCAGTTCTTTGATGTTTAAAGCATTCCTGTGAAATTCCTGCATAGGTGGGGTAGTGTTGTGCGATGGCGTGCGCTATAATGCCACCTGAACTTTACTGTTAGTTCTATAGTGCAGAACAACTCCCCCTTACCTGTAGGAGAGAACAATCAAGGAGATTCATCGAAATCGACCAACACAGATAAGGATTATTGTCATTCCAATAATTTAACCAAACGTGTTGGTGGTTATTGTGTCGAAGGTATCGCCTAATTAACACGTTTTTACTCCACGCTTACATAATATAACGAATACAGACTGGCTGATGAACGCATTTAATAATTGAAATTATTTTTATTTCCATTTTATTTAAAAAAATTTAATTTTTTTCATTATTTCTGTAAAATGTAATACAATGTTTTACAAAAAAATATGTATTACTTCGCAGTGGTAATAAAAAGGTAATAAAATTATAGGGGTACTAAAACAAAGTATCCTAGAAATGCATATTATTATGTTGATGTCTCGCACTTCGAATTTTTTGACGAAAAGTTGATATTTGACTCATAAGAAATGTGCCCTTATTTGCTTTCAAATCGTTTCTCGAGCTTCTTCTGAGATTTTGAAATTTAAAAAAAAGCGTGATTTTTAGGCAAAAAAATTCCGTTTTTGACTAATACCTCTTAAACGGTAAGTCTTATCATAAAATAGTATTTGCAGAGTTTGTAGATTATGCGATTATCTACAAAAAAATATATTATACATTTTCCCGTACGAATTGCCATTCATGAGATATCGCCGTTCTAAAGATTTAAAATACTTATTTGCTACTTGTATATAGATCATCAGACGTTTAATAAATCCTTTGTTGGACTACGGGACTAATTTTTTCAGGGGTGATTACTGGATGTATTTGGAGAAAAAAATTGTTCTAGTGAGGGGGTTATCCAAACTATCCACTAAAATACAGGGTGTATACGAAAAAAAATTTATTTTTTTACAATTTACTTAAACTTCAATTACTCTACTCCTACACTAATTATCGGGGGGATGATTTTATCTTTTTGACTTTTTTGACTCGTTTTATAATTTCTAGTTAAATTCTATTCTGTCTTTTTTATTATAAATCTCATCGCCAGACATCGAGCGTGACAGACACGTGCCGTGCCAGACAAAATAATATTCTTCAATACAGTGTGTATGAACGTATTTACATCTACCGTAACACGACCGCGCAGACGCGGACAGACACCGGCTGTGCCCGGCCAGTGTCTGCGCGGTTCATGTTTGTAGGTGTCTGTGGGTATCTGCCGGGCAGTACATATGAATAGAGCATCGGAACCTTGCAGACATTTTTTTTCTTTACGAAATGGATAACATTTTCAACAAAAATATAACTAGTGTCTGTTTTCTGACACGACATGCTAGATGTGAATAAACGGGGACGGTCGGTGTCGGGCACGGCATGTGTCTGGCACGTTCGATGTCTGTAGATATAAACGGACCTTTAAACGTGAGTGGAACGACTCTAAGGAGTATTATGAAGCAAGATCTTCATCTCTTCCCATACAAAGTGCAACTTACTCAAAGAATGTTGCCAACGGGCAAGCTGCGTCGCTTGCAATATGGAAATGCCGTTGAAAGAATGATCGGTGGCCAGCCAGATTTTTGGTACAAATTTTGATGACGGACGGAGCTTATTTTACACTCTCTGGAGAAGTCAATACGCAAAATTGTCGAATTTGGGGAGCAGAGAACACAGACTTCATTCACGAAACACCACTGCACGACGAGAAAGTCATTGTTTGAGCTGGATGTCCGCAAAAACCTACATCGAACCATTTTTCTTCAAAGTTGGAAAAACCGTCGACGGCGCACGCTATTATTGGATGATAGCGCACTTTGTGTGTCCGAAAATGAGTGAAAAAGGTCTGATGAACTGAAGAGGGCGCATCTTGCTATACCGCAGCGATGAAGTTCTTGCAGCGCAATTTCCCGAGACACATTGTGTCGAAAAATCGTGATTTGGAGTGGCCTCCTCGTTCTCCGGAGTTAACGGCATCAAACTTTTTTCTGTGAAAAGTATAGTATATGTCAGCAAGCCGAAGACCATTGACGAACGTAAAGCTAACATACGAGCCAAAATAGCTGCTATAACGTCCGAAATGGTGGTCAACCTTATTCAGGATGTCCGAAAAAGAGCTGCTTTTTGCGTATCGAATGGAGGTGGTCATTTAATAGACATTGTATTCAAAAACTGATTTGAAATAAATGGTTGAGAATATCCTAAATAATTCGTGCTCATTTGTCAAAATCGACTAAAAAATGTCAGAGTTATTCAATGTTGAAATACCGAAAGTCTAGATGGCGCACCCCATATAGTATGCAAATTTACATAATTTATGGGTAGGCGAAAGGGTTTTTTTGTAACAGCGCGGCCACAGTATTATAAAGTTTGGAAACCCCTGCATTAGAGTGTTCATTACCTCAGCAAATTGGCAAGCACCCTCAATCTGGAATGCCGTCGCAACAAGAAATGCAATATCATACACCATACAATCGACCACCATATATAGCGCTTCTCCGGGATAACATCAGTGCCGGGTTTGCATAAGGGTACTTGGGGCACATGCCCACGGCCCCCACATAATTGGGGCCCCCGAAATTGTGAAAAAAGTGATATATAGTCACATGCGTGCAGTGTGGTGTACGCTCGCACGAAGGTGCTGTCACAGCGAATAGCAATGACGGCATAGTGCAGGCACCTTCGCTTCATATGAGCGAACGCCATCTGCACCCATGTGAATGTAGTATTAGCTGTCATCGTTAATTCTCTTTTGAAGTCCGATGGAAGGTCGCATGGCCGTTTTCACCGGCGAAAATCCAACGAACGAACAAACAACAAACTAAATTGGTTTTTGTTGTTGCTTTTTGAAGCTTTCTTTTGATCGGACACCGAACAGGCAATAGGAACGAACGAACTGTGTTTATGGGGAAGAGGATAAGAGAGAACGATGGGGAAGGCGGTGAGAGAGAACGATGGCGAAGCCGGACAATTTTAATCGACATTTTCTGCGGACAGCGAAACGAACATTTTGACATTTCCTGCGTTGTTGTTGTTGCTAGAACAACAAAGCAGAAGAAAATTTCAAAAGGCAACAACAAAAAGCCAATCGGTTTGGACTAGTTCGTTGGTTTGTTAGAGTTCGCTCATGGAAATGCTCATGCGACAATCGGACTTCAAAAGAGAATTGGGGCAATTTTAGACGAGCGGACACCGAACAGACAAAATTTAACTATAATCGTTAATTCTCTTTTGAAGCCGGGTGGAGTGTCGGCTGAGCCTTTACACGGGCAAACTCCAACGAACGGACAAACGAACGAAAAATGTCAAAAATTTATGTTGTTTTGTTATTGCCATAATACCCAACAACGACTTTCGTAACACCAATGTCAAAACTTCATGGCTTGCTGTTCTTGCTTTTTGAAATTCTCTTTTGCTTTTTTGTCGTAACAACAACAACAATGCAGGAACTGTCAAAATGCCCTTTCACAGTTCGTTGAAAGTGTCCATGAAAATTGTCTGCCCTCCCCATCGTCCTCTCACCCTCTTTGCTATACACCCAGTGCTTTCGTTCGTTTTGTCTGTTCGGTGTCCGCCCGTCTAAAAAGGGGTTTAAAGATTACAGGTAAATTTTTTCTGTTCGGTGACCGATCGTGTAAATCCGGCCATACCGAATAGTTCCCTAACGGACAAAAGGAACGAACGAACTGGGTTAATGGGGTAGAGCATGAGAGAGAGCGATGGGGAGGGCGGACCATTTAAAGGGACAAGGCAACAACAAATCGGTTTTGACTAGTTCGTTGGTTTGCTCGTTCGTTAGAGTTCCATCAGGCTTCAAAAGAGAATTAACGATTACAGCTAAATTTTGTCTGTTCGGTGTCCGGTCGTGTAAATCCAGCCTATTTTCTTTCAACCTATAGGTTCTTCGTTCCTATTCAACCTATAGGTTCTTCGTGCCGTAAAGTTTGCGGTTGTGTCACTTGAGTATGTACAGGGCTTTAGAAGTAGTAAAAGCAGGAGTAAAAGAGGAAGTAAAACGGGTTGCTGTGGGGGTGGCTTCCGATTCACCGATAGGGTTGATTTTGGTCTCCAAAAATAGCTTACCTACAGTTAGGGCTATTTCTACACAAAAAATTGGCGGGGTGTTTTCATAAGCAAGTGCTATACACTCAATTTTAGTAGTAATGGTTGTCCTGGGGTAGTTTCCAATCTACTTATACCATATATGTAGGTTTGGTTTTATTTTTATTGAATTCGGCATACCCAAATTAAAGGTGATATTATCGGGGGGTATCAACTCGACCGCAGTTAAATTTTTTTTTATATTTCGCTCATTTGAACATTCAGTTCTTCAAGTACCTAGCCTTACAAGGGCCCCACATGAAAAGTGTGCCCAGGGGCCTCGCAAACGTAAATCCGGCCCTGGACAACATACATCAACTTCGATGAAATTCAGATTAGTTCCTGATCAAGTTCCAAATCTTACTCGTTGTATAAGATTGTTTACTATGCAAGGCTAGTATAAAAGTTCCAACATCCAAGGAAATATGGCCCGCATCTTCAACCAACTACACATAGGCCAATAGGACCACAACCACAGGTCCATCCCCATCAAACCTCGAGGACTCATAGACCGCTCTTTCGCATGTAAGGGCTGAATCTACCACCGGTTATACAGGGACTGCATCTGCAGCATCCGCCTGATAATCCACAATAGGGACGCTGAGATGATCTTTGTTTGCAAATACAATTTTTGACAAGATCTGTATTTTAACTTTGAATCCTTGAAAAGTCGATTGTCTGGAAATCATTCCAATCATCCAAAAATCTTGTCTTTATTACACTCCAATAAAACCGAAATCATAAAACCAACCACACAACATTGTAAGTAGATACTAATCCTGGACTCATACAATTTTTTGATTTCCTTATGAAATTCAACAATTTCATTTCCGTCACAACGTCCTATCAATTCTCAACAATACCATCCAAGCTACAACACAAAAAGAAAATAACCAAAAGTCACGTTCAAAAGTAAAAGCGCTTGGCATTTTCTTGTCATAAAAAAAAAGGCAATGAAAAAAATGACAACAAGTACTTTTTGTCCACTTGTCGAGTTGTCATCTTAAGGACATTTTATGAATGTGGTTAAATATTATAACAATACTCCCTTTTAGATGTGACTACATAAAAGTATTCAACGGAAATCTTCAACTTTCTTCCCACTCAGTTTGAGTTAAAACGGAACTTTATCTGACAAGTGGACGTTCCCATTCATGGCAAAGAAAAGGATTCTTAAAGAGTAAAGATTAAAGGAGGTTTACTGAGGGCACACTTTAGTTTCTTCTGTTTAACCCTACACTAAGGTTAAGCCGGAGGGCGTTTTCTGTCCTTCTATCCCTTTCAAAAAAAAGGTAGCGCTCCTCACCTAAACAGAACATATAGACTTGCATTGTTAATACTATGTATGGAGGAGTCCCAATAAACAAAATACAGGAAATGGGAAAATATCATGTTCGGATCCTTGAAGGCATTTTAAGGATTTAAGGGAATGCCGCTTCAAAGATTTTCACATAATATACCTTATATACCCTTTTTGCCATTCAGATTTTGTGTTTTTCTTTTCGTTTTCTTACCAAAGAAATCAAATCGAATTTAGAAAGAATTGTTCTTGGCTGTTGCCATATTGGTGAAGTTAATGTATGCAGGTTTAACCATTTGGACAAGATTATTGAAAATCTTTTTTTATATCAAATCCAGGATTGTTTGCTAATTTCGTCCTAGAATCCTAGCATAGAAGAATAAGATGAACAAAAAAAAGGACACATCTCTGAAATATTTATGAACCAGAATACAACTGTGCTAGTGCATAACTTCCTGGAAATTTTGTTCTCCGGGATAACCTGATGAAACCTTCAGAACAAATTTCCTACACAGGTTATATATCCACAAAACATTTTACTTGACACAAACAGCTAACTTCAATGGTCAAATACTACAAATTGAAACCATGATATGTCCTTAAGTAATTCTACACTGTTGACCTCATTAGATTCCGGCTGGAATGGCATCTTCCCTTTAGGCAAGTGCATGACTCACATAACAACCGTATCAACTACAGCATTTCTGGTTGGAAACATTTTACAACTCATCCACAAATTCTAAGCAAATCACAACCACACGTGTAAGGATATGCTAAAGGAAAAAGATCCTAGGAGAACACATCCGGTTTATCAACGGAAAAAAATATACGATGGATTTCCATTAGTGGGACTAGTGATGCGATACGGAATTTTTATTGGAGAAGAGAGAGTGGTTTAGGAATTTAAATGATTTATCATGATATGTATATGTGTATGTGTTTGACTTTGGTATTTCATGAATTTTATTTAAATATTCAGACGAGATATTTGTAGAAACGTAAGTTTTTGTACAGAACTTGAAACCTGATTTGAAATGAATATTAAAGATTTTTTCCTAAATGAAACTTTAATTACAAATGTTGAACTTAACAAAAGTTATTTCATGCAGAAAAGTAATTTCAAATATTTAGTTTTGACCAGTGTGAAACCGCTTACCCAACCTAAATACCAAGGTTGCACACCCTCACACCTGAGCGTAGAACGCGGGGCGAGGAAGTCAAGGTGACACCATCACCAGAGGTGGCTTGACGACTTCGACCATTCTTGCGACTTTTACGACGCGCTTTAGGACCTGGCGCGATTGAATTGTTTTCCGCCGGTGTGAGGATAATATTTTCCGAGATAGAAGCAGCCGTGGAGCAAGGTGGGGAAAGAATCTGCTCCCCTACCTGTTGGGCGCCATCAGGTACCGCCACCGCAGAGAGGGAGTTTTTCCTATCGAGGACGCTTTCAAATTTCAAAGAGAGAGAGTTCAGGACATTGTGATTTTGAACCACTGCTGTTGACAGCGATTCAATATCAGCCCGAACACGCCTCGTACTCCTTTTAATATCATCCAGTATAGGATGAAGAGAAGCCGAGGAGTTGAAAGTGCAAGAAGAGGTGGCCACAGGATTCAGGATGGCCGAATGTATGTCGTCAATCGATTCTACGGCTGTTGCAACCCGGGAAGAAATTTCGTGAAAGTTATTCAACAAGGAACCCGAGTTGGACACAACAGAAGCCAGGGTGTCAGAGAAAGAGTCAAGCCGGACGTTGATGGCCTGGACGTCATCGGCTAGCATCTGAAAGTGCGCGATATTACCAGAGAAGGAGTTTATACGGCCAATGACTTTTTCATGTCCGTCGATAAAAACATCAGAGATGTCTTTCATCAACCTCAGCACATGACAGGGTCTTATGTCAGAGCATTCACGGCAAGTGGACCCTCTAGGGGCCGCCGAAGTGCAGCTGACACTGGCACTGAAGCAGGCAGAGTGAAAAACACCTCCACAGACGCCATCGCAAGAAATGCCATCTTGAACAATTTCCAAAGAGCACAGCTTGCAAAACTGGTGACCCGCCATGGCAGAAAGACAGTAAGAATATCCGGTCAAAAAATAAAACCTCAAATTGAAAAAAATGGTAATGAAACCCCGAAATTGTACTTTTTTTTTTTATAAACAAATTCGGCAGCTGATATAGGAAAACAGTTTGAGAAACTAGTGCTCTAGTTTAAAGTCGCTGCATACCCTTAGGCGAATAATAATAAAGAAAAATGCTGAGAGCTTTTTTATTTGTGTCAAATGAACAAAATTATTAAAATGAAAATGAATGGCAGAAAGACTTGAAATACCTTGAAAAATATTCCGGCACACAAAACAAGGATCACAGAAACCAAACGAAACTAATTACCACAGCACAAGTACCAGATAACTGCACAAGCACTGAGAACATTTCTTTTGCACCAAGGCAAACCAATTCCCTATTAATTGCTTTTTATCAAAACAAAAGGGATTAAGTGCATTAAAAACAAGTGGTTGCCACAAAATTACACTTAAAAACCAAACAAAAACGAGAAAAACACCAAAAACTTATCACTAACAAAAACACGGGCACCACTTTGTTATGACAGCTGAACGCTAAAGGACCACAAACCCCTGTAAATTCCGCTACGATCTCTCTCGCTCTTGAACATCTTAGTCTGTCGTAAGGTCAAAATCACTGAAAGTACACAAGAAACACAAGACTTGAATTATCGAAACCTGTACTGAGTTTCCATGCAGAGTTTACCCGAGTAAAAGTGAAACTCGCCCGCAGCTAGTATGCAGCTGGCACGCACAAACAGTGTCAATCATGAGTAAAAATGAAACTCGTCCGCACCTACATACCATGCAGCTGGCACGCACTATCCAACAAAGCTAGCACGCACCCTCCCACCACAGGCATGCACGTTCCCGCCACAGGGATCCACGCTCCCGCCACAGGGACGCCACGAAAACGCCTGTAGTGCTTTAAAAAATGTAGAGGACGAAGAAAAGGGACAATTATTTCGGTGACCATAAAGTAGGCATGTCGATTCATTCCAAAAAAAATCTATCTTCGATTCGATTCGAATCGAACGTACTAAAATCGATTCTCCATTAAATCGAGCATTAAAGGATCTATTCTCGATTAATCGAATCGTAAGTCAATTTTTGTTGAGCCACCGACAAGTAATTAGAAACAGTTACATAAAAATCGTATTTATACATTTTTTATATTTTTATGTAGCAATCCTGTTAGGAATTCATTATGATATTGCTATAAGTCCGGGGAAATTAGCATTTTAAGGAGACAAAATTCCAAAATGGCTGAAAGTTTGTCCACAGCTTCCTTGAGACTTTTTAAGAAAACAATTTAGGAATCACAAAAAAAACATGGCCTCCGGACATATCACTTATTGGCAAAAAAATCAGTCAAAAACTGGTTTTTTCAAACGTTATTCAAACGTTATTCCCTACAAAAAAGCCTTCCTGTCTTTTTTTCGAAAAATCGGATGGGCTTTCTCGCGAGTGAAGTTTAATAACCAACTGTACTCCACAATGTTGTTGTTTTTTATCTAAATTCTCTTTTGCCTATTGTGATTTCCCTTTCTTTTACGCTCCTAGCAAAAGGGAATTTCAAAAAAAACAACAACAACCACATAGCTGTCAAAAAATTGGCTGAAAAATTCATTGAAAAAGTTGGTTGGAAAAATCCTCTCTCGCCCTCTTCTCTACAAAACGACGTTTTCAGCGTGTAGAAGATCCGAATGTGAATCGAGTCCGATTCGAGAGTTTTATGAATCGATTCACTGAATCGATTCAGTGTCTGAGATCGATGTAAAAAATCGATTATTTCACTCGAAAAGATCGATTTTTCGATTAATCGATTTTAAATCGACATGTCTACCATAAAGGGTGCCAATAGCATACTCAGTAGAAAGAGTGGTTAGTGTTTAGCTGGGGGACTGCTTGGTACAATAACACTCGCGTTTGGAATGGTTTATGCCGATGCGGATGCATTTATAAATGTTCATGCCTGAATTTTTAGATTTTCGTGACAGTGGATGCCTCTAGCCATAAAATTTTTAGATTTTCGTGCTTGTGGTGGGAGCGTGGGTACCTGTGGCGGAAGCGTGCGTACTTTTGTGGCGGGCCTATTTGTTCGCTATGCGCGCTAGCTGCGGGTGAGTGCGTGCTAGCAAGAAAATTAACCAAATAAATTATTTCTACACGGGTATCCTGAGTTTACTCAGATTAAGCGCCCATGGAAACGGGGATTGAGTAAAGTTTCGTTAAATCCAAGCGTGTGTTTGAGTATCCTTTACTGCACATATACCAACGGCGACATAGCCTAAAATTATTTATCTGTCACTTCAATCCTGAACTTTCATGGAAACGGCATCGAGTTACGTGAGGGAAAGAGCTTTTTGTATACTCAACGAATTCTCTACCCATGTGCTCATGGAAACACAGTACTGATGTGCGAGATAAACTAGAAAGACAAAAAGGGAACTCCACAGTGACACAGAATATACCGAGTTTCCATGCGAGTCGAGTTGAGTTGTGGTTGAGCTGAAGTGACACTTCAACTCAACGAATTAACTCGATGCGTTTCCATTTCTGCCTTCCGTCTTCCTCCATCTTTTTCCATCAATAAATTTTATTATAGATTTTTCTTTAAAAGTATTTATTATATATAAAGAGGCGCGACATTTTCAGTTTTTGTACCTTTGCTAGTGTACCGTTTTTAGTTGCATGCGTGAACTCAGTTCAACCTACCTATTTTCGTTGAGTTGAGCAGAGTTGAAAATATTTAACGAAAACTCTTAACTGTGTCTGTTTCCATGACGTATAACTCTCATGGAAACTCAGTAATGGAACCAGTAGCTCGTTTCTGTAATTCCAGTTGAGAAAATTCTCTATCTGCTGGTCAAAAATGTCTGCCACTAGTATTTAATGCTTATTGCTAAAATAACTTACATACGCAGCGACAGATTTTTTTTTCATTTTTAACCCCTTTTTTACCCCCTAACTCGAGATGGGTCCACTTGCCGCAAAAATGTCATATTATAAAAAATGCTTGAAATTACTTGAAAAGCTTATATTCCAAACGGCAGAAGGTTGGGACTGCACGATTTTTTCAAGTGCCAGCTCCCCTACTAGTGGTGGGTAGAGAATTATCTTAAGCTAAGTGTCCCTATAGAGTTTTTTTCGGTAGAGTGTAGGGAGTAGAGTGTAGAGCTCTACCTGCAGGGTGTACACTATACACGTCTCTACCAACCACCGCAGAGCTGATTTAGAGAAATTTTGGGTAGAGCTCTACCACGCGCTCTACAGACTGTGTACACTGCAGATAAGCGCACAACTGCGGCCATCAACTTTTGCATGTCATTTCATTTCTCAGTTATTCAGAGGTGCGTGAGTACATATATTGTGTAAAAATTTAAAAGAAATTAATAGAAATAAAAAAAATAATAAAATGAGTTCTCGCCAAAAACAAGCTTCTGCCGTTTTATTTTTGCTCGAAGAAAAGAAAAATAAGGAAAGGAAATGTTGGGAGCGAGATTGGATTGCGAAAAGATAACAAAACGCTGTATCGAGAATTATACCTAAATGATATACAACAATTTTCTGCGTATGTGCGTATTTCGGCGTTATTTGTTATTTAACACGCCGATGTACAACAATTCGAAGCGCAGTCGAAACGCAAATGAAAATGAATACTGTAGAGAGAAAAACTCTATCAAACATGCTTGATAGAGCGTAGAGCAGATGTAGAGCTCTACGAAACACAAAAAATTGCGTATACACTATAGAGTTTTTTCGTAGAGAAAACTTTCGCGTAGAGTGGGTGTAGAGCGCATGTGTAGAACTCTAGAGGGTGTATACACTTCTCTACGCGTCTCTGCGTGAGAGTTTTGTCTAGCTCTACACAAAAAACTCTATAGTGGACACTAGGCTTTAGAGATGGTGGGTAGAGTCTTTTACAGAAACACAGTGGTTGAGAATCACGTCAAATAGAGAATTGTGGTAGAGTATTTCTCTATTTTTAACCGACTTCAAAAAAGGAGGAGGTTATCAATTCGACGCGTAGGTATTTTTTGGTCCTGTTCACGCATAACTTTGTAACGCAATGACTTTTTTGCTTTTTTTCTTTTTTGTTTGAAATTCTGATAAAGGAGTTCGAAGGTAGGCGTAAAAAACTGGTAAAATTAGTACACCTTGAACGGATAGAAGTATTTTCAAAGGCAGCGAACAAATTACTTTATTGTCGCGTGCTCGAAAAGAGGCCGGTGGATGAATCGGCAAAGGCGTTGACCTGCAAAGAAAAATTGCGGGTTCAAACCCCGGAGGGTAGTTCGACTTTTTTTCTTTTTTTCTCTTTCTAAAATCCATTCTGATTGGATTAATGTTGTAAAGAATTACAAACTCTTCGGTGAGAAATTTCATGCATACTCTACTCATGCAGACTGTAAGAGAGTATTCCTTTGGAATGAAATTCTATTTAAAGAAGTTTCTGAAAAGCTTTATTTACGTATTTAGCCATCTTGTTGTAACAATCTCCCGTAGCACAACGACTGAGAGGCTTGCCTCTCGTCCTGGAGGTTGCGAGTTCGATTCTTTGACCTGGAGCAATTTTTTTTTCAATCGACACAATAAATATTTCTTTTTAATTTCCTTTGGGGAATTTTGTTTCATATTAAATAAGTTTTTTTTTAAATTGCTCCGAAAATACGCAAATTCATTACTGCAAAAACTATTTAGCTACTGACTCAATTCTTTTCGACGGCGCGCGGCTGAGTGTCATACTTCTCGTAATAAATAATTTTTTTTATATTACCCCCGAAAAAAAATTAACGGACTAAAAAGTACGAAATAAAATAAAATAAATTTTTAAAAACCGACTTCAGAAAAACCAAAAATAATGCACAAAAAACCAAAAATAATGCACAAAAAAGGATAAAATAATTGTTTGAAATTCTTTACAACATTAATCCAATCAAAATGGATTTAATAAGAAGAATCACTTTTGAAGACGGTGCCAACATCTGTTTTCGGGGCGATGTATTAAGGGCATAAGGCTAACAAAGAAATGAATACAATTTTCGCAGCAATAGTTAATGCAATGAAAGTCAACTACTACCTGGCACCGTCTTCAAAAGTAATAGAAATTGTAGCTTATAGTTACAACAATTCACAAGGATTATTACCACTTCTAGGAATACGTTATGTGTTTTAAAGATGCATATTTTTCGCCCACAACAGTCTAATTTGAATCGAACGATATCTGAACTACCCCACCCAAAATTCTTCTTCTTTGGCTACGTGCAAGCAAAAACATGGATTTTGTTTCGTTATCCTTTTAACAAATACCAGCATAAAAGCTTTCGTTTTCCTTCCTTAACATCAACGATTACTAACACACGATTTATTTCATTTTTTTTGCCCTTTGACGTCTCTCCCAAAATACACTAATACAAACACTTCCATAATTCCCATAAAACTAGCCCAAACATTAGGTATTCGTACACCCAATATTTTCGCCCCCCAAAAACTAAGACTGCTTCCACTCAATACATATGTATATCTGTAAGCCGTAAGCCGTCGCTGGTTTCCCGATAAAGAATCGACTTTAATGTCCCCATAAATATAATCTGGCGACCATGACAGTGCCCCCATTTTATATTATTTAGAGGAAATCCCATCTTGTCTCCACTCAAATGCGGCGAAATTCATTTCATAAATTTTAAAACTTTATGAATATTCAAGGTTTTATGATTTCTGGGTGGGTGTTGTTGGCTCCCGATAACACAGAAGACCGTGTGGTGCTGCTGGAGGAGTGTGGGCGGAACGAACAGTGGTTTGGGGGAGGGAAAACTGAAGGCTACACAAGGACATGCACAAAAGGAGCATAAATTATGACTGAACTCCAGAAGCCCATGACATGTTTTTACTCTTAAGACAAGCTTAAGATAAAGAGGATATTTTTTTTGATGGTGTAAGCTGCTTTATCTCCAATATAGGGAATCAACTAAAAAAGGGCTCAATCAATCAAAATGACGCATGAAAACTGGATGTCATTTCATGGTAGGGCGATATTAAAGCGAGGTACAAAAGGGTTGATAATGGAAATTTATGAACTCTTTGGTGGTGTTTCGATATTGACTATTATTTTATAGCGACAAATATTGTGAAATTGTGTTTGCTTGTTTTCTTTTTTCACTTTTTTAATTTTTTTTTGGAATTTAGTCAGATTTTTGTCAAAATGAACTAAAAACTTTAAATATTTAACCTTTCGTTACCATCAGTTTTGGAATGAGCTTTGCACTGATTCACCAGTGTTTTCTAGTCGTCTCTATCCTGACTTTTTTGTTTCAATCTTGCCTCTGCAACTTACGGTATGGTATTTCTTCAACATCGTTCATCTCCTTCCTTCCTCAGTATTGTATTGCATCCGGAGCAGTCAGACCACTTTGTAAACCTTCACCTGTTGTAGATCCTTTGCATGCTCCCTTCAAAAGCAACATATATTGTCATATGACGTGTCAGTATCAACTTTACCCATATATATAATAAAAATGAATTGCCACATGTATGGCGGAGCATCACTTGAGAACGGTTCGACCGATTTCGATGATTTTTTTTGTTGTGTTCCTCATTACCAGGACAAGGTTTGTATGAAAGAAAATATTTGGAAAATACATAAAAAAAGTAGAAAATTTGGATGGTGTTTTTTTATGAAAAAAAACAACTAATAGCTTGAGTAAAAAGTTCCATTTCATACTCAAAATCGAACTTTCTGGACCCCGGTGCGCAATGATTCTCAGGTCACGAATATGATCCATGGACCATGTGGCAATCACAACCGGGAATCACTGTGTGTGATCAAAAGCAAATGCTTCAAACGTTGCCGACGTGCTGGCACAATCACAGGTAATGCCGGTTACCCGCTGTATCGTCGTCGCTCTGAAAAGGGTGACAGCAGAACGATAACCTTAAAAGTCAACAATAAGGGCGTTGCAGTCAACAACAGCTGGATTGTTCCGTATTCGCCGCTGCTTTCCAAAACATTCAAAGCGCATTGCAAGGTTGAGTACTGCAATTTGATTAAGTCCATCAAATATGTTTGCAAGTACGTCACGAAACGAAGCGACATGGCTGTATTTGGTATTGCATCTCCTAATGCCAATCATGAAGCTTCGCAATATCAAATAGGAACATATGTCAGCAGCAATGAGGCGGTTTTGAGAATCTTTTCATTCGCCATACACGAACATCATGCCAATGACTGGAGAATGGACAACGATTTTATTTTACGGCAGCAAACGCAGCGCCGAGTGCTGAACGACCACTCATTTACTTTCTCTCCGTGTGTCGTCCGACAGTCGGCCGTCATGCGGTGTTGACACGGTGCGGATATGTGTATCCCGGGCTTTACTCGCAGATGCCGAAATATTTTACATGGAAGGCATCATCAAAAAAATTCCAAGTCGGAAACAGGGAAAGCCTGCTCATGGTACATTCAACCGATGCATTGGAACTTGAATTTAACGCAGAGATACACAACAAGGCGTTGATTTATATGTGCAGATTTGTGCCTGATAATGTGGGGCAAAATATTTTTTATTTTTACGAATAAGGAAAGCCAGCGCCGAATCGCCTCATGCACGATGCCTTTAATCGAGAATTTGAACGAGAACGGCAATACGATCGAGATGCTTTGAGTCAATCAGTACAAACAAAGGTCCGACTTTTGAATCAGCAGCAGAAAACCACGTATGATACATTGGCCGCGTTTATGTGCAAGGACCGAAGCGGTCCAAAGGACCAAAAAAGGTCCAAAAAACCGCCGCATAAACGAACACGGGACCGAAAATGCGGGCTTTTTTTTGGACCTTTTTGGTACTTTGGACCGGTTCGGTCCCTGCACATAAATGCGGTCATTGATAATAGCAGTCAACGACGGATACGGCGGAATATTGTTCCTTGATGAACCTGGCGGAACTGACAAAACGTTCCTAATTTCATAGATTTTAGCTTCGGTTCGCGAACAAGGACAAATAGCGCTGGTCGTAGCATTGTGGAATTACTGCCACATGTTTGAAGGAGGAAGACGAACCGCACATTCAGTTGAAAGATGTCCGCAACAATCAGGACCTCTTCGGAGGTACGATCATTCTGTTGGCTGGCGATTTTCAGCTAACGTTGCCAGTCATTCCAAGATCAACAACTGCTGATGAAATAAACGCTTGCATAAAGTCATCGAATAATTTGTGGTGATACGTAAAAACTCTAAAGGCTAGTTTACATCCCAAACGTAAAGTAAAAACCCTTTTATCTCTTTTATCGCACAGAAATTTGTATGCTTTTCTCTCTGTTGCATGAAAGTTTTCACTTTGCGTTTGGGATGTAAACTGGGCTTAACGTTAACAACAAATATGCGAGTTGCGTTACAAAATGACGAATCGGCGGAAGTGTTTATTAAGCATTGGCAATGGAAATATATCCGGTTGACGCTTCGACTGGTCTCATTTAGGGACGATTCACAATGAACGCTTCAAGCCTCAAGCTTCAAGCTTCAAAAATTAGGATTATAGGATTTATGTGCAATGATTCACATTCACAGCTTCAAGCTGCAAGCTTCAAATCAAGTTGAAACTATAGAAAAAAAAGTGGGTGTGTGTACTTATGTACGCGCATTAGAAGTTATACTTCTTTGGCGTGATTTAAGACTAATTTTTAATTTGTATACAAATAATTTATTGGATTTTTTATTATTTGCTTGCGTTAGCAGGTGGAAGCAACATGATGCCGACACGTTCCAGCCTGTCGGTTATACCAGATAACTAAAATCACCTAGTTGTCAACCCATTCTCCGGCAGAGAGGAAACACATTTTTATAGACAAGTTGTTCTTATTTATACAGGTTATACAGGTTTTTATGCGCCCCATGTTTTTATTATAGTCTGTTAAAAGTCCCAGAATATTAAAATATTACTTAATTCGCTGATATAGCGACACAAAGTGCCCCTTGGCAAACGACATTAGAAGACAGCACTCCTACTATTCCAGAAGGTCCATGTTTGTGTTCTAATTATTTTCTAGTTTATGGTACAAGAGATTTAAAATAAAACCATTTACTTTAAAAGTTTTTTTACCTATTTTTATTATATTATTTTTAGTCTTAATTCAGCCATTTTTGGATTTTACTTTTTACAAAATTCTGGTGAAGTGATTTGTTATGCATACCATATTTCCAGCGCCATTTTGAATTTTCTAATTTTGACAACAAATTTATTATTTCCGACCTTAAACACCCCCAAATAGCTATTTTCAGTAAAATCAAATCGTAATTGCCAAAATCGTACCGCAATATTGGCGCCGCCATTTTGATTTTTTAAAATTTTGCCCACAGATTCGTCATTTGTGACCTTAAAAACTCCCCGATACCGATTTTAAATGGATTCAGAAAACATTTCCAAAATTCATCCGCCATTTTGAATTTTCAAATTTTGACCACAGAATCGTCATTTGTGGCCCTAAACCCCCGGATACCGATTTTCAATGGAATTGGAACATAATTTAAAAATTCGTCCGCCATCTTGGAATCGCCATCTTGATTTTTTACAAAATTGTCAGATTGCACCGACACAAGTCGGCCCGTGTAAAACTGGCCCTTAGAAACTCGCGCTTAGGTGATGAATAGAGCACGGATCGGATTTCCCTCTATAGCCTCGCGACAGAACCCCTCACTACGAATCTTCTTATACCAACAAAAAGCCCAAACCTTCGCTTTTCTGATGAATCGTAGATGAAATTTATTTCCCTCCATAGCCTCAGTATAAAAACCCCCTCACCTATCGACATCGTGAACAGACATCAACTAAAGAATGGGAGTTGAAATGCTTGCCCTCCATACCCCTTCGCCTATATTCTCCGTCACCTTCTCGCGTTGCGTCTCGCGTCTCGATAAAAATTCACTCTCATAATATTTTCCAAACGCGCCTAAAGAAGTATAACTTCAAAAATTTGAAGCTTAAAGCTTGAGGCTTGAAGCGTTCATTGTGAATCGGCCCTTAGTTTCCACCTAATTTTTGTCAATTCACAACGCCGGAAGAAGAATTGATCATGATACTGCACGCGAATATTCTTGCAAATTACCATCACCACCATATCATGTTTGATTGACCGTCCGAACTATTTTGGCAGACGTAGGCGATTTGAACATGAAAATTCAAAGTCAAATCGCTGGCCAATTGCATTTATTTAAGTCGATCGATTCAATTACCAATCCAGATGAAGTCATCAATTATCCAGTTGGTAGGAAAGTTCAAAGGCGAAGTTTTTTGATTCCAAGATTACAACTGTGTCCAGTTTCCTGTTCATTTGCAATGACGATTAATAAATCATCCTCATCATCAGGAGCTCCACATCCTATTGTTGGCCTTGACTTCCTCCATCGTTCGCCTCCATGATTCTCGATCTCTGGCCCTACTTTTCCACCTTCTTATTCCCAATTGTCTCAAGTCTTCCTCGACGTCATCAATATATCTTTTCTTATGCCGACCTGGTCTCCTTTTACCTGACGGTACTCTCCCCAGCACTATCTTTGTCGGGTTCCGTTCGGCACCTCGTTGCACGTGACCAATCGTAGTCTGTTTATTTTGATCACTTTGACAATGTTTGGAATCTTACTGATTTCATACAACTCTGAGTTGTATCTTCTCCTCCAAATGCCATCAACCTGTATTCCTTTGTAGATCGAACGAAGAATTCTCCTTTCAAATCTTCCCACCAATGCTTCGTCTGCGTTTTTCAATGTCCACACTTCCGAACCATATAGTAGGACAGGCCTTATTAGTGTTGTGTAAAGTTCCAGTTTTGTCTTCCTTGATATATTTGTAGACGTCACGTGCCTTCGTAGACCAAAGTAGCATTTATTAGCCAGTGCTATTCGTCTTCTGATTTCGGCCGATGTATCATTACCTTTTGTTATAATCGTGCCGAGGACAACAAACTCATCTACTGCTTCTATATTGTAGGTGTCTATTGTTATGTTTCGTCTGCTACTTCTGGCGTTTTTTGTGCACATATACTTTGTTTTCTGCTCGTTTATTTCCAACCCGATTTTTTAGGGGCTTGCTCAAGTGCTGCAAAGGTCTTCTTCATGCTCTCGAATGATCTTCCAAGGATAGCAATGTCGTCGGCAAAGGCTAATATTTGCACTGACCTGTCAAAGATGCCCCCTGATGTGTTAATCGATGCATATCTTACTGCTTCTTCTAGAGCCACGTTGATTAATAAATACCCAAGGCCAATCTTTGGTAGTGTGTAGAATAAACCTTGAATTGCCATGTTTTTCCCATGTGCAGTTGTACATGGCATGCTCGAGAGTAGGTAAGCCATCGGCGTTATTCTTTTTCACTCCGAACGGAAAGACAAAAAATATCGTTCATCACCAAGCATTGCGATGAAGGCATAACTTAATTTTTGTAAATGTTTGTAATATTCCAATATGGGTGGTATACTGGTATGCAACCTGGTCTCAACATTAACTCCTAATTAAAATAATCTATCTATCTAGCTTCTATCTACATCTATTTTTTTATAAATTGACAGGACAACGACTGTCGGATCAGCTTGTTTTTTATATGAATGGCTAAAGATATATGAACCCAAGTAAAAATAAAATATGGCCTTACAACGGGCGAACACCGGCCACTTGGCTTTTTAATGGGCATATGATGGCCGTAGAGTTTTTAACCATTTTTTAAGGGAGCACATGCGGCCTACGAAAAATTTGAGCCAAAAAAAGAATCTGCACCAAATGTATTGTTGAATGTGTTTTATGGGAACTTGATCATTTTCGTTATGTACAATGGTCCTTTGAATTTATCCTACCTAAAGATATAAAATAATAAAATTTTTAACTGAGTACCAACGACACGGATGCTGCTTGACTTTAATAAACCAGTTTCAATACATTGTAGAAACAGCCTCTCAACTCTAGCTACCATATGGAGAACTGTAGCATTTAGAATGACCATGATTTTGTTTGGCGTTTCATCAAGATATTCTGTCTATCTTCGTCCTTCGAACTACAACACTTCAAATAACAAGCAGAAATAGCAAAGTGATTGAAGTTCCAAAACCAAATTCTTAAGTGGCAACAAGAATTTTAAAACATTCAAAAGTCCGACAATGTTCTCTTAACATTAAGAAAATTAGGGTATAATGAATATGACATCTGAGCCTAGTTACAAGGACATCCTAAAAGGGTGCCTCCTTATTATGAGGCAAACAAATGTTAACATTATCCTGGGCGCATTCAACCAAATAAGAACTTATATAGAATCTCAACAGATGTCGTATTAATCAAAACCTTCGAATTCATCTTGAGTAAGTGTGTCTTTGGGGATCACATTTCGTTTCATTTAAATAAGTGAACTTTGAAAATCTCTCGGAAAAACCCCCTCAAGGAACAAAGGCCAGTGAACAAGTGGGGATCTACCATAGAAACCTCAGCAACGAGTTCACAAATCTTTGCTCAAGTGCTATAAGCCCAGATATCACCGGGACCACTCAGAATATATATTTCTGGATGGGAATTTGTCATCATTCAGTTTTTGGGTCTAATGGCGAATAACTTAAAATGTTGTCAAAAATCTACCAAGAGTCAAAAACATATTTTTCGGCTGTTGTGGTCCCTTTGTTGTTATGCGAATAATTCATTCCACTACAACCGCACCCGGGCACTGCTCTATACCATGCCATATATAAATGCTGGTGCCTGAGCTTACCACAGATTGAGGATCTTTCTTCGGATACGGTTTAGCTGTCAAGAAGTCCTAAGACGTTCTACGACACGACACAATGTGGGGAGATCTCTTTTTTGTGTTGCCATTTTGTGGTGGAAAGGGGGAAAGTGCGAATTCTGCAGGAACTGTTTTAGATGTCGACAAGAATAGATGAAGTGACCTGAAATACCGGAGATGGTTTCCTAAATTTCAATTTGAATAACACAAAAGCTAAGGGCCACTGGCAGGACGGACCCACTTTAGATTAAAGGGTTGAGATATTTCTTGTGAACATGGTTAAGAAAAATGTCCCAGGAAATTACACAGAAAAGGATAACATTTACGAGAGGCTGCCAGAAATGCTGGAACGGAGATTTTTTTTCTAAATGTTAATCCCTTCAAGGATTCTAATTTGTAACAAGCTCTGTTAATGAAAAAAAAGTGGAAAAAAATGGAAGGATTTTAAAAGGTTGGAAAGAGGAAAACTAGCAAACAACCGAGTGCCCTAGACGAGTGAGTATCTAGTGAAAAGGGTGATTTAATGATTTTTTTTTAAAAGGGCAAAAATTTTTTTTACTATAGTTTTTAATTATATGGAAAGGGATTAAGTTGGTACGGTGAAAGGAGAAAGTCCTACTTTCCGTATAATTAAAGCACGTTGAATAATCATTTTTGAAGTTGATGGATGTTAAATTTTTGCTTTTTTAATTATTCTAATACCGTCTTTAAGAACAACAGCAGACGTTTTGGTGTTAGCTCACGTATAACCGTGAAATCAGCAAACAAACTTCGCGGATATCTCTAGGGACAGTGTGCACAGCCACCCCGTCTCTACAGCAAGGATTGGTTAGCTGGTATATAGTCTATCCAAAGTCATTAGGTAAGAAACGCCTAATATTTTATCCTTCTTGCTACGCTCTGCCATCCTGTTTTATGATGAGGAAATATTATGGGGTGAGGGGTTATGTGCTGCCCTTGTAGCTATAATTTATAATTTTTGAATAAATGTTTCCGCTTTTTGAAAGAGCGGATATTGCTCACAGCATGTATGAAAAATTGAGTAATTAATTTTGATTACTTTTCGAGAGTAAAATTCATTGAAATGAATTCGAATCGGCTGCCATATTAGTCCGGGGAAATTAGCATTTAAAGGAGACAAAATTCGGAAATGGCTGAAAATTGGTCCACAGCCTCCTTGGGACTTTTTAAGAAAACAATTTCGGAATAACAAAAAAAACAAAATGGCCGCCGGAAATATAGCGGTTTTCCAGTGTTTTCCTTGTATCTCCGATTCTATAGGTCGTACAACCCCGTACAAAGGCCCTAAATGTTGACAATGAAATTCTCTACAACTCTAGTTCTTACAAAGATGTTGACCAGATTAACCCTTTCAAAGTTATTCAAGGTCAAAGTTTCCAAAAATCACTTTTTGGCGAAAACATCACTCAAAAACTGGTTTTTTCGAAAAACAATTTTGATCAGTCAATACGAAACGTTATTGCGTACAAAAAAGCCTTTCGTCATTTTTTCGAAAACTTAACCCTTTTGAAGTTATTCAAGGTCAAATTTTCCAAAAATCACTTTTCGGCCAAAAAATCACAATAGATTTTTGCAATATTTTTCGAAAAGTTTTCGAATAAATGGCAAGGGTGTCATTAGGGTAGGCAATAATCTTTTGTATAAATAGAGCAAAAAAAATTTCAGTTTCTCAATCAATCAGTTTCTGAGTCATTTTTTGACCAAAAACTGATTTTTTGAAACTTTGACCTTGAATAACTTCGAAAGGGTTAAGTTTTCGAAAAAATGACAAAAGACTTTTTTGTAGGCATTGTCAACATTTAGGGCCTTTGTACGGGGTTGTACGACCTATAGAATCCGAGATACAAGGAAAACACCGGAAAACCGCTATATTTCCGGCGGCCATTTTGTTTTTTTTGTTATTCCGAAATTGTTTTCTTAAAAAGTCCCAAGGAGGCTGTGGACCAATTTTCAGCCATTTCCGAATTTTGTCTCCTTTCGTGCGTTTTTTTTTTGCTAATTTCACCGGACTATATCAATCTTTAGGCAGGTCTGGTGAAGAATTACATATCATCTAATTAGGTTTTTTTGGGAGATAACGTCCCTTTCTACCGTCGACAGTTCTATGATTATTGAGTGCAACATCGAACATCAAGTTCTAGACGGAAACATATCAGAGAAAGAATAGTGAATTTTAATGCCAACGTGCAGTTTGTTTCCCTTATTCCATACAATACTACCGCGATAGAATGCTGACTTTGGTGATCGAATAGAAGATCTCGGTTTATTTACTTACAAGCGATGGCAGCAGAAAAGCCATCAAATTTCTGTAAAAGCAAATAATATCTAACCCGACTAGAATTTAGCTGAGGAAAACCCTTAACATCAGGGCCGCAGCCAGCGGTAGGGCCCCCCGAAACTCTGAGGCACAATATAGTAAATTTTGCATTTTTAGAATTTTGAATGTGAAAGAGTTCGGAAAATTTTGAATTTCCATTTTCGAATTCCCTTTTGCATTTTCGAAATTTTCCCGTTTCCCTAATTTTTAAATTTTCCAATATGCTCACAACTCCAAATTCAAAATTTTCAAATTCTGAATTCTCGAAAATCGATACTTTTCACATTTTAATCGCCAAAGCCCGCGAACCCCAACCCAGTTTTTATACTCTTTATATTAGCTTCACCTGTATGTATGTATGTATGTATGTATGTAGACGAATCTTGCAACTTGATTTTCACCCACTTGCATATAACCGATCAACTTAAAATTTTGCACTTCTATAATAATATTCTAGTTGTGCCACTTTCAATATTTTTCCAAGAAATATTTTTTTCAGAAGAGAATTTTTTTACTTTCTGTTGTTTTGTTTGATCGGAAGAGAATTTTTTACAGAAGAGAATTTCGTTGTGTGTTTGATTTTTTTGCTATTTTACGTTTTGTGTTTAAACAGGGGCCCCACTAGTATGTATAGTTCGCGTGACAATGCAATCTGACCAGTTTGTGAAATAATAAAGATGGCGGTTCCAAGATGGCGGCCGAATTTTGCTATTGTGCTCCCCGACGCCCGACATGGGCATCAAATGAAAGGGTGTGACAAGTAGAATACAATTAGCTATGTGGCGTCACTCAAAATTCAAAATGGCGGCCAACACAAAATGGCGGACTACCTTTTTCTTTACAACCCACTCGATATGGGTATCAAATGAAAGGAATTGACAAGTAGAATACCATTAGCTCTGTTGCGTCATTCCAAATTCAAAATGGCGGCCAACTCAAAATGGCGGACTACTTTTTTCTTTACAACATCCTCGGAATGGGTATCAAATGAAAGGGTGCGACAATTAAATATTATTAACCGTGTGGCGTGACTCCAAATTCAAAATAGAGGCCCTCGGTATCGGTATGAAATGAAAGTATATGACAAGTATAGTGCAGTAAGCTGTGTGACGTCATTTTAAATCTATTATGGCGATCACTACAAAATGGCGGAAGACATATAATAGACTAAAAAGTAGAAAATAAAAAATATAGTTTAAAAAAACTAAAAAAATACGCTTTTATTTTAAAATGAACTAAAAAGTAAAAAATAATTTTGAATGTAAAGTTTTTATTGCTCCAGTCAGAATATGGAAACAACCTACCTTTCGAAATGTAAAAAAGCGTGGGGCTATCGAAAATTTCCGGTTTTAATAAAATAAGAATATAGGAAAAGAGTCCCACGCTGTTTTACATTTCGAAAGGTAGGTTGTTTCCATATTCTGACGAGCAATAAAAACTTTACATTCAAAATTATTTTTTACTTTTTAGTTCATTTTAAAATAAAAGCGTATTTTTTTAGTTTTTTTAAACTATATATTTTTACATGTTTTTCAGCCATTCTCACTTTATAATTTTGAGGTGTTCGATGGGAACCTTTTCTGTCATGGAATTCTTCGCTTTCGATTCCAAATGGTCCTTTAAAATGTTACCTCCAGATTCAATTCGAAAATGCCAAAGGTCTGGAAAAACTGAACCTTCAGCAGTTTTTCCACGAAGAGGAAGATCGTGTTGTCCACAAAATAAAATCGTGGAAATAATTGAGCGTAGTTTCACCCTGTTTTCTTCAACTTCCTTGTGCTGCGCTGAATCTAAATTTGCATGAACAGTTAGTTGCTTTCTATCCATAATATCAACAAAATGTTTAGATGCAATTGTAGCTTCACAATGTCGCTGAGATGACACATGGAATTGTGAGGCTTCGTGAAACTTGTGATATTTTAGACAAGGAGACACAATAAATTGGCCTTGTACGCCGCGTTGAACCGGCAATCGAAACAAGACACACACTCGACATAGAAGTCCTTTTGCGGCAGATGAGTAGGCATGTCTAAATATGCGTTTATCCTCAGGTTTTACATCCTTTCGAAAATTGAACGTTTGGATTTGGAGCCCAAGGATTTCTTAATAATTTCAAACGAACGCTGTATCAGCATAAGAATTGGGAATCAAATGCAATCCTATATCCAGCCGGGTGGCACTAGATTCGAGAACATTCAATGCACTCTGTGAATAGATTTTTGGAACAAAACTTTGAGGCTTGTATCCTGTATACGAAATTTTTGTTCCAAAAAATTCTACTCACAGAGTGCATCTAATGTTATGAAACTTAATTTTAATTGAAATTTAATTTCTTAGACGATACCACCCCCCCCCCGCCTCACGCAAATTTTTTGCACCCCCCTGAAAAAAATTCTGCCGGCGCCTATGTTTCGCTGTGATTTGTGTACAGTGGTTTCCGATTCCGGATATATTTGTGCAGTGTTGTGATACGTTTTTATGTATGAAGTGTTAATGGCGTAGTAAACGCATCGTAGCCGCCACACTAGAAGATGAACTAGCGCCATCTATTTGCCAAAATGCGAAAAGACTTTTCTAGGAACTTAACATATTTGTTCATGTTTTGGTGTTTTTATCTTCTACGGTGTCTGTCTACATCCATTAGCAAAAAGTTTGAGTTTGATTTTCTAACAAAGGTGCCCAACATTTCACTTAATTTTTGTATGAGTGTGCAACTTCCAAAGTTCGACTTGTTAACTTCCTAAAGTGTCATTTAACCTCAGTAAAACACTTTACTCCTTTGTTAGGGATCTCAATACGTAAAAGTGCATTTAACCTAATAATGTACAAAGTGAAGTTGGAAAGTGTCCCTCACTAACTACTCGTATTTTCTAACCACTTAAGAGACTAGCAACAAATTTTTCAGTTCCTTTTTATTGCTGCAAGTAAATGTAATCTAATTTCTGCATCTAATTTAAAAACTAAAAGTGAGACAATTTCATTTCATTTACATTTTAGTGTAAAGACTTCATTTAGTCAAAGTTTTAAAATTAACTTTTCGGATTTATAAAGCATGTTTAGAATGCAGTTCCGTGTACTATTTTACAGTGTTCAAGTTACTTTAATTATAATTAGCATTCATTAAGTTTTATGTAGATAAAATCTAAAAAAGGAGCAAGCAAGACGCAAGGTTCAGATTATGGTGGATTTTGTAAAATCCTTGCGGAATAGTATAGAGACTTTTTCACAATCTTATTACCAAGTTCATTTTCATGCCAGTGTTTAAGAGCTAAAGGATTAACATGTTTTATAAGCATGAAATTTAAATGCTAATATTTGAATAGAGCTTGAGCAAGAAATAAAAATAAGGATTTACTGTGAGTGGTCCTATGAGAGTGATGTGATTGCTTATAGAGCTAAAAATAAATATAAATAAAAAAAAAGAAAAAACTTTAAACCATCTTTTAGTTATAACGAAATAAAATGCCACTCAAGAAACAAAAAACTTTCTTAGCTATAAATTTCTAAAAAAAGAACAAATTTCAAAGTATTTCCAAATTCTCTAGAGTTTATCTCGAAATATTTTCACAAGAAAATTCCAGAATAGAATTCTTGTCACTTTTAACAAAGTTTAAAACAAAACAACAAAAAAAAAGGTTTTCCAATTCCACGTGTGTCAATTTACAGAAAGGGCTAAAGCTGGTTACGTCAAATGTGATTACCTTACATCTCTACCTGTACTAAATCTGCCAAATTAATGGTGGGTGTGTGTGTGTGTGTGATGGGTGTTATCCCCCATTTCCTCCCGAAACCAGAAAGAGAGTCATTGCATTTTCTGGGTAAATCAAAATGAGTTATAATCTTACACCAGGTGTTTGCTAAATGCTCCTTTGAGCATGGGAACAAGAGAAATGATTCATTTTAGTATCGTTTTAAATAAGGATGTTTATTACGGAATCAAATTGTTTCCCAAATGTGGCAGGGAAAATGATTTAAATTTTAAGCTTCGGCATTTTATGTGTCTTATGTGGAATTTTTAGTGAAATAATTTAATCCTTTTATGAATGTTTTTTTGGTTATTGATGATTAATGAATTTATTTGATAGAATAGGATTCGAAATCGATATTTATTTAATTCCATCTAATCTGCCGGTTTCAGCAGCCTTAACTCTGCCAAGCTACCATCCTATAGGTCGGTGGTTCGAATCCGCACATGGACGTGGTTCACATTGTCCTGAAAACTGGTCCACGATTATTTCATTCCATTTTCAATTTATAGTGAACACTATGAATAATATGAATAAGTGCAAAAAATACACATAAAGCTTCCTGCCTACGCTCGTAGTCCTTCTGTGAAGAAGAAGGGCAAATCAACCATTTTACCCAATTAAGTTACGAGAGATCTCTACTTCGTTTATTTCTACTTGGACGATCGGCAGTAGAACCGAGGACGAGCAAACCGTTCACGTCGAAGAGCTCTTTAAACGCCCCGAAAGCTTCGGTGTAACCATAAAGCTAAAGAAATGGGTTTTTGGTACACAAGAGATCAAGTTTCTACCGTATTACAAAGGACGGAATACGTTCATATTCGATCCGGGTTCAGGCTATGGTTGATCTTGAACCTCAAACTTCTATCAAATCGTTCCAGAAGTTTTTGGGAATGGTGAATTTTTACCACCGATTCATTCCCAATTTGGCTGAGGTGTTGGTGTTGATCAACGAGCATTTGAGATACCCTTTCAACCATTCGCGTGCCAATAAAGCACTTAACCGGCCAAAAAACTATCAGGCAGCATTCTTCAAGGTAAAAACCTCGATGGCAGAAGCAACTCTGCTGAACCATCCAACTGACGATGCAAAATACAGTCTAACGACTGAAGCCTTTGTTTATGAAATCGGAGGCGCACTGGAATAATTGAATGGTCACAGGTGGCAAAAGCTTTAGCTTTTTATTCCAAAAAGCTTACACCACTGTACATCACTACTGTAAAATCACCACAATTTCTCAGTTTACCAACGACAACGTGGACTCGACCTTCGACCTGCCTACACTATCTCAGGCTAAACAAGATGATATCGAGTTGAAATCGCTCAAAGAGTACCCTAGCAACGGCTCACGGGAAAAACTAGTTCCCACACCAATACGATTTACCTCTCATCAGGTCTGGTGTGAAGATAGTACAGGAACCCCGGGCCTTGCTTCTCCCCTTCTTAAACGTAGGATCCCTGCAAATAATTTCTCTGAGGCTCGCTTTCTCGGACCATTCTCGATTCGAAAAATGTTTGCGAAGGGTACGAGAAAAAGATTCAAAACGCAAAATGAAAGCTTTCCTGGTTGATTTGTTTCTCCCAAAGCCTTCATGCTGTAGAAAAATATTGAGAGCCGATTTCCCCTTAATTGGACTTCAAATCTCCAAATTACACTAACAACATAACGTCATTTCACCGATTTGAAGTCCTATTGGGGGGTGCTACACGGAGACTCGAGAAGTCGGCCGAAATCAGATTTGAGTCTCGTTATTTAATGCTACACGAGGCTGCTTTCGGCTTGGAATAATTCTTTATCCTACATGAAAGCTTTGATTATCTGAGAAGGGAGAAGAGAAAGAAATGTGCGTATGAGTTAGTTTTCACCCCGGAAATTTTTGGGTGAAAATTCTTTCGTTAAAGTTTCGTCATGTGCGTCCTTCTTTCTCTCCTCTTCTTCGTTTCTTTCCTATAAAACCGGGTTTTTCGTACGTCTTGAGTCTCCGTGTAGCACCCCACATTGAGAGGAAATTTTGAGAGCCTTTGGTTTTTCTTCAACGCTTTGTTTGGAAAGTTTGAGCTTTTGACTTGTTTTGCTCGGCGGAGTGATTTTCGGCGCAGAAGTGATTTGCTATCGATACGAGTATGCGATTCGTTATCAGCACGAGAACGCGATTCGATCTCTTGCTCCGCTTTTATTGCCATCGAATTCGTTTACGAGTCGTTAACGAGTCCGAGATCGAAACAAGCTTTCGCTTTTTGGCAAATCGTTCTCGAATCGTTTCCGAATCGAAATGTTTGCAGGGATAGTGTTCAATTTCGAACACAGCCTGTCTCATCCTGGTATTAGTGCTACAATACTTCTGGCCGTCGATCAATAAAGACTGCAATGAGTGGTCTCGATCGTGTATTGGTTATCAAAAGTCTATAGTTTCACGGCATACCACATCTTCATTTGAAGCTTTCAAGCTTTTAAATAACAGTTTTAACCATATGCATATTTTTTTAATGTGGAAAAACTAAGCTTACGAAATACCATTTGTCATGTCGTTTTGGACATGGTGCAATGTCTGAAGGATAGAACAGATTAGGATAGGTCAGGAGAGGTCTGGCGGGTGTTGGAGCAGATGGCGATAAGTAGTTTATAGCCCTGGCTACTGGTGGAAGTAGAAATTTGCCTTTTTAAATTCTTTTATTTAACTTACACTGTTTGTCGTCAAATCTTGCAACGCAAAATTTTTATATTTAGACTTTACCAATCTTAATGAAAATTGACATGCGTGTATAACTTCGGTGACAATACAAGTTAGTGGTGTTTTTATAAGATCAAGGTGGCGGTTCCAATTTGCAATTGTGTTCCCCGACCCCTCGACATGGGTATCCGTATCAAATGAAAGGGCATGACAGGTACAATACAATTAGCTGTGTGGCGTCATTTCAAATTCAATATGGCGGATGCCCCAAGATGGCAGACAAAATTTTCTTATCTAAGATCTTCATATGGGTACCAAATGAAAGCGTTGCTGAGAAGAAAAACTAAAATAAAATGACGTCTCTCTAAATTCAATATGGCGGACCCCTATATCACTAAACCATGACATGGGTACTGCCCTCAGGGTTCAACGATCAACAGCACAGGCACGAAAATGTCTATTCTAATGTCATACTACTAAAGCCTTAGCATTCTCAATGATCTTATACTTAGGTAATTTTGTTCATACTACATATAAAAGCATTTTGAATCTAATGACTCGAAATTTTATAGGAATAATTGGAGAGTTTACTTAACGTTCGTGTTGTTCGATTTGTAGTAATTTTAAATGTTTTAACATTTTGCAAAAAAAATCAAGAAGGCGGCCGAATTTTGCAATTGTGTTCCACTGAAGCCCACGATATGGGTATCAAATGAGAGAGTATGACAGGTGGATTATAGTTAGCTGTGTGACGTCATTTTAAATCTGATAAGGCGACCACCACAAAATGGCGGAAGACATACAGACTAAAAAGTAGAAAATAAAAAAAAATAAATAGTTTAAAAAAACTAAAAAATAATCTTTTATTTTAAAATGAACCAAAAAGTAAATAAATAGTTTAAATTAAAATGAACCAAAAAGTAAAAAATAAAAAGTAAATAGTTTAAAACAAATAATTTTAAAATGAACCATAAAGTAAAAAAGAATTTTGAATGTAAAGTTTTTATTGCTGCAGCCACTTACTTCGGCCCACGCTTTTTACGTAAGTGGCTGCAGCAATAAAAATTTTACATTCAAAATTCTTTTTTACTTTATGGTTCATTTTAAAATTATTTGTTTTAAACTATTTATTTTTTATTTTTTACTTTTTGGTTCATTTTAATTTAAACTATTTATTTACTTTTTGGTTCATTTTAAAATAAAAGATTATTTTTTAGTTTTTTTAAACTATTTATTTTTTTTTTTTAAGATATGCTAGGCATTGAGATGCTTATTTGGCGATTTGGAATATGATCGTTCCATTGCAGCTCCTCAGATAAAAGTATGTCCAAGATGTTAAGAGGAGGGTTAGTTGTTAGATTTGATATACCCACTGAGACAGAAGGAAGAGCATGTAGTGGGGCCTCTATCATCATATCGTGGATACTCTTATATGTATTTTAACGATAGGGGATAGATTCACGAAATGGCTTGAAGAATATCCAATTCGGGACATTTCCGCTTCAACGGTGGTCTAGCCATCTTCACCTGGGCCAGCCTACTGGTCTATTTCTGGAAATTTCTGGTACTATGAGCTGTTTTCCGATACGTTTGTCCTCCATCCTGGTAAAGTGGCCGTATAGTCTTAGTCTGTTGATTTTTATAAAAGTTGAGAGTCTAAGTGCACGGCCACAACGCAGCCATCGCACATCGCACCTAGCAAGAACAAAATTTGACCATCGCACACTAAACTTATTATGGTGTTATGTGCAGCGCTAGGCTAGGCAGGCTGCGTTGTGGCCGCGCACCAACCCCCGGGACACAATGAGGCCGACAACGACAATTCTCATATAAATTGTTGTTGTTTTCCCGTAGAAGTTGACGTTGTCGGCCTCATTGTGTTCGGAGGGTTAGTCTCGCTAGCGCAGCACAATGGGGCTCGTATTACTGTTTGTGGAGTGAGAGTTTCGTTTTTCTGTGCACAAATGTCGAGTGCAGTTTTTGTTTTTGGGCATAAAAGGCTCTATTAGCCAGAAGTTCACTAGTATTCGTCTATTTATCTCTTCCTTTTCTTCATTTCTTTTTGTAATTGTAGACCCAAGGTAGACTGTTATATTTTTCCCCATTTTAAATCGTCAAGCTCTAGGCTGTTGTATCACCTTTATTTTTTCTTCGTTAATGTTCACTCTTATGTCCTTTGCAACCTCTTTTAGTTTGACATAATCTTCTTTTGCTGCCAAAAAGGACCTTCCCACGATGTTCACGTCATCTGCACATTCAAGTAATTGTAGGTTGGTACTGAAAGACTTCTATAGACTGAGATTTCTCTTATCACCCATTCTAGAGCGAGGTTGAAAAGCATTGAGCTTGTCTGAGCCCTTGTCGTACTTCGATCTCTTCTGTTACTGCATATTGGATCTTTACTTTCGCCAGTGAGTCATTCGTTGCGCATTTAATGAGTCGTACCAGCTTTGAGGAGGCTCTTAATTATTCCGATAAGATTTTCTTTAACCTTTCTACTTTAACAGAATCATATGCCTCATAGGTATATCTAGATACAATATCTACGAAGGACATATAAACTGATTTAAAATGTCGAGAGCTGAGCTAGGAGGGGGCTATTACCTAACGCTGTTTTTGAATGGTCGGCATTTAGGGCATGATGATTCACGTTGTGCAAGGCATGACCGATTGTTAGCCACAAATGGCGAATTACCTTTTTCTTTACAACCCTCCCCCCCCAACATGGGTATCAAATGAAAGAGTATAACGAGTAGAACACAGCAAGCTATGTGACGTCATTCTAAATCGAATATGGCCGCTAAGATAAAATGGCGGATTACCTTTTTCTTTACAAACACCCGCCATGGGCATCAAATGAAAGAGTCTGAAGAGGAGAATACAGTGAGCTATGTGACGTCATTTTAAATCCAATATGGCGGCCACCACGAACAACCCCTCGATATTGGTATCAAATGAAGGGTTATGATAAGTTGAATACAATTAGCTGTGTTAGTCAGATATGTGACGGCATTTTAAAGCCAACCTCATTACAAAAGAAATGGGGCAATTCCAACATCTGTCTTACTTTATAAAAACTTTTAATACCCTTAAGCTCGAATGAGACAAGGCGTCAGATGAGATGTGTGGGCCTTATAGGACAATACACACGGGGTCCACATGCGGCAGTGGGATAGCCTCATAGGGGCCCTATCTACACCCCTCCCCGCCTCCCAAAATGCTAGTCGGGCATAACCCCATAATCGAAGAATTTAAAACCCTACTTACCAGACAGCTGCATAAATAAATTGACCGATTAACCTTTTTCACTTTAACGGCTAGCTGTTCAGTGCTTCCCACCCACAATGATTATGCTCCGCCGCCCCTGAATACAAGACATTAAAAAATCATGATCTTGTGCATGCATTTCCAGCAGCGTTTTGCGAGTGTACATCTATGCATATCTGAAAACCTCATAGTTTGTGCTAGTCAAATGTCATTGTAATGACTGTTTAAAAATGGCGCGAAATTTAAAATGACACATCTTGTTAAAAGACCCTTTTACAAATCGAAAATAAAATGAAATAAGCATGAACCTATCTTCAGGAAAATGTGACAAATTTGTAAAGATTAAAGTAGGTATGTCATCGATTGAGTGTGGGAACCAAGCAGTCAGTGAGGCGACCAATTACAGGCGAAGACAGTGGCTAAATAAATATTGCAACGAGAAGAACTGGGTTTGAGTTAAAATGACAGATTACCTACTGAAGAATCAACATCAATAACAATGAAAAATATAATTTCTTATCATAATTAAAATTTGAAGAGAGAACAATCTCACTTCGGTCTTATAAATAAAATAAAACCATCAATTGACTTCATCGTAAATACAGGTGTATATCTCTATGCCTATGATTTTTCATCATAATTTCCAATTTTCTTTAAAAGGATTGACACAAAGGTCAATTGACTTTCCCACTCACCCAAAATCCAGGATCGCTTATTTATAAACCAACGACCATTATTTATTGACGAGACTTCAATAAGATCAAAGCAACCAAAATACCTTAAGATTTCACTGAAAATACCTCTCGAAATAAAATCAATTATATTTGTTCCTTGAATTCTTTTTATTAAAATTCTCCATTAAATTTATATTTTCAGGAAGGAATAAATAGCGTAACCCTCTCTCATTTTTTGGCTCATTAGTTATAAACGAAACGAGTAAGTAAGAAAAACTGATTTAATTTTTTTAGTGTTTAAGTAAAACTACATAAAATCCTTAAAGAATGTGCGTAATTTTTTATTCGTAAACATGAAAAATAAAACGAATTTTATTTTAATCAGTAACTTTGAAAGAAAAGTTTTAACAAATCCAAATCGTCTCTTAGAGTTTCAGTTACAATTTGTACAAGGCTCCAGCATTAACCTCTTTCTTCCGTATTTGCGTATTTGAATACAAGATTTCCTTTCTTTAAAAAAAAAAAAGAGACGAGTTTCCTTCCACAAGTGCCTTTTACCATATTGAAGTAAGTAAGCAAACGTAACGATATCCAACTCGTTGAATTTTCTGTGTAGAATGAAAAACCACAGCAGCTTCTTTTCTTGTTTAACAAAAAAAAAATTCGATTACGTTTGAAATTTAACTCTGGAATTACCTTTAGTTATCGTCCTTACACAGTATACTGGGAAATCCTTCGGGAGGTGAATGAGAATGGTTCTCCGGTTTTTTGTGTTATTTCAGTTTTTTTTTTATTTTGGAAAGGTCATGAAACCCTAAACTTATTACATTTTGTCCTGTTCCTTCCCAGAGGATGATTGCAGGAATTTGAAAATTGCACTCTCTTGAAAATGGTGAATAAATATTGGTTTTCATTGGAAAAGAATTGAACAAAAAAATAAAATAAAACAGAAAATGGAGAATGGTAACATAATACAATTTATTTTTGTTTCGTATGCTTTCCAATGAAATTAAATTTGAAAAGGTAATAAAACAAAACAAAAAATCTATTTCCATAACAAATGAATCCTTTTCATTGTGATTGAAATTTGTGCCATGAAAAAATATTCATCCATTTTGGTGCTCGAAAAAAAAAAATACAGAGATTCCCTAGGGTGTTAATTTTGCACCCTCTTTAACTGGGCCCTTCTGTGCCCGCTCGAGGGCAAAAGGCATATTTCTTATTAATTAATTAACAACAAACTTTATCGTTGTGATCCTTCGTTACACTTTGAAAGGACGAAAAGCGGGAAAATCTGTGTTGGAAAGTTTCATAGATGAAAATCCGGAAAATGTTCATTACGAATTCACATTTTTTTTGTGTTTGTTATCCTGCCACGCCATTGTCACGTGAACTTCCATCGAAAACTTTATCCTGTTTTCATTTATCACTAATACCACCCCAAATGCGCTGCCAGCAGCGTTATTATAGGTTATTTATTGCCTTTTATGTCAATATCAGTAAACTTATTCGTAACTTCATTGTTAACTAAGAACGAAAAAGTTGCAGGAAAAACCGTACCCAATTATGTATAAAGTTCAATATCATAAGGACTTCTTACCCACATTACTAACATGAGCCCAGACCTGCTTCAAGGACATGAAAAAAAGGGCAACAAAAGGAAGTTTTAATCTCAAAGTATTGATAAGAATCAGTTTACCAACAGTAGTTTGGTATGAAACAATAGCACAAAGGAGATCAGGAAAAGTTTCAAGTATTACGAAAAGGGACCAACCAGCAAGGACTTTCTTCCAAGGATCTTTTGATATTTTTAAAACATGGACCCGGAAACGATTGTTATCCGTAAAAGTGCTACTAAAACTTTTCTAGGTAGAAAATCATTAAAACTTGTAATAAATATGATCCTTGTATGTTTGAAAGTGTCCTTAAAAGTATATATATATATGTATGTATGTATAATGTATGAGAAAAGTTTTGACATCATGTCTTGTGCAGAAAAGTAGAGATTAGCTGCATTCTCCACCTTGCAGGTTGGTGTTATTGTAATAAAACGTTGTTGTAAGAGAATGGAGTTTCCTGGAAATATAAACTTAATTAATTTTAGTTTCTTGAAAATGTCCTGTCGCCAGGTTGTCTACAGTTTCAAGGAGCGGACGTATGCTTCTTGTAAAAGATAGTTTCAGTGTGAAAAGTTTTTCTTTCGATTATATCAATTAGAAATAAAAAGTTTTCTTGTTATCACCATAACAGTGGCTTAACTGGAACTTAAAATATATTTTGCATAATTTCTGTTGTATTCTTCTTCTTGATGTAGGTGTCGAGTTCAATAATACAGCGGTTGCCGCTTGGACTTGTTGTACTACAGCCCGTATACCTCATATTTGTAGGCTAAACCGCTAGACCAGTTTCAGCTGGTTTACTAGTGTTTTCCTGTTCAGACTTATCCGTTTAATCGCGTTAACCAACGAATTCCCGCTCCTTGCTTTCACCGAATAGTGACAAAAAACATGAAAGGTTCATGACTCATTGGAAGAATAGTCCTTATGAGGCACAAGTCTTACAAGGACTGTAGCGTTATTTAAAAAGACAAAGAAAGTAGGTGTTGGGGCGTTTGAGTGTGGGAACCAACAGTAATCTTGATATGCCACTTTTGATTGACAGGTGACCTGCATATGTCACCTTGGATTGACAGGTGATCTACTTATGACACACATGTCTTAATTAGATCACCTGCAAAGTGATAGAGTAGATCATCTGTCACTCAAAATGACATGTGTAGGTCACCTGTCATTCAAAGGTGACATATAAAGGTCACCGCTGGTTCCCACCCTCAATCGTCCCAACACCTACTTTCTTCGTCTTTTTAAATCGCTCTGCAGTCCTTGCAAGCCCCATGATACACGACTCAACACACCAATCTATAAAAAAAATGTCATCAGTTGGCGTTATTTTTTGAAGTAAATTTTTTTTTGAGTTACGAGAGATTCATATCCGAAAAAGGGGGGTTTTATTCCAATCTGACATTTGTAAAATTATTGCGAAGAGTGCTGCCAATCCTAAAAAACCTCATATTTTACACTGGGTAATGTATAAGCATTTTAAGGGGCGCAAACGAGTTAATCCTTAATGGTATTTTTATCATGAACCTCAAGTTTGTTTACCCCGAATAAAATCCAAGATTGTGGGTGATTTGACAAATTTACACCGGCGCACAGTGAGGCCAAATCGAAAAAACCCGGACAAAATTCCAAAAAGGTAAATAATCGTCTTCAATCGTCTTTGAATTGATGACTCGGGGGTTTTCGGGGTCGCTGATTACGAATCTGAACTCAGCATTGCAAAATTCAAGATGGCGGATCCAATGTGGCGGACAAGATTTTTTATACGCCTTTTGTTGCTTCAGTAGGAGAGCCAAGTGCAGTGTTCTTTACAACATGCGCAGCATCCGCTTTTCCTTCTTCTCGTAAATTCATCTGCTCTTCATAAACGAGCTCTTCCGTTGAAGTACTCTCTCGCAAGAACTGTACTCTTCTCCGCTTATTTCTATCTGAATGCAGAGCGCGGCCTGCCGAGTGCAGCAGACTTTTCTGTTGCAGTAGGATTTGCTTCATCAACACTGTTTTCTTTTTCGTCATATAGTGGAACAAAAACCTTTAAAATTGTTACAATTATGATCGTAAATTTATAAAATTTCTACGATTATGAAAATTATTATATATTATATATGATTAATGGTCGTACCTTTATTTGGTCAAAATACATTATATTTCCCCCAAAAATCCGAAGAATACAGTATTTCGATTTTTAAAAAACAGAATTTTTTACAGTATTCATTTTATTCAATGAAAATGACCGAAAAAAACCTAATTAATAACTATTAACTAATTTTTATCATCTACATCGTCTGCATTTCAACATCTTCATAACCTTCTGTGGTTGATGTTTTGTATTTCTACTTCGCAGAAATTTGACGAAGCAATTCCGGCTTTGTTTTTAGTTGTAGAAATCAACGCATGCATACCTCAAGTTTCATTTAACTATCATAATCGCCTTTAATGTTCCCACATCCAATGGAGTTTTGACTGACGTCCATGTTTTGTTTACTGCAGCAAAGATTCCCTTGACCGATGCTGAAGTTGCTGGCAAGGATAAAATATATTCAATGATCGTAGCCATTTCTTTGCATTCGCAATCGGCGTAATGACAAGATACCAGTTAAAAGGGAAAGAAAGAGACGGATATATATGATGTACACTTCGCTGTTCGCCGTTTACATGCGTTTAAATTCGCAACATTTAAACTCGCTATGTACTGCGTTGCCATTGTTGTGTCTGACATTTTGAATTTCAGTTGAATTTCAGACCGTAAAAATAGTAAATTTTATATTTTTCTCATTCAAAACGTGTTGCAGACTATACTTTTTCTACGCCTCTAATTAGTTTTTATTGATATTTTGTAAAGAAAAACGTACCTTATGTAAAACTGATGTCAAAAATATAATGTATAAAGCACAGCAAGATATTTTAACGCTAAATAATGTATAAGTAGGGAGTGTTCATTCATAACAATTTTGTAATTTAATAATTTGTTAATAGATGGCAGCCGTAAAATTTATTAAAAAAATGCTTTTATTTTCTGCAATTTAATAATTGAATAGTTTATTTAAAGCAAAAATTTTCTAGCGGAACAACATTGATTGTTCATTATTGAAACAATCCTTTTCTTTTTTTAATTAATAAATCATATTCTTGGATTACGACGAACAGATGTCGCCAATAGTAGTCATTCCATAACAAGTGATGGAATGAATACTCCACACGGGTGTAGAATGCTGCTAATTCCGTAACTAAAAGTAATATCAGAATGCCTGTATTCTAACCGAGACGTAGAAAAAATCTTATTTCTGTACGATAACACTCATTCCATTTAATTCTGATTTTAGTGAGCAATGCCCTTAAAATTCATTCTGTTAGAATAATCGTACGGGATGAATTTTCACTAACATAACTTTCTTGATATTATGATATATTTCTGCAGCGAGTGCATTCAAATTATTTTTTAGTTTTTCAAATATTTCTTTTCTAGTTAACCCATTTCTATTTGGCTAATCGAAATCTAAAAGACAATTTTAAGAGAGAGTGAAGTGTGATAGAAGAAGACAGAGAGGGGCAGAGAGAGGGATAAACAGAGAGAGGGAAGTGGGAAGAGAGGGAAAGAAAGATAGAGAGAAAGAGAGAGAGGGGCAGATATTTGTATTTAAAGGTCTTTGTGCAGTCTAGTATATCACAGCGACGCTTACATTTCCATGAAAAGTTCGATTAAAATTAGGCGGGCAAATATGGTCAGCTGAATTTTGGATATTTCATTTGCAATTATTTAATCTACCACCGGTAATATGTTTGAAGGCGGAACAATGTGTAACATTTTACTTTTTTACTTCGAAAGTCCATTTTTTTTTTAATTTTTTAGTTTGAAAATCACATGCACTACTTTCCTTCAACAAATGTTTTGCTTAACACAATATAATTCAATAAATGGTTATAATATTTTACTTATTTGTAGTAGTTGATCGCGTCTGCTTATCTCGGTTTTAAACATACAACTGACTGCTCTCAAGAACGCTATGTTTCAACTAACATCTACGCGGCCGTTGTAGAGTTGCGGTCCTATTATGGGTGAATTTGTATTCACTAGGGGCTGCTTTAGTCAATTCTAAGTACAAAAATCCCAATCAGACACTTTCATTTTTTGGACTTTTGTCCGGTTTTTTTTCGATTTGGCCCCACTGTGCGGCGTTCGCCTGGTGTAAGGTCTCGAAATCTGAGATACCTACTTCGAATGTGAAATTTGATAGCCTTTTTCACCAACATGAAGGCAGTGGTTTGATATGAGAAGAGAGTTTGAAAGCTTTTACTTTGCATACAAGAAGCGTTTACAATGTGAGAGTGAGCTTAACGCTGAGGTTGAGCTTATATTGGAATTAAAGTAAGAGTGCTAATTTCTACTGGGGTTATTAAGACGATTTGGGGGGTGCTACACAGGAGACTAATACCCACTGGTGAAACCGGTTTTATGGGAGAGAAACGAAGAAAATAAAAGGGAAAGTAGGCCATTTTCCCCTTTATTTTCTTCGTTTCTCTCCCATAAAACCGGTTTCACCAGTACGTCTTTGTCTCCTGTGTAGCACCCCCCATTAAGCGATATCACGATAATTAATTTAAATGTTTTGTTTGGCCTAGAACTCCAATTTGGGGGCCTCGGTAGTCTAGGGAGTAAGGCGCCTGGCTACCATCCCAGAGGTCACGGGTTCGAATCCCGGCAGCACCACGGTCCTTCGTCTTTCCTTACTTCTTTCTTCTTCCCTTTTATATACCTCATTCCTTCTGTCATAGCCTTCCGCTAGCAATGCCCCGCTCCATCAGCGCAAGTCATCGGTTGGTTGATGGGATTCAACTCGTTTCAGGAGGCATAACACTCCAGCGAGCTGTTCCTCGTTGCCCCGATGCCAGAGTCGAAATAGAAATGGTTGGAAGTAGGTGGTTGTGGCAGTTCCTTCCTTCACTACTCTCTCTTTCCCTTCACTATCTATCGACTAGAGCTTGTTATTCGACATTGCGCCCTCTATACGGAAAAATAGATTGTCGACAGTTCAAAGGGCTTCCCTAGTCTTCCACATAAAAAAAATATTTACACGTTGTATTTACAATTTTTCGAAAGTAAACTAAGCTTTCATACAACTTACGCTGTTCATATAGGCTGGGTACGGACTACAAAATATTGAAAATCTCTGTTGATGTTTACGGGATTACGGATAAAGGTAATCCCTACTTCGAGATGACCCTCAAAGTATTCGCTCAAAACCCTGCCTCTGTCTCGCTTCACTGATTTACGTCAAATTACTTTTGTGGAATTTCGAGGTCCTCCAAACCATTATCTTTTTTCCTTAATCGACAGAAGAGAGATAATGTTAAATAAAAAAACCTCATATCTGTGCATAACTGATAACTGACGTACAAAATTAATAAAGGTTTTTTAAAGTCCACAAAAAAAAGGATAATTTCCGAATCGGTATTAGCTTATCAGGAATTTCCGATTCAAAAGTCTGAGCCTAATCTAATCCCGGCTCGTTTCAGGAACAGAATTTAAAAGCACTGATTTTCAGGGATTTGCTTTTTTTCTTCTCTTTCTCTCAGTCTCAGTCTGTCTCTATAAAAAAAAATTAATTAATCTTGAATTCCATCTCCTGTTAATCCTCACGTACACCCTCCATTCACACCATTAATTTTCTACTCGACCTCTTTTGATTTTTGATTTAATGCGACGAGAAGAGCCTTTTCCGCCGCAGGATTGCCGAGCAGGGGGTTGGCACCCGTGTAAATGGTATAAAAAATATCGCATATGAAGGCCACTCAGTTTTTTTTTGTTAAGGATGTATGCGCGGGTATATGTACCGGGGCCTCAGGAACCAAGCTACATCCCAGTGCCAACAAGGGCTTAAGGGGAGCCAGTGAGTGTGTTGGAGGACGAGGTTGGGGATTTTATTTTTCATGAATCCTTGGCACGACCGGAGGGCATGTAATGTGCTTTTACAGCGAGCACTTCGTTTTAATAAAAACATTAAAAATGGAAACCCTTTCCCTTCTGAGACTTGTGATGTGCTGCCGCCGTCGGTACGCTAAGGAACAAAATAAAGCGCGTTACGATATTACATCAAAAAAAGGATGTCGGTTGTAAATTTTTAAGGATATCTCTTAAATTCTTCTTAGGTACCGACCAACCAACGTAGAGTATATGAAACTATGTAGTTGGGTATTCTTATTTTTTTTTTTTTCGTTCTAAGGTACTTATGCCAATATGTTTGGGAATATTTATTTCAGACTCTTTTTATTTATACTCCTTTTTTTGGTCGGGCGAACATTTCCTTTTTTTTAAGTTGTTGACAATTTTATGTCTGGCGAATGTAAAAATATTTTATGAGTGTGATAAAGTAGTCAACTTTGAGAGGGAAAATCAATAAAAGCAATTCACGTGGAAAAAAATTTATGAGTTATCCTTTTATTACAAATCAAGTTGCCGCCACAATTTGCTTGCAGGAAATACAGCTTGATTACAGCGAATAAAAAAATTTGGCACATAAAACAAATTGTTATGTCGTAAATATTAAGAAATTTTAAACTACTTTAGTTTAAATAATAAATAATCGATTATCGATATTTATATTTTGGGCCATCCCATAAATAATGCGATTTTTTTTATCCTTCAAAACGTCCAGCCGCGACCTTTTCGTGTGTCTGATAGAACATCTAAACCAAAGGATGCACCGATTTAGTTAGTAAGAGCGATTTGCTTGTTCTAGATATCTCCAAGGTTCTTGATAGAGTTTGGCACCCTGCTCTGTTAGCTAACCTCCAAGTTGTTAATATTCCTATTGACTCAGACCTGAAGAACTGGATCGAGAGTTTTCTCTCTGCGCGTGCAATCATAGTCTTATTAAATGTTGACAAATCTCAGCCCCACACCATCTCTACCGGTATACCCCAGGGGTCAATTTTATCACCCATTCTTTTTCTCTTGATAAATGACCTATTCTCTGTCACTTTCAAGTAGAGCATCACGAGATCTCGACAAACTCGAGAGTCTCGTCTTGGTCTCGACTCGAGACACGAGACGAGAGTAAAGTTCGGTCTCGATAAACATATTCTCGTCGAGACGAGATTATTCGCTCGAGATCTCGTCGGTCGATCGAGATCTCGTCGGCAAAATAATAGGAAACAAGTCTGGTAAAATAAAGTATCTGATGAAGCGCGCACGGCCTTATTTTCAAAGCTGGAATATGGTACTCATGCACATACACATTGCCTCTTGTTTTTTGTCGCCGGCTACGTATAGGTTGAGTCTATAAGTATAAGAGCCGTGTTGGGCTCATAAGTTAATATTCGCCCCGAGAGACGAGACGAGAGGAGACGAGACGAGACGAGATTATAATGGGCGTGATCCGCCGAGAGTCGAGACGAGACTCGGTATGGTCGAGACTTACCGAGATCGAGACGAGAGTCTTAAAAATCTCGTCTTGTCTCGGTCTCGTGATGCTCTACTTTCAAGTAACTTCACAGCTTCGCTTGTGACGGTACTCTGCCTGGAAAACTAGGATTTAGTTCATAAATACAAAAACTACTATCAAAGAACCTTACACACTCTGTATTTCCGAACCCGAACCCCGAACCCAATATCCAAGAGCTTACCGCCACCCCCTTCAACATCTCCTGACCGCCCAGAACTAAAATACCCTTTGAACTAAGCTTACTACTAGGCATTGCACCATGACGTGACCAACGACATAACGGACCTGTAGGACAAAGGGTGATTCCTGAGCTCAAAACTGCATAAAACAAAAGAAAACATAGCTCACTTTACTTTGGTAACGACCTGCTTTAGCCTGAGGTTCCCGGTGTGTTGTTTGTCTACCCAATGTCTTATGAATGTAAAATTGTTTTACGGGATTGACCCAACTTGCTGACTTCCTGATGGCATGAAGGTATCGATAAACAGTTGAAAGACCAAATCCAAGTTTCTTTGCTAGTTCGCCAGTGGTTCTTCTTCTTTCTGCAAATCATTTGGTATTCATATCTTAAATCTCCCTGGAAGCAAGGTAACCGCGATTAAGGAGACTTAATCTTCTTCTCGCTGTTCCTTCACGGTTGCACAGCAAGTGTCTCGCAGTTCCGCGGGCTCTGTAATTCTTTTTAGCCCTCACCTCTTGAAATTTCAAAGTTTGTCCGCTTTAAGGGGCGCGCCCAATGAACATCGCAGTTGCTACGCTTGCAGTGCTCGCCCAATGAGAAAAGCAAGCAATGCCAATCAAGCATGCGTAGCTTCGACTTGGGAAAAGTTTATTTCCGAACGCCACTGCGATGCTTTGACATTTCTTAATTTACAGTTGTTTGATATTTAAACGGAAAAGTATGCGTTTTGTTTATTTGTGGTTTGCTACGCTCGCCGCGATTACTGTGATTTGTCAAGGCAAGCACGGCAATCGTAGGAAGCGCGGCGTTCATTGGGCCCGTCGATTAAATGAATCTTTTAGCTTGACGGCTAAGCTTATCTAACCTGGATAAGCTGCAGAAGGGTTCGGGACCAACAACTGATGGGTTTTCTGGAATTAATAGCCAACAGGACACCTTGACTCTTCGAGAGGATGACGATGTTAGAGCTGCTTGGAGCTCTACTAATACAAGTCTGGACACACAGTGGAATGGGGCTTTTTTTTACGAAGAAGGGGTAAGAATCTTACATCTCTGTAGCAGTAGGGAATGTGCTCGACACATATTGTCCAGGAAGTTCTCAAGTGATAGCTGAACTCCAGCGACTGCTTCCAGCACAGTCCTGTGCTCCACAAACCTCGTGCGTTTGAACAGTACAAGCTTCACTTTCTTTATATCGTTCGGGCATTCCAGGAAGAATGGTGATTCTTCCCTCCTGAAGCGGTGAAGGTATGCCCTAACCCCGCTCCTACTCTTTTTATATGTGGAAGGTTAAGCTCAGGTGTGACCCTTTCTACTATCAGTCCGTCATATCGTTCACGTCATCGTCAAATGTCGAGTAGTAAGCTTAGCTCTAAAGATAGAGAAAGGATAAGACAGATTAGGGGTCTCGGGGGGTGTATGAGGAGACGGCAATGAACCTAGCATTTGAACTGTTGGATGTTGTATGAGTTCGGAAATACTGACTGTGGGAGATTGTTTCAGTCCTACTTCTGTTGTAATGTAAAAAAGCTCAATTTTAGAGTAAAGCTCACTCCAATATTGTGAACGCTTGTTGGTATGGATGGTACAAGATTTTTCAGAGCCACGTACGAAACCATTACCTCACATCTCCACCCACGGTATTGATGTAAATTTATCAAGAAAGCTGAGATTACGCTTTCGAAATTTCTCGGGTTTCGATATTTTACACATGGCGAAGGAGGTGTAAAGTTATCAAATTACCCCAAATCTTGGATTTTATGCGGAGTAGGCTAGGTTGGTATTTATGACAAAATTACAAGGAAGGGTTAAATTCTTCGATGTATACGGCCGTTACCCTCCTTTGAGAAAGAATCACCAATGGTTACAATAGGCCTTTGTTTTTGTTCCATCAGTTTGACTTCCTCGTCAAACTCCATACTTCTTTCAGGGCGATGCTTATCTTGTACGCTGTAGTTACCGGCTCAGAATTTCTTAGACCACCGTTGGCACTGGCTTACTCTTATACTTCCTTCTACAAACACTGCATTAACATTTTTTGCACTTTCACATGCATTGTCGCCTTTATTGAACAAAGAAACTATGCCGAGTGTGTCCTTTTGTTAGTTCCATTTCCTCGTTAAAAAAACTATGATGCAGATAAATGTCTACCCCCCCCCCCCTCCCGCGCTTCGACCATCGTGCATTTGGAAAATACGCATTTTAAAACCGCATTTTTTTTACTAGAATGCGACAAACTACGAATTCACATAGGTTTTGAAATATATGTCATCATAGAGTTTTATTGCTTGATTTTAACTATTTTAATTAAACACGAATAAAATTTCGCGGCAAACATACAATAATAAATTTTACGTTTGGAATTCGGTGGTTTAAAGCAAATTTTAATGAATACTCAAAACTTTATTGCATTCGCTGCCACCAATAAAATGATTCAAATATAATTTATGAAATTCAGGATGCATTGTTCGTTCTCTACTGGTAACAGGAATGATGTATTGATAAAAACTTTAATTAGCTGAAACTTTGGCAAATATTGTTTTCGAGGTTGAAAGCTTTTAATTGAAAATTTTAACTTGTTTCAAATATAAAATTTATGATTTATTCAAAATTGGAAATAAAGTATTGACTTTAACAAAAAAATCGATTATGCTTCTCTCAATGTTGTAGTCGAGTTTTATGTTTCCGTAATCAGCTGCAGGCAATATGGAGAGTGGCGGTAATATTGATATAATTATAAAATTTTATGTATATCTCCTGCCTAGTCTACAAAGAATAACCCCAATAGGTGATTTAGTTGGGAGTGTGTCACGACAATTAAAGCCAAAAAAGGCACCTATAGAGGAAAAATACGGTCTCTGAAGATGTCATTTAGTTCTAAATACATAGGGTTGAGAAACTCCGACCGTAAGTTGACTATCAGGATTGCCTAATCATCATTTGATTACAGGTTGAGGTGAAATCTTCAAAGCTAGTTTTATCAGCAAAAACTTTTGGCCTTGGTAACCCTTATTAAGAAAAATTTCAGTTCATCCAAATCCACTTTTTTCATTTACAAAAACGACGTGATAATAGAAGGCAAGAAACAAATAGTTTGCTTCGAATTTGTTGATACTGTTCTCCATCCTGAGCGCATCACTTTCTAAATAGATATTTTCTTCAATACTCGCAAAACGTGTAAGCGTCGCAAAACACTTCACGTCGATAAATCCAGTGAACCTGTCAATAAAGCACCTATACTCGGTCTCATCTTTACCTAAGCCTCTGCGCAAACTCTTTTCCTTTTCATAATTCTGCGGAGATTATCCAAACTCATCAAAAGAATTTCATGAACAGTAAGGAAAAAATGTGATTCCAAGAACCTCTCTAACTACCGTCCAATAGCAATTACTCCAAACGACAAACAGTAAATTTTAATCCCAAACGATTTACTGGCGACCTTCTTGTGTGTCTAACAGAGTAGTAGGGCTATATTAGTTCCGAGCCACTTGTGGGTTTGTGTTTTAGCTAAAGATTTTTTGAGGTGTGGTGGTAGCCTCGGGTGCGAGTATTATTCTGGACAACAACCTTTATAGTGAGCTTTTGGGTGTTGGTGAGCTTTAATATTCAGGAGCTCAAAGCTTTGATATTCAGATAAGCAAGAAAAAAAGGTAAGGTATTTCGACTACCTCGTTTTAACTACTTATTTAAGGTTACAAATCTGGAGAAGTGTTGACCGCTTAAAAGAGGTTGTATACATTTGTTCTTAAAGACGGTATAGAAAATATAGGTCTGTACGAATAAAAATATATTGAGCTTATATAGATTTTATTTAGAAAGTTACATTACGTAATATTATTGTTTGTAATAATTTTACACCCAAAACATTTATTACATGAAGCAGTACAATTGTCCCTTACACGATGGTAAACTGTATTGAGGCTTCAAGTTTTTTAAATGCCCCGTTTCAAAAGTAATGTACTACTCTTTGTATGAGGGTGTATCCAATTGATTCTTGATTTTCGATTTTTAACATGCTTGAGGAAACGAGGCTAGGTGTGATTGTAAATACTTAGTGGTGGGTTTCTTCTCTGTTACTTTTTTTGAGGCAGTAAAATTTTCAACTTGAAATGAGCCGAGATTTCTGATGGCATAGGTTTCTTACTCTCTTACTCTTACTTTGAGGCAGTTTAATGCATATTAAAATCACACTCGTAAAAAAGCTCTTCATTGGTATTTATTTGTTTTAGTCATTTTGGCATAACAATGGCACCTCGCCTCATTTAAAGTATGATATTGTACTGGCTCAAAAGAAAAAAAGAGGCACCTCTTACAAACTCATTTTTTAATGGTGTCCTACCCAATACTACAAAACCCTTATTCTTTCTAGGTGTAGTTTTTATCTTACTTCTTTCTCCTCCTCCTCCTCCTCCTAGCCCTAATAGAACTAGATAGCTATACAGAGAGACAAGTATTAAGGAAAACCACACCAGATAGACCAGGCAGACTGGAACAGATAGGCCAGGCAGACCAGACCATTTCAATCTTGAAAACCTAGCTGAAACTAGGTAGTTTAATTGATCCTACCACCTTCTCTAACTTATCTTAAACCCCATGAAACACCAACTAGAATCCATAGCTATAGAATCGATAAACAATAAAAAAATATTGATATCATTAACTTAATTATATGACAAACAAATTCCAATCAATACACAAAACTAAGCTTAACGAAGACACAAACAAAAACTCATCCGATCGAAGCTAATGCACTGAGCCCATCAAGAATTAATTAAAGTATGGAGTCCGGATTAGACCCCCAACATGGAAGCTTTTCCAATTCACAAAGCATACCACAAATGCCTCAAAAGATCCCAGCGCGAAAGTTCATCCAAGACGCAAACCCACCACAGATCTGCTCAAGATCGCAGCGCGAAAGCCCATCCAAGAACAGACCCACCATAGATCCCCACAAGATCCCGGCACGTACACTCATCCAAGACACAAACCCACCACCGATCGCCACAAGATCCCAGTGCGAAAGCTCATGCAAGATACAAACCACCCACAGAAGTTTAACTAATTTCACTCAGGCGATGCTCATTAACACCTCAGACCACATCCACACTCGAGACCGCAACTCATGACGTCGCTGCGCTCACTGTGGTATAGTTATATGACTTAACAGAATACCTCATTCAAACTGGTCATCACTTCGATTAGTCTAGCCTCATTTCTCCATATATCCCCGAGGCTTTGAACGGGCTATAGCAACCTATTTTGTTGAATAAGCTCCTCATACTGCTGATTCGTCTCTTAACATCCTAATCGTGCTTAACATCCTAATCGTAATTTACATTTACATCGTACATTTATTTCGGTGGCTACGATAGAAACAATAAAGTTTGGTCTGTGCTATAACATACCTGCGCTGGATTAAAGCGTCTTTGGTGGAAAAAACTGCTTCGTCAACCGGTGATGCTCAAATTTGGCACAAATGCTCAAATTTGACACACACACACCTTTGGTTCTGGAGGCAATACAATATAGTATATTTAATTTTATCGTACATCCAATATGGCGGCCACAAACGGCAGATTACCTTTTTATTTACAACCCTCCGATATGGGTATCAAATGAAAGAGTATGATGAGTAGAATACAGCAAGCTATGTGACGTCATTTTAAATTAAATATGGCGGCTACAACCAAAGGGCGGATTACCCTTTTCTTTACAACCCCCCCCCTGACATGGGTATCAAATGAAAGAGTTTGATTAGTAAAATACAGTAAGCTATCTGACGTCATTTTAAATCTAATATGGCGGCCAGCACAAAATGGCGGATTACCTTTTTCTTTACAACCCCGGAAATGGGTATCAAATGAAAGAGTATGACGAGTAGAATACAGCAAGCTATGTGACGTCATTTTAAATCCAATATGGCGGCCCCCACAAAATGGCGGATTATCTTCTTCTTTACAACTCCCCAACTTAGGTATCAAATGAAAGAGTATGGCTAATAAATTACAATAAGATGTGTGACGTCATTTTAAATCCCATATGGCGGCGACCACAAAATGGCGGATTACCTTTTTCTTTACAACCCGCCGACATTGGTGTCAAATGAAAGAGAATGACTAGTAGAATACAGTAAGCTATGTGACTTTATTTTAAATCCAATATGGCGGCTACCACAAACAACTTCTCGATATGGGTATCAAATGAAGGGTTATGATAAGTAGAATACGATTAGCTGTGATAGTACGATATGTGTCGGCATTTTCAGCCGGCCACCACAAAATGGCGCATGAGACTAAAAAGTGGAAAATAGCAAACGCTCAGTTACCAAATGTTTCAGATATTATAACAAAAATGCAAAAAATTTTATGATTTAACTATTAAATTAGTTAGGATACAATTTGATAAAGCGGACCCAAGCTTTTACTTGTAGTTACATACAGGTGGAATAATAAAAATAGTCATTTTATATTTTTTAGTTCATCTTATTAACGCATATGGGACATTCTTTTACAAATCGAACACCTTTTTGACCTAACAATTTTGATTGGTTTCAAATTTTTTTTTTAGAGTCTATACTGAAAATAAAGAGACACGTATACGAGGTTTTTGTTCTAAAATTTTTCTTACCGAAAATATAACCATTGTGAATTTCAATGCTTTATCCAATTCTGTTATATGTTAAATTCATTATCTCTGGTTCTACTGATGCTATCGCCACAATTTTTTTTTTGTTTTGAAGATAATAATATAAGCTTTCAATCACGTCAATGTTGTATCTTCAACTATAGTATCTTTTGAAATAATAGCAATTTAATTGTTTAAATACTATTATTAACCTGTTAACCACAACGAAATCGATTTAAAAAATTACTATCGTATTCGTAATGTTTTTTGCTACAAAAGCCTTTTTTCAGAAAGATGGGGCCGTTACTAGTTTAAGAGTGAGAAAATAATTTCGTCTACGCTTCACGTGGCGCGGCAGCGCCCTCAAGTACTGAGCGCATAAAGTTTTATTAGAGTCACTGTCACAATTGCGTAAATTTTGTCTTTCGAAATCATAAATCGTTTGTGTTTTAACTAATAAAAAAACTTACTCAAGTATATGTGTTGGATATAAACATATGTTCAGCGATCGTTTAAATTTTACCAAACGTTCCCGTGCGATTCAACCTGAAAGCATAAAAGGGCAACTTCAAAAAGTATGAAACGGGGTTATATTTGTGTATTTATTCATACATACTGTTATTCCACTGTTTTACGCCTGTACAATAGTATTTTATACAAACATATAAATGCAATGAAATCTAGGGAAATGTACAATTGCACATAATTATTTTATAATTGTCACTTCAGTGAAATGTTCCTGCGACGAAAAATGCTTTGCTTTTGCTTTTTTTAGTGAGATAGGTATGATGCAATGATATGACAACGTTCCTTTCACTGTTACAGCTTTTTCAAATCTTGTTTGTAATTTCTTTTCTTCTTCGTCATACTCTTTACTTTCAACAAACTCCAATGAAATATTAGGAAGTGCTCCAGTTGCCCACTGGAATAACTCTCTTGGAGTTTGAATTGGATTTCCTACTCTCTGGAGGCTTGTTCTGGCAGCTAACCTTTTCAATGTCCCTCCTAAGCCGTCGCATGCACCTTTGCCGTGGGACGTTGGAAAGAAGTGCCACTCTGCTGCTATACCAAAGTCTTGTTGATGATGAATAAGATTGGCAAAGTTTTTTCTATTCTTATATTGAGCACTCGCTCCATCGGAAAAATAAATAATTTTTTTGACTTTACTCAAGTTTTTTTTCAAAAAATTTACCAAATGTTTTTGGAACACGTAAACTGCTACTGTATCGTGGTGCAAGCAGTCTGAAATTATTACAAAACTTTTCATTTTTACTTCCAAATTATGCTTGTAGTAGATGGCAAATGGGTGAACTGTGGCTTGATTATTATTCCAGTGAATGCCTTGCACTGAATCCTGAATAACAAAAGCGCAATTTTCAGAAAAATCACACATAACAATACATTCACTTTCAACAAGTTCTTCCTTTTTAATAGTAACAAAAATATTTTGCTTTTTGACAAGAAATGAATGAAGAAGCAATTTTTCTAAACCGATCTTTAATTTTTCTATATAGTCATCTACTGGGGATATTAAAATTTGCAAAGATGCTCGGTCAACATTTGTCCACTGCCTGTAAGTGATGTCTTCAATATCATTTTCATTAAAAATGCTTTCCAATTCATCTATCAGATTTTGTGCGCCAGGACATGCAGTACACTTCCTAAAGTAGCATTTAGATTCCGCATCAGAGCAAATCATCCTTTTCAAGCAATCGTGATACGTTTTTATAGGATTTGGGGTTTCAGCTGTAAGGTGTTTTATATTAGGCCCTTCAAGTAATAATTTTACATTTTCATGAATTGCACAAACACATACAGAATGTGTTCCACTTCCACCTGCTAACACGCAATGTTTCGGGCGCAAAGATGCAAATTTTGAAAAACTACACTTGAATGCAGGAAATTTATCAGTATATAATTGATAAATTTCTCTTAAATTTAATAACAGTAATTTTTTCTGTACATGAATGCGTTGGCCATTTTTCTTCACAGAAACGAAATCTTTTTTACCTGGCATCATTCGGCTATTGTCATCCAGCTCATAAAAACTAATCACTGAATCAATTACATGTTTTTCTAAGGACGGATGGCTTTTAGGGGAAGGTGTACACAAAGTACCAGTTTGTTTTGCTACAGTGATCATGTGAGTTGTGGCGGCAGGAAAATGTTGTGCGATTTTTCTAAAAGACCAGTCTTTAAAAATAGTCAAAATTCTAATTTTTGTTTCACGTTCTTCAGTGGTATTAAATGTGTCTTTCAAAATTTGCACAATATTACTTCCATCATTCTCCTCTACACTAACACTATTCACATTACTAGCACCATGAAAAATTTTTTGAGACATCGCCTCGGAAATGCTTGCAACTTTTTCGGAAGAATAGCGCTTCCGGGAAATGAGTGCCTTTTTAATAGGTGAAGTACCGATCAAAATCAAACCTTTGTTAATTGCATCTATTGCTTCCGAAATTACTTCTTTATCCTCATCATATGGCGCAGGACTTGTTGGGCTAAGGGCTTTTTCCACTTCATCATCAGTCGAAGCTGTAGGGTCAATATCATCAACTTCTTGGTGCTGCGAAATACATGTATTTATTTACATTGAAAAACAATATTACAAAATCGCGACAGTATAAATCACAAGATATGTAATTTATCAATCCTTCAACAAAAAATGAATAAATTCGAGCAAAAAAATATATATTGAAATTTCTTAGAATTTAAATACAAACAAATAATATAATTAATTCATGAATTTTGTTTACTGAAATTAAATGTAGTGATAAGTACCTGATCGCCTTTTTTTTCTTCATTTTTGATTTCAGGGTTCTGACGCGATTCCGGCAATTTCTTACGGCACGTGTCACAAATTCTCTGCTCAAGAGACTCTTCTGTTGCTGGTTTATTTAATGCCAATAAATATTCCCTTCGTACTTTCCTGAGACATTTTCTGTTTTTCATTTTTGGATGAGAGGATAAACCAAAAGGATTAAAACATCTATCCTTTCTAATTTTTGGTAGTACCGATGATAGTGGCGGTTGTGACATTTTCTTACGTGTAACTAACTAGATTTTTCTTACTCACTTCCACAAATAAAAAAAGCCGAAAAGGAAGATGCGTGCTCTTACTACTCTTTTCCGAAGTGAACTACGTAAGCAGTTCGAAACTGAATGTTCGGACACGCTTCAACACGTTTCAAGCCCTCTCAAGCCCTCTCTCACCTCTCCCCATAAAACCAAGCGAATCTTTTTGTTTCGTGTTTCATCGTGTAAAATGAGCCTAGACGAAATTATTTTCTCACTCTTAAACTAGTAACGGCCCCATCTTTCTGAAAAAAGGCTTTTGTAGCAAAAAACATTACGAATACGATAGTAATTTTTTAAATCGATTTCGTTGTGGTTAACAGGTTAATAATAGTATTTAAACAATTAAATTGCTATTATTTCAAAAGATACTATAGTTGAAGGTACAACATTGACGAGATTGAAAGCTTATATTATTATCTTCAAAATAAAAAAAAATTGTGACGATAGCATCAGTAGAACCAGAGATAATGAATTTAACATATAACAGAATTGGATAAAGCATTGAAATTCACAATGGTCATATTTTCGGTAAAAAAATTTTTTAAACAAAAACCTCGTATACGTGTCTGTTAATATACAATAACAACTTCGTAACAAAAAATTGAGGAGATTTGGAGAGGTGGGAATTTTTTTTGGTCCAAATCCGTACGATTTGTAAAAGAATGTCCCATATTTAAAAACTTTTTTTATTATTTAATAGTTTTTAGTTTATCTAATAAAAGTTGTTTAATTTTTTTTATTGTTTTTTTTTCTAATAGTAAAGATGATATTTACTTAATTCAGACCGTCAAATTTATATTTCATCATTGTGATCCAAAAAAATCAACCCAGTACATCTTCTTTATTATGTATGCTCGTATTATTCAGCTACTACGATAGCGTGAGACTAAAACAGACGGTTTTTTTACAATATAAGTGAGCTTGCGAGATGTCGTGGTCGTCATATGTATGTCGTTGAACTGTGATGCTGAGAATGATTACAAAGTAATGAAATGGTTCTGATACTTTCGTCTCTTCTACACATTCTAGCATAAAATACTTTATAGAAATCCGTTTGGCCAGTCCTACAACTACAACAAAAACAACAAAATTACTTGGTCTGAATTTCACTAGAAATATTTATGTGGTACACAGGGTAAAATATAGTCTCCATTCCTCACACTGTCATGAATATGTAATATACATTCGTGCTGTTCGTGATAGAACTGAAATTATTACAACAAGGACCTTCTTCACTTGTTACTATCAAGTACCCAAACATATGCTTATATTCAGGAAATGAATAGATTAATGTCTAGTTTTGGTTACGCACTCTGAGACAAGTAATCAAATAACAAAAGTTCTTATATCGCACCAATTACTGAATATGCTCGTAAGGACATACCAAAACTAGTACAAAGGAAATAAGGCGCAAAATATATGTGCCCAGCAGAAGGATCAATCAATCTTACGTTACAAGGAATTCAGATTCTATTACTCCATAATTTTTCATAGTCAGTAAAAAAAATCGCTGTTATCTATCGTCCTAGATTCCAGTTACAATTAGGCAATGGGATGTAAAAGGACATTGTTCTCTTGAAAGAAAACTTCATCACGTTTTCGTCCTGAATCATTTAATGAAGCACATTTGTCAAGTCACTTAACAATGAAATGAGGTAGAACGTGAGCCTATCATTGCTGGGCCTGGGCATGTGTCTAGGAATCTCCTTTACTCCTTTCTCGTGTACATTCGTAGATTTTTTGGGCTTTTTGCCTACTGTATGTATGTTGTATGTCCTGCATGATTACATTTCTGGAATCTATCAATCCTTAAGATTTTCAATTATTTCTTGATAGAAATAAGAATTCGCTTCTCTTTCTCTCATATCTAGAGGGATTTTTTTTGCAGATTTTGCTATTTTTCTCTCGTCCAGCGAAGAGGGAAATTATTTCCGAAATGAAATAAATTGAATAAGAAGTAATTTGTGAATAGATGACGATAGATATTTTTGTGCTGCCAGCCATGGTGTTGGAGAATGGGGATTATAACATAATTTCTGTGCGTAATTGTGTTTTGGATGTCTAATGGTTTTCTTTAGTGTATTATCCTGATGTGGTTTTCTGTGAATTTGGCCAACATCTTTTTGTAGTGTGGATTTTGAAGGGGACAATGATCTAGGAAGGATGAATGTAACAACACCCACACTCTTAAGGCTTACTTTTAGTAGAATTTACTCAATAATGGAGATACCACCAAGTACTTTCGTACTTGCTCAATTCTAGAGGCATTGGCCATGTACCCGGTTTATTTCCTTTTATAGTCCGGGGAAATTAGGAAAAAAAAACGCACGAAAGGAGACATAATTCGGAAACGGCTGAAAATTGGTCCACAGCTTCCTGGGGACTTTTTAAGAAAACAATTTCGGAATCACAAAAAAAACATGGCCGCCGAAATTACAACGGTTTCCCGGTGTTTTCCTTGTATCTCGGTTTCTATAAGTCGTACAGCCCCGTACAAAGGCCCTAAATATTGACAATGAAATTCTCTACAACTTTAGTTCCTACAAAGATGTTGACCCGATTAACCCTTTCAAAGTTATTCAAGGTCAAAGTTATCAAAAATCACTTTTTGGCCATAAAATCACTCAAAAACTGCTTTTTTCAAAAATTTGTTTTGATCAGTCAATACAAAACGTTATTGCCTACAAAAAAGCCCCTTGTCATTTTTTCGAAAACTTAACCCTTTCGAAATTATTCAAGGTCAAAGCTTCAAAAAATTTTAGTCTTGGTCAAAAAATGACTCAGAAACTGATTATTGAGATATTTTTTTTGTTCTATTTATACAAAAGATTATTGCCTACCCTAATGACACCCGTGCCATTTTTTCGAAAACTTTTCGAAAACTTTTGCAAAAATTAATGGTTAGGGATTTTTTTACCAAAAACTGATTTTCGGAAAATTTGACCTTAAATAACTTTGAAAGGGTTAATCGGGCCAACATCTTTGTAAGAACTAAAGTTGTAGAGAATTTCATTGTCAACATTGAGGGCCTTTGTACGGGATTGTACGACTTATAGAAACCGAGATACAAGGAAAACAGCCATTTCCGAATTTTGTCTCCTTTAAATGTTAATTTCCCCCGGACTATTAAGGCAAAAAAACACGAGACACCTCGCTTTGACCTGTCAAGTAAATGAATCAGTTAAAAAATTTCTAATTAAATTTCTATAGACCGATACATTTACAAACCACAACCCTTGTTCATAAACTTCAGCCTCATGGTGATAACCCACGAAGTGGTACGGAGAGTGGCCATCATTTTTATTCTGTTTATACTGACGGGCACGATTCTAAAATGATTTTGTAAGAGGTGCCTCTTTTTTCTGTTGAGCCAGTAAAATGCCACACATTTCAAATGAGACGAGGTACCATTGTAGTGCCAAAATAACAAAAACAAGCAAATTGAAGAAAGAAAATTCAGAAAAAAGTTAAAACAAAAAATGTGGGAATGAAATTGCGCACAAAAACCTTATAATCAGTTTTGCAATAAAACGTGTAATAAAAAAGATATTGGCAGAAAACTACTTTTGAATTTACGTTTTTTGACATTTAAAGCGCTATAACTCGTGAATTATTAGCCCTACGGTAAAAAATGATAAAAACAATAATTATAGATAATCATATTTTCTATAAGTCTTAGGAAGGATTTTTTCATGTAGAATTAACCATTACCGAAATATAGTGCAAAGAAAGTGATTTGTGAAGTTTGAAGCACCATAGCTCAGTACATATTTACTTTACAAAAAACTTTCTAAATAAAAAAGTTAAATCCCTTATTTATCTACAAAAAAGATTATATACATTTTTGTCGTAAAATGCATAGTTTCTGAGATATAGAATTAAACGCGTTTCCCTTCACTGTAAGTTTAGCAAGAGGGTGGGGATGACGCCATTTTGAATTTAAGCTTATAAAAATAAATAAAATCATTTGGTAAAAAAAATTGCGTGCGGTATTTTTAGCATTACGAAGGCCTTTTTTTCGACTTATTTACATTGATTAAGTCACGATAGGGGTAGGATTCGATGGAAGAAAGACCCGTTTTCACTCTTTAATTCTTCCCTAGTATTTTATAGACTTTGCTTGCTGTCCGATATTGATAGCTATAACAAAAAACGATAGGAATCATCGACAGTACAAACAGGCTCTCTTCTTCTACCAGTTATCTCTAGTTTTTTATATAATCCAAAATGTATATATTAAGAATAAAACATTGAACGGCATTTTTGGTCAATCGTTGAGCTCTGAACTGCTAAGCACAATTGGGATGTAACTGCCCCAGTCACATTGATGTCCGTTAACAACTTTCGTGGGTGTAGTAACGCCACCTTGGTCTTCTTCACTCCAGTATCTTACATTCTTCTTGAATGCCTTTAGATTCGAAGTTTCTCCCTTGGTTAAAATGTCCGAGTAAAACTAAAACTCGCCCGCACCGAAGGCACGCACCAAGACAGGCACGGTACGCCCTGAGTAAAAATAAGACTCGCCCGCACTTAGCAAAAAACAGTAGGTACCGTGACTGTGCATGAGTAAAAACTCTACTTCTAATTCTACTCAGTAAACCGATTCTCGTTCGATTGGTTATGTCAAGCAGCAATGAACGTGGTTAGTACTTAGTTGGGGGACCGCTTGGGAAAATGACCCTCGCGTTTGGAAATGGTCGATTACGAAAACATTCATATCTGTAACAGAGTTGTGTTGCTCCGAAATGTGCTTCTGATGAGTTATTTTTGCATCACGGAGTTCCCGATCGTCCCATCCGATCGTTGGCTCAAACACCTCCTTTGGCACTTTTCCTCAATCCGCCGACAATATTTAAAAACCTTGTTCGCATGGTAACCGGAGAGTGCTTCTGCATTTCCACGAGTTTTTCCTTTTCTGTGTCTGGTTCGATTTTGGTTATTGAAGACATATGACTGAAGTCGCATCGATCTATCTTGCCACAGGAATCTCTGTGTCGTCATATACGAAGACGACCTAACATTCTGTGGGTTGACCTAAAAGTCCAAACTGAGAATAAACTCGTCTGTTATATCAGCTAATAAGAACCAATGTCGGCGAGAACCACATCCATTATTATCTCCCCATATCGTTGCACTGGCACTCCTTTTGAAGTTTTCATTCTGCATCGGTTTGTGTTTTGACGTGAATACGTTTGTAAGTTTGCTTCCATGACAAAAAACCGATGATAACGAACTTATGGCATACAGTTTTGAGTTGCAGCTTAAAAACTATTGTTTATGTCGAAAAATGAAATATAGCATGACGTAGAAAGAAGAAGAATTTTTATTGTTTACTTTCAAAATGAAATTCAAAATGGACCCCGAAATATTACCGAAATTCGAAATGGCCGCCCAAATATGGTTGAATTTTCCAATTGTGTTCCGATTTTAATGAAAGTGGTGTCTTGGGGTTTTTAAGGTCGTAATTAACGAATTTGTGGCCAAAACCTAAAAATTTCAAAATGGCCGCTCCAATATGGCCGACGAACTTGCCAATTGTTTTCTGATTCCAATGAAAATCGGAAGGTGGGCTTTTTTAAGGTAGCAAATATCGATTTTATGATCAAAACTTATAAATTCACAATGGGCGCGCCAATTAGGCGGGCGAATCTTGTCAATTGTGTTCCGATTCCAATAAAAGTGCGTCATGCCGCTCGAAGTCCAATTTTCCAAATTCAAAATGTCCTCGCAAATATGGCTGAAATTCAAAATGGTCGGGCAAATATAATTGATTTTGCCAATTGTGTTTCGATTTTAATGAAAATGGGTATCGAGGGGTTTTAAGGTTGCAAATAACGAATTTGTGGTCAAAACTAATAAATTTAAATTGGCGGCGTTAATACGGCCGACAACTTTGCCAATTAGGTTCTGATTCCAATGAAAATCGGTATTTAGGGGCTTTTAAAGTAGGAAATAACGAATTTATGATCAAAACTTTTAGATTCAATATGTCGGGGCGAACAAGGCGGACGAATTTTGCCAACTGTGTTCCGGTTCAAATGAAAGTGGGTATCTAGGAGTTTTTAAGGTCGAAAATAACGAATTTATGAGCAAAGCTTATAATTTCAAAATGGCCGCACCAATATGGCCGACAAGTTTGTATATTGTATTCCGATTCCAATAAAAATCGGTATATAGGGGTTTTTAAGGAAGCAAATAACGAATCTATGATCACAACCTATAAATCCAAAATTTCGGGGCCAATATAGCGGATGAATTTTGCCAAATAAGTGTCATTTCCCGGTCAGCTGTATGTAGGTTGTTCAAGAGTTGGAAAATCTGAAAATGAACATTGAACATAATGTATCCTGAAGCTCTCTAAGCAATCGGTTCAGAATTGATCAACAAGGTTTTTTCAATTTACTTTTTTATTGTTTGTTTTGATACCAATAAAAAAATAAAACGATTTCTTTCAGAACATTGTAGACGTATTCACTTCATTTGCCCGTATCCGCGATACAGACACACTTTTTTTCTGCCACTTATTACCGTCCAAGTCAGCCCGGATTACAGATTTTGAATCACCAGTGTCCACAGTAATTGTGCATTATTCAGCTGCAATTTTTACATCGATGGCAAGGCTCTTGTCGAATTGAAGGCTGAAATTTCCTAAATCCACCGACTTCCTGAAATGCTGTTGCTGGGTGCTGATGAATCTTTACCTTTTCTATGTCGCTTATGACAGTTTCTAGTTCAATCTTTACCTTTTCTGTTAACTATCGCTGCGCGCTCTATTTATACATCAAAGCTTCTTTCCAATTCAAACTTCACATCGTTCTATATACATTCCACATCGTTCCACACTATTCTAGAAAATTCAAGAGGTTCAAGAGAATTTATCTCAAACTATTTCTAATAGATGGCGGAACATTACTGCATAAATCGTCACACTAGCTGTGTTCGTTTTCTACTTTTTAGTACTTGCGAGCAGAGCAGAAAAGGAACGCAAAATTTGTTGATTTGAGTAAAACAAATAAAAGGTTAGAATATAATTTACAACATAATTTAAATTAATGCGATTTTATTATTTATATTTTTATTTATTTTATTTATAAATTTATTATTTTTATTTTTATTATAGACGTTTTTTTTATGAAAAAAGCTCAAAACAATCAAAAGCCATCTATGGGGTGATAGGGTAATAATTAAAATAATTCGCAATAGTCGCCAAATGGGAGCTTTCATCTAGCGGATTTTAATTGTGTAACTAAAAGTGTTATCTACTTGTTTGTTAGAGCAAGTGTAGCTGCGAGTACTCACGAGTAAAAAATAGTAAAAATTAGCAGAAAAGGAACGCAGCTAATACAAGCTGTGTTCGTTCCTTTTCTACTTTTTAATACTGCTGAGCAGAGCAGAAAAGGAACACAAAATTTGTTGATTTGAGTAAAACCTAACCTAACATTTTTGATGTCATTTCATTTGTATACAAATAAAAGGTTAGAATAATTTTAATTTAAATTAATGCGATTTTATTAATTATATTTTTATTTATAAATTTATTATTTTTATTTTTTTATTTATAGACGTTTTTATATGAAAAAAGCTCAAAGCAATCAAAAGCCATCTATGGGGTGATAGGGTAATTAAAATAATTCACAATAGACTCCAAAAGGGAGCTTTCCTCTAGCGGAGTTTAATTGCGTAACTAAAAGTGTTATCTACTGGTATGTTAGAGCAAGTGTAGCTGCGAGCACTCACGAGTAAAAAATAGTAAAAATTAGCAGAAAAGGAACGCAGCTAAAATAAACAAACTGTTGAATGTTATCATGAATTAAAAGCATGTTATTCATTAAAACTGAAAAGATAAATCATTGTATGTCACGTTGCAGCTGGTTACATGTCTGATAACAAATCTTCGGGCTGGTATTTTGTGCTAAAAGCTTGACAGTTAAACGTTGGGCGCCACTTTGTTCCGTTTTCAGATCCGTTTTCGATATAAACTAGAACAAAAGTATTACAGAAAGCAAAACTACTCTTAATATACAAATTACGAGACAAAATGTCATTAAGATTAAAATCAATACATTAACAAAACTATGTATGTACATAATAACAATATTTCCCATGTAAACAAAAGCCTATTCCAAGAAATAGATTCCCCATTGGCTAAAGGCTCGTCTATTTACCATGTGAGAGCTGCCTTCGATTGAAGCTACTAAGCCAAAAGACCTAAACAAGCACAAAGTCGTAATCTCCGAGAACACCTCGTTCTAAGGAAGTTTTAGTCTTCCTTAAATCCCTTTTACAATACGGTCTATAATCTCTGGATCTTTAATACTCTGATATAAGGAGCTGAGTAGGGTATGGGGAGAGCTCTTCCTATTTATCGAGCACCATTCACTTGTCATCCGGACTGAAATAATTGGCAATTATTAAGCGCTAATGAAAGCTCTCAAACAGAAATTAACAGTTAAATAAGTCGAAACCAGAGGTGATTATACAATAATTAAGTTAAGAATCCAGAATCCACCGCCAAAGTGCGCTCAGTCAGGGTCTGTAGAGGCCTAATCCCGAAAGTCTTTTCAATTCTTGCCACAAAAGCGCATAGCAACAACCCACCGCACACCGCCCATCAGCAGCCCCTAATTTTAATTAAATTTTAAACAAATCCGAGACGTTTTGGGGGGGGGGGCGGGTCGGGCGGTGCACAATGAAATGAGCGATTAAGCACCAGATTTGAGACTGTCGCAAGGATTTTCCATACGTAAAACGAGCTGACAGAAAGCGCCCAACCAATATTGAATATGATTTCTGTCAAGGATCAAGGATCTCGCACGTCGCTTTGCAGTTGAGCACCAGGAATAAAACAACAAGTCCGAAGTCATCATGTGGAATCAATAAGGCAAGGACGATGCCAGAAGTTACATGGAAGCACCCTACCCGTGCTGCCAAGGATTTCGAGACCCAAGGACCGAGAATTCAGAGTTCGGAGAGATGAAGTTGTTAAGGTTTAAAGTCTCTGTAAAGCCTCACCGTCCCAAGGATTACTGTGGAGCTAAGTGTTTACCCATCGCTGGCATGGATGGCAGGGCTGGTACTACGGCCGGTAGGGTATATGGAAGGGCTGGTCGTGGGGGGGGGGTGTATGGCTGGTGCGCCCCACATATATCCGCCTCTATGTTTACTGCTTTGTTTTATTGCCATTAATTTGTATGAACATGAAGGCAGGCACAGCCTTGACGACTCCACTGCACGGAAAGCCAAAGGAGGGAGGCTGTGTACAGGACAAAAGTTTCCATTTATAGCCTAGCCATCCTGAGTTCTGATACCCGATGAGGATAATGACATTGATATACACACCCGAGGCTATAGATAAGCGCTTCTACATTGGTACAAAATTGCTTTGGCTTTGTACGCCAGATACCGATCTGAGGATAATTTATGATCCTCAAGGATTCCGACATACATTCACTGGGATTCACAATTTCGTGTATATATGTATCGCAAGGATGGTGTAGAAAACGTCGGATAGAAACAATGCCACTCTTGAAATGTTCCTTTCGATTCTCTCTAAAACGTGAAAGATTAAGGAATCCTAGCGGTTGTCATCATGTCATTAAATCCTTCGTTTTCGTATTGTTTGTGAGTGTGTGTGTGTGCTGAAAGATTTAACTTGACAAAATTCAATTTTTGATTTCTTATCAAACTAACTGAATTTGGCGTGTTCGTTATATATATTTTTTTTCGATATCAACACATTTTACGAAAAAATCTTTTCTTTAGTCGACAAAGGTGACTCGGCATTAGATTTATTGGAATTTTCTGATTCTTTCTCTTTCCATCCATATCTCATCCCTCTCTAGTCTATACATATTCTAGAATGTTGATGTAATTTTGGGGAGTGTTCAGCAAAGTTTACTTAAAGATGATGATAAACAGAAAAAAAAAATCTAAGAGAGAAAAACTTTTATCGCCTATAAACAGTGAAAGCGGGCCAAGAAAAAAAATCACAAACTGCGCAAAAAAAATTTAAATGTTAGTTGCCAAAGTCTGAAGGATGTCTTTGTGCCTTTTTTCCCTTTCTTCTAAAAAAATGTTTTTATCGTATCAGTAACCCCAGTGAGAATAAGTGGATGAAATTACTTTTGCCATTCGTCCGTGGGGCAAAGTTTTTTTCCATGCCCCTTAAAATGTTGACAATATAAGTGAGCCTAAGCTGTATGCCAAAATAAAAACGGAAAAATAAAAACTGATATGTGTCAGACGTCTTGAAGAAAAATTAGTTAACCATGGTTTGTATAAAAAAAAGTTGATTCTAGGGCCTGGTGATAACGACACCTTGATTACCACACCTCCTATATCCCTCTATGACATGGCGATGTAAATTTGTTTAACTATACGAAAGCGGCGCCATTATTGTAATCTCGTACACTAAAAATATCAAACTGCTACAGTCATATGACGATATTTTTATTACATACAGGGTACGCCATCTAGTCCTTCGGTATTTCAACATTGAATAACTCTGACATTTTTTAGCCGATTTCGAAGTGTAAGCCATACTTTTGTGATGTGCCATCTTTAAAAATATTCTCCTCCAATTTCCGCACTAAGAAAAACTCAAATTTTACCTAATAATGACAAATCGTTATCAGGTGTCTGGAAACACTTTAGGACATAATCTGTTCCCGCATAGGGGAATTGCTACATTAGAAAAGACATAGTTTTGCAGAAAGCGTACATTAGTACAACGTCTAATAGCAACTTGTAACGAAACAGAAACAGGCCGCTGTAAACAAAAAAAACACAACAGCACCACCGCTGTTAACCCAAGACAAACCCGCTGTAAAAAGACATTAAGTAACAGAACGAAACAGAACAGCGACGCGCCGCAAGGCACAAATATAAAAGGCCGGTGCCTGCCTGCGAGAGTCAGTCGTAATCAGACAGTGGAAGAGTTGATTCCTCTGCGTGATAACTGGACGGAACCATAGGAGCGTTTATCGTATGGTTTACAGACAGACAAAACATACAAGCCACGGAGAGCTGATCCAGTGGTCCCGAACGTCCGATACACCAACCAGCCACGGATAGTTTACCCAGTGGCGCCGACCAACCGATACACCGACAAGACCCGGAGAGTTGATCCGGGAGTACTCTAACGTTAATATACCAAACGGGCTACCTCGGGGGCGTTGATCGTTTATTTCCTCTCTTTCCCCTCTCCTCGATAGTTGTATAATACAGAATTTCTAGTAAATAAAAGAACTTAAACGTAACAGGAGTGTTTCATTTAAACCTTGGACATCTCCGAGCTGACCCGCCACTCCCGACATCACAAACTACAGATAAACATTGAGGTCAAGGTGGTAGCTTACACACAGGGCCTAGCGATAATGGCGTCAGAAATGTTTCGAATCGTTATCAGTGGTAGAATGGAAGGATCGCTGACCAAAGTTAACAGGTGAGCAGGACCCTGCCGTCTGGTAGTCAGCATAGGCAAAACTGAGATAATACTATTGAGCATTCACTGGGAAAACGAAGATCTCAGCCATCAACATCCCCGTACTCGATCCGAAATGGTGTCTAGGTCTAATCCTGGTCTCAAAACTCAACTGGAAGTCGAACATAATGGAAAGTCTAAATGAAATCTCCAAATGAATGTAAAAAGATCTTTGGCAAAAGATGGGGTTTCAAGCGAAAGATGGTCCGGTGGATGCACAGAGCCGTGGTACGTAGTCCTGTGGATGCACAGAGCCGTGGTACGTCCAATTCTCACGTACGGTTCGTTGGTGTGATGGCAGGCTCTTAAAAGGACGTCATAAAGTTTGGAAAGGACCAGATAACGACAAGAATACGGCCCATAAGAACATGTACCACCTACGCCCTTGATGTGCTCTGGCGCTTTCTTTATCCTGACGGTCACATCAAATACCTAGCCTCTTGCAGTGCCCTTAAACAGAGGGAATCCTTGATCTGAACTTCAAAACCCTACTGTCATAGCGAAATCCGCCCGAAACCACAACCTGCCTTCCCGTAGATTGACCTTCACAAGGACCTTCTCCGTCGAAATACCCTCCATATTAGAGTGAAGAAAATGAGACGTCCTGATAAAGTTAGATCAACGGATATTCCCGTACGCCTCCAAGATGTTAAAAAAGATTGGGACAGAGGTCAATTATTTTGTGAAGTCCAAAAGAAACGCTGCCGCGCGCTTGGCCTATTGGACTTACACTCCTATACGCTATACCTCATATTTGTAGGCCAGACCTTTTGAACAGCTTCAGAAGTCTGCCTAGTGGATGGTCTCTTACACTTTACTATTCGAGCTTCCCGGGGTTCTTAACCGCATCTCGCTGGTGACGGTCCGATCCTTAAGGCCTAGTAGCCAATGAACCTCAAATCTATACAATAATGTAGCCACGGCTCTCTTGGCGCTCTGGTTCAGTGATGATTCGATTCAAGCTAGTGGAGCCATACAGAGCTTAGCTAGATAGGCTCTGTAGAAAGCATAACGTGGCTCTCGTCTAGGTTCCCGGACTTGGGGAAATTTATGGCAACGACTACTTAGACAAGCTGGGGACCTCTCTTTGGCGCTCGGACATCGAGATGGTTGCCAGCCCAATAGGCGGGATAAAAAGGGTAATATTTTAACTATCATCAGCTACTAGCCAGCCAGAGGTGAAACTCCCTGGAGACCTGTATTATTTCTAGGGCGACTTGACCCACTTACAACAAAAGAAGAAAAATGGGCCTTCTAAAAAGATCCTGAAAAGGTATTGCCAGAATTATGGCACACTGTCCAATGGAGAACCAAGCTGCCAAGCTGGGTATCCCACACAACGTCTGTTGTCGTAACTACTGGGAGACAAGCAGAAACAAACATTCACTTTCATTTCAACGTTCACAATGCAAATTGGATAATTACTCGAACGGCACCAGAACTTCTGGCAGTGATCTTTGCAGACTCTAATAACCTACACCAAATTGTAAATCATTCTTCGCGGATTCCTGATACTTTAGACCACGGAACCCATCTTGATGTCTTCTTACCATTAGCGCAACAACTACAAAAATATTGGGGGGGTCCAACATAAATTTTGAATTCGCACGGAGTAGTCCAAACGAAGCACGGTACTCTCATACTTTTTTAGACTAAAGGGAGAAAAATTGGAGTTTTAAGAAATTGTATAGGACGAAGAAAACGGACAATTAACTTAAAGGGTGCCATCAGCATACTCAATAAACCGGTTATCGTTCGTTTGGGAAAGTCAAGCAGCATTGGACATGGTTAGTACTCAGTTGGGGGACCGCTTGGTAAAACGACACTCACGTTTAGAATGTCGATTACGAATACATCCATATCTGTAACAGACGCGTATACATACCTCTATAGTGGAAGCGTTTTTAGATTTTCATGCCTGTGGCGGGAGCAAGCGTACCCGTGTGGCAGGCGTATTTGCTCGATATACGTGCTAGACGCGGGCGCGTACATGCTTTTGAAAAAATTAGCCAACTAAATTATTTTTACTCGGGTGCATTTTAAACATACCACAGATTGTGGGTAAAGGTAAAGCTTGACTCTCGGTTAAAGGTATTCCTCGATAATGTTTACGGGTCTTAGTGGTTTTTCGACTTTCTTTGTTTTTGGTAGAAAGTTCACGCCCCTGAAAAAGAGTAAAAATTATTTGTCCACTCACTAGTCGTCGTCTTAGAGTCATATGGGTTAAAAAAAATTTTGTTTTATGTTGGGTCTACCTAATATAGGATGGATCCGGGCCCCGATATATGACGGGGTTCCGGACCCCCCTGTTGCGCCCTTGCACTCAACCAACGAGGTACTTTGTTGTAATTGATTCACCTGTCGACAACCCGGACCACTGCCCTAGGATAACTGCCTGGCATTACGGAAAAGCCAGTTTGCTGAGGCTTTTTCGCTTCTTTCAAGCTCCTGACTTGGATTTCTTGTTTCCAGAATATTTATGTCAACTTTGCCGCTCTCTGCATCACCAAAATTATATTAGCGTGAAAGCGATTGTTCTTCTCCCATTCTGCAAAGCTATAAAGGCTAAGCAGAATGGATGGTTTAATCGGGAGTTTATGAACGCAACTAAACCCAAACAGGTTGTCTGTAGAGAATACAAACGTTGTCCACTCCGTAGAGATTCACTTCGTCGTGAACACATCAATTTGAGAAACTCCTGCAAGTTCACCATCAGAAAAGTCAAGGTTAAGAGGCACGCCAGGCAAAAAGAACTTGGTCCTTGGTAACGTCACCTTTGACTTAAACTCACGGTCGATGAATCAAAACTTCCCAAACCAAACTCTCCCCACAGAAGTGTGTGGTAAGGCGTTGTCTTAATGGAAGTCAACACCTTTATTATTATTGAATTTTGGTCGTTTTGGTTATGTAATATCTCTGGTTTTCCAGAGTAGTATTGAGAATCAATCATCTAACCGATTGGAAGGACCTTATAGTGGACCATTCCTTTCCAGTCGCACCAAACACACAGCATCAACTTTTTCGACATCTATCTTGGCTTTGTGAACCCTTGTGACGACTCACCATCATTTGTCCACAATCTTTGACGCCTCAGATTGTCGTACGTGACCCATTTTTTATCACCGCTTATACTATTTGAAACGGGTCAATATGGGTCAATTTCATTGCTATTGTGAGTTTCATACCATTATCGACATTGCTGACATTACTATATTGCTTAACTTTTTCAACAATTTCATCAGCTTTTTCAGTAATTGGACGACGAGATCATGGCGTTCCCATCAAAAAAAGAAGAGCAGATTTGGATAAAGTGCCTTCACCGTACAGAACACAATTTTTTTCGCAATCCTACGCAGTGTTCTTTCTTTTGTTGTGATAATATGGCAAAATATAAAATTTCATTATTTTTCTCTATTTTAAAATGCAAAGAGTTTTCTAGCCACTTATGTACTGTGTTTCCATTCAGAGTTTATCCTAAGTTTACTCAGATTAAGCGCCCATGGAAAAGTTGATTGAGTAAAGTGTCGTTAAAACCAAGTAAACTCAACGAAGCCAGTCCGATTAAAGGCCCAACTATAATGCACGTAACAAACGCACGTCAGCCGACGTGCGTAAATATCAAACTTTCGTCAAACGTATAATGGTTTGTGTATACGGAAAGTTTTCACAAGTTTAAAATTATTAAAATGCATAAATATTATTCATTGATTATTAAAACTTGGCTATTAATCTTTGCATATTAAAAATAATCATGTTTATTTTCAATTATAATAAATTTATCATCAAAATCACTCCCATAAATTTGAAGCACAACATTTTCCATACGCTTTCTTGTTTAAAACCCACAAAACAGCAACAAAAAAATTTAACTACAAATTCTCGTTGAGTGCGGTTCTTTTCGCATTTTTACGTTTAACGAAACTTAACGAAACAAAATATGACCGACGTACGTCCAATATGGCCGAACCCATTAATTTCCATGAGAGCGCCCAGATGACGTCCGTTTCTTACGTGCATTATAGTTGGGCCTTAAGCCGCGATTTGCATATGTGTGTGTGTTTCTGTATCGTTTACTGCACATATACCAACGGCGACGCAATGTAAAATTAAGTATCTGTCACTTTAACCCACAACCGTCATGGAAAGAGCATCGAGTGATCTTAAGAGAGAAAGCTTTCTGTTTACTTAACGAAAACTCTACCCTGGCTCATGGAAATACAGTAATGCACTCAAACCCCGTGTTCTTTTAATGAACTGGGTTTTGAGAGCTTTTGAGGAGCTTTTGAGTTCCCATACAAAATCGAAGAACCAGAAGACCCAGATAAAACCTGGGTTTTCGATTTTGTATGGGAACTCAAAAGCTCTCAAAACCCAGTTCATTAAAAGAACACGGGGAAAGTAAAACTCGAACTGTCACTTTTAAACGAGCTTTTAGTGATGCCACAGAGATCAGTAGTGGGATTCCGTATCGATTTAGAGTTTAGAGCTAAGAGAAGCTCTAAATCGAAAGTGTTCTTTAAGTTAGAGTAGTTGGTATTCTGTAAGCAACTTAGAGCGAAGTACTAGATCTTCGTGTAAATTAATTACATATTTATGAAAACAGATTCGTTAGTGTCAGTTGATACTGGAGGTTTGGAAAATATATAAGTAAAATTCTTTTCCAAGTAATAAAATTATGAATAGTGAAAATCTATTTATTATTTTCGAATTGAGAAGGAGAATAATAAGAAGAAACAAGAAGCTTTTGCATTCCCTAGAAAATTAGGAAAGAAACAAAAAAGCAATTTTTTTAATAGTAAAAAACGGAACATTTAAAAATATATCAATGTCATATTATTAAATAAAATGTTTGTACTTACATTTCTAATAATTTACCACTCTACACAGGTTCTAAGTAACAGTTGTAACCTATTTTTAAATATTTTCCCGCTTTTTCATTTTTCTCAAATGAGATTTCCCTCTTTTTTATTTGGCTTATTTGAGATTTCACTTGTGAGTAAAATCAAACTGTAAGTCAGAGGAAAAAACCTTACAGAATCGCTTATTTACTCCAATTTTAGAGAGCTCTGGTACAATAATTTAAAACAGTCTATTACAAAGATGTGTATTTTTGATTTCTACTAGATGGCGCATAAAACCCATTCTTTCCAAATTAGAGTGCTCAAATCTACTTTAAATTTAGAATATTTTTGGTTAGAGAATACCATTTACTCTAAATTTAGAGATTTTACTCTAAAATCTAAACTCTAAATCATTACGGAATCCCTCTACAGTAGTTCATGATTTATTTGCAACTGACGCCATCTATTGGAAAAACGGTTACATACGAAAGTAAGTGTCGTTCTACTGAAAATATTATTTAAAAATATTATTTCTTTCTAACTATACGTAACATACATACATAACGCTCCTTTAATCCCTCATGGGACATAGGGCGGCTTTCTAACTATACTGAAGTAAATTCGACTAATAAAGGAATTTGATTTTACATAAAATTACTTAAAGCAATATATCCGAATTCCCTAAACTAAAGTTCATTCCACTCTTCACCACCATCAAGCCAACCCAAACGCTTTATTCCGAACAGAAAAAGGATACAGTTTGGCTTGGTATAATCACACACAATAAAATACTATCTACGAAAAATAGGATAAAAATCGATTGCCTTGTTTTTGGCCTTTATGATATTCCAGCAGGCAAATATTCTGAGTGGAATAGTGAAAGGATGCGCTGTTTTTACCACTTACATTCACTACGCTGAGAAAATTGATGACATAGGGAAATCCCTTAAAAGCTCACACCAAAATTAAGCTGTAACAAACCGTAAATTGTTGGCATCGCCTAAATTATGCCTTCTGTACTATAGCATTCCTTTGAGCGGATGCTTGTAGAAATCCCATCAACTTTATTAAAATTTAAATATTTATATGTGTCCCACATACGAGCCACACCATTTCCCGGCTTTATCTCATATCTAACTAAGCATTTCCTGGGCTTAATTTCGTAATACTTACACCTTTCCGGGTATTTCCTCTTTAAAGAAGAGTTCAAATTTTATTTTATTAAATATTTTATTTATATACACACACAAAAGAAAATATATTTTTCTAATAAAAATAAATAAATTACTGCAAATGAATTCGGGTCCTTTCGATTTACTGATAGGAATGACAATGACATAAATCGGAATCCTTTTACAACAGGAAATTGGCCAGGATTCATGTAAGCCTTTTCATATATCATTGGCTGTCGGCCTGAGATATTTCTCCAGACAAAAAAAAATAGTCGTTCATATAGCCTCCGCATCAGGATCTCTCTCTACCAGCAAAAAGGACACGTTCATTCAACCATATAGTGCTCAGTACTAACATCCCTTTGAAAACGGTACCCAGACGTCCCTGTGAAATCGAAATCTTCAACGTATTAGAAAAATCTCCCAACAACGGCGACAACAACAATAACAGCAAAAAAAGGACGAAGAACCTGCCAGCACCTCAGCTGGATTCCTACAGTGTCAATCTTGCGGATTGAATTCGGTCTATATGTATATAGGTTGACGGGGTGTGTAAACAAGGTGCATATAAATTGAATTTTACCGTAAAAATTATTCGGAAACGTGCTCAGAATCCTTACCGGGGGTTTATTGGGAAAAAATTGCACGTGATGAACCATCTGCGAATGTGTGTTGGCAATTCTGACTCCTTATTATGTGTCAGCGTGTTTTGTTACATGAACCCTAAAATGTCTGATTTTGGAGATGCTGTAGGACCAGCGCCAGCGACTGCATTCGGAGATGGGTAGTTGCCATCTGAACCATGTTTTAGCATGTTTTGTCGAAATCGTGGACAGGCAGAAAGAAACGAATGATGTCGAATATATTTTATGTCGAATCACGTTCTTGTGTCTTAATTATAAATTTAGGTTGGAATTTCTTGTGATGTTTCGTTATTATTCAAGGTTCGTTCAGTCTGCGATATCAGAAAGGTCACAAGCTCAATGTCGAAAATTTTCAGGTGAGAACGTCAATTTGAAGCAAAATTTCCAATTTAGTGACGTGAAAATCCAATTATTCAGAAAAGGACTTCTTTTTGTTATTGAAAGGTTTGCAAAAAACAACCATTCATTCCAAGTCTTACCTTTTTATATTATGTAAAAAACTAAAGCTGTTGATGGTTCTATGATATTATAGAACAAAAGCTCTAGTCGGAAATGAATGAGAGGATGCCAAATGCCAACACAAGGTTTTACTTCACAGGATTCCACCCAATGCCACAGAACACTGACTACGACTATCGAACAGTACATGGCCTTCTCGTTTGTGTTTAAATGTCATGGCAGAAAGAAGCTAGGGAATTGTTGTTAAAATTGAAGATTGGTAAGAAGGAATAATATCTAGATGAGAGAAGTGGACAGGCGAAGAACCATAACGCTGCATGGAATCGAACCCCGAATCCTCTCCGATGGTAGTCAGACACCTAGACTGGATTACCTTATTTTTCTTCTTCTTTAACGGCTCTACAACCGGGATCCGTTTCTGTTCTCTCGCAACTATTCTCTCCAGTTTTCCAGTTTTCTATCCCTAAGCTCTGGGCATCCTGGTGTACACCATCCTTCCAGCAGAGACTGGGTCTCCCTCGCTGTCACATCCTATAGAATCTAGTATAGATCTCACCGCAGCACCCTTCTGTCCGCGTCCGTCCGCAAAATCGCGCACCGTGGGAAGCCAGCTAAAGGTGCGGTGCGAGCTTGTGCGGTGCGGTCCGGGCTCGTCCGTGGACGTTGGCCGTGCGCGATAATCTGCAAAATCGCGCACCGTGGGAAGCCAGCAGCAGTTTGGATTTAACATAGTAGGCTTTGTTCGATTTCAGCAGCCGTGAACGTATTTCTGGTTCCATGCTACTATCAGCTGCTACTATTGATTCAAGGAAGCTAAATGATTTTACTACTTCAAATTGGCGCTCCTCTACCTTGATTGTCGGACCAGTGTTAGGTTTTCTTGCAGACTAGCCACCATATACTTTGGTTTGTTTTGTTGATGTACAGTCCCAGCTTTGAATATTGGTGAAAGCGTCCTGTACACCCTTGATGTTTTACCAAGAATGTCAATGTCGTCTGCATAAGATTGTAATTGGGTGAACTTGTGGAGGATTGTCCCCTTGCTGTCTCCCGCCAATCTTGGATCATTTTCTCCCACGCCACGTTGGTATTCCATTATAGATGTTGAATATGGTTTCGACGGTGTTCCGGATACCTTAATTTGGATTAACACATTGATCAAGGTCAACCTAGATAATCGCGTCAGCCTATTGGGGATGCCGAATTCTCTCATGGCTTTGTTGAGTTGAGTGAGGCGGCTTTAAAGTCTATCAAAAAGTGTAGCTAAGTATTTTGGTCTGTATGTTTGATTCGACACCTGATCAGCCGCACCGTGAGTTAATTTCAGAAGTAATAAGGTATGCGGATATAGGTAGGAAAAAAGCTGTCCAGATTAAAGAAATCTTTCCTTGGAAATATTGAAACAAACTCAAAAGATGCAGGAACTGTGAAAATCAGCCAGAAAATAACGGAATGGATCTGCAAGATTGTCGGTCACAGTGCTATGATAATGCTGCCGTAATATCTTTACACAAAAGTGGTGTTCAGCAACGAATAATTGGATCACTATATGTGCCTGCTTTAAAAGCTTTTATTTAAGCTTTAAAAGCTTTTGTTTAAGCTTTAAAAGCTTTCGTTTAATCTTAATGCCTCGTTAGAAAGGGCTTGCTCTCTTGATTCTAGATCAATTCAGTTCTCCCGAACATCGCCAAAATTGCAAAGGGGCACCCATTTAGGGTTTAAAAGTTTTTGTTTAACCTCTAAAAAGTTTCATGCAAGCTTTGAAAGCTTTTATTTAAGCTTTAAAAGCGTTTGTTTTAACCTTGAAAAGCTTTTGGTTAACCTTTAAAAGCTTTCGTTTAAGCTTTAAAAGCTTTCGTTTAAGCTTTAAAAGCTTTTATTTAAGCTTTAAAGCTTTTTCTTAACCTTTAAAAGTTTTTGGTTCAGCTTCAAAAGTTTTTGTTTCAGCTTCAAAAGCGTTTGGCTAAGCTTTAAAAGTAGAGATGCGCCGAATATGGGTGGAACCGAATACGAATAAGCAGAATATTCGGTCGAAAATGTACCGAACCGAACATTCGGCCGAATTATTTGGTTAATTTTTGCGCAGTAAAAAGGTCGGCGAGGCGTTCTGCGAGTGCCGGCGTTCGCCCACCCTCTTTACACTCGTCGGGCTCACCTCGCCAGTACTTCGCGCTCGCTCGGCTCGCTCACTCAATGAACCGCTTTTTCTTTTATTCCAATTTCTCGTGTGATAGAGTTATCGCCACAAAATAAGGGACTAGAGCGCCCATGTGAGGAAACGAAAATTCCATAAACATAAAGGCCCTCCCCGCGCATGAGTCGACTGATTTGCAATCCCAGTTTCAAACTGGTTTCACAATAATCACTCTCACAACCAGTTTGCAACCAAAATGAAACTTTTTTCCACACACGATCGTAACTATTTTTTGATCAATCGGTGTTGTGCCCACAAATTTTTAGTCACGAAGATTTTGTTGAATAAACTTTGACACGTACAAGTGCAACCACGCAACCGAAATTGCTTCCGACCGGCAAGAACAGTCGCACGCGAAAAGTTTCAAACTAGTTTCAAATCGGTCTCGTTTCTATCGACCCGTGTGGGGATTGTCACTTGCGTACACGGACAAGGTCAGTACGTACTTACTATGTACACTGCGTACGCAGCTGGGATTGCAAATCAGTCGACTCGTGTGCGGATGGCCTAAGATTGCGTGTATGGGTAAAACACAAGCGCAAGTGAATTGTAATTTCCTCTTCGGAAATTGTTTACGGGCGACTTCTAGGATTTTACTAGGATTTTAGAATACAATAGCTATCCGCGTTGACCGTGTTCAAAGGAGACTATGAAGAGACTATGACAATGAAGCTGCTAAGGATTTGCAAGCATTCAGAGACTATTTTGAAGAAGACAGAGAAAAGCTGGTAATGAACTGACTGGAAAAATGACTCAATCTGAAAGAGATACTGGCACCGAGAGACGAAAAAGACGAAAAAGAAAAATTCTTTGGTAAAAAAGTTTATATTGTAGGTATCAGTTAGAGTCAGAGACCAAGTCATAAACTTTTTCTGTTCATTTATTTATGTGTATTTAAACCAATAATGCCTCGGGATCAAGCTGCAAATTTAATGTAAAAATAATTTAACTATGGACGCCGTTTCAATGGCCATGGGCGCTACTTTAGCTAGGTACGCCTCTGCCTGTTCTCCAGGACCGGAATTTATCCAAAACATTTTAACATAATTCCTACGATATTTCTCTTAATTATAACGTCGGGAAATCACAAGCCCAATTTATTTCAACATATGACTACTTTTCCGCTATCGCTCCTGGCATCACAAAGGAATTTGGTACAAAAATTTGGTGGCAGCGGTGGGAATAAAAAAAATCCAAAAAAATATTTTTGAACTTTTGTTTTAACATAAAAACCTATTAATATTAAATCATAAAATATTAAGTTAATTAAAAAAATATTTATTTATTTTTTTCACAGAATATTCATCATACCAAAATGGCCAAATACAATATAGAAAATATAAAGAATATAGCATCGATCTATGAATTCTTATAATATTTAATAAAATCATCGTGCTCAAAAAAAACACACACACAAACAAAACAAAAAACATCATCAATAACAAGAAAAAAAAGGGGAAAATATAAAAAAAAATTAAAAAAAAAATTAAAATGCTTATTCTATAATAAAGAAAAAATTTTATTAAAAAAACAAATGAAGAAACATGAAAGAAGAATATTAAAACTACAAAAAAAAACAAGAAAATAAACAAAATGATCTCGTCAAAATGTAGTAAAAATTCGCATTTCAGTATTTGAGAATTAATCTAAAAAATAAAAATAAAATTATTAAGATTAAGATTAAATAAAAATTTAAAAATAAAAACAAAAGAAGAAACAAACAAATACAAAAAAAAGAAACAAAGAAAACAAAAAACACAAAACCTTTTTAAGACAAAAGTTAACATTAAACAAACCTTATGTAAAATATATATAATATAAACCAAAAAAAAACAAAAAAAAGAGAAGATACATAATATATTGATATAAATGTAACAATAAGCATTAATACGTCTTATCTATCAATTAGTGTATTTGTATTTATGATACTAAAGAATGAAGAAGCAAAATGATAAATTAATGTAGAAATTCTCTCATTGCGAATCGATCCAAGTTTGAAGACACAAAAAAAGGGAATCTATCCTTTAATGCTACTATGGAATCTTGATTATGATCAAAAACTCTAATTCTTTATAAAAAAATATCCTAATTAACTAAAGTCATTTTTCATAAAGCACAAAGTCCTACAATCGCCAAATAAAATTAACAACAAAATATAATTATAAAAAAAGAAAAAATAAAGAAAAGCGAAAACCACTAAAAGCCAATTCCTATGAAAATTCTCAAACAATTACTAATCCCGCAAAGATCCACTCTATTTTAATAAGAAATAAAAGGTAAAAAAAAAGGAAAACCTTGTACATACCCCTTCATAAATTTCGCTAATTTAATTAAACGTAATTAATTTAAAAAAAAAGAAATTACATAAAAACAAAACACACACACATAACCACAAAACACACAAACGTTCGACGAAACGCGCGAATTTCTAAATTATGACGTCCATTACGGCCCTGGCAATATTATGCTTTCTGGTTAATCTCAACAAGGTGAGCATGCAGAAACCGAGCGTGGACAACCCTTCATACTACAACATCGGGGGTGTTCTTAGCAGTAATGAGAGCGAAACTCATTTTGCAACAACAATTGCGGTAAGTAATTACAATATTTTTGTAATTGTTGTTGTTGTTGTTTTTTTTAATTTTTTATAGCAGAAACCTCAACTAACCTAAATGAAATTACATTTGTGTTATCTCCTGTGTATATATATGAATGTTTACAGCCATCGTATACGAGTGTATATGTATTTTAAATATTGTTCTACACTTTGTTGAAAAGTATATGGAGCTCCCGGTGGGAGTAAGTCGGGGGTATATGGCCAATTAAAACTTAATTGACTCTTTTATGGAAGGCTCTTGTAATTAAATTTATCACTAGTCATTAACTAAAGGCATGAAAGTCCATTAAATGAAAATTTGCCACCAGTTTTTTTCTCCCCAATAAAAATTGCTTCTACAGATTTCGCACTTAGTTACATTCACTTATGTCCTTGAATATTTCTGGACAGAAATGTCCTTTTTTCTGGGGACCCTTTTTGTTATTAAACGAGCGCGTTTATTTGTTTTTCTATGGGATAAACAATTAATCTTCCATTAATTTTTAATACTATATATTTTTATAGCTGGCACAGCCGCCTGTAACTGAAGTCATCAATCTTATACAAAAGAAGCCCCGTTACCAAAAATTTTATTTTAATTTTTGTAATATTCGTTGACTTCTCGTGAATTTTTTATCCGTTATGATAGCACAGGTCAACTCCATCATACTCCCATTGTTCTTGCAGTAAGCGAAACCCAAGTCAATGATTGATATCAGGTGTCTGGGGACACCTTAGTGCACAAATTATACGCCCTTAGCGGAATGTCTGTCATGTCGTTAAGGTCATGGTCAATATCCAGTAGTAAGCTTGGTTTTTGAAAAATAGAGGAGAATAGGAAAGGTTAGAAGGTGTCTGGGGGGTACTCGAGGGAATGTCGATGAACGTTTGAACTCTAAGATGTTGTACTAGTTCCGAAATACTGACTACGGGAAATTATTTCACAGTGCAGTTGTTCTCTAGACCGACTTCTAGACCGTATTGTGTGCGAAAGGAGGGCTGTAGGGTATGGGTTGGGCCGAGCGGGCTAGTCTTATTTTGCGGAAAATATATTGCCGTGCAGGCAGGAGGTTCTGAACAGTCGCTATGGTAATAGCGATAAAGTATGGAGAGGGATGCTATATCCCTACAGTGGCTTAAAGGTTCTTTAGAGGAGCGAAAGGTGCCATTATCAATAATTTTGATGGCACCATTTTGCACCTGACCTTGGCAGGCCAAGATGGTTTTTGGGGTGCCTGCCTGTTTGGGGTGCCACAAAAAATAATCTCGATTTTAGAAATCAATTTTTGTTTTAATGAAATCGCCTTAAAAATCGATTTTATAAAAATCAAGTACAATATTCAAAGAAAAATTACATTTATTTGATAAAATTTTAAATAAATTTAACAAAACAAAAAAAAACGAATTTCACTGCCAAATTAAAATAAATAATTCACTATATTATAAAAAATAAAGGCATCCAGGCAGGTTTGGTGCTTATTTGCAGTGATGTACAAGATACCCTATACAAAGTATCTGGAATACAAAATGCAAGATACTTTTAAATTAAGTATTTCAGATACCAGATACAAAAAACTTTCTGGAATGGTATCTGAAATACTAGATACAAAATACGTATCTTTCAAATACTTTTTAAAGATAAAATACTTTTGTAAGAAAACAACATTTTATTGAATGTAAGTTTATTTTTTTACGTGAATTATTTAACAGTAAATCGCGTTGATCGGGCAAATGTGACAAGACAAAATACTTATTTTTAAGGTTTTAATCGAGACTTAAGTAAAACCAGCTCTTCAAACATTTTATCGCTCATTTTTCTTCGATGAGGCCTCATAATCATACCCCCAAAAGAGAAGAGTCGCTCCACAGGGGCAGAACTTGGCAAACAGGTGTTATATTTGAAAAATATTTTTTTTATTGTAGGATAAGCATTTAAGCTCTTTAAGTTGGCATCTTTATTATTTAGGTATTGCAGTGTTTCTAAGTCAGCAGTGCTGCCAGTAGACCCTGTGTTTTCGCCACTTGCAATAGAGGAATCAGAATCCTCTAAAAACATGTAATAAGATTCATCTTTTACATGTTCGCTATCTCGAATCTCACAAAGGCGATATTGTTGATACCACACAAAAAATACGGAATAATTAAAAATGACACGAGTCGAATCGCCACGATATACAGAAACAAGGTTATGTAAAAGAGACTGATGCCCCAGTTACACGAATGACAAAAAATGACAATTGTCATAATCTCTGGTCATAATTAATGGCATTGTTGTTGTTTATTTTTTATGACAGAAATAATGACACAAATTATGACCGTCTATGATGATAATGACAAATTATGACAGAAAAAATGACAAGTATGTCATTCGTGTAACTGGGGCATGACAGCTTCGAACACCGTAGAAAAAGGGAACCAACTGACGCCAGCACTAATGCAGAATCAACAACAACAAATACGATTTTATATGAGAAGCGGCCAACAAGTGACGTCAGCACGATATTTAGTCTTACGATATACAGTCTTTTACATTACCTTGTTTCTGTATACCGTGAGAATGCCGCGGACACTTTGAAATTTATGAAACGGAGCTGCCAACTTGGTTATCGTTTTAACCGATTCTTCTCTTATATGCCGCTTACAACATGTCAGTCAACTCCAAAGTATCCGCGGCATAAACCCGGCCATTAACATTTAAAATTAATGTCACCATAGAATCTTGTCACATTTTGTAAATAAATGCTTAACTATTACTAAAAGTATTTTAGCAAACATAGTATCTACAAAATACTAAGATACCAAACTAAAGGTATTTAAATACAAGATACAAAATGAATTTTAAAAAAGTATTTTAGATACAAGATGAAAATACGTATTTTGTATCTTGTATCTGTATTTCAGATACTTGTATCTTAAATAAGTCACATCTCTGCTTATTTGGTACTTTTCGACAAAGCTTAGATGAAAAGGTACTAAAAAGGTACGAAATTTTAACATCAAAATTGCTTTATAACTTCAAAAGTAAAAGCCGTAGCGTAAAAATTGTTTTAACATTATTCATAGGAAATATTCCAAGCTTTCTAATTTTGGAAAAAAATTATAGGGTAACTATGTATTTTTCGGAGATAAAGGTGGTTTTAGTTGAAATTTTAGTTAAAAAAAACAAAATTTTGACTTTGAACTAACATATTCGACTGACGTTTATGATATTGATATCATACATTAAAGAATGTACATTTCTCTAAAAAATGAGCTTAATTACTTTGCTCTACGATAAATAGTTGAGGAGTAATTAAAGTATAAGTAAATTAAAAAATGCTTCAAACGTCTTTTCTTAAACACCCTGTGCCCGAGTAAAAATAAATCTCGCAAACAGCTGGCATGCATCAGGTACGGCGTTACAGCTAGCACGCATACTGAACAGATGCACAGTGCACATTTTTACTAGGAGTGGATAAGTCCGATAGCCCCATTCTGTTGAACAACTTTTTTCCCCAAATATCCCCAGGAATCATCCCTTAACGGATTAGCATCTGAGTCGGGAACACCCTGTATAGTGAGACGTAAGGTGCAATTGATGATTACTGTTCTCTAAAAGAGAATCGATTATCGAAAATCGTATCGGCTGGAAAAGATTCGGAAAACCCGATTTTTTTACACGAAAAAATCGATTTTGTCTTAAATCGATACAGAATCGCACATCACTAATTTGTAGATTGTAGCCAGGGCTGGCTGGCTGAAAGAAGAGCTTGCATCTCTTAAGAAATCCAAGGCATTGAGAGCCTTGTTTGGTGATTTGAATTATGTGATCATTCCATCGCAAATCCTCCCTTAAAGTTACCCCCAGGATGTTAAGAATTGATTTAGCCGTCCCACTGAGATAGGAGGAAGGTCGGTGTTAGCTTTGTTGGAAACGAGACAATACTTCGTTTTGGTGTCGTTAAATTTAACACGATTAATGCGGCCCAATCAAGAATCAATTTGATATCCCGGTTGATCGAAGTAGACATCAGTTCCCCATAGTGAACACAGGCGCAGTAACATCTGCACAGACCATCTAACCATACTCCTTAATGGTTTATAGTATTATCCGCTTTCGCAGTTGGGATTTATCATTGATTGGAAAATGTTTAATAAATTCCTTAAATTATATGTTTATTACCAGGGGTAATGAAGAGGTAATAAAGCATAGCATCATTGCTAAGTTTTATTACCTCCTTATTACCGCTAATAATAACCATACAATTTAAGGAATTTAATTACACTTTCCAATCACTTTAGCGTACTGAGAAAGCCCGTTCCTTGTGATCACCAAAGTCAAGCAGCAAGAGGACCGCTCGATTTTTAGATGATGGCCCGTTTTGGAATACCATTTTGGTATTGTCTGAACCCCTGTTTAGAGGGACGAAAGGGAACCCAAAATATTGATCTAATTCTGTTTCCATCTTACTATCCGTCATTTCTAAGCGTAATCTTGACTGAAGATCCTCAACGGAATGTTCACCTATTGTAAACTACTAAATAAACAGATGGTGTTCCAGAAGATTTATATATTTAATTTATCGGTTTCAGCAAGTTCCTTCTAAATGAAAGTTGTCAGGGAGTGACCGACTTTATCTTAAAATTTTTAAAGTTTGTTTAACATCCGAACATTCAAATGTAAAATAACCTTCGTTGGTACTTTATGGTCTTTAAAGACACACTAATCCGTTCTTTGTCTGTCCTATACTTTCTCAGAATAGTTCGACCCAATCTTATACGTATCTAACTACGAAACGATTGCAAACGATGTCCCTTGAAATAGACACTTAAGTTTCTAGAAAGAAGTTGATAAAATTTCGGTATATTTTATAGACTCTCCTTTATCAAAATAAAATTCAAAGCAAGGACGAAGTAGATAGCACGAAAACGAGATGCAGAAATGTTATAATGATAAAAGGCGACTATAAAAGTGTACCAAGAATAAAATTAATAGTGAAATCATAGAACGGAAATTATTTTTGACCCTGTCTACTGCCATTGATTTACAAACAAATTTTGCATGAATCGATCAAAGAAATTCAATCAAGTCTGTTTGAAGATGGCTTTGATACCGCTGTAAGTGATTACGTGAACTGTTCCGAATACCGTGTAATCTAAACCATCGAATCTGTTCTAGAAATTATTCCTGTTGATGACTTTTCCAGTTAATTGGAGTACATAGAAAATTGTCAAAGAGTTTCAAGAGTTCGGAAAGAGTTCTTAGTTTCACAAAAGAGAAGGAATATGCACCTGTGATATGGTTATCATCTCAACAAGCAATGACTGTCGAAAAGGTGAAAGAAATGCCTTTTAATCAATCGGCTTACTGCTGACGGGTTTGTAAAGCATGAAATTCTCTACTGGTATGCAAACTATTCCATTAAAGAAAATCTCACTTAAATTAATTTAGGTATGCAGGTGAAACCTGGTGACATCAATGGAAGGAAACTGCAACTTTGTAATGGGATTGGAAGAAGGATTTACGGATGGTCCTGAAGCGTGATTTTATTGCAAGAGAAAAATCAGCGCATTTGGGAAAAACTAAAGAAAAGATTTTTTTTATTTGATAAACTAAACGGAGATATCAAATCAGTTTTTTATACAACCTGTTCGTTATGTCATTCTCTGTTAGTCTTACGTCTAGCATGTTCAGAAATGAATCGGGCTTTAGTTCCAGATCATCCCCTTGGGATGGGAAATACATACGATATAAAGTAGGTTTTAATGTAGATAAGAGATTACTTCCTTTTTGAATGAGTTGAATTGGACACGATTCTTGCGAGCACAATCAGGAATAAGTTGAATTCCATGAAGATGGAATTGGACATTAGTTGCCAGAGGTATGCCCACTCTCCACACAGGCATTAAAATCTAACAATGCACCAGTCAGAGGAATGCACACCTCTGTTACAGATATGAATGTAATATACGTAATCGACAATTCCAAACGCGAGTGTCGTTTCCCCAAGTGGTCCCCATACTAAGTACTAACCACGTCCACTGCTGCTTGACCCTCGCAATCGAAAGAGAACCGGTCTACTGAGTATGCTAATGGTCACCAAGATAATTGCTTGTTTTCTTCGTCCTATACAATTTTTTAAAGCTCCAATACAGGCGATTTGACGCTGTGCATGCGTGCCTGTTTCATGATAGGGGCGGACGAGTTTTATTTTTATTCGGGAGTATATGGCAATTTCTACTTTTCTAAAAATAGAAATTGTGTATCGTTCAAGTCCTTGAACCAGGCGGACTTGAACGATACACAATTTCTATTTTTAGTAAAGTAGAAATTGACATATACTCCCGAGTAAAAATTTGTTTAGTGCTTAGTTACGAGCTCGATTTTGTTTAGTGCTGCACATGAGACGAGACTTGTCCCGAAATCGAGACGAGACCTTCAGTTTAAAAATCGATACGAGACCGAGACTACCATTCGAGATCTCGCGAGACATCTCAAGGTCTCGAAATCAAATCGTTATTTTGAAATCATATCGGCACCAACTATTCCAGTATCTTGACGCTGCGCTCTTTGACGAGCACAACATTCGGCACCAATCCATGACTTAAACAGGCTGCAGAGACAAGGCGAAGAGTACGCATTCCATAAGCATTTAAATGCAGAGTTCATTCCAAAACAGAAGAGGTATTTTACTGGCATTTAATTTCATTTCAACGCATTTAAAATGAAATGCGCTGAAATGAAATGAAATGACTGTAAAATACCTCTTCTCTTTTGGAACGGACTCTACGTAAATGTAAGTCTACACAAATTAGTAATTAACTTTCGATTCATTGATCAACTCTACCCCGCCCTGGTGCCACTGCAAAAGGCAGATTTAAGTGTCTACGTCTGGGAAGTGAGTAGCATGGAAATATAAGGAATATTTGTATACCATTTCATTAATATGGCACATATTGATATTTCTCGAAATACAGATGACTGAGCAATTTGTATTATTGACAGTGAAATTCGAGACTTTTCGAGACGAGACGAGACTTTTCGAGACCTGCAAATACCCATTTTTTCGAGACCGACACGAGACTGGGCCAAATCTCGTCTCGTGTGCAGCACTAATTTTGTTCCTTTCCTCATCCCATGCTCATCGAAAATATTGGGAGAGTAGGGGATAAGTTCGTAACGGAAAAACTCTCGCAGGTCTTCATCGGAATGTTTCACGATGGTCATTCGTTGGAAAACTGTGTTTCGATTGATGACTTGTATCTGAATAGACTGAATAGGCTGCACTGATTCGTTTCGTTTGAATTTTACAGCTTGAAAATCGCCACCAACAATACCCATCGTCTTGGCGGTCGATTTTTGCTATTGTGTTCCCCGACCCCCCGACATGGGTATCAAATGAAAGAGCATGACAGGTAGAATACAATTAGCTGTGTGGCGTCATTCAAAATTCAAAATGGCGGTAAACACAAAAAGGCGGACTACCTTTTTCTTTACGACCCACTCGGTATGGGTATCAAATGAAAGGGTGTGACAATTAGAATACTATTATCTGTGTGGCGTCATTCCGAGTTCAAAATGGCGGCAAACACAAAATGGCGGATTATTTTTTTTTACAACGCGCTCGGTATGAGTATCAAATTGAAGGATATGATAATAGAATGCTATTAGTTGTGTGGCGTCTTTCCAAATTCAAAATGGCGGCCACCACAAAATGACGGTTTCCCTTTTTCTTTACAACCCACTCGGTATGGGTATCAAGTGAAAGGGTGTGACAATTAGAATACCATTAGCTTTGTAGCGTCTTTCCAAATTTAAAATGGCCGCCAACACAAAATAGCGGTTTACCTTTTTCTTTACAACGCCCTCGGTATAGGTATCAAATTAAAGTGTATGACGAGTATAGTATAGTATGCTTTTTGACGTCATTTTAAATCTATTATGGCGGTCACTACAAAGTGCCGGAACACATACATATAATAAACTAAAAAATAGAAAATATAAAATATAGTTTAAAAAAACTAAAAAATACGCTTTTATTTTAAAATGAACTAAAAAGGAAAAAATAATTTTGAATGTAAAATTTTTATTGCTTCAGCCAGTATATGGAAACAACCTACCTTTCGAAATGTAAAAAAGCGTGCGACGCTAACGTAAAGTTCCGGTGTTAATAAAATAAGAATATAGGTAAAGAGTCCCACCCTTTTTTACATTTCGAATGGTAGGTTGTTTCCATATACTGGCTGAAGCAATAAAAACTTTACATTCAAAATTATTTTTTCCATTTTAGTTCATTTTAAAATAAAAGCGTATTTTTTAGTTTTTTTAAACTATATTTTTTTCACGGTTGGGGACTGGACTGTTTAACTAATACCTGACTTTAATTCGAAATGTTTACTTACTCCATAATTAGAATTTGTTGCCTGGGGGTTTGATAAATTAATTTTGGCAAGTTTGCAGTGCCGAAGTATGCTCGAGGCAATTAAAGAAGATGGTAAACAAAGCCTATAAAATCAGCATTCACAGTACTCTGAAGGTACTATACATTTTTATACAAAATATAAAAAAATAAGCAGTATTATTGTATATTTTTAACTAATGCCGCCCACACACACCACATTAACATATAGTCAAGCCCACATCCTTGATACATCCAGGATCAGCCAATCGATTCATTTGTTTAGCCAAAATTTGTACATGTCATTACAAAATTATATTGCTCCAATTTTCATATTGGCACGATGAAAGTTCTTCGCTTGTTTGTCATTACCTTGTTAATGCCTTGAGCGTTTTCTTCTACATAATCCGTATTTAAGGACTTCCGCACACCGCACCCACACACACGTACACACTACTATTTAGGATTTGTGCTGAAATCACCCTAATTATGCTTTTAAGGTAATAATGTGAAAGTGGATTTATTATTATTATTTTTTTTCTTCTTCTTTATTGCTTTGTTAATTAATTAAAGAGTCCTTAAAGCATCCTCTTCCTTTTCTCGATGGTATAAAGCAGCTGAGGACGCTATGTCAGAGAACGTTTTAGTATAGAGCATATTTCCTGCTTAAATTCATTTTCATCTTAATTCCATCATTATGAAGAAAACACCTTTAAGTTTTTACCACCCCTTAATGGAGAAATAGAACCCTTGTTGCATGTTCGGAGCATTAAATTTATTTACCTTTCACGGCCAAAATGGTTCCAAGTGAAATATGTATAAGGCCAGAGGAGCACATATGGGGGCTACTCATTTATTTATGCCCCAGTAGACCATATATAGTATACAGGAGGCACATACTACGAATGCCAAAGATCCTGGCCGGTATTATGCGTTCAGATACCAGATTAGGCCGGAAATTAGTTTTTTTTTTGCTACCCCTTCCTCATCTGGTCCACCCAAGGACTTTTTAAGGAATGTGGAATTCATAAAATAAAACTTTTATTCTGTTAGACTCAGCTGGTTTTTAGGGCATATATAGTTGAGCAGAAATTGCATAGCACCTAAAGTTTTTCCCCAGCAGCCATGGAATAAATTTAGTCGTAGCGCTTCCAGGGAAGTCCTAGAATGGAGCACAGGACTTTGACACTATTCTGAGGAAATTTGCCTTGTTGCATAATATTTCGTGGGGAAAAAGGGTTGTGGTCACATTTTCTTGAAGTGGTTTTTGTAGTGAAAATTGTTGCCAATTTTTTTTTTGTTTTACTATGAAAAGCTGTTACTGGTTATTTTGTTCAAATTTAGGTCACTTTGAAAACAGTAAGGAAGGACCCCACCCAGCAGAACCAGCAGTGATTACAACATTGCCGAGGTAATTACTTAAGCTTACATTCGATGCAATTAGTCATTGGACGTGCGTATGGATAATGCCTAAATTTGAATAATTATTAATCAATAAATTCATTGATGGATGCCGGATGATGGAGGCGATAAGTACATTTCATTGATTGCTATTAATCAATAGCTGCGTTCATTTATACTCTTTACTATTTAGAATTACTTTTGCTTTGCCTTGAAGGATAGGAAAGGTTAAAGGGAAAGTGTCTGGCGGATACATAAGGAGGAGATGATGAAACCTGCGCTTGAACTCTTGGATATTGTATCAGTTCAGGAATACTGATTGTAGAAGATTGTTCCACAGAAGAGTTGTTTTGTTAACTTCCTAGTAGGAAGTTATTGTAATCGGTCCGAAAATGGAAATCGAAATTTTCAATTTTTTTTCATGTTTCAAGGTCCCAATAGCATTTTTAGCAAAAATTTGAGAAGAAATATGTGTGTGTGTGTCTGCGCTTACGTATGTGGTCATTTTCCCTGCACGATTTCGCGCGAACCAAAAACGATATCGACTTCGTTGAGATGCCAGTCGAAACGTATTAAAGGAAATATGATCTGAAAAGATTTTCATAAAAATCGGTCGAGCCGTTTTTTTGTTTGAACGATTTAAGTGATTTTTGTACCAGCACGATTTCGCGTGAGCCAACAATGATATTGACTCTGTTGAGGTGTCGATCGTAGCGTATTACCGAAGTTACTATCTGAAAAGATTTTCATAAAATTCGGTCGAGCGGTTTCTTTGTTTAGACGACGTAAGTGATTTTTGTACCTGCACGATTTCGCGCGAACCAAAAAAGATATCGACTTCGTTGAGATGCCAGTCGAAGCGTGTTAAAGGAAGTATGGTCTGAAAATATTATCATAAAAATCGGTCGAGCCGTTTTTTTTGTTTGAACGACTTAAGTGATTTTTTTACCAGCACGATTTCACGCGAACCAACAATGATATCGACTCTGTTGAGGTGTCGATCGTAGCGTATTACCGAAGTTACTATCTGAAAAGATTTTCATAAAATTCGGTTGAGCGGTTTCTTTGTTTGGACGACGTAAGTGATTTTTGTACCTGCACGATTTCGCGCGAACCAAAAAAGATATCGACTTCGTTGAGATGCCAGTCGAAGCGTATTAAAGGAAATATGATCTGAAAAGATTTTCATAAAAATGGGGCGAGCCGTTTTTTTTTGTTTGAACGACTTAAGGAGTATCCACACACATCAGGGACGTGCCCGGAACGTTAGGTTTTTAGTCCGGCCCGGACACGGACATGTGTGAAGGAGTTCATATAAAATGTAATCACCAATATTTTTTGGACCCCTGACGGAACAGTAATATGTGTAGATACTCCTTTACTCATTCACACAAGTCCGTGTCCGGGCACGGGCTCGTTCACACATGACAGAACACGGCCCTGTGACGTCCCGGGCACGGCCCTGATATGTGTGGATACTCCTTTATGTGCCGCGTTTTTCTTACAATTTGTTATTATCATTGTTCATTTATTATTAAAATATCCACTGATAATATTCAACATTCATCATACTGGGAAGTTGATCATGTGGACCGAAAGGGTCAAACTCATAACCCAACTAGTTTATAAACGAATCCCCAACCAAGTGTGCCCGAAAATAAGGGCTATAGACTGTATGACTGAGCCCGGCGATTCGTAAGACCCATGGTAACAAATGGACCATTAGTGTGGTGGCATAAAACCAAGCCAAGCTTCGCTACAACGATTTAAGCAAGATTGAAAGAATGACCTCAGTTTCTATTACTGGAGCTATTTGCACATTGCCGAGAATAGCTTTCGAAACTTTACTTAATTTGGTAACGCTGCGTCTTGAAGAAATATTGTATAACCGCTGCACAAGAAATCGACGTTTGACGTCTTTAACAGGGACATTCTTTAATTGTCAGTTCTATTGCAAGGATTTCAAAGTTTTAACCTCTTCGGAGAGTTTATCCTGGATTCTACGTAGGATATTACAAGGTGAGCGTATATTGTACAGCAATAGCTCCAGGCTAGAGACAGCTGTAGATGCCGGAATTTGTCGCAAAGCCCCAGGCTTAGTAGAGCGTTAAGGTTGGGCACTCTAGCATCCTTTAAGCAGAGATGTACGCTATTTTAGCATGCATCTGTTAAAACTTCAGAAGGGCCTATGCTAACAAGAGAATCTTTATCCTACCTAACATGTCCAAATCAGTTTCGAAATGCCAGCCTTGGTAAGCTTGGTACTATCATTTGGTCAACCTTATGTATATACCCGAACATCGGTGGCTCGAGGTCAATCAAAAGACGGACGACTTGACCAGGTAAAGTTCTGACTTGTACTCATCGGTCTAGAACCGGTTATTGGGCCACCTACCAGTCTGGTGAAAATGCCCCTAGGCAATGTTTTATGTAGAAGTCCAAGCATAGGGGTCACTATGCTATAGAAGAAGATGATGGACCTTGCGTTTGAACTCTTGAAAGTTGTAGGAGCTCACACCAAAGAGAAGAAACTTGCACGAAACCCACGGATGTAATAAAAATCAAAACAACAATTTTTTGTAACGGGCGTTCGTTATCCTCAATAGCAACCAGGTGAGCCAGAGACGTCGGGTTAAGCCTCGTCGGAGTGTTATGCCTCCTGAAACAAACGAATTCCGTTAACCAGCTATAAAAGCTGTGACGCCGGCATTATACTGTGAGGTAGGGGAAGACACGACCTAAACGGAACTTTGGAGACCTATTACTAACCGGTTAAGCCGGCGAAATGCCTTATTAGTAGCAATTGATGAGCTACGTACTATCAATTGAGTCACACTTATGTGGCATAAGGGCTTCGTGCGTAAAGAAAAGGCGGACGCCTTGGCCAAATGTTGCTCTGACACTGTATTCATCGGTCCGGAACCGGCCATTGGAGCTTTACACCTGGTTTGGTGAAATCCAAGCGCTTTATTCTTGGACCGGCTCGCTAACAGTATAGTTATTCGGTCCGACCTTGTTTGAACAGACTAGTGAAAGCGGAAAATCGTTAGGCAGCTTGCTGGAGGTAAAGCACTGATGCTACCACCACGCTCATGCATGGAATGGTTACCGGTGTTCCCAAACCCCGGTTATGTGGGACTCTAACCCGAGAATTAACTAAAAAGCCTCCACGTCTCCACTCTCCCCGCGGGACTCGCTTTTTGGCATTTAGGGTAACTACTACGGTCCTTTCTTATACCTCTCCCCTAAAAAACCGTTTCGGTAACAGTTGAAAGAATACCAGTGTAGACACCTTCATTGCGTCGCATTGGGTCAGCATTGTTCAGCTACTAGTATTCCTAGCGTTTCTTTGCTTTTCTTTACTCCTTTCGGCTTCTTCAAGCCCTAACTTGCTGTGTATGACTCCGCTTTTCTCCACATATCTTGGGACACCATCATGTGCCCTAGGATGTTTTCCGGCGTTAGTGGCGCCTCCGCCGTTTCTTCAAATTCCGCCGTGCCATCGATGAATCTCGAGCAGGTAAATAAGGCGTGCTCTGCATCTTCCTGAATCCCTCCCTGGGCACACCGGGCACAGCAGTGACGATTACTGAGCCTGTTCAAGGGGTCTGGCTTACATTTTTAAGATATAGGGACTGCGAAGTAGAGTATCACGAGATCTCGACAAGCTCGAGAGTCTTCTCTTGGTCTCGACTCGAGAATCGAGACGAGAGTAAAGTTCAGTCTCGACAAACATATTCTCGTCGAGACAAGATTATTCGTTCGAGATTTCGTCGGCAAACTCAAGATCTCGTCGGCAAAACTAAGTCTGCTAAAATAAAGTATCTGATGAGTTATTTCCAAAGCTGGGATTGGTTCTCATGCACGTATAAACATATTTTTGCCTCTTGTTTTCACTCGCCGGTTACGTATAGATTGCGTCTATAAGTATAAGAGCCGGGATGGGCTCATAAATTTATATTCGCTCCGAGAGACCAGAGGAGACGAGACGAGATTAGGATAGGCAAGATCCGCCGAGAGTCGAGACGAGACTCGAAATGGTCGAGACCAGCGCCGGCCCTAGCCTTTGATCAGGGTAGAGCGAGATTATCTTTCGGCGCCCTTTGGTCAACGCTTTCACATGACATAAATTGTATTTCAGTTTATCTTCTGTATTAATATAGAATAAGAAATGTGTGATAATCTGTGAAACAATTGTCATTTTGTAATCCCATATGGTTATGTAACGGGTTATTAAATCAAGTCCAAGCATGTATTTTTAAATTGTTGTCTGTCTGTTTGTCCAGGCTAATCTCGGAAACGGCGAATCCGATTGCGACGGGACTTGCACGGGCAGATTCAGTAGTATTGGGTCTGTTTTGGGCTACTTTTCCACTTTGATCCGACTATCGGATCCGGCCATCCATTAGAATATTGGCTCAGGCCGAAAACTTGATCCGATTATTATCGTAAGAAAGCGTGTGGAAACTTTTTTTATCATTCCAATTGTAGACCTCAAAGCTCGGGAGTCACTAATCAGATTTTAAGGCCGCTAACCCGATTTCACTTTGATCTAGTGAGTCTGGCCGAAAACTTGAACCGATAATCGAAGGATAGTCTGATAGAGTGAAATTCTAATTCTAATTGTAGGCCTCAAAGAGCTCTATCTAAATATTTAAGTTTATCTAAGTGAATCGTGATCGTACTATAGGCAACCCTTTTCTTTTTGGTATTTTTGGTGTATAGCGTTACCTACAATGCGATCAATATTAAAATTCCAAAACTGCTTCCTTCCATTTTGAAAAACTAGTGAGGTAGTGGCCACTCAAGTTTCTGTTCTTTATACGGAATGGAAGAGTATAGAATTACCTAAAAAACCGTAACGTTTAAGTACATTCAAATCTTTTCAAAAGCGTATTTTCGTATACACCCTGTAACTCAGTGGATGGATAGTACCGATAGAACCGCTCTCCCTAGAACAATTTTTTTCTCCAAATATTCCCAGGAATCACCCCTTAACGGGTTAGCATTTAAGTCTAAAACACCCTGTATATTATGGAAATTTTTGTATTTCCAGTGCCGTGAGGGGGCGGTATCTGTGCAAGCTGCACAAGGCGTCAACACGAAACGACGAAATACCAAAACGAGAAACAGCATCGGCCCTTTTGAGGATCGAATCAGTGTTAGTAGTGTTGCCACGATAAAAAGATAACACACACACACACATTTTTAATTATTGCCGATGATCGTCTCAAGCCGGAATATATTTATTTAATTTTTTTAGGGGCCCCAAAGTGTGAATATTTGAGGTGTACACAGGCGCGCATCTAGAATTTTTTTTGGGGGGGGGTCACGGAATTAAAAGTGGCGGAAAAAAATTTCTACTCTTAAAAAACAAAAACAAAATTAACAAAACGAACAAAACTAACCGAATTTTCTGGTGGATTAAAAACAAACGTGCCCTACGAAAACGTGCCCTAATGTGTTTTTCCAAACATATAGAAAGAGTATAGATCAATCTGTTGTTGACCTTGACGGTCATTTTTTTAAGGTTGTTTTTTTAATTTGCAAAAAAGTTGGGTCGGTTTTGGGCGTTTGGTTATTTTTTGTTTTTGTTTTTTGAGTTGGGTTGGCAGTGCCGCTGCTGAGTGTGCAACTCCACAGGACCCCGCGTGTTTGGGGCCTCGGGAGCGAAAAATTGCTTTGGAATTCATTATTTGCATTTTTACTTCATCGAATGGGCCACTCAAATGAGTATGAGTCACACAAATCAGCATATAAGCCATAATTCTGTGACGGCGACGGGCCTCTGTGCAGGAGAACCCGCGAGGGAAGCGAGCGGAAAATTTTTGTTGGACTCTCTGGGGCCGCTGAATTTTTTCACAGGGCCTCTCAGTTGTCTGGCCGCGGCACTGCTTTTGGGGGGGTCATGACCCCCGTGACCCCCCCTCCTGGAATCCGCGCCTGGGTGTACAGTGGGAGCCAAAATTTGCAAAATTAATGATTCTTTTTTGGGTTTTTGTTTTGGGAAAAATGGGAAAATGTTATAGGCGAAGTTCTGAATATAGGCGGCAAATTTTCCCGACACGGCAAAACCAACGCGAACGAGATTGCGGGCGAAAGCTAGTGTTAAATATATAATAATAACCAAATTTTTAAAAAATAAAGTTTTATTGCAAAAGGTGCCATCAAAACTTTATTTTTCGCTCGAAATTGTTTTTCACGTTCATTTTGGCGCCCCTTGCCACCTGGCGCCTAGAGCTACCGCTCCACTCGCTCTACCCTAGGGCCGGCGCCGGTCGAGACTTACCGATGTCGAGACGAGAGTCTTAAAAATCTCGCTTTGTCTCTTTGAAGAGTGTCATAGACATTGTGGAGTTGATACCTCACTAAAACAAGAAAGAGATGTGTGCAGGGCTAGGCTAGATTAAGGGTTATCCAACAGGCGCTCCAAAAGTTTCAAAGGTCGCAATTGTTTTCTAGTTACTTTGTGCCTATTTGGAAAAGCATGAGTGCACTGCACTGATTTTTTAGTATTCAGCTACAGACTTCAAATCGCTAAATCCTTGGCAAACGAATAGGCGAACTTATGCAATTATCTAATAGTAGGTCTATAAAACACAAAACATAAAACAGAATGGAATGCAAAATTAGACGCAATTGTTCCTCATGAAAATAAAAGCAACACTCTTTAGAAATTTTCCAAAAAAAATAGGGAAAACAACTCAAATTAAAATTCCCCCCACCACACTTCCATTTAATCGAATTCGTGTTGGGAATATTAATTTCCAGAAATAATCGCTTCTAGAAATAATCTATCCTTTGGGGCTACTTCCCTTATTATTATTTTTATTAATCGAACCGATTCGCATGCATTTGACGTTTCAACAAACAGAAAGAAAAGCCCATAAATTTGCCAACGCTTCTCCATCTTGTTTGTGCGGAGGAGATTTGGCTCGATTTCTTTGACTGCTTAGAATCATCTTTGTCCCGATTACAGGACACGACCATCAGAAGCCCACCCACAACATATTCATCCGAAAAATTCGATGCAAAAGGATTTCTGGTATACCAAAAGTATTATATTCTCTTTCCATATCCCTAAGGGGCGCACAAATACACACACATATACACATCGGCAATCTGTTGTTAACGGGGGACTGTTTGTATATCCTTAAGAGCAAAAGGCATCCATTTACATGACACCAACATAGCGCAAATCCTCTTCAGTTGAAAGGATTTCACCTTATAGAACGGGATGAAGGTCTACAGTTCTGGCAAGAGCGTCGCCACCTGTGGTATATCATGATTGACATTGGAGGGTGATAATATGGAAGAATCAGGACATTCGAAACGTGAGATGGTGTGGTGTGGTGGGGGGTGGTATGGCATTGAGAAGCGGAATTGGAACGTGGGGAATTTATTACCAAAAAAGCGGCCCTGATTTTATGGTAAATTGGTTAAATATGTATTTTGTGACAAATTTATGTCCTGTAGTGAAATTCTTTTATATATGTATCAAACCCAATTCCTGAAGGTTTGATGGAATCGACTCGACCAACAGGACTCTAATGTCTGGTGGTAACTTGAGAATTATTCAACCCTATATACCTGGTAATATTCGAATGACGGTTGGAGTCAAGGATGAGTGATATTCAATAGCGTTTCATGGTAAAATTTTCACGGCAGGCGTTAAATTGCCTATTAATAAGAAATTTCCAAAGTAGCCATCTTCCGTTCTTATACCTTTCCGAGTAATTTGAAGCAGAAACGAAGGAGAGATGACTTGTGGGCCTTTTGGCCTCTAGTTATGGATGGACGTTAGGACGTGAAACCCTTTTTTTTAAAAACAAAAACAACAACAAAAAATAAGTTATTTGCACGTGGTGTCCCGAGAATTTTTTCTAGAATGTTTTCAGTGGCAGAGATTGAATCCTTGGTGATCTATTATCGAAAAAAGTAGGAGGGCCATACAAATATAGCCAAAAATTTTGGGTTCTATTTTCCCATATTTTCCACTTGGCATCATATTCAGAAATTCAAATGTTCCGGATATCATTTGGGCTGTTTTTTTTCTTTTTCTTCAGATGGGAGAGAAATCAAAAGGAATCAAGATATTTTTATTATGGATTTTTTTCTAAATGAGGTTCAGTGACTTATTTACGTTATTTTATTTCGTTATTTTGTATATATTTACTGAATTTTTGTAATGAAAAAAATTATTAAGGGTTCTATACATATTTAAATATATTCATCCCTTTTGCTCTATGTGTCTATGGTGCATTCGTCACCACCCAGTAGGAAAGTGAAGTAGTTCTAAGCCTAGTAGAATAACAAGTTTCTAAGGAGGGAGTACTAGTTCTTAGTTGGATACCTTTTAAATGAAAACAACCCAATAATTTTGTACAGCCTTGTCCTACGATGGAGTCGATTGGCCCCCGTGCATTACTTCGAGAACTAATTCATGTTGAACTTACTGGAGAACTAATTCATTTTAAAGTACTTCGAGAACTAATTCATTTTGAACTACTTGGAGAATTAATTCATTTAGAAGTTCTTGGAGAACTAATTCATTTTGAAGTACTTGGAGAACTAATCCATTTTGAACTACTTCGAGAACTAATTCATTTTGAACTACTTGGAGAACTAATTCATTTTGAAGTACTTGGAGAACTAATCCATTTTGAACTACTTCGAGAACTAATTCATTTTGAACTACTTGGAGAACTAATTCATTTTGAAGTACTTGGAGAACTAATCCATTTTGAACTACTTCGAGAACTAATTCATTTTGAGCTACTTGGAGAACTAATTCATTTTGAAGTACTTGGAGAACTAATCCATTTGAACTACTTCGAGAACTAATTCATTTTGAACTACTTGGAGAACTAATTCATTTAGAAGTTCTTGGAGAACTAATTCATTTTGAAGTACTTGGAGAACTAATCCATTTTGAACTATTTCGAGAACTAATACATTTTGAACTACTTGGAGAACTAATTCATTTTGAAGTACTTGGAGAACTAATCCATTTTGAACTACTTCGAGAACTAATTCATTTTGAACTACTTGGAGAACTAATTCATTTAGAAGTTCTTGGAGAACTAATTCATTTTGAACTAACGAAACTACTAACTGAAAAACAAATTCTTTAGAAAAATCTTGTGGTCTAACCACTGATATCGTCACTTGAACTAGCTACACTCAGGATTACTTTGGCACCAGTGCCGAAACTAGTCAGTTTCCCACTAGTACTAAAATTATTTCTATTTTCTAGGTAGTCAGTTTATTCCGACTGGACAGAGCTGGAAATTTCAAAATCAGTGCAATTTTCATTAATGATATATCTTAGATGATAAAACAGAAGAGAGGAGTGTATTTTTTTTCCAGTTATAAGTTAGGTACGGATACCTGCAAATACAGCTCTGTTGTGTTGCAGATTGTAGTGCAGATTGGTTGTACCTGTTGTTGGGAGCGCGCTATCAAGAATACACACATATCTGAGCGAAGGAGCCTTTCCGCTTCTGAACAGAGCTATCCAAGAGCAAGCTCCACGATCCATTATTCGTCAACTGGAAAAACGAAATATTGAAGTACCAAAAAAACAATATTAAGGTGCGTGTATACACTGGCAAAAAATATTGCGCAAGTTGTAAACATACTTGCAAGTTGCTTGCGCAATGCTCCTGCAACATTGCGGAAAGTTCTTGCGAGAGAATTTTGTTACCAGTGTGGACAAGAGAATTCCGACTTGCGCAATAGTATTGCAGGCTTTCAATCAGTTTGAAAACTATTTCGGTCTTGCGCAAGATAGAAGGAAAAAAGAAATTGTGCTTGGAGGGATTCGGAACACATATGTAGCTCAACGAGTGGTACGGTAATTTTTATATTTTTAAAATAAAATAAGTAAGATTTATAAATTCAGCTTTTATTATTATGTACCTGTAGCAAGAAACCTGAGAGTCAATAGTAGTCTTTCAATTGCTGAAATAGCTGCTCTCATTTTCGTGACCTTTTTCGCGATTAAAGCTGTTACAAAATTTAATAGATAATCGAAATTCTCTTGAGGCATCCTTATAAATTTTTTTTAAAGAACTAGTCTATCTAATTGCTCCTTTAATCCCTCATGGGACATAGGGCGGAAACAGTTGCCCTCCAGCGGACTCTGTTTTGCGCGACAGCTCTCAGCTCTGACCAGGATCTCCCGGTTGTTGCGGCCTCTGCTAATAGGGTTCTCCTCCACGTTGTTCTAGGTCTTCCGACTCGACGGGTTCCTTGCGGATTCCAGTCGAGGGCCTGTTTGGCTAGATTATCGTCTTCGCGTCGCAAGGTGTGGCCAATCCAATTCCATTTCCTTCGCCTGATTTGGTCGTCTATCCTTTCTTGGCCGGCACGGCGCCATAGTTCTTCATTTGAAATTCTATCTTGCCAGCGGATTTTTAGGATACGACGTAGGCATCTGTTGATGAAAACTTGTAGGCGCCCTGTGATGAATTGGGTGACTTTCCATGTTTCGCAACCGTACAAAAGAACTGCCTTAACGTTGGAGTTGAACAGCCGCAATTTGGTGTTAATTGAGATCTCTGTTGATCTCCATATGTGAAACAGGCATGCATATGCGCTTCTTGCTTTATTTATTCTGGAACTGACGTCTTCTTCTGTACCGCCGTTTTCGGTAATAATACTACCGAGGTAACAGAATTTATCTACCAGTTCCACGTCACGGTTATTTAGCGCTGTTGGTTCAAGGGTGTTTGCATTTATCCGCATTTCTTTGGTTTTAGTCGGATTTAACCTTAAGCCTGCTGAACTACTTTCTGTTGCCAAATTGTTTAACATGTTTCTGAGGTCCTGGTGTCTGTGGGCCAGCAAACAGATATCATCCGCGTAGTCGAGGTCCTTAAGGCGGTCTAACAATCCCCATTGTATGCCACCTGTTCTAGTATCTAGAGCGCTGACAAGGATGTCGTTTATTACTATAAGAAATAGTAATGGCGAAAGTAGGCATCCTTGCCGTACTCCTGAGCTCACTTCAAAGCTGTCGGAGAGTTTTCCATTGTGAAGAACTCTGCATTTGGAATTGTTGTATAGAGCTTTTATCAATTCTATTATTTTATCCGGCAGTCCACGTTGCCGAAGAGCTCGCCATATAAAGCTCCTATTAACCGAGTCGAACGCTTTCTCATAGTCTACGAAAGCAAGGTAAAGGGGGGATCGGAATTCAGTAGACTGCTCCACTATGATTCTCAAGGTGTTAATGTGGTCTATGCAGGAGCGGGCTTTTCTGAATCCAGCCTGCTGTCTTCTAAGCGTTCGATCTACTGCCTCTCTTATCCTTGATAGTAATATGTGGGACAAGATTTTGCCCACAGTAGATAATAGACAGATGCCTCTCCAGTTGTCACATATTGTTAGGTCCCCCTTTTTTGGTATTTTGACTATGATACCTTCCGTCCAATCCTCCGGAAAGGTACAGGTGTTCCATGCTATTTCCAGGATTGGCTGTAGCGCATCTGCTATGAGGCTTGAGTCGGCTTTCAACAATTCTGGCGGGATGCCATCTTTTCCAGCTGCTTTACCATTGGCCATTGCATGAATTGCGGTTACTATTTCAGTCTTGGATGGGGCACGAGTGGTGATTCTTATTGGCTGTGCATTGTTGCTGTTGTTTTCCTGAGGTTCCTGTGTAAATGAACCATTCAGGGCGGCGAAGAAGTAATCTCTCCATCTTTGGAGTTGCTCCTCGTCGCTGCACAGCAGCCTTCCATCCGCACTCTTTACGGCATGCTTTTTAGTAGAGTGCTTTCCCGATAGCTGTTTAGTGATTTGGTACAGCACCTTACTGTTGCCTGTGTTTGCCGCGTTTTCCGCTTTCTCTGCGAGCTCATTTATCTGCCGCCTTTTATCACGCCGGACACTTCTCTTCACCTCCCGGTGCAATTGGGAGTATTCCCGTTCAAGTTGTTGTCGTTTTTCCGGGTCGCTTGTAGAGTTCACGTTATTTTTGAGGGCCCTTCTGCGTTCAATTTTTTGCCAGGTTGTGTCCGAGATCCAGTCTTGCTGGTTTCTTTGGACATAACCTATGCTTGTTTCCGCTGCTGTTATTATAGCGCCCTTTGTTGTGCTCCACAGCTCTTCAATATTTGTGTCGTCAGAAACGGTTTGCTGGTTTAAGATTTCTTGCAGTTTGCCAGCAAATTCTCGCTTTTTGGTGCTCTCACGCAGAAGGTCTACGTTAAACCGTCGACGGTTTATGGCATCGCGTTGGACGTTTCTGATTGCAGCGATTTTTAGGCGGATAGTTGCTACTACCAAATGGTGGTCACTTCCAGTGTCTGCTCCCCTAAAGCTCCTGACATCCTCCAGAATAGTTCGCCATCTGCGACTGACGGCCACGTGATCTATCTGGTTTCTCGTTCTACCATCGGGCGATACCCAGGTCTCCTTGTGTATCTTCTTGTGACAAAAGTAGGTTCCACCTACCATGAGTTGATGGGAACTACAGAAGTCAACGAAAAGCTCACCATTGTTATTGGTAACTTGGCTTAGGCCTTGATTTCCAATAGTGTGCTCAAGGCCGGTGTTGTTGGGGCCGATCTGTGCATTTAAGTCACCCATCAAAACAATGATGTCTCCCCTTGGAATAGAGCGAAAAACCTCATTCAGTCGCATATAGAACTCGTCTTTGATGTCATCGTCTGCGTCTTCAGTTGGAACGTAGCATTGGACTATCGTAGTACTTCTTAGTCTGGTACGTAGGCGCACGGTAATAATCCTCTCAGAAACTGGTGACCAGCTAATGAGGCTGGACCTGGCTTCCTTGGTGAGTATTACGCCAACGCCATTCCTACGATTTTCAGTTTCGTTTCTCCCAGAATATAAGAAGGACTCACCGTTTGGGCAGATATGTTCCCCCGCATCGGGCCATCTGGTCTCGCTGAGTCCCATGACCTTGATTTTATAGCGGTTCATCTCGTTGAGCACTTCATCCAGCCGTCCATCAGCAAGCAGAGTTCTCACATTCCATGATCCGATTCGTGTCCTGTTTCGAAAAGCAAAGGTCGTCGTCGTGTTGTCCGTCCGGTTCCGAGGCAATGTTTGCCGATTCGTAGCAATTGTGTGTTTTATGGGAGCGGGTTGCTAACCCTCAGCCCAACCGACTTAAAACTCTGTTTTGTGGCGCAGAGAACTCGCCATTCGACCGTCTCCCGTTAGCTCCTTCCGAAGAAGTACCCCAGGGGGCACCGCGGGGAGGTGGGATTAGGACTTGCTAACAGAGCTGCTAGGTGTTCGTCTGCAGTGACTCTTCTCGGGTTTTGGCAGAAGTGACAAATCGGGTGCCACCACCTTCCGAGGTCTTTGTTAGCCATTCGCCCCCCTAGAACTAGTATCTCCACTTTTTAACTCTTTGAATAAAAGTTGGTGGAATCTTAACTCTTGTCGGCGGCTAATCTAGTTTCTGACCCATTCTTTCCGCTTGTGTGATTTATTTATAATTTTTTTCTTTAATAAAGAAACCATAACTATAGCAGCAGCACATCTTATTTGTTGTTGGCAAGACATTTTTAACATGAAGTGACTAAATGAAATTTCGAAAGATTACTTGTACACGTGTGAACAGTGCTGCAAGAAATTGCGGCAAGTAATGTATGTATCTAGATTTGAAAACCGTTTGCAGCAAACTTTCTTGCGCAACTTTTATTGTAGTGTAAACAGAGATGCAATTATTTTCAGCAATATTTGCGCAATATTTCTTGCAAGTGTACACGCACCTTTAGAGCTGCTATTGGTAAAATACAGCCGCAAATATGCGAAAACGTGATGAAAAATTTCATCAAAAGAATACTAGTTCATTCATTTGGTAGTTTTACCGGGAAAGTTTTCCGGGAGTTTTGAAAATTTCTAATTTTATAGATTTTGATGTGCTCTTTCCGAATTTCAACTTTGCCACCTAGTATTTTTGCCGCTCGCGACGCCATGTTGGAAAAATGGCGCCTAAAAGCAGTTTTTTGACAATATCGAAATTAGAAGTTCGCGGGAGAGGACGGACGGAGATAGGACATATGTAAAACTAAACTCTACACAAAAAATTTCAAAACGCCCTAGCGGCTAAACCGTCACGACTTTCCTCACCCACCCTTACGATTTTTTGTTCGTCTATCCATAACCTATCCACAGCCGGCCGCTTTGTAACCTTTCGTAGTATACCCTGTAAATTTCAGGTAAAATTAAATATGACGGGCTGGCGTAGATGTATAATATTTGCGGCGCTCGTACGCCAAAACTATTGACTTTACGAAAAAAAGTTACTTAAATTGTAGGAAATTTTCTCTAGTTTCATTTTGTATATAAGTGTTTTTACAAATTTTCACAACTCCCGGAAAACTTTCCAGATAACCTCTTTTTTTAGAACCAAATGACTTTACTATACGTGTTTGTAGGAAGAGTCGAGGTGGACATTTCGCGAAAATTGTTTCCATTATTAATCTCAGAGTTTGTTATTTAGATTAAAATAAAAATATCATCACTTTTTCCGAAAATATTCCGCTTTTCTGTTGATTTAAAATGACACCTCTTGTTGAAAGGCCCTGTAAAAATGCTTAAAAACTCTAGCAAAATAGTCTGAAGAATTTTAAGGCCATGCTTCAGATAAGTATGGCTAAGATAAAATGTGTGAAACCATCCAAAAAAATGTTCTTCGAAATTTTTTCTTGTTGACTTTAACAATCAAAGATAAATTTTTAGATCGATTTATTCCAATGTAAAACGCAAATCCTTTTAAAATAATTGAAAATAAAATCGCATTCCCCCTCCATTATCAAAAAAAAATTTATTTTTTTCTGGTTCAAAAGAAAATCAATTTTCTTCCATGTCTGGTGCCGCAGAGCTCTGTTCAATAACTCCCAAAAAAAAATAAACTTTTCCCTTTGAGCAAGAAATCGAAAGGAATTTTCGTTTTGCAGGATTCTCGCCTTTTTGGTTGAAGAGCGTGAATGTACGCAATGCAAACACACAGAGGAAAATCGCGAAAATTCCATTTGCAATTCGGGAAAATTGCTACCTGTTGAAGAGAGTATCCGGGAATGAAGTCGTCGTCGTGTCGTTAAAATGATGAAGCGATGTTCAAATTTATTTTTCACTCTATCTCTTTTTATCTTTTAAATGGCACCACAACAGTGGATGGCAACGCTTTTTGTTATATACCGTGTATACTGTATTGAAGAGGCAAAGCAGCGACCACTTAGAAATTCATTATGATAACAAGAAACGGAAGTGAAGCCTTTTAACTGGAATAAAGGACGAATGTTATCTCTCGTTGCGAAAGCGACAAATTTCGATTTAAAGTGGTTTAAGTGTTATCTCTCGGCTCTGATAAAAAAAATACACGAAAGCAACTTATTCCCTTTTTATTTATTTTCAGACATAAAAGCAGACCAAAGTTGGCCGCTTTTTCACTGCTTATCAGATATATACAAAATTTGGCCGCGGCTGACTGTGAATTAATGTCGTTGTCATGCACTTTGATGTAAATTTTATGTTAAAACACACTCTCCTAGGGAATATTCTATTTCAGGCATCATTTCACGAAAATGAAAATTTATCTCAATGAAGAGCTGAAATATTTTTAATTCATTGTGTTTTACGAGTTTTTCAGAATATGCTGCATTTCTTGGACTATTATGCGGAATGTAAGAAACATTAAATTAAGAATATGTCCGCGTCATTTTTATTCATACGCTGTGGAAAACGTATAGGCTAGTGGGTGAGGCATTTTTATTGCAATTTTGACCCATAGGCGAGACTATTATTGGAATCGATTTGTTTTAGGGTGTAGTTAAATACCCTAAGTTTGCCCAAAATTGGTTGACCGCATAACTTTTTAATTAACTTATTGTGAATAAAATAGGCACTTTTTTTATATTTCTTTCAATAGCTCCGTTCCTGCTAACTTTTAGTATAACATATGCATATGGGAAAGCTCTTCGTTATGAAATTCTCTAAAAAATAAGCCCTGTTAGAGGTTGCTAGGTGTAAGGGTGCTCTTGCAAATAGCTTCCAAATTTTCAAATCACGTTATTTTCGCTACTTGTTTAGAGAAAAACAACTGCACATAGAAGGCTGAAAACTCTTGAAGATGGTGTTTATGTAGTCCCGGCAATGTATAAAAAATTTCAACAAGATCGGTTTATTAGTTTTTGTGTAATTAACGATCTAGTTTTTTTTAACCTTAATTAATAATGCTGCCATTTTTTGTAAGATCAGTTTATAATTGGGCAATTCATTTAGAAAACAGAAAGCGGTTTTTAAGGCTATAATTGTGAAATATACCTCTTTAATAAATTGCGCGGAAATTTTTTTGTCACGAAAGAAATAGTTTCCTTTTTATTTTTATTCATAATATATTTTTTATGAGCTTTTTCACGACACTTGCTCAGTTTTCACAGTTAAAAATGTAGGTAACGAAGCAATTTATAGTGTGTCACCCCCTTTTTGGGCTTTCGTCGTAACAAGGATTTTTCGTCGTAAAGGGCTGTCGTGTGTCGAGGGTATAAGTTACAAGGGTTTTAATATTTTTCGAAAATGATCAATTTTGGCCGTAAAAATGAAATTTTATTTTTGAAAATTTAATAGCATATTTATAACATTAAAATACATGTTTCCTCCAATTTTTATGAAAATCCACCGATTTGTTCATTATTTAATGAATTTTTAGTTAAAAAATAAATAAAATGAGAAATTTGGATTTTTTGAGGTTAGGAAATATTTTTAACGTAACCTCGCCCAACCAGTTCGATAGCTCTTTTACTTACGAGTATTTTCCTTTTTTTTTGTTTTTTCTACGACCAATAGAACCGTAGACATTTGAAATATAGTGTTACGATGCACTCAAAATGCACTTTTATGCACTTTTCTCGTTATGCTCGCATTTGATTTTTTCAAACTTTTCGGTTTTCGACTCAGTTGCATGTATGAAATGAAAATATAAAAAAAATTTGAAGTTCCTGTTACATCACTTTGAAATTACAATTTCTCTCTACTACATCTCCGGGCTGAAAATCAACCACACGGCTACGCAAGTGTTATCTGGCCTCATGCTGGGAGTGAGCGTTGGCTAGTTTACGCACGACCCGTTCACGAATTAACTGCCTCCGTCCTGGAAAAAGTTTAGTTTCTTCAGGACTGGATATGCTGATTCGTGTCGGATCATATGACTACCAAAAAGAGCCTGATATGGGGACATACCAATCGCTTCGTGGTGGGCACTGCGAAGAGCACATTCAATGGACGAAAGATGTCTATTCCACTCACGATACGCCCTGATGGCGGATAGGACAGATCTATTCACCCGCTCGGAAGCGTTGGGGTGAGGCGAATACACAGCGATGCGCACATGTCGCACCCCGTAATCACTTAACAACTTGGCAAACTCTTTGGAAGTGAACTGCCGACCATTGTCGGAAAAGATTATTTCAGGAACTCCAAATGTGTGAAACCATTTTGGCTCAAGAAACTTGACGGACGCCGCCGTGGTTTCAGTGGACACTTGGTGGAGAAACACAAACTTGGTGTATGCGTCCTGAATGACAAACACGGTCGTGTGCCCTTTCTTCCAGGACCCAAGAAGTGTACATGCAAAAATTGGAACGGCCGCGACACGTCCATGGGATTACCTATAGGTGGTCGCAGGAATGAATTGGGGGCCTTCGTGGACTCTGTGACACAAACTCCCGAATCTGTTTGGCAATTCCTGGCCAATAATACTTAGTCCGTAATCTTGCCAAGGTCTTCACCACCCCGCCATGCGCGGATTGAGGAGGCGAATGGGCTGATTCGACCAGAGGAAGCGTCAAGTCCGCAGGAATCCACAGTTTCCACGTTAAACCCTCCGCAACTGGGTCTCCCGTACCTTGGGAGCAGAGCTTGTCTTGCCGCAAATACTCTACCGAAGTACTGTCTCATCTTTAACAAAACTTCCACTGATCTTCTTGGGCCTCGATCCCACTAAGACGGACCGTGTGTTTTCTCGGTCCGTCTAAAGAGACGGATATGCTAGTGGCAGTACAATTTATACGAAACTGTTCACTTTTAGACGGATCCGGGAAAAAGAACGGATCAGGGTTTTAAAACGGACGATTAGTCACTGCGAAGAGCCGTCTAAACATTCGGACGGGATATAATGTGAATGAATCCGCCGACTAGATGGCACCGATGTGCCCCCTCCAACCCCGCGGATCACCCCACACACATTATTTCGGCGTCTGCGCTCATTTAAAATGGATGTCGATTCATGTACGTTAATCTCGCTGGTTGAAACACGCACGTCCGGGCGCCGTCTTCCGTTTAAACAGACGGTCCGTGTTAGTGGGAACGACGTCTTACTGTCTCAGTGGACGGTTTGAATCTAACCACGTGACCCATCTCCTCACATCTTGGGTATAACTTGATCTGAGAATCTTCGATGGAATAATCACATTTTCTACAACGCCAAACAAGCGTCACAACGCCTGCGACTCCTTAAGGGATGTAAGTTCCTCGTCCTTGACTGGGGACGAGGAATTGGTATACGAGTGCGACATGCAAACAAGCCAACGGTCTTCGGAATTATCGCAACAAAAACCTGCAGTGTATGGGAGCAGCAAGTTTATAATTTCAGTGGAACAGTCTCTACGATAATAGCTATAATAATAATGATAATTTATACAGGTCTGCTACAGAGTCTACATTGGCTCAATGGGTCTATGAAAGAGAAAATTGTGTCATCACCGATGAGTTCGACAACGTGCGCACCTCCTTGGCCTATTTTTCATTTCCCATCTAATGCGGTATCGGTATCGATGTTGATTGTTGTAAAACCACTAAAGCATTCCTATTAGTGGGTGCTGTTCCCGAAGATTTTTTCAATCCCGGGAGTCGGGATCAAAATTTTGTAAAATCCCGGGATTACCCGGGAACCGCGAAATTTTATTCAAATATTAAATCTTTGATATTGTATAGCACTTTAGTTATTTTTGATGAAAATAATTAAAAGCTTAATAGAAAACAAAAGCATATTTATTATTTATTACATAAAATACTATTAAAAAATATAAACATCCTTTTTTTAAAAATTCATAAAAGTCAAGTAAAGTTAAAGTAAAAGTCAAGTAAAAAAAAGAAGTAAATGTTACATTTATAAGTTTTGTTCATTTTTAAAATAAGTTTTTAAAAAACATAGTGCATCGACAGAGTTATCAGACAGACCAGTGCGTTTCTTTGTGACGATTGTACTAGAAATTGAAAAAACGCGTTCTGATTCTGTCGATGTTGGTTTTATGTTCAATAACGAATCGAATACACGTTTCAGAGTACGTGTCTTCGTCCCTGTTGCTTCATATAATTTTAGCTGCTTTTGAATTGACAAAATTGAACTGAATTTGTCGGATTTTACTTCTTCCATAGGTTTATGGGATGCGTTGATCGCATTTGCTAAAGACAGCCTTAACGAAGATTCTCTAGTAGATGGAGAAGTTTCATCGTTCACTTCTACTAAATCAATAGATTCCGTTTCCGATTCACATCCTGTATCATCGAAGAAATACTGGTTAACCAAATCTTTCGCATATTTAGCGATGGAAGAAATGGATGATTTTGAAAAAAACTGGCCATGTTTATGAAATTCAGTCGTCCGTTTCAAATTTTCTGGATTTTGTAGAAACACTACAAGCGAAACTAGATCTTTGGAGCGTCTTTCTGATAATCTGATTTTTAGAGCTTCTAATAAGTTTATTGCTAAAACTGTGTGGCTATCATAAAGTGAATCCAAGAGAAATTTAAGGATTCCTTCAGAAGTAACTAAAGTACAGTCTCTTCTACCCAATGCGTCAACCGCCAACTGTACAGGTTTCAATACGTTTAACAATTCCTGTATCTTGGCAATTTCGACTTCGCACAATTGTATTGGGGAGTTTAGATCTATCAAGGCCTTTTCAATGCAGGTTTTCAACATTAAATATCGTTCAAGCATTGGTGGAATACTGTTCCATCTAGTTTGACAATCTAACATGAGATTGAGCTCTTTCCCATACTCATTTTTAACGTGGTTTTGTAGCACGCAATTCTTGACAGCTGATTTTTTAAACAATTTTACAATTTTACGGACATTGTCCAAAACTGATTTAAAATCATCTAGCATTTCCATCGCAGTAGTAACAGTACTTGCAGTCGCATCATATTCATCTTTACCTTCTTCCTCTTCTTGAATATATTCATCGTCGGTATCGTCATAATATGCGGAGTTGTCATCATCGTCGTCATCAGGAGGATTGTTGTCAATATCAATACATATGTTAGGCCTTGTTGTCTTTTTGTAAAGAAGGTCACAAATAGCGAGTTGAATTCCATGATTTAAGCACAACTGGTGGATCATAAATGGTGATTCTCTTCCAAATTTTTCCATTACAGATGCACCATCTGTTGTTGTAGCTAAAATATCTTTTGTGTGTATTTTAAAAGAGGAAAGCTTCCGCTGAAGTAGATTTTGTAAGACATCAGCTGAACATTTTCCATAAATTCTAATGAGACCTAGATTTACGTACTTCCCATTCGAATAATGTACATTTATATTTAAATACCGCCGGTTTTTAAAACTTGTCCATTCGTCAAGTGTCAAACTTAATAATGGGCGTGAATTTTCTTTTCTATATAATTCAAGTTCTTTTATTACCTTCAATTTTGCAGATTCATAGTAATCATGTATAAGTTTCATAACATTTGTTTTGTTTTTAGGTAAGTGAAAACCCCGAGAACTTAAACTTTCTCTTATGAATGAACTTTGACAGACACCAGAGACTGAGAAGCCATCGAGCGCACATAATCTAGCCACAATTTCAGCCATAGACTGTCGTTTCATGAACTTTAATATTGTTGGCCGAGTTTTGGGAATTTTGGAAGTTGATGGACCAGCACATGTCTCTTCTTCACTTCCTCTACGTTTATTAGATTTCTCTGGATGAATAGATGACAGATGACGGATTAGTCCACTAGTTGAAGATCCTTTGCACCCAATCTCCGCACTGCAGTATTTGCACGATGCCTTTTCACATGTTTCATTTTTTTCAAAATGCCTCCACACTTCCGAAAAATTCTTTTTAAACATGGCCTGGTAAAAACTTTTTTTTTAACAATTCGTTAATTTTACGAAAGTTTATTTTAATACTTACAACTTCAAAACACACTAGCAGCACAAAATAAACTCAAATAATTGATCTCAACATTAAAATAAACCGTAACAAACGTCCGTTCCCTACAAAATCTCAACCGATATGAGAATTAAATGAATACATAAAGAAAGAGTTTCCTGGAAAACTTGATAATTGGAATTAGTTAGAATACCTTGCGCCATTTTTAGTAAGAAATTTTCCAGGAAAACTCTGAGAGTTTTTTTTCTGAGAAAATTAACTGGAGCCAAATGAATCTGGCACTGGCATTCCGTTCCTAATAAATTCAAAGTTGCTCATCAGTCTCGTTCCCTGGTTTTAAAGCCGAATCACGGGATTTGACAAGTGAATCCCGGGATTCGGGATTATAAAAAACAGTCAATTTCCCGGGATTTCGTTCCCGGGAAATCCCGGGAAGCACCCACTAATTCCTATCTCCCCGCAAACTCTTCGCCCTGTCACTTTTTCGGAGTTTATCTAGACTCTTGGAAACTAGGTTATGTTAGAGCGATGGATATAGCGTCTTAGCCTTCCCTGACTAGGACATCTACATTTTCATTGCCATCGAAGGCAGCCCAAATAGCCCGGAACCCACACAAGGGTAACTTGATTGAGAATACCTAAGCCAGATTAGATAGACTTGTTCTTGTAGGACCTTATCGCGCTATTTGCCGCTTGGCCGTTAGAGACAATTAAAATCCTTTTTGACACCGCAGATTCCTCTTAAGTTTCGTCAGTATATACCAAAATATAGCGTACACTTCTGTGTAAAGTACAGTCCATTCTGTGACAAAAGCTTATTGCGTTACTAAAAGTCAAACATGGCAAATTGCGGTTTCCACTCTTGCATCTTTCTTTTAGCCCTCTTCGTTCAATACTAGTCCACCATGTGATATCTTGAGGAAAGCCCAAAAGATAGCTTGTTTTGTATGACCACGATAGGGAGCTTCAATTTTGAGATCTTCGTTGGTTTCGTTCGTTCACGTGTTGTCTGTTCACTTAATCCTAGGCTGTTCATGTCTTTGACCTCAATCGTCCTCTATGATACCAGTAGACTTCGTAGTCCCTGTTTTCTTCCCGGTGTCCGGTAGCGTTTTTTCACCATATGATGTTTTTCTCGCTACCTACAGCATTATAGCCGGATGAATTCGTTTCATACTTTACTAATTCGTGTGACCCTTCACATTTTTGTCCTAACCTTCCAATGGATTGAAACCACAAGTCGATCTACGTTGCTGCGGTTAAAGGGCGACAAGACACGAGGAAATTTGGTATGAGAGGATAAAGGGATATTTGTAATGTAATATTCATATTTTACATAAATTGGTAAGTAGGATACACACCAAGTGACTTGAAAAAGTATAGTTTAAATCAGCATAACATCGACAATGGTGAAAACTTTGATAAGAGTAGTATAGCTATGATGGTACGAGCATAGTGACATCATCGGTTGTGGGCTCGGTTGCGGTTGTGGACTTGGGTGTGAGTGAGCGCCGCCTGTGTGAAATTAGTTGAACTTCACTGTGCCTTGGATGAGCTTTCGCCCTGGGGAGATTGGTTTAACTTCGTGATTAGTTTGTGCTATGAGTGAGCTTTCGCACTGGGGATCAAATCTGTAGCTCAAAGACCAGACCTCCCCCTCCTTCTCTATAGTTGTCAGTTTGGTCTATCTGGTCTGGTCTATCATACCATACCATCACTGGCTAATCTTATTTTAATAAGAATATTTGAGCCAGTGAACATGTACCCTTCGAATTTTTTGACCGGATAGACCATACAGACCAGATAGACCAGAACCCCTCCTTTTCCTCCTCTATAGCTGTATATCTTGTGTGTCTGATCTGATCTTAGGGGACTTAGCGAGTCGTACGGTCGAGGTTCCAAAGCACGTAACGTAATAGGTACACGTAGTACCAACGTTTGAGGCAGGTTCAAGTCTTAAATCAAACAAGCAAGCTTTATGAATGTTAAAAATTTTGTGATTCACATCTAACAGCAGTAAACATTTAAAGGGCAAATATTAAAATTGAAAATTCGTACTTTATTCAAAGTTGTAAATAATTTCAAGGTTGTTAAAATTCGGGCCAAACTCTGAAATTGCCGATGAAATCCCTTAAAAATGCTTTAAAAAGAATTTCGGTTTAACCAAAAACTCTCTAGCTACAAGAACACAATCACTTAAACGCAACTTCTCACCAAATATCCTTTTTAATATATATTCATAAAAAATACACAAATTTACTTTTGCTGCTATTGATGGTAAAAATTAAACCCGCAATGGACATCAATAAAAGCTTTTAGTGAGAGGTTCTCCTTTTTATATCCTTTCAATGAATTATTGAAGTTTCAAGGATGAAGGAACACCAAACGAAGTGAAAGCACATAAACCAAAAGTCATTTTTAAGGCATCTTTAGTTTATAAAATCTTTAGTCTATAAAACTTTTGAAAATATTTTTTGGAGAAAAAAAAACATAATGCATGAATAGATAACTCTAGGAGCAAGTTTCAAGAACTCATTTATCAAAAGACGTCGTCTAGCTATCGCTGCATAAAATCTGGAGGAAACGAACAGAAGTTTTTAAAAATTCGTTCAATAATTTTATTAAAAAAAAAAAGAGGAAAGAAACAAAATTCCGATTTAACCACTTTAAAAGATTTTGAACAAGAATTTTATTTTCTGACCGTCAAAAATTTCACTGATTAAATCCTTCATTCTCTTTTCCATTATTATTGGATTAAGTTTGGATCGTGTTTTATACAATATTCTGAAGGCAGCATCAACTCTTCGGCATAAACTTTAAAATCCTTTTTACCATTTCAAACTTGAAGTTTTTAAGTTTTTTTGCAAACAATTTTTTTTTATTTGGTTTCGGTTAAGACTGGTTAAGCACAAGAAGTATTTCGGCGTAAACGTTGTGCTTTTTTTATAACGAAAAAATAAATAAGAAATTTCAAGTCAAGTATTAAAGAAAAAATCAATATAATAACGCAAAAATGCTCTGTTAAAATTCATATGCTGCAAAATAAACGTTTGTAGTGTGTTTTAGGTTATGAATAATAAAAATTTTATTGATAAAACTATAACACTATTATATTAATACATAATTCTATCATTGCAAAAAGTGAAAGAAAATAATAATCCAAGCGCAGTAAAAAAAAGGCCAAACAAATGATAGTCCGGGAAAATTAGCATTTTAAGGAGACAATATTCAAAATGGCTGAAAATTGGACCACAGCTTCCTTCGGACTTTTTAAGAAAACAATTTCGGAATCACAAAAAAACAACATGGCCGCCGGAGATATAACTTTTTGGCAAAAAAATCACTCAATAACTGGTTTTTTCGAAAAAAAATTTTGATCAGTCAATACGAAACGTTATTGCCTACAAAAAAGCCCTCTTTGCATTAACCTAACCCTTTCGAAGTTATTCAAGGTCAAAGTTTCCAAAAATCACATTTCGGCCAAAAAATACTTTGAATAATTCGGAAAGGTCAAGGTTTTCGAAAAAAATTCAAGAGGGGCATTTTGTAGGCAATAATGTTTTGTATTGACTCATCAAAAAATTTTTTCGAAAAAAAACAGTTTTTGAGTGATTTTTTTGCCAAAAAGTTATATCTCCGGCGGCCATGTTGTATTTTTTGTGATTCCGAAATTGTTTTCTTAAAAAGCCCCAAGGAAGCTGTGGTCCAAATTTCAGCAATTTTGGAATTTTGTTTCCTTTCGTGCGTTTATTTGCTAATTTCCCCGGACTATGAAGGTCTCAGTCCCTTCGTAATAAAATTTCCAATAAATTCTTGTTGGTTTCAAGTCTCTGAAGTACATAACCTACAAAATTGAAAAAAAAGAAAAAAACAGTATTTTTTTTCAGTTTAGTCCCCAAGACCGTCAACTAGACCAATTTGCATCAAACTTTCAGAAAATACACTTTTTGATGTTATAAAAAGACCCTGAAAAGTTGCTGTCATTTGTTATCTAAAATTTGAAATGCCCGCCATTTTATGCCATTAAGTCCAAAGTGAAAATCTTTTTTTTTTCAAAATGTAGATCCGACGCAAGCTTTCGAATGCAATTACAAAGAAATGCTTTTATAGTAATTTTGGTTACTTTTTTTAAATTTGTTTATAACTCAATTAACAACAATTGCATTTTTTCGGCCATTTTGAAAAAAACAATTTAAAATTTTTTACCAGATCTGGAAGAGAATTTGGGACTTTTAATATTTAAAAAAATTGATTTCACCCAAAATTTTGTTCTGCGGTGAGGTCCATTTCTAACTTAATGGCAACGTTAATTAGCAAAATTGCCGTATTCGGGCTGAAGAGTAGTTCAAGAGCTGCCATTTCATGCAGACAAAGCAATGGTTTGGTTTGGTTGGTGGCCGGTGAAATCTTCGGTCCATATTTTTCCAAAAATGAGGCAAGCCGGAACATATCTGTGAATGGCGCCAATTTGGTTCCAATTAGACGGCGCTACTATATCCCGTGTAACAATGGCTTTATTGCGAGAACAGTTCAGTGAGCAGTTAATTTCGCGCTTCGGGCCGTCGAATTGGCAGCCTAAATCATGTGACAGACTTTCTCTATGGATAGGCTACGGTTGAGGAATGGATCCAAAATTACTGGCGTCATTGCCTAAATACCACTCGATATAATTTCCCGATAAAATTAAAAGTTTTTATTTTTTTATTTCTGAAAAAAGTACCTCAAAATGGGTCACCAAATATTTCATTTTTAGAAAGACACTTTGCACCCCTACCATCCCAGAGGTTCGTGGTTCGAATCCTGGCTCCAATCTTTCACATAAAAAAATCACTTTGTCTCATATGAAATACGGAGGATGAGTGATGACCTCTTTATTCATTTACTCCCACCTACAAACTAGAAGTTATATAACAAATATCTTACTGCTGATGAGGATTAGTCACAGTGTTTGAGTGATCTGGAGATCTTACTACTACACAAAAATTTGGAGCATAAGATCTCGTGATAGAAGGGTTAAACTTCTGGATTCAACGCAAAAATAAACATGCGGCTTACCTCAGACTTCTCCTTCGATGGCCTTACATCCCAATTCGAGCCTTGGCCTCCATCAGCTTCTTCCTGCAGACGTCTCTCCAGTGGCATATTTACCCTAGGCCATAGGGGCCATGACCCAGGGCGTTAGGATGCGAGGCGTGGCTTTCGTGGTCAGCTTTGGAAGAGCTACTTAATACATTGAAAGAAAACTAACTTTTTGGGGTTGTTGCAAAATTTATACGTTTTTTTCAGCATCAACGTCCGTACAAATTACTGCAATCCTTTTGAGCCTGAAAATGAAACTGTAAAAAATTGGTGATAAACGCAATGGTCCGCTACGGACGATGCCTATGCCAGGCTTAACAAAAATTGGAACGAAATAATAGCGGCTCTTGAAGCTATAAAAAGTTACGCGGGCCACCAAAAAGCTTTATAGTTTCCAAAATTCTTAAAGGTTTCGACACAGACGTAGTGTTAATTTCAGATTCTACGAGTTACTTATCACTTTCATAGAGAACAAACAGGAATTTTTTGATGCTTTTGGGGAGGCTGGTAAGAAAAAATGCACAGAAACTATACCATGAGTGTTGTTAGGGAGTATTGTTGAAAAATCCAAAAGGCGACCTTTTGTGATCAAAAGATTAATGCCTTTTTCCCTATATGCTACCAAGTGTTAAACGAGTTCTGGAGGCTAAAATCTTCATATGACGCAGTAACTGACAATTTTTCATTCTTATGCAAATTGGATACAATGCCTGATGCGGAAGTTAGAGTTAACCCCATAAAACTCCAAAATTTATGCCATTGATCTTGCGGATGATTTGCAAGAAGAATGTGTCCTTTTAAAGCAATTCTTGGCGTCACGTTAAAAAAAAGGGTTCAAGGAAAGTCAACCTACCTCGTAAGCACAAGTATTTGAAGGAAGCATTTCCATATACAGAAATAGCATTACGTATCTCAGTAGGTATTGGGTTACTTGAGCCTGGGAGAAATTCTTGTCATCGCAGTGTAGAGCTTTCGTTTTCCGTACTAAAAAGAAAAAAAAAAGAATAAAAAAAATTACCTACGTTCCGGATAAGCGAAGAACATGTGACATTTAAAAATTAAGCATTTAATAAATGGTGATTATTCTTTTGTATGACCTGGGCGGTGCGGCAAATTTTATAGGCTCAGGGCGTCAAATCTTAAAATTCGCCACTGCTTCTCTCTGTTCCGCAGCTTGCCTCCAGTTTCTAATGTTGAGAAATTCTGCTGTATTAGCCTTAGCATTCTCTTCCTACATTGACCGTGGTTTGGCAACTGGTCTTTTCCCATCTGGTCGTAGATACAGGGCTTTTTTCGGTATGCTTGAGTCATTCATGTAAGACTTCAATTATTTTTCAAGTTATTTTATTCGCAAAATAAAGAATCAATCTATTTTTTAGGCAACGTCACAAGCCTGCGTCTTGCACCGACGTCTCGCCTTAATAAACTAATCATTCGTTGGGGTTTTTTTACAGGGGCATATCACATCCATACTTTACACATGACCGGTCCAATGTAAACGCAGTAGCTTGGCGTGTGTTAATAGGTTACACTTTTTGTATAAGTTGTACAATTCGGGACTATTCTCCATGAATTATCTTCATTGATTGGGCTGTATATCGTTTAGAGAGCCGTCCTCTCAACTATATCCATCTTGTATGCGGATTTTTGGGAGATACTCCATGCCTCACATCCATACGTAGCTACTGTACACTGTAAAAAAATATGTAAATTCAAGGAAAATTACAAATCGCGATATGAAATACTGAAAGTCCGGGGAAATTAGCATTTTAAGGAGACAAAATTCCAAAATGGCTGAAAATTGGTCCACAGCTTCCTTGGGACTTTTTAAGAAAACAATTTCGGAATCACAAAAAATAAAACATGGCCGCCGGAGATATCGCGTTTTTCCCGTGTCTTCCATGGATTTCGGTTTCTATCGGTCGTACAACCCTGTACGAGGGCCCAAAATGTTGATAATGAAATTCTCTACAATTTTAGTTCTTACAAACATGTTGACCCGATTAATCCTTTTAAAGTTATTCAAGGTTTAAGTTATCAAAAATCACTTTTTGGTCAAAAATCACTCAAAAACTGTTTTTTTCGAAAAAAAATTTTGATCAGTCAATACAAACCGTTTTTGCCTACAAAAAAGCCCCCTTGTCATTTTTTCGAAAACTTAACCCTTTCGAAGTTATTCAAGGCCAAAGTTTCAAAAAATCAGTTTTTGGTCAAAAAATGACTCAGAAACTGATTTTTGCTAAATTTTTTTTGTCCTATTTATACAAAAGATTATTGCCTACCCTAATGACATCCTTGTCATTTTTTCGAAAAATTTTGCAAAAATCAATTCATAGTGATTTTTTGGCCGAAAAGTGATTTTTGGAAAGGTTGACCTTGAATAACTTTGAAAGGGGTTGTACAACCGATAGAAACCGAAATACAAGGAAGACACGGGAAAAACGCGATATCTCCGGCGGCCATGTTTTATTTTTTGTGATTCCGAAATTGTTTTCTTGAAAAGTCCCAAGGAAGCTGTGGACCAATTTTCAGCCATTTTGGAATTTTGTCTCCTTTCGTGCATTTTTTTGCTAGTTTCCCCGGACTATGATTTACAACCCATCTTTTATGATGAATTTGACGTTGATTAGGAATATTCCTAATAATACATATGTATTGTAAATTTCCAACACTGTTTGTAAATAAAATTTCCACTACTGTTTTGGAAGTTTTTTTTACAGTGTACGCTAACTACTGAACCCGTTTAAGCAGGTTGACTTGCAAATCTGAGGTATAGGAGTTTTACTACAATAGGTCAAGTGATGGTCGTGATACTTATGACACTAATTATACGTAGTGAGCTATGGTCAAACGTTATTTTTCATCAGCAAGCCAAGTAATATCGTGTGAATCGGGCTTATTTCAAAATCAAAAGTAAAGCTTTTAAATTATTTTTCTTCTTTTAGAAATGTTAATTTTTGCAATAATATCTTGTAGACTATTTATTAATTTTTGGAATAAAGAAATTAATTATATTTTCGTGTGGGTGTGTGTATGTGCTAATATACAGATTTTATTTCCGCTAAAATCACAATTTTCTAAGCCATTTATGCTCATTACACATCAAAAGAAAAACGGTAATATTTTTTGCCAGTCTTAAAGAGAAGTCCTTAAGTATATTTTATTTTTAATTTCCAGGGATATATTTCCTTTTTTCTGATGTTAAATAAACAAAAAGTCACTTACTAAAAAGATACTCGAATGAATAAAACATGATCCGAAGGACGAAGGAGATTTTTTCCGAACAGATTACCAAAAAAAAAAAATAAAAAAAAAATAATGCCATCTTACTATATGTGTATAAATATCCTTAGAGAAGTAATTTTGTGGCATTCCAATTTCCGGGGGCAGCATTAACCTAAGTTATCTTTGTACTATATGAATTTAAAATTTTCTCAATCGATCCTCATCCCTTACGTATTATATTTCCCAGTGGTTATATATCTTCTACGTCCAATTTTATGATTTATATATCTATAAAAAAAACCAGCTGTTCCAGGATTTCCGGAGGCATCGTACAGAGAAGGACAAAATTCTTTAGTAACACAAAACTGTCCAAGAAGTCCTCATGCCGTTTCTGTACTATGCTTGTGTATTTATGCAAGTGTAAAGAAGGTTAGTATGGTTCAAGTACCTCTAAGAGAGTGTCTCCTCCTTCTCACCCTACACATACATACATACATATATCTATAAATTTTTTTTGTTTTGTTCAATTTTTCTCGTTGTTGTATTTCCTCTACATAGATTTATGAAGTCCTTAGAGGGCCTGTGGCAGTTTATGTGCTTTTATAATGACTAAACTTAACAAACCCTAAGTTCCTTCCAGACATCTGTTGATAAAGGAAAAGTTTTCACTTATACAGCGGATGTTAATCGGAAGATAGAGCACAGAGGAACGGACAAAATCAAAAACTTGAATACATGAAAAGAAAATGAAAAGATTTGAGAATTGTTGTATTTTTTTTTTGTATTATTGTTCTAAAGAAAAATGGAGGAAGAAATTATGTTTGAATGCACTTCAAATAAAACTTTTTGATGGTAAGAGCTTGAGGAGTATTAGGGTGAATAAAAATGAGAAGAAAAAGGTTCATTAAACTTATGTTCTCTTTTCTAGAAATTTTAATTGTATTTTCGAGTGAAGCATACTAGTATTTTTGAGTGTTTCTAAGTTGCTCTTAGCGATAATGCTGCCTCCACAATTTCTCGCCATCATACCGGCCATCTTCTCGCCATCGTGGGAGCATACTTCGCACTTTTGTACATTTAGAGATATTAAATCGTGCTCTACGTCACCTAGCCACCGTGCCGTGATTATCTTTGATGCTCCATTATATAGAGGATCTGTTTTGGAAATATTCTTTAACACCCTGCTTCAGACCAGGACATCTCATAATCTAGGATTTTATCGAACTAACTCTGATTGCCAGTCATCTGTGGAACGAGGGGACTAACACTTTTTGTTTTATGTGAAAGACTAACGCTCAGAGGTAACGCCCCTTTGTACTGTTGACGGTTCTATCATTGAAAGAAAAAAAAATACTACTGTGACAGAACGCTGAGACTTCGATGATCGAACAGGAGACAACTTCCTTGCTTGTTATGCTTATAAGAGATGGCAGGAGAAAATACAGAGACTTTGTTTTGTAAATAGGGAAGACGAGAAGCGATGCAAGTATCTAGGTCGGAAAAATGTAAAGTCGGACTGAATTCGAACCACGGACCTCTGGGATGGTAGTCGGATACTCAACCCTTCGCAGCGCTTCTAAGAAGATCGTATTTTGAGCCCTGCCAATAAGCTCCTAAGGGAGCACAATTGGAGTTTTGAGAAATTGTATAGGACGCCGATAACGCGCAATTACGAGTATTTTTGTGACCATTAAGGGTGCCATTAGCATACTCAATAGACCGGTTCTCGCTCGATTTGCGCTGGTCAAGCAGTACCTAGTTGGGGGATTGCTTAGTAAAACGACACTCGCTTCGGAACGACGAAAAGGCAATTGCAAAAGGTGAACAAAAATAACACCTTTTCGATACCGGAATTTATTCACAGGCTGACATGAATTTGCTTTTAAAGGATCAATAAAAGGAGTACAGACATGCAATGCTAAAAAATATATAGAACTGTTATTAGAAGGGGAGCTCTGCAAGCTAGAGTTGAGCCGGACTTACACGAGGCAGTACATTTGTCCCTTATACGATGGTAAATTGTACTGAGGCCTCAATTTTTATAAATGTCCCGGTACAAAAATAATGTCCTACTAGTATATAAGCGTGTATCGAGATAAATGAAGCGAGGTGTGAGATTGTAAATTACGTAGTGGAGAGACATTTCTTACTTCTTTTGCGGTATCAAAATTTCCAAATTGAAATTAGGCGAGGTGGGATTGCAAAATATAAAAATTTTAATTTTTTATGATATTTTGGCATTACAAAGCACCTTGCCTCATTTGAAGTATGACATTGTACTGGCTCCAAAGAAAAAAGAGGCACCTCTTACAAACTCATTTTGTAATCGTGTCCTACCCCACACTGTTGCAAGCAAGGATCGTATCAAGATTGATATTGCATCACTCCGTTTCCAGAAGGGTTAGGATACCTGGGTCGGTCGGACATTTAATACATGAAAATATTTACGTAATCATAACACCCAAATGGTGGCCACTCTGGTGCTGACCTAAAGGCCCCCATTAACAAGCGATCCATTAGTATACATATATGACCTCAAGACAAGCCAAAACCTAACAGAGTTTGGGGAAACTCCATGACCGTCTAGAGCCATCGAGTTGGATTTCCAATCGCTCGAAAATCCATGAGACCGAGCCATAGATCCATTTATTGGCTGGCTCGTTTGTGCGGAAACCAGGAGCCGAATAGCACCGACCCATTCACTAAACTCGCTGTATGTGTGCAATCCCTGATCTAAATTGCTAGCCTGAAGCATGGAAGCTTCGGTGAAAGCTTCACAATGAAAACTTCGCGAGCTTCAAGTTATTTTTGATCTCCACGTTTCGCACGACAGAATCGTATTTTTTTTCTCTTTCAAATTTTCACATTGAAGCCTAGTATGGAGTTCGAACGGAATTCCGTTCCCCATATAAAATACACGTAAAAAGATGCACGGAATTCCGTTCACCAAATTTTTCCGTGCCCTTTTTGTTTTATGAGTACGCAGTTCGAACGGAAAACTATTGGTAATATTTAGCTTGTGCAATTCTCTAACAGGTGGCTTACAGGGAATTGGAGACTTTTTTCCGTTCATGTTGGAACGGAATAATTGTTCGACAATTATTCCGTGTTGTGTTAGGTAATTTTGACAGGACGAATAAAAAACAGCTATTTTCGTCAGTTTATATGTTTTATATGTGATTTTTAACAGTCAGCTGTTCGATTTTTCTCAACTGTTAGCTTTTCTCCACCGTAGTCTACACGCAATTTTTCCGTGTAGAAATATTTACCAAAAATGCTGAAGGGAATTCCCTTAGAATAGAGAACTACAGGAAAGGCCCTCGGGTATAAAATCCGTGTATGGGAGCGTAGTGAAATCGCTATCAGTCAACTGTCAAATTGGTACAATTTCTTGTTAGTTAACTGTCAAATTTTCCCGCGGCACTTTCTTTAAAACGAGTTTTTCTATAAAATTTATTTACAGTTTTTTGCAAAACTAATTAAAAAGAAGAAAGAAAGTTTAAAGAATTTGTTTTTGTCAATTAGAAGTTGTTACGAGTGAATTTTCAGTGAAAAAAAGAGCAATGAAGTGTGCAGTTTGAATTTCACTACGCTAAAATTCTCCGAGGGCCCTTCCTGTAGTTTTGTATTCTAAGGGAATTCCATATTTAAAATTTTATCAAATTTTCTTTTTTTTTTAAATGACAGATTTAAAGTAGGCAATTTTCGAATTCAGGCCCAAAATACAATCGGCGCTGCATACTTCACGCCGCAAGCTTCACAGCTTCAAATCAACGAGAATTTATTAATGCTGCCACATTGACCGCTTCTTACTATACGCTACAATGAAGTATAAAACCAGCTTCGAGGAACTTTCAAAATATATGCGGCGTAAGTCCGTAAGCACCGCAATGAGAGGCATTTCCTCATGAACACCACAAAAAAAAATCAGCGATGAGGTATGCCTTATCAATTTCTCATAGGGGCCCTATGAGGCAAACCTCATTACAAATGAAATGGGGCAATCCCAACATCTGCCTTACGTTTTTGGAAAGCTTTTTAAAAAGCTTTAAAGAAATACCCTTAAGCTTTGGTTTAATTCAGACAAAGCTTTAGTTTTTGTTGTTGCATTGGTTCTCAGGGAATCATGTTGGTGACCGTGAATGGTGTCATTTTAGCATACTCAATAGCCCGGCTCTATTAGATATTAAGTAATAAGGACGAAGTATTGGCTAGATGGGCAGAGCATTTCGAGGAACTACTACTAATGAACCCAGAGCAGGAGCACATTGGTACCCGAAATGTACAGAACATGAACGCGGACGATGAGAGTGACAGCACAGCAGCCCCCACCATAGAGGAAGTACGCCTGGCATTGCGAGCACTAAAAAATAATAAGGCATCAGGGTCTGACAGCATACCTGCAGAACTCATTAAGCAAGGCGGAGAGGAAACTATCCAAAAACTACATGAAGTAATAGTGGAAATCTGGAGGCGGAAAGAAATGCCTGATGAGTGGAACGAGGGCATAGTGTGTCCCTTACACAAAAAAGGAGACCTTCTATCTTGCAACAACTATAGAGGAATAACGCTATTGAACACAACGTACAAAGTATTTTCACGTGTACTCTATATTAGACTACGACCATACGTGGAAAGAATATTAGGAGAGTATCAATGCGGTTTTCGTCCTGGAAGATCCACAACCGACCAGCTATTTGTACTCAGAGAAACCCTAGAAAAAGCTGTTGAATTTAACATAAACATCCACATGTTATTCATCGACTACAAATATGCTTACGATAGTGTGAACCGTAATGAGTTATTTGATGCTATGGAGCAGCTCGGAATACCTAATCACCTAGTAGAACTGACGAAAATTTCGATGAAAGATGCAAGGTGTAGAGTCAGAATAGATGGTGAACTATCCCCACCCGTCAGAACAAATAGAGGATTAAGGCAAGGCGACGCACTATCCTGCTTGTTTTTCAACGTGGCCCTAGAAAAAGCAGTAAGAAATGCATCGATTAACACATCAGGGTGCATCTTCGATAGGTCAGTGCAAATATTAGCCTTTGCCGACGATATAGCTATCCTTGGAAGATCATTTGAGAGCATGAAGGAGACCTTTGTAGCACTTGAGCAAGCCGCAAAAAAAATCGGGTTGGAAATAAACGAGCACAAAACAAAGTATATGTACACAAAAAACGCCAGAAGTAGCAGACAGAACATAACGATAGACACCTACAATATAGAAGCAGTAGATGAGTTTGTGTACCTCGGCACGATTATAACAAAAGGTAATGATACATCGGCCGAAATCAGAAGACGAATAGCACTGGCCAATAAATGCTACTTTGGTCTACGAAGGCACGTGACGTCTAGAAATATATCAAGGAAGACAAAACTGGAACTTTACACAACACTAATAAGGCCTGTCCTACTATATGGTTCGGAAGTGTGGACATTGAAAAACGCAGACGAAGCATTGGTAGGAAGATTTGAAAGGAGAATTCTTCGTTCGATCTACAAAGGAATACAGGTTGATGGCATTTGGAGAAGAAGATACAACTCAGAGTTGTATGAAATCAGCAAGATTCCAAACATTGTCAAAGTGATCAAAATAAACAGACTGCGATGGATTGGTCACGTCCAACGAGGTGCGGAACGGAACCCGACAAAGATAGTGCTGGGGAAAGTACCGTCAGGAAAACGCAGACCCGGCCGGCCTAAGAAAAGATATATAGATGACGTCGAAGAATACTTGAGGCAGTTGGGAATAAGAAACTGGAAAAGTCGAGCCAGAGATCGAGAATCATGGAGGCGAATGCTGGAGGAAGCCAAGGCCAACAATAGGCTGTGGAGCTCCTGATGATGATGAATAGCCCGGCTCTGGTTCGATTACAGAAGTCAAGCAGCATTGGATGTGATTAGTACTCAGTTGTGGGCCGTATTGATAAAATCACAATCGCGTTTAAAAATATAAAGCTTTCGACACCGGCGCAGTTATTACTCACACATCCCCTCCGAAATTCTCAAAACCCACTCGGGATCGGGTATTAATGATTTTTCCTCAAGGGGGCCAAATGGGGTATTCCTTATGCCGAGGCGCGAATGAGGAAAGGCGTTAGATGCCCTATGTTGGCCTAATAGGGTAATCCACCCGGGTCCACATGAGGCAGTGGGTCTAGTCTCATAGCGGCCCTATCTGAAGAGGTTTATCTAGAGAAAACCAAAAGTTAATTGTCGTGGTGCCTTCGGGGGAAAGACTAAAGATATAGAAACAGTTCTTCACTTGTTGTGTAATGTGTAAATGCTCCTATCTACCCCCAGCTAGACAGTTCAAAATAGGCAGCTGCGTTCTGCAAGTCTTAAACAGATCTCCAACCTAACTTTCGGTACACAACTAACCTTAGGTACACGATTTTGTGGCATATGAAGGGCGCGCCAAGCACTAATTGGGCCTCCGGTCGCCCGATACCTAACCTTCTTCGACCAATGACGCAGTAAGTTACCATAACTAATAACCTAAAGACAAAAGAACTTGTAGTTGTTATAAGATATGCTTGAGGACAAAATGAAATTAAAAGGGTTACAAAAACACCATTTAAAATTGCATTCCACACTCGGTGGTTGACCCAAATATAAGCGAAAAAAACAAATCACTTCCTTTATTTCTCTAGCAAAAAATATATGCGAATTTTCACAATTTATTACTCTTGCAAGGCTTAAAAATTGCACTTCTCACAGAGAACATTTCCCACAAAATTCCATACGGAATAAAAATAAAAAGGAAAACATTCACCAGAAGAAAAAAAACACAGCCACAATAAATTGAAGCACATCCACGAAAAGCGTTTGTGTCTCCCAGAACCACAATCATGCAAAGATTCATTAGCAATCGTGGTCCTTTATGGCTTACAAGGATACAAAATAAACGATTTTGATACTTACTTCTTCCTTTATACACACGGACCGCACAAAAAAACAGTCCTGTGTGTCTGGGATGCAAGGAAAAGATAAAGTAGCACAGGGAATCATGACGGTCGTAAATATTTAATACAGAAATGATTCATTACTGGCTCTCGTCCTGATCTTCTTTCGTTTGGTCCTCTTTTCTCTCAAGGAAAAAAGCAAACCGCAGACCGAAGGAAAAACAATCCGGAATGGAATTAATAAATCTTCTCCTGTTTGGTTTTCCAACTTGATAGTATTATAAGCGTCAATTTTCCTCCGTCGCACTATTTATCATTTCTGGGAGCCGCCAGCTCATCCTGTTTGAGTTGGCTGCCATTTGGAACAAAGAAGGACGAATTACCCAAGGGTCAGTTTTGGTAGGAAAAGCGGTTGATGAGTGGAAGTTGTGAAATGCTTATCCTGATTAAGATAACTTGATTGTTCGAGGGCTATTTTTCATTCGAAAGGGTTCCTTGAACGGGTTGTGCTGGAATCCTGAAATTAATCCTTATAGTTTCTCAGCTGCATACAGATTTGGGATATATTGGACCAGACAATGAGCAAGAAGAGTTCTGGATGGAGCCAATGAACGGAGATGCTTGAAGGGTGGAAGGCGTCTTTTTGTCCCGTAAACCGCACTAAGAAACCGAAAATTTAAAGTGATTGTTAGATTTTGGGCATTGTTCTCTTCTTTAGTGTATGTGTTTAACTTAACTGATGGCACTTAAGGAGATTGTATTCACTTGTACGATAAGATGTTTCTAAGTTTATAGTATAGACTGATGGATTCTAAATTAAGACATATCAGATTAAGCTGTAAAATTTGGAAATGTACTCGTCAAATACAATTTTAAGAAATTCGAAAAGTGGAAGTTTACTCTGAACAAAGGAAACCGCATCGAATGGGCAAGAAATAGAGGGGTCCAGAATATGGTGGAAAGATCTAGAAATTGGATAAGAAAGGAGCTTGGATATATGAATACAGTCGCAGCAATATTTGATAGTCAGTTTTTGAGTATAAAAGCCATGAAAGTGTTCTAAGCGACCTAAAGCGACCTAAGTAGTGATTTAAAAGGCGATAAATACTGGTTATTAGTGAGAGATATTAAATTGTATGTGGTAAGATCCCAAAATTAGCACTTGAACTTTAAGAATTGTGCTGGTAGTGCTTGAATTGTTATAAAGAAGTTTTGTGTGTTAACATTTAAAAAGTGTGTTCCTTAATTAATTCTTCGAACCGAGAAAGCGTAACAGTATCTATGTATATTTTTTTAGATCTCTTTTGATCCACTAACACCAGTGGCGTAGCGTGGGTGTCAGCCGCCCGGGGCGGAAGAAAATTTTTCCGCCCTCTTATTAACTTCCCAGTTTATAGGGAAGTTATTGTGATCAGGCCGAAAATCGAAATCGTACTTTTCAATGAATTTTTTTCATCTTTCAAGGTCCCAATAGCATTTTAAGCAAAAATTTGAGAAGAAGTATTCGTGTGTGTGGTCATTTTCTCCTATACGATCTCGCGCGAACCAAAAAAGATATCGACTTCGATGAGGTGCCGATCGAAGCGTATTAACTGAAATATGATCTGAAAAGATTTTCATTAAATTCGGTCGAGTCGTTCTTTTGTTTAAACGACGTAAGAGATTTGTATACTTGCACGATTTCGCGCGAACCAACAATGATACCGACCGGTCCCGGTCGTAGCATATTTCCGAAGTTACAATCTGAAGATTTTCATAAAATTCGGTCGAGCGGTTTCTTTGTTTAGACGATATCGCGCGAACCAAAAATTATATTGACTTCATTGAGCTGCCGATCGACGCGTATTACCGATGTTATAATCTGAAAATATTTTCATAAAAATCGGTCGAGCCGTTTTTTTGTTTGAACTAAGTTCGTGATTTTTGTACCTGCGCGATATCGCGCGTACCAAATATGATAACGACTTGGTTGAGGTAGCCGATCGGCGCATATTAAAGAAAACATGCTCTGAAAAAAATTTCATAACATTCGGTCAAGCATTTTTTTTGATTAAATGGAAAGACTTGGTCTAAGGATCACAAGCACCTTAAATTGATTATTTTTTCTAATATCTAATAAACTCGTTGGAATGAAACTCGTTCCAAATGAAGTATTTTTTCTAGATTCAGCAGAGCGGTAGGACGGTTTTTTGTCAACTTCCTCTTCTTTCGTTTTGGATCGCCTTTCTGATTTGTTGCAACACCCTATAAAAGCGTGCAGCTGTGCTCAGATTCTGTTGATAAATCAAAGCGTCCAAAGAAAAGCCGTTGAAAAACTCAACTACTACTTTGATCTCATTTAATTTTTTATACAAATCCATAATTTTAGCTCGAAATCTAAAAAAAAGGTCGCCAGCAGCGAAACTATGCGGAATTCGAAAAAACAGTGAAGACAAAATTTGTAGGAAATTTAATGCTCTACAACTTTGCCCTTTTGATATTTTCACCAAAATGCATAGTTTCTCCTCAAAAGAGAGAAAAAGGCGAAAAATGGCAAAAAACGCCTATTAAGGGCCTGTGCGAATAGTGACTAAATTGATGACTAAACTAAATTTTGCAGTTTTTGTGGATAGTGTAGGGAATTGCTGTGTGAATTCTTTTGATGACTAAATTATGTCAGTTATTCAAATATTTAAATTGTAACCATAACAACAATTTAGTCAACTGTCGAAAAATTTAGTCTACTCGCCAAGAGACTAAATACTGTATTATCGACACTAAATTTTAGTCATAGAATTCACACAGGCCCTAAGTATAGCCTTGAACATATTTCGTTAGGCAACCCATCACCGTTACTTTTGTTAGCATATTATTTATCATGAAAAAAAATTTCATTTGGTTACTCAATCGGTGAAGGTCGCTCTTCTATGTATCTTAGACTATATCTATTATTATCATTTATTGTGAAATTTTGCCGCCCCCTAAAGGTGCTGCCCCTACTACGCTACGCCATTGACTAACACTTGCCCAATTACTTTGAAATATTGTATAAGTTCCTATGTAGTCCCGATGATAATACAGTTATCTGATCTGATGACCATGACCTGGTGCTGCAACAAGGAAATTCAGCTCAATGTGTAACTCCTCAAGAAGCAATGGTACACTGTTAAAAAATATGTAAATTCACAGTCCAAATGTATAGTAAAAAAATTACAAATCGCGGTATGAAATACTAATTTACTACAAAGTTATTGTAGTTTTACTATAAATTTTGTAATTTCACATAAAGAAATTGAGAATCTCCAATACTGCATGACGTAAATGTTGATTACATGAATGTGACCTATATTTTGCACAATGTTGTGTATTTTTCTAAATCGTTTATGTAGGAAAATTACAATATTTCTTAGTATTATTTATCAAATAGCTGGGACCCGGTGCGCCTATGCTGCACCCATAAACCAATAGTAGTAATCAGGTGATATGAATTTTGAACTTGGAATGACTCCACACAGAGCTAATAATATTCTACCTGTCATACCCTTTCATTTAATACCCATACCGAATGGCTTGCAAAGAAAAAGGTAATCCGCCATTTTGTTGGCCGCATTTTAAATTTGGACCGATCGATCTGAAACTTTGGGAATCGTATTTTTTTCGGAAAAAACCAAAATCATATAGATCTGAGCTTTTTAGCAGTAATTCGAAGAGTACCCCCCATACAAAAGTTCGAATTTTACGGATATCGGTACACTACAGCCTCGAGTGCTCGAGATAGAGCAAAATAGACCTCGTAGGAACACCCGCCGTACCCGAAAACCCCGATATACGAGTTTATTGAACATTTACAGACAGACATACTTTCACTTTTATATATATAGATGTTATGTACTGAACTATGTACTGTAATTTTACAGTAAGAGGCGTAATTTTAGAACTTATATTTTCAGTAAAATGACAAATTGTTCATTGGAATGTAAGGTTTAAATTTTCCCTCTCATAGATATAATTCACAGGTAACAATGGAATACTAAGCATATATACCCCATTGTTCTTAAGTTAAGGTCAGACCTTTGACTTTGGTCAGGGTCTGCGCAGTTCTTGTAACAGCCAAGAAATTTTTGATAATTTTTGATGCTTAGGGCCGATTCACAATTAAAGCTTCAAGCTGCAAGCTTCAACCTTGAAAAATTAGGAAAAAAGGATTTGTACAATGATTTACTTTCACAGCTTCAAGCTGCAGTGCTCAAATAAGGCAAAACTCAGCTGAAGCTTGTTGTTGGAAGCTTGCAGCTTGATGCTTGCAGCTTGACGATTGCAGCTTGAAGCTTTCATTGCAAATCGGTCCTTGCATGGTGAGCAAAATCCTATTTTTATGTATAGGGAGAGAGCATACAAAAAAGTTTTGGAAATTTACAAAACTATGAAGTGAAAGCTCCAATACTGATTGTATTTTTACATCCCACAAATAATATTTACTACACAGTTGGTAAAAATACGTAAAGTAGAATTGGAATATTCCTAATAATATATTATTGCAAATTTACAAAACTGCTTGTGAATAAAACTTCCAGTATTTTTTTTGTAAAATTACCCCGGAAATTTTTTACAGTGTAGACATGTAGTTTCTGGACTGGCCTGATGTTGCAGACAGAATAGTCAGCTCGCCCGCCCCTGCCCCTCACCTCTGCGCTACCCAGGACCAGTGTTGGTCATAATGAACTAATTTTTTAATCAGACTAATAATCATGATTAAAACCAATAATGATTAAATCAATCATTAATCAAGATTACATCGAGTAATCTTGGGTAAAATGTAATCATCAGCAGATTAATGATTATGAAATCAAATCCTAATCATGATTGAATGATTATAACTCTTTAGCGATTAATATAAGCTTCCCTGAATTTTTTTTTGGAATTTTTTTTAGTATTTAGATTTTTACTTACTTGCGCATAACTGATCAACTTCAAATTTGGCATATATGTTTAGTTCGCGTGAAAATACATTCTGGCCATTTTATAACAAATTAAAGATGGCGGCTCCAAAATTGCGGGCGAATTTTGGCAATTGTGTTGCGATTGCGCTGAAAATCGACATCTGGGTCTTTGTAAGGTCGCAAATAACAGATTTGTGGCCAAATATGCCAATGCAAAATGGCGGAATAATTTTGGCAATTGTGTTCCGACTATACTGAAAATCAGTATCTGGGGGCTTTAAGGGTTCCAAATGACGAATTTGTGATTAAAATTTGAAAATTTAAAATGGCGGACTAATGTTGGAATTGGCACTGAAAATCGGTATGGGGGGTTTTTAAAGTCATAAAGGACGAATTTCAACTAAAACCATCTTTTTCTCCAAAAATCAGTTAACCGATAATTTTTTTTCCAAAATTAGAAAGCTTGGAGTATTTCCTAGATATAGTGTCCTGACAATTTTTATGCTACTACGGCCTTTACTTTTGAAGTTATAAGCAATTCTGATGTTATAATTTGCCTTATTTGGTGCCTATTTGGTAATTTTCGACCAAGCTTAGGTTAAATTTGTTAAATCCTCCTCAACTTTACAATCTTACGTTTTTCTTGTTTTACTTTTCTCATCTACATAATTTATCTATGGTCAGATTCAGAATCTTCTCTATAATATCAAAAATAATGCGGTATTGTTTTTTCTACGTTGAAGTGTATTTGACGTTATATGCTAAAGCGAAATAACCAAAAAATTGGAATAAAAATTATACGCGTTAATACTGAGCATGAGTACCTACTACAATAAAAGTACTTGTGATAAGGTGCAACTACAAAAAAACCGCTATTTTCAGGAAGTGCGGGAAGCACAGCGAAGGAAGCCCCAGTGAAATCTACTAACAACAAGCTCTCTCAAAAGAGATAAACAGAACAAAATTTAATTTAAAAAACCTAAAAACACGCTTTTTATAAATAATTAATGAAAAACAAAACATAATTTTAAAATTAAACGACTTAAATGAAAAAAGCCTGATCCGATTTTCAGTGCAATTGGAGCGCAAGTGCCAAAATTAGTCCGTCATTTTGAATTCACGAATTTTGGCCACAAATCCGTTATTTGCCACCAAATCCCCAGATACCGATTTTCAGTGCAATCTGAACACTTGCCAAAATAAATCCGCCATTTTGAATTTTCAAATTTTAACCACAAATTCGCCATTTGGAACCCTTAAGGTGGATTTACATATCTGACATTTTTCCGTCGCGCCGCATCACACCTGATCATTTCTGGCGCAGATTTTTAATACGCATTTTACATTTGTGACGAATTCTGTCGCAGCCAAAAACAGTTGACAATTGACATGAAGAGAGTAAACATGAAAGTAACTAAAAAATATAAATTAAAAATATTGAAAAATCTAAAAATCTTATTATTATGGACATATTTAAAAAAAAAGTGATAATAAAAGAAGATGTTGAACATTAAAGAATAAAAATACAACGTTTGTGTCCTTAGGACAACAAACTTAACATCTCGTGAAAATTTTCATTTTTAATCTAAAAATGTAATCATTTAATTATGATTACGGTTACAATTAATCAATCATCAAACGCCTAAAATGATTACTTTTCTGATTAATAATGTCAATCTCTAATCATGATTGCAGACTACAGTTTTTAATCGTAATCATTAGTCATCAATCAGATTGAATTTTGCCCAACACTGCCCAGGACGAGAACCATGGCTCCCTCTGCCCCTCTATATGCCTTGACCTTTGGCCGAATATGGCACTGGGTTATAAGAGGAATACAAGTTTTGACACTAAAAAGGCACTTTATCGCGTAACTTGAAACGATAACATACAAAATGACTTTAAAGCTGCCCATACACCGACCTACTTTACATAGTATCGTACCAAGCTACAGGATAAGTTCCTTCGCATATGGTCCCATATACTTTAAAAAAAAACTTTAATAGCTTAAGGACTATACATCAAAGCACTTCATAGGATTAAAGGAAACTGTACTCAAAATTCATTCTTCCTCTGGGACCCAGCAAAGAGGATTACAAGAACTAAAGAAACCATTGTGGCAACGAATCAACAGTACAAGAAAAAAATAAATATTCCATTTCCTTCATTTTATGGAAATTATCTTTCAGAAATGTTGCCAAACCCTTATCAAACAATCTACAACCGACACTCAACTGCCAATATTCTGGCTGGCTCATACATACATATACTTACATAAACGCATACACGGAAAAATTTAATTTAAATCCCATATTTTAAATATTCCGTTTTCATACAAAAGCACATTGTCGAATATCATAAAGAAAAATGTTGGCTAAATTGAATAAGTTAAACGTGGCGGCTTACATCAAAATAATTCCCATTCTTTTATATCCCGTGGCATTGAAGGATACCTCAGGATACACGCTCCTCTTTCCTTTTGCCAAATTTTTTTTTACTGCTCATAATATTGACAATACGTACACCACTTGCGAAAGTTTCCTTTTTTTTATTTTTTTTTTGGTTTTTCGTCCTTCCTGCTCCATTTTTATTTTTTTTGTGTCACATGGTAGGAACTTTCAATTTTATATATTCGCTTCTCCGCCGCCATTGTCGAGAACTTAGAACACGTCGGAAAGCTTAAAGCCAGGAACCCGCCACATCAAGTCAGTAGCGTCATTCTGTTCCTTAAAATGTCCTTTTGACGTTTTATAGGCTTGTGTGCGCATTGTGTGAATGTTCCTTAAGTCCTTTAATATTATTTTATGATATGACGCATTCAATCAGCGAAAATGGCGTTTTGTCGTTCCGTTTTTTTTTCTAAAAAGAAAATCGGGCAACAATTCTGTATAGAAAGAAAAGACTAAAATTGAAAGTCCTTAAAATCTTTTTTCCCCTTTCTTTGTTCATTGCTTTGATCTACGACAGAAATTTTCTCTCTCTCTCTCTGTCTCTAGTTCGGAATATTTTTTTTATTTTTATTTTATTTTTAGTTCACGGAAATTCGACATCCTTTAATCTTTGTTGAGTCCTGAACGCGCTCCTTCTGGTCCGCTGTTGTTCAAATATACTTAAAATGCGATTTCTTCATTTTTGACGCTTTTCATGTCCTTTTCATATTTTCAAGTCTCTTACAAATATTTGGATGAAATTTAGTTAACAATTTGATTGGATTGAATGTTTGTAAATTGAAATTTTTATATCAAACAATTTTGAGAGAGAAAGAGAAATGAAAATGTTTTTTTTTACATTATTATGGAATACAGATGTCCTTGAGGCTACTACGCTGTTTATAGGATACAAACTGAAGGACCAATATTTCGAAATGGGTTTTATTTGTACGAAATATAAGTAGCTTTTAAAGTGAAATTACTTATATAACAGCAATTTACTTTGTATTATTCTTCGTTTTCTAGTTCTTTATAGGAGTGGAAGGTAGTGGAGTGGAGGGGAGGTGTATGTAGTTCTAAGGTGTTTCTATTATGTGTAACATGTGTTGATGAAATCATTCGTCATGTTCATCTTATACTCAAAGAGGTTGATGTTAATAAATCCACTGTCCCTGACAATATACCCCCTCTAACATGCAACAACGGCTCCAAAGAACTGTGCAACTACACCTCCGCGAAAACTTTTTGCCCTATCATAATTCTCCGTAGTCTATCCAGACTCTTTGAAACTAGCTCATGTTCAGCCAATTACGAAAAAAGGCGCTTATAACAACCTCCCTAATAGCCTCGACACATGTTAACGTCGTTACGACGAAAATTCGTCGTTACGACGGATTCCATTTTAGGATGTGACCTTAGAATAGACCTTAATGTGTGACCTACTCTAAGGGTTCGACACAGGGTAAAATTCGTCGTTATTGTTAAAATTCGTCGTTTTGTTTGGACAGTTGTAATAAGTGAATTTGTAGCAAAGAATATCAGTGAATGTAAAAATAAAAATTGATTTCCTTGGTATGTAGTTGCCCATTTCCCGGTCTCTCAATCGGCTAATTTGTAATATTGTACCAAATAATGTTTTTTATTATTTTGCAAGTAAAATTACACACAAAATCATCTGATATCTTAAGACACTGGAAAAACGACTAAAAACGAGCTTTTTGCAATATTCTATCGACCGGCAGATGCCCCATATTTCAACTTTCGTCGTAATTTTCGTCCTTGGTTTTGCTGAATATTTGTCGTAATGACGACATATTAGTTAAAAGTTATTACTTTGGACATTTACATTACACGAGTCGTTTTGAATTATTTTCAAAACTTTGATCGATACATCGAATTTATCAGCTTCGCGTGATTCCTATACCATTGGTGAAATTTCGAAACCAGAACGAACTCCAACCACATTAACTCGGTCGGACTTTTCCGGAAAGTGGCCTGAAAGTCTGCTTTTAATGCAGGAAGCCGTTCAGCCCATTAATACAGAAGGGCCAACAGCACCAACCGAGCACGGTTCTGTCACAACTATCTTGGGACAATGACAAAAAACATATCGAGCAGATTCATTGCCCTCGAGACAAAGCCTGCAAGTGGAGTCAACTGACCATCCGATCCTCCAAAGATGGTAGTTTAGGGTGCAGTGTTCGGTAATCTAGTCAACTGGTACCCTGATATCTTTTCTATTACTCTCCAACAATTTTTGGACAAGAAAGAAGTGTCCAAGCAAGCGACGGACCTTCTTTGCTGGGTAAGTTTCATCAATGGCCGATGAAGGTGTCAAGTATCGTCCAAGTATCTCTTCACCAAACTTGTTATAGCGCGCACTGCTTGAAAGACAGTAAAGAGGTTGCATACTGCCCACTGATCCTGATCGCCCTGAGCAGTCGGGGCTTTAAAAGCTGATCTTTGCATTCACACCTACCTTTCGTATGTAAAAAACTAGAGCTCAAAAGAAAGCCGCTTTGTACTATCAGCGGTTCTATCATTGAGTGTAATGTTGGACAGCAATCCTAGTCGAAAAGATAGAGCGAAGAGAGAGAATTGCCATCGCCACAACTTATTCCATTCGATCCAATTCAATACTAACATCGTTTTCCTTCTCAGAAATAATCAACACGAGCCATTAACGAAATGAACACAGATAATATATTAGAGGGAATACTAAAGCTTCTCTATGAGAAATGGAGTGCTTCAATAGTGCTGTTTGAGCACTCCTTAAAAAGCTTACAGCGCTCCCGTTCCGTTCCAGTTCTATATACTTATATTTTACCAAAGCAGGCCCCCAACTAAATTCTAACCACGTCCAAAGGTGCTTGTCCTCCATATCGAAAGAGAGCCGGTCCATCGACTATGCTAATGTCACATTTTATGGTCACCAAGATAATCGCCCGTTTTCTTTTTTCTATAAAATTGATGAAAACTCCAGTAATGCTCCCTCGGGAGCATATTTAACAGCGCTCAAAGTAAGCTCCGTAAGCTCCCTTGAATAGCGCTCCCACTGGGTTCCTAGACATTCAAACTTGATCATTGAAGAGCAGTGAGACTTTATTGAAAGATTGTTAAAAAATAGTGTGCAATATTAAGCACATGGATAAACAAAAAATGTATGTGCAGTGCATTATTTATAAAATGACTCCTGTTCAACGTTATTTGGCAGCTATCGAGAGTCTTTAGTTAGTCAATTAAAATTTTGCAATGCTTTTACTAACAAAACAATACATACAACTAAAAAGTCTCACTTAACTCCTTAAAACTCCCGAAAAACACCCACTTACAAAATTATTCCTTCCACTCAAATACCCTATAATTACTTTGCACTTAATTTTTCAATTAATTTTCTGTAATTCTAAACATTTCGACATTTCCAATACCATTTGAAATACAACAACTTCGAAACAGAATTCGCTTTGCTCAAATTGCTTCTTTAAATTAAAAAAAAATGGATTCCCTGTAAATAATCTGAAATCTTCATAATAAAAAGAAACGCTTCCCCTCGGATCGAAGCTTGAGCAAAATTAATTCATTTTAAGTTTAATAAAAGCGGGATTATCTCGAGAGGAAGTCCTTAAAATAAACTTCGGAGATTACCGCTCATGATTAATTGAGTAAGTGGCATTAATAGTCTGTAATAATTTGTGGTTTTTTTGTGAAGCGTTCAAAGAGTTGTTTCGTTGTAAATCCCATTGTGGGTGTGGTGTAAATGAGTTTTAGTTGATCTAATATAACTAGTTCATTTCAAAAGGGTGAAGTGAAACGAGAGAATTTCTTTAAAGGGGGAGGAGACAAGTTGGAAGAAATTATATCTAATAGGGAGAAGTTGAAGGACGGAGGATCAAAGCGCTGCGTAGGACTCGAACCCATGCCTTTCGGATGGCGGCTGTACGCCCTTTTGATTAATAAGGTCGTGGAGACAGGAGAGTGGTTATTTCAATGGAACAGTTACTATGGTAGTAGCAAGAGCAACACACTTCTTGCAAATGGGTGGATTTTAAGCCTTTTAATATTTAGGGACTCTATGACTTTAGAGAGAATACAATAAAATGCTCTATATGGATAAGCGTTCGGGTGTCACAGTTAAGACATTTGATTAAAACCTTTTCATGGAATATTGTCAACACCAGCATTTTTATTCATTTTTAAAGAGGAATGGCGGTAAGTACCTACAAGGTCTTTCAACAAGAGGTGTCATTTTAAATTTCGCGCCATTTTTGAACTGTCAACATACATCTGTTATTTACGATGAAATTTGACAAGTAAAAACTAGCAAGTGTTCAGATATCGATCCATACATAGAATGTCGACAGTACAAAGGGCTTTCCCCGAGATCTAGTCTTCCACATAAAAAAAAATACACACTCGTAAAACGCACTGAAATTCTGAAAATTCTTTACAAGAAGCAAGTTTCATAAACTTCGTACAGCTTCTGGTCACCATACGCTTTATGGTCTCACACAATCAATAAATTTAAACGCATTGGACAAATTAGTGATGTGAAAATTCCAAATCATGCTCTTCCGGTCAGGTCAGATGAAAATATCGCCGCTGTTGCTGAGAGTGTGGCTGAAAATCAAGATTTATCCGTGTCGAGACGATCACAGGAATTGGAGATATTACAAGCTAGTTTACAGATCGATTTTTACTGAAATTATTGCTTAAAAACATAGAACTGCTTATATCTCGGAACCCGTTGCCCGTACGCGATTTTTGATGAAATTTGCTCCCTTCAACTATTATATTGTCCTCCAACACCTTCTAGAATCCATGGGCACTAAAATAATATTGATATCGTTAGCTTAATTATATTGCATATAAGTTTAACGGAGACGCAAACCAAAAATTATCCGGTCGAAGCAAATGCACCGATCCCCATCAGGAATTGGAACCCGGATCAAATTTCCCACAAAATCCCACCGAAGGCACAGCGGATTTTAACTAAAGATTCGACCTCGAGCTCGGCAGCTGACCTGACGCAAAAGCCCATCCGAGATACAGCGAAGTTCAACCAAAGTCCTCAAGGCGAAAGCTCATATCCAAGACACCTCGAAATTCTCAAAAGCTCACCTCCCGGAACCACAACCGATAACGTCGATAGCTATGCTACTTTCATCGCATACCCTCGGTTTATGTTATGAAAAAAACAATTAAAAAATATATTATTAATAATAAAAATTAGTTTTTGGTGTCTAATGAGTTTTTCTTAAAATTTTGGACGAACCCCCTCCGAAAAAAAATTCTGGGTACACCTATGTACCTACATGCTTATAAATTGCAGTTAACTCAAGAATTGGGTGATGGAAATGTACAATGAGGCTATTTTTCATCTGTCTAGGTACGTAACCAAGAAAAATTGTCGCATCTGGGGCTCCGAAAACCCAAGAGAAATTACCAACGTCTCCAACCACAGCGAGTGACAGTTTGGTGCGGTTTTTGGGCTAGCGGCAAAATAATTGGGTCAAACTTTCTTAAAAATGCTGCTGGTTCGCCCGTGCAGTGAATGGATTGCGTTACCGAACGATGTTGACTAATAGTCCGAGGAAATTAGCATTTTAACGAGACAAAATTCCAAAATGGCTGAAAATTGCACCACAGCTTCCTCGGGACATTTTAAGAAAATAATTTCAGAATCACAAAAGGCAAAAAAGTCACTCAAAAACTAGTTTTTTCAAAAAAAAATTTTCATCAATCAATACCAAACGTTATTGCCTACAAAAAATCCTGTTGTCATTTTTTCGAAAATCTAACCCTTTCGAAGTTATTCAAGGTCAAAGTTTCCAAAAATCACTTTTCGGCCAAAAAATACTTTGAATAATTCGGGAAGGTCAAGGTTTTCGAAAAATTTTCAAGAGGGGTATTTTGTAGGTAATAATGTTTCGTATTGATTGATAAACAATTTTTTTTCGAAAAAAATAGTTTTTGAGTGATTTTTTTGCCAAAAAGTAATTGTATTCTTAAAAAGTTCCAAGGAAGCTGTGGTGCAATTTTCAGCCAGTTTGGAATTTTGTCTCCTTTGTCGTTTTTTTGACCTGAAATTGATGCTATGGTAGTATACGTCATTTATTTCCAGCTGGACAGCGCTATCTACCACACAGCTCGTGAAAAAATGGCTCTATGGTGTGAACAAATTCTTGGGCGGTAATTTCTCGAAATGGAGGCCTCAATTTCACGACGGTATCATGCTATCTTAAACCATTACACTTTTGTTTGGAGAGGCGGGGCTTCGTTAAAGATAAAGTCTACGCCAATACTCCAACAACAATCTAGTGTTGGCATACTTCTCCACAAGAATTTTTCAGGCTGACGCATAATTGTTGCTAGAGAGGTGTTACAGAAGCTTAGATTACTGGTTAATGTTAATCTTCGGTCGCTAGTCACCCTTCATCTTATGTCCTGGAATTTCCAAGGGCGTCCCGAGTAAAAATAATTTTGTTGGTTAATTTTCTTGCAAGCACGCACACCCCCGAACCTAGCACGCATAGCAAAGAAATAGGCATGCCACAAAAGTATGCACGCTTCCGCCACAGGCATGCACCCTCCTGCGACAGGCACGAAATTGTAAAAATTTGTTCGGTAGAGGCATGCACGCTCCCGAAAATCTAAAAATTCGTCTGCCAGAGGTATGAACACTCCTACTAGAGGCATGAACATTTATAAATGCATCCGCATCGGCATAGACCATTCCAAACGCGAGTGTTGTTTTACAAAGCGGTCCCCCAGCCAAGCACTAACCATATCCATTGCTGCTTGACCTACGCAATCGAACGAGATCCGTTCTGCTGAGTATGCTATTGGCACCCTTTCTGGTCACCAAAATAATTGCCCGTCCTTCTTCGTCCTATACAATTTTTTAAAGCCATACAGGCGATTTCGTGTAAGTTAGTTACAAGCGCCGTGCAGGCTAGTGCGAATAAACTTCTTTGCGTATCTATATATGTATGTATATAATATACTGTTTTTTGTGCCTTCAGAAAAAAATTAGTATTTTTGGTAAATTACCTTGAAATTGTTGTTTTATTGCACAAAAACAAATTTATTCGATAAAAAATTAAAAGAAAGAATGTTGAAGAGCGAATAATTTAAAAAATGGCTGAAAATGGTCAGCTTTGAATGGTTATCTCTCGGTGACCGTTGGTCGTACGGAGATTTTAAAAAATGCAATTTCTTCAATTTTTCATAACCTTTCTTTTCTGTGAACATTTATGTATACCCAGTATGCCGTAAAAAAAGTTATAACCAAATTAATAAAAAAAAAGAAAAAAACGTGATTTTTCAAAAAAAATTAGTTTTGTTTTTCGCGATTATTCTTTGAATTACAAATGGTAAAAAAAATTAAAAAAACGCATTTCGATGGGAAATTTAATTTTCTACAAAAAAGTATCTTAGCAAAAATCTCGAATTTCGCTTTGTTTTCGAGTTATTTTGAAAAACCTGAAAAAGAGGTACTTAAACGCACCCCTAAAAAAGGGGGGCACTTTGTGGTTTTAGCATATTTAGGTGCCAAGCTAGCATATTAAACCATAAAAATGCTTGAACGCAATTGTTCCTTTCTCAAAGACATATAGCCTATTAAGAACAAGAGGAATGCCATAAATTAGATCATAATAATCACAAAGCTGCCATAATACCTTAGATAGTAATAATACAAAATTATCAAAGTTATGTTCAATGAGACTCTTCCCATGAAAAAAATTCCTTCATGAATAATCAAAAGTTTCGATTTCATCGTACCAAAGACATTTTACTATTATTTGCATAATTTTCTTAGGATCCATCTATGCCTTGGACATCACTTGAAAAGGGTGCTATACAAATGACAATGGGACGAACTACCGGCTGGCGCCCCAAGATATTTGCTACCAAAACGTTACTATTTATTAGGCTCTCAGATATTAAACTTAGTTTAGGAGGAAGTTTGTTGAAGGTAACTCCTTAAGAAAGTTTATCGTCTCCAACCCACTCACTCATGCTTTTTGACATGTGATCCCTTATTGCAGTTCGTGTAGGAATTTACCTCTGAAATAACTTGAGTCGATAATGCTTCTTTGGTTTTTGTGACATATCAAACTTTCTTCATTGGACCCTTTATAAGATTTAATAAGATTTATTTTTTTAAGTTTAGATTAATTTCCAGTTAACTTCTCTAAAATAAGCTTTTTAAATATTATTATATTGTTTGCAGGGACTTTGTTAATTTTTTATATCCATTCCGCGAATTTTTCAACTGACGTTTTCTACACTACTTTGGTCCTTAACTGCCTCATATTTGGGTAAGCCTCATTCGCAAACATATCGCCCTGTCATGCTTTTCCAAACTCTTAGAAAAAGGCTCATGTTATCCCATTCTGAAAAAAAGTGAATCCAGCAACCCTTTTAACTACTTTTCTTCAACTCCGCGAGGTTGGGCAGAATAAGGCGTCAATCGATTCCGAATGTACATACCGAAGGTTATGGCCGATGGTGGTATTATGGTGAAGTGAGGGCTGAACTGTGAATCAGATGATTTGCTGAAGATATACTATACAATCTGCAGTGTTCCAAAGGGGTCTCTCATGGGTCCACTCCTATGAATAATTGTTTACGACGGAGTGTTAATCGTGGAAGACGCCTCGATGAGATTGGAATATATGCAAAAGCACCGATCTGTGAAATTAAGGAATGCCTAGAAAAGGGTGAAAAAAATGGAGTTGGTACTGATAAGCAAAAAACATAAGCATAAGTGGGGGAGACCAAACGATATGCTCGTAAGTGGTGCTCAAGTGCGTGGAGCTGATGATTAACACAAAGATCAATTTTAAATCACACGGGGAGAGTACAGTCGAATAGACATCCGTCATTGGCGCGGCAATAAAAAGGACACTTCAACAGCGGCCACTTAAGGCCTGCAATATGTCGCCCCGGTGTGAGCAAGCGGGCGTGACGATATCAGGGGAAAAATAGGGGCCGAATTCAGATTAATAAGCTTATGACACTGGCTTTTTCGTAGGCTGAAAATGCTGCCTTGGCTAGGCTGAAACCTGAAAGTAAAAATTCAAAGCAGATTTTTCCATATGTAAGAGTGAGAGGAGTATACTCAAACTTCTCTTGGCTGGATTTTAAGTGTTATAAAAAGTCTAGAAAACTGTTATAAAAAGCATAGGAAAAGAATGAGATTCATGTTTTTTTTTCTATGCTTTTTATAAAAGTTTGCTGCATCTCTCGACTTTTTATAACAGTGAGTGAATAACAATAAATTGAAATGATTATAAATATAATTTAAGTGATTATAAATATATAAGAAGTGGAAATAAATATAATTGAAGTGACAATATATATAATTGAAGTGACAATAGATATATTTGAAGTGAAGGGGTAAATGTTTAGAATTGGGGATCCGGAGTAAAATCGCTCCAAAAAATTTTTTTGAGGTGTTTACGGTGATTTTTGAATGTCCCAATAGTAATTTCAAGGCCGGGAAGACATATTTTTCTTATTACAACGTGAGGGGGTTGCGAATTGGGGGATTCCTTCTGTAATCACTCACAACTATCTGTTATAATAATCAGACAATCGTTCTTGCTCTCACATGCTATCTCTGTCACACAGTAATAACAGATTTCGTCATTTTCAGCCTAGCCAAGGCAGCATTTTAAGCCTTCGAAAAAGCCAGTGTCATAAGGCTATAAGCACCCTTCGGAGATGTTTCACCTACCGAACTCTATTGGAAGAAGCAGCTTGCTTGATAGCTACATTTATACTTTTTGACATCCCATCTACGATCCAATGTATGATATTTGGGATCAACTATAATAGGGATGGCATAAAAGATAGGAGGGATCATAGGCAGACAGCTGCACATATGGACTTATATGGGGAGCATGGTGGTCAGCTCTTGAGCATTGAGGAGATGTAGAACAAGTTTGAAGAAGATTGGAGTCATCCGCAAAAGACTAAGACTGGGCTAAGTTTGGAAGGAAAACTGCAAGAGAAGGAACCAACCAGGTAGAGCAGGTGAATCCTGATCCAGCTCCGCAACCTCAGACCCAAGTGCAATCATGCGGGAATAGTGTAAGTGCAGGCGAGGGGTTTAGTTAAGGTAAAAGTCGATGTCTTTCAACTTCTAAAGTCTAAAAAAACTTGGTTCTAGCACACACAAAAAAAATAAATTAATTAATAAAGACCAACCTTCTTTACTCACATGAGTATTTGGCTTTCGATTCTACTCATATGAGTACTCTTTACTTTTGACCGAGTACTTTTACTCATATCATTACTTTATAGGGTGGAATCGAGTACTGAGTACAATTTGCATTCAGTGCCGAATCCAAGCTAACTGCAAGTTTAACTCAGTCGTGAAAAAATTTCATATAAACGCTTTACACATTATATGACTTTTCTGCCTCAATTAAGGGCCTTAAACGTCCCTAAACTCTTCTTAATTGAAGCAGAAAATACATCCCAAACGCAAATTGGAGCTCTTTTATAGCACAGAAAATTATATGCTTTTCTCTCTGTTGCACGAACGTGGATTCCAGACAGAGAAAAATATCTACAAATTTCTGTGCGATAAAAGAGCTCCAATTTGCGTTTGGAATGTAAACGGGCTTTCATAGATTTGAATTTATATCCCATCCCGAGTAAAAATCAGACTCCCCCGTTCCTAGCCTGAAACAGGCACGTACAACGTCAAAATGCTGATTGTCACCCGAAACAGGTACGATATGCCTGAGAAAAAGAGGACTCGCCCGCACTTAGCATGAAGCAGTCACGGTACTCGTGAGAAAAAATATGACTCACCCGTTATTAGCCTGCAAAAGCCACGGGCAGCATCGAAACGCCCGCATGGCCCCCGCAACAAGCACGGTACGCCTGAGTAAAAATTCTACTTTTCCAATTGCCGCTCGCTATAGGCACGAACGGAATAGTCCAAACGAAGACTGGTACGCCCACACTTTTTATATTAAAGGGAGAAAAATTGGGACTTTAAAAATAAAGGGTGCATTAAGCATACTCAGTTGACCGCCTACCGTTTGATTGCGCAGGTCAAGCAGCATTCGACTTGGTTAGTACTTAGTTGGGGGACGGCTTGATAAAACGACACTCGCGTTTGGAATGGTTGATTACGACTCCATTCATATTTGTAACAGAGGCGTGCATAACTCTGACGGGTACATTTTAAGATTTTCTTGCCTGTAGTAGTTCTCAAGGAATCGAGTACTTTTGAACGAGTAAAAAGTACTCATTGAATAATTTTCTTTCATGAGTATTTAATCGAGTACTTTCCACCGATTCCGTATCTCTAGTTCGGACTTCTCGAAATTCCGTCAATGGTCTTGGAATGGAAGTGGATGGATGGATGGAAGTGGGTCTAGCATCCTGATATTCTGGGCGTCTTGATCTTGCCACTCGTTCAGCGAAGTTTTTCTTTACCTCGTCTCTTTCCATAAAACATAAATGACTTTTCAAGTATATTCCTCTTCGCCCATTCGAGTTAGATGTCGTTCTTACCGGAGTCAATTAACCTTAGGTAATTCTTTTTATGACATCTATATCACGATACTTTTCCTTGATCTCGTTATTGTAGAATCTCTGGAATCGTAAACAATGGAAAACAAGGGACCCCTCAACACCGCTGGAAAGGAGCTAATAGCTAGAAAACAAAATACCGAAAAGCATGCAGATCAATCTTAGAAACAATCGCTGTTCTTCGAATAATCTGCAGGTATTGCTTTGCGATTAACAATTCTACTTGCCCAAGAGCTGAGGCTATGGGAAGCAGATTGCTGTTTCGAGAAGACGGTTGAAAACAGCAATACACTGTAATCTCTACCCTAGCGAATGGTAGGTGAATCTTAAATTTGACTGCATGAGAGTGCAGCCTAACATTGACAGAGGTTTCAATAACCACAGAATTTCAGCTGGCAATAAGTAAGATATAGCTTCGTACCTAGATGGCTCAAAATCAGAATCGGATGGTGTACACGCTGCAGTTAAATCGCCAAAAATATTGCCAAATACCACCGAATTCTGCTAGTTCCTTACTGGCTGTATTTATCAAAATTTATTTTGTCGACAACACCATTGATCCCATTGAGTGCACTCAGAGTCGCGCTCGTCACATTTTTTTATAGGCTGATTGAGATATGGCGTTCAGTTTTTTTACAATTTTTTTTTTAATTTTTAAATTTCAGCAGTCCTGCCTTACACGCCTTATAAAGTTCGTTTTTCAATTCAACTCGACTGTGGAACAATCTTTCGCATCCAGTATTTCCAAACTCGTTTAATGTCCCAAACTTCAAACGTAAAGTTCTTTGACACCTATTGGAGCGTCCTCGCGACCTCTAACCTATCGTATTTTCGTCTATCCTTCAAATGAAGCTCACTACTGGACCTTTCACCATCACATAAATGACATGACGGACTGAAAGTACAAAGGGTGATTCCAAAGCATGTATTTTCACAAAAAACAAACTTGTTTTAATTCGCTATCAAAAGCAACTCTTACATTTGCCATTAGAGATGTCATTCCTTCCAAAACATCAAATTAATCCCAATCGTCTAATCTCCATTGATTACATATCACCTAGTCTCTCCCATTCAATTTAACAAATTTGTTCGCTTGTCTATCAGCAGCGCTATACAACTATGGCACAACCTTCCACAATTCGAATTTGTCAAATAACTAGAAAATGCATTGCCCTGCTATCCTTCTGCATCGTTGATCTCTCGTCTATCCTTCTATGTCATACCCTCTGTGTTTACTATCTCAAACATTGCACTAATCACAAGACTGGAGACATGACTGACTGGTGGAATAAGCCCTTCAGCTCTGCCCTTCTTCTTGCATGTTCCCAAATTGAATTTAACAAGGCAAAAACCTGTCAGGACATAAAGTTTTCGCTATAGAGCTCAAGACACACATTTCATAAAAATTTAGTTCTTTGCTCTCACAGGATTATAACCGACGATAGAATAAAAACTTGGCAAAAAGGGACGTGGCTATATGATGGATATGAGAGACGTAAGATGCCTTGTTAGACGCTCTTGAAGGAATATCACAATTTTAATAAGCATCAATTTAAAATAAGATTTTTTTTTAAAACAAGATAACAAGACGAATTTTCTGCTTACTCTAACAGAATTCGCTGTGAAAAATGATTCAATGATTTAACAATTGACTTAATTTCCCATTTACCATAATCCACCTTGGATATTCCCTGACTACCTTTAAAATAATTATCTGCCAGCAATTTATCATGTTTTGTCTTTTGAAAGTAAATTCACTTTTATATATATATTTTTTTCTCCTTTCTCTCTCTTACAGCACTTGAATTTCGATCAACAGTATGTGCCCAGAGGCGTTACATATTACGATAAAACGATTCGGATGGATAAAAATCCAATTAAGACGGCCCTAAACGTCTGCAAGCACTTGATATCTCGAAGGGTAAGTCAAGTAATTTATCATTGACAAAAAAAAACACGAAAAAGAAAAACGCTGAAAGTGTGACGGGGTAAATGATGAAGGTGCGGCTTCATCCCCAAAACTCAGTATTCAGTAGATTGGCTCCCAACCATAGACAAAATCAATGCTCAGTTCAGGTGTTTTCCAGCGATGAACTCAAGGACATCCCCAAAGTACAATTATCGCCAAGTGTTGCCCTGTTTTATAAATATTAGAATTTTTTTATGTTTAACTTTTACATTGCTACTAAAATGTTTGTGTATGGAGCAGGGCAGGTGTTGTGTAAATTGTATGTGATTCTCGGATGTCAAATGAACACCTGGAGGATTTCTACACAAAATTTATTGCCATTTGATATGTTATCTACCAGGAGTACACCATAAGTGATTGAGAGTTTTGTGATAATAAAAAAAAATATTTTCTATTAAGGATCAACTTTGATATAGTTAACAGTGAGGAGAAATGGTTATGGGTTATTTGTTATGGGGTGTTTGGAATGTACATTGAAATAGATAGAGATATGAAAAATATTGAAGGACACACATTAAAACATTGCGTAAATTATAACTTTGGTTTTTATACACATAACATGGCAACAATATAATTTCATGCTCCACATAAAGTTCATCAGTAGGTAGCGTGTCACTTTGGACAGACAGTGTGAGATTCAAAGCGCCCCGCAGTCACTTTATGTCTGGCTGGAAGCTTTTCGTGGGTTTTGTTGTTTGGCTAAAAGCTTCTTGTGACTGTTGCTATTGGTTGAAAGCTTTTCGACGTCTAAAAAGCTTCATAATGGCTGTTGTTGTTGGCTTACGTTCTAGCTTTTTGCCAATAAAATCAAAAGGATTCTTTTCATATTCATGTGAAACACACCAAAGAAAAAAACTTCCATCAAGCGTAATTTCATTCAAAAGATAAAAACTGCAACGAATTTCTACGCATTCATAAATTAAAGCCCAAGAAAAAAACGTACGACGCAGACCTCGTAGTCACCGTCTGATTTTGAACAATTTCGATCACTTAGCCTACAACAACAACCAGAAGAAAACTTTTTAGACGTCGCACAGTGGGGCCAAATCGAAAAAAAGCGGACAAAAGTCCAAAAAATGAAAGTCCCTAATGGCGATTTTTGAACCTAAGATTGGCTACAGTGGGCCCTGGTGACATCAAATTCTCTCATACTAGTTCCCCAACTCGACTAACAGCAGCTTAGATATCAGTTGAAACATAACGTTCTTGCGAGTGATCGGTGTTTACGTTCAGAAGAGCGATACGTGTACGCGTGTTTGAATGCATGAAAATATTTGAAAATATTAGCAATTTCCTTCAAACAAAATGGAATCAACTCTCCTCAAAGTAAGTAAATTATTATAACCATTTGAGCAATTGCAGTGTATTAACCAAAAAATTATGAGAAGAAGAGCAGCACATGTGATTTTTAACCTGACAAATAAATAGAAATTTGTCGTTTCGAAGTGAAAAAGTAAAATGTTAAGCATTGTTAAGTCTTAAAAATTATTAAAGATCGTAGATTATCATATAACAAATGAAATATCAAAATTTTAGCTGCTCATATTTGCTCGTCTAATTTTAATCATACACTTTTTGTAGCAAAATGCATGCGTTGCGTGAATAACAAAAGTTATTCACGTTAACAAAAGTTGCTGTGTATATATGTAAGTAAAAGCCGTAGGATAAAAATTGTCCAGACATTATTCATAGGAAATTGTCCAAGCTTTCCAATTTTGCAAAAAAAAAATTAGTTAACTACGTATTTTTTGGAGAAAAAGGTGGTTTTATTTGAAATTTTGGTGAAAAAAAACCAAAGTTTTGACTTTGACGACTCATTACTCTGGAAGTTGATATGGTAGAACCTTGATTTTGACGGTTTTAGATAGGTGGGAGTATTCTGTACACTGATACCTTATTCATGAAAATAGGTCACAGTGTTACAAAAATACAGGGTGATATGTAAAACTCTAAAAAAAAACTTTAAAGCGCCCTAGATGCTAAACCGTTACGATTTCCCCCCACCCATACGATTTTTTGTTCGTCTATTTATAACCTATCCACAGCCGGCCGTTTTGTCATTGTTCGTGATACACCCTATATATAGTATATATTCTTGATTCTTTGTCACAGACTGCTCAAAATACCGTTGAATGTGAACATCTGTCCCTTATTTTTCTTTACTTTTTGGACTTTTGTTCGCCTTTTTACCATTTGGCCCCGCACTGTGCATCGTACAGAAAGAAGATTTTCTGAGACCAATGATGAATGGTTGAAGGTATTTATCAAGAAAAATATACTGAATTGCGAATCGTCCAATATGTAAATAACATTCATTTTGATGGTGAAATTTACTGAATAAAAACTACTAAAAACTTGTTAATTGGAAAAAACAAAAACAAAAAAACACTATAAAACTATTTCAATAAACTTCTTTTAACTGTTTTTTGGTTTCAAAGAATAAATCAATGTGACATTCTTACCAATAAAGCTAAAAACCGCCATATTCTAATCTTGGGCAGAATCTACATATGTACATTTTAAAAACCTTGTCCGCCATATTGGATCTGCCATATTGGATCCGCCATCTTGAATTTTGGAATTCTGAGTTCCGTAATCAGCGACCCCGAAAACCCCCGAGTCATCAATTTTATGACGATTGAAAACGATTATTTACCTTTTTGGAATTTTGTCCGGGCTTTTTCAATTTGGCCCCACTGTGCGTCGTAAAGCTTTCAACCAACAAAACAATCATGAAAAGTTTTCAGCCAGACACAAAATCCCCGTGTTCTTTTAATGAACTGGGTTTTGAGAGCTTTTGAGGAGCTTTTGAGTTCGCAAACAAAATCGAAGAACCAGAAGACCCAGATAAAACCTGGGTTTTCGATTTTGTATGGGAACACAAAAGCTCTCAAAACCGAGTTCATTAAAAGAACACGGGGAATGACTGGCGCCTGTTGCGTCACACTGTCTGTCCAAAGTGACCCACTACCTACTTTCATAATTTCTCAAGTTTAGATCTATACAAATATGTAAATCATCACTCCCAGGAAAGTAAATCGTGAGACTATTTTGAGATCAATTTTGAGTGCCACTACAAACACCCAATGGTTGTCATAGTACAACAGTAAGGTATTAAAGCGTTGGCTCGTTAGACTCCATGACTTGCTTGTCTAAGTTGGACACGAAATTGATATTGCTATATTATATCTGCGAACGATAAAAAGACGGGCACAGCCTTTGGGTAAAAGATAAGAAGGATAAGAATAATCGATATGGACGAGCGGAAATAGAGCTATAGATGGAGCATTGACAATCCCAAAGTCCGAATCCTCGCGGGCGAAGGCCTTACTTGGTTGTAGCAGATCCAGCTCTTACGCTAGGCGAATACGAATCGTCGATGGAGAAATAGCCACTAACACAAATCGGCATAATCTATCCAAATAAAATTTGTTAGTGGTATACTAGGTAAGAACCTTAGATGGCGAATCAGCGAAGTTATATGCAGTTCGGCTAGCAAGAAGAAAGAAAAGAGGATAGTTCAGTACAAGGCACAGCATCAGATCAGAAAAGTCTAAGAACCTAGTTGCTAGGTGATGGGCATCTAACATATTTGTTGAGGATATGCTTTCCGTATTATAACAAGATATGAGGATGGCCCTAAACTTCGAGAAGAATATTTCACAGATAATTGAAAATATACTGTACATACGACGGCTCAATAATTCAGCGAGTGGTTCCTGAAAAAAGTTTGAGCTTCTTGAACAGCTTAGAAACATACGAGTGTCGGAAGGCGTACCACAGAGCAAAAAGACCCACTTAACGTACCATAAAGTGATTTTGGGGAACTGCGCAGGACGTAAGCAAAGAATTAAAAAGAGTAAAAAGTAAAGTAAATTCAATCCCACCTAATGATCGTGCAAACACTCGATCCTTAGCTGGTACTATCAACGGTAAATGAATGGCCAGTGGTAATAGATGAGATAGCCCATGTCCACAGAACATGAATATCTGCAATCTATCCGCCGTTCAAATAGACCTCAACCGAAAATAAGGATCCTGGGTTGTATAAAACAGGGCAGTTAAACAGGCCAATGCACCAAGTAAATTTGCTCTGGTATTTAGAGCGTCCTTGAGGGAGCGGTTATTTCTGTTATCTTGGAAGTAGGAAAATCTGGCACTCATACCGAAGTCAAACTAGCCATTGGGGGCTCCTAGTCGTATAGGTCAATATGCCTTCTGAACTCAAGAATCGTGTCAAATTCAATACGAAATACGATTATTCGGAAAGGTCAAGGTTTTCGAAAAAATGAAAATAGGGGTTTTTTGTAGGCAATAACGGTTCGCATTGATTGATCAAAAACATTTTTTCGAAAAAACCAGTTTTTGAGTGATTTTTTTGCCAAAAAGTGATATCTCCGGCGGCCATGTTTTTTTTTGTGATTCAGAAATTGTTTTCTTAAAAAGTCCCAAGGAAGCTGTGGACCTTTTTTTTGCTAATTTCTCCGGACTATGATGTTTCTGGTGTATTTTTCACAATATAGTCGCTAACCACAACTTTTTCCCATCTTTCTGGCAGCATACGTCATGTCTTTGCTCGAATTGTAGCCGTTTTTCGTTCAAATCTCGTCTCAAACGCATTAGTTGAGTTCGATAGCGAGCTCCTGTGACGGTTTTACTCGGTTGCAGCAGCTCATAATATACCACCAGCTCGTCCCACCAAATACATAGAATGTGATTCCAGCGCCATGGATGTTTGACTTGGCCGTTGACGTCAATGCATAGCCGGGCGCCCCCAAATTTTTTTCATTTTCAATTATTGTAACGGTTCCACTTTTCATCGCCAGTCACAACACAAGGCCAAAAAACCATTCCTTCTTTGCCCTCGAGGCAGTTGTTCGCACGTTAAAAAAATACATTCGAAGTCTCTCGGCTTCAACTCGTATGCCTCCCAATTTTCTTGCTCTTGGATAATTTCCAAGTTTTTTAAACGATAAGAAATGGATTATTGGATCACGCCCAATTTTTATCCAAGTTCTTGTTGCGTTTGACATGAATCTTCATCCAGTAATGCCTCTAATTCTGCGTCTTCAAACTTTTTCACTGATCCGGGATGCTGAAACCATTCACGACACGTTCTTTTACTAATAAAAGCCTCTCCATAAGTTTTTACAATCATGCGACGGGCTTCAGCTGCAGTTTGTTTTTCGAATTGAAGGCAAAAAGTAAAAATTTCCGCAAATAAAGCTTATTTGGCTCAAAGTTCGACATTTTCACGCACAATAAAAATTATATGAAGCTGATAAAAATTCACAATTAAAATAATGAGTTGTTGACAGATGTTTAGCTTATCATTTGACGTTTCTTATTTGACATTTTTGCCCAGTATTTTACTGCTGTCGCCATCTATTGGAAAACGTCGATATTATGATTCGATTAAAATTTAATCGTAATCAATTTGCAATAGTGAAAAGATATAAGATAATACTAAGACAGAAGACAACGATAAAAAATATTGTCAGGATAAGTAGAATACGCTTTAACGTCTTTTCAAAACAATATTTTTCTCATTCGCCTCTCTTCTCCAAAAAAAAAAAATTCTAAAATAAATTCCAACTCAAACCAAGCTTAAAAATTCCGAAAACAACGATTTCAAAATAAATTAGTACCCCGCACACGTATACATATATATCCTTCACAACCAGCCAGAAAACAACAACAAAATCCGCCATGTTTATCTTATCCTTGTCAAAATGAAAATGATTTATCCAACAAACTTTCCGCTCACAATAAGATAGAAAATATCCAATAGATTATCATCCAAAGCAATAAATGGTGTTTGTGTTTCAAGTGGATTTTCGCCAAAATTTTGGAGTTCCTTCTATGGTTTTTAAAAAATGTTTTTCCTTTATTTTTCATTTGTCTTGGCTTTTGGACGGTTTCTTCTCTCTGTCATTTTGTACATGTATAAATTTGTATCCTAGCCTGGCGTTTTTTCTACATATATCCAATTTTTTAAAAGCTCGTTGAGAAAAGATTACGTCAATATTTCTTAAGAGCTGCCGCTGCTATCCACCCTAGAAGAATTTAAATGAGGGTAAAAAGAAGCCCCGAAAGTTGTTCTTGTTTTCTACTCGGTGGCATTTTTTCTAAAGGGAAAGGGAATGGCGCAAAAATTCTATGGATTAAGTGGAATTTTTCCCTATTCAAATGAGAAATTAAAACAAAAAAAAAAGGCAAAACAAAAGAAACCATGAAAAAGAGACGAAAATTAACATAAGATTTTACAAAATAAAATGGCGAAGGTGAAATCCGTTAACGGACAAGATGGGTGTCCGATTTTAAAGGTTGGCCTATTTCCTTCACCAGTTTTCTAGTTAGCCAGGAAAATCCTTTTTTTTTTTTGGATGAAATATAATCAGTTCCTCTTTTTTTTTGAATAAAGGACCCTTGTACCGCTTTTATTTTATGGGATAATTCGTTTTTTTTATTATACACATATTCTTTTTCATCCTTTATCAATTACACAAACTCACCCCAATTTTATGTGAAGCCAATTCACCAATTTCCAGAATTTAAAAAAAAAATCATCGAAACCTTATAAAATGGTTAACGCACACATCGTGTAATCATTTTAAATCTTTATTATTATTAATTCTGTTTCATCCCAAAAAGGACATTCAATGAAAATCATCAATTTTACAAATTAAACATTTTCGGACTCTTCATCAAAGCGTTGAAATGCCTCACAGAGAGATTTATTTCAATATTTTATTGCTGATTGTTTTATGAATAAAATTTTTTTATATTGATTCATGGATTATCGTTATACAAAAATGACATGTCCCAACCTTCAGCAGATTTTTCTTTTATTAAAAATGAAATTTATCATGAAAATACATAATTGCAAGCTTTCATTTTTGCATGGTAAAATTCAACAAAGGTGAATGGTAATTGTAGCTCCATTTTTTTCACAATGGAAGTTGAGCGGGAGTCAGTATAAACCTTTTTTACTCATATTTAATTTGCAGAAACGTATATTGACTTTTATTAACAAGAATTACATTTTAAAGAAAATTTTAACATGGATTAACATGAATTATTGTAAGCTATATAGAAGTAAGGAAATCTGGAAGTATAAGCTACGATATATATATATCGAAAATAGTGACAATCACGAGGTACAAAATGGACGATATTTGAAATTTAAATGAAGCTTTGGGTTCAGAACGTTGAAAAGATTTCATCAACAACAAAGAAACAGCCTGGAAGAGAAAAATCAGTGCGGACTCTCAACGATATCGTCTAAAGGCCCGGTCACACTGAACGCGGCGCGGTGCGACGCGAATGCCGTTAAGCGATTTCTACACGATAAATGAATCTGTGATTCACACCAGAAGCGGCGCGGGACGGCGAGGATAAATTCCGTCGCGCGGCAAAATTCGTGATTACTCAAAACCAAATTTTGCCGTCGCCGCCAGCGGTGAATATCACATTTCATTATTATTTCTTGAATGAAAACAAGGTCTGTAATGGAGAATATGTCGCGCCGCGCCGCGTCCAATGTGAATCAGACGCCTTACGGCGTCTTTTTGCGCTCCACCGTGTCGTACCGCCCCGCGCCGCGCCGCGTTCGGTGTGACCCGGGCTTCAAGCCTCGGCCACGATACGAGCGGCGAGCGGCGTGCGGCTAGCGGTGAGCGGCAGAGCGGCGATTCTGAGTTTTATTTTGTATTGTTTTATATGGAAAACGCTCGAATCCGGTCACGATACGCGCGGGGAGCGTTGAGAGGTAGAGCGGCAATACTAAAGTGCCGCTCGCCGCTAATTCGAGACATTAAATTTTTCTGGTGCCGCTCGCCGCTCGTATCGTGGCCGAGGCTTAAAGCCCGGGTCACACCGAACGCGGCACGGCGCGGGGCGGCGCGACACGGTGTAGCGCGAGAAGGCGCGGTAAGGCGTCTGATTCACACCGGACACGGCGCGGCGCGACGTATTCCCCATTACAGACCTTGTTTTTATTCAAGAAATAACAATGAAATGTGATATTCACCGCTGGCGGCGACGGCAAAATTTGGTTTTGAGTAATCACGAATTATGCCGCGCGATGGAATTTATCCTTGCCGTCCCGCGCCGCTTTTGGTGTGAATCACAGATTCATTTTTCGTGTAGAAATCGCTTAACGGCATTCGCGCCGCTCCGCGCCGCGTTCGGTGTGACCGGGCCTTTAAGGCCCGGTCACACCGAACGCGGCGCGGAGCGGCGCGAATGCCGTTAAGCGATTTCTACACGAAAAATGAATCTGTGATTCACACCAAAAGCGGCGCGGGACGGCAAGGATAAATTCCATCGCGCGGCATAATTCGTGATTACTCAAAACCAAATTTTGCCGTCGCCGCCAGCGGTGAATATCACATTTCATTGTTATTTCTTGAATAAAAACAAGGTCTGTAATGGGGAATACGTCGCGCCGCGCCGTGTCCGGTGTGAATCAGACGCCTTACCGCGCCTTCTCGCGCTACACCGTGTCGCGCCGCCCCGCGCCGTGCCGCGTTCGGTGTGACCCGGGCTTTAGAGTTGCAAAGACAAGAAGTCCGAGTCGTGGCATAGCAACAAAAAGGATAGATTTTAAACAATGGACTTCACTACCACCAGTAAAATATCCAAGCCCTCAATGGTGCCTTGGCGTGAATGCATTTGTTGATTCCCCATTCTACCAACTCTATAAAGCCTAGACCTTATAGAAGAAGAATGTGTGAAAGCTATTAAAACTAAGGAAGCTGCCTATAGAGAGAGCAGATGTTTTTCGAATGAGTCAGTTATGTTAAATCCCTGTACGTCGTCCCACCATCAAGAAAGTTTATTTAACGACAGGTTGAGAAGTAACATCTTCAATACCCGAGTAAAAATAATTCAATTGGTTAATTTTCTCAAAAGCATTCACGCGCCCGCATCTGGCACGCATAGCGAACAAATGCGCATGCACAATCCCGCCAGAGATATGCACGCTCTCGCTACAGGCGGAAAAATCTAAAAATGTTCCCCCCGTGGTATGCACCCTCCCGCCTAAGGCAGTAAAATATAAAAATGCACCAGCCAGAGGTATGCACGCCTCTATTACAAATATGAATGTATTCGTAATCGAAATTCCAAACGCGAGCGTCGTCGTTTTCCCAAGCTGTCCCCCAACTAAGTACTAATCACGTTCAACGCTGCTTGACCTACACAATCGAACGAAACCCGGTCTACTGAGTATCCTTATGGTAGCCTTTATGGTCACCAAGATAATTGCCCGTTTTCTTCGTCCCATACAATATTTTAAAACCCCAATTTCGCTCTCTTTAGTCTGTGCGTGCGTGCCTGTTGCAGGCTAGGAGCGGGCGAGTTTTATTTTTAGTCTTATTTTTCCTCAGGCGGGCCGTGCCTGTTTTGGGTCTCGAATTGGTTTTATCCGACACTGCTATGCCGTCACCCGCTGTTCTCATCTATTCAATGCATAACATACGACCATAACATCCATTCAATGAAAGGGTGCTTCTTCGCAACTCGGAAAGAGTACAGAACTTAACATTAGTCAATCCAGTGGACCGAGTAATATACCCTCGGTGATCGTTTAAAAGGTACCTCACCATCGGTGTAACCTGTTATTATCTTAGGTTTATTTCTCCGGATTTTATCCTGACTCTTGGAAACTGGCTCATGTTCAGTCCATACCGGAAAAATATGGAGGAGATTTTATTAAACGACAAGCAGTAAAGCTTTAGGTAAAAGCGATCTACTGAGAACCTGGGCTTAAGAGAGCCCAAGAGAAGGTATACATCGATGTGGTTTAGCCTAGTTGCTCTAGATATCTCCAAAAATCTGTTCACTAAATCTAAAACAATTGTTAATGGCTTAGCTCTAAAGAACTGCATTGGGAATTTCCATTCTGCTGTTCCATTAAGTAGTATTGTAGGCACATCCAATCACAACAGTACATGATCTTTACTGGTCTTCCCCAAGGCTCACCCCTATCACCCGCTCTTTTCCTGGTTTCTATAAATTTACCTTCTCCAACCAACTGCACAGCTTTACTGACAGCCCATTAAACCATAAAAGTTGCCTGAAGCAGACGGCATCTTTCCCATATTGGTGCAGAAGGGTTGCGACCTCATACCTCCTTTACTCTGTAAAATATTCAGAGCTTGATACGCACATGCTAGTATAGGATGCGTTTGGAGTTGTCTCAATATAAATATTTACACCTAAGCCAAAAACTCTGATTACACCCCGGGTGAATTCTTCAGGCGAAAAAGCTTATCTAGTGCAAATCCCAACAAAACGGTTTTGATAACATGTACCAGGAAACGCACATTTCCGGAACTGATAGAAACGGTGCTTGTAGAGTTTTTAATACAAGCAAAAAGTGACTAGATGCGAAACTCTACTGGAACGAACATAATGAATAATCTATGATGAGTAGGACGTACAGATAGATCTCTGGTATACCGCAAAATCGGTGGATCTACATGAATTTACAACCAAAAACCATGTATTTGAAGAACTATCATCGTAAGATATGGTCCAAAGTAACTTGCAAACCACACATACTAGTTCCAAGTAATTTCACGCTTTTCATTACTGGGGCTATTCGAACCTAAGGCAGGTCGTACTAAGTTTGGTATTTTTTAGTTGTCAGTATTTTGTAGGAGATTCCAGAACCAGAAATGCTATTGGATAGCATACACGCGAAGATCTTAAAATTTAGGTTCGCATACAGCATACAAAGTAAGCGGCTACCCAGTTTTCTGTAAGATACTTCAGCGTAGACTCGTATAGTAGGATGGGGCCAAGGCAGACCTGGAAGCCGGGATCAAGAGTAAAACCCCCAGATTTAGTAGAGCTGGTGCTAGTTAGTCACAATTAAATCTTGTTTTTTTGTATCCCAAGTGATAGGGGCCTCGAAGACAGAGAAAAGATGGACGCCTCGGCCGCACATGATTTTAACCGTATATTCGTAAGTCCAAAGCGGCGCCACGATTGGCAAACATGGAGCCATCTGCATTCTTTGCCTCGAAAAGGATTGGTCTGTTTTAGCATGCAAGCCCTTTCACCAGCCATGGGGTAATAAAAATAGCTGATAAATAGATGGAGCCAAAAGTCCGTTCACAGTTGCCAAAGGCAAAGCACAAACCATACCACCCAAACTGATGCTGCATAAGACCAGTAGTCGGAAACGGAATCGAGACATGAGTCCACATCAAAAAGCACCTAAACCTCTTCTCTGTGTTCGAGAAAAGTCTACCGTAGAATTGTTGGAAACATATGTACTGAAGGAAATGGTGTTGGTAACGTATCTACTCCGTGAATTAGTTTCAGCGAAGAGGAATATGCTCGGAAAGCCTATTGCAGTAGGATTTATCGGATGCGTCATGAAGTTTAATAGGTAACACGTCGATTGGGCCTGGGAAACGCAACCGGTTTGGACTACTTGGAACAAAAGAACTTAATCAACGAAACTGTCGAAAACATTGAAGAATCGTACAGTTTTGTTGCATCTGACGAAGAAAATTTACAACACTAAGCAAAGAGAGCAAGATTAGAGAAAAATTCATGAAGAGGACTTTAATGCATACTTTTTTTCAATTTGGCGTTTTAAGCATATTTAATTTTTTTTACGCCTTTTACGAATTTTATGCTTTAAATATTTATTAGCTGAGACCGGCAGTGAAATGCTTTGATTTTATCATGACGTATTATTTTTTATACAATTTTGATTCATAAAAATACTGTTAATATAAACTTGTTCCGTGCAACATGCAAATACTGTCTTATGATTTAAAACCACTCTCCAAAACCCGTATCATTGTAGATCCACTACATATTGTTCAGTAAACTTTTGATTTCGAGTAAAAACCAAAAATTGTTCATAAGTACATATTTGGGATTGGCATGTATAATTTGTTTCTGAATAATCGTCGTTATCGTGAATATAACAATTTTCCGGTCATTTTTTCCATTGCAGTATATCTTTTTTTTACAATTTATCGAAAGTAGACGTAACAACGAGTAAGTAAGCCAAAACAGAACGTAGGAAGCGTAGTTTTAAGAGGAATCGCTGTTAAAAATTTCGCTTTTTTTTTAAATAAATTGAATTTAACAACCTCTAAATTTTTCCGTCTGGAAAAATTACTGGTTTTTGCAACACTAAAAGGTATCTTTTATCCAAGTTTCAGCTTCATAGAAATTTTTTGTCAAAGAAAAAAATTAAAAACCAAAAAACGGGTTTTCCGTCATTTTTTCGAAAAATTTTGAGGTTAAGGTAAAAATAGTAAATACAAAAGTTGTAGATCTTTTAAATTCCTACAACTTTTACATTTAACAATTTTCGATAGGATGCACTGTTTAGCCAGAAATCGCTGTTTTAAACCCCTAAAACCCCCCATTTCTCCCCGGATAGCAGCTGTCGGCTCGATTTATTTTTCCCTCTTTTACAATAGCTTGTGCGACAATATCCCGCTCTCAGATTGCTGTAATGAATTATTTTGTTGTTCGAACTCTATTTCTACTGGACTATGGTTGAAATGAACGTTTATTAAATTTTTCAATTAAGAGTACATTTCACAAGTTGCAGAAGAACTAAAATTTCATTAGTTTCAATCGTCCAAACTTCGTTATACAATTATTTCAAAAATCCACGTTACTACTGTCCATTAAAAAATTAAAGGTAACTCAATAACCTGCCCCAGTTACATACCTCCCGATACTGACACTACCAATCAATATTCCTTTTTTGCAAATTAAACTGTATAAACACCATTAGCTTTAGGGATCGATTCTGTATCTTCTTGCATATACGGCAACAAAAAAAAAATACTTCACAACTCCACCAATAAATCCGATAGTGCCCTTCTCTAACGACGTAAATTTTTTATATTATATCGACTAGTGCTATCATTTTCCAACCCTCAACGGTTTTTTGGGTAAAATTCACCCTGTATTAAATTAATTGCACGATATCTCGTTCTATTTATCAATATAATTGGTGTAACTGTATTGGGGGGATGCCTGGATGGTGTACAATTTCTGAAAATATAAACCCGATGCCTAAGCGTTCGACGTAGGTTAATGCGAGCAAAATTAATTGCTAGCCTTTGAAATTTTATTATCATTGGTTTTGTTTTAATCTGGATGCGTGACATCGTGTCAGGATCCTTAATGCATGGCACACATGCCCTTCGGGGAATTTCGATTCATTACTGTCTGTTGTTGATTTTGTTCTGATAGGGACTAATATGGGAATTTTACGTTTTTTAGTTACTAATGTGCAAAAACTAAAAATCTTAAATTATCGTTATTGTGGGAATGGTATTATCAAAATTAATAAAAATTTAACAATACAGCTAAAAGAAGAAAAAAAGAATATGATAAAAAATAGTAGGTAATGCGTCGGTTGGGCCTGGGAACTAGGTCAATAGGTCAGATGGAAACTAGGTCAACGACTTGTGAACTTGGTCACGTGGGAGCTGTGTCAATGACTTGAGAGCTAGGTCGTCAGGTAATAATAATATACCTGTTTACACCTAAAAGAAAGCGAAAGTGGAAACGTAGCGGAATAAAAGCGTAAGTAGAACAGAGCTGAAAAAGTAGCGGAAGAAAAGCGAAAGACCTAATGTCGAGGTCATGAACCTTGAAAGCGAAAGCTGAAAAATTTAAAATTCGAACCCAAAACGAAACCTGAAAAAGGGAGTGGTTATAATAAAAAACAGTTTCAGTTTTCAGTTTTAAAAAGCATTTATTTAGGTTTTCTTCCGCTTTTCTTTCGCTGCTTTTCCAGCTCTGTTCCACTTTCGCTTTTATTCCGCTACGTTTCCACTTTCGCTTTCTGTTAGGTGTAAACAGGTATTTTATTATTACCCGACGACCTAGCTCTCAAGTCATTGACACAGTTCCCACGTGACCAGTATTGATGTTCTACCACACTTTATTATTTTTTTAAGATGAAGTGCGGTGAAAAACAAAACCTTTTCAATGACTTTTGAATACAGAACGGCACAAGCCGTAAAGGCATTACTTCGGCCTGGCGATAGCTGCATAGATTTATTGAGGTATGCAAGTTTACGCTAGTAGAAGATACCATGATAGTTACACAATTTAGTCTATACTCGCAGTAAACGCTTAAAGAGCAACCCAAAAAGGAGTTCAGATCATGTGAAATGTGGTCAACATGGCAGCTAACGCTTTCTCTCTCAAAACAAGGCTGGCAAGGAAAAAGTGGCAAGCCCATGCATTATATACTGTATGGGTAATATATGCTGTATGGAGCAAACCCTAATGGAAGCTAAATTTCGACAGATCCCAAATGCTTCGCCAAATGAGAGTCACGTGATCGCAGCAGGTCATATTGTTATTCAGAATGACTACTAGATTTTTTACTTTATCGACGCAAACGAGAAGGATCCCATTGGAATAGATCGATGGTAGTTCAGGATGAGTACAAGTCAGTAGCAATCTTCTCCACACATTAATGGGTTGGGACTTTTGTAACAAAAAAATAGAGTTGCTTATTGTCGGCGTACATATGAATCTTAGACATTTTGACTACCAAAAGAAGATCATTTATAAAAATGGTAAATAAAAGTGAACAAAGAATGGAACCTTGAGGTACTCCCTAGTTAAGCCATTGATGAACTTGGTTAAACTTGTCCAGAGCGGTAAGCTAAAAAGCTATCCAGCAATTTAAGAGCATTTCCATTTAGAGAAAAATGCACTTGCGTGGTGGGTTTATGCAGAAGTAGAATGTGGTTAATACCATTTGCTTTTTTTATGTGGAAGCCTAAGTTTAGGAATCTCTCTTTGTACTGCCAGTTTGTCCTGCTTTTTACTTCATGGTACAATGTCTGGTAGCCCGAACGATAGGAAAGAATAGAAGGTGACTGTAGAAGGTGACGATGAACTTTATTTTTGCACTCTTCGATGCTGTACGAGTTCAGAAATACTTGCTGGAAGGCTGTTCCAGAGTCGAGTTTTTGTAAGAATTTTTTGACTGTATTGTAGGTGAAAAAGAGGGCTGTAGGCTAGAGAGGATTGAACCAACTGGACTAGCCTGATCTTGCCGAGAAAAGTTTGTCTGTAGGTAGGAGGGTTGAATTTAGTCAGGGTGGCTTCATTCGTGCAATGGCTCATTGAATCAACAAATAGTGTTGTCTCCGACGAGTTTTAAGGTCGCACCTTAAAGCTTCAAAGGCCAATGTTAGCTACAAAAACTACAGTCTGGGCCACTGTCTGAAGGAGAAATTGGCGTGTCTTAAGGCATAGAAAAGGAACGCAACTAATATATCTACTCTTATTGTACGTTTCCTGATTAGCATTTAAAGGGAGCATGCATCATGCACCGTGTGGGCCTCATGTGGCAAATGTGCGCCACTCCGAAATTAGGGTTTCCCCTTAGATTACTCATGAGCAGGACACAAAGAAAGATCAGCGACACTGAGGTGAAGTATGCTCTTTCAGTTTCTCGTAAGGACCCTATGAGGCAAACCTCATTGCAAATGAAATAGGGAAATCCCATCATCTGCTTGATATATTCGGGAAGCTTTTTAAAAAGCTTGAAGCTCATACAAAGCTTTACATTTTGTTGTTGCCATGCTTCAATTTTAAGGCAATTGTGTTGGTGACCGTAAAATTTGTCTTTTAGCACACTCAATAAACCGATTCTCCTTCGATTGCGGAGGTCAAGCAGCAATGGACGTGATTAGTGCTCAGTAGGGGGACCGCTTGGATAAACGACACTTGCGTTTAGAAATATAAAGCTTTCAACACCGCCGCTGTTATTACTCACATATCCACGACGAAGTTCTCAAATTTTTCAGCGCCCTTTTTCTACTCGGGGTCTGGTAGCAATCATTTTTTCTCACGGAGGGCACATTGGGCATTCCTTAATGGGACAAGGCGTTATATGTCCCTTGTGGGCCCTATAGAGCACCCTTGGGGGACCCATCTACACCCCCTCAAAATGATAATCGGGTTATAATTGTAGCCTACCGGAGTGTTGGTATTTTTTTTAAGTGGAAGACTATAGCTCAGAACTCAGGTAGGGACCTCAAAACCATACGGTCATAGCTTGGACTTGCTACCCGAAAGCATGGTAGCTACAACCACAGATCACCTTCACCTTGGATTGACCGTCAGGAAGGACGACTCCTCCATAAAAATACTCTCAAAAAGAGAGTGAAGTAGCGCAGACATCCTGAAGTAGTTCGATATACAGATATTCACCGACAGCTCCAAGACGTCAGAGGGCGACGTTCAGGGTATCTACCTAGAAAACACTAACAGTTTCGATTTCTGGCACCTTCCGGCGTACCTTAATATCTTTCCAGCGGAAGTGTTGGCGCTCATGAACGCTTGCCAAATACTGTACCTCGAACTTACCATAAAATAACATTGGAGTTTTCATACAAAGCCAAACTCCTCTAAAAGCTCTGGTTTCAATAATGATGCGCTCCAAGCTCATAAAGCGGTGCAGAGCTGAAAGAGATAAGCTCGGTAGAAAGCATAACATCCCGACTACCTACCCAAGTAGGCAATCTCTATCAGTCTGTGTATGGCTGCGCATTGGTTCTCACGCTAAAGGGTCCTACTACCTACTGCCGTACCTGCAGGGAGAAAAAATAGCAAGAGAAACACCCGTTCACTTCGTGTGTAAATTCCCGGCTCTATCCAAAGCTAAGCAGTGCTCACTAGACATGTATGTTTTTGAAGACTAAAAGGAGGTCTCCAAACTAGAGTTCAAATCACTGATAAGCTTCCTGAACTCTACAGGATGACTTTTGACCTCCGGCTCAGTCGATCAAACAATCACTGTTGCAGCCGCGTAAAACTTAAGTTCGCGCAATCCCCAGTAAAAAAAGCTCCCACGATCAGAAAACGCCACCCAGATTCGAACCACAGACCTCTGCAATGGTAGTCGGATGACTAAGCTTCTAGGCTACCAAGGCCGGCAATTGATTGGTCATGGATGCTAAATAAGTAATGACCTTTAAATTCATTCTCTGAATGATGCCATCACTTAGCCGCCTATAGTCCAGATATAGTTGGGAGCTAATAATTTGAAGGTAGTCTGTGTGACCCACTATCGCTCATGTGTGTTCCAAAACACAATCGATACTGTTGTTGGTGGCATCCAGCTGATTTTCGTTTGCTCCGAGATGGACCTTAAATCCTCCGAAGATCAATGGATTCAAGGTGATCTTTAGAGATTTTCGAGGAGCCTGTAAAGCTCGTTAATTCGGTATTATTGAAAGAAATGAAGATCTATATGAATTTGCTTTGAGAAACGAGACCCTAGAACAGCAAGGTTTGTCTTAAGATTTTGATTCCGGTAGCTTTTGGAAGACGTCGGTGCAACACCTTTGGTCATGATAGGAGAAGGATTATGGAAGCTTACATGTTTTTTTTTAGTTTTCTATTTCCCAGAGCACGTTCACGTATTTTGTTTGTTTTCCAGGATTTTTTATCTGCAGAACTAAAGCATTTTTCATAGTTAAAGTACAATCGTTTAAATTTCTTGATGTTATTCTACATCGAAAGGAAAACATTTCTTTACCACAGTCAGAACTTACCCTTTTCTTAAGAATTTGCATAAAAAAATGATTTAAAATAGTTTTGACGAAGAAAATCTCATAACGACTTGAATTTTCCAGATATACGCGGTGGTGGTCTCCCATGAGCAATCCGGGGATCTATCTCCAGCTGCAGTCAGCTACACAAGCGGATTCTATCAGATCCCCGTCATCGGAATCTCATCGAGGGATGCTGCATTCTCTGATAAGAACATCCACGTGTCCTTTCTGCGCACCGTCCCGCCATACTATCATCAAGCGGACGTTTGGCTGGAAATGCTAAGTCATTTCGGATATACCAAGGTAAGTGTGTCCTCCTTTCTGCTGCTCTGTCATCGTTGTTTTATTTGCCTTCCGAAAATTGTTATTCAATTTTTCTTCATCACAAGAATTTCTGATTGCTTTGAAAAAAAAAAATAAACCATAAATAGACAAAAAAAACATTCTTTAAAATCCTTTTCACTTCTCGCACTACACTCTATCGAGGACGATGGATGGGATGTGCTTCAATCATTTTTCAATATCATAGAATAATTTCGTTTCACGTCAAATCATTTCGTAAATTTCAAAAATTCCGTTTTGTACTTCGCCATCAAGAATTTTATTCAAAAAATATTCACAGAAGAATTTCTGCGTGCATATTCAAGGGAAATTACAGAGCACTTAGTTCACTCGATTAAGTACGTTCATATGGAATTTCGAGAAGATGTTGCCATCATTTTCTAATTTCATTCTTGAAAATTTTCAAGATCCTTAAAATATGATGGAATTTCAGGTTTCTGTTTTGTTTTGTAGTGGTAAGATGATGGGGTCGTTACGGAATTCGTATTCAAATTCATAGAAGATTTTTGTCTCTACCCAAAAAAAAAAATTATGAGAGTTTATTTAAAACATACACAAAGAAATTAAATTGTTTAGATTCTGAATATGAATTTTTGTGGTTTATAAATTTTTAAGTTTAATTTAAAGGTAAATGTTATGATGGAAGGTTTAGTCTCCTGATATTAAATTACACTAATACCATTGGAACCAAGTCCTAGAGATGGCAACAAGTAAGAACTTGATTGTTATGTTAAAGAGGTTTGCGCGTAAATACAAAAATCCACAAAATTGTGTAGATATCTTCTGATGGAACTACTCGCAGCCAAATAAACCACGTGTTGATACATCATACGTTACGGCGGCGGTGCGATCGTAACGTGATGAACGCTTTGAAACTATCTTGCTGGTATGATGCTCCGAGAGAGTGTTGCAGGGTTACGTTCGACCAATACACTTTCGGCTATACTATACGTTAAGCCTGGTCGTCAGTAATCTGAAAAAGTATGTTGGATAACACAGGTCAATAAAAATAAAAAAGGGCCTAATGAAAGCTTTGACAGCTAAAGTTTTTCATTTGTTTACTTCAATTAGAAAGTGAAATATTTATTCTTTGCTAGAAAACGCAAGTTTATAGTGCAATTTAATAGCAAATAAACAAATATAAGTGGATTTTGGATATCCCGTTAATAAAATTTTCGTCGAACATAACTGAAAAATATGCTTTGATTTTAAAATGAACTAAAAAGTAAAAAATGATTTTGAATGTAAAGTTTTTATTGCTCCAGCCAGAATATGGAAACAACCTACCTTTCAAAATGTAAAACAGCGCGGGACTCTCTTCCTATATTTATTAACACCGGACATTTTCGCTAGCGGCCCACGTTTTTTTACATTTCGAAAGGTAGGTTGTTTCCATATTCTGGCTGGAGCAATAAAAACTTTACATTCAAAATTATTTTTTACTTTTTAGTTTATTTTAAAATCAAAGCGTATTTTTTAGTTTTTTAAACTATATATTTTTTATTTTCAATTTTTCAGTCTATCGTTAGTCGATCGAATTTTGAATGACGCCACAGAGCTAATAGTATTCTACTTGTTATTTCCTTTCATTTGATACCCATATCGGGTGGGTTGTAAAGAAAAAGGTAGTCCGCCATTTTTTGTTGGCCGCCATTTTGAATTTTGTATAACGCCACATAGCTAATTGTATTCTACTTGTAATACTCTTTCTTTTGATACCCATGTCGGGGGTCGGGGAGTAAAATTTCAAAATTCGGCCGCCAACTTGGAACCGCCATCTTGATTTTTTTACAAAATGGTCAGATTGCATTGTCACGCGAACTATACATATGTGCAAAATTTCAAGTTAATCCGTTACCTGGAAGTGGGTCAAAATCAAGTTGCAAGATTTGTTTACATGAAACATACAACATACAGGTCAAGCTAATATAAGGCGTATAAAAAATAAATTTAAATTTAATAAATTCCTCCAATCATTAAATTTTAATAAATAAATGCACTTACTTATATTTTTCTTTAAATAATTTTCCGTGACCGACACAAATACGCGTTTTTCTTTGTAAATATAAAACAGCTGTGAATTGACAACTGTCAAGACGTACCGTGGCGCCGTTGGATACATTTCCCAAATCGAACCTACGCTCGCCGCGGTTCGCCGTGCTCGCCTTTCTCATTTGGTGCACTGCCATAAAGAAACACACGGTCCATTTGATCTGTCAAGGCGAGCTCGGCGGCACGGCGTTCATTGGGCCCGCACCTTAAGTATTATTAAGCTTTTTGTATGATGGAGGACCATTTGAGACTCGACAACGACGAAATTTACGAGTGCTGTTAGTATCGCTATGTCGGTTCTGGCACAGTAAAGTCATCGGTTTTAGTCTCGGGTGTGGATGTGTGCTTAGCTTGAAGCTTGGGATTTGGTTTGTTCTTTGCTTGAAGCTTGGGCAACAACCTGTGTGAGTTTTGGGTGGACTTAAAAGCTTTCGTTGAGCTTTATTATTCTAGAGATATCGCCACTAGCTTTGATTTTCTGGACTAAAACCGATAATGTCACTGCGTCAGAACCGACATAGCTATACAACTGGAAGCAATTCTTAAAGCTTTTCGTCAAGATTCTGTAGCTTTTTAATATTATTTAAAGAATTTCTATCCTAATTTATCGGCAGCCAAAATAAAAACTGGTATGTATTTTAGTCGGACCACAAATAAAGAAAATAAAGGCCAGCTATGAATGTTGGCAGGTACTCAACACTCACGAAACTCTAGCATGGGACAGCCTCAAAGCAGTGGTTCATGTTTTTCTCGAAAAAGCAGAGCTGACAATTACAAACAGCTCATTTCAACTACGCTTGTTAACTTTAAACACATATATTGCAGAATGTCCCTTAAAGAAAACATTGATGGGTGTTCGCAAGCACAAGGTGAACGTTTTCTTCAAGTCTTTCATTCTGTCATCTACAAAAGCACACTTTTTCAGGTAAAGCCATTTTTTCTTTAATTAGTAATGTGTGAGAAATACAAAAATCAGAATCAAAATTTGTGTTTGACCGGTGTAATCCTTAAAAAAAACACTTGATTTGACAATACTGACTACGGAACGACTCAACTCGTCGACAGACCTTTGGGCTCCAGAGAAAGCCATCTCTGTGAATGGTGGGCGGTGCACTTCTACTCTCCACTCCTGCATCCAGTGCCAGTTTTGGATCTATATCCATTTGATCATCATCTCGATGGCGTCTTCTGTTGCAGCCAGGAAACACCCGACCACAACATGCCTGCGCGATAGCATACCTCGCATATAGCGACGAGGCTTGTATCTTAAGGTCTCATTAACGCACAGGCTGCCGGCAGGTCATGGCCTGAAGGTTTTTCGCCTTGAGGCCAAGTACCGGCCGCTAACTTGATGGGGCCTGCAGTCCAAAAAAAACTGACAAAAATCTTTATGTGTGTGGACATTTATCGTCAGACCGTGCCTGAAAATTCTATTCAGTCTGAAGTTTTCTTTGAGGCCATGACTAAAAAAAGTGCAATTAGTCGGAATTTATTTCTGGTTTGATAGATGTGTATAGAAATAATTCCTGTTTATGGAAAAACTATCGTTTCCCCATGCATGTCTGTGGGGGACCATTAGGTGACACGGTACATGACCTGTCAGACGGTTGCCTCAAGTCCTCATCCCTCAGTCGGGCTGAGTTATGTGTAGCCTTCATCGGGCCGTGCCTGTCGACCTGGCCTGCCGGCGGCCTGTAAGTGAATAGGGGTCTTTACCAGGCTTGAGGCCACCTATCACACCTCTCAGCCACATAGATGTCAGCCTGGGCTGTTCTGAGCCCTGTCCCAACAAGACTCCCGACTTTACCCATGCAAACAGGCGATGGTAGAAGAGTAGACAGAGGACGAGCTACTCGAACCTAAACCTCTGGGATAGTAGTCGGACGCCTTACCCCTGGTGCTACTGAGGCCGTTATTCTTGTGCCGACAAATCTGGAAATCTCATAAAACCGAGACACCTGATGTCCTGACGTTCTTTCTACTGGTCCACAGCAATTCTTTGGCAAAGTTGCGAACGATAATGAATAAAGCACTTGGAGTACCCCAGACCAGGTGTCAATCTCCAGTTTTCACCAAATTGCTCCGGACCGATGAAGAAAGTATCTACATAATGATGACCCTATTTATAGTACTCATGTTGGCCTTCCCAAACTAATTTTGCACGGGTCTTTATCGCACTGATTGCCGCTTGGCCATCGGATATAGTAAAGATTTGCTTGTAAGCATAGTGAATAAACATTTCGGGGGATGATCGCCATCAGCGCACATGAAAAATTAGTCAGCACCAAGTTCTGCAATGATTTATGAGTTGACCCAAAATTGACAAGACCTGGGAAGTAACATGGGTATGAATAAAATGGCAAAAATTCAGGTCGAGAAAAGAAATTACAACGTAGATGGGACTGGGAGTAATGTTTGAAGTAAACTAGGAAATTGAATTTTGCTGAAAGAGGGCAACATTGCAGAAAAAGGCCAAGTAGGGAAAAATGGGAATCGTTTGGTCATTCGTGCTCAAACTAAAAGTTTTAGAAATTTTCGCTTTCAGGCCGGGGCGGCCACCCAAGCCCGACAGCCACATCTGGTTCTAAAGAAACCCCTGGATAGGCTATGTTCTATGCCTACAGAAGGAAGCTTAAATTTTGATATCCTCACGACCATACAGCACCCTTCGTAGATGGCAACTCGATCTCAGTCTCAGTGTAGCGTTTTTTTTGTACTGATGATGCAGCGGTACCAAGTTAGGTGATGAAAAGGCGAAACAGTTTTTGAGTCTTGCCTAATCTTGTAGCGAAGCTATTGAGCTTGTTTCCATGGTACCACACTAATGCTCCATATTTTATCATTGGCCTTGTGATATGGTTTAAGCGACACGATGTTTCAAAAACTGCAACAAAGACGATGATAACGAACTAACTTAAGAATTGTAGGCTTCACTAAAATAAAACATAAAACGGCTCCTCCAGATGAAGGAGTTTAATATTACGAGAAAGACTTGGCCTGACTGCCACAAGCCAAGATCACGCGACCTTCTGATGATGTGGCGAAGGGACATCGACAGATTCGTGTCGATCATAAAGAGCAGTTTACACCACATGATTTGACACAAGACGAGTCCTGGGTTCGATATTCAGGAATTCACACCACATGATTTTTCTTGTGAGTTCGCCTTTGACAAACTCACATGATTTTTTGGAAGATAGAACGGTTTCTATTTTCTTATTATCAGTCATAGGGTTTTCGTGTGTGACAACAGCAGGCCTTGGTTTTTTTCGAGAAATTTTGTGTTTTTTTAAATTTTTTTTCGTGGATTTGCTGTGTGACAACAGAAGGCCTTGGTTTTTTCGACAATGAGGAAAATTCCACTGTATTTCAAATTGGTCAGCAACTTCTTTCCATTGTTCCTTACAACTGGGCATCTATGAATGGGAAAAACTATTTTGCTCGAAGGGGTTACCTTTAAGTAATCATCTTTCAAAGTTGTGTAAATTGAGTTCCATGTTTCAGGTATAATTATAGAGATCGATGAAATTAAAATTCTGAAGTTGAATGTTAAATTATATGAGTCTCCCGTCGCCAAAAACCTCATAGTGAGAAGCAATTTATGGAATATTGAGTAATTAAAAAAAGTTATGTAAAAGAATAACAATGTTGAAGCAGGTATCGACTTACGTAAAGAGTATCTTCTTTTTCAATTAAAGGTGTTACTAGATTCAATAATGTTTTGAAAGTATCTGCCTTCATTCTCGTATAATTTTGAAATGAACGTACATCTTCAATACGAATTTCGTTTATAACATGGTGGGAAACGTCCCGAACAGTTCCTCTTTTCAGGAGCCAATTCCTAGCCCACATGTTTCTCAGTTTTTTTCGCCTTTTTTTCTTTTTGAGTTTTAAAACAGACTAAATATTCATAATGTGTAATAAAATCATAATATTATTCCTGGATTCGATTTCCATTTTAATTTTAAATAATTTATGTCTCTTCTGACTCTATGTTAAGTCACTGACAAAATCACAACAATCTAAACCAGAACCGGAACTGTTATATGTTAAATTTTGTCAGTGACAAGATCACGGCCAAAATCATGAGCGAAAGCTTGTGACAAAATCATGTGGTGTAAAAAGCTCTTAACTGTGGCCAGTCTTCATTTGAAAATATGCGGCCTACCGTAGCTGTGGAAAGCACCAAGGCAGACAGACAATCGAGACTTTCTTTACAATTATCAGGCTCTAGCTTGGATCTTCTTCTTCTTTGGTGATAGGTATTGGGTCCAAAAATACTGCGATCACTTCATTTGGCCTATTGTACTACACCGCTATGCAGTCTGCATAACTATCGCCCGGCATTCACAGAGAACATGAAGGTTGGACTCATTTCTCGCAGGTGGGGTGCTCTGTCCTCCCTATCCACTATAACGGGTAATTCAAGGCGCAGGGTCCAACAAGCCAACAAGTGTCCTGACATCCTTTCTCTTGCGCCCCAACAATTCCTTAGCCGCGTTAAGAGACAGCAAGGAAGGAACAGCTTAGCATTGGCCAAACCAGTTGCGGATCTCCAACGTACGGTGTGCTCCATTCAAGTCCGATCGGCAAGGGTCCTCTTTACCAAACCGGTGAAAGCCCCAATAGGCGATTGCAGACCGATGAATACAATGTAATTGGTCCATAAAAGTTCCATTAGTATGGTAGGAAAGGGAAAGTCCATCCTAAAGCCGTGCTTACACAGTGCGAGTTAGCATGCGAGCTGGCCTTCCGCAACACGCCACAAGCAGCAGCCCGCATGCGACTCGAACGTCAACTTACACGGTATTGCGAAATAACAGTAGCTCGTATACCTATAAGTAGCTACTGAAATCTTTGAAAGCTACTGTTGGCTTGGCAGGATTTGAATGGTATGCTACCTCTCACCTACTGCCGTCGTTTTTCTTCTTTCCTTCTTTTCACGAGTGCGGTTACAAAACGTTGCCCTTTCAGCACCCGCAGTCCTTGGACAAGGCTTAAGTGTTTACCTCGATACACCAGCGACTGCTCCACGGTTACTTTCGCGCACATTTATAACTCGACTGTATTCGGATCGAATCTGTACCAGATCAAATTTCCTATTTTGAAATTTGAAACCTCCTCCAATTCCTTTAAGAATAGGTTTCCAAATGCACGGTGGCTGATATTGACCAGAGACGGACAGTCGCAGAGAAAGGGTTAGGTTGTCTCACTGTCCTACTGTTCTTCACAGCCACCACTTTGGCAGTGATACAAATTCTCAATCTGGCTTCCCATGCGTGCCATCCCCAAGAGGTCGCAAGATTTCTGATTGTTATAACAAGGCCAAATCTTCCTAGCTTTGAAGCATGATGATAGGCTCCTCCATCTGGGGCCGGCTACTGAGAGAAAATACATATGCACATATGTATCTTTCTAGTACGCACAGAGTCTTCGGTACATTGTCCACGGGCGTGCCTTGAAAGTTGCCCTCCGTCTGGCCAATTTATCTGCCTTCTCGTTGCCCTCGATATTCCTGTGACCCGGTACCCACTGAAGAGTGACCCTTTACCTACCGCCCAGGGAAGAGTTTCTCCTGGCAGTTTTCGACCAGCTTGGAAGTTATACGAGCCAAGTCTAATGCCTTCATGGCCGCTTTGTAACGGTCGGTTATTTACCGAAAGTTTCTCCCTTTTAATGGTCCTCCATCTATCGGAAAGTTCAGGCTTAATTAATGAAATTACTTCACACAAAAAAATTTTGAGAAAAATTTTTTAAATTCTAGTAGTCGAAAAAAAATAGTTTTTTTTGTTCTGAGAAAAAAAAATGGAAAATTTTTAGAGAGTCGAGATTGGAATTTAGAAAAAGGAGGTCGTATATAGACCAAACAAAAAAAATATAATAAGTTTTTTTAAATTTGAATGCCAACAAAGACTGGGAATTTTGAGAAGGAAGGACGTTTGTTATCATAACGGGAGCAAACCGAAACCCAATGAAGCTCGATAATAATTTTATTTGTAGAAATAAAGACGATTGAAGACTGCCAGACATTATAGAAGGAAAAAGGTGTTCAAAAACTTACCTGACCACGCTGAAAGACCATTCAATTAAGACGTGCTGCTCTATATGCAAAAAAAAGCCGATCATCACCCCTAGAGGCGCTCGGATTAATTAATTGCCTCAAAACGGACAATTGCTGAACTGAAATTGAAAAGAACTTTTCCTGTGTTCATGTCGTTTTTTTTCCTTGTATCACGTATTTTTAATGTGTTGAGACAATGAAGGGAATGTGTGGTTTAAGTGTTTTACCTATTTACTGTTAGTTATCCACAAATTGAGAATTTCCAGTGCTAATAACCCAGCAGAACATAACGCCACAACAACTGGTGTCGTGGTTATCGCCGTGGAACGTCAGCGTCTGGATTCCAGAATAGCAGACATTTTTCTGATAATCTTGCAGTTTGGAGGTGTTGCAGACGATTTGTGGTATTTGTGCGTCAGGATATCGACTGGAAAAGTGCGAATGGTGACTTACTGAAGAGGCAGGTTTATTATTGGTTACTTTTACCTATTAATATAATAACTTTATTAAATATATAAACAATTTTTAAACATATCGCTTAACCCTAAAAATATTCCTAAATATATGAACATACATATTAATGAAAGTCAGTATATGACAATTTGGAATTTTAAGGCATCACAATAACAACATTCGTTCTGTTTGGAGTATTGTACCATTAGTTTTGGTAATTAAGTCATATACATCCAAACTGTTAACTAAAGGTATATTCCCCGGATATTTTTTCATATACAATATTTAATTGTAATATCCACTACTTACATATATTACAATACTTATCAAATAATTATATATTCATACCATTATTATACTCTTATATTTAACAATTTCTTAAAATATAAACTAGTTACTATTTTACTTTAGTACACGCCCTTAGTCATAAATTTCATCGTTCGGTTTGGTGTTGTACGAAAGAAAAGAATCCTCGACTGGTACCAGCGCGACGATTGATTTGTTTCCTTCCGTTGTTACATTAACGTTATTATTTGGTAGTAATAGTTGGCTGTGTCCACATTACCTAGATTATAGGAGTATTTGTTGTTTGATTTACATCTATTAGTTAAAGCAAACTTACCTCTGTTTTGTCGTTGAGTAATTGTACTATACTGTAATTATTTTAAAATATATTTGTTGTCACTTTCTTTAACCCCACTAGTATTACTAGGTATGACAGCCTAAGGGGATAAATGGTCCAGGATGGTTGGGTTGTGCTTTCTCTCCAGGGTCCTCTCAAAGTCGCGTTGAACACTTACAGGTCCACCAGGTCGATGGAAACGTAAAGCGATGAATCGCTTTGGCTAACCTAGGAAAAGAATGATATGAAGAGATATCCCTTTTAAACAATAGGTAAGTGGTGAATCATAAGTGTAGTGTCCCGGTCACACAACCCCACGCCCCCACCGGCGAGCTAGCGTAAACCGTGTGGCCGGTTTAGCATCCCCTAAAACCATTTAGGAAACTAGGGAGGATGTAGTCTTCTAAATTTTTTTTATGTTTACCCAAGCACGATGGCAGTAGCCTTGCTGTCACCAGCAAGGAGCTCCATTGTGCCGGTACATAAAATGGCGCCCAACGTTTGCTTTCATCCTAACGATTTGGCAAACAAGTTTCTTTCAATATTAAATTACGGCGCCCATTTATTACATAAAATGGAACCCTACGAATGCTTTCATGGCAACGATTCGGATTACAAGTTTTTAACATTAAACCCCGGCGCCCATTTATTACATAAATGGCGGCCAAATTCTGTTAACTTGTTAAAATTATATTTGATTATGGTTCACCACCACTGCCTTTTTTTTCAGATTCGTCTCTTTTGTCTAAATTCAGTGTGAATTTTATTTTGCTTTCACTTTTAGATTGTCCCGCATCATATTATCTTCTTCGCTTTAGGCATCTTTGAACTAGGCTTACCGGCACCGCTGGCTAACAAGCGTATGACCGCTTGGCCATGGGTGAAGGCTGAGTCTGGAGTTCTTTTGTCCTGTTGTTTTGCTCGTCGTCCTGAGTATCAGGCGTCATACCGCCTGCCAGTGCTTCGTTCAGTGAACAGGATCCTTGTTACTTTTTGCTGATGGACGTTTGAGTTGTAACTCGGGCTTAACCGGCTGAGGTAACAGGCGTGATATCGCCTGCCCACTGCGCCCCGTGGACTTCTTTAATCCATTCAGTCCCCTCAAATTCTTTTTCTGTTCTTTCATTTTAGACAATTGGTCGAAATGTGGTAAGGGATGTGGTCACTTCAGGTGCACCTCTAGAAGGCCGCACAGGCTTAACCGTCTGGCTAATCACTTGCGCCCTGTGGACTTTTGTTGAGGGACATCCGGCTCCTTCCTTGTGCTTTTATTATTTTTCTCTCCAGTCTGTCCCCACTGCTGATTGATTTTCCGTAGTGTAGCTCAGTTGTGGTTGGACAGCGGAATCAAACTAAATTCTTATTATTTGCGGAGAAGATTTCCTTGTTTTTATGTGGAGGTAGACTCTTCATGTCGTTCAAGTGGATGAAGACGTGTGGTGCTTCCGGCGTCGTCGATGACACTCGGTGTTGACTGTGTCTCATAGCTACCACCGACTGACATCGATGACCTCGGCCACCGAGACTCCTGGGGAGAGAGATTTTTTTTCCAACCATCCTGGAAAATTAACACACATTTACAAAAACATTTTAACACAACCAAAACTATTTGGCCCATTGATTTTTTATCAGCTGTTGTAAGGTTGATTATTGCAAGTATCACCACTATTGTTATTCGGCTCACGGAAGTTTTTTTTGATTAGGATATTTACAGTTACCGTAGTAGGTTTATTAAGGTGTTTCTTTTGTGGGTTAGTCCCGATCTTTTGGGCATATACTGTTTAGAGGTATTAAGTATATCTCGGCTAGCAAGGACCAACTAACTTGTTTCTCTTTTTAATTATTGGTTATATTGTTGAGAAATACTATTTTGTGTATCGGTTGTTGCTGTAAATTTTGCGCTAGTGTAGTGCCCCTATCTTGCACGGGTATCGTTTATAAAGTGGATAGCATCCCGAAGACGTCCCCATTCATAGTCATTTTCGGATTTCTTGGTAATACGTCATATAAATGGAATTGAGAGGCGGAAAGAAAACCGCTCTCGCCACTGGCGAAAGCGACCGTCCAGGCGAATCACACATCGACCCTGATGAGTCGTCACTTTCTGAAGCAAACGATCCCACCACGGAGGAACAACTCCAACAGGTACAACGGGAACTAGAGGCACTGCGGGCCCAACAGCGGGCTGCGGGGATTCCGATACCCCCCTGTATCGATCGACACTATCCCCCGGCTGAGCCCGTACATACCGACAGCAGAAGGGAAGCGTCAACCGGATCCTATCGCCGCAAGTCTCCAGTTACAACCTGGAACATCAAGTTTTCCGGTGATAACCCTGCGCTGTCGGCAGAAGAATTTTTGTTCCGGTTGGAGCTGAGGGCACGCGACGAGTGGGTCAGCCAGACTGAACTATGTCGAAATATTTCGGCTTTACTCACAGGCCGAGCCGAGGACTGGTACTGGTCCCAGTTTCGCCGCCAAGTCCGTGACCCAGATTGGGAAGGGGTGAAGCTTCACCTCACAAGACAGTTTAGGAGTCGCGAATCAGATTTTGAGCTGATCAAACGGCTCTTAGAACTGAGACAACATGGCAATTCCTATGATGAATATGTCGCAAAAATATTGTCGGTGTATAATCGAATGTCCAATCCAATGCCGGAGGTGGAGTTGGTGGACATAATCTTGCAGAATTTGGACGCACCTTTAGGGTCAGTAGTGATAGGACAACGTTTCACAACCATGCATGACTTGCGGGAAGTCTGCGTTCGAGCTGAACGCTGGCATAGGCAGAAACGTCTGGAACGAAGGCCCGATCGACAAATACACGAGATTGACTATTCGACAATGAATGAATCGAATTCATTACCACCGGACGTGTCCCCGCAAGGAGTAGATGAGATGACCGCGCCGCGTCAGTTCCCGGCGAACCCGCGACCTTTCCGTTGTTGGAATTGCCAGCAACAGGGTCATCCGTTTATGGACTGCCCATCTGAGACTCGTGGCCTGTTTTGCTACAAGTGTGGCAAGCCAGGAGTCGTGACCCCAGTCTGTCCCACCTGCCAGGGAAACCGGAGCAGGGGTGCGAGACCATACGGGAGTCCGCGCCCGAGCTAAGCTCGCCCGTTATTCCCTCGTCCACTTCATATATACCTGCTACGTCTACCATCAGCGACTTTACGTCAACTGAGGCTCTTCCATCTTTTCCCTCCGAGGAGGTCAGACTCTCCTTTATTTCCCGTTGGAAGAGATATATCTCCACTCGTGCCCGCATCTTTTCGGAGCCACCTTTTGTGGACTCCCTGCATTCTCGACATACCCCTCCCCAAATTAGAGTACGAGCTAAGGAGAAGCGACATCTTTCGCAGAAACTTGTTTCTGCTTTCATCTCTGACTTGTCAGATCCTCGTCCTTTTACTAAGGTCACCTTACTTAATGAGGAGGTGAATGGTTTATTAGACAGTGGCGCCAGTATCAGCTGTCTGGGAAGGGATGCTGAATCCTTTCTAGCCAATCATCCCGAAGTGACAGTCTACACTTTGCACACTGCGTTGCAAACTGCTGACGGGGCTTCACAAAGAATTTGCGGTTACATCCGGGTTCCGGTCTCCTGTGGAGGACGGACCCGTGATATGACTATCTATGTGGTGCCCAGTCTCAGCCAGAGACTGTATCTAGGGATCGATTTTTGGAAACTTTTCAGCATCGCTCCCCAATTAGTCTGCGAGTTAAACGCCTCAACTGCGTCTACTAACATGCACGACTTAACGTCCTTGCAAAGCGAGCAGTTGGAGCGGGTCAAGGCCAGGTTTCCCTCTTTCGATGTCTTAGGACTGGGAAAGACCCACCTGGAAGAACACACGATAGACACTGGTGACTCAGTTCCCATTAAGCAGAGGCATTATCCTGTTTCACCCGCTATTCAACATTTGATGTATGGCGAGTTGGACAGGATGTTGGCTTTGGGGGTAATTGAGCCATCGAACAGTCCCTGGAATTCTCCAGTGGTGTTAGTTCGCAAACCAGGTAAGGTCCGCCTGTGTCTTGACTCTCGCAAGGTCAACAGTGTCACTGTCAAAGACGCCTATCCCCTTCCACACATCGATGGTCTTCTTGGTCGTCTTCAAGACACCAAGTTCATCACGAGTTTGGACCTTAAGGATGCTTTCTGGCAAATTCCCTTAGAGGTGAAGTCGCGAGAGCGGACAGCTTTCACTGTCCCCGGTCGTCCCCTGTACCAGTTTACAGTCATGCCTTTCGGCTTGTGTAATGCCCCACAGCGCATGTGTCGCTTGATGGACAAGAGCATTCCTGGACATTTACGTGAGAACGTCTTTGTCTATCTGGACGACCTGCTCATAGTTTCACCGGACTTTGACTCCCACTTAAAGCTTTTGGACGAAGTCGCCAGCTGTCTCCGTCGTGCGGGGTTGACACTCAATCTGGCTAAAAGCAAATTTTGCGTGACTGAAGTCAAGTATCTCGGCTTCATAATTGGTGATGGGACACTGAAAACCGATCCTAATAAGGTGACGGCCATCACGGAATTCCCGACTCCGAAGTCTCATAAGCAGACTAGGAGGTTCTTGGGTATGACCGGATGGTATCAGCGTTTCATCCCCAATTATGCTAGCGTGGCTTCCTCAATCACGGATTGTTTGAAGACAAAAACTTTTAGTTGGAATGATGAGGCCCAGCAGGCGTTCGAGACTTTGAAAAAGCTGATGACGGAAGCTCCTCTTCTAGTCACTCCAGATTTTTCTAAACCTTTTTATATTCAGTGCGATGCCAGCAGAACTGGTGTAGGTAGTGTGCTCTTTCAAAAGGACATGGATGGAGGAGAACATCCGATTGCTTATATGTCCAAGAAATTGAACGGAGCACAGCGAAACTACACCATTACTGAGCTCGAGTGCTACGCAGCCGTGCTGAGTATAAAAAAGTTTAGAGCTTATGTGGAGGGACAGGCTTTCACAGTCATTACTGACCATGCAAGCCTGAAGTGGCTCATGGGCCAGAAGGAGCTCAACGGACGTTTAGCCCGGTGGAGTCTTAAGCTTCAGGGGTTCGATTTTACGATCGAACATCGCAAAGGCACCCACAATGTGGTTCCCGATGCCTTGTCACGCATGGATTGCGTTGACGATCTGTCCCTGTGTTTCGACGTGGACTTAAATGCCACGTCCTTCAAATCCCCTGATTATCTTCGTCTGGTTGAACGAATCAGGCAAGCCTCACCGCAGTTACCAGACCTGCGAGTTGAAGATGGGTATGTATTCCAGCGTACCTCCCCACGTACTGGAGACTCTGTGGCTGACGACTTAACGTGGAAATTGTGGGTCCCAACGGAACTGACCACGCCTCTGATCGAGTCGGCTCACTTGCCACCTCAAACCTCTCATGGCGGAGTAGGGAAAACTCTAAACCGTCTAAGATGTAAGTACTTTTGGCCAGGCATGTCCAAACAGGTGCGGGAATTCATCGCCAACTGTGAGATCTGCAAGACCACCAAAGCCCCCAGTTCAGTACTTCGTCCACCTATGGGTAACCCCATGGATGCTTCGAAGCCGCTTCAATTTCTCTACGTAGACTTCTTGGGTCCTTACCCCCGATCGAAGAAAGGCCACACAGCAGTGTTTGTCGTCTTGGATGCCTTTACTAAGTTTGCCTTCTTGCACCCCGTGTCCGCTGAGACCACGGCGGTGGCCGTCAAGTTCCTCGAGCAAACTATTTTTCACACCTTTGGAGTTCCTGAGACCATTTTCTCCGACAATGGTCGGCAATTCACTTCCAAAGAGTTTGCTAAACTACTGAATGACTACGGCGTGCGTCATGTGCGCACTGCAGTATATTCGCCTCACCCTAACGCTTCAGAGCGGGTGAATCGATCAGTCCTAGCCGCCATTAGGGCGTACTTAAAGGAGGATCATCGTGAGTGGGATAGACATCTCTCGTCCATTGAATGTGCTCTTCGTAGTGCCCACCACGAGGCGATAGGCATGTCACCGTATCAGGCCCTTTTTGGTAGCCATATGATCCTGCACGGATCAGCTTATCCCGTCCTGAAAAAACTGAACGTTTTCCAGGAGGGTGACATCGCTTTCTTGCCCTTGACGGACAAATTGCAGAAAATACGTGAGCGGGTCACGCTAAATTTAGCCGCCGCGCACACCAGGCATACCTCCCGGTACAACTTACGATGCCGTGTGGGCAGTTTTCGCCCTGGGGATGAGGTATTCCGGAGAACCTTCTGGGTGAGTAACAGAGTTGGACGTTTCAGTGCCAAACTGGCGCCCAAGTTCGTGAAAGCTCGGATACGAAGAGAAATTGGAACTAGCTTGTACGAGCTGGAGGATTTGGCTGGTAAGAGCATAGGCGTGTATCACGCTAAAGACATACGTCCCTGATTGTCCTCGAAGCAAACGCTCCTAGGAGTAGCCCTAAGAAGGCATCTCGCCGGCTTCACTGGTTATTAATAGGGTGCCTTAATCCGCTTAGGTAGCTTCCCTAGCGGATGGTATACCTCTTTGATTTTCGTTCAGTCTGGAGAACAACACTCGGCGAATGGTGGTCCGGGCGATCCATCGGGGTTTGGTTAACGACAATGTGGTATTGCTGGAGACTGACCCGATGGACCGACAGGTGATCGGTTCGACGTGGAGGTCTGGATGATTGTAGAGACCCGGAGGGGGACAATGTGGTATTGCCTGCCGCCGGATCCCCGTAACTCCAGACTTACACTCCGAGAGACTCGTCAGACTGACCATCTCACAAAATTTTCATTTTTGACAGCACAACTAAATTCTCTCAGATTTTTATGGATAACGCCTTAGATATTGGATGCCCGGCTAGCTCTGCAGCTGTGGCATGAGACTCTGAATATCAGGGCGTGAGACGAGCCACACATTGGCGCCAAACACTAAGTCTTACGGCTGAAAAACCTTCCGTTTTTTTTTCGGCTCCTCACTGCCTCGCAAGTCGGCCTTGTGGACCCGAGGGTATGTAACGGTCGGTTATTTACCGAAAGTTTCTCCCTTTTAATGGTCCTCCATCTATCGGAAAGTTCAGGCTTAATTAATGAAATTACTTCACACAAAAAAATTTTGAGAAAAATTTTTTAAATTCTAGTAGTCGAAAAAAAATAGTTTTTTTTGTTCTGAGAAAAAAAAATGGAAAATTTTTAGAGAGTCGAGATTGGAATTTAGAAAAAGGAGGTCGTATATAGACCAAACAAAAAAAATATAATAAGTTTTTTTAAATTTGAATGCCAACAAAGACTGGGAATTTTGAGAAGGAAGGACGTTTGTTATCATAACGGGAGCAAACCGAAACCCAATGAAGCTCGATAATAATTTTATTTGTAGAAATAAAGACGATTGAAGACTGCCAGACATTATAGAAGGAAAAAGGTGTTCAAAAACTTACCTGACCACGCTGAAAGACCATTCAATTAAGACGTGCTGCTCTATATGCAAAAAAAAGCCGATCATCACCCCTAGAGGCGCTCGGATTAATTAATTGCCTCAAAACGGACAATTGCTGAACTGAAATTGAAAAGAACTTTTCCTGTGTTCATGTCGTTTTTTTTCCTTGTATCACGTATTTTTAATGTGTTGAGACAATGAAGGGAATGTGTGGTTTAAGTGTTTTACCTATTTACTGTTAGTTATCCACAAATTGAGAATTTCCAGTGCTAATAACCCAGCAGAACATAACGCCACAACAACTGGTGTCGTGGTTATCGCCGTGGAACGTCAGCGTCTGGATTCCAGAATAGCAGACATTTTTCTGATAATCTTGCAGTTTGGAGGTGTTGCAGACGATTTGTGGTATTTGTGCGTCAGGATATCGACTGGAAAAGTGCGAATGGTGACTTACTGAAGAGGCAGGTTTATTATTGGTTACTTTTACCTATTAATATAATAACTTTATTAAATATATAAACAATTTTTAAACATATCGCTTAACCCTAAAAATATTCCTAAATATATGAACATACATATTAATGAAAGTCAGTATATGACAATTTGGAATTTTAAGGCATCACAATAACAACATTCGTTCTGTTTGGAGTATTGTACCATTAGTTTTGGTAATTAAGTCATATACATCCAAACTGTTAACTAAAGGTATATTCCCCGGATATTTTTTCATATACAATATTTAATTGTAATATCCACTACTTACATATATTACAATACTTATCAAATAATTATATATTCATACCATTATTATACTCTTATATTTAACAATTTCTTAAAATATAAACTAGTTACTATTTTACTTTAGTACACGCCCTTAGTCATAAATTTCATCGTTCGGTTTGGTGTTGTACGAAAGAAAAGAATCCTCGACTGGTACCAGCGCGACGATTGATTTGTTTCCTTCCGTTGTTACATTAACGTTATTATTTGGTAGTAATAGTTGGCTGTGTCCACATTACCTAGATTATAGGAGTATTTGTTGTTTGATTTACATCTATTAGTTAAAGCAAACTTACCTCTGTTTTGTCGTTGAGTAATTGTACTATACTGTAATTATTTTAAAATATATTTGTTGTCACTTTCTTTAACCCCACTAGTATTACTAGGTATGACAGCCTAAGGGGATAAATGGTCCAGGATGGTTGGGTTGTGCTTTCTCTCCAGGGTCCTCTCAAAGTCGCGTTGAACACTTACAGGTCCACCAGGTCGATGGAAACGTAAAGCGATGAATCGCTTTGGCTAACCTAGGAAAAGAATGATATGAAGAGATATCCCTTTTAAACAATAGGTAAGTGGTGAATCATAAGTGTAGTGTCCCGGTCACACAACCCCACGCCCCCACCGGCGAGCTAGCGTAAACCGTGTGGCCGGTTTAGCATCCCCTAAAACCATTTAGGAAACTAGGGAGGATGTAGTCTTCTAAATTTTTTTTATGTTTACCCAAGCACGATGGCAGTAGCCTTGCTGTCACCAGCAAGGAGCTCCATTGTGCCGGTACAGCTTTGAAAGATTACTAAAAGTTCTGATTGGGAAACTCGGCGGAAGGCGGTAGTAGGTATTCGGACGGTTGAGCCTGGGAAAATTACCTACTGGCGGTATCATTTTTTGTCAATTAAGCGAGGACGAAAAAACTCCAACCGCAACGACAAACTCTGATTTGGAACCGTCCAAGATCCCCTAGGCGCAGCCTATCTTAACCTATCTTATCCTTCACCTAACCTTTCAGCTAAGCTTACTACTACACATTGCACCATGACGTGACCAACGACTTATAGCAAAAACAACGATTAGTACTGCCATATAAAGCACCTCGAAGCCAAACTCCAACCTCCAATTTCATTAGATTAAAACGATTTTTTTTATTTCCTAAAAGGCTGCAACTATTGAATGTATTCAGCAATAAAATCTTCAAGTAAAACAAGCACCAATAAAAAGAACGTTGTGTGTTATTACGAGCACAAGTTTGGATCCCTTATGGATGATACCATCAGCATCGGGTAGGGAGTAGGCGATTTCAAGGATATATATGTAGGAAGCCCCTGTATTGAGGTCGCATTGTACATAAACATCTCCAACTCAGCGTTTATCGATTCTTGATTTTACATTTCTGATTGTGGCTATGTAGGAATCGTTCTGATAGTCGACTATTCGAAATGTAATAAATACGACTAAAATTTCACGTGGTGAGGAAAACCGATATCTTTAACATTAAACAAAATCAAAAATTCTTATCCTGTTATTAAAATACCCAAAGGTTATAAAGGAAAACGACTACATAAACATAACATTAGTGTATAATACAAGCTTATATATTAATACTCTTTGTTATGTATGGCGTATTTCCCTCTCAAGTATATCTAGGAAAAAAGGACGTAGCTAGAAGTTGCTTTACGTTTAAATTGACTCCATTAAAAAAGCGGAATATATTTTTAAACAATTCCTATTATATCTACCAATGGGGAAAAAAAGAAGAAAGCGAAAAACCGAATTGGAAAACAATGGAATATACATATTCAGTCCGCAGCTCCCACAATAAACCTTTTAAGGAGTTTTATAAGTCATGACTTTTCACAATAGAAACAAAATGGGAATATATTTGAAACCGGAGGGGAAAAAAACATCATAAGAATCAAATACCCTAAAACCCTCAGATTCATTTTTGACATGTATGAAAGAAAGTTGGTGGGGGCAGGAAATCAGTTGGAAAATTACTAAAACTTTGACATGAAAAACAGGATCCGGAAGAGAAAGAAAAAATAAGGATGGAACAGAAAATTCATGTAACTTTTATAAATCATAAATATCCCCGAAAAATAAGGGCCAAAAATCCTGCATAACTCAGCCATAAACTTGTTTTATTAAAACCACAACTTTAAATGAATTATTATGATGAATATAAGGTTCGCCATCATCCGAAGTTGTCACAACAGGATTTCATTTCAGCATCCTTTCATCCAGGCAAAACTCAAAGACTAAGTATCCAAGCCCCGAAGGCTTCCATCCTGGTGTGCCAGGATTTTGTCTCCCATCTATACTCTCGTTCAGCTTGTCTTTTACACTGTAGTAGTAGTAGTAGTAGTAGTCGACCTTCATTTTGTATTTAGTGGGGAGATTCCTGAAATTCCGCAGAATATATCTAAATGGTAAATGAACCTAGGATGAAAGGGACCCTCCCCCCCGACACACACACCGGTTTCAGATCTTAGAAATCCTTTCAGCAGCTCCTCGTTTCGTTCGTTTTCGTTACCAGAAGGCAGCCGACGAAAAAAAAAAAATATACAGAATTTTAATATTCTCACGTAGCAAAGTGCTTATGAAAGTTTGAAGCAATTTCACTTGAAATTTTGACGAAGTTAAGTTGCTCGTTGAAATTGTCGAAAATTTATTTTTAGATTAACTAATACCTGAGATTATTTCTGTGGAATGGTAAGGGATGTGATGGTTTCTTGAAGACGACAACAGTGATGGATGAACTCGGGAGGCAATTTCATTACTATAAGAAGATGAAAAGCATGACGAGTGGCTTAACAATGAAGAATGCTGTTTCAAGATTTTTGAAAAGAGTTTTTGATTAACTGTCTATGTTATGGTGGACAAGGCTCATTGATGCTACAACCTTGAAAGCGGGATATTTTGTTTGGTATCGTATTCCATGGAATATAAACAAGCTTGTTATCCAATTAATAAGATAATTTTCCCACACACAAAAATCTTTATTTCTTTTGTAAAAAGTAGAGCAAATCCCATTTCTTATTTACATCGCCCACATCCAAAAATTTTCTAGGAAATTCCAGTTTCATTGAAATGTGTTATTATCATCCATCAATGTATCGCTACAAAATCAACAACCACTTTAGGAACAACAATCCACCGAACCGACGTCTAGATGGTTTTACAGAACTTCACTCATCCCCTAAGGCCATCTCCTATCTGCTATGTCCATTTACAAGCTTTTACCTTACATTAAGCTCTATGAACGGTAATACAATTTGAAGCGCTAGTCATGAGCAATTTCTGATGAAGGGCTCTAGGATGCGTTGAGTTCTGTGAAATTTTCAAACAAAAAAAAAGTTCAATCTAATTTTGATGCAAGCACTTGCCTCTAGTGGAATGATATTAAAGCTCAGTGTATAAGTCTAGTGCATTGTGAACAAGATTATAATCCTCGTATCGTTGTAACTGGACAGGTTAATTACAGCCAGTAAGTAACTAGGAAAAAAATTTGACACAATTTTAAATGTACGCTAAATTTAAAACTTACACACCTCTGGGACGTACCTTTGAGTCACTTGAAGTCGTAATCCTAGAAGTAAGGGAGTATCTTTAAAATCATCAAAAAATCTCAATTTGTTGGAACCAGGGCGTTTCTTCAGTAAAAATAAATAAAAGTTCCAGATGGCTATATCATATTCTATATCATATTTCCCTATACCGGTATTGCTAGCGTAGGTATTATCGCGGCCGACTACCATCCCAGTGGTCCGTGGTTCGAATCATTCCACGCCATAATCGTTTTTCAATTTTTCCCTCTTAGATATCATCCTTTGGAATAAAACCGCTGGTGACATTGGCAGTTCTTTCACTCTTCTCTCTATTTAGCCCAGTTGTCAGAGACATTGACCTCGCACAAAATGTGACCTCGCTGAAAATTGGAACTTAGGTACTTTTTTGGGTGTAGAAAACGATAAAAAAATCTTTGTTGCGGTAAAGTGTATGCTAAGTTCACAATTTCGAAAATAAACTCGAAAATTTGGTTTTTGCTTTATATATCGAAAAATAAAAAAAAATTCGAAAAACTAATAGCGCCACGTGAAAATCTCACTAAAGTTTATATTATAACTTATTTTAAAAAAATTGTTTTATTATTATAAAAAATTATTAAAAATAAGAAGAAAATTCGAAAAATCTAAGCGCGCCAAAAAGCTGAATTAAAATATTCTAGCGATAGTCCAGCCAAATAAGGCAAAAAAAGGGGTCAACCTCGGAATGAGAGGTAATAAGCTGAAAATTTGTATGAATCTTTGTTTTGGCATTCTAAATGATGTGACAAGTCTCATATAATCTTGTGTCCGCGTCTTGAGATTTTAGAGGTCAAAGGTCACCAAAATCAGTTTTTCGCCGGGGCAAGTGCCGTTCGAAGCGTGTTAAAGGACATATAAATTGAAAAGATTTTCATAAAAAATCGGTCGAGCCGTTTTTTTGTTTGAACGACTTAAGTGATTTTTGTACCGGCAAGATTTCGCGAGAACCAAAAAAGATTTCGACTTCGTTAAGGTGCCGTTCGAAGCATGTTAAAGGACATATGATCTGAAAAGATTTTCATAAAAATCGGTCGAACCGTTTTTTTCTTTGAACGACGTAAGTGATTTTTATACCAGCACGATTTCGCGCGAACCAAAAAAGATACCAACTTCGTTAAGATGCCGTTCAAAGCGTGTTAAAGGAAGTATGATCTGAAAAGATTTTCATAAAAATCGTTCGAGTCGTTTTTTTTGTTTGAGCGAATACTGGGAAGTTAATCTTGTGGATCGAAAGGGTCAAAAGCCACATCCCAACTAGTTTAATAAGGATTGTATGGAATTTAAAAAAAAATCTAAAAAATTCAAAATGTCAACGAAACGACGAAGAGGTTGGGAGAAACAAAAAATTAAAAAACAAGAACTTTTAAATGCTTAAGGTACGTTTCTATTTATACACTTAAGTGTATACATTTGCGAATGGAACCGAATGTTAGTGTAAAACGAGTTTACACCCATAAACTTAATCAGTGATTACACTCAGTGGAAAGTGCAAAGTTACACTTTTTTTGCTCCACTTTTTGAGATGTATACATTCAAATGGAAATTATGTTTACATTTATACATTTAATGGAAAGTGTAAGGTGAACACTTTTTCCGTAGATATTATTTTTAGGAAAATGTCGCCAAATGAATAAGTTGTTGCAGCTACAATGGCAATTGTGATTTCTTTTATGAAGGCTAAGAAAATGTAGAAACAAAGTGAATAAAAGGATACCTGTATTCGTTAATGGATTAAAACAGGCAGGCTTTTACATAAATGGTTAAACCTATTTACATTACTCAAAGAAAGAACATAGAAACTTCTGATCTCCTCTGACAAAATGCTAACTGGGATTTTTTAGCGGCTTAAAATTGTTAGGGACGACTAAACTGTTCTGAAAAATCCTGATGGCATCATTTCTCTTAGCTTTTCATTCGAATTCTGATTAGTTGAATTCGTTGGCTGTAATTTGCATAGCTTGAACTTTACAACTAGACTGCGGATCTGGTATAATATTTAATCCATTAAAAATAATGTTAGATTTTTTAATGTTCGGATGTATGATTTTAAAAATGACACAGCAGAAGTACTATTTGATGTTCTAAATAGTTTATAAATAAAGTGATGTTGTGATATTTATAATAAAGCATATTTTAATATTTAATGATTGATAAAACATTTTTTAATGTTTTATAGTTTGAAAATAAAACGTATACTTTTTTGTCTTTAAAGTTTTAAGACTGATTTTAGGGGATTTTAGAGGTATTTCGACCTGTCGTGTAAACAATTTTACCAATTGGTACAAAATAAGAACATGTGCCATTTGAAAACCTTCATAAACCCATAACCTACACTCGCTCCACTCGCAAAATAAACATAAATATTTTGTTCACTAAAAAAAGTGTTTACACTTGTAAAGTGGAACTACACTTTCCAATTTAACGCGTTTACACAACTCCACTTATTAGTGGAAATGTAGACTTAAAAGTGTATATACACTCGAGTGTAGCGAGTGGAACTTGTGTTTACACATATACTAAACATTTTACATTTTGCGAGTGGAACTTTACACTTCCACTCAAAAGTTTATGAGTGGAAACGTACAGTATAAAAATTGTCCGGACATTATTCATAGGAAATATTCCAATCTTTCTAATTTTGGCAAGAAAGGTATAAGTTAACTACCTAATTTTTAGAGAAAAAAGTGGCGAAAGTTGAAATTGTTGTTAAAAAACCAAAATTTTGACTTTGACGACTCTGGAAGTTGGTAGGGTTGGTAGTACCAAAACTGGTGCTTAAGTAATCCTGAGAGAAGCCAGTTCAAATAACGATAAAGGACTCGTCAGGCTTGACCGAAAAGGCCAATTTCTTTTTCAGTAAATGTAGGACGTGGAAAACCATTCCCCCCCCCCCCCCCCCGTCCAAAAAGAGGTGATCTAAGGTTTGAAAAAAATAGTGATGTTGGGAAAGGGTAACGTAATTTTTGCACGGGTTTTAAAGAATTCTCGGATTTTGTGGACAAGTGATGTTTTATGGGGAAGCTATCGGCAGCTGAATCCAGAAAAGTTAATTTCATTTAAAACCGGTTTCATTCCATCGAGGTTATTAGATGGTGCTTGTGGCTCCTGGCCGAAGTCTTTTCAAAAAAGGGCTTGACCGAATGTTATGAAATTTTTTCCAAAGCACGTTTTCGTTAATGTGCTTCGATCGGCATCCCAACGAAGCCGATATCACTTTTGGTTCGCGCGATATCGTGCGGGTACAAAAATCACGTACGTCGTTTAAACAAAAAAAACGACTCAACCGAATTTTATGAAAATCATTTTAGATCATGCTTTAGTTAATACGCTTCGATCAGCACCTCAACGAAGACGATATCTTTTTTGGTTCACCCAATATCGTTCAGGAAAAAATTACTACGGACGTACGCACAAACACACCTACACATACACACATAGTTCTTCACATGATTATGCTTAAAGAAAAACTTTTGAAAGCAAAAAAGAACTTTACTTGATTTTTAAAACAAAATGTATTGAAATCGGCCGAAATTTTTGGATTTCTCGGTCCTAAATTCATTCTCAGTCCAGCCCTGGTCATGTAATCTAATTTACTGTACGAGATGTACGATATATTTACATACACCTATAAAAACTTAAGAAACACTTACGATAACAGGCAGAATATTGTATTTACTCTGACAACCAATCTGCATCCTCAGTCACTCTTATGTGGGCACTGGTCTGAATCATGATGGCCATGAAAAGACAGACCGGGCTCTACAACCGGGCCTGGCCGGGCTCTCCAACTCATTTTATTGTTCCAGTGTACCAGCTAGAAAAGTTCCCTATCGATTGGGTTCTGATTAAACATACCACGGACAAAACGTCTGCACCTGGCCTAGTATGCTTTAAGCGGTATCTTGGCGGACGCTCTAGCGACCCTACCAGAGAATCTCTGGGGTGCAGTAGAAAGGATTTCATGACGCTAGTTATTTAATCATCAAACACATCGCCCTAAAGGACCACTTATGAATGATCAGAACGAGCAGGGAAAACACCGGCGGGCTGTGCCTCGAGGAGGATGAATGTGATCTTCACGCTCTCAATGATTATATCGCGATTGCGAAAAGCAAGTTTTCATTGATCAGTGCGGCGTTGCTAGAACAAATAAAGTCAGAGCGAAAAATCTTTAAGCAGACTGCTGAGTCTGTCTGGCCTACAAATGGAAGCTGCTGTAGTACAGTAGGTGGTAAGAGTACAATAGCTGGCGGCCACTGTACCCTCTGGAAGTGATATCTTACTTAAAGAAAGAAAAAATGCATCTCTTCGTCCATTAGTGTCTTCGCATTTTTTTTATGGGGAAGACTAGAGCTCAGGGAAAGCTTTATTGTTCTTAATTTTCAATTTTCTGTCTCAATTTTAAAATTATCCCATGATTTACTCATGCATGTGCACGTATAGTTCATTTCTTTACTCTTCACGTTTGTGTCAAATTGTGCAGAAGACTTCTTCAAAAACTAATACGGTAAGTTTACAGAATAATCCACTTGATTTCCTCTTCGTACCTCTATTTTGATATTTTGAGAAGCTCAAGGTTCACGGTGTAGTAAGAAAGACAAAATGAAATTAGTTATATTTGCGACAACAAATTTTTTGGTGGCAGCGGTGGGATTCGAACTCATGCCTTCGAAGAAACTGCGGTATTTATTGCCTGAAGGTAGGAACTCTCACGGAGTAAACCAGGCGTACCGGAGAAATACATACATATATAGTCTAATATTAGGCATAACACAAATGCACCCCAAGAGAATCTTGGTATAGGAAGTGTAGATCGCATGATTATGAACAACAGTTCGCCCAATCGTATATGAAAATAAAACAGTGTCGCTCAGGATTCACTCTTGCGATGATTGTGTACAGAAAATTCAATCGCTAAACTATATTCCGATTATATTAGTTAGAATAGTTAGTTGTTGGTTTAAAATATCTAGAACGGGTAGTTTAATTTTAACCCCAGAAGTGAAATTTTTAAGGTGAGAAAATATTGACGGTCGGTCATATAAAGTTAATTAAAGCTGGCTACCTTCATTCGAAGCCAAAAGTACGCCCAGTCCTTGTATCGTAAGCAATGCAAAAGGAAACTATTAACATTACGACAACAAATTTTGGTGGCAGCGGTGTGATTCGAACTATTCATAAAGTTTATTCCCCTTCTTCTGGATCTTCAACTTCTTCCGGACTTATTCTGGTAACCCTCTCTTCTATCTTTGTTCATAAGAGTTATACGGTCGGGAATGCATCTGTTAATTTCAAATTCTAACACATCTATGACACCTACAGTGACAAAATGGCTTCACAATTAAGCAATACGACAGATTAAACTTCGATTCCTTGCTAATATCAACTCCTTGCTATTTATCAACTCTAAAAAAAAGTTGATAATTACCCTAACACCATGCAATACGAGAACTCTGTTAGTTCTAATTCATCCGAGATTTGCGACAAGTTCGCATCGTTCTTCCTCAAATCTTTCTCGTCTCCTGTCTTCCAACCTCATGAAGACAATTTTCGACATATCAACTCAATACAAACGGCTCAAAATTTATCTCTGTCTATAACCAGGGAAGATATCTCGAAACATATAAATGATCTTCCACAAGATTTTTCGTCCGGCCCTGATGGTGTCCCTCCTGCTGTTCTAAAATCCTGTGCAGGGGCCCTACTGTCTCCTATCCTATGTTTATTTCAGAAATCCCTCAATACAGGGCGCTTCCCAACCTTATGGAAGAACTCTTTTATAATCCCTGTTCATAAAAAGGGTTGTAAGAACGAAATATCTAATTATAGACCGATTGCGAAGTTATCATGTATACCAAAACTTTTTGAATCCATTATTTATTCTGCTATTGCCCCTATCTGTAAGAGACTTATCTCAACTAACCAACATGGCTTTCTTGCAGCTCGTTCCACTACTACTAATTTACTAGAGTTCTCTTCTTACACTGTTCGAGGCTTTGTCACTGGCTGTCAAACTGACTGTGTTTATACAGACTTCAGTAAAGCTTTCGACATGCTCTCTCACTCTATTATAGTTCTAAAACTAAAAAAATTAGGCTTTCCGCATGCCCTGGTTTTGTGGTTCCAGTCGTACTTAGCCGACAGAACCTACCAGGTTCTATTCCGCGGAGTCAAATCTAAAAACATCGAGGCGTCCTCTGGTGTCCCGCAAGGAAGTCATCTTGGTCCTCTTCTTTTTATTTTATCAATCGATGACATTGTTACCCTGCTAAGGCACTGTAAAATCCTTATTTATGCCGATGACATCAAACTGTACCGCCACATAAGGAGTATCGAGGATTGCAAACTTCTGCAAGCAGACCTAAACACCTTCTCTTCTTGGTGTTCCAACAACAACCTGGTCCTTAACATTAGTAAATGTGAGGTCATGACTTTTTGTAGAAAACGTGGCGTTATAACTTACGACTATACTTTTCTCGATAACAAGATCTCCCGCACTAACTCTGTTATCGATCTTGGGGTTAGGTTAGAAAGTAAGTTGGATTTCTCCACCCACATCAATTATATCTCTTCCAAGGGCAATTCAGTCCTGGGATTTATAAAAAGATGGTCCAAGGAACTCAACAACCCCCTCATCACAAAGCACTTGTACATATCTTTAGTTAGGCCTTTACTTGAATACGCCTCCCAGGTATGGTCTCCTTACTACTCCTCCCATGTCGATAAAATCGAATCGGTTCAAAGGAAGTTCGTCCGCTTTGCACTCAGTCACCTCCCGTGGGATGACCCACTTATTCTTCCGCCTTATGGGAACAGACTTAAATTGCTCAACTTGAGCTCTCTCCATAAGCGTCGCGAGGTCGCTGACGTTATATTCGTTCATCGTTTGTTGAATGACAAAGTTGACTCAGGCTTCCTACGAACCCGTACGTCATATAGAGTGAACAACTACAACCTGAGAGGTCCACCTCTCTTGTACATTAATTCCTCTAATACCAATTATGGGATGTACGAACCAGTTAACCGTATGCTTATAAATGTTAACAAAAATGCGAGTGTTTTTAGCATGCAAACTAGCGAAGATGTCCTTAAAAGGACTCTTTTTAATGTGGCGTGACTCCTTGTGTGCCCCACGTTTTCATTGTCTTTGCACGCTTCTCTGTTTGATGTTTTGTGCTCTTAAATGTTGCATTGTTTTTTGTTTTGTGTTTGCATGTCTTAGCCGAGCCACTGTGCAGTGGTAAATGTGACCGCGTTTGTGTGCAGGGACCGGACCGGCTCGGTACAGGAGTGCCGGAGAGGGTCGAGAAGGAACCCGCATTTTCGGTCGCATGCTCGTTATGCGGTGTTTTTTCTTCTTATACCTTTTTTGGTGCTTTCGGCCGGTTTCGGTCCCTGCACATAAGCGTGGCCCGTTTCTCAGCCCAGCTGAGAAGTGTACTCTGAGCTAGAAGATTAACTCGATTAATAATCATAAAAAAAAAAAAAAATATCCATTAAGAAGAATTTTACTTGATCCTTGGAAGTTTCTAGATGCCTTACGGCCTAACACCGATAATGCTACTAAAGATTGTCCAAAGCTTTTGGTAGAGTATGGCATCTTGCTTTGCTCACTAATATTCTAAAACTGGTATAGACACGGCAACACGCAAGGCAAGGCAAGATTAGACCGCTAGGCTTATTCCTACATCGTATAGCACTGTTTTTCGCAATACACTATGGTCAAGAATTTGGTTTTTTAGTGGAACAATTTGCTGCAGTAAGTATTCTCGAGTTTTTACAGCCTGCAAAAGATGAAATGTATCTAAAGAGTTCATCGCTATCTAATCAAGCACCTTCCAGACCTCTCTTACAATATCCTACCACCTTCCAATCTGTATTTTTTTCTCAAGCATTACTTCAAATACTTTATTTAAAAAAAAACCACTATCAACCACAATATTTATTTAAAACAAAATAAACAACTAAATTTGTTTACCTTTCAAGGTAGATGCCATAAATTTCCCTTCTTTAAATATATCCACAAAGTTAAGGCCCTACACACAAACCCATAAACATTGAAATTTATAAAAGGCAACAGGTGTTTTTCTATTTCTTTCTATTCTATGTGTAAGGAAAAGCTTGGCTACAAACAGAAAATAAATTATTTTTTAAAAATCAAATTGTCCTACGCAGTGGGGTTTTGAAAGAGATCTAATTTCCTGATTCTAGAAAATTGCGAAAAATAAGGATTGAAGAGGAATAAATTTGTTTAGTTGAGTTGAGTAGAGATTAAGGGAGTGTGCCAGGTGTTCAGTGTTTTTAGAACTTTTATCAATAAGAACTCATGGCTTTGAGGTGAATGAAGGGGATTTAAAACAATATTTTTTTTTAGTTGAAAACTAGCGACAGAAAAGGAGAAATGGAAGGAATTATTTGAAATGATTCAAGGAATGCGTATCTTACGGATCGGGAAGTTTATAATTGACCTATACAACGCAAACTCATCCATAATACATTTCTGGGGACAGTAGAACTTTGTTTTCAAATGGGATAGTAGCACATTTCACACGACCTTCAGAAATATTTACCAAGCTATTTTCATCCCAGATCCTTTTTCCAACTTAAATTTTTGTTTCGGGTGTACAAGGTCTGTTAAAAAATAAAACAAACTTTTTTTTTAATTTTCATAATTTAACATAAATGGTATTTACCTTCATTAAAATATTTCCTGTCTCCACCAGCCCCAACATAACAGTCCTGAAATATCGTTTAAAACATCCTTCAATACAAGGCCTATTTATATTAGTTGAGTATTTTGGTCTTATGTTTGATTCGACACCTGATCAGGCGCCCAGCAGATTTTAAGAAGAAGTAGAATATGTGGATAAACATTTTCGAAAAAAAACTATCCAGGTGAAAGAATCATCTTAGTTTTACTCAAGCAAACTTAAAAGATGCAGAGGCTTGTGGTAGTCATCTTATAGCAGCTAGAGGAGGATGAAATGGATCTGCAAGTTTGTCGGTCGCAGTACTATAATAATGGACACGAAACTAATGTACAGCAACGAATAATTTAGAAAAAAAAAGTTACCCGTGTTCCGAGAATTCCGTGGTGAAATTTAAAATTCGGGCTCCCTGGAAGGTGCCTGACAATTTCCCATCTAAAATAGCCGAGTTGAAAACTTTCTGAAAATCGTCAAAAATGTAAAGTTGTTATCCTTTAAAACCTTTTGTTTAACCTTTACAAGCATTCGAGCTTTTAAAGCTTTTTTGAGCTTTTAAAGCTTTTATTTGAGCTTTTATAGCTTTATTTGAGCTTTTAAAGCTTTATTTGAACTTTTAAAGCTTTTATATGAGCCTTTAAAGCATTTACTTGAGCTTTCAATGCTATTGTTTGAGCTTTTAAAGCTTTTATTTAAGCCTAAATCTTCGAATCTCTGCACATATTGTTAACCATTGAACTGAAAATAATCTTATCGTATTTGAGAGCTTCCATAGGTCAAGATGGACTGTCTGATCTTACTCTGCTTAGCATTGAAAGAATGCATTTCTGAATAAAGTCTTGTGATATGTACTATAATGTTGTAATGTATTTTATAATATCTTATTAAAAGTATATTATTTTGCCGTTGATAATTGAGTTATTAATTGTTATTTTTTTAATCATGTTAGACTGAGGCTAAGTCATAAATTTTTCCAATTCATTTATTTATGTATTTAAACCAATGGTGATTAAAACACCTATTTAAAACTGCAAAAAAATAATTGAAATAAGGGCCCCACTTCAGTGTTTGCCATGGGCGCTACTTTGACTAGGTACGCCTCTGCCTGTGTGGTTGTAATACATATCCTGCATGAGCACATTTTTTTAAATAGAACTGGTTTGTTGAGGGCGACTATTCGAAAATGCAAACACGAGGCTGGATAGCAATATGTCCTTCCTTTTCGTTAAAGTTAAAATTAAGTAAAAGATTTTTTATTTTATGTAACAAAATCCATATTAATTGCGCCTTTAAAGTCCAACCAAACTCGCAGAATTACTTTTTTTAAATACTTTGAAATACCTTCACAAATGGTAACATCTTTTGAAGTCCCACGTTTACTTAAACATTGTAAACACCTTTTCAAGTTCACGTGTCACTTTTTTCATATCTTAACACAATGTTGTTTGTACCAAAAACTGTTGACATGGTTACTTCAGAAGCTTAGTAAAAAGACGCCCTAGCTGCATACCAGAGGTCTTTGGCTCTAATATAATTCCTCCTTGAAATAGTCTTTTAGAAAATTCATAGCTTACTTTTGTTATTTTTATGTTTGTTAGAGAAGAAAATTGAGAAAAAAAATTTCAACCACAGAACTTTACGAATACAAAGAAAATTGATAAATAGAATACGAAATGTACGCATTAAAATTCAAGTTCGAATGTTGAATATTAAATGTGAAATTTGGACTGGTAGTCCAGGAGGGATAGAAAAAAAGTTGAAATAAATCTAACCTGCGATTTTTCGACGCTATAATTAAGAGAAAAATCGTAGGAATTCAGTGAATGTGTTTTGGAAAAATCGGTCCAGGAGAACAGGTGGAAAAAAGCCAATAATGGTAGCGAAAAGACGATTTTCAACGTTTTAGGTGCGAAAAAATTTTGTTTTTGGAAAACAAAAAATAGTACGTAATAGCGCTTAAAAAGACGAAAATTATGAGTTTTGGAAAATTGAAATCGGTCAACAGGTTTTTGCAAAAAAAAAATAAAAACCGCGAAATATGGCCTTTTTTTGACATTTAATTACAGGGACTGTAATTATCGTAGAACCTTGTTTCAGGGCTGAAATTGTGGCTTCTGTTAGTGCCTACCTACAATAAAAATTTCATGCAAAAATAATTATAACTTTTCGCGTAAATCTCAAGTATGTAAAAACAGCCGTTTCAGGAAAAAGGTTTGAACAGGAAATTGAAGTATGTTTTGCGACAAAGTTTTACACCTAAATCATTTAGATCCACTACTTCTTTGTTCCATTCCTCTGAAAACTATGGAGAAAACAAGAATAATAAGAAAACAGTTCACCTCTTCTTATAAACCAACACAAATCCACCTAAACAGCAATTCATATCCTTAACATTACTGTAAGTTCGTATCCCATCGCTGCCACCAAAAATGTGTTGCCATAATACATGTATTTATTTCCTTTTGCCATTCTTTCGGCACAAGGACTGGGCGCACCCATGGTGGTTTATATGGTTGGACCCATAAGATTCGACACGAGTCAGACTCGTGTTTCATTTGTTTGGCTTGGAAAGATTAGTACGAGATATTGCATTGCTACTGGAAATATTATTTTACAAGTCTAACATTCTTAGAAATATGAAATTTTAACAGTCCAGTAAGTCACAGGAAACAAAACAAACAAATAACTACCACATTTCTACACCTATGGTGCTGCACTTAAACCGGCACCGATACTTTACACTTATAATCAACATGGAAACCCTATATAAATGTTGACTATTAATTTACGAAATAACACAATTCCGTTTTCCTGTTCCTTTGTAATTTGTTGGATATAAAATTAATCAATGATGACTTCACTCCTTCAAAGGAGTACTCAGAACACAATAATGTCTGAAAGTTTTTAACACAACATTAAACCTAATGCAACCAGTCTAGACTATATAAACATTAAATTTCTGTAGTTAATAGCCAATAACTGTTCACTGTCCTTCGAATCTTGTGAAATATTTCAGTGTTGTTTAATGTCTCAATATAATATTTCCTTGGTGCCTTAAAACAGATAAAACTATTTGAAATTATGTTGAATTCATAGAAGTTCGACCAATAAGTATTGTTTTGATGTTTATCTAAAGTTAGCAAAGATTTGATTAGTAAAGAAATTATCAAACATGTCTATTTTATATTCTTTTAATCTAGTTTTGGAAGTTAACACACACATAAATATATCTCTTTAAGAGCTCTAGATTCAGTGATGATGCGATCCAAACTTGTTTACAAAAGGAATCCACACTGCAATACTTTTGGGAAAACCCACCCTAGTCTATGTCGTATGTTCAAGAGAAATGGCTTGAACTTTGATGTCGAAACGGGCTTAAAATTCGCTTCCGTAATCCCTTATATTATACCAACAACCGTTGATTGTCCCCGCTAAGGATTATCGCTTAGGTGAACATTCGTTCTTATTCTCAGCACAACGACTATTGCAGATTTCTCTACCTCAAGGTAGAGCGGTACCAAATTGCTAATAGTCTCCAGCGCTGCTATCAGTGAGGTGTGATTAGCTCCGGTAATGAAAAAGCAGGCCATTCTTTGAATCTTGCTCAATTAAGGTATTAGGGTGTTAAGCATGGCTCCATGCCACCACACTAAGATCCCATAAGTTATCACCAACAGTGCCCAGAGTCATGGATATTTTGCTCATTGGGTTATATACGCCCAGTCCTACCCCATTTTCGTTATTCGAACCATCCGTATACCAAAAGGCCGTGTTGCCATTCTGATGTACTTCGGATAATCGTCATAAACGGTTTATCGAAGTAGAGTGGCAGGAATGGTGTCTGACAATGAAAGCATTGACTCCAAGTTTAGCTTCTTGAGAATCGGTAAGTTATCCACATGGCTTAAAGGAGAATAACCCCCGTAGACAAAGTATCTCCGTCAGAGCCTCTTTCTTCACTACTAGGTGGAAGGGAGGAAGGTTCTGTAGGGCCTTTTAGCTTCCAAGATACACGCCAGACATTGCAGCTTGGCCAGCTTAATCACACCACCCTTTGGTTACACTGTAAAAAAATATGTAAATTCACAGTCCAAATGTATAGTAAAATTACAAATCACGGTATGAAATACTAATTTACTACACAATTATTGTAATTTTACTGTAAATTTTGTAATTTCACATAAAGAAATTGAGAATCTACAATACTGCATGACGTAAATGTCGATTACATGAATGTGACGTATATTTTACACAATGTTGTGTATTTTTCTAAATCAAGCTGCAAGCTTCAAGCTTCAAAAAATAGGGTAAAAGGGTTTGTACAATGATTCACATTCACAGCTTCAAGCTGCAGTGCTCAAATAAAGCAAAACTCAGCTGAAGCTTGTAGTTTGAAGCTTGCAGTTTGACGCTTGCAGCTTGAAGCTTGTAGCTTTCATTGCGAATCGGTCCTTGCATGGTGAGCAAAATGCTATTTTTATGTATAGGGAGAGGGCATACACAAAAGTTTTGGAAATTTACAAAACTACGAAGTGAAAGCTCCAATACTGATTGTATTTTACATCCCACAAATAATCTATATATTAATACGCAAGCACTTTTTTTGTACAGCACTTTCTCCGACTTCCACTAAACCGTTTTCCTCAAACTGGTTTTATATGGAAGTCGGAGTCGTAAAGGTGTGCACAAAACAAGAATTATTCATTTATCTCAATTCTGTCACTCAGAAATGAGTATTGCATTTCCCAATATAAAATGATAAAAGGACAACGACAATATAAGGTATAAATTACGGTTAGCATATAAACAGGCGAATATAAAAATTTATTATTAAGGTTTGTGAATCGACTAAATTTCATGAGCCTAGATTGCTTAGCGAAAGTTTGCCGTACTTCCTTTTCACTACGCTTTAATCAAATCAAATTGGCATTTCAAAATTTTGTTTGTTTTTGTTTTTGTTTTTGTTTGATTAGAAATAAATGCATATAGTATCGCAGTACGGCAAGAAAAGTGCCAACAGTCACCTGGCGGCAATAACTCAAAACAGCCAATTTTTGAGTTGTGCCACTTTTCTTGCCGTAGTGCAATTGCATGTCAGCGTCATTCCGCTTATGTTGAAAAAGTTTTTCTTTCTGTGGAGATTTTTACGGTCGCGGCAAATTTTAATTAAAAAAAAAATAAATAATAAAACAAAGTGGAAATTATTATCAAAATATCACTGTAAGCGATGGTGTTTTTTAAATGAAGAAAGTTTTGTTCAAAGATGCGATTTTAGATGATAATGTAGTTTTTAATTACACCTTTTTAAAACAATTTTTTTTGTTTTTGTTTAGAACTGATAGAGAAATTAAAAAGTGTTAATAGTTCAATTAAATTATTACTGAGTTATTTGAAATGCAAACTTTAACGGAACGGATTGAGAGAAGAGTAGGGAGAGAGGGTCGAATTTCGACCAATGGGCGATACTAGTGTACTACATAGTTGGTAAAAATACGTAAACTAGAATTGGAATATTCCTAATAATATATATTGCAAATTTACAAAACTACTTGTGAATAAAACTTACAGTATTTTTTTTGTAAAATTACCACAGAAATTTTTTACAGTGTAGGTCTTGACCCACCATGCAATGGATGCATACGTGACTAGTCTTATATAGCCAAAACATTAACCTTGGTTTGAGGCCCCAGGTTTTGCCTACAAGCTGACGACAGTCTTTCAATATAGGGTTACCAGGAGAGCTTTTGATCCAGGATTATACATAGATATTAAAGGATATTGTAAGTTTTAACATGAAATTTAGCTTCCTTCTATTAGTAAATGGTACGATGACAGTTTTTTGTGGGTGATTTGTGCGTTTGACCATAGGAGAGGTGACAGGAAGCCTCCTTGAGGACAGCCTTTAGCAGCCATTACCATAATCGATTCGCCATTTATATGTCAGCAGTTATCACTATACTGCTGGGAAGCGACGTAATCCATTCAGGTTTAATTGTCTTGTTAACTGCGGCTTCATTGATCCCGTAAAAGGTGACGTTGTCAAATGCACTCTCGATATCTGCAAAAGCGCAGAGAGATTCACTAGCACGTGAATGGGAGTCTCTGCAGATCTGACTGGCCGGTAAAGCAAATTGCAAGCAATGAAGTGGGTTCGCTGCAGGACCCTCTCTAATATGCCTGCCTAAAATCTTCTCCATCGTTTTCAAGAGAAAGGACAAGAGGCTGATGGCTCGATATGATTTTGCTTCCATATACGATCTTCTCCTCGATTCAGGGATAAAGACCACCCTAGCCTCTCTCCAGCACCTCAGAATAGGGTCCAGCGCAAAGCCACCCCGGAATAATGGCAGCAGGATTGGTAACATCTCTTCCAAGCCCCCAAGGTGAAGATCTGGTGATTTCGATCGATTCGATCCTACCCGCTGTGAAAATTCTGTTTGCCAGGCCTTTGTTTCATTTGTAGGACCGGTGGGCAAGAACTACATATATCCGATCCAGTGTTAGGTCCTAAGGGCAACCCAGGGTGAGTTACTTGAGAACCCGGGAAATTAGTGCTCATTAGTAGCTCCACGGTATCCTTGCTGTTTTCCGTAAAGGATCCTTCAGAAGTCTTGAGGGAGACAATGCTATTTGAGTGATTCTTACACAAGACATTGTGTAACCTCATGCAGGCTGGAAAGTTGTCTATTTCTTCCCAGAAGGCTTTCCATGGACTTCGTTTCGATCTTATCAGCCTGTAGAGATCATGGTTCCACTACGCAATCCTTCGGTTGCTACTTCGTGGTTTCGAGGACAACTCCTTTCATAGCCTGTCACGATTGTTTCCTGCAGATTGGCAGAGATAAGGTCAAGATCGGCTTCAGTGATGGGGCTATTACCTATGTGGCTGACTCCTAACCTGAGGCCTGTGCGATAAGCCTCCCGAGGAGCGCTAAATGCTTCGGAGGATATTACATTAGCTCAAAAGTCAAATTTTATATGGCTGTGGTCAGGTTTTGATGGCTCACTTGAGACGTGCCAGTTCAGTATTCTTGTGTGGGATTACAGAAGTCGTTTCAACTCATTTGTTACGAGTTTTAAATGGAAAACTCGGAACAGATTACTTGAAACAACTTCTGTTGTAAAGTACCCCTGCTTCTGACGAATGTGCTGGCTAGAGACATATCAATCACCTCTTTCGTAATCACATTAGAAAAGGTAGGTTCGTGCCCCTTGTTCATAAGCTGTAAATTGTACTTAGTTATAAAGCCAAGAAAGTATTCGCCCCTACAATAACTATTGGTGCTAAACCATGCTAGGTTGCGTTGGGGTCGCAGCTAATCACTAGCTGAATGGTCCTTCTAACGTAATCCTAACGAAAGCTGATGGTGGTGGCGCCGGCTCTTCTCCAGGAAGGTAGCCCGAGGCTATGACAAGCCTTGGCAACACTAACTCTCCTGGCAGCCCTGCCTCCGCCGCCACCAGGTGTCTTAAAACAAACGGCGAAAGAGGAACCGTGATGCAGTGCTGCTCTAGATCAGTCATGCTCATTGGAGTAGATCAGTCTGCCAGCATTAGTAGCGAGGTCACATATTCTTCCTCGTTAACGACGGACATGGGTTTCCTACAGTGCTCCCTCAGGACCCTTCAAGATGAGTCACCGTTAGAGTCAATGCATACAAAAAAAGTGTATATAACTCCTCTGTGTCAAAGGATGCCACGTGCGCACTTCTGGTGTTTAAAATCACCCATATTATGAAGGGCTATTTCAGCAAACTGTCGTACTTGTTGTGCATGCTGAGAAGCGCAAAGTGTCTGGAGCGGAAGATAAATGTGTCGTATGGTGTTCACTAAAGATGCAGGTCACACTACCACTAAAGTTGAAGAAATGGCCCCAAAAATGGGCATTCATGATTGAACTGTTTAACTCGGTTATATTATTTACTGACTTATTTGAAGTTTTCATAAAATTACACCAACAACTGAACAGCACCGGGAGGTAAAGAGAAGTGTCCGGCGTGATAAAAGGCGGCAGATAAATGAGCTCGCAGAGAAAGCGGAAAACGCGGCAAACACAGGCAACAGTAAGGTGCTGTACCAAATCACTAAACAGCTATCGGGAAAGCACTCTACTAAAAAGCATGCCGTAAAGAGTGCGGATGGAAGGCTGCTGTGCAGCGACGAGGAGCAACTCCAAAGATGGAGAGATTACTTCTTCGCCGCCCTGAATGGTTCATTTACACAGGAACCTCAGGAAAACAACAGCAACAATGCACAGCCAATAAGAATCACCACTCGTGCCCCATCCAAGACTGAAATAGTAACCGCAATTCATGCAATGGCCAATGGTAAAGCAGCTGGAAAAGATGGCATCCCGCCAGAATTGTTGAAAGCCGACTCAAGCCTCATAGCTGATGCGCTACAGCCAATCCTGGAAATAGCATGGAACACCTGTACCTTTCCGGAGGATTGGACGGAAGGTATCATAGTCAAAATACCAAAAAAGGGGGACCTAACAATATGTGACAACTGGAGAGGCATCTGTCTATTATCTACTGTGGGCAAAATCTTGTCCCACATATTACTATCAAGGATAAGAGAGGCAGTAGATCGAACGCTTAGAAGACAGCAGGCTGGATTCAGAAAAGGCCGCTCCTGCATAGACCACATTAACACCTTGAGAATCATAGTGGAGCAGTCTACTGAATTCCGATCCCCCCTTTACCTTGCTTTCGTAGACTATGAGAAAGCGTTCGACTCGGTTAATAGGAGCTTTATATGGCGAGCTCTTCGGCAACGTGGACTGCCGGATAAAATAATAGAATTGATAAAAGCTCTATACAACAATTCCAAATGCAGAGTTCTTCACAATGGAAAACTCTCCGACAGCTTTGAAGTGAGCTCAGGAGTACGGCAAGGATGCCTACTTTCGCCATTACTATTTCTTATAGTAATAAACGACATCCTTGTCAGCGCTCTAGATACTAGAACAGGTGGCATACAATGGGGATTGTTAGACCGCCTTAAGGACCTCGACTACGCGGATGATATCTGTTTGCTGGCCCACAGACACCAGGACCTCAGAAACATGTTAAACAATTTGGCAACAGAAAGTAGTTCAGCAGGCTTAAGGTTAAATCCGACTAAAACCAAAGAAATGCGGATAAATGCAAACACCCTTGAACCAACAGCGCTAAATAACCGTGACGTGGAACTGGTAGATAAATTCTGTTACCTCGGTAGTATTATTACCGAAAACGGCGGTACAGAAGAAGACGTCAGTTCCAGAATAAATAAAGCAAGAAGCGCATATGCATGCCTGTTTCACATATGGAGATCGACGGAGATCTCAATTAACACCAAATTGCGGCTGTTCAACTCCAACGTTAAGGCAGTTCTTTTGTACGGTTGCGAAACATGGAAAGTCACCCAATTCATCACAGGGCGCCTACAAGTTTTCATCAACAGATGCCTACGTCGTATCCTAAAAATCCGCTGGCAAGATAGAATTTCAAATGAAGAACTATGGCGCCGTGCCGGCCAAGAAAGGATAGACGACCAAATCAGGCGAAGGAAATGGAATTGGATTGGCCACACCTTGCGACGCGAAAACGAGAATCTAGCCAAACAGGCCCTCGACTGGAATCCGCAAGGAACCCGTCGAGTCGGAAGACCTAGAACAACGTGGAGGAGAACCCTATTAGCAGAGGCCGCAACAACCGGAAGATCCTGGTCAGAGCTGAGAGCTGTCGCGCAAAACAGAGTCCGCTGGAGGGCAACTGTTTCCGCCCTATGTCCCATGAGGGATTAAAGGAGCAATTAGATTTAGATAGAACTGAACAGCGACTGAACAGTTAAAGAAATTCCCGTATTCTAAAAGCAGTCACAAGTCACAACGAAATCACAAGTATATGATGAGTCTCAACTTGAGGCAATTTGCTATTCTCATTTGCGGTCAATTTAGACAATCCACAAACGGTCGATTAGAAGAATACAAAAGCAACTGATAATCACAAGAATCAAGCTCACAATGACTAGCATGAGTCTCAAAAACTTGTGACTTATGCTTAGTCACAATTAATAATAGGGACGAAAAAGTCGCACTATTAAACGAACATTAAATGAACTAAGGCCTAGAAAAAGTTAAATTCATTTTGATTCTATTTCGTCTAAACATAAAATCATACGAAAACAACCAAAAACCAATTAAATCTAGACTATGATTTTACCCTCATTATATGTAATATTAAAGGTCGACATTATTGTAACTATTTGCAAAACCAAAGGTCATTGCCACACCTTCCCTTTACTGAAGCAAACATGGATTCGATATGTAATTCAATATTTCGTCCTTGGATATTCAATAAACAACGTCTATGCTCCTCTGGTATATGCTCAACACAACATCACCTCTATATAGACCCTCGACCGAATCCTCGAATTGTTCCTTTTTTTGGGGTAAGGAATATTATCATTATTTATTGACTAACCTTTCTACTTGTACTATAGAAATAATTTTTATTAGCTTAATTGAAATAAAACTACTCTTAAAGTAGAGGCAGCAAACAAAAGTGTAAGAGAAACCGTTTCTGTTTTACTAAGAAAATGCCTCCAGAGAAAATTAACAATTAATAAGAAAAGCAAGCTTTACGTGTCACTTGTAAAATTTATCTGTTTTCCTACTTTGAGCACATTTACCTCAACACTAAAACAAAATTCGTTTATTCTCCTCCGCCCCTTTCCACGTACATTGTTTCGTGCGATACATCTAGGGTAAATTTATTTAAGTATGTACATAGCCATCCTCAGGAAAATCCTTTTACTAAATTATAGCCCATTTTATTTTACTTATACTGCATTAGGATTCATCGCCGTGTCTCGATAGAACAAAAGCAATTTTAATTAAGAATTTCCATAATTGCAAAAGCACCAATCTATTGAGTTATGGTGGCTTGGTTTCCCCAACCGAAATTCCATAAAACTAATTTTATTATTTAATTAGTGTTGTATTAAGACATCCTCTCTCTCGACACAGCCTCAAAATTAATTCAAAAGTGATTTCGGAAAAAGGGTCAGGAAAACAAAATTTCCAGGCCGAGGTGGCACACCCAAATATTTACTACTACATTGCCGCTGACGCCCCCGTAAATAAAGCTGCTTGTGCCCCCCGAATTCCTTCGTAATAAAGTAAATTTCGGAAAGAAACCCCATCAACTGCAGCGAACACCGCCGAATTACAGCTAATTTGTTTGCTCCTGTTGTCTCTTGTTTGATATGCAAATTCTGGCAAACTTTAGCCAGGCCTAACTAAACTTAATTAACTCCGCTCCGTGTTTCACTCTCCCACTCTCTTCCACTCTCTCCCACTCTCTATTTCTGTCGTGAATGTTATACTCGTAAATTTGTCCGTTGCTTGTTCCTTTTGTTATTGCCGCCCCCCCCCCCCCCCCCCCCGTCGTCAAGATATCCGAATTTGTAAAATCCTTGTGCCAAAAGAGGTTTACCGTTCCACGTGTATACTAAACGCAAACGTGTGCCTTTATCTCATTTCAGGTGATCATAATTCACAGCTCAGATACAGATGGCAGGGCAATACTAGGGCGTTTCCAGACAACATCCCAGACCAACTATGACGATATTGATGTGCGTGCCACTGTCGAGATGATAGTCGAGTTCGAGCCGAAATTGGAGAGCTTCAGTGAGCATCTGATTGAGATGAAGTCTGCCCAATCTCGGGTTTACTTAATGTATGCAAGGTAAGTACATACTAAGTCCCTCACTTCCAAGAATCAATAGGTTTACGGAAAACATTACGGTTTAACGGAGTACGGAAAACATTGACGTCGAAGGGCAAAGGGCTTCTCACTAAGTGCTGCTCTGTAATTTGGTATTGTTGAAGAAGCTGTTCGTGGATCATTTGTCTTGTGCCTTAATTCTACTCCTCGGAAGTCTCCTTTCAAATCTAAAATTCGAAAAGTTTTTGCAGGTAATCAATAAAGTGTTTCTCAAGATTTTAAGTAAATCACCACAAGGAGAGAAAGCATTTTTAGATAATACAAAGATACACACACTGTGCCGAGTTAACACGTCGAACTCGAGCCCCATCTATCACTCAGTGTGTTCACACCAGTTGTTTATAATTAATTATACTTTCAAGTTCCGCGATTTAAACAATAGATAAATGAATTGAGCGAAAAGTTTGCCTTAAATTTTGTGTTTCAAACAAAATTTCGTGTGCCAAAGCGATGAAAAAGTTGCCGAAGTCCTGCGGTGAACCAATCAATTTTTATGTGGAGAAGCCAAGCTTGGGAATTTGTACGACCAGTCGGAAATGTCGTTCAGGTCACGGTGCAATGTCTAGAAGTAAGTCTACTTTGAAGGATAGAATAAAATAGGTTAGGCGGAGGGGTTTGTCCTAGTAAACATGTGTCATGCGCGCCTAGTGCGTACCTGATGCATGCTAGCTGCGGGAGAGTTTTATTTTTACTCGGGTTGACACTCTGCATGCGTGCCAGCTGCGTGCTAGGTGCGTGCCAGCTGCATGGTAGGTGCGTGCCAGCTGCATGCTTGTCTTATTTTTTCTCAAGGGTATGCGTGCTAGCTGTAGGCGCCGTGCAGGCTAGTGCGTACCTGGTGCATGCTAGCTGCGGGCGAATTTCATTTTTACTCGGTTGGGGTTTGCTAAAGCAGGATGAACCTTATGTTTGAACTTTACAATGTTGTACCAGTTCGGAAGTACTGACTGCGGAAGATTGTTTCAAAGTCGAGTTGTTCTATTAAAAAACGAACTTGTAGACCGTAGTATCCGTAAAAATAATGAGTGCAGGGGTTGAGAGCAATCCGGGTGGGTAACGTATTATGGGGGTGATGTGCAACCTTATGGCGGAGATGACGCCTCCCACCTCTAACTCACAATCTCTTCAAGCGGCGATTCTGTTAACTATATCGAAGTTGGGCAACCCTTGACGGAAAGAAGGAGAACGAATGCAGTAGGTGAGTGGAAGCACATCCTTCAAAGCCTACCAAGTTAAGATGTAAAGTGATCGGCTATAACGACTGCTTGACAGTGGGTATTTTTTGCTTTATCGCTATAACGTTCTCCTCTGGGCACCGGGCAAACCCGTCCCAACCATAGGCGTACCCAGCCGGGTGTTCTGGGGGTTCAAGCACCCCCCGAAATAAAGGGAGAAAAATTGTGAACACTGGCATACACGGATCATCACGTCAACACTAAAAAACCGATTTTCTATGATTTTCTTGGCGTCCATGGGCATTCCTTCATCGAGGGTAACACTAGCCCCTGTGCTGAAAGTCGAGTCGTCACGACACGACAAGTCGCTTGAGTTGAAGAAAGTAACGTTTCAGTCGAATCACGACTTTCAGTACAGGAATTTAAACTCAACTTAGCACTTCCACTCTAGGCCCCTGTGCTGAAAGTCGTAATTCGACTGAAATGTCGCTTTGTTCAACTCAAACTACTTGTCACGAAACACGACTCCACTTTCAGCACAGGGGCCTTTATTATCCGTACGCGGTAAGCAGAAGTATTTATGTATGTGTTAGTTTTTACTATAAAATTTTTGTTTTAAACTTTACGAAAACTTTCGCTGTTCTTTTTGCCTCGCTTTACTAAAAATCGTTTTTTAGTGTTGACGTAATGATCCGTACACGCCAGCCCATTGTCTAAAGTTTCGCACCGAACGACAAGCGAGATAACGCTATGGAGCAGCCCAATTAAAGAAGTATGTAGTCACAGAACATTTTTGGAAATTGACAGGGAGAGGTTTGCCTAATCTTATTGTACGAGGTTTAAAGAAAAAAGTAATAGACTACAGCTATTTAGTTTGCCAAGGATCACTTGCTCTCAAGCTGACATCCGCAATTAAGTTGGTGTAGTGCTGCCCATCGGTAGTTTCTTTCACACGTCAGCTCCGTGGTCGTTGAAAACTTAACTTAATTTTATTACTAATATTGCTTAAAAATATAGAATTGCTTATATCTCGGAAACCGTTGCCCGTACGCGATTTTTGGTGAAATTTTCTCCCTTCAACCTTTATATTTTCCTCCAACACCTTCTAGAATCCATGGGCACTAAAATAATATTGATATCGTTAGCGTAATTATATTACATATAACCTTAACGGAGACGCAAACCAAAAATCATCCGGTCGAAGCAAATGCACCGATTCCCATCAAAAATTGGAACCGGGATTAAATTACCCCTACAAACCCACCGAAGGCACAGCGAAGCTCAACTAAAGATTCGACCCCCAGCTCGGCAGCTGACCTGGCGCAAAAACCTATCCGAGACACAGCGAAGCTCAACCAAATCCCTCAACGCAAAAGCTCATATCCAAGACACCGCGAAATTCTCAAAAAGCTCACCTCCCGAAACCACAACCGATAACGTCGATAGCTATGCTACTTTCATCGCATACCCTCGGTTTTGGACGGACCGCCTCCGAAACAAAAACGAAATCGGGAAGTTGGTGCTTGGAAATCGTTGTATGAGGCTTAGCGAGTTGAATGAAAAGGTGAACATAGAATTTACACGTCATTGTAACTTACGACGCATCATGACTGGCGACAATACATGGGTGTACAAGTCTCTCGTGCTAAAAACAGTCATAGCAGCAACCACAATCTTTGAAATAGCAAAAGACGTTTCGATTCAGTTGACAGCGTAAAAGAAAATTCACTGAAGGACCGTAATCAAGAGGACTTGACCACGACCTGGCATAGTTGTATTGCATTCGATGGGGCCAAGAATGAAGACGGCAGATTAGATTTTTATCAATAAATTTTTTTTGTGCTTTTACGTAACAATTCCGAATACATTTTACACGGAAGGAATATTTGTGTTAATAGAATGTTGGGTGCAAAAAAAAGGAGGGCTAAAGGCTGTGGGAGGACACTGAGCAAGGTAGACTACAGGCTAAACATTGCGATGGGGGCATTGGAGTGTAAATTTCCATAAAACAGTCACTATTCGGGCGTGCGGTGCGGGCGGCAATAGATATTGTAAAAGTGAATGCATTCAAACGCCTCCTGATATATAGTTGCATGAAGGAAAAGCAGGCAACGCAAAAGTTAGTCTACTTTCAACTTTTTCCGCATTGCCGCAATCGACATAGCCTCAAAATTCCCAGAGAGAAGCACACACACACAACAAATATAGGTACTCTTCGCTTAGATTTTTTGGATATGTGTGAAAGACGAGACGGAGCCGAACGTATCACGCAATCATCTGTTAGCGAAAACTTACCGCACACCGCGCATTGGCGACCCGCACGGCACGCACGTATGCATCTGTTTCCTGCGTAATGCCGTAAAATTTTGTAAAGACTGCGACAATCATACGACGGGTGAACATATCTAAAGAGGAGCATATGGAGCTAGCTTCGATGGGCTTGAGAGTGCGGTGCGAACAAGGAGGATAAAGGAACCAGTGCATATAAGAGTATTTTGTTCAAAACGAGATTGAGTACAGAACTTGTCAAATCTCAGCTGAAGGAGAAATTTGCACCTTCTAAGAAGTCCCATACACGGGAATGATTGTTTAGCGATTTAGATTATATATGGTCATTCTATCGCGGTTCCTCGGTTAAAGTTATGCTGCCTAGGATGATGAGAGATGTATTAAATACTAGTTGCAAACCGTCCACTGAGATGGATGGAAAATTGATGCAGGTGTCAGTCATTAGACAGCACCTCGTTTTGGAAGTGTTGAATTCGAAACGTGTTTTGTAGCCGCAATCAAGAACGAATTTAAAGGCTCTGTTGATTGAATTGGATCCGAGCTCACGATTGTGAAGACGATGACTAACCCTTGTTTGTCTTACAGTATCGAAGAGAATGAGCGAATTAATAAACGCATTCTCTCCAGTATTACTCTAGCTAGTGAAACAAAAGGCGACAGAATTTCCGTTCTTACTACGAAAACACAAATCCTAGTCCGTGGCTTGCAAGAAGTGAATAAATCCCGGTTGGATTTCGCATAGCGCCAGACAACTCTTTTCGGAACTGTGATGGTAGGGGTAAGAAATCAAGCCATCAAATTCATTGTCATTTGTTCCACTATTGACCCTTTGAGCTACTATAGGACCGTAGCAACCCTGACTCGCTCGATCTTTGCATACTATCTACACAACACCTTTTGGAACACTCTACAAACATTGGAATCCGTTCATAAATAGATAAGCTCGACTGTGAAACAATCTTCCCCAATCAGTATTTCCGGGCTCTCACAACATCCAGCGTCCGCCTTCAACATTCTAATCTTCTTCAACATTCTCATGACTTCTCATAACATCATTGGCTCATTAGAGCTAAGCTTGCTACTAGACTTTCCTCCATGGTGTGACCACCGACATGACGCACTGAAGGTTGAAGTTAGAGACAGAATCATGCACGCGTGCGGTGCGTGCGGTGATAGATATTATAGAAGCGGATGCATTGCATTACGATCTGACATATAGTTACATGAACGGAACGCATGCAAAGCAAAAGTTGGTCTACTTTCAACTATTTCCGCATTCGACATAGTTTCAAATGCCCAAACACAAACACTCATAATAAACCCACTTCACTTCAAAGTTTTGGTAATGTGAGAAGAACGAGATGGAACGCAAGCAGGCAGTTATGTGTTAGCAAAAACTCGCCGGATACTGGTGGAACCACCGAACGCACTCATGTATCTGTTTCCAGGTTGATTCCTGAGCTTAGACCTGACATATAAAAAAATGGCGTACGGTGGAAAGGTACCTATCATCAGTTGATTGATTTCTGAACCATTCTTACTCACTTTTAATAAGAAATTTGATATTGGTTCGTTGTTGAAAAATTTGGTCTCTCTCTATCCTGACTAGTAAAAGAAACGCATTGATCAGAAAACAGCCACTAAAGACGTTAGCCATCGCTTTCTTTGATAGCAATTCTAATGAAGGTTGATTGCAACCACAAAGTTTACGAAGATGCTTTTCGTTCTGTTTCACGATCACACTGCGCGGACTTTTTGGATACATATAATATAAACTTTAACTCAGCAAAAGTGCTAGTGATTACATTATCTATTAATTTTACTTCTAAATGGTTCGACTATGCTTCCCATAAATTTTCTTAGTTCCGAACAAATAACACTTAAAATTAGCGCTTCCATTCTTTATTTATTAACTTTGCTAAATTCCAGAATATTAGTTGTCTATAGAAATCTTACACATCAACACTATATACCAGGTAAAAAGTTTAAAAAGTCGTACTATTGTTATGAAAAACTTTTAAGCTTCAATCTCCCTGTGTAGAACCATTTCTAAGAAGTCTTATGAGTTTCACCATTGTTTACTTGTTCCTTGTATAAAGTGTTTTGCTTATAATTATGATCCTGAGCTCCTCTATACAGAGATTCTCCCCTCCATGTCTAGTTATACTTTCTCAGAACAGATAGAAATATCACAATACAAAATGAAGGTGCATAGACTGTACACTCGTAGAGCTTCTAAAGACCATTCTACAAGTTTATTGTAATGAAAACCTGGATGTGTTCTTAGAAATTCAATTTTAGAAATTTCCATAAAGTGTGCTGGCATTGTGTATGAATTGTGTCATGCACTACTATCCGAGGTTAATTATTCTAGACAAATGAACCATGGTACAACAACTATAACGGTGTTGGGTGCAAAACCTATGTTCCCTGCACATTTCCATATGAAAACAAGATAAATTTATTTTAGGATAAGTCAAGCAATCAACAGAGCAGGAGTTGAAAGTTTTTGCTTAAATCAGATCAGAATTTGTGCGATGTTTTCTTAAGTTGGATAAAAGTTACTCTTATAATCTGGTGTTACGTAAAGTAGTTTTTTTAGTAATAGTGAAAGAGAGCAAATTGAGTTAATCACTTAAGTGGATTTGTGATTTATCGCACTTTTTATGAATTAATTAGTCAAGAACACCATCACTTACAACTTATGTTCACGGAACGATCAACCCTAGGGCTAAGTTATGCTACGGTCCACTTGTAAACTGATCCCAAACTTCGCTTAAAGCACACTATTGATTTCTCTCGAAGTTTTGCCACGAAAGGTTTCGATATCATAAGACATCTGATCCTCCTTTGTATCGCTCCATCCATCAAGAAGACTTTCACTACATCCAGTACCACTTTCTTTATATACAAAGAGAGGTGATAACAGATAACATACCTAAGGCCGGAGAATATTTGCTCGCCTCGAATTTTTCTCCACCCGACAATACTACGCCTACAAGTGTATCACAAACTCAATGGATTGGATCTCCTTCAGAATTCGCAAGTTTTTTTTTATGAGGTAAGGTTCCCAGTAGGCACTGGCGGGGGTCCGCACTCAGACGGTATTGTCAGATTCATACTGATTAAAATCACTGACGTTTGAGTCCAAACCGACACAAACCGTAAAGGCATTACTTTGGCCTGGCGTCATCAAGGGGACTCTTAGTGTACGTTCACACCAATAAGTGCCACGCTAAGCGCCTAGCGGCTAGCTAGATAGCAGGATGAATTATCCAAGCTAACGAACGTTCGTGTTAGCACTGCCTTGTTCATATCGACCGCGCTTCGCTGTGGCTATTCGCCAGGTGGCTATCTAAGCGAACAGGCGTGTTTGTTTTTTCCTAGGATACATTCAGGCAAAGACGACCAACTGCAGCATTTTCTAATAGCCAAGCAGGTATTCTTTGGTGTGAACAGTAGTATATCTTAGCGTAGCACCTATCTTATCGAACCACCTATCGTGCCACCATTGGTGTGAGCGTACACTTAGGCCATTCCTACACGAGAGACCATGGTTCTAGAGGCATGACCTTTTTTGGGCAAGGGAGACGAGCGCCGTTACTCCCATGCCTCCCTTGCCCAAAAAAAGCTCGTGCTCCCAGAACCATGCTCCTCGTATAGGGATGGCCTTAAAAGAGACCTTGGAAGCAGTGCTCCCCTGAGCCGAGATAGTGGGACAGACTCCTCTCTGATTTCTTTTTGAGAAATGTGACTTTGGCGAAGCTCGCTACCTAACTCACTGGCTAGACCCGGCGCCATAAAAGATGAGAATCTCAAAATCGTTGTTTCCATGCGCAGGGAGAGTCTCAATTCCCCACAAGCGGGCAACTTCTCTCTATTTCTTTACAAACGCAAATAACCGGCTCATTTACATACATATATTCTCAATTACAATTGCACATGCGCGCTCAGTTCCCTTATTTTATGGCTTACTCAAGTGACCGTAGGTGCGTCGGAAGGTGGAGAAGCTCCTGGCTATAGGTTCTGTGGGTCTCATCTCCTTCTTATCTTTCATTTTCTCCGCAAGACAGGCTTACGCCACTTCGTCACGGGGCTGAATCATCTATCTAGCTAATATCTCTTCTGGGATTTCTTTGCTTTTCTCTATCTCTTTGACCTTTGAATTGCTTAACTTTCCACCTTTCTCCAAACTTTCTCCTCATCTGTTCTAGGAATATTCTCCGGTGCTAGCTACATCTCAGCCGTTCTTTCCAGACCAGATGTCTGCTCCACAAACCTTGGGCATTTAAAGAGGGCATTCTCCTCGTCCTCTTTATCGTTCTTATATACCGGCTCGTACATTCTCTTACTCTACGAGTGGTACATACTCTTACTCTCGGTGTCGTTTAAACTTTTCCTAAACTATTTCCCCTTTCTAACATACTTGGATTTTACTCCGACTCGAAAGGCTAACTCATATTCAGGACATACCAAAAACAGGTGAATCCAAGCTTATTCAACGTTCTGAATCCAATTAAATACTAGACGACTAGCGGTGCAGATTTACACAAAGAAGTCCTTCTTGTGTTTCAAACATAGACACTTCAGCCACACCTTTGCTTTCTGAGTTGGTTGGTTGGTGTTGGTATCTCCAAGACTTTTAACAAAGTATAGCAGCCTGCTCTGTTCGCCAAACTTCAAGCTATTGGTATCGACTCGGTTCAAAATAACTGGATAAAGAGTTCCTTTTTCGGCCATTCAATCAAGACAGTATTGTATGTCGTTACTTTTAAACTCTACTCCATTTAAGCCAATGTCCCTCAAGAGTCAATTCTATCACCTGTTTTGTTTCTAATCTTTATTAAATACCTCTTACAGTCGCCTCCAACCTATCTCACAACAACTCTTGTGGGGGGCCCTGCGAACTCAAGGTTTCCGTACTGTCGTATCTCTAACAAACCCGACAAGACCTTTCCATCCGTTTTGGTGGACGGTATAGTATTAATTAAACCTACTCATAATGAACTAGGTGTAACCACCATCCTGACGCCTGAGATTTTTTAAGCCTTGAACCACTAATGATCCGTATATGATATACACACTCTCATAGACAGCTCATTCACAGCAGATCCTACATTTGTCACCACCTTTAGTTATTCCCAACTCCTAAAACAACCAAGGCTTGAAGCGTAAGTAGGTACTAGGTCGGTTAGGCGTGGGAACCTAAACTGGTTCGAAATAGCCCTTTCAATTGCTTTCATTACCTCTTTTGTCAGCAATTATTAGGTGTGGCATTAACACATTCCACATTATTTATTGCTATAAAAAGTCTACCTGGGAGCATTTTACCGACGGTAACCTCAGCTTCTCATTAGTTATGGCGCGCACAAAAGAAAAAGAAAAGTATAAGTGATCTTATAAACTTACGCATGTAATTGTTGTTGGTTTTATTCAATGTACATTTCTCTAGAATTTGGTCTGACAGAAGCAAAAAAAACCCAGATCCCATCTTGCCATAGGAAAAATGTGATAAAAGCTTTTTTCTACGCCTCTGTTAGAATACAGGCATTCTGATATTACTTTTAGTTACGGAATTAGCAGCATTCCACACCCGTGTGGAATATTCATTCCATCACTTGTTATGGAATGACTACTATTGGCGACATCTGTTCGTCGTAATTCAAGAACATGATTTATTAATTAAAGAAAAAAATAGATTTATTAATTAAAGAAAGAAAAGAATTGTTTCAATTATAAACAATCAATGATGTTCCGCTAGAAATTTTTTGCTGAAAATAAACTATTCAATTATTAAATTGCAGAAAGTAGTAGCATTTTTTTAATAAATTTTGCGGCGGCCATCTATTAACAAATTATTAAATTACAAAATTGTTATGAATAAACACTCCCTACTAATATGTTATTTAGCGTTAAAATATCTTGCTGTGCTTTATACATTATATTTTTGACATTAGCTTTACATAAGGTATGTTTTTCTTTGCAAAATATTAATAAAAGCTAATTAGAGGCGTAGAAAAAGTATAGTCTGCAAAACGTTTTGAATGGCATATTCCACACTCGTGGACCGCCAAACTTCCACTTGTGCGGAATATGCATCATTCCAAACTTGTTACAGAATATACTATTATCGCCGAGTGCTCATACGATAATTCCAATCGAGTGGTCGGAATCTCCATGCAAAATAAAATTTGAAAAAAGAACCAAGAGGCCAGTTGAAACACAGACTGTAGACTATGGTGAGGACGCCTTGAATCGGGATAATTTTGGGACTGCACGGGATTCATCGCCATCTCCTTCAACACCTTACTGACTCCTCAAGTCATAGTCTATTTGATCCTTTGATATAAGCTTGCTACAAGGCATTGCACTATAAAGTATTAAGTGATATTGCAGTCCAGTAGAAAAGGTGATTCTTGAGCTTAGTAATGCCACATAAAAAAATATTTCCTCGATATTGGAACTTATTATGTGAACGAGTAGAGCTCAGAAGTAAGACTAGTAGGTTTGTACAGTCGAAGGTTCTATCATTGAGTGCAATGTAGCGGTTCCCATCCAATAGTACTGCAACAGAATACGGACTTCGGTAATCGAAGAGGAGATTGCTTCCTTGTTCCTTCCTTGTATATTTTAGTTACAGAGAGAAGACAAGAAATAAGAAATTTTATATAGGTTTGATAGGTAAAGGACCATACCGAGGAAAGGAATCGAACCACGGACCTCTTGGAAGCTAGTCGGACGCCTTAACCTCTAGGCTACAGGAGTCGGCTTTCGTTCTTTACTTTCCATATTGTAGACATAAGAAATATAAAAAGAAAGCGTCTGTGATATGTTAATCTAATTTAGTTCGACAGTTCAATTTAGTTAATTCAGTTAAGTTTGTGTCCTTTGTAACGAAAGACAATAAAGTAGTGCTTTTAGCATTGGGACTTCATTTCACCTGCATTAATAAAGGATTTATCTTAAAGTGACTTTTTGCATTTCAATTAAATCTCTACGAGTACAAGCACGCTTAATAGAAAGACTTAACAATATGCACATCAAAATATGTACTTCCTTTGTTGCTCCCCTTTCAATTACTAATTCATCACTCTACAAACTCTGCTGCTTGAAATGACGAATTACGAATAAAGTTCTTACTTAGTCCTTAACGTGTATAAAACGAATTTAACTAAGTAGATTACAAGTAATACGAAACAAGAGTCCAGACTAGTATCACAATAATTGTAAAATAAGTACCAGAAGAAATCAACTAGGTGTCCTTAATTTTATATAAAGCTCTCAGGACTTTGCAGACAAATCTTTGCGCAGTTCCTCCTCCCTCAAACTACGTACGACTATACTACACACAAAACTTTTGCTCGTAACTCTAATTTTGGCTTCCAGTCAAAGTCCTTTTAAAACATTACATAGAATTTCATTATGACAATAAACTTCTATGGCTGTGTTGGTTTTGTTTCCATCCACAATATTCCTGTAAGAAAAATTCCATTTAAACCAGTCCCGGAATGGTGGGCGCTGGGCCAAATGTTCTTTTGTCTATGTCCTTTTTAAAAGCAGGTGGCGAACTTCTCATCTAAGGGTATAGTAGTCATTTAACAATATAGCGGAAGGATATAAGTATGACGGAATAGAGAACTATTGTTTTACAACAACAACAAAAATGACGGAAAATTGTTTTCTGGTTGAGCAAAACTTTTTCTTTGCAGAAATTAATCAACGTTTTTGTCCTTTCCTGTTGTTTCTTTAAAATTTGTTGTCACCAGAAAAAAAGAGAAAAAAAATAAAAGGAAAAACAAAAGTTTGCAAAAAAGTTGAGATTTCGAAATACAACAAAATAGGGAAAAAAAAGTTTCAACGGGGTGTATTATAACTGAGATATACTGGAGTTTCATAAAGTATAGAATATATTACATACTCCTGCAAATCCAAGGTAAGATGTGTAAACGGATAATAGGAGAAAAGCAGATATAGTCAAATATTTTGCAGAGTTTACAATTCTGAGAAAGTTTCTAGACAATTTTTTTTTCTTCATTTGAACAAAATGAGCTTCATATGTTCTGGAACAAAAAAATTTAACAAACATTTACGATGTCTTTTATTAGGAAAAACAAAAGAAAATTTTGAACAAAACTTTATCAAAGCTGCATTAGAAAAAGTTCTTGCAAAATGCTCGTTTGTTTCTGTGCACAAATAAAGTTATCAGACATTTTTTTCAATTAATTGCCATTTATTATATTAATTTGCTTTTTCAGTTTTTCTATTTCTTACTAGATTTATTCAACCATATCCAGCAGAAGTCATATTTATATAGTAAAGCAAAATTATGCCGAACAACGGCACCTTACTCCACGCCATCACAGAACAGTGAAATGGAATGTTTAAGTCAATATTGTCCTCCTCTAGGCAGAGTCGAACCTACTATAGATGTTACCTCCGTTAGGAGACGTCCTAAGAGCAAAACGGCTTGTAGCTCACCAGGTCTGGTGTGGACCTCGTATTTCATCATAAACCAATCGTCTAGGGCCTTTCCTATCAACCTGATGGGTGCTCCAATGCTAGGTCTATGAAAACATTTTTAGAGATCACATCCGCCTGGTCACTGTCCACGCAGCCTGATGGCTGGGACCATAAGAGTGATCCGATTGATGGTCCCAAACTTTTTTTTAAAACATTTGTGTACCAAGCGAGTGGTATTTTAACGAAAACCTAGCAAAAGCAATATCGACTCCACATACGTAGTATAGCTACGTCACTACCACCGCATTGACGTCATCGGTTGCGGGCTCGGTGGTGAGCTTTACTCGGAACAAGAACCTGTATGAGCAGAACCTGTGTGAAATTAGTTGAACTTCGCTATGTTGGGTTCGTGTGTCTTGGGTGAGCTTTCATGCTGGGTGGAGTCTTGGATGGGAATCGGCGGTCTTGGGTGGGAATTTGATCCAAGTTTCAGTTCTTGCTGTGGCTTGGATGAGCTACCCCGCTCGGTGAGCTTTTGCACTGGGGATCGAATTCGTAGTTCTAGTTCAACTTCGCAGTGGTGGGTCGCTTGGATGGGATCTTGTGGAGCTTCGAGCTTAGTGTGTGGGTGGGCTTTCATGCTAGGGGAGTGGGAATGTGAGGAGTCGGAGTTTTCAATAATAGCAATTATATTCCTTTTATGCGGGATCCGGTGTGGGGTTTGGTCTGGCCTCCTCCAATTCTTGATGGATTTCGTGTGTTAGTCATATTAAGCGGATCTTTTTTATACAAAGGAGTGGCGGGAATCTTACATCGGTCTAGCAGCAAAGAATGGGTGCGACCGCCCGCCTAAAGGCTAGTACACACTTGTAGACAAGTTAAGCGATTTTGGTCTCTGCGACATGTCTAGAGTTGTCTATATAGATATGTCTATTGATAGACCAATTTCTGTCTACGAGTCTGTTGCGAGACCAAAAATCGCAGGTCTACGGTCTCCCGATCGGAATGAGAGACCACGTGCACAGGTAGACACATCGCGCAACATTTCGCCAGTGTAGACCTCACGACGAGAGGCTCTTTCTCCACCTACCGAGTTTGTGTTTCGGCCGTTTTTGTTTACATTGTTTAAACTTTTTTTTTAAATGTGGTCAAAAATTGTTGGCCTTGGCTTCCTCCAGCGTTCGCCTCCATGATTCTCGATCTCTGGCTCGACTTTTCCAGTTTCTTATTCCCAACTGTCTCAAGTCTTCCTCGACGTCATCTTTAACGCGCGTCCACCAACGTTTACGGTTTCGCATTCTTTTTTTTACAATAAGCACTAAGCATGAACTCATTGCGCATAAAACAACGTCCTCCATTATTAATGGACTGACGGAGACTAAATTAAAATCATAGGGTGGACACTAGACGAGACAAAGTACGGTCTCCATAGCCGGGCTATAGTTATGGTCTGTAGACGCTCTATATACAAATCGCTCAACATGGTCTACTAATGTGTACTAGCCTTAAGGCTTCCTCACAAAACCTTTTTTGCGTGACGTTTTGAAGGCATTACTTCAGCCTGCCGTCGTCAGCATGACCCTCAAAAAGTGCTCACCAGAGCCGGAACAGGATAGCCGTCTTAGCTACCTAGCTCCCATCTCTCCTTGCATTTCTTCGCTTCTCTGTTTCTTTGGGCTTCGTAATGCTTAAGCTTCTGGAGAATGGCCTTTAGCGCCACTTCCATCATTCTGTATGCCTCCGACCTTATTGTTCAAGATGTTCTCAGGTATTAGCTGCACTTCAGCAACTGCTTCCAACACGGTCCTGTGCTCCGCAAACCTGCTCTGCGTCCTCTTTAGCGTCCGGGCATTCCGGGCAGAACGGTGAATCGTCCAACATGAAACCTGCGAAGGTATGCCCGCCCTATAACCTCCTTGCCCACTCAGGAACTTCGTGAGGTAGTAACTCACTTCCCCATTGTCCCTTATAACCTTATATTTCTACAAATTTGGTATGAGTCTATGGGTCCACCGGCCCTTAGTAGACTCGTCCCACACCCCCTGCCAGAGTCTGTCGCACTTCCTTGGACTCCCCTCTTGCATATTTGGAGTCAACCTCTTGCCCTCCAATGCAAGAATATCAATGGGTATCATTCCTGTTATCACACATGCTGCTTCGTCGGACGTCGTACGATATGCACAGCATACCCGAAGGGCACTTAACCGATGCAAAAAGTTTATTTTCCTCTTATTGTCCGGTCTGTCCAATGCCCACTCTAGCGATGTATACAATAGGACCGAACTAACCACTCTTGCGATGAGGAGGCGTCAGCTTGGCCTCCCGATATTAGGCAGCATTCTCGCGAGTCCTGCGCTGATGGCGGAAGCTTTTCCGCTGTGCCCGCCAAGTGCAACCCGAAGTTGCGCCTTAGGCCGACGGGTCCGGTGGAGGCTTACCTGGTTTCGGGATGAGCACAAGCTTTTGGCGCTTCCATTGCTCAGAGAACACTTCTTCCCTCAGGCACACTGTGAATACTTGGTTGAACTCACCTTGTGTCACACCGCCTGGCTGCCAGCTTCACCGCTCTGTTCGGTATACCGTCTGGCCAGGGGCTTTTCCAACGGCTTCTTCGCGGTTTCCACCGGTTGAAAAACACTGGCCTATGGTGTATCAATTGATGATTTTCAATTTTTTACAAAGCCAGCCAAGTCGAAATGTGGCTCGTAGTCACTCATGATGATTTTTTACTAAAAATGTTGATCGTTTATACCGAGCTGTAAAACCCGTTGTTGCGGCTTTAAATTCTGCTTAATAAATTGTTGTCGATTAAACTGACAAATGACAGCCAAACAAAGATGGCGGCCAAACCAAATCACACCAAAACATAAAACGCGCCCTGTATTAATAGTACTATAATCGGTTTGGATGTTATATCGATTCCTAGGTGAGCTCAGAGGGTTTATTTAAAAAACGACATGACGGACTAGTGGTACAAAGGGTGACCCCTCAGCTTGACCATGTCACATAAAAAAAACTTGTCCTGGCAATTACTTACATTATCTTCGCTTAGATTTAGTACCAAACGACACCCAAAAAACTCCACTTATATTTATCTAATTACTGCGAGGCCTGTGACTCTTCAAAAACTCAATGCCTCATGTTATGGTCAAAACAGTGGCTAACAAAAGCACACCAGCCAACGATTAAAGTAAAACTGCAAATATTAATCTTAAAACCCATCTGCACTTGTTTAATAACACATTTTAAACCCGCGCCATTTTATGTTTTCCGTTTTTTTTTTATTTTCATTTTTATATATTAATTCCCCCATTAAGCCGAAATTATATATCACTCAGTATATGTCGTGGCTTCTTCATCACCCCCAATAAACGTGACTTTATTTCATCGTTAATTCTTAAGTATAAAACCGCAAAAGGGAAAGATTTATGCAAGATGGCAACTAAAGGAGCAACAAAAAGGCAACCATCGAGGCAGGCAAGGACTCTTTACCGAGTTAAAATTAATAATTAAGTTATTTACTTTTTGGCTCGTTAAGGGGAGATAAACGTCAAAAGTTTACTAGAATTTATTAAGAACACATTTTCTTAAAATTTTAATTAATTTCTACTAAACACAGTCGTGTGCTTTATTTTTTGTTTTTTTTTTTGCTTTTTTAAATCCAATTAATATAATTATTAAAAACAATTTTTCAGCAAGGACGATGCTTATGTTATATTCAGGGATGCGGCAGTGCTTAACATGACCGAAACAGGTCACGTTTGGATAGTCACAGAGCAGGCCCTAAATGCAAACAACACTCCAGACGGTGTCCTTGGGCTACAGCTAGAATATGCAAACAGCGAAAAGGAGCACATAAGGGTATGTATGTGAATAATGTGAGTGAGTGTCCTTGTTACTTGGTATATATGTATGTATATAAGAGCGTGGGGGGCGGGGGCACTATTTGAAGGTTAAAAAATTAACTGTGTACTTTTTTACTTTCACCCCATAGTCAAAAGGACGTGCCCTCATAAGTCATGAGATTGCCTCTTCGCGCTTTGATGTCCTTTTTTCGCTAGGCAACGGCTCATTTTGAAAGGAGCTCAAGTAGGATACACGAGTTGCCCTTTCAAGCTTCTAGCGTAAGGACATGCAGCTCCTTTGATTTGAAATGAAGATGAAGGACGGTTGTTTGAACTTATTTTTTTTGTTGCTTTACGTTTTTATTTTTCTGAAATTTCATTGCGGTGTGGTTCGCTTGTTTTCTGCACTAATTGCTGTAAAGCCCGCATTTAAGTGGCTGGAAATGTGGCAACGATGTTTTCTTTTTGTATTAATGTCGCAAAATTGATGCCCAGGATATATATAAACATATTTTATAGAAGAGCTCCCTTTTTTTGTTTGTTTATTTGATGAAAAATATACGAACCAAATGGTGAAGGTCTGATTCGTTATATGGTATATGTACTTCAAAACATCTTTCGTATTAAATTTATGGCAGCTGTAAGAGTTTACTACTTTTGCCTTAATCTTCTTTTTTTCGGGGGGGTTTGGGGTAATATTAAATGTCTGTTGAAGAGGCTAAGCTTTATACACTTGGATACCATCTCAGCTTTGTGAATGGCAATTTCTGATTCAACTTGTTCTAAGGTTATCATCGTCCTTAGCTACCACAATGATTTTATGAGATACATTTGTTTTATGTCTATGAATTTAATTACGTTTCTGTAGCAGAGAAGTGTGTTTTCTATGGTTCTTTTGGAGCATATTGTTATACTACATTGGGAATGGGAGAGAAAATTCTGTAATTACATTTCATGGATAGTGGTACCAACCAAATAACAAAAATAACAATTACATTTAGTAATAAAATTATATTATACTACAACAGATGAATGTGAATATATTGTTTGAAAGTGAAACTGTAAGTAAGTACGTTCAAATTAAATAGATTACGTTGAAGTTTTGATAGTTAAACAAAAGTAAAAAGATTAGTAAATATAAAAATAAGTAATTGCCTCTTTACTATGCCAACATTAAAAACAGACTTTGAATCCTTTGAGTGTTAAAGAGCTCATATTTGTTAAAAGATAGCTCCTATACTTCTTTTATTATTATTATTATTATTATCCTTCTTTACCCCCCTTGGGAGCATAGGGCTTTCATAAAGCTTCTCCATTGGAGGCTGTTTTAAGCTATTCTCTTCGTTTTAATCCAGGTTTTGTCAAAATTTTCAATTTATTTTATCACCGTTCTTCTCCATGTATTTTTCAGTCTACCGACACCTCTATTTTCTTGCTGGTTCCATTCAAGGGCTCTTTTTGTTAACGCATTAATAATTTTTACGTAGGATGAAAATAAGTTCTTGCTTTGTCAAGTTCCATAATTAAGTTTGTTATTTTTCTGGGTCAGAAAATTTGACATAGGTATAATGCGTAGAGATTTATGGACGAAAACTTGTATTCTGTTTATATCTAGGTTTATGAGCCAGGTTTCACTACTATAGAGTTAAATGGATCTCGCGTATTTACCTTGACATTTCTATTTCTAGATAGTTGCGGCGATTTCCACACTTTCCGTAATCGGTTGATAGCCCAGGCACTGTAGCATTTCCAGTGGTTTTGGCGTCTTATAACGGACTTTTTTGGTGGAATTGGTCAGAAATGATATCCCTAACAATATTTAGGGGGTGCGCAAACCTGAAACCCCTGGAAAATTTATGGGAGCCCAAAAACTGTTTTTTTACCTTTCTTGAAGATTATCTCTTAACGAAGGCTTCTAGGCGAAAAGTTTGTTGGACATGTTTTGTTCGTTATTGGATGTTGGATTTTTGAAATTTGAATGTTTGCATTGCAAAATAGCCGAAAACTGCGAAAAACCGTATTCTCACTTTAAAGTTATGCCAACAAAAGAAAGCAGAAGAGTTTGATGCCGCATCCAAACTGCGCATCCGCATCCGGTTGTGAATATTCCTCCACCCATATCTTCTTGATCCCATGCAATTTTTTTACTACTACCACGTCTCGTTTTTCACCAGGTCAACGGTTGGCGCACCCATACCCGGAGTCTTTCTTATTCTTTAAGCATGGAAACAAACGCCTTTGATAATAAGGCCCAGCAGACTACAAGCTTCATCTCATCGCTGCTGATCTACAATTATATCAAAAATTAATTTAAATTAATAGCAGAAAGAATGGAGCCCAACAAACACAATATTGCATACTTATAGGATTTAATATTGTTTCATGTTAAATAAGGAATGTTTCAATATTTAAAGTGATTTAAACAAAAATCACAATATTCTAAATATTACACGTGTTTACTTTTAAAATGAAATTGCAACCTGCCCTGTGCCGTTGACGCGTCGCCGCCCTTTTACAAACAACTTTCATAATTAATGTACACAGAGCAATTATGAAACACGTGTTAAATGGCAAACGACTAATAACATATTGTGAACATGCTAACAAGGATCTGCCAAATGCGGGAGAATTTTATTTTGATGTGGCATTTTTTTTAATGTTAATGTCTCTATCTCTCGTTTTTGTTGTTGGTAAATTGGGGAATCATTTTTTTTATTATAAAGGATTTGTGTAAACCACAAAGCCATTTACGGGATTAAATACGATTAGTTTCACACGAAATCAAAATGTGTGTTTGCTGAATAAGGTTTGTAAATTTCATTAAATAATTTAATGAGATATAGAAAATGCGTAGTAATTTTATAATTGTATACATGTTTTACAATTGTAAATATTGAAGTTGTAGAATAGAATGAGTGAACCTTTAAAGTAAATATATGGGCAGCAACAAGGATGCATTCTATTGACACTGCTTTTCATTTCGGTCATGGTTATCGTTTTCGATGTGTTATCATGAATCCTATTAGCATTATTTAAAAGTACGGTATAAATGAGTTTGCTGATGATGTAGTCGTCCGAGTTCTGCTTCATACCAAAAAGGCTCTTGTCGTTAGCCTTAAACACAGTTAGAAGATTGTCCGCAAGGATATAAAAAGCACCCCTCAAGACAACCGCTTTAGTCCTCCAACCACATATTCCAGCAGGAAAGTTCATTGAGACCGCCTTTCTTTATAACCCGTGTTCAATAGATCTTCAACTCATTTTTGTGGTGTGAACTGTTGTGCCTAGAAGCCATTCTTCCGACATTTTTCTGCTTCTCCGCATTTTGCAAACGAGAGTGTGTAAGATATGACATAGTTCCTCCCCATCCCATTTTAAGATTTCTGTGGGTATAACACTGGACCTGGACCTTATGATTTTTGAGTTTGGCTGTAGCGAATATTGAATATAACTTCTCCTAGTATTGGATCAGGCGTATCATTATCTGGATCATCTGTACTTCGGTTTTCTGCTTCTGCCTGTGTTAGATTTATGGTCCCTTTGAAGAAGTCTCTAAAGTGTTTCTCCTATACCTCGAGTATGGCTTCGATAATGCAGCTATACTACCATCCTCTCTTCTTACCACTGTGCGTGCAAATGGGTTTGTATCATTACTTTATCACATTTTCTTATTTGAAGAAACTCCTAGAATCTTTATTACTGTGGCTTTATTTAATTGCCGTAATTCTTTTTCTGAGGTAGTCTCGCTTTTTTCTTCCTTAACCACTTTTTATATCCTTTCAGGCTGGTAAACAATTTTTTATGATTTGTCCTTCTTGTTAAGAATACCTGTCGTGTCTATTTTTTTTATTTCAATGCTTCTCTTATATTGATCATCAAACCAGTGCCTCCTCCTGCTTTCATTGTTTTGAGTACCTAATACATTGTTCTTTGTTTCTGCAATTATCTCCTTTATCGAGATTCACATCAGATTCATATCAATTTCCATTCCACTCAATTTTCCTATTGTGCTTTGTTTCTTTATTTCTTAATTTTTTTATATACGCCAATTTATCTGATTGTTTTTGTTTCTTCTATATCTTTTCACGAGTTTTTTTCTTTGATTATCCCCTGTAGTAACTAGGTAGTGGTCACTGTACACATTTGCTCCTCGAGAACTCCTCAAATCCATTATACTGCAACCATGACTAAGTAGAGTAATTAATCTAATAAAAACACTCCTAATTTGTAACTGCTGCTTTCACATTCCGTAGAACATCTGGTTAAAGCAAAATTAACATAATAAGTTGTTAGGCAATGTAATAAAGAAGTTAATATCTATAAAAGAAGGAGAAAGTCATTTTTAATTAAACACTCTGCTTCCTGGAAGAAAAGAATTCCCCCCGACATTTAAAAATCTGTGATTTTGTATTTATGTCTTTGATAACAATTATTAAATTTTTGATCTGATATCTAATAACAAAAATTAATATATTCGTGATTACCATCAACATATCCATTTGAAACATAGGTCAAGTTAGGTTAGGTATAGGGCTGATTCGTTGACACCGGAGGCCCTATTAGCTCCCAATTTTCTTAAAGGCATGCGCCCGCCCACCCCTAGCACGCATAGCGAACAAATGAGCATGCCACACGGGTATGCACGCTCCGCTACAGCCATGAAAATCCGAAAATCCCCCAATCAGACATATGCACGCCTCTGTTCCAGATATGAATCTATATTCGTTATCGAGCATTCCAAATGCGAGTGACGATTTCCTAAGCGGTCCCCGAACTAAGTACTAACCCGTCCAATGCTGCTTGACCTACGCAATCGAACGAGAACGGGTCTACTGAGTATGCTAATGGTACCTTTTATGGTGATCAAGATAAGTGCCTATTTTCTCCGTCCTACACAATATCGTAAAGCTGCAGTTTTACTACCTTTAGTCTAGAAAAATTGCGAGAGTACCGTGCTTCGTTTGGGTGCCATACAGGCGATTTGACGTTGTGCGTGCCTGCCTGCTGCCTAGGTGCGAGAGTCTTCTTTTTCCTCAGGCGTGCCGTGCTGTTTCTGGTGTCGCGCGTGCCTGCTGCGTGCTAGGAGCGGGCGAGTTTTATTCTTACTCGTGTGTCTAGGCTTCCATCCAAGTTGCTATGTCCGGGAATGCAGACGAAGGTCATGTTATGATTTCTATCGCTCCTCTAGATTGGAGCGCATAATCACTCAATCTACGTAAATCTCTTATTGAGGTTTATCCATCTACGAAAATTTCAATGCTACATCCTTGTGTACATTCCAGGTGCTCTGCCTGTCTTTAATAACGCCAGTACCAGCGTCCCGTCGTTATGGCAACCATACCCTCGGGTAGCAATTCCAAGACGTTGCTATGGCTCTGTAATGTTTTCAAGGCCAAGCCCCAGATTCCCTCAGTCTAAGGACACTGTACGAGGTAAGGTGTTTAATGTGAAGGTCGAGCATGTTCTCATGTTCCCTGCTGCCCATATTGATGCAGTCATTTGGACCCTTCCTAGCTTTATCACATATCACATTATAGATCCTGCAAAGCGCTAGCCAGCACATCAGGGAGCCATCCATGAATATTTAAATACCACGACTATGTACATCCACAGAACTACATATATTTAGCTGAAGACCCATTTCTTACCGAAGGTCTTTTTTCTTTCATTGATGTTTGACTTACAATTGAGTTTTGGGTTCAGGATTAGATCCAAAAATTTCACGCTGGAGAACAGAGTGAAGGTATGCCCATCTAACGTGGGGATGAAAACTGGAATTTTCGTTTTCCCAGTGAACTTAAGTTTGTCTGGGTTCACTGCCAGACCACAGAATGCTGCCCATCTGCTAGCTCTGTTCAGGCATCCTTCCATGATTTCACTGATCACTGTTGGACACATTCCTGACACCATTATCACTAGATCGTCTACGAATGCTTCTACCTTTGCTCCACGTCTATCTAAATTTTGTAGTATGCTATTTATTATTACTAACCAAGGTTAAAGGAACACTACTTTCTGTTCCCAAATTCCTTTAGATTATTCTCTAACTCAACATAGCCGTTTAGCCACTGTCTAAGCTAAGGCTTGCTTCTACGTTTAGGGCTCCTACCTCCTTAAATGGGTTCAATAAGTACGTTGTCAAATGAGCCGTCTATGTCAAAAACGACTTCCAGGGAATTCAAAACAATTGAAACTCATTCTCAAATTAATTTGGAAACAAATATTTTAAATTTCGATATCATCTATGTATGTAATTTTGAATTTCTGTTTAAATCTCACATTAATAATGCTTGGAATGTCCTTAACTTTAAAAAAACGAATCATGCACCAGCTACGACGCGGACGGTCCTGTGTGCCACAAGAGAAATATATTGGAAAATTATTGGACGATAGGAACGCGAAGTTTTTAGTATTCGAAGGGCAGCTGGGAGCTCTCTTTCTCTGCACTATAATTGCCCATAAACCATGTCAAGTCCAAATGATTTCTGACAATATCCAAGTAATATTTCAATATTTTTTTTCCTTCGTGTTAGCACGTCTACATTTGTTATGAAATTCTTATTTCCTTTCCTCTTTCACTTCAAATCGTCATAAATTGTCGTGGTAGGCTGTGTGCAGGTTTGATAAGAAAAATTACTTTAAAAATTACATTGTTTTTATGCTTAGAAACTATGTAATCAATCGTTACACAGATAGTGGATGAAATACGTGAAAAATATGGCTAAAATATTAGTAAACGATTTTTCAACAAGAGGTGTCATTTTAAATTGCGCGCCATTTTTTAACTGTTTTTATGATGACATCTGACAAAGTAAAAACAACCAGGTGTTCAGATATCAATCGATACACACTCTTGTAAAACACTGATGGAAATACAGGAAAAATATCATGATTTTTTGAGTGATGAAGCTCATTTTTATTTGTCTCAGTATAGTAGTCGTTTGGTAGTTTTACCTGGAAATTTTTCCGGGAGTTTTGAAAATGGGTAATTTTATAGATTTCGATGTGCTCTTTCCCAATTTCAACTTTGCCACCTTGTATCTTTGCCACTCGTGCCGCCATATTGGAAAAATGGTGCCTAAAAACAGTTTTTTTGGCGATATCTCCTTTCCGACTCATTTCACGATAAAAATATTTATATACAAAATGAAACTAGAGAAAATTTCCTACAATTTATGCAATAACCTTTTTTTTTACTAAAATCAATAGTTTTGGCATACAAGTGCGGCAAAGTGAACACGCATTTTGACCAAAAAGTCATTTCCACACCTCCTTGAGGCAGAGTTAGCGGCGCGTTTTTTTATCGTTTTATCCCCAGTAGGCCTAATCCACATTCCAAAATTTAGCACATTCTTCTTCGCTTTGCTTTTCCAAGCTAATGGAGCGATGCAGAGCTAAGCTTTGTAGAAAGCACGACGTGACCCTCTTGTGGGTTCCCGGGCATAGGAACATAGATGAGAACGACCGGACTAGCATTTAAAGGGCCACGCCTCATGCAACGTGTGGGCCCCTTGCGACAAATGAGGGGCATACCGAAAGAGGGATTTCATTACAAATTAAATGGAGCAGCCCCAACATGAAAGTTGCCGTGAAAGTTGTCATTTAGCACACTCAATAGACCGATTCTCGTTCGATTACGGAGGTCAAGTAGCATTGGATGTGATTAGTACTCAGTTGGGGGACAGCTTAGAAAAACGACACTGGCGTTTAAAAATATAAAGCTTTCCACACCGCCGCACAGTGGCTTCAAATGCCAAAAAGGTGGCCAAAAGTCCCTAAAATCGATCTTTGATTTGGGGACTTTTTGGGTCTAGTTATGTAAATCGGTACCTAAGGTATTAGAAACAGCGTTTTATAACGGTCAAACTTGCATGGGGGGCTCTCGGGAGCCATTGTTACGTGAGCGTCTGGCACACTAGGGCCTCGGCGCGGTACATAGTAAAACAGGTTTTTTGTGTTAACAGTGACCTGGAATCGTTTGAAATGGCTTCTGCTAACGAAAGTAAGTACTTTTAAACGTTATTTCTTATTGACAATCAATTTTCTTAATTATTTTAGTAATGTACCATTCAAAACAAGTTTTTTATAACTTCCCGTTGTAAACGTCAATGTTTAAAATTACATTACTCAAAAGTTCCACGACATCCCGCTCTCTAACAAGTTTTGTCTTCTTGAGATCTTTCCCAAATTGTTTAATTTAAATAGAATTTCATAAAATTCTGGCCACTTTATAAGAACGTTGTCCGCCATATTGGGTCGGCCATTTTGTTTTTTAAATTTTTGAGTAGCAATTCGTCAGCAGCTCCAAAATACTCTTCATACCAAATTTCATAAAAATCTGACCACTTTATAAAATTTTTGTCCGCTGTATTGGATCCGCCATTTTGTTTTTTTATTTTTAGTGAAGATTCGTAATCAGCGGCCTCGAAATACTATTTGTACGTAATTTCATACAATTTGAATAACGTCATCATTTTGGCCACCTTTTCGGGATTTGGAACCACTGTGCGCCGGCCGCAATTATTACTCACATATCGACGCCGAAATTCTCAAATTTTATTAGCCTCTATTTTCTACTCGAATTGGGCAAGGGGTTAGATGCCCATCTTCGGCCTTATAGGGAATCCACACAGGATCCACATGATCCAGTGGGGCTAGCCTCATAGGGCATTATCTGCACCCGCCAAAATGCTAGTCGGGGAAAAAGCTGACAACGTAGCCAAGCAGGGAGTCTCTCTCCGGGGATCGGTGATTGAAAACCTAAAAAGAGATCTCCAAACTGAAGATCAGATCACTGATAGCCTTCCTAAATTCCACGTGGATGGTGTATATCCGTCAAACCCGACCAAACAAACATTGAAACCAGGGACACGAGTTGTGGCAACAAAACGGCTCGCCAAAGCCCTAATAGGGCCTCCAGTCGCACTAGAGGCAGCCCTACACCTACCTAGCTAACCCTATGAGGGGAGAGATTATGCAGTAAAATGTACCCCGAAACCTGGTAACGATCTACGTCGTCTTCGTTAAGTAAAATTTTAGTTTCACTTAATCGAAAATTGGGGGATAATATTTATCTATATATATATAAAAATGAATGTGTGTATGTATGATCGCTATAGGCTCGAACACCGTGCAACCGATCTTAATGAAATTTTAACCATGTGCTATTTACATTCAAACTTAGAACATAGGCTATTTTATTACTTTCTAAAGCCACTCCTAGATGGCGCTGTCATGGAGAGCTTCGTTGAAAATCATCGCAGAGCTTGAATTTTTGCATGAAATTCCGTGGAGGTCTCCTATGATACACCTCGAAGCCCGATTTTCGAAATTCAAAATGGCCGCCGAAATATGACCGAAATTCAAAATTGCCGCAGAAATATGGTTGAATTTGCCAATTTTATTCCGATTCCAATGAAAGTGGGTATCTAGGGGTTTTTAAGGTCGCAAATAACGAATTTGTGGTCAAAACTTATAAATTCAAAATGGCCGACGAATTTACTAATTGTGTTCCGATTCCAATGAAAATCTGCATCTGAGGTTTTTTTAAGTAGCAAATAACGACTTTATGATCAAAATTTAAATTCAAAATGGCCGCACCAATATGGCCGGCGAGTTTGCGAATTGTATTCCGATTCCAATTAAAATCGGTATAAGGGAGTTTTTAAGGTAGTAAATGTATGAAAATTCATATCTCGAAAAATGCGATGTCAATGGAGGGTTTTTATTGTCTCGATCAAAATGTCAGATCCCTAATAGTTTCACATTTTGTTATTTGGAATAAAAAATACCAAAAAATTGCCTTTTTCAAACTCTCCTACTGTATATTAAAATTCATATCACCTGATTACTACTATTGGCTTTTGGGAGCAGCATAGGCGCACCGGGTCCCAGCTAGTATATTTATATTTACGTGAAGCCCACGCATATTACAAAAATCTTAGCAAAACTTTTTGTATCATGCTTCCGCATGCGCAAGGTTGAAAACCGGCCGGCAATTCCATTGTCATGACCATCGGGGCTAACTAAAAACTCTCTGCGGCAGTGTCATGCCAAAGTCTAGATATTAACAAGTCTTTCATCTTCATATGGTTAGTGAGTGAAAGGCGAACAGCTATATGCACCCATTCTTCAAATGACGATGTCAGGGTACCAGAAAGAGAATGCAACATTTTTATACACGCTCGCACACAACTAGCCAGCGGACGATTTTATGATTTTATATGGGGATAAAGTTGATGTATTAGTGCACATTTACTATTTATGAAAAAAAAAACAGCAGATTCAATTTTCCTTCCTTTTCTCTTCTGCATACTTTATCGAAGAGAGAGAATCTGGCTTTGTCTCGCCGAGTTCACGATGTATGCGTTGAGTTGTGCTCAGCAAAGATGTTCATATATGCACGCATACAACTAACGGGGGGAAAATTTTGTATGAAGATGAAAGACTTGTTATATCTAGACTTTGTGTCATGCCTCCAAAAGCAAAGAGAATCCCGTCAACTGATCGATAAAGACCCTGACGCCTGCGTGCGTGGTCGAGAACGGGGAACGGGAAGAATGTAAAATAAACTTACTTGTGATCTCTGTCTTTTAAACCCACTGTCGTTCCGGGTGTTGATGACACCTTTTCTTTTTGGTTAAACGCGACACCTTTTTGTTTTGCTTTTGGAACTTAAATCTGTGTGCGTTTAAGTGGTTAGCGATAGCACACGCCCGGACATCGTTCTGGCTTAGCCCAGACTCCTTCCGGTGCGACCATCATAGTGAATAGATTTCTTTTCCGATCGATATTGAGCGACTTTTTATGACCTGAAATTGATGCCAGGGATGTGGACCACGTTCATTTTCAGCAGGACGACGCCACCTGCCACACAGCTCCACCTGCCGCCATGGCTCTATTTATCGCTCTCTATTTAAAATGACATCTCTTGTTGAAGGACCCTGCATAATGTCAACCTAAATATCGCCCAGACTACCATTCATAAAATTCGTCAAAACGTCGCTTTGGGGGCACAACTGTGTAAAAGTTCCAATTATCTACCCTATTAGGCTCGTTACAAAATGTTATCTACTATCCCATTATCCACATCGGCTACATGCCCTAGTTATACATTCTAGGTGACATTTCAAACAGCAATTTCCATTCCATGGTACATTAATGTGACTGAAGGTTTTCGGATATGCCCTATTCAACGACAGTTTCGGGCATGTTTTTTGGGAATTACTTTTCGTTTAACAAATTCCCCATTTGAAACTGGGCCGGTGTACACTGTAGGTGTTAATGAAACTGATTCGACAACCTGCTAAATAATTAATTTTTTTTTTTTTGGTTTTTCGATTTTGTTATATTTGGCCAAACAATAATTATTAATGCCGTCAGTTTTAATTCCTGCGCCTTATAATATTGTGCGAAAATCCGCCTTTTTAATATCATTTTAAACAGCTTAAAGCCTTCACAGCAGTAAACATTAAATAAATCTCTCACACCATTCGGTAAGTGTTTCAGTTCACCAAGCAGCTCCACCGTTCTCCTTGGTCTCAACGAAGGGCCCCCCTTTTAAAGGGCGAACTCAATTCCCAGCAGGTATGAAATTTTAATAGGATTCTGCTAATTCTTCTTGGGAACATCAAATTAAACATGAAAGCTGGTGTGTAGAGATTATCACTTTTGAATAAATGGGCCCCCACATGTAATTCCGACCAATCCCTGCCACTAACGTTGGGGAATGCCTTCGCGGGCTTCTGGTGGGGTATCCTGCAGGATCTTAATTTCATAAAACGGTATACCCAGTGCCAAAGTGGCGAGAAAAAAATGGGAAAAAGTCTTAAGAATGAAAAAATATAAGAAATGGTGTCCTGACCTTAACTTTAAGTGCTCAAAAGCAGACAAAAGCCATTTCAGAAAATGCTTCTGCCATTCTACTCGAAGGGATTGAGGGCAGACTGCAGTGACTTTTCATGTCCCTTTATGTAAAGGCGGCTGCTATTCTCATACCCATTTCTGGTGCCGCCATCAACAATGGCACAATGTCTGGTTTTGTGTTTTTCCTCTGCATTTAACATTGGCTTCGGAATTGTCAAAGTTATAAAGCGAAAACGACCAGGTCATGAAAACAATACATTCACACATGTTCATACATATTCACATACATCTAATGCAATTTTCATTTTATTATAACCCAACAGGATAGTGTCTATGTCCTTGCATCAGCTATTAAGGAAATGATTGCGAATGAAACGATTACGGAAGCACCGAAAGATTGTGATGATTCCGGTGTCAACTGGGAATCAGGTAAGATTGAAATTTTTCCACCTGCCATTTCCTTTACGAGTTTCCTCACTTCACAATTTTTTTTCTGTTGTTTTTTTTTTACAGGAAAAAGAATTTTTCACTTTTTAAAAACAAGAAATATCAGGGGAGATACAGGACAAGTGGCCTTCGATGATAACGGAGACAGAATATATGCGGAATATGATGTTATCAATATTAAGGAACATCAAAAAAAGAAAGTTGTAGGATCATTTGAGTATGATGCAGTGAGTATGTTTTGGTTAATCTTAGCAATTATATTTATCACAATTTATCATTCTAAAGTCGCATTTACATCCCAAAGTCAACGCGAAAGTGCACTTTGCAGGTCTTTATCACAAAAGAGCCTCAAAGTGCACTTTCGCGTTGACTTTGGGATGTAAATGCGGCTTAATAGTTGTATCAAATCCACATGTGAATATGTGATAGCATTTGTTTTTTTATGTGAAACTCCAAGGTTAATCAGAGTCACCTTTTGTATTAACAGTCGCAATGTCTAGTAGTAACCTGGTTTCTCAGGCAGAAATAGAGAACAAGATAGATTGGTAAGAGTCTGGGGGTGCTATAGAAGAAAACCATCGACCTTGTTCTCTAAAAACGAATCATAGTAACTATTCACTGGTTTCCAGTGAAAATTCACTGGTTGGAACCATGCTACAATAATTACAAGGTAAGCTCAAAAAGGTGCTGTGACGTCGCTCAGATCTTTTCTCACAAAGAAAAAGGCTTTCCCGTGACGTCACTCAGATCTTTTGTAATGTAAAAGGCGTAAAAGCTTTTCAAGATGGAAACAGAGCTTTTCCTTATGAGCCAACCTTGTATTTTTGTACCATGGGTTGGAACCAGTGAAATTCAAGTAAAAAGGAGCAAAAAGCTTTTTCCTAACGCGAGTGTCAGGGGCACCATTAAGGGGCGGCAAAATTTGCCAATAAGTAATAATATCTTGTAAATATTATTTTTGTCGCACCTACGATTCGGACCGATCGAAATTAGCACGGCATTTTTTATTACTTATACTGTGACAAAATCGGGAAATCCCCTTTCTTTAATTGAATGTATAATAATGACATCTTGCTCATTGTAGCGACTGGCAATACCGTCTGTACTGACTTGCAGGGATTCCCCGTATTTTATTTTGTGCTTGGATTGTTTATGACTAATATTCAACGAGCATGACTTCTATCATATAAAGAATAGTGTTCAATATTGTACGAGGGTCGTCTCAAAATTAAGTTTCACTATTTTTTTAAATCCGTGTCGTTGGCGAGAAAAGTCTGGGAGTCTCAGGGAATTTGCAACTGGGTGTAGTGGGAGCACTGTAAAATTTCTATGCACGTGCCTCGATCGATCCGACAGTCAGGCTTCAGCCACTATGGATACTCCACTCGCTCCTACCGCCAAAACACCAAATAAAGCGAAGGTTGTGGAATCCGGAATCCGGAAAATGGCAAACGTTCTTTTAAGATTCCACAGGGGTGTTGTTGATCAATTACCTTGAACGAATGTTATGAAATTTTTTTCAGAGCATGTTTTCGTTAATATGCGCCGATCGGCACCTTAACGAAGTCGGTATCATATTTGGTACTCGCGATATTGGGCGGTACAAAAATCACGAAGTTCGTTCAAACAAAAAAACGGCTCGACCGATTTTTATGAAAATCTTTTCAGATCATATATGCGAAGTCGATATCTTTTTTGGTTCGCGCAAGATCGTGCAGGAAAAAATGACCACACACACGCATACTTCTTCTCAAATTTTTGCTTAAAATGCTATTGGGAACTTGAAAAATGAAATTAAGTTGAAAATTACGTTTTCGATTTTCGGACCGATTACAATAACTTCCCTATAAACTAGGAAGTTAATAAGAGGGCGGCAAAATTTTCTTCCGCCCTGGGCCACTGGTTACCACAGCAAGGTTTTTGATCTGGATCTGAAAAATGTTTCAGCTGTCGACAATCGTCAAACTATACCCTCGTTCATGTTTGTCAGGTCTCCTCAACACCCCGGTATTCGCCATATCCTGGTATCGATACCCCTTATGTGTCATAAGCATTAACTAGTTATTCCGTCCCAACGTGAACGGAAAAAAGTCTCCCAATTTCCTTGCAGAGCCATCTGTTAGAGAGTTCCACAAACGATATATTGCCAACAGAATTCCGTTCGAAGTCCGTACTGACAAAACAAAAAGTACACGGAAAAATTGGGTGAATGGAATTTCGTTCGAATTACATGTATGTATTTTATATGAGGAACGGAATTCCGTTCGAACCCCATACTAGGTTTCGATCAGTAAACAGACCCAAATTAACTGATTTTCCAGTGAAATTATTATTTACTGGATGAACCAGTAAAATTTTCACTATGGTTCATTTTTAGAGAGTGCGTTTGAACTCCTGGATGTTGTAGCATTTTGCACCACAGAGAAGAAATTTGTACAAAGCCCACTGTAACAAAAATCAGTGGAGCAGCCGCTATGGTAACGGCAACAATATTTTGACAAGGCTGCTAAATGCTTAAGATGGCTCTACAGATATCGCTTTGCACCTTGTCGAGTCACGCTGCGCTCTTTTTCGAGGCACCAGCCTAAATAGACGAATTGTATTCGAGTCGGGCCTTATGTAGAACTTTTTCGCTTTTCAACCAATTAAATAATACTATTTCGTATGGATTTATTTAAATTTATTACATACAATATATATTTATTTTTAAAGTTAATTGTAAACTCGACATGCACGATTTCAATTTACACGGAATTTTCAAGGAACCAATCTACCGTATTTAATCGTGGGATACCTTGTAAATTGCCAATCTGTTACTTCATGCATACTTAAATAATATTACATGATTACACAAATGTATAATACTCATGAAAAATTATTATTATTAATTTTATTTTTTTTTATTTTTTTAGGAAAAGCAAAAAATGCGTCTGAAAATAAATGACAGTCAAATCCTTTGGCCTGGAAAACAAAAACGAAAGCCTGAAGGTATCATAATTCCTACACATCTGAAAGTTCTCACAATTGAAGAGAAACCATTCGTATATGTGCGACGGTTAACAGACGAAGAGATTGCATGTGAAGAGGATGAGATTCCCTGTCCACATTTTAATACAACAGATGGAACAGGTATAAAATTTTTAAATAACTTAAATAATTAATAAAATCTATAAAACTGATACATTTTAGATTTATCCGTCGTGCACAATGTGAAATTTATTTGTATGTTGATGTCGCAAAATTTATCTACTATAATATTTCCTATGCAATTCAAACGGACATGAGGGACTATAGAACCAAGAAGTCTAGCGAACAGACTAATCTAAAAGTTTTAGTCTAATATTATTCCCAAGTTACATTAAGATTTTGGAGAAGCCTATAATAAGCCTGCAAACTAGTTTTAATATCCCTTCCAGTTTTAGGAAGGAGTCATTGAGATATTTAAGTCAGCTCAAGCTCCGAAATTTAAGGACCTATTAGATAGAAACGACAGCTTGTGTTGTTGTTCGTAAAGATAATAATAATATATGAATTTCGAAAGATTCCGATAAGACTATTTATTGCTAGTCCCGTGGCTCTGATGGCTCTGATGTCGATAGGTTTACTCCCAAGCTATCCCACATCTAAGTAGAAATCGAACCCAATGCTTGACTTTGGTGACCGAACAAGGGCCAGCCTAATCATTATTCTAATGTTACCATTTTTAAGATGTTCCTTAAGAAGACAACTCCGTCTCCCATAATGTCTATAAATTGGTCCAATATAAGGAGACTTATTCCTTCTACCAAGTGTGAAGAGCAGTTCTTAAGCGGTATATCGATATCGGTTCTGGCGGAATTAATAATCAGTCCGATATTTCGTTACCTTGCCCTCATAGCCATTTCAGAGTAACAACGCAATTTCAGTTCACTTTCAGTTATTTGTAGAGAGAACTTTGAGCACATAACTAATATAGTCAGATTTTAATTCGATTTTGAAACCATTTAATGCCTTTATAGCAGCCTAATTGTCTGAATGGATAAGATGGTTGAGTCACATATGAATCTGGAGATACAGACTTCGGCACTTTCTTCTATTTCTATCATATCAGCTTGAAAAGCTGTCGGTGGATGACCCAGTACTTTCCTCCTCTGCAATTGGGCCTAACGAGTTCTATTATACCATAAGCAGACCCGCTATCGACCCAGTAGTATCTTGGTGATATCCCATCAAAGATCATTGGTTCCAGTACAATTCCCAAATGGGTTCTTGAGACGGCCTTATCTCGAGAAACTGGGAATCTGTTACACTTGAATTCTTCTCCTAGCAATATCCACTACAAATGATTTATCCACGTTTAGCTTCGTCTCATAGGTGTGCCAGAGTAGGTGGTTCTCGATTCAAAGTTCGCATCCTTTAGGGTGCTTGGATGACAAGGCCGTTCTAGGACTGCAGTAGGATATTTATGTACTTATTTTTAGTCTAGGCCATCACAATAGGGCATCATAGGTAATTACGCGTCTAACCACGGTTGAATCAAGGAAATGCATGACTTTCGATTTGATTATCCAGGTTTTCGATCATATTAACGACAAATAAGAAAAGCGAAGATTGCTCTCATCTAAGCTGTAATAAGGAAGTTCTAAGTGCGCTTGCTATCTAAGATTACACCCAGATATTTGGTACCACTTGATAAATGTAAGGACTCGCCATTCAAAGAGCCTTTTTTGGATTCCCCGAAAGTGGTACGAGTATAATTTTGTCGTGGTTAATGCGGTAATGAAACAGTTGTGACTCAGACTAACGGTAGTTTGCATTAAGTCAGATATGATTTGATCATTGATTATGTCATCGGCTATCCTTGGTCATTAAATTCTGATGAAGTTAATGTCTTCTTGATTTCATCAATCACAATCGACCACAAGAGTGGGAAAAAAGACCTTCCTTATGGGCAATCGTTTTTACCATAGGGGTGATGGAAATACAGCCCAAGTTATCAGTTATTATTCTGTAATTTAGAGGAAGGAAGTTAATCTGAGTAGATTATGCGCACTTGGGCATGCGATTGAATTTGCCCTTGTGGCAATTCCACTAAGCTGATTGGCGTGGATAGTAGGCCTTTTGCCGGTCTTTGGATGGGTCTCGATGTAAATCCCATGCTTTTCTCTAAGGAACTTAAACCATTGTTAGTGATCTGTTTTCTTACAGCAACAAAATTTTACTGCATATTATTGGCAAAACAGTATACGCCAACAAAAATCCAATGGGTCAACTGAAGGTGACTCTTTCACTGATTCACTAGAACTATACTTTGTTTAAACGGCATTATTATTTCCACAACACAAAGCTAACCGGCTGGGGTCACTCCCACACCCTGCAGCTTTCCTTTTCATGTATATTAAGAAATTCGTTTAAAAATAAACCAACTCAAGTGTGGTACAATCTTCTGCAATCAGTATTTTCGAACTATCCTTTCTTGGTCGGCACGGCGCTGTAGTTCCAATCATCATGCTCGCGCTAAAAATCTCATACACGCGCTCAAGAAGAAAATTTGCGCAAAAAGATTGAACATGCGTGCTTGTCAAGCATGCAATTACGTGTGTAGCTGCCTTAAGAGTCGAGGTACCATTTCTGAGGTAATAAATGAAGATCAAATATTACAAATAAAAGCAACAAACTTCCGATCCTCCAATCCAACCCAATAAGAAGGACGTAATTCTATTTGGGTCATTCCAGCCATAATCGGCCGGAAAATGCACGACCGCCCGGAAAAATAGTGAAAACATTTTTTTTATGTTTCTCGCGATAAAAAAACATGAAAAACGTTTTTACTGATTTTTTTTGTAACATCTATTGTTATTAATTGAATAATTACGTTTTTCGAGAAAATCGGCACTATTTATAAACAATTGAACAAAACAATGGGAATTTATTATAGAAAAATTTAGAAAATAGTGGTTTTGTAGCCTGATGTTTACTCTTTCAGAAAATTGTCATACTAATATGTTTGACCTTGAACTTTAGAGTTCTCCTTCTAGAGTTCATACTTTTGCCATGTCGCGTTTTATGCACTGGACCAAATTTACAAACCCTCGATTGAACAAGCATTCTAACTTTTCACAATATAATGAAGGTGTAAGCCACTTAAACACTACCGTCCTATCAACAAAAGCTACAATTTAGCAAGCAACGCTGGTACGCTCTTTTTAGGGCTGTTAGATCTTTTCCATCATCCCTTGATCACGGTACCTAGCACGTCATTTAAAGGGTTCGCACGGTTGAACCACTAGGAGTTTCTCTTCTGCCGATTTGATCAAGCTGGTGTTGGATCCATCTTCTAATCCTTAATTCCCTTCAAAGTCTTGGACTCGCTTTTTTGACGAGTCTTCAAAATCATAGTAGTGCGTCTACGCTAGATATAAAATCTTGCCTTCATGTTCATCCGAGTTGGAGTCGTTGCTTTACCATCGATACATTGAGCTACTCTGTTTAGTAGGTCCAAATCTATGCAGTAAAAATCTTGGAGCTCACCAAAAAAAATATACGAAGATCTTTTTATTTTTCCTAGTAATAAGCAATACTATTTTTACTTTTGTACTATCCACTAGAAAAAATCTTAACTTTTTGTCTCTTAAACAATATTTTCTCTTTTTTAGCAAATGACTTCTGCTGTAAAGGATATTGTGTACAGCTACTAAAAGCTCTTTCAAGTCGTATTAATTTCACCTATGACCTGGCACTGTCACCAGACGGTCAATTTGGTCACTATATACTAAAAAATCAAACAACAGGAACTTTGGCTGTGAAAAAGGAATGGACAGGTCTAATTGGGGAAGTTGTTAATGAGCGAGCTGATATGATAGTTGCACCATTAACTATAAATCCAGAAAGAGCCGAATTCATAGAATTTTCAAAACCATTTAAATATCAGGGAATCACCATCCTAGAGAAGAAACCATCCAGGTCGAGTACGTTGGTATCATTCTTGCAGCCTTTCAGTAATACCCTATGGATTTTGGTCATGGTTTCAGTCCATGTGGTAGCTTTGGTGCTATATTTATTAGATAGGTAAACAAAGTGGTGTTTAAATTGTGATATTCATTTTCTAATCGATAACGTTCATTGCAGATTTTCACCTTTTGGTAGATTTAAATTAACAAGCAATGACAACACCGAAGAGGATGCTCTAAATCTTAGTTCGGCTATTTGGTTCGCTTGGGGAGTGCTACTAAATAGTGGAATCGGTGAGGGCACTCCAAGGAGTTTCTCAGCCCGTGTCCTGGGAATGGTGTGGGCTGGCTTTGCAATGATAATAGTCGCTTCATACACTGCCAATTTAGCTGCTTTCCTCGTTTTGGAACGGCCAAAAACAAAACTTAGCGGCATCAACGATGCCCGTCTTAGAAATACAATGGAGAATTTAACATGCGCAACTGTTAAAGGATCAGCAGTTGATATGTACTTTCGAAGACAGGTTGAACTGTCGAACATGTACAGAACTATGGAGGCAAATAATTATGCAACAGCTGAAGATGCTATACAAGATGTTAAACATAGGTAAAACAAAAACAAATTTCTATTAAATTTTTTGAATAATAATAAAAATTATGTTTTGGTGCAGTAAGCTGATGGCATTCATTTGGGACTCATCAAGATTAGAGTACGAAGCAGCTAAAGATTGTGAGCTAGTAACGGCCGGAGAATTATTTGGTCGAAGTGGTTATGGTATTGGTTTACAAAAAGGTTCACCTTGGTCCGATGCTGTAACATTAGCAATTTTAGATTTTCATGAGAGTGAGTTTAAATAATTTAATTCAACAAGTTCCATTAAAACTAAAATCTTATCGCATATATTTTAGGTGGTTTCATGGAATCACTAGATAAAGAATGGATATTTCATGGTAATCTACAGCAATGTGAACAGTTTGAGAAAACACCAAATACATTAGGCCTTAAAAATATGGCGGGAGTTTTTATTCTCGTTGCAGCAGGAATTGTTGGTGGAATAGGTCTTATTATAATAGAAGTTGTATATAAAAAGCACCAAATTAAAAAACAAAAACGTATGGAAATTGCAAGACATGCTGCTGATAAATGGAGAGGAACAATAGAGGTACTTCCATGTTTTAACTAATTTACTATTTTTATTTTTACTATTTATATTTTTAGAAACGAAAAACTCTACGTGCCTCATTAGCAATGCAGCGCCAATATAATGTTGGTTTAAATTCAAATCCAGGTACGATTAGCTTAGCTGTAGATAAAAATCGTTTTCCACGATTGGGGCCAAGAGGCCCTGAAAGGGCATGGCCCGGAGATTCTGATCTTATACGTAACAGAAGACTAGATGATTCGAAAGGCTTTAAAACAAAACAGTCACACCTACAACCACCACCGAGATATTCACCAGCGTATACAAGCGATGTTTCACATTTAGTCGTTTAACAAATTTCTAAAATTAAATTATTTTGTAAAAAGTGAAAAAAAAATGAAGATATTTAATATTTAAAATAACAAACAAAAAAATTACAAAAACAAAAAAAACACAAGAAACTAGCGTCCTTTTTATTATTTTTTGAAAATAAAACAAGAAATATTTTTAGTAGTTTTCAGTTTTTCTAGAATGCAAAAAAAAATTAATAAATTCGTGCAAAATCCAAAAAAAAAAATAAAATAAAAAATTAAAATAGAAATTTAACGTTTAAGTATTAAACAATTACAAAATTAAAAAAGAAATGCATTTGAATCAATTTGTAAAGAAAGGGAGGGAAAACAAATGTTTTTACATAAAAAAAAATGCTAATGTTACTAGCCGCGAAGATTTTGTAAAAATCAAAAATAATTTAAGTCATTCTATTGATTTTATTTAAAAATAATTAAAACATTTCAACGGAGTTTTAGCTGCTTATGTTATAGGAGTGATTCAGTTTTCATTATTCAAGATGGATGTAATTTCAGTTACCAGAAAAATTTACAGAATATTTAGAAAAGCATTCAATACAATTTTTTATGAAATGTTAATATTAAATTAAGTTAATCAAAACAACTTTTAAACTGCACTTTTGTAAACTGGTCTCACGGACTAATTTATAAAATGAGAGATATTATTTTAATTATACGATGACATATAAAGATTACTAGAGGGATACCGAATCGATGGACCACTTTTTGCCGGCATCTTTTCATTCCCTTTGCCTAGAGTCATAGAGATATGTATCTCAGTTGGATGAATTGCTTTACTGCACCCTTACTTTGATTCCCTAGTTATCGAGACGAGCCTTTTTGAAAAATTCCTACCTCGTGCTCTCCAACCAATAGCGACTCGACCTTCTCCTCCTCGGCCAGCTAATTACCACCCCTTCATTCATATTTTCGAAGTGCTTTGGCTGGTTGTAAGCCTTCTCGTCATCATGTGTACTCTAACTTATTTTTCTTCGTACACCTATTTAGTTTTTGGACAGTTTTTCGGCACTCCAATGCCAATGATGCATTAATGTCTATGTAGTTCATATATCCAATCACTGCCCGATTGTTCAGTGCTATTAGAATATAATTTCTCTGGACCTGATCCTCATTTAGGTGATTCAGCGCGTAAAGTAGAGCCACAGCAACTGTATTTTGCCAGATAAGCGAGCAGGTACGTTTCAAATTCTCTGAAAAGACTACCCCAACTCTGCCGTCAATTAGGGTACCATCCATGAAAATCTATCTTCTGGTCACCCTTCAGGGAGAGATGATGCATCTCTACCTCTTTCATTTTAGTAATACCTTCCATAGGCGTTATCTGATATTTTCAAGTAATCCAAGATATCCATGTCCATGTGCCCATATTGAGTTTCCATTGAAAGCTTAATAGCAGGGGGACTACTAAATAAAGCACCAGCAATACTCTGCAAAAGTTAACTACTACCTTTCCCTGCTATACATCATCCCACTCAGCCCGAAGGGTTCATACATTGTTGCCTTTTTTCATAGCTGCGAATTGCTTGTCGAAATCCAGAATAGCTCTGTTTTCAGCATGTTGTCAACTCACTTCACTTCCACAGGAATAACTCCAACTATCGCTATAGCCCCGATATGTAGTTCATTGTCGGCTACTTCCAGCAGTCTGATTGTACCGTTTCTTCAGACCAGCCAACCTTATATTCATGCCGGCTTCTACTTGTAAGATATCGTTGCGTGCTCCAGATACTCTGCCACCACACTTTCCATTGTCTCCAGCAGAAAAGGCTGGCCGGACAGGAGTATTTTATTTCCTTCTTACCTGGCTTAGGGAAGAATTTCGTCTTTCCTTCTGCTTTCTTTTAGCGTCATCGGCACTGCGACCTATTGTGTCAACCCCGGCATTAAAAGCTTTCGAGGTTGAGGCTTTTGATATAGCCTAAAATTGATTTAGGATTCATATTCCAAATCTACTTGGGAACAGAGAAGCCGCCTTAGAGCAGACTTACTCTTCTCCTCGCAGTAGCCTCACAATCGCACAGCAATTGCTCCGCTGTTTCGGGAATTGCTCCGCAGAACTGACAGCTTACAATTAACTACCAGCCCTGCTTAAATATGGCAGTCTCAGAAAATCTTCCCGCCCGGAAGGCAAATTGGAAACAGTAGGGTGGGTTTGTTGTAAGACCCACCCAAAGATGCTTGTCTAAAACCTCCTCCCTCGTTTTCAGTAAGGAAAAGAGAGATCTTCTCCCTGCTCTGGGAATAACGAACACTCTAGCCTCTACTCAGCACCTCAAAATATGGATCAACATTGATCCGACGAGTTGCGCAAGAAAGGACGGTCACCCATTGCAGAGCTCCGCATTACCATGAGAAGACTGAGTTTTACCGGAGGTCGCCTCATCCCTTATATCCGGAATCCATCGTTGGTAGTACATTCACCCAGTACCTTTCATCCCTTCAGCAAGATTGTTTAAACCTTGGGATTGCGGGTTTTATCGAGTATGTACTCTCTAAATACGCTGTATCCAGTCTGTTTCTTGGCCTGGCAAGGGCAGCTTGATGACTCCTCACCTGTCCACGGAGCAGTACAGGGGCATCTCGAGCAGTATGTGTCCTGCGGGCCACGTACGGTCGATCTTGGAACGAAGGCTCTCTGATTGTGTTGTATGTGAATAGTACGACAAAGCCTCCAATCACATACAAATAATACTTCGCCCCCAATATCGACTTGATTTCTCAATTCCTCGCTGAACATGTTACTAAACATGCGAAGCCTAACCACCAACAGAAGAGTTGTTTGATACTTTAGACCAACGCAAGTGATATTCCGTCAAGGACCGACGACTTGAGCTCTAATATTTGTTCTGACACGATCTTCTCCATACCTATCCTAGACATAGCTGCCTGGAAATTTAACTTCCACCAAGGCTAGTTTCGTTTCGCCCAGCTTCTACGCCTTCCCCCTCATTGCATCACGAACTATTTCGACTTTGGAAGATTGGATCCCTGAAAAACATTTCCTGCAGTCTGCTGACCTGCGATATGCTATCAATGTTCTGGCAGAAGTAGCTCCATACCACACTTTTGTCTCCGTTTCTTCATTCTGTTTTCTTGGCCTTGTAATACTCCCAAACCTTGTCGTCACACCTCATTTCCTGGTTGGTCTAGAACTCGTTAACTATCTGATTTAAACCGTGTCCAATTATTCTTGCCGCCACGACTTGTCGTAGGTGATTCGCGGATAAAAAGCTTTTTTGAGATTAAATGTCGTCTCCGACCACCTGTTTATCTAAACAAGATAGCGATCGGAGTCGAAGTTTCCAGCTTGGTACGTTCGAACCGTCATCAGACTCAAAAGGGGGTGGTGATCTTTAAACAGTTGCTCCATCACTATAACACTGGTAGTATTCGTCACAATCAAGTTACTATCCTGTTCGCATCTCTTCGGTGATCATTATGTCACCCTGTTATTTAAATGAGGTATCGGCTAGCTGCTGTGCAGCTCGTGTCCTGTACAGAGTACGACCATTTTATGAGCTCATTTTTATAATCGTTAGCTATTTGTCTCCCAATCAACAATCACACACCTAAACTTCTACTACAAATACACTCCAATTCTCCAAATTCCAAACTCCAAATCTCCCATAAACACAAATCTCCTTTCCCAACTTAAAGTAAACAGATTATAACATTAATGTACGTGGGTGTTCTCTCTTACCAAAATAACAATAAATATTCCTTTGTATTTTCCTGTTTATTAATATAATATTTTGAAAACATTAATTATTATTTTTGAAAACATCCAAAGATAATCGCATCTCATTAAATTTTCTAGATGTCCTCTCGTTTGATTATTTTTCATAATTTATAAGCGCCCAACTCGTATTTCAGCTGCACTTTATCTGCAATTTTAATAATTTCATTTTCTTTTCAATATTAAACGATCGAGCATTAAAATTTTATTTTTATTTTTCGCCATACACTTATCACTGGTGTAATTAGTCCAGTTGTTTCCTTTTTGAATATTGTGTGGTGGTAATAAAAAAATATATAAAATACAGAATTTAATAAAATTCTGCTACTTTTTGCCGTGCGTCACCAAAAGATTATGGTGAATTTTATAATTGTGCAAAATGCACTGGAGTTCAACAAATTATCGGGTGACTTACAGGAATAAGATTAGATTATAATATTGATTTTTTAAGTATAATATATATAATTATTTTTAATAGGATATTAATAAATTGTAGGTATTATTAAAAGAGAAACAAAAGTAATAAAGTCACCACGATTCCACGATTTTGTGGAATGAATCTTATCAAATGAATTATATGTAATCTGTCTGCAGATCACATTTTTATAGAAAATTGCAATTGATTTGGAAAGAGGATTGATCTGGAATGATCTGTAACCAAATAGCAATGGAGACTTTACATTGAATGCATATAACTTATCATCTGCTGAGTTCATATTTATATTGATTAATGGTAAAATTTTATGATTTCCTTTAATTCTCACGGTTTTCCGGGAAGACATAACAACCTGTTAGTGGCTTTGGCCTCATCTTTGTGTCAGGTCTGGTTTTTTTTCAATTTCATAATATTAAATACTAGCAAAATTCCGCGTGCGTTGCAACGCCTTTCAATAAAAAAAGATTATGTGTGCACAGTCCGGGGTAGGATAAAGGTATAATGAAAAAAAGAACAAATCTGCAAAACTGATTTTGGATTACTTAAAAAAATTTCGAGTATGTTAGAACTTTTTTAAGATTCGATGATGAAAAATTGTGTACTACGTGCACAATATGTAGATACCTATCCATACATATTCAGAATCGCCCGCATAGATTTTTCTATGCCGGGGGATTAGACGCCCTGTGCAGGACTTCGCTCATGGCGCCCTCCTCCCCTCCAAATTTGTTTTCCAAAAAAAGCGCCAAAAAGAGTAATCAATTTTGCAAATTTGGCCCAAAAATTGACAATTTGGTGTCATAAAAAAATCTAATAAATATATTACACACATATTTCCTCTCTGTTTTTTTCATTTTGGGTTGAGACGAACAGAAGGGGCAAAAAAATGCCCTGTAATCGAAGTTACGGTATTTTTTCAAAGAGCTTCAGGATAAACTATATTTAATGTTCTGGCGCTTTTTCACATTTCGAAAGGTAGGTTGTTCCCATATACTGACTGTAGCAATTAAAACTTTACATTCAAAATTATTTTTTACTTTTTAGTTCATATTAAAATAAAAGTGTATTTTTTAGTCTTTTTAAACTATACCTATATTTTATTTTCTACTTTTTATTCTATTATATATTTTCCGCCATTTTGTGGTGACCGCCATATTAGATTAAAAATGATGTCACACAGCTTACTGTACCTACTATACTCGTCATACACTTTCATTTGATACCCATACTAAAGGCGTTGTAAAGAAAAATGTGAACCGCCATTTTGTGTTGGCCGCCATTTTGAATTTGGAATGACGTCACACAGCTAATAGTACTCTATTTGTCATATCCATTCATTTGATACCCATGTCGGAGGTCGGTGAACACAAGTGCAAAATTCGGCCGCCATCTTGGAAACACCATCTTGACTATGCATATGTGCACAGTTTAAAGTTGATAGGTTGTATTTTCTACTTTTTACTTTTTTTTACTTTTAGTCACCTGTTTAGGTATCCATGCATCTACAAAAAAAAATCAGATTTCTATCTCTTCTAGTTTAGCCCCAACGCGCGACGGTACGCACAAGCAGACAGACGTTATTGTATCACTCTTTTGACTCCATTGGACATACCTTATCAATTTTGGTCTTTAGTTCTTTAACAATTTCTTCAAAGCCTTCTTATTGAAATTCTCCGTATACAAAAGTGTATCAAAAAGTAACAGGACTGATCACTAATTAAACACACAATATAAATTTATACAATTTGGGAACTCTCTAGTTTTTTCCTGCTTAAAACTGTAACAGTCGCAAACGATCCGTCAAAATCGCATGAACTGATCTACGGGAGTGAGATATTTTCCAATGTTCTTAGAAATATAAATTCGTCAATCCCCATCAGTATTCCTTCAATCTTAGCGGACATGTTTTCATTGGCCCATTGGTCAAATCTGTATTATAAGGATATATATCAAGGTATCAAGGGATATGCACCACCAACATAAAAACCATGATAACATACGAGGCCTTGGAACGAGGCTTAATATCTTAGCTACGAAATTAAGTAAGATTCAAATAATTGTCGACCTGTCCATCGCCAGCGGCATTCTAAAATTGTCAGTATTTTGGAAGAGAGGCAGAAATGCTCTTGGATTGCAAACCAACGAAAACTCAATTATTCCTGGGAACTTAGCATTTTAAGGAGACCAAATTCCAAAATGGCTGAAAATTGGACTACAGCTTCCGTGGGACTTTTAAGAAAACAATTTCGGAATCACAAAAAAAACATGGCCGCCGGAGATATCAGCTTTTGGCAAAAAATCACTCAAAAACTGGATTTTTCGAAAAAAAAATTTTGATCAGTCAATAAGAAACGTTATTGCCTACAAAAAGCTCTCTTGTCATTTTTTTGAAAACCTAACCCTTTCGAAGTTATTCAAGGTCAAAATTTCCAAAAATCACTTTTCAGCCAAAAAATATTTTGAATAATTGTGACTGATTTTATTTCTACCACTGAATGCGAACACGAAATTTAACAAAATTTGCTCAAATTTGTGTTTGCCAAAAAATATGTGATTGTCCATAGACTTACGCAACGAGTTGTGCAAACTTCAGTTGGGTTTATGTTTTCGTGGAAAAACACCTCTAAAGCTCCGTGTTTGGCAATTATAATTGCAAATTTTGCAGAAAGTGACTTTAGAATGCACCAAAATGACCGTACACGAGAATAGAACTTGCGCAACGCTGCCCGTTGCATAAAAATTTTCAAAACGCGTTTGATTTTCACCAAACAGTTGCGCAACAAATCAAACTGCCCCATACACGGGGAAAATGTTTGCACAACGGGCTGCATTGCGCAAATTGTTCGACCGTGTATGGGCCCCTTAACTGAACGGGCCAACAAGAGGAAGGAGGAACACATGTGTGCAAGAAGTTTTGTTTTGAAATTAAAGTTGTTAAAAAAAAAATGTTTCAATTAATCCCTGACGAATCCGAGAACGCTCGAGAAGAAATATTACAATATTTTTTATAGGTAACTCTAAATTTCTGTATGGTATCCAAAATCATTTTTTCCACATTTTTTGTTGTTTTCATTATACTTTTTTCCTACCGCGGACCGTGCAAATAAACTTTTTTTATTTCAAGGCGTTGCAACGCACGTTGGTTTTTTGTTAGTTTTTAATAAAACACAAGCAGTTAAACTCCCAAAAAATAAAATTTAAAAAAAAACAATAACCGCAAATAAAGACCAAAAACTTTTTAAAATAATGCGGAGTTTATTACGAAAAAAATTAATTGAAACCAAGGATTTCAAATTTATATACAAAATGATTTCGTATTAATAAATTAATGATATGTGTAAATGTTTTTTAATTAAAAAAAATATAAGAAAGAATACGCCAAAAGTGTTACTGATACTTCATGTTAGATAATAAACAAAAAATTCAATATAATTATGTTAAACATATTAAAAAGAAAAAAAGAAGTATTTTGTTAAAACCGGCTTGAAGGTTTTTGCTTTTAAAATACATTTAAAAAAAAGAAACGAATTTAAAAATTCTATATGTTATTATTTTTTAAAAATCAAAATTATAATTTATACTTTAAAATTCTAAAACATTTTATTTCTTTTTATTATACTCGACAGAAAATGCTCTACTATCTGCCAAGAAATTATTAGAAAAAAAATCGATTCTAACTATAAGCCAAAAAAATAAAAATAAAATAAATTTCTAAACAAAAAAAACGCGCACACAAAAACGTAATAAATTCAAAAAAATTAACAATACCAAGAAAAACAATGCAACAAAGGATTGTAGGTACATATACATGTATAATGTAGTCTTCCAAGTGAATCTACTTTATTTATATTTCGTTTTTTCTTTTCTTTTTTATTTAACAAAAAAAATTTAAATATAAATAAAAAAATAAGCATAAACCTTCAAAGTACGTTAAAATAAATTAAAAAAAAACACATATGTTGACCTCTAATTATTAAAATTAACAAAAAACAATTTAAAAAAAAACACAAACACAAAAAGAGTAATCTTTATGAAATATAAAATAAATAAAAAAATAAAAAAAAAATGTAAAATGAAAATTTTATTAAAGAAATATAACATTTATTAAAAATAAAAAATATGAAAAAAAAAACATTTTTATATTAATTCGTTGATGGCTGTAAAATATTTTTTATAAATTTGTTTAAATAAAAATAAAATGAAAAAAATACGAAGAAAATAAATAAGTTAGTGAAGAAGAAAAAAAATTACTTGTAAATATTATATATATATATAAATAAAAAAAATGAATGAAAAAATGGTTTTTAATACAATTGAAAAACTGTAAAAATATTTATAAATGAAAAAAAAACTTACACAAAACAAAAGAACTAAAAAAAAGTTAGAGGAAAAAAAATATTGTATTATTTTTGTAGAAACGGAATTAAGTAAGAAACAATTTTAGATAAAAAGAAATTATTATTAAAAAATTTAATAAGAACATTTTTAAATTTAATAAAGAAAAAAACACATTTAATAATTGAATAAACAAAAACAAAACTATTTATTTTTATTTTGATTTTTATTAACAAAAACAATAGAATCAAATTTTTTTCTTTATCCATTCCAAGTTTTTTTTTGCAATTTACATATATTATTTATTTTTTTTACTCGTATCCTCTGCTAGTTGGCGATAAAACAATTATTTCAAAGAAGCAAGTAAATGTAGTCAAGATAGGGATTGTGTAAATCAAAATGGTAAACTCTCTATTTAATTTGAGTTGAAAATCATGCATATTTCAAAAACACAAAAGGAATTTCTTTATCTTGCCTCCAAAGACTCCACCCCATTAAAACTACCTTTCTATCTTCCGATCCCTGGCAAGACTGCTTTAGGCTATTGTGCTGCGGAGCCGAATCAATCTTTAACTACTACTCTCTGTTTTTGCTTTCTTTCTGGTCCTTCCTTTTATGAGACTTCTTCAGTCTTAATCTCCTGTGGATTATTGTTCATACCATTATGCATTTTCTCTCATATCTCCAACGATCTCGTGGTGTAGGATGCCAAAGAACATCACCTTGACGATTTCCAGTTCGACCCTGTACTTGAAGAATCTCAGAAATTGAAAAAGGACACGCACAACATCTTCCACTGCATTGGGGCATCTCAGGTAGCATGGCTAATCATTGTGAACGAAAATATGGGGTATATGCTCGGTAACTTCACCTTTCATCAATAATCCAGCTTTACCATCTCCTTGATCGTTCCCTTCTTATTTATAATAAATTAATAATAACAGGAAGAAAACTTGTAATTCAGATGTTGTATATAGCCTCAGGGTACCCTGGCAACAAGAGCAATTGAAATTTGTAAATTTTGTATAAATAGATCCACCCATAATCTTTTAATTACTCTAACGACGTATGTAGCTTCACGGTGGGCCGGCTATCTTCTTCTTCTGTTGAGAAAGAGCATTCACTGTGATAAAGTCACCGACACTTTTCTGCATACTTTTACGGTCTGATTTTTTGTAAAAATCTAATATAACTCTGCATACTTTTAGGGTCAATATTTTATTTATATTTCCAAATTATGAAAAATTTTTGGGAGAAGATTTTAAAATCAGACTTCCCAAGGGATACCAGACTCCTTTTCGATGTTCCCAAACTGTTCTCCATCTAAGTACTTACTGTGCCCAAAGCTGCTTTACTTTAGTGATCGAACAAGAACTAACCTGTTCTATGTTCTAATTGGTGCCTCACTGCACTTATATTACAAACCTAATTTGATATTGCTTCCAGATAATTAACAAACTATTTTCTACCTTTTTCTATTTTCTTTTTATAATAGTATAACTTCTTTGAATCCAACAAAATGATACATACTGTAAAGTGAAAGAAACCAACAAATTCGCTGTTGCTTTCGTATAAACAAAGGTGTAGGATAGTACGATGCACTCTCTAGCCAAAGTATAACATGATTTGATCCAGCAGAATATTGGATCGCGGAAGAAAATGGAGACGCACGAGATGGAAATATAACATAGAAGAAGACTTCAGAAACATAGATATTAGCATTCGGAAACTAAAGCTCGTAAATTCCTGTGGCACTAATGAAAGGTGAAAAATTCAAAAATATCATTCTTTGTTGTTTCTTTACTGCAATATGTATTGAGATCTTAGTTAGCTATAGTTAGTTTTCAAATTGGCTCTTAACCAAAATTGTATGCCTCTTTTCATTGGTTTTATAAGTATGTATTGTTTCGAAGCAGATCTCCCTTTAACCTTATTCACACTTTTAAAATAATTTGACAAATCGAGCATTCGGGAAATATTTCTCACTTCGTAGTAAAATTTTCTTTCATCAATAGTATTATGTAGGAAATGAAAGTACAGTTTCGAAATTAGAACTTGAATTGCCATATGGGTCATTTCCAAAGTTTGACTTGTTAATCAACAATCCCATTTATGGGCGAGAATAATAAATATAGTCCTCAAGGCTATTATTATTTCATTCTTATTACCCATTTTCATTTTACCACGACAAGAGTGATAGTGACATTGACTGACAACGTAAATGAATGCAAAGCAGTTTCTTTAGGGGTTATATAGTTGTATCCAATTTTCTTAGTTAAGATATGATTTCCTATAAAAGCTAAATATCCTTAAAATCTAAAAAAAATGGGTTTGTCATCGAAGATTTGCTTAAAGTAGTATTTTCCTTGCGTAGCGAGAATGATGTCTACTACTTTAAGCATATCTTCCATGACAAGCCCATTTTTATTTAGCTTTTATGGACAATATTTCCTACACAAAAATGCTCCTTATTACTTTGAAATTCAGACCTTTCCAAAATGCTTTATTTTAGTCCAGTACTAAATATCAGAACTCACTAAAAAGTATGAGCTAGTCCGCGAAATAATACTACAAAAGCTTCATTATTTACACAAATCTAATCTTCGAATGACGTAGCGTCTCTGTGTAGCGGTTATTTTTTCTGCATACTTTTGGGGGTAACCTTTAAAAAATCTTCTTTCTATTTTGAATTTTGCATACTTGCAGGATCAATTTCTTTATTTATATGTATAAAAGATTGGAAAATTTGTCGGGAAAGAAGGAATTTTAGTGTTAGACTTCTCATCCCTGGAATTGGCCTTTTGCTGGTGTCGATTCAATTACATTATTTTTCTTTACTAGAATAAAGAAAGACACATTGATATTGTTATTAAACCAAAATGGCATTTTTTTAAGACCTCAGCGACAGTATTAGCTTTACCCTATCTAAATCTGACATTATTTACTTGCTAATTTAATAACTAACTAAATCAAAAACAAAACATTACAAAACAAAATATTCCATAACCTTATTCTATCTAACAAACCAACAAAAAAAACTTTTCAATTTTATTGATAATATGCTTGTTATCAATATCGTGAAAAGAAAGCTATAAAATTACATACAAATAAAAAAAAACAAGAAAGAACCGATGTTAACATTAAATTAATAAATTAAATAAATGTATAAAATAAATGTAAATTTAAAACTCACTTAAAAAATTGTATGTATAAAAAAAAGTCAATACAAAAGTGTTAAATAAAGCCTAACAAATTCTAAAAAATAAGCAAAAAAAAATTAAAATAATAATAAAATATGTTTAGTATGCGCTGCTTTAGCTTTTGGTTTTAAAGAAAACAAAAATATTACGAAAAAACACAGAGTTATATTTAATTTTTTAAAAAACTGAAGAAACACCGAAAATCAAATTTAAATATAATCTAAAATAGCCTAAAAACAAACAAGTAAAAACCATCAAAGAAAATAAAGTTTATAAAGTCAGAATTTTGAAATACATGTATTAAATTGCACATCATTCAACATTTGGAATACAGTTAATAATAAAAAATTTACTTTTGAAATTAAAACAAATTTATTAAACATAAACTGAGTGCAACGAAAACCCTCCTTATAAAAAACTTGATATTAATTTTGATTAATAATATTTTTTTTACAATAAAAAATCAAATTTTTTACATTTTTTTCTTTGGAAGAATTTTTTTATTTATTCTATAAACAAAAATGTCAATAAAATTTAGTTTTAAATTTTTTAAAAAAAAACTTAATAAAAAAAAGCGTTTCAACGCATTAAATTTATAAAAACAAAAAAACTAAACTAAAATTTAAACTAAAATAATTGTAAACAAAATAAATCATACCTGTTGGTAAGCAGTTAACTTCCCCTACTGAATGTTTAGTTTATAGGACTGACAAAATAAATTGAAAATAAAATGAAAAAAAAAATTAAATCACATCAAATTAAAAAAAAAACCAAAAAAAATCATAAACTAAAAGAACAAAACTTTTAAAACAGTTAAATTTGAAAAAAAAATATAAACACAAAAACGTTAACGTAAAAAAAATTAAATTTAAAAAAAAACTATTGTTGAAATCAGAGTTGTTATTGTTATACACCATATATTATTATACATTTATGACAAAAAAAAATGAGGAAAACGAGAAAGCATAACCCATCACATGAAAGAGTAAACTAGATGAAAAATAAAAAAATAAAACGAAAAATAATAATAATAAAACAATAAAAATTCGCTTCGAAATTTTGTTGTTTCATATATAAGGATGACTTTTTTTCTGTTATCCCTTGAAGCAGCAGAAGAAATTTATGAAAGAAACTAATTTTTAAAAAAATAAATGAAAAAACCAAAATGAAAAAGGAAATCCCTAAAAAAAATTTAAAAATAGAAAATACCAAAAAAGAAACAACCTAAAGCATATGATCAAATTGTTTTTTTTAATTATTGGAGATCAAAATAAGTTGGGTAATCATTAAGTAGGGAAAATAATTAAAATAATAATAACAAAACAAAAAATTAACACAAAAAAAATGAACAAAATCAAATGTCGAACATTATGTTGATATGAAAATAAAACAAGTAAAAAATACTAAAAGTGGTTTTATTAAATATGGATTCCCCTACATTTGGCAATTCAAAAGAAGCAAGTTTTAGACCCATTCTTCAAAAGGAATCAATGTAGAGCGTGGGGCGCTCTTTACCTATATTATTATTTGATTAATACTTCAACTTTTCGTTAGCGCTCCACGCTTTTTTACATTTAAGTTATATTTTAACTTCATTAATTTCCTTCTTAGCTTGATTTCAAAAAGAGGTTAATTCCATATACTGTCTGGAGTAATAAAAACTTTACGTTTAAAATTAATTTTTGGTTCATTAAAATGGTATTTTTTAGTTTTTTTAAACTATATATTTTTATTTTCTAATTTTTTGTCATTATATGTCTTCCGCCATTTTGTGCTGGCTGCCACATAAGATTTAAAATGGCGCCACACAGCTTACTGAATTCTACTCGTTATACCCTTTCATTTAATTCCAATACCGAGCGGTTGTAAAAAGAAAGATAATCCGCCATTTTGTGTTGGCCGCCATTTTGAATTTAGAATGTCGCTACACAGCTAATTGTACTGTACCCTTCCTAGCCTTTCATTTGATACCCACATCGGAGGTCCAGGGAACACATGAGTCAAATTCGTCCGCCATTTTGAAACCGCTATATTCATTTTTTTACAAAAAAGACAAATTGCATTGTTATGCGAACTATGCATATGTGCAAAACTTAAAGTTGATACGTTATATTTTCTACTTTTTAGTTGATTGCCCTCCGCCATTTTGTATTTGCGGCCATTTTGAATTTAGAGTGATGCCACTCAGCTAATTGAATTCTACTTGTCGTGCGCTTGGCGGAACCCATGCTGTGGGGTTGGTGGAACACAATTGCAAAATTCGGCTGCAATCTTGATTTTTTTACAAAAAAGTCAGATCGCATGGTCACGCGAACTATGCATATGTGGAACATTTAAAGTGGATCGGTTATATGAAAGTGGATCAAAATCAAGTTGCAAGATTTGTTTACATACAACATACAGGATACAATACGCAACATAAAACATACAAGTAAAGCTTATATAAAGCCTATAAAAACCTTATGGAATATTCAGAATCCAATCGACAGGCTAAAGCCCGGTTCACATTATTCCAGTCCAATAATCCAGCAAGTCAATCCATTACAGTGCGAAAGAAATAATGGATAAGCAAAGAACAAGGAGGCTCAACTTTTGCTTTTTCAACTACAACAATGCGTGTTCATAAAAAACACCAATGCGTGTTCACTGTTTAACGTTTAATCCAGCACTGAATTGGTCGTCTACACTATTCCAGTGGCGCAGGAATGGGCGAGCTGGACTGAAAAAGTAAGCTGTCAATCCAGTCACTGGATTGGATCGATAGTGTTTTCCATTTCATGCCTGATCAGAAGACTTATTTTGTCTAATGCCCGGTTCACATTATTCCAGTGGCATTCCAGTGCTGGTTTCGATCGCTGGACTGGAATGCTATTGGAATAATGTGAACCGGGCATTAGACAAAATAGGTCTTCTGATCAGACATGAAATTAAAAAGATTATCAATCCAATCTCGATATAGACTCAGTCTGATCCTGATCCTCATGAACCATCTTTTAGACCCGTCCGTAAGTATCAACAAGGATTTTGAATATTTCACATCAAGAATTACCTTTAGCGGCAATCCGGGATGTTTTTAAAATACAGTGTAAAGTATTAGTCCGAGGAAATTGGCAAAAAACGCACGAAAGGAGACAAAATTCCAAAAAGGCTGAAAATTGGTCCACACCTTCCTTGGGACTTTTTAAGAAAACAATTTTGGAATCACAAAAGAACATGGCCGCCGGAGATATCACTTTTTAACAAAAAAATCACTCAAAACTTGTTTTTTTCGAAATTTTTTTTTGATCAGTCAATACGAAACATTATTCCCTACAAAATAAACTTGACCTTTCTGAAAGGAACTTTTTGGCCGAAAAGTGATTTTTGGAAACTTTGACCTTGAATAACTTTGAAAAGGTTAGGTTTTTGAAAAAATGTCAAGAGGGCTTTTTTGTAGGCAGTAACGTTTCGTATTGACTGATCAAAAAAAATTTGGAAAAAACCAGTTTTTAAGTGATTTTTTTCCCAAAAAATATCTCCGGCGGCCATGTTTTTTTTGTGATTCTGGAGCGCGTTCAAAAACCTTACTATGGTAAACCACGAGGTAAGCTGTGGTTATGCTGCATCACTTCACTTAACCACGAAAGTTTATGTTTAACCATGGAGGTTTTTGAACGCACCGTGGTTAACTACAAGCTAAAGAAAAATAAAAACAAAATTTTCCATAAAATAGTCTCCCCGCTAATTGCTTCAATTATTTCATTTATTATTTATTTACAATAATCCCACAAATCCCACTTTAATTTGTTCACGTATTTAAGATTAAGCAACTGTCAGAGAGTTGTTTTTATTCTGCTTCTTCTTAACTATCGCTAACCATGCTCCCGAGCAGGGCTAAAATTTAACTACACCATGGTTAACCACGGGAGTTTTTGAACGCCAAAAAGTTATGCTCGTGGTTATGTTGTAGTTAACCACGGAGTTTTTGAACGACAAAAGTTTACCATAGTTAACCATGGTTAACCATAGTAAGGTTTTTGAACGCGCTCCTGATATTGTTTTCTTAAAAAGTCCCAAGGAAGCTGTGGACCAATTTCCAGCCATTTTTTTCAATTTTGTCTCCTTGAAATGCCAATTTCCGCGGACTATATAAGCATATTCAAGTTTGGCAATGCTTTTCGAATATTCGTATATACGACGTCTGTTCAAAAAGCAAGGTGAATTTTCAAATTTCGCGGGCTACGTACATTCCATTATCGATTTTTTTTATTTTGTTATGTTGGTATACATGCCCCTGAAGTATGATAAATTATTCAACTGTATTCATTGTTTACTTTGTCTGTGGCACCCGCTAAGGTTAGACGTTTTTGCGTGTCGAAAAAAATGGATCAAAGAACTTGCATCAAATTTTATGTAAAAAAAAATTTACAAATTAAAGTTGAGTTTTAAAATTGTACGGGTAGTTTTAACTCCTTAAAGGTTGAAAGCAATTTATTTATACCTGAAAATACGCATTTAATCGAATTTGAAAGGGAAATTTGGCCTGATTGTATAAATCAACCTTCGCAAATAAATATTGAAAATAGTGTATTTCATTGGATTATTTTTTGATTATTGAAATTATCGCGAAAAAAGAGGTGTTTTTGCATTTTTAAGGGTGACGCCGATATTTTAGAACGGTAGGACCCCGATTTTCTTAATTAGCGACCCAAAAATCACGGAACGATTTTCATAACAGTGTTATGTTTCGGCACCCTGACGCCCGTTTTGAATGGACTACAAAAAGTAATTAAGCATCTGCAAATGCTCAAGACACTAGGCATCAATTCTTTTCGAAACAAACAGGATAATACAGTAATAAAACAATTGCGAATGCTGGAGACAAAAAAAGCCGCCTTAAAAGGGATTCAAATTCAAAACACAGTCGACATTTATATGTAAAAGAAATTGTATAACGAAAACTATAGGTTCGGCAGTCAAAAACAAACAAAACATATTCTTATGTAAATCCCAGTCCTTGGCTCGAATCAAACCACCCAGAAGAAATCCGCGAGACCTAACAATTCAAATTTCAGACCTTCTTTAACAGCACCCACAACAAAAAAACAGCTCTGGCATAACTTCGACTCTTGTCATTATTTATGACCACTTGCCATAAATTAATGACATTTTATGACAAAGCTCCATACATTACCTTGTTTATGCGCAAGACGGTTTTAAGCTTAAAATCGGCTTAAGATGAATTGCCTGCATAAACAGGCTCGGATTCTCTCTCAGACAATTGAAAATTTACGTCCTATATTATGCATTAACATAACTTTAATCACTAACCGGAATAGAGTGAGATTATTCTTTTAATGTCAGACCAAAATCAGCCATTTTGAGAACTCCTCACACATCCACACAATAATTCGTCTTAAGGTGAAATAAATTAAGCTTGAGACGAATTTCGATTTAAGCTTGTTTATAGGGAGCCGGATTCTGTCTTAAGCCGAAATTCGACTTACGCATAAACAATGTACATGACATTATTTCCGTCATGTATCATTCCGTCAATTTTTCCGTCGTGTAAACAACAATGTCATTAATTATGACCAGAGATTATGACAATTGTCATTTTTTGTCGTTCGTGTAACCGTGCATAATGCCCCAGTTACACGAATGACAAAAAATGACAATTGTCATAATCTCTGGTCATAATTAATGGCATTGTTGTTGTTTATTTTTTATGACAGAAATAATGACACAAATTATGACCGTGTATGACGATAATGACAAATTATGACAGAAAAAATGGCAAGTGTGTCATTCGTGGAACAGCACCATAACTTTATAAGTTTTGTCATTAAATGCGTCATCATATTGTTTTCGGAACAGTTCAATTTTTTTCCGAACAGAGCATCTAAAGCAGATAGCTGAAGCTTTCCACATCAGTTTGAATAATATTTGATCAGATTAAAACAATTAAAAAAATACATTAAAATATAGTATAGCGAAACAATTCACTTGATCTTCCCTAAACTAAATACATACATTATTTACATTGCAAAATCTTACATTGTCAGCAACATTCAATAAAATGTTCATACAATTATTCTGATTATTAACAACATTTTACATTTTATTACATTTTACTAATTATCAGTTTGTTATGATTTACGGCGTAAGACTCGTCTTTTATTGCCCTATTATCCCCCGAATTAATGTTACATTTGTTATTTACCCTGGTACACAACTACTTGTACCTAATTGAAAACATTCGTACAATTGTACTGATATACTTGAAAGTCGTCATAATCTTAATAGCATTTTCTGACTATTATAGTTCGAATAATCAGACGTTTCACAGATAAAAGAATTTAAACTTATTTGAGTAGAACTAATATTTATATTTAATAATAGTTTAGTTCTGGATTTAGAAATTGTTATAATTGTCGTATCACTGAAATAGTAATATTGAGAGTTTTTGATAGAGGCTTCTTAATTTTCCTTAAATATTGTATATGTCATTTCACGATAGTGTGTTACGCATTATCATAACTTAGAAAATAGAAAAAAAACTAACAAAGTCGAAAAAAAGTGATGACGAATCTTAAAATTACTGTCATTATAGTAGTACAGACTCCATTATTCTGGAAGTCATAGTCATAGAGAAAGGAATCACTGATTCGATAATGTATACATGCTGGCGACTAAACATAAGAACACTGCGTACCAAGCAACACCCCAGCCTCAAAGAGGACGGGCACGCGAAGAGAAATATAGAGAGCTCAGAATAAAGGGAAAGGAAAGTCTACCATTCCAGAAGTCGGTGGTTCGATTTTAAACAGTATATTCCTTCTTTCTTGCCTTCCCTATTTACAGCGATTCCCTGCGGATTCTCCATCCATTGTCTGTAAGCTCAAAAAGCCAGGAAACCTTCTACTATTTAATCACCGAAGTCTGCGGTTTATCTCGTTAGAATTTGATCAGAGCCAGTCGACTAAAACCGCAAATTGGCTGTGATAATTCTCTTTTATTCTCCTCTATACTATCCTTCCGACTTAAGGCACAAACAGGTAGGCGCGGCCTGCGGGAGAATTCCCATACAATTTCTCCGCGCCGCCATTGATAGAACAGTCGACCGTCAAATAGGCTCACTAGTCCATGGAAATGGTACTTTAACATTGCAAAAATGCAGGACAAGATTTTTTTGAGTTGTGTAGGGGGGTCGGTGTTAGTTTAAATTTGAGTTTTCGAGTTCCCCCCATTTGGCCGCCATCTTGGAAAAGGTGTAGAAATGGTTTTTCCACTATATCTCCGTAACAGTACATCTTACAGAAAATTTATAAAGAGGTTTTTTGTTTAGAATTAAATTATATACAAATTATTATATAAGGTTTTTTGTCGTATATTGAATAATTAAGAAGTTATAATAAGCCTTAGAACACAAAAATTAGTCACAATATTTTCTTTTAAAGGCTATAACTTTTTTTCCTTCAATTTAAAAAAAAATAACAAGTTTTTTAGAGGGTTTCTTATCGAATAATTTTCATTCATCCGTTTTTTAATTTCATTCACTACGAAGTGGTTTACACCGCCGCAAAGGTATCAAAGTAACAAATTTTCTGAATAATTTTTTTACGATATTACGTCCTCCTCTCCTTATAAGTTCTCAATAACAGGTAGCATGCAATAATACTGAATGAATGACTTTACGTTCTGAGAAATACCAATGTTTGAGTAATGAAATCAAATTGTTTAGCAATTTAGCGCGGTTATTTATGGTTGTTATGGTATGTTTTACAAGGTACGATAGTTTAAAATGCAATTCTTTGAATAATAACATCTATTAGTTACTTTAATTCCCATAACACAAGGTCTTTGGTGCCGACGGCATTTCGGAGCTGTAGGCTTTGTCAGGACGAACCTCCCCGTCAGTCCGTCAATCTGATGTAACGAAATAGTCTTCAGCGGGCCTTGTCGCATTTTGGCGGCGAGTAAGGACACCTGCTTGTTGCCTGAATTACGTATGGACTCTCAGGTATATACTACAGCACCATATACCGAAGAGTAAGTGCTGGGCCACAACGCGGCCTGCCTAGCCTAGCACTGCACATAACACCATATAGGTTTACAGGCCAATTCTTAGTTATGGCGGGTCATACGTCATAAGCAAATATGAAAACATTAATCTTGAGATGAATCTTATGACAAATCAGCTGTTTCCGATTCTCAGCGAAAAATCACAACATTCATCACTAGAATTCCACCACAATTGTGGTGGAAATGTGAAATGTCAAATGTTGTGAAATTCTTATGTGAAATAACGCGCGCCAAAAATGGAAACAAGTAAATTTTTCTGTAAAAAGTATGAAATTTGACTGTTTATATTATTGTTAAGTCTTTACAGAAGGAAAAAAGTCGTACGAGAGAACCTCTGCACAGCAGCTTGAGTATTTCCTCTAATCATTCAGAAATTCGGAATCATTCAGAAATTCGACAAAATAAAAATGACCCAGATACAAAATCTTTGGGCTGATTTGGCTGGAAATTTGAATGCCCTTAAAGGGCCAAGCCGGACGCCCGTGTGAAAAAACCATGTTTTGTTAGTTTTCTGTGCAAAAATCGTCGTGTGAAAAAATCTTGTTTTGTTCTACAAATAAGATATTTCTTCCATTATTATTATTTTGTCACCCCTGTGACCAGCTCTATATGTCATCACAAGCCTGCGATTGTTATAACTTGAGACTGGGGCACGAGAATACGAAAAAGTCACAACTGCGACTCACTACGCCTTTATGGCTTTGTTGTGATTTGTGATATGTCACTGATGATTTGAGAATTGGCCTATTTTAGTGTGCGATGGTCAAATTCTGTTCTTGCTAGGTGCGATGGTTGCGTTGTGGCCGTGCACTAACGCATCAATGAACCTTTAAATTTCAAATCCCTGTAGTGTGAGAGTCGTAGCTATCCATAATTTATCGATGCAAACTTCAGACAATCCTTGTAAGTCCCTTTTGTAACTCTTTCAAGTGTGATCTAACTCGGGGAGGAGTTTTCGTGACACCACAGTTGTTGTAGAAATATTTCGGCGGTGACCGGAGATAGCCATCTAAGCGTAGAGATCAGCGAGTATTGGTCGCTTGGTTGCAGACCATGAGATAGAGAGAGTAATTGGAAAGCTAAACACATCAGTTGACGGACTCCTCTGCATGCCTAAAATTTTGATTGTTACGTCATTGACGACCTTGAGTGAATTGGGCAATGCTCGATCTTCTTCTGGGATGCTCTCTAGTAGCGGGTCTGTGTTAGCTTACTATTTCCGCAACTTAAAACCACCCTTCTCCAGTAGTGGCCAGACCTCATATCGAAGGTGTCGAGCTTCTTTCTTATCATAAGCTTCAAATAGAGCATCATCGAAGTACAGGTTTTCTTTGTTTTATCCGCTAACGAGTGGTCGCTTGAAGATTCTTCTACTAGCTGTCGGAGGGTTTTGCAGGTGAGGGTATAAGCGCCAGTCCAATATAACCGCAATTGTGAAATATTGCAGCTTGGGTCCAGTATGGCGGGCATCGTTTAACGAAAGGTGCGAACTAGTTTTGAGCGAAACGTTAAATATTACGCGTAATTTCGTGATGCTGCTGTTAGGTTTAAGTACACAGTGACGGGTTAGATCAGGGGTGGCCAACCCGCGGCCCGCGGGCCGCATGCGGCCCTTCGTGCGAAATTGTGCGGCCCGCGAGATTCAACAAGATTTAACGAAATATTTTGTAGGTACTAAGAAGGTTCCAACATGTGAAAAAGAAAAAAAAATGCCAGTTATGAGCAATGATTAAAATTAAATTCATAGAGAATTAGCTCTTGGGGTGCACCGGATGACCGGGTTGATGGATAAAAATCCTAGCAGTTGCTTTCATCGGTAACAATTGAATATAAAGACCGCATCCGCAACTGAGTGTCATGGAGGTAGCAGAGAAAACAAGCATATTTACAAGCAAGCACACTTCTTTGGTCAACATCGAGCTAGTGTTTTATGAGTGAAGGATTATTTTTCTTCTGATCCTTTAATCACGCATGGGACATAGGACTGAAACAGTTGCCTTCCTTGTTGTGGCCTCTTTTGGTAGAGTTCTCCTCCACGTTGTTCTTGGTCTTTCAACTCGACGGGTTCCTTGCGAATCACATTCAAGCTAGATTCTCGTTTGCACCTCGCAAGGTGTGGCCATTCTAATTCCATTTCCTTTGCATGATTAGGTCATCAATCCTTTCTTGGCCGGCACGGCGCAATAGTTCTTCATTTGTAATTCTATCTTTTTAGCGGATTTTTAGGATTAAAACGTATAGGCGCCTTGTGATGAATTGGGCGACTTTCCATATTACATACAAAAGAATTGCCTTAACATTGGAGTTGAACAGCAATTTAGCGTTAGTTGAGATTTCTGTAGATCTTTATATGCGAACCAGCATCCATATGCGCTTCTTGCTTTATTTATTCTGGAACTGAGGTCTTCTTCTGCTCCGCCATTTTCAGTAAAAATGCTAATGAGGTAACAGAATTAATCTATCAATTCTACGTCGCCATTAGTCAGCACTATGCGTTGAATGGTGTTTGCATTTATCCGCAATTCCCTTAAGCCGGCCGAACTACTTTCTTTCTGCTGTAAATTGTTTAACATATTTTTGAGGTCCTGAATATAAAAAACACTTTTCAGGCATCAGACTCAAAACTTGATTTTTATATTAAAAAAGAAAAGTTTTGTAATTTCAGATGTCTGTCTGAGACAAAAAGTTGGGAAATTTGGTTAAATTTTCAACTACGAATCGTTTCTTTTCGAAAATGGAATTTAGATACGAAAAATGAATACCGCGCCACCTTGTCTGACGAAAACCTGTACTACCAATTACATTACATTTCGCCTAGTTTCTTCAAAATGCTTATACCTCGTCTATTGCCTATTTTAACTCACATTCTCTACTCCTGCCTCACTGTTTTCTCTTTCTGCTCTTAAAATTTTGCAGTTTCTTATCTAACTGCTCTCAAAAGGTTAAACTAGGTGACTAAAGCTCCTCAAGTGCCCTGCTCCACGCTGGCGTCCCCCAAGGCTCCATTCTTGGGCCACTTTTATTCCGTATTTTTATTAAAGATGTTCTAAGAATCATATGTATGCAGACAATGTGGAGCTTTATTTCCTGCGGAGAAGCTTGCTGTTGACTTGCGTCATGTATCCTACTGGTCGACATTAAACTTACTGCAGCTAAATCCTATGTAGTGTATTTTTATCTCTCTCATTCTGCTATTGTTCGTCCTGACTTTTCTGCTATCGCGTTAAGCTCCGTTCCTCTTGTTTGCGGTGAGGGTGCTACTGAATGGGCTGCCGTACACGGCTCCTCAATCAACTGTCAATACAACAGTTTCTGATGATTCTCTTGCCGTTCATGGCTCATCGTCAACAGCGAGCAGTTTTCTTGTCTTTACATGGAGGTATAAATGTGTGTAAAGTTAATGTGCTAAGACAAATAGTAAGAAGAAGCACATTGTGTATGTGTTAGTTTTCACGCCAAAAATAGTTGTTGAAGACGTTACAACACCTCGTCCCTTCCCTTTTACCCTCTCTCCTACAAATCCACTGTGTTGATTGTTGATTGAGGAGCCGTGTGCGGCAGCCCAATAGCAGCATGACCTGCTGCGATTACATTAGTTTCATTGTAAGTAAAACCTACGGACTCCGGTCTAAACTTCGTTACCATTGTGCCTTGTCGAAAAGGCCTGAATTTGCTTGAAGCCTTACTACTACCTCTTCTAATGCAGTAATGCATGGCCTTTACATCTATTCCTCTTTCGATTCTTCTTACGCCCATAAACTTGAAGAAGCGTTTAACGATTGTGTACGTTTTGTTTATTTACGCCGTTTCACACTACTCGAACTCCGTTTTGGGCTGCTCTCTAAGTGACTTTCGTGATTATAGGGTTCTGTGACTGTTTCACGATATCCTACATGAGCGCACACCTGCATACCTCAACCATTTTGTGCAGTTTTCGCAATCCCTCAGAAAATATAATTTAATAATTCCGCTTTTCAGCACGTTAATTGTTCAGCGTTCTTTCTATATCTTGAACCAAATATGACGTGCCTTGCCGTAACCGTACGTACCCTAACGTATGAACATGATTGTTCATAAAGTACCGACCTAAAGACTTGCATATGTTCGTTCGTTATGGTACGTACGGTTACGGTTCGGCACGTCATATTTGGTTCAGGCTTTTGTCTTCGCAGCACAGCTTTGAAACGGTCTCCCTAAACTATATTAAATTAAATTTGAATCACGCAATAATATATCACCCGGCCCGCGGGATCATAATGCTTTTTAAAAGTGGCCCGCGATACCATTTGGGTTGGCCACCTCTGGGTTAGATAGTATATTTGATGATCAGTTGACCCATCCATTACCTCCTCTATATGGCTTAATTGGGGATATTTGGTCACAAATATTGAGTAAAGTGTGTTAAACTCGCGCATGCAGTTGTTCGACATTCGTAGCAGGCACGACATGGTAGCGTCTCTGCGAAACGTAAGGTCTTAGCTGATACATGATACCTTCCAATCCAACTCCCTGGTGTGAATTTGTTTGATGAACTCATCGCAATACTTTATCAGGAGTTTGGATGTTTGACCCTCTTCGGACTCCCAAAATCGTTTAAGTAGTCTAGAATTTTTGCCATCGATGCGTGTAGGGTGAGGGTGCAGCTTAGGGGAGATACTGATTTATTGACCAGGGCCAGAGAGAATCCATCCAAGTGTAGTTAGTTGAGCGATAGGCCTTCCATGTGCGGGTCCATGCACCTCATCCAACAGTATCCTGCATCCAATATTAAGCCGATAGATGAAGGGTGATCATATATCTAGGTGCGCTAGTGGTAATCCAAGGAGGTGTGGCCAACCTTTCTGGATTATCTGCTGAGAAGGGATGAATTGTGACAGAGTTGGTAGCACCAAGAATTGAATCGAGTATCAATGTTAGGTGTGCAGTGATATTTCTCATAAACAGTTTCTTTTCTTTGTCCGAGGTCGTGTACAATTCCACAATGTAAATATATTTCAAAAGATTATATGATTACCCAAAAAAAAGCCGAAATTATTATTACCAATGAAAAAAATATCATGATAAACACTTCTAGTAAACAAAACGTAAACACAGATTTCAAAAATATTTTTATTTATATTTCTCACAAAAATGCGCTTAAAATATTTTCTTCCATAAACCAGAATTGCTTAGAATCAGTTAGATTCTAAATTCTAGAAAAAGGCGAAAATAAAATGCAAAAGAAATTTCAATTTTGAACTCTCATTAGTCCAACATTGGTTTTTTGTGATTCTGTGTAAATCTGTGATTAAAAAAATAAATAAACTTAAAATAATCTGTAAAAAAAAATTTCCACTCACAAATTACACATTCATAAAATAATGAATCAGCTTCAATGATATAAAAGGAAAAAAAAATCAATGAATTTGTCGACCATGACTCCAAAACGTGGCCTCAAAAATTTGTGAAAACGAAAAAAAATATTGATATAAAAAAAATGTTTATTTATAGAAAAAAACTTCTCTTAGCATTAGTAAGACCGGCTTAAAACAGCCAAATAAGTAAATTAATAATAAAGAATTATAAAAATAATAATAGCAGATTACCCGACGGCTGGTCGTATGTGTTTCAAGTCAGCATAACAATGTATATACAACAAAATTCGATACAAGTACTTATCACTATGGAACAATTAAAAAAAAACTACAATTAAAATCTACAGATAACAAATTAAATATGAATTTAAGAGAGGAATTTAAAAAAAAAATTGGAAAAATTTTATTAAAATTTTCCCTTAGACTATTTTTTCCCCTCGAAACAAGCAGCTTAGCAGCAACAGAAACCAGAACCAGGCACCTCACAACGTACTTTTCCACATTCGCACTTTATCAGCTCTCTCAAGACGCAAATTTAGCCTGGAAATAAAAAAAACAGAAATAAATTAAATTTATTGCAAAAAAAAAATGTCATTCTTTTTGTTTTAACTGATAATGAATAATGAATTCTTTAATTACAATTTAAAAGAACAAAGCAAGAAAAATGTGAAGCGAGCTTTGAAGAAGGAAAGATTTTTCAATAAACGCTGATAAGAAGGAGACATAAACCTGCGATGACCCTTGGCGTGGAATGCACCGAATGTCATTCAAGGTGCCCAGATACATGTCAAACTTTATTTTTTGTGGCTGAAATGTGATAGGGAGATCGCGATGTATGGAATGCAAATAAATTGAATACGTAATTTCGGCTTTTATTTTATTCAATAGAAAATAATCAGCGATGACACGAAATAGGGAAAGTAACACCACTATTTTAAAAACCCCGGGTGTTTTCAATGATGCAGGTTGCGTGCGGAATTGACTTATTCAGCAGCACACTTCCATTACTGAATAAGTCAATTGCGCACGCAACTTGCATCATTGAAAACAACCCCCCCCCCCCAAAAAAACTTAGACGCAACGTGAAGTCTCTGGCTTCGTCGGCTGCTATTGAGGGTAACGACTTACGAAATTGAGGCCCCGTTACAAAAAATTTTTGTTTTGATTTTTGTGAATTTTTTCTCTTTAGTGTGAACTCGTAGAACATCCAGGATTTCAAACGCAAGGTACATCGCCTCCTCCTTTAGCACCCTCCAGACTTATATTAATCTAATCCTTCGTTTCATTAAACGCTTACTAGTAGACATTGCACAATGATGAGTACGGCATGACGCAAAGGAAGACTCCTCAGTTTGGACTTTCACATAAAAAAATACAGATTTCCTGTGGATACAACTTCATATATGTACCTAGAAAGAATATCGTCATAAGCACGTTAATATTTTTTAAAAATAGTTTCTATTTTTAAGAAATTTCTCTCCACAATCAGCGAGATTATGGAGATAGCTCTTGGAAAAGCTAGCAAGGGGTTCAAGCGTTTTTGGTTATCCGGAAAAGACAAAACTGATGCTTTTCACCAATAAAACAAAGATTTCAGTCTATCTTCAATTAATGGTTGCGCACTGAGCCTATTCCGATCTACTCTAGGGTCTTACTTTGGACCCAAGTTGATTTGGAGGGCAATTTATCACACTTCGAAAACAGGGCAGAGAAGGCCAGTATAGCTTTCTACGCCAATAAGCAGACCTGTCTTCTACACAGCTTAGGCTTTGAGCTGCGGTCTATATACTCTTAAAAGCTGGACGAAATCTGTCAAAAGGAGCTCTCTTCCTTGCCTTGGAGGTACAGAATTACTCTTCAATGACAATGGGTACCAGGGCGCAGGAGCATTGCGAACAACAAAAAGGCAAATTATTTGGCCAGACTAGGAGCACTGTGGAAAATGTATACAGAAGCAGCTGTGTGTTATGAAAAGCGATATCACAATACTTTTATTTTAAATGGTATGATCCAGATCAAGGAGTTTAACATCATACGCCAAGACAAGAAAGAAAAGCGAGGCTTTTACAACAATATATCTACCGATAGATGGCCCTCTTTTGAGTTTTCGTAATCGATTAACCAAAATTTGCCTAATCGGTTTTCCTAATTAATGAGGTTCATATTCGTAATAAATGATGAATTGCCGTCATAAATGCGTGCGTGTGTCAAGGTAATAATAAATACTTTGTTGTCTCCATGGCTACGGCTAATTCTCACTGCTTACATCACATCGATATTATCAATCTAAGAATCTACTAAGCAAAATAGTTGCCGCTATATAACTAGATACCAACAACAATAAGCGCAGCAATTGTGCACTTGATGAACTAATTATGAAAATTGGAGATTGAAATTGGTATTACTTCAACCAGGGCCTGTTACTGTCAATAGACAGTAGAATGTGAAGGAAACGCACATTCAGAAGACACCAGCTGTAAGACCTGCCCCAAAAATGGAATTTATTTATTTCCCGAAATTCTCAAAAATTGGGACTCTTTATGTTGATCCCATAACGAACTTAAGTAAAGATAATATAATATTGTTCTAACTGAATCCGCTGACTCAAGAAGTGAACTTGACCATCACATCACATCACATGATGAGTAGGACAATTTCGAAGGTGCAAAATGATCACGAACTTCATAACAATATCTTTTTCAGAGATGACCAGCTCCATAAAAAATCAGAAGTTTATATCCACAAAAGCTGACAGTATAGTTAGGTTTATGACTTGATGCCACGATCGACATTTATTTTTATCAAAATGAAGTAGAAAATGATTTCACAGTCCAATGATAGCAGACAAATGGTAGCAAATTTTTGTTTTAAGTCTGATCTTCAGATATAACGACCCTCACCTCTCTACGCCAATCTGCTTCCTTCAAGCAATGACGAGTTAACTACAAATAGACGCTGCTTAGCCAACCTTTGTAGAAAGGAAGAGAACGAATGTATTAGGTGAGACCGTACGATCATCATTATTTACAATTGTCATTGGATCGCAAACGCGAGATCGGATAGAGATCTATAGTTTGGTCTATATGACAAAAACCTCTGCAACGTTTAGACGCGAAAATTTGATGTCAGGATATGGTATGAGATTGAGAAGGAAATTTTAAAATATCTCAAGTCATGTCATTTTACGCAACAACGGAAACTGCAGAGGAACGATTTTACTTTTGAAAAGCAGCACAGCCTTTTGATGCACAAGAAAATGCAAGTCCGACCACTTATATAGCTTCATAAGGAGGATGATAGAAGAAAGTGTAGCCACACTATACAGGGTGTATTTGCAAACAAGTAACAAAGCGGCCGTCTGTGGAAAGGTTTTGGATAGACGAACAAAAATGGTAAGGTAACGGTTTAGCCGCGAGGGCGTTTGTTAGAGTTTTACATATCACCTTGTATTTTTGTAATGCTATAATACCCTTGACATACTACAGCATCGAATGAACAAAGTATCATTCGGTTAAGAATGACCATTTGCACACAGTGTGTAATGTCCAATGTTCATTTAAAAACTTCATTGATCATTCAATCGAATGAAGTAAAAATAACTTCATTCAATGAAGATGGAAGTGAAATTGGGAAATTATCGAAAAACTTTCCATGAACTTTCCAGTAAAATCTCCAACTCAAATACATAACTGTCATTCAAATTTTAGAATTTTTAAAAAAAATAGTTCAGTCCATTGTTTATAACTGTTGTTGGGCCTCAATTAATAATTTTTATTAAATTTAAAAGTATAACTCACTATGTAATCACTTTCAGCTCATATATTTAGCAGTTTGTTTATAGTTTGTATTTTGACAGTTCCAATGAACATTGAGAAATGCAGTGTGTCACTACTTAAACGAATGGTGCTAATAAGTAAGGATACGAAGTGTGGCCCTTCAAATCTAAAAAATATAATCAGCTAGAAACTTTTGAAAAAGTCTGAAGAACTCTGGAAATTTTTAGAACAACAAACATTCATACATTTTGTGAAGCCTCTAAAAATGATCAAAGTTAACCATGTAACTCGTATGCCAAAAAAATATATTGTCACTGGTTCGATGATACCAGGAAAAAAAGCTAGGAAAAAGTGATTAGAAACGTGAGTTCGTTGGGAGATAACAACTGACGAAATCCGACCAAGATCAAGAAGAATGTAATCTATTAATGACGAAATCGACTGTCCACCAAGGACTATGGAACTGTGATAGAAGAAATCACTATTAAACAATAGAAAAAGCTTTACTAGAAAATGCATGAAACAAACAGAGGTGGTTTCGGACTCTAGGTACACGTACATTCATACATATAGGAAATGTCTTTGACAATACAAGTTGAGAAGCAGAGTAGTACTATAAAAGCTTAACTGGGAGTATTTTCAGGAGCAATGACAACCTCGAAGGGATATCCCCAGTAGTATCCATCACTTTTTCTATGGTCACTAATTATTGACAGGCTGCTCACGAAACTATCATCCTTCGGCTTTATTATGCAGGGATATGCCGATTACCACCTTATCATAATAACTTGACTTGACTGTATAAAACCTCCTACGGAGATCTTGTAATGGTCCAACATGGCCAATAATAAAAAATTAAAAATATGTAATCAAAACTATTTTACATTTATTTATATTATTGTTGTACACAAAACGAGTTTCAAAAGTTAATTAAAATTTGTTCTTGCCTTATATAGGTACTGAGTATAAGCCAATGAAAAACAGTTTTTGTGCCATCCTATCAGAAAAGGGAAGCTAATTATTCAAGCTCACGTAGTGAAACGAGAATTTTTTTACAAGACACGGGGCGACGCTTTCATAGGTGCTAATGATGCATTTGCACCGGGCACAATTGGACTGAAGCTCCATTTCAGAAATTAAGACTTGAAAAAAAAATTTATATCTTTAAAAAAAAATTGAAAAAGTTTTTCCGTGACCTCATTTTCATATATTAAAGATTTAATATCGAATTATTTTTCCAGTTTATTTTCTAGATAAAATATTCTGTACATCTATCCCTAAACTCATATTGCTCCCGCGGTCGCAAGAAGTTACACAAATTTAACAAATTTCTGTCCCTGTACTTTGTCGTGCAAAAAAAATCGAGAAAATTTTACATCTCCTCGTGCAGGAACTTAATAACAAATTAATAAAATTTCAAAAATTTCCCCAACGATCAGTTTTTTGTAAATATCTTTAAAATGGTAAGTCTTATCATAAAATAGTTTTTACAAAGTTTGTTTGTATTCCATATTTTGCTTTTGTTATAAACTTTTTTCTGTCTTTTTCCATTGTCCTTCACTGCGATCAAAAAATGAACAGCTGATGGGGCACAATATGGCATATTCCACCGGGCACAAAAAAACTAAGCGCCGGCCCTGGGACTAGTGTAGATAAGAGACTCAGCTTGGATTTACATATGACTACTAATAAAGCTTCAAGAGTATTATATGCCTTTCAGAGACGAGAAAAGTTGGAGTTTAAAATCCAAAATGACCTACTGGCAGTGGTCGAAGTGGCATGTTAAAAGTGGTGGGATGGTTAAAAAATACAAGCGTATGTAATTTACTAGTCTATATGTAATTCTTCTACAATATAAAAATAAAGGTGTGTATGTATGTTCGCAATAGGCTCCTACACCGTGCAACCGATCTTAATGAAATTTTAGCCATGTGCTATTTACATTAAAACTTAGAACATAGGCTATTCTATTACTTTCTAAAGCCACTCCTAGATGGCGCTGTCATGGAGAGTTTCGTTGAAAATCATCGCAGAGCTTTGAATTTCTGCATGAAGGTCCGTGGGGGTCTCCCTCCCATGTTGCACCTCGAAGCCCGATTTTCGAAATTCAAAATGCCCACCGATTTGGTTGAATTTGCCAATTCTATTCCGATTCCAATAAGTGGGTCGCAGGTCGCAAATAATGAATTTGTGGTCAAAACTTATAAATTCAAAATGGCCGCGCCAATATGGCCGACGAATTTGCAAATTGTGTTCCGATTCCAATGAAAATCGGTATCTGGGGTTTTTTAAGGTAGAAAATAACGAATTTATGATTAAAACTTAAATTCAAAATGGCCGCACCAATATGGCCGACGCGTTTGTCAATTTTTTCCCGATTCCAATGAAAATCAAAATATGGGAGTGTTTAAGGTAGCAAATAACGAATTTATGATCAAAACTAATAAATTCAAAATTTTGGGGCCAATATGGCGGATGATTTTTGCCAAATAAGTGTCATTTCGCGGTTAGCTGTAGGTATGTAGGTTGTTCAAGAGTTGGAAAATCGGAAAATCTTGACATTCTAGCTACAAATGGAAAAACATTGATCATAATGTATCCTGAAGAACTCTTAGCAATCGGTTCAGAATTGAACAACAAGGTTTTTTTGGGAAAGATGGTAAGGAGAAACGGAAATGGATAAGAAGGAAGCGAGGGAGACCGATGCTAGACAGCAATTAAAGCGGCTGAGACAAATGAACAGCGCGACGCGTGCTTGCAAGACAAACGAGCCAGAGCTTCTACTTTGAGAATGAGAAGATCACGATTACAGCATGCCCATGCACCCCAATATTATGATTGGTCCAATGGATAAATTGTGGCAATAATGTCATGATTTAAAATTTAAAAAAGCACCTGGAATGTGCTGTTCCAATGGCAAAGCTGATTTGTACTAGGTACATTACAAGGCTCTTCTTCCCGCGCCCTTTTATCTATATGTTGCTGTTCAACCAGATTTTTTCTTTTTTTTATCACAAATTTATCAATTTTTGTAAAAGTAATCATTTTTTAGACAAAAGTAACGCGATATGAATATATATTCAAAGCTAGATCGGATAAAAACTGAAATTCACGTAAAGCTGCGAAAATCGTTACAAAAGAAGTACATTGCCTACTTAGTAGTTAATTTTTTATATTCATCCGTAAAACACTCATTTTAAATTATTTTTAATTTTTTCATATTAAAAATTTTCTAAAAAAAATTACTCAAAATTTAAAAAAATATATTCCGGGATGCATTTTTTCTCTCTAAGAAGTGGCGGGATGAGTTTACAATTATTTAGTAGTGCCGGGATGGCATCCCACCCCATCCCGCCTCACTTCGAACACTGCCTACTGGTCATACATTATAATCAGCAAACCCATAGTCACGTAGGCATCCTTTGTTTTATGGCCATAGAACCAAAAGAAATTCCAGGGTCACTCGAACAGCTAACTCCAATTGCCTTTCTAAGTATCACAGGAGCGATGCAGCGTTTGGGGCAATGCTTAATATGCCTCCACTCCATGTAGAGGTAAAGAAAGAGGCAACTAGCAGCTCCCTTAGACTACAAGCGGAAATTAGGTGTAACCCGAAGTTCTATACTCATTAAGTTTCAAGATGAATTCCTATTCAGAACCACAGATTAGATCACGGTTTCATACAACTTTGATTTATAATTCAAGGATCTCAAAAGTGACGCACTTTGAAGAATTTAACTAAAACAGGATCGCAACTGTGATATACCTACAGATGAATTCAAAATTGAAGCTGTTGTTTACATACCCAGATGCAGACTAGCAGTAGCTCTAAGCAAAGAGATATTAAGTTCATAGTTAATGAAATCAAAAACTTTTAAAGGGGTACATCGATTCCCTAAACAATTACCTATTAATAAGCACAGCCCTCTATACCCCATACATGCTATGTTTTGTTTATATTATAAAACACGCGTAAACTTTATCTTTGAAACAAATAATCGATATTGTACTTAAATGTTTTTGGTGCATACGAAAACACTTTAATCACTATTCAATAAACATAAAATCCGCACGTAATCATGTATGGTTACAATCTGCAATAATATGTAAAGAACGCTTGCCACATTTTTTTGTTGTACAAAATATTAGTCACAAAATATATGTTATGCGTTACAAAAATGTTGAACTCAATTTAGAAATATTCATCATTTTATAATAAATCATCTTTATGAAGATAACAAAATATTCTGCGAGGCTTTGTCGTTACTCATCATAACTTTGACCTGATCGGAGGAGTTTTTGTGAATATTAAATTCTATCAAGCACACAAAAATTACGTAACATATTTGAATAATTGATTGTCGGCCGGTTTGATGTTCTGATTATGCGAGATTTTAATGAAGGTAATAAATAAGAAATAATTTAATAAAGCTTACCAAACACCTCCTGTGAACTGTATGTAACATACAGGAAACCATCATCCTTCCGATGTTCATAATAAATTTCTGACAATGTTTTACTTAAAGGTACTAAGGATCTATTGTTGACTAGCAGGAATAATGCTTTGCTCGGTCCAACTTTAAGCCGGCCCTTGATTATTGTATGAAATTGTGACATTGTTATCTCTTGTGGCACAAGGAATTTCCTTTTATTTAAGTATGGCAGCTCAAATTCCCTCTCGTATCTATCAACAATAACTGGAATTTTTGTCGGGAATCGCATTCGTATTGCACAGGCCTCTTCACTTTTGATTGATTCTAAACAAACAATTTAATGTTCACATTATTAAAACAAATAATAAAAAATTAATATTTCACATTAAATAATAATAATTGTCACAGATTTTTCAAATGTTTTATAAGGAAAATGATTGAATCTCACCTTTCTTATTTTGAAAAACAAAATTTTGAAAATTTGAATTAAAATCGCGCTGTTGGTGTTTCATATTGTTGTTATTGTGGTTTATATTATTTAACATAACACAATCGACCGAAATCATTTAAGCAACAACGGGTCTAGCGGAAAAATAAAATCTTTTAATATTATATTTATTTATTTTTTGTCTCGTTATTTGTGTGCTGCAGGAATCACTGTTACAGAAATACTGGCATCTATTTTAATTGAAGTCGAGTTTAAAACTGACATCGAAAATCTTCGAGGCTTGTCTTTATCAGTGGTTTTTGTTGTTTTTGTTGTTGTTGTTCTTGCTGCTTCTGCTATTGAACGGCTTATCAATAACACAAAATATTATATATACAAATGGGATAATATTAATGTGCACATATACACATAACCGGGATTATATATAGAGTATCATTCTGTTAATTATACTGTTTACCTCTCTCAAATATATATACTGTCCTAAAGTTATTTCTGACCCCTGCACTGATAATTAGTGACAGAGATTCAGATTGCATTTCAGATGTAAACAGCTGCCGGCATATGTGATACAAAGTTACAAAATGTCCACTACACACAATCATTGTTTATACATCTCGCTCTCTAAATACGTGGACACCCGGTTGTAGATTTATCAGACTTGAAGATGTCTCCTAGTTGCTAAGTGAAATTATACTTATTTACACAATGTTTTTTTTAAAGTATAGCTCCTTCTTGATCTTTGATTTAATTCTAGAGTAAGGCCGACGTCAAGAGGTCAGATGTGAGCACAGGTTTCTATATACGAGTATACAATACATGATATAGATATGTGGGGTTCAAGTGAATTTTTATTATGAACCCATGTAATTAACAAATTACTACTAGGAAATGTACGGTAGAAAACGTGACATTTGCCATGAACTCTTTAGATTACATACAGATAAGGGATCCGCTTGTATCAATTTAGGACTTGTCATTTTTTTTAGATCTTTTGTATATACAATAATACACCATATTAGTGATAAGAAATTTAAATAATAGGACTTTACCTGCAAAGGGTATTGTTTACTGTAGGTGTATATGTTTTTTAGAAAGGTGAACTGAATTTCGTTGCTCTACGATAATTGGTCTAGGAGTAATTGAAGTTTAAGTAAATTTTAAAAAGATTCATTTCTTTTTTCGTAAACACCCTGTATTTTAATGGATAGTGGGGATATCCACCCTCTCTAGAAAATTTTTTTTCTCCAAACACATTCAGGAATCACCCCTGAAAATATTAGCCGCGTAGGCCAACAAAGGATTTATTAAACGTCTGATGACCTTTGCAAGTCCCGAATGTGTGCATATGAGTATTTTAAATCTTTAAAACGGCGATATCTCATGAATGAAAATTCGTACGGGAAAGTGTATAATATCTTTTTTTGTAGATAATCGCTTAATCTACAAACCTTGTGAACACTGTTTTATGATAAGACTTACCGTTTAAGAGATATTTGCAAAAAACTGACATTTTGAGCTTTTGACCTTGAATAAAAAAATGTCCTCCTGACCGATCGCATGCCAGTCTCGACATTTTATGCATAATGATGTTTTTAAGATGTGTACCAATTTTCAGCAACTTACCAGTTATCTATCAGTCAAATGTCTATCTTGACTGGACTATCGAAGTATAATCTACCAGCGCCATATTTGGCCGGCATCGAATACAATTGGTTTATCTAGGCCGCGGCGCCCAAAGCACATCGGGGATGACACATTTTACGCCTCCCAAGACTCATTGATCCATCGAAGAAATGTAGCAAACCCTTTTGAAATTTTATCGATTGTTCCATTGAAATTTTTTCCGCCATACAAGACCAGCTCACTCGCTAGCTCACTCCCATACACTATAGTTCTCCTTTCCCCGCACACTACCGTCTAGAATTAAAATCAAAACTCGATTGTGGAATAATCTTCCGTAGTCTGTATTTCTATATAACATCCCCGAGTTTAAAATTAAGTTTCATCGATATCTTCTAGAAGACCACCCCTAGACCCGTAACATATCCTCTTCAATTCTGTACCATGACCTCAACGATATGATAAACTGGTAGTACAAAGGGTTATTCCTAAGCTCTATTTCTTCACATAAAAAAAACAAATTCCTGTAATAATTATAACACTAGTGTCCGACCGAAGGTTCGGCTTTGGCCAAAAAGACACCTTCGGCCGCACATTCAGCTTCGGCCAAACGACCTGAACGTTAGCCGAACCCGGAGTTTTATATCACGTCACTTTTATGCCAGACCCGAAGCCGATACCGAATGTTCGGCTCTTGCCATAACCTTCGGCCGTAGCCGAAGCCGAAGGTTCAATCATACTCAGAAATCTTGGTATACTGACTGAAAAGTATACATAATAATGAAAATTCTTGACTGTTATTTTGTTTAATAGTCATAGTGCTGAAAATGATTGCAATATGCATTTTAAATAACTAAGTTGCGGCTTTCCAAAAATAATAAACTCAAATTTGTTTTTTTTATTTGAACAATACCCTAGGTTTCAATGTCACATTCACATCACACTCTCAATTCTTTTCGTTTTCAGTTACTGGCCTGGCTGGATATAAAAACTTCGGCTTCGGCTAACCTTCGGCTCGTTTGGCCGAAGCCGAATGTGCGGCCGAAGGTGTTTTTTTGGCCGAAGTTGGCCGAATCCGAAGCCGAACCTCACGACCCACACCCAGTTTATTGGTCCAGAGAAACATCCAGTAGTCAGATAATAATAATAATAATTTTATTTGCAGGAAAGTACACAAGAAAAAATGAAAAAAAGTTCGGCTTGTATCACTTCTGGACTCCGCTCAAGTGTGGAATATGAGACAACCCAAGCAATACATTACCCATACTCCATTAAAAACTAAGACTCTCGTCGATCTTACTAGACTCGAACCCGGGAGCTTCTCACAGGACATTTAAAATTGCCACACCCGATTTCATTTTTTTCCTTTGAAATAATGATAGAATATTCTGCACTTATATTTTTCATAATAATTCTATAACATATATTAATCATTTTAAAATCATTTTCAACTCGATTACCACAAAAAACATTAAATACCCAACATTTTTTTCCTAAACAAACACGAAAAAAACACCGCAAAAAATTTATGATCTTAACAATTACTTCATCACTTAATCACTGAGATTTTTTTAAATTAATCACTAATCACTGGTAATCCATGTTCAGTAAAAAAGTGATAAAATATTTTATCACTTTTTACTGCAAAAATGTACCTAAAACATTTCCGAATGTATTCCGCGCCATACTATTGTATTTGTAAACAAATCAAGATGGCGGTTAAAAGATGGCAGTCAATTTTTGTAATTGTGTCCCCGACCCCCGACATGGGTATCAAATAAAAAGGTATGACAGGTAAAAATACAAGTAGCTATGTAGCATCATACCAAATTCAAAATGGCGGAAGACATATAATAGACTAGAAGTAAAAAACAAAATATATAGTTTAAAAAAAACTAAAAAATACGCTTTTATTTTAAAATGAACTAAAAAGTAAACAAATGTGAAGTTGAATGTAAAGTGCTTATTGCTGCAGCCAGTATATGGGAACAACCTACCTTTCGAAATCAATCTAAGAACAAAATTAATGAAGTTATTGGTAAAAATTATAAATAACTTACTTAAGATTTTATTTCGAACTACATTCGGAGTTGAAGAAAAAGCGTACGGAACTTCGTTCCTGACAGTCGTCCCCTGACCGCACCTGATTTTTTATTTATTTCTCTTTCCCCCACAAGCCCCGGAATTTGTTGAAACAGGGGTAGAAAACCTTTCATTTTTTAACATAAATATTTTGTAATTGATGAAAAAAAGCATTTTTAAAAGGGAAAAATCATCGAAGTTTTATATGTTATTTTTTTTAACAAACATTTGTTTGGTTTCAATCAAATAAGAAATTAAAAATTTTTTATTTACGAACGTGTACATGTCAGTGAAAAAATGTTTGCCTTTTGCCACCTTATGGAACAAAACGAATTGATCCCATGAAAATCTTCTGATGAGCAGTCCATTCTACATATCAATGGTGCGTTCTTATGGGAAAAAAAGAAAATATCGCAGTAAAAATTATGAAGCTTAGACAAAAATGGTTAGACAGCTATAAAAAATATGAAAGAACGATGGGAAAGCATTTTGTTAGTTTCGAAGTGGTAAACGAGCATCCACCTCAAGACGTCCTGCAGTTCGGTACACTGTAATCCTGTAATATATTCCTTTTTTAATTTAGTTTTTACCGCCAGATGAATTTTTAAGTAATATTTCTTTTTTTTTCTTATTTTCTTGAATATAATTGGTTACGAATAATTCAATTGTTTTCCGTGCCTTCCGTCTATACGACATAAAAGGATTTGCGCAACTCTTGTTCCCATATGAATTTTTTTGTAATTTTTCAGGGGCGCAAGCATAATGACGTCACCAAAAGCAGTCGTTTAAGTGCTCCCGACCAGGGTTAAAATTTAACTACACAATGATAAACCACGGGAATATTTGTCGTCAAAGAGTTAAGTTGTAGTTAATCACGGTGTTTTTAAACGACAAAAGTTTACCATAGTTACCCATAGTTAACCATCATAGTAAGGTTTTTGACCCCGCTCAATTACACGGTAGGACTTACGCTACAAAATAGACTGTTTGACTTCCACAAAATTCATTTCACAGGACTTAAAGCTTATAAGTTAAAATATTGTTCACCACAAATTTACATAGAACTGTATCACTTGCACATATATTTTTCCTATTTCATTTAGGGGCGAACTATTTATTTTATTCAAGAAGGCAGTTAATAGGTGTATCGAATTGCCAACACCATAACTTTAAAGTAATATTACTTATTTTGTATTTTTGTTTTCAAACCTCATATTATTTCCGAACTCCAAATGAAAATCTGAGATGAAGAAATCAGTTGTCCTTTCCTATAAACCGTCGCAGATTGATACATACGTAAAGTAACAAAATTGCCAATATAATAGTATATGGAAGATTACACCTAGAAAGCTTTGTACATCAAAATCAAGACTGAGCCTCCTAGTCCTGCGAATCGCCGTGTTATGGTATAACATGGAGGCTATACAAGGAGATAAAACTCCGTGTTGTCAATTTTCGTTTGATTATTGGTGGCGCTGCAGTCAAATGTACCCCAAAAAAAATGGCCGATTGTATTTATCCGGTTCATGGCAAAGTTCGTTTATTACTAATATATTTTACGTTTACCAGCTTACAGCTGTTTACCAGCTTCTAAATTCAATTTATATCAATGCGATTATTCGTAATTAATCAATTTTTAATGTTTCCAATGAATTTTTATTAATTTCATGTGGGGTACATCGGACAAAGGTGACATCTGTGGCCAAAAATGAACTAGAAGCTTAGTTTCTTCTACCCATCCATTTCCTGTCATTTTCCCCATAAGAGTTTTTCCTCATTGCATATTCTCCATCTGGTATACGATAAAGATAGAAAGAGCTCACCTATTGCAATACCATATTGGTCTAGATGTAGACCTAACCTAATACACGTTAAATCCGATTCCTTTCATAAAAATTCCGTCACGTAACAAAATCAACAAACTGAAAACAAAAATCCCAATATTTGCTTTAAAAACTCGAATTTAGTTCTCAATTCTCGCAACAATATTGACCAATCAAAAAAATGTTATGTTTTCAATATAAAGCTTTAGCGCATTGTTAATAAATAAATTGTATATTCTGTTGGTACGAGAGATGTCGATAAGGGACATGCACTCACATGAATGCAAATCTGGAGCCTTTTAACTTTTGCTCTTCTGCATGCTTATCATCTGCAATGTATTTATTTGCTTATGGAAAGTTTTGAGCTCTTTGTGCCGTTGAACTTGTTATTTATGCCGCTATTTTGATCTGTTGTTCTAAAAATTGTCAACAGCTGTATTTACTTATTTTATGTTTATTTCCATTAAGATGTTCACTTTAAGTATTAAAAAAAACAACAAACTTAATATTCTTTAAAGCGAAGTTTATCTCACTTTTACTTTCAACGAGGAAATATGTATATGTTGTTTTATTATCAGTTGCACTCTTTTGTGTAATTATAGTTATTGTCAATAAAACTTAAAAATAAATGATTGTAAGTTCTGAGTTAGTTGGTAACTAAATAAAGCATGCATAATGTGATTAGAGCATTATCTGTTATCCTTTCACTGTCTTATCTCTATCTATCTATCAGCTTTCGGATTTGCTCTAAATTCGTCCAAACAACATAATATTTGGGCCCTATCGAGGTTGTATAGTATATCGAAAAACGTTCCTATCGAAAAGAAACTCTTTCAAGCGGAAAATTACTCGAGGTTTAGCAATAAGCTAATTCTTCCAAGCAATTGAATTGTGGCACCTCGACGGGATCCCGCATCTCCAGATTGTAGGTTTGTGTTCCGTTATTGACAGGAACGCCCCGTCTGTCCTGTATGTAAAACTTGCAACTTTCTCATTTATTGTTGTGTTCGAAACCCTTTGGCACACTGTTCCAGAGGTCTTCTTCTTCGATGGCTCTACAGCCCAATTCGAGCCTTGGCTTCCATCAGCTTCTTCCTCCAGACTTCCTTGAGGAGTTTTGCTGCATCAGCCTTGACACTGTCTTCCCACCTTGACCGTGGTTTGCCAACTGGTCTTTTGCCATCTGGTAGTAAATACAGGGCTTTCTTTGGTGTCCTTGAGTCATCCATTCTTTGGACATGGCCGGCCCAAGGAAAGCGCAGTAGCTTGGCATGAATTCTGTGAAGATTTGTCTAAGGTATGACAGTGATCTGGCAGCGCAGTTTATGTCATCAGCATATCCTGCCAACTGTTTTGATTTGTTAAGTAGGGTTGCGTTCGCATCAATGTTTACTTTGCGAATTATTCCTTCTAGGCAGAGATTAAATAGCATGGGCGCCAACCCATCGCCCTGCTTTAGGCCTTGCTTGACTGGAGAAGACTCCGTCAATTCTCTTTGTATTCTGACTGCACACCTTGTGTTCTCCATTGTCATTTTTGTTAACTTTACTATCTTTAGGTCCAGCATTGTCGCATACATTTTTTCCCTGTCGATGCTGTCGTATGCTTGTTTGAAGTCGATGAAAAGTTGATACACGTCAATGTCGCATTTTTGGAGGACCTGCCTTATTGAAAAGAGTTGGTCCATTGTTGACCTATTTCTTCTGAATCCAGCTTGGTATTCACTTAGTGCGGCTTCTGCATAAGGTTCCAGTCTGGCTTTGATAATGTTTGTCATTAGTTTGTATACTGTGCTTAGAAGAGATATGCCTCTATAGTTTGCACAGTTGAATATTGAATTTGTCTCCTTTCTTGTGTATTGGGCTTTGCTCCCATTCTGCAGGCATTTTTTCATTTCTCCATATGCAGCATAGTAATTCGTGTATAGCTGCTGAAAGCGATTCGCCTCCTTGTTTGATCAGCTCTGCTGGGATGTTGTCAATTCCTGGAGATTTGTTGTTTTTTAAGGCTCTTATGGTACTCCGTACTTCTTCCATGGTTGGTACATTTGTTTCTCTGGTGTCATCGTTATGTTGTAGACGGTGTTCTGGTACATGTACGATGCTTTCATTTTCGTTCAGCACCTCGCTGAAAAATTCCTTCCACCTTTCCTTTACATCTTCGCTGCCTTCCAATTTTGGCGTTGAGGTCTCCTGTCACTATTTTTATGGCATTGGAAGGGGCCGTGTCATACAAGTGTTCGAGCTTATTATAGAAAGCGTCCTTTGTCGTGTCCGCTTTCTCTTCCGTCTCCGCATATGCGTTTATAATTGAAAGTGTGAAGAATTTCGTTCGGAGTCGTATTGAACATATTCGTTCACTTATTGGCTTGAACTCTATGACATTATCTATAATTGACTTGTGTATTACGAAGCCTACTCCTAAGTGATGCTCCCTTCCGCCGCTGTAGAAAATTCTTTAGTTACCAAGGTCCATTGTCCCGTCTCCTATCCATCTGATCTCTTGTAACGCGAGTAATTTTTTGTTATATCTGCTCACTTCGTCTAATATTGACTTAACTGCTGCAGTTCTGTACATACTTCGCGTGTTCCATTTTCCGAAAATAATTTCCAGGTGTTGTTGCCGTAGTCGTTGCCGTTTATCCTGTCCGTTCCGAGGCTTTGTTTCTGGTTTCTTAACTGATGTGTTTTTACGGAGTCCGGTAGTTAGCCCAACGCCCAACCCCACTACCAGGAGAACCGGATCCGCGAATTATACCCCATCGGATAGGGTGGCCTAGCTATACCCCTTGGCACTGGGTACGTCCGTCGTCGGTTGGTTATCCAGGAGGCACCAGCGAGGAGGTGACGGTATGATTTTACCCCCCCCCCCCCCGTGTAGAACCGGTATTTAAAGCAAAATATTTGTTTAATAATAACGGTTAATTTAACGACATTAACTTTTAACCGCCAAAACAGATGTGTTGAAAAATTCATAAGTGGCAGCACATACGCTTAGAAGAATGCAAAATATTCCAACTAATTCTTATCAGTGCACAACTTCCAACAACAACTGACATTTCACTTCCAATGAAGGAACAACAAAAAAAACATTTGATTTGTCAAAAAAGTTACGAAACTCCTCTCAAGTTTTCGATTAACAAAAAATCGAATTTCGTGTGATTTAATCCAATATTAGATTTTAATTTATTGCCATAAGATAAAACTCTGTGTTTTCATTTATATCTTTCCATTTATTTTATTGAATGTGAAACGTTATATTACAAAAATTGCAATGATTTAAAGCTTAATTTTTAGCGTGTAATTTTATTAAACTTTACTTAAGATCAAACCTTTATTTTTGGGGATTAAATTGAAACAGTTTTCGCGAATTATAATATAAAATATAAACGAAAATGTTTTTAACAATATATTATATTGCTGCAACCTTTCTCCAGTCATGGAGATTAAAGCGGATTTGCAATAAAATAACAGAAAAACTAGCAGAGAAGTCAAGTGTAGTATTTTATAATGTTCCAGCTGAGGGAAATGGTAAATGTTTGTTTTTTTATGTAATAACACATAATTTTACTTAATTATTTGTTTTAAGATGGACTTCTGGCTACATCGGAACTTTGCATTAATCGATCTCAAGCTAGAATATCAGATATACTATGGCTTAATGCTAATCAAAGGGGATGTTCAGTTGTTCCTGTACAAACATTGCATTTAGGTCCTTGGGTGACCTTTCCGGAACCGCCAAATCTTATTCCATTTGAGCATACATACTGTGCACATCCCCAACTAGAGGAGAATCCTGATAAAGTTTATCTTTTACTTGAAACCGGTATCATTCCAAGCGAGGACTGTGATGATGATAATGTTTTAATGGTAATTTAAAAACAAAAATAAATAATAAAAAAATTTTCCATTATATTTATCCGAATATCGATCAAACAAAATATCCATAAGTTTTTGGGGTAATATTTCTCAGATCTATTTATATATTAAGATTTATTTTGTTGATATCCATACTTTAAAATATGGTAATGTCGTAGATAGTTTAATGTCGCCCTATTTATAAAGCTATAATATTCGTAATGCAAATTTTATGTTTCAATATTATGTATGTAGTGATTTACTTTTAATAGAACGTTACAGAGCATGCATGTTATTAACTACTGTTATATATTAGTTCAGGATTAGTTAACTTTTATCAGCTGCTGAAGCCATAAAAGCTCGTGATTTTGTTATATATACAAGCATGTTTCCAATTTTTTTTAAAGACTCATTTCAATGACAACAAAAGAAAATTTAAATGACATAATAATAATCTTTTTTCGAAATGAGTTTATCTTGTAGCACACCTAACAAAAAATTAATGCATAGTCATGTGTTTTTACTAAACTTTGGTAATTGTTATTGTGGAGATAATAGATCGTAATCGTTGTGTGATTCTGAATGCTAATTGAAGCTGGATGTAATCTTCAACTACATTAAATTATACTCATTTACTTGTAGCTGGATTCATATCTGTATCATAAGAGAGATATTGTAAGCTAGCATAAATAATTCCGCAGGAGAACATAGACGATTAACCATATATGTATTAACTGCAGATTCCCTTATGACAGTATTGTTTAGTCTATCGGTGGTACAATTTTCTTACGGATTCCAATACAGTGCACATAACCAATAAAAATCCAGCTAAGAGAATCGTCGGGCATTAAGGAAATGTTATTTTACTAGGGCTTTCTCGCTTTATCCTATCCACTGATGGATTGTCTATTTGCCGCTGTGTAGGTCACCAGCATAGTAGAGGCAGGAATACGTTGTTTCATTGCCCATTCTACCAAATCTCTTATCATCTAGCCTATTATTGGCCTTGGCTTCCTCCAGCGTTCGCCTCCATAATTGTCTTATGTTTCCTCGACGTCGTCTATGTATCTTTTCTTAGGGCGCCCTGCTCTCCGTTTTCCTGCCGGTACTTTTCCAAGTACTATCTTTGCCGGGGTCCGTTCCGAGCCTCTTTCGACATGACCAATCATTCGTAATCTGTTTATTTTAATAACTTTGACACATTTTTGGAATTCTACTGTTTTCCTACAACTGTGAGCTATATCTTTTCCTACAAATGCCATATAGCTTTATTCCCTTGTATATTAAACGCATTATTTTCCTTTCGAATCGCCCTACCAATGCTTCGGTCATGCATTTGAATGGTAAATGGTGACCTGTTAGAGTCTCTTACAGAGCACTTTAAATTGGAGAGTTTCAAATGTCATAGAAAAGCTCAACTGTCCTAAAGCTCCAGATCCTCACCACTCAGCATCCTGAATAGACGGAGTCTCGTTCAAAGTTAACCATCATCAAGGATAAAAAGTGGTGCGATTCCACATCTCTCAAAACAGTATATTATTAAGAAAAAATCAAAAACGAGTGATCTTTGGAAGATTGGATTTCTGTGTTAGATCAAAGGCTGTAAAGTAAAACAACGCAAAAATAATCTTGCATTCAAAATTTTGTTAAGTTTCCAGTCGATCAGTTAACAATGTTTGCTAACAGAAAGGACGGCCGTCTTGCATTTTCTTCGTGCAACAGGTCAAATGAAAAATCATATATTATTCATGCGGGAGGGAATAAGCCGTCCTCTTCTGCGAAAGATATAGTGCGTTTCCATGACAGCTTGAAGCGTACTTCAAGTACCAATGAAAACGCAAGCAGTTCGACTGGAGTCGATGTAAAAGATTTTTCGGATCGGCTCGAGTGCTTGTCTTGTAAACCGAGCTTGAAAACTTGAGTGCTCGAAATTGTGAAAGTTGGGCTTGAAAATATGTATGTCTAAAAGCAATTTGTGGAATGAGGAGACTAAATAAAGAAATAAAACCGCTATAAAAGAAAGAATTATAATAATGATTTCAAATGTCAGCTCAAGAACTTAAGCTTATTTCAAGCTAATATGCCGCTTTAAGTAGGCAGAGCATATACGCGCTCGAGTTCTTGAAATTTTCAAGCTTTCGAGCACTCAAGCTGTCATGGAAACGTAGTAATAGTTCCACAGATGAGTTCTTCTATTTATAAACCACTGTCTAGATTCTAGTATGCTCGCAAGGAGGTGTGTAGGGTGTAAAAGTGATCCGAACAGTGTAAGCTCGATGGAACAGTCCCTATAATTGTATCGATTAAATTTTCTACATTCCCTAACTGTGGTCGGTCGATGGAGGAGCAAATTGTTAGCCTTGTTTGACTTGATAAAATAAATTAATTTTAAGGCACGTTTTTTGCACTATGTGAACCTACCAGCCAAAGAAGAACAAGTTATATTCGATGCAAAGGCGAATGTAGAAATTGCATCTCCTAAGAAATCCCAGACATTAGGATGCTTGTTGGCGATTTGGAATATGCGGTTATTCCGTCGCAGGTCATTGGTGATGGATCAGCCGTTGGATCCAAACGGTCCAGTTAAACAGGAGAAACAAGTTTTGTTATAGCCTAGACTGTATTTCATTTTAGATACATTAAATTCAACGCGATTCGTGTGACCCTTGGTTTACATATTCAAAGGTATAAGAATAAGGCAGAATAGGCTTTATCATAGCTTTATTTTATGTAATAATTATTTGCAATGTTACTTGAAGCATGACTAATTTACGACTATGTGAGAAAATAGTTGAAAGTATACCTTTGTGAAAATGCAAGGAGTTAAATAACATTGTATGATGTTCAGTTTTACTTTCATCTACATCAATATCACACTTTTGGCTGTTTTTTTAATATTGTCCACCGCAATGGATGAATTGTAAATTATTCATTGTTTTTGTCTCATCCTTAATTAGATAATGCACATTAAAATTAATCAGTCAAAAGTTGTAATAATTTCATATATATATATAATATCAATTCCAGATTGAACAATATGGTAAGCCACTCGCATGGAAGGTAGACTCACAATTTGCTATTTTACTTGAAAGTGATATTAATCACTTTACAAAACTTGTTATGTCTACATTTATGCAAGACAGATTCTCAATTAATGACAGACTGCCTTTAATTCGGATTGAATGTAAGGCGTATCAAATATAAAATTTTTAATTAATTCAAAATAAATTTTTTAATCTTTTTATTTTTTTTTACTTCAAATTAGCAATACAATATGAAGGATCTCCACAACCGTTTGAAATGTTAAAAAATCATTTAAGAAAGCAGCTAACAAGTCGTGCTATGAGGCATTTATCAATGATTGAATGGGAAAAGCATTTAGCAGCACTGCGGAGTCTTAGTATATTTGCTAACCAAGCAACTGAATTTGAATATAATAAAAATAGAACTGAAGGTAAAACAGGAATTGTTAAGCCGGATTTAATTCCTTCAAAAAATGTTGAAGAAACTGAGACACAAAAAATTAGTCCAGTTAAGAAAGTTAATTTAAAGCAAAGTCCGGTAAAAATTGAAGCTAAAGTAAGTCCGATGAGACAAGTAGAACAAAAACACATTCCACCTGTAATTGAGCCACCAGTTAAGTTATCATCACAGCAACAACCAGCTGCGGATTTAAATCAAAAAAGTTCGATTAAATCTCCAAGTAAACCGGCATCTAAATCACCTACCAAAGATAAAGCATCTCTAGAGTGTTCAGAAGCCATTAAACCAAAGATTATACCCACCGAAGATATTGTTAAATCTAGTCAACAAAATCAGCCATCTGAATCATCACAGAAAACAAAACCATCTGCTATTAAAACAACAGAGCCAATAGCAAAAATTGAGCCAATATCATCTAGTAAAGATAATGCAAAACGTCCTAATCTAGTACGTAGCAAAGGAAGTTTAACTGCTTGTAAACCACCAAATATATTAGTATATTCTGAAAGTATTAGTGTAAGAGATAGCGTAATAACAACACTTAGAGATATTCTAGAGCTAGATACGTGAGTTATTTGTGTTTTTAAAATCTATTAAACTTTCCGTTTAATCTTGAATATTTTTTAGATACACCGTATATCCTTTAACAACGCAACAAGTACAGCAAAAAGTTTGGATGGACAACACAATATTATTAATAATTTGTGGCACTGTTGAACATGATGTAGGTCAATGTTTACTTGATTACTTTTTAAGAGGCGGCAAAATGCTTTCGTTGTGTTCTGATGTCTTACATATTGTTGTACCAACTTATAGAACTGCTGAAGTATGTTTATTTTACGCTATTAAAATATAATTGATAGATTAAATGATATAATATAGGTTCGAGAGCATGAACTTGTTCAATTTTCTTATGATAAATGGCAAAAGGTAAAAATGATGCATCACATATTTTGCTATCAGCCATCACCAGTTAAGAAACATTTCTCAAATGAAGGTGACGAACTTGTACCTCCACCCTTATCTAAAAAACCGTAAGTATTCTAAAATAAATTATTTTCTATAAATTTTATCACTTTCACTGTAAATTTATTCAAAAAAAAATATATTTATATATATATTTAAAAAAAAATAAATTTAACTTAAATAAAAAGAATGTTTTCACGCGAGTTTGAGATAATGGCTTAAAAAGACAAAAAAGTACGCTTTTAGTCCAAGGCAGGTGTGTGTTTTCTTTAAAAAAAACAGTTTTATTTTATGTTAAATATCGAAATGGCTTCTCTTTACCATACATTCCAAATGGTGTGTTTGTTTATGAACCCTGGTTTAGCGAAAAATTACAAAAAATTTGCTAAATATATATGTTAATTTGTTATTTAAACGCAACAAAAAAAAATAAAATATAGCGAGAAGTCATATTGATGTATCAATTGCTACTCACGCACAAACCAATGCTGTAAGCTTAAAAGTGCACTTAATATTATATTAAATGTGTTACAAATTGTTTAAAAGAAAGAGTTAGGAACAGGCAAAAAATCGCACTGAAATATCATAATCTAAAGAGAAACACTATTTGTTTATATCATTTTATTAATTTACTTAAATTGTGTGATATTTGCCTAATATGTTTTTAAATTATTTTAGTGATATTAGTATATGTTGAATCGTTATGGATATGATTATTTATTGTTGTATAATTTATTGAACTATTATATCTTTATGTACATTTAGTGTAACGCATTTTAAATGGAATAGTGGGCTTTAATCCATTCATAAAATAGTCGTTCATTTTATAAGCATCAACATCATCTTGACAAATGCCTAAGATATCTAAATGCAAGCCCCTCCTGCAGCTAATAGCAGCTACAGTTTGCAATCATACATTCGACCCAATCTCGAATGCAGTTCCTTTATCTGTGCGGTACCTCGAAAAACGAAATCAACGAAACCGGCTCGCAAAACATCAAACTTATTTTAGACTATATAGACTCACTGAGCCACCGCGGGAATGTAGATGTAGACTAAATTGGTGACTAAACTCAATTTTGCAGTTTTTGTTGTTAATGTACGGAAGTGCTAAGTTGATAACTAAATTCAATTGTCAGTCTATTTTTAAAAGGAATTTAGAGCTGGAAATCATTAAACTTCTTCTCTCAATTTAGTCACCTGTCAAACAATTTAGTCTCCTCGCCAAAAGACTAAATACTGTATTAACGACACTAAATTTTAGTCATAGAATTCACACAGGCCCTTAATCGTCTACTTGTACGACAATATTATTCTCGCAATATTTGATTTGCTTACTCAATAGATATAGCCTACATGTAATTATAGTACAATCTTCCCCTGTTGGTATTCCCAAATCATATAGCGTTCAAGTGTCAAACATAATCTCCGCTGGCATCTTGGACCAATGCTTACTATTAGATTTAGACATGACCGAAAGGTAGAACAAATTTTATGTTTCGATACAAAAAAAAGGACTTTGTACTGATAAAAGACTTCTTCTCTCTAAAAAATTTGCACTAACTTCCTTCTATTTCTGTCGATGGTGTGAAATTAACCGCAGATTTATCTGTTAACATCCTAGGAACAACATTAATCGAGAACCCACGTTGGAATGATCACATGTTCCAAAGTCTTTCGTTTTCTTCAGACATACAAATTTCTCCTTCAACCAGTGGTTCGGATTGAAACTTCCAATTCTTACAATTCTTTATTTTGGCTCTGGGGCTCCTAATACTGTCTTCTTACGGCTAGATCAAGTGCTCTCAAATTTATCAGTGGTAGCTTCATTAGCTCCTCTTTAGACACATTAAGCCGCAGTAGACTGTTTCAGCCCTGTAAAATTGTATCGTTATTACCCAAGCGACTGATACACCGAAATTCATGATCTCCTGCCTCCAAGGCAATATTTTCCCCGCAACACATTTCTCGGGACACTTTCATAGCCTTCAGCCCTCCTTTCCGCGCACTAAATAGTCTAGGAATTCATTCATAAATAGCTACTAGACTATAGAACTGTCGTAATGTATATACTTCCGCAATCAGCATTTCCAAACTCCTATAATATCCAGGAGTTTTTAAACGCAACCTTTTCACCCTCCAGACTCCTATTAACCCAATCCTTGATTTCTTCCTTCCTTCGAATTAAGCTTACTACTAAACATTACACCATGACAGACTGGTAGTAAAAAGGGTGATCCTTGAGCTTGGGTTTTCACATAAAAAATCACAGCATTACAATAATGTCGGCTAATCTTATAATATATTTTATCTCATACTGGCGCACTGCTCCGCCTTTATAGAACTTACAAAATAATACCACTAGCCCATAACATTAGCAACCATTTTAAATGTGCTCCATTTTTTCGTATCGATTACTTTTAATTATTTGTTACTGACTGTTTTGAAGAGGTTTAATTACCACATTAGATTTTAAGTATGTGCATTCTTTTTGTTTTGTAAATGTAAGCTTGTTCTACTCAAAATAACAGCGTAGGTAGAATTAAGCCAGCTCATCGTAGCCAAATGGAAATAAGTTATATTCCAAATATCTCTTTTTTTTAAAAACCGCCTAAAATAGTTTTTATCAGTCTTAAAGTATATAACAATGATAAATTCTACCCAAAACCGGTAAATTATGCTTGAAAAAATTTAGTTTTCAGAGGAAGTATTTTCGGTGCGGTTTTTGAGCCCGTTTCCTTAACCATTAGTATTTAGGACAAAATATTTTTAAAAGTTTTGCTCGCTTTTTAAGCCATTTTGAAAGTTTTTTAATTATTATAAAAATATTTTAAAAACACTTAGACAACATGCACTAGAATGCACTAAATTTACTTTAGTTTCTGGTGTTTATATAGTATATTACTGGTTAGTATTTATTGAATTTAAAACGAAACGTGATACCGTTAGTGATTTATTAAGCAAAAATTAGTGTTGTTTAATAAATATTAAAAGACAAATTGAACATAATTGTATAATTCAAAAATTTAATAACACGTTCATTGTGTTCAGCTCTAGCAGACCTGGGTGGACTAGAATAATTGATAATTTAGTCACATATCGATACTTCGATACTCCTCCTTCCCCAAAACATTTATATTTTCACCCGATAAATCGATATTAAAATCTCACTTCCTTCTTATATTTTACTAGGAAGAAAACACATAAAATCCAACTATCTCTCCTTCGGATTCTATGCTTCTAGTTCGATAAATGTTTTTCTAAATATATTACACAAAGCCTTCTGATGTGATGCACTACTATAGTTGATCTTACCATTGCACTCTTTATGATTTTAAAAACCTGGTGATAATATTTGTCTCCAGCTCTCCATAGTTCTGGAAGACTAATCCTATAGTCACATTTTACCAAATATATTTCTCGTTATTTTGCTTTCGAAAGATAAAAGCTTGGTTTCACCAGTCGGCTTTGATTACCCATGTTACTGAAACGTATTTGCTTGTAGCTACAGAACTTATCAAGGAATTATATATTCTCATTTTCATATCTCTAAACAATACTTTGTTTGAATGTATTGTTTCATCCCATAAATAATGCGGTTTTTTTTATACTTCATTTATTTTAATTATTACGATACATAAGACTAATCTTAATCCAAAATGTATTCATTTTGTACAAAAACTTTTCCATCTATCTGGTAAAATCTAAACGCCCCTCTTCAAAAATTCACTTGGCCGTGACGAAAAAAAACTCCTCAAGCACCATTCTGATATGTTCTCTATTGAATTCAGATGATTTTGCAGACTACGGAACAATCCGATGATGCATTGTCCGATGATTATGATGGTTGCAGCATCGTTTCCAATTCAAACTCCGCCAGCTTCTGTAAAGTCATTCTTGCTGTATGTGGCCGAGCCTTGTCCTGATGAAAGTCGTCTAAATGGTAAATATTTTCCCAGCGCTGACTTTAGCCGCTCAAACTGTTCACAGTAGACATTTTCGTCTGGTTAGGGTTTAAAAGCTCATAATGGATTCATATCCCACCAAGCGCGTAACATCACCATACCTTGGTAACGACCTGTTTTCGCCTGGGGTTCCGGAGTGTTTTTTTGTCTACCCACTGTCTTCTGCATTTATTTTTGTACTGCATTCACTTTTCATCGCTAGTCACAATTCAATCCACAGAAGGTTCATTCCTGATACGTGACAACAAGGAAGAGCGCACATTCACTTTCTGCGCACTTAGATACGAAAGTTAGTAAGTCTACCCATTCCTTTAAGGAATATTGACCATGCTAGCTGACTTTCGCTATGGTATTAAGGTGCCGATGAACGGTTGAATGACCAAATCCAAGGTTCGTCGCTAATTCGTCAATGATGGGGTTTTGTTCCACCAAGGTTCACAAGACCTTCTCATCAGCTCCAAACTTCTAGACTAATAAATGATATAAAAATAATTTTATCTAACAGAAGAAATACTAAATCAAATTTAATGGAATCATGTTTCGTTTGAGTAAAATTTTTGAAATTTTTAGAGCTTTAAACACTAACACACCACACCCCTACACAAGCTACCCCAAACGATCCGCAGTAGTATTCTTTTGAAGACAATTCCCACTTAAATATAGATAATTTAAACTTAATTTTGATTCCTTTCTATTTTTTGTCTTTTTTATGTTGCATTGGGCATCATCATGTTTTTCTTTATTTTTTATATTATGTTTTTTTTTCTGGATTTGTTTACGTTTAAAAAATATATTCTGTTTACCCACCAATCCCCGTAAATCCTTTATCAATTTTGTATATGATCCTTTTACTTTTATGATTTTGTTTTAATTTATCGGTAAAAATATTGTATAAAAATTATTTTCGCGATAAAAAAAAAACACGAAAAACACGTTTGCCTGCCTGCCGATATCTTTTTTGTCTCTATCTCGACGTTTTGCTCGTGTGTGAAAACTTCGTATGGTCATCTCGGCTTAGAGCTCTAGTGTGTCCAAGGTCCATTGAAATGAAAGATCTACAAGGCGACCTTCATAATCTGGATGTCAAGGTGCTTGGAACTGAGGAAACATGGAATACACCCAGTATACTGTTAGCTAATAATGTTAAAAGTGGAGGAAAAGCTGTATTTTCACAGGTAAATATAATTAAATAAATAAAGAAAAAAGTTAACTAAAAATTAATTCAATAATTAGGTTCACTTGGAATCTGATCCGTCTCTTTTTGAATCTGATGAAGCAAAATTTGCTATATTAAAACAAAATGATAAGGCTCGTTTAGAAATATTATGTGATATTCTTGGAAAGTACTTAGAAGTAGCTGTAGTTAAAACCACCCAAAAAATACAGTTAAAGCCATCATATAAAAATGCATATTTCCTAGGACGCCATGAAGTAATTAATAGCAATGCTTTCTATCTTCTATACTGTAATTAATTCCGCATATTTTCAGTATAAGTTTGAGCTCCTAGAAAAATTAAAATCAAAAATGGAAACAGATAACACTATTAAAACTGACAACATTGCACTACAATTTTGTGGAAAGAATGAGACAGTGCCAACAGCAACTTGCGAGTTTCTTCCAATACTTATTCATTCTTGTCCAGAAGATTTCTCTACTGTTGACTACTTTGATGTAAGATTAATAATAAATTTTAAATTCTTATGAAATAATGTAAAAATCATTTAAATAGAATCTTCGTTCTAAAACGGTTGGAAGACTGGTCATTTATACTCCTATAATAACAAGTTCTATGCATATTATAAATGGATTAACGTTAACACATGGGATAACTGTTATTCCCAGGCATCAAACTAATGGAAATGGAAGAAATAATAACCAGGTAGGAAATTTAGTCGAGGATTTTGATTTGATCTGAAAATTTATATTTTTATTTTTCTTTCAGTGGCTTAGTCCAGAAGGATGTGCTATGTTTTCTCTCCAATTGCATATTCCTTTAGATACACCACTTGGCCAAAGAATTCCTTTAATGCAGCATTTAATAGCGGTCTCCATTGTACACGCGATATTAAGTCTTGATGGTTACGAGGTGAGTACTTTTTCTTAATATAAAAAAAGGCCCTTATTCTGGCTGTCTTTTATGATGACAAATGGCGAAGTGAGACAAAAATGCTATTATGGTTCTCTAAAAAAGTAACATTTCCGTGAGATAAGGCGAATTACAGATGTCACTGATATCGAGAAACGGCGAATTCAGTGACAATTGTTCTCACTTGATGTGAGATTTTTATCATTTGATATTTAAAGGTGACATTTCTCACTATGATGAAGTGACAACCAGAATAAGGCCAAAAATTTTAAAGTAATTTTTTCTGATAATTAATTGAAAGAAAAAATCATCACTAAAATAGTTAAATAAAAACAATTATATAAGTAATTTTAGCATTCCTTTTAAATTATTTTAAATTACAATACCAGCTACCACCGCAATACGCTTTTTTTACATTCGTCAATATTTTATCTTAATATCGTCTGTTCATCAGACAATTTTTCTTTGATTGATCACATGAATATATTTTTAAATGAAAATCAAAGAAATAATAACGGTAAGATCCTGAACTGGGCCAGCGTGAAGTGCGGGCGTCGCACAAAGAAAAAAAAACTAAAAGAATGAGGGCTGATAACCTACAACTATCACCCAAGACTTAGTTAAAAAACTCCTGGTATTGCGTAAAGAACAAATTAAAAAATCAACGTAACGGCTAGGTTTTTGTGAAGACAGCAAGCGAAGCTCACAAACGTAAACAAACATCGAATAAACTGACGGACGGCAGGTAGGTTTCCTCTATCGCTCTCCTTCTCCAATCCAGTAGCCTGGCCGATACCACAGTTCTTATCGGTCGCCTGACAGGATCCTACTTACTTAAGAAGGCATAACTTTCAAGCGAGGTTGCTTTCCGTTAAGTCCCGATGGTTGTGTCGCCGGGTTAGTTGACTGTAAGCTTACGCAGCTGAAGCCTAAAATAAAAATTTGTAGTTTGGTGCCTTGGCCTTTCAAAGGTGTGGAGTAGTAATTTACCTGATTTTAATAACCTTTGGAGTAAAACATATATTCGAAATCATGTCATATTTTTCGGTTTTGTATACAGAAGTCTAATATAATATTGAAACCTTCCCTTAGCATTTGATGCTAGCTTTGAACAGGTCTCCGGACTCCGATACTGCTACCCGGAGTGTGGAATCAATGTTGCGAGTGATTGCAAAGTCCATAATGTAAAATGGCTGAGTTACTCAAGTTCAATGCTTCTAGCAATGCTTCTTGCAAACAATAATAATCTACATCAAAGATCCTACCTTCTTTGACCAGTCTCAAATCGCATCCAAAGCTGTATTCTGTCGACGTTGACTCGGCATATCGAATCACTTCCGTGTCAGCGTTAATTTCCCTTCTCCATCTTCTGCTCTCATGAGCGTAGCACCAAAAAAACTATCTGGTACTATGATAAAGCCAATTGACTGGTACAGATTCGCTTTTTACAAGCCATTGATTGGGATCAGTGTCTCCGCAGGGCCAACGCCAACTCTGTCTCTCTCTCTGTATCACCGAAGTTATACTGGCCTTACCAAATCTACAAGGCCTAGATGATTTAATGGGAATGGATGGACGCAACTAAAGCTAAACAAGTCGCCTATAGAGTATACTGATTTTCCCCTTACGGGTCACTTAGACGTGAGCATATAGAGTTGAGAAACTTCTGTAACTGCCATCTTGAAAGTTAAATCATCATTTGATGACAAGCTGCGCAGTAATATTCTTAATACCACTGCTGGAAGTAAAGCTGGTAACTTCTATCAATTTCAGCTGTTCCTCAACCTCTTATTAAATAGGGGAGGTTATAACAGAAAGCAAGTCCAAAGAAAACAAACTTCTTTCTGGCTGCTCAATCAAAGTAGTTGGCGTCGGATCGAAACCCCACGGTATTCTCCATGGTTAAATTCCAACACCGACCTTTCTTCTGTGGACGGACTAAATGTAACGGCTGACTCATCTCTTAACCTCCTCGACATAGTTCCAACTGAGGATCTGCGTGGAATGATCACATATTCCAAATTGTCAAACAAGCATCCCAATGCCAAACAAGCGCCTTAAAAACCGCCTTAGTTTGGCTTGACAAGGTGATAGAACCTTTTGCGCCTTCATAGACTCACTGAGCCATCGTAGGAATATAGCAACCTTAACGAAATTTTTCCCGCAATATAAGAATATCCCACTCAGTTCACTTTCATACCCTGCAGTCTTTCTTTGGGCGCTCATTTATAAATAGGATTGGGGTTTCTATTTAAAAAAAATTCCTGATAGTTTCATCAAGAAGTCGCTACTTAATTCCTTCCACCTTTCTTGACATCTTCGCATCTTGTGATAGACGATATTGACAACTTTTGGTCTTCATACACCAAGGAAAAATTTATAACCTTTTTCTTTAAACTACACCTTTGTGTTTGGTTTCTGGCCTCTATAATTGCTCTGTAATCTTCGTCGTTTCCGCCCTATGTACCATGAGGGATTAAAGGGGAATAAGTAGCCGCGTTTATGTGCAGGGACCGAACCGGTCCAAAGTACCAAAAAAGGTCCAAGAAAACCCCGCATAAACGAGCACGGGACCGAAAATGCGGGCTTTTTTGGACCATTTTTGGTACTTTGGACCGGATCGGTACCGGTTTGGTCCCCGCACATAAATGGGGTCAGTGAATCTTCGTCGTACCATGCTTTTGTATCCCACAGTTTCCTTCGTGACATTAGTCAATATTGTCTTCAATTCTAATCACTTTTATCAGTTACCCTATGAACCTACTCCTTCTACTAGGGTGGCCCAATATCTTTCCATTAACTGTAGTTAATGCCGGATGCCGTTGCCATTCTAGTGTAGAAATGTCAGCAACGATAAAGTTTTGAATGCCATGGAACAGAAAATATGTCTGCGCCGTCGGTGTCGATTAAAAAATGGAATCGTGGTCGAAAATCGAACGATATTTAATCGTTCATCGACAAGACAATCGCCTGACCGCCTAGTTTTTTTTGTTTACTGTTGCCCGTGGAGACTTTTGAAAGGAAAGACACGGTAGCTTACACTTTATCCCCTTTGATCCATTGTAATGGTATCAGCATACCGATCGGTTTGTTTCGCTCTTACCAGCGGTGGCTTTGGTTGGTATCCGAGATCTAGCTGATTTACCGGAGTTCTGGACGAGTTGCGGCTGGAGATCTGCCGCCGATTTATTCCGAGAGCCATAGGTTTTAGTTGACTCCAATTTATGCTGTTGTGTCTTGGGAGATCGGACAGTTGACGCGTATGAAACGCTATTTTGGGAGTCTTTAAAAGACCGTATTTGTGGAGCTGATATAGCTTAAAATCTTCAATTTTGCGGCAGTACAGAAATCACATTGAGCTGGCGTTTGTGTTTGCACTAATGTCAGAGCGAATGATGCCTCTGCCTGGCAAAATCATGTGGCCGCGTCACTTTTCCTTAATACGCAATCCTCACAGCAGTCTGTTTTTACAGAGGATCCACGTCCATTTTTTTTTTTTGTTTTCTGCTTGACTTTTTTTGGTGGCAGCCATGCTCTGTATCTAGAGATCTATCTAGATCTAGTGCTTATCCGTAATTATTCAGTATAGCATGACCATAAGAATTTTAGCTTAAGTTTTCTTCTTAGTAGTTGAAACTTATTGCAGTTAATAGCTATCGATAGGTGACTCCACCATTAGTGTCAAGGCTATCAAGGACTGCCCTTAAGGTCAAGTTTTATCCTCACACTTCTGACCAAATTACATGAATCTGGACTCGATGACATCGGCTACGCCGACGACCTGGCCATTTTTGTCCCCGTGAAGTTTAAGTTCAAAGATGATATACCACGGAGGGCCTATCAATCAATTCATATAAAGCTGTCCTGGCCCCTTTTTCTAAACGTTACAAACTGGCCCTAGGTCCAAATCTACTGCCATAAGTGCCTTGGGATTTCAAATGTCATCGAACTCAATACAGTCAATGTCAAAGGATATATGGATATTCTCAGCGATCTCCCAAGCATTCCAATTTTTCACGCACCCGATCGCAGTTCATGGCCGAAAGAAATTCAGGTTGTTTATTCCGGATCGCTCTAAGTGGGAGGAACTCAGAACCCAAGAACACTCGACTGGTTCACCGATGGGTCAAAAATGGAACATGGCTCAAAGGCTGATGTCGTAGCCCACAACTCAATTTCAATGAGAGTTTCAATTCCAATGAGAAGGAGCGTTCTGTTTTCCAGATTGAAATACATGCCATTGAGACCTGTGCTAGGCTTAACCTTGAGAAAGGATTGAAAGGCGCAGTCCATTTTTTCCTCACAGTCAAGTTGCCATCAAGGCAGTCTCATTGTGAAAATTTTCCTCCTAAATAGTTATAGGGTGCTTTGAAGTATTCCGAGCCTGGCCAGGAAAAAAGGGTCTCGTTCTGCTCGGGTCGTCGGATACAGGGGTTTTAAGATCAATGAGCTGCGGACAAGCTCGCGAGGAACGGGTTTGATACAATAGTCCAGGGCACCGAACCTTTCTGTGGCATCTCATGGTCCACCTCCAAGTTCGTGACCTGATAGAGGACTGGGTTAATAGACGGAGAGCCAGCGCCCCCTAGACCTACGTTAAAGTATAAAAGCTGAAATTTATATATAAGTGTTTCAACAACTATTTTATAACAGTATTTAAGAAGCCAGACCAATCCGAAGGGTCGAAGGGAGGCTGGCCATGTGGGGTTGCGATACCACCTCTGCAACCTCGGATTGTCCCAGGAGACAGAATTCTGCATGGAAGGCGACGACACTTCCACTTATGTTCTCTGTGAATGTCGTGCTCTGATATGGGCTTAGAAGAAGAATGATTATCAGAATACTTCTGAGACCGAGTCTTGTTCAATTAAAGATCTTCTTTCCTTCGTCCGGGCCCGACGATCTTTCCCTTTCCGGTATGTGCACAAGAGGCCCAAATTGACAGAGGTGCCCAACATATGGGTTGTCCCGTAGTTACAAAAAATGGGTATCTACCAAAAAGTCAGTACAAAAATGATGATCGGAATCATTCAAATAAGTTAGTTAATCTAGGTCAATTAATTAAGAGATGGACAGTTATCAGAAATATTAGTTAATAATTCTCTTAACATTTTACAAATAGTTATTGGAGGTGAAGAATATATGATTTATTATTAATTAGATCTGACCTGTTTTCGTTTTAAATTTGTACAAAAAAAATGTATTTATCCATCTGTAAGTATATTTTGATATCTTCTCCATTTATGTGCTTTCGAGAAAATGTCCTTTTCCAATTTTCTATCCCTTTCTTTCTATCTTTCTATTCTTTATCATCTTTTTTGCTATCTGTGAATAATGTGAATCTGAAAAGTCCTTTAAAGAAACAATAAATATGAGAAAAAAAATATAATTAATAAATTTTTTAAAAACTCAAAGTAATTAAAACCACACTTGTTTTTAATATGTAATAATGATAATGTATTTTTTTTATCAGTTTCATCTTTCGATTTATAGTATTTAACACTAAATTTAGATTTATTTAGCAGATTTTCTTAATATATCCTTTCCTTAGAAAATCATCAAAATCAAGGAACCGACTGTGAACGTATTTTTCATTTTATTCATTAATCGAATATTTTTTTATTTATCTCGTTACATTAAGTTTTTTTTATTTATTTTTTTTTTCATTTTTTTTTATATTATTTATAATTTTTTATATGACTACATAAATAGAAAGGAAATTAAAGCAACAAATTATTTTTTTTTCTTTACTTTAATTTCTTTGAATAATATGGAATGACAGTAAATTTTGATATTTTTACTATTTTTTTTTAAATTTTATTTTATTCTTTTTACATGCAGTATAATATTTTTTTTTGCAATTAAGTTTTTTTTACATAACTGGTATTTTTTTTCTTTTGAAATTAACTTATTTATTTATTTTTTCTTTGTATTTGCCTCGCAGCACCATATAAAGGAGAAATGGTTTTATTTATAATTTAGATAAATAAAACAAAAAATCACAAAATGCAAACTTTAGGTTACAACACAATTTTTCTTTTTTTAAGTTAAGATTTTTATCAGAAAAAATTTAATTATATATATATTTATTTTTATTTTTAATTCTTGTGAAATTTCTTCTTTTTTTTGTTTATAATTATTTCTTTTTATATATCTTTGTTTTTTTTCTTCTTTCTTAAAACACTGATTCAGCTGATCGTGATAGTTGAACAGGATGTGATGGACTTCTAGCCAAGCGTTTCTTTGGCAATCTTTCTAATAATGTTAATAATTTAGGAAAATCTGGTCTGTCATCAGCTTGAAATGACCAACATAGCATTAATATATCTTTAACATCACGTGATGTTTGTAAATTAGCCAATGTTTGCTTCATGCCCCTACCAACTTGCCATATAATAGCCTCTGGTGTTTGAAATTTAAATGGGAATTCACCACATAATAATTCATACCAAACACTCCCAAATGAATAAACATCAGATGCTTTTGAAAATGGAAGAATTTCATCAGTTGGCCGAAACGGGGTTAATGTTCTCATTAATTCTGGTGCTAAATAACAAAGCCACCCATTTGGTATACCTAAACCTAAATCACAGTACAGCAATTTTGTTGAGCTAAATAGCCCAAAATCAGTTATGATTACCTTGCCATTTTCTAAAAAGATATTTTTAGTTCTAAGATCCTTATGGAAAATTCCCCGTGCATGCAGATAGCCCATACCCTGAGAGATTTGCTGAGCAACGAGTGTTGTTCTATTTAAATTGAATTTATCACGTCTCAAATGAATGTATGTGTAAAGGGTGTTACCCTTGCATAGTGATGTAACAATAGCCAGGTACGGTGGATTCATGCAGGCACCCATAAAAAGCACTAAATTCTCGTGGCGAGTCTTCTTGAAATTAGCAACTTCCAGCTTAAAAGCTTCTAAAGTTCTTTCATCATCTAAGTAATCCTCTTTAAGAAGTTTAACTGCAACATCACCGTGCCATAAAGCTCGATGTACAGTACCAAAACGTCCCTTACCAATTTTTTCTAGTAAATGTAGGTCGTCATATGGTATATCCCACTCTTTCAGGGACAAAGAATTCTGGCGTGGCCAATTTCCCGAGTCACCTTCCTCAGTTGAATCTAAACGAACTGGAGTACGATCAGAATCAGTGCTAGCACTAGTACTACCAGTTTTGTCACTATCATTACTTTTATGCGTATCAGACAATTCAGAAAGTGGAGGTCGAATTAAGTTACCAGAATTATTCTGCTTATGATTTCTACTTCCTGATGAGGAATATCCTCCACTACCAATTGAACTGACAAAAACGCTGCTGCAGTTTGAATTACTTACACTAATGCTAGTTAGAGGATGACTTTCATATGTAGCTGCAGAAGCAGATTGCATTGCTTGGGTATTTGATTGCGCGCCACTAATAGTGCTGGGAACATCAGGAAAACTAAATTGGATTGTATGCTTTTGTGCAGAAGATGGTGTCACTTGACTAGTGTGACTTCCTACATATTGGGAATGTTGATGATGGCCCGTATTAATATTAAATAGAGCAGGGCTAGATGGAGAAGAACTATTACAGCTAGAGCCAGGTGAACTGCTATCGGGAGCATGATAAGTCGTAATAGAAGTTTTTGGTCTACGACCACTAGTACTCAAAAGCCCTGGCCGGCCACCAAGATTTGGTGATGTATTCGGTAGGAATACATCACTAGATTGCAAGGTCTTTTTAAATTCGTCAACAAATTCCCGTGGTAGGCCACACGATGGTGGTACATTCGGTTCGCAATCTTTATGACAACGATATTTGCATTCCTTACACTTAAGACCAAAAAACATTTGTTTTTGACAAAGATCACAAGTGGACATTACCTTAAATACTTTTGTGAAGCGATGTGCTATCATGTGTCCCATAACGGGCGGTACAATCGGCGTGCATGGTGATCTAGGTACTGTTAAGTTGTTTGTATTCTCAACAACAGTATCAGTATTATATTGATGAGATGATAAGTCTGGTCCGGGTTCGGTATGAAGTCTTGTCCTGGGAATGACATGTTGATTGGGATGTTGTACAGTCTGGGTGTTTGGTGGCCGCTGTGTGTTGTTATTGACCAAAACATTTCCTTGTGTTGGGTTGTCCTGCAGTAGCTGAGATTCATGCGATTTAGATTTAATTATTGGACCTTGTGGATCCTGTGCTGTTGTAGTAGTTACGTTCCCAGTCTGTCCTCCGGCATTACCAGATGATGGAACATGCGATGGTGTGGAAGGGTGATGTGATAGTAATGTCTGATGCTTCTTTTTTGGTGGCGGAGTTCCAGATTTACGATGGCCCAATTTCTGATTTGTATTATTATTACCGCTACTGCTGCTTAAGTTAGTCAAACATGGAGAGTTTGGTGGCGATGGTGATGGAGTCAGTGTATGAATAGAACCATGAGTGCTACTGTCTTCAGGTGTTGTAGTTGCAGATGGTGACTGTGCAACATACTCAGCACTTGAAGTTACTGGTGACTGTCGAGCCTTATTTGCTTGTTTTGCTATCATGCGATAAGAACGAGGAGATGCTGATACACCAGAATTAGTATTCAAAACAGTTCTGTGATGATGTACGTGATGGTGTCTGTCCCATGAATCCCAAAATAAGTTTTCCGGCTCTTTTAAGCCTTCGTGTAAAGATTTCCGACACTTTTTCAAATTCTGCATGGCGCACGTCAATCGTCTCACTTCCTCCTCCCTCAAGTTAGGATTATTTGATAACATATCTCTCAATTCTGTATCAGATTTTTCCAGCAGCTGCTCTAGTGTATTTAAGCGTTGCAAGCTAACATTTAACGATTCTTGGCTAAGCCCAACAACTCGTAACCATTGTCTAAGTTCTGCACTAGATGCAGCCAGGCCACTACTTGGTATTCTTTCAGGGAGGCGAGCCTTTGTCAATAGTAATTCAGAAAACATTCTAACAAGTTTGGTTTCAAGAGATCGAATTTCTTGCTGAGTCAATGAGGCACTGGTAGCGCATTGTGTTCTCAGTCCTTCTAATCGATCAGCAGATATGGCAATCATACTTTGAATGACATCCAAGCCATTCGCCTCCGATGATGCCTCCATATCTCCCCTGTCAAAATCACAATAAATAAGATAATTTTGCACTTCACTCGCTGCTATTATCTTTCTTACCTCCTGTTACTTATCCAAACAATTACAAATAAAAAGAGGCAATCAAAATTTTCTTCTTAAACTAAAATCTTTCAATGCCTGGCACTTTAAACGAAATCGATTTTCCACCTGAAAGGCACCATAGCTTCATTTTCTAATCTGCTTTACGTAACTAACAAAATTTATAAATTTATCCAGTATTTTACCCACTTCACAAACATTTGTCATGATTTTAGATAAATCACCGATCATTTGATTTATTTTTCACGCTGACTCTCTACTATGTATTTCAAACGAAAAATAAGAAAAATCAATCGCACCGACGGCGGCTGTCACTTCTCAACTAACAAGTCGCCATTTTTCAATCTTCTTCTTCATTTTCTCATTTCAGTATGCAATGAGCATGTCCAGATATGAATACACAAGGTTGAAAGGAAATCGCATTTTAATTTTGGTACTGTCCAATTGCATATTTATTGGTGCTACTTCCGGTAGTAGTTATAAGAAAAATGACCAAAATGTTTGTCATTTTTTTTATTTTATCTGGGGTGTATTTGGAGTTAATTTTATATTGTTTATTTATTTCTTTAATAAAGATTATTTATTGATTATACTATAAAGAGATTTCGATTGTTATTCTTTGTTTCATTTAAACAATAATATTATTTATTTTATTAGTTATTTTTAATTTAAATGAATGAAAGTTTTGATGCGTAGATGTATTAATAATGGCTTGGACTGAAAGTATATTGATATTTAAATAGATGCACAAAATTCTGATATTCTGATAATGCATAATTAATTCAGAATCTTGTAAGTTAAAAGATCTACTAGCGACCTTCGTGTAAGCTAAGAACGTCACCAAACTTATCTATTGTTCTTCTGTTTTTGGCCTGGTTGCTCTAGATATCTCCAAGACTTTTGACAAAGTATGGCTCTTTGCTCTCTTGACTAAACTCCGGCTTAACCGGTTTATAATAGGGTACCAAAGTTCCGTTTAGGTCTAGTCTTCACCTAGCCGGACGGTGCAGCTCTTTGTCCATCTGGTAGTCTGGTACTGCCTGCTTCGCAGCCTTTGCCGGCTTGTTAGCGGGATTCTCTTGTTTTAGGAGGCATAACACTTTGACGAGGCTGTCTCCTGCTAACCAAAATGACCTCATAAAACATCCAAGAGATCAAGCGCGAGGTTCATTGCCTTCTCCAGACTACACGCTTCATCTATCATATCCTTTTTCTATTATCGAGCTAAGCTTACTACTAGACATTGCACCATGACGGTCCAAGCTTAGACTCTTTCACATAAAAAAACCACGCCGTTTTCTTCTGTTTTCTACACCTAAGTCCTCATATTAGTAATGAAGCCTCCTCATAAGCATTTGACGCTATGTCTGAATGTATCTCCGAAACCTATCCTTTCATTCGGAGTGTGAAATAATTGTTGCGGGTGATTTAAACGTTCACAACGCAAATAAGCTGGATTACTCGAATGGAACCAGTGTTTTTGTCAGGAACGCCGAGCTCTTTGCAGACATTAATAATTTATACCCAAATTGTCAATTGTCCAATGAGAATCTCTGACGTTTCTCCAAAATCATGCGGGCGGGTATGCGTCTGTTCATCCCTCACACTACCAAATCTCTATAGCCTAGGCCGAATAGATGAGTCACTTTGTCGTGAGTATATTAAGTTAAGAAAATCCTGTTTTCATCGCCGGAAAAGTCAAATCATTATTTGACGATAGGTTGAGAAGTAAGATTCTGAATACTACTGCAGGCAATAAAGATCTGATTGTTTCAATTACAAGGTTGATTACAGAAAGTAAATCCAAGGCGGACTTTTTAGCCTCTCTGTTCGCCTCAAATTCTTCTTAACCCGAAATTGCTATGCCACCGTCGGCCTTGAGCAAACATCCTACTTAATTAACGGAGTTCTCTTCAGGACTCTTGAAGTGCCTCAAAGAGCTTAATTCTAATAAACCCATTGGCCCCTATGGCTTCCGTAGCCACCATTCTTACCGTTTCAGGCCTCTCAGTTTCTTAGGCGTAACATTAACCGAAGATCTGCGTTGGAATAATCACATATTCCAAATTGCTAAACATCGCTGTGCCTGGGATTTATTAAAAGATGAATTTCTCTTTCAGCCGTAGGCCTGGGTTACAATATACATGTTTTGCATTCCTCCCCGCCTTGAATTCAACTCGTTTATCTGGACCAGGACTCCGAAAGCCACCTAGCTTGGCTGGAAAAGTTTCGGCTCGCTCACTCCAGTCTATAAATTCTTTTATAACTAGAACAGCTCGACTGTGAAACAACCTTCTACACCTTCTACAGAGAGTATTTCGGAAATCGTACAACATCCAATGGTTCAAATAAAGGTTCAATCGGGATCTAGTCCTAGCCATCGTAATCTAGGCGTATCCCATCTCTCAGTAAAGTCTAATATTGGCTAAATACATTCCAATAGAACTTGAACGAGAATTTTATATGTCGAGTTTAGCAAAGCTATTCCTCTCCAGTTCTTGTGTAACGACTGATCATCTTTTTTGTTAACTTTAACATTATCCTGTTATATAACTTTATGAGGGCACGATTTGGTCAGCCTGGACAGTGTTCCGAAAATCTTTATTTCACTTATCACGTTGATCATGGTCAACCTGCATAATCATGTCAATTTGGTAAGGATGCTAAATTCTCTCATAGTTTCAAAGTTCCACTCTGTCTATGCTATTGTTGGCGGCCTGAAGAGATGTTGGTTTAAGTTTCACCTTCGGATGAAATTCCGATCAACGACTTTCCCCGGTATAAGGCCAAACTGCCATTGGTTTGGCCTATGGTGTTTCGTATGGGGCTATACTGTTTTTTTTATCTTATACGCAGTTCTCAAAGTGCTGTTGAGCCACTATTGTTTTATTTTAAGATATTTTCTATTTTATCTACAGGACACTGAGCGACTTAGGCCCACTTAAGATCAATAAGCCGAGTTTGTAACGATTTGTGTTAAGTCCATGCTTCCAAAAATCTAGTATTGCTTTCCTGACCAATTTCAAAATCAATTTTACACATCACTACTATTAAAATTAAATTTATTTCGCTTATTTTCAATTAATACTTTCATTATTTCAATTTCAGAGCTTAGATTTACGTTTAAAATGGCCAAATGATATCTACGCAAATGGAATATCAAAAATTGGTGGAATTATTATTAATACACAGATAAATCAGACAACAGCCCTATGTAATATTGGTTGTGCTATAAATTTAAGCAATACAAATCCAACAATTTGCATAAATGATCTAATCAAAGAATATAATAAGAATTACAACAAAAATCTTCAACCGCTTGGATATGAAAAAGTATTGGCAATGATATTTACAGAAATTGAAAATCTCATTGATCGTGTACAAACTGGCGATATTACGTACCTGTATGAGCACTACTATAGATATTGGTTACATGGGTATGTATAATACAATAATTATGTAATATTAAAATATAATTTAATTTTACTTGCTCTTACTTTACAGTCATCAAGATGTAACAATATTCGATAAGAAAGGTGTACAAAAACAAGCAAAAATAATTGGAATTGATGAATTTGGTTACTTAGAAGTGCAAACATCGAATGGTCGTGCAGAATCTGTACATCCTGACGGTAACAGTTTTGATATGCTTCGTGGACTGATATTGCCTAAATAATTTTCAAATATATCTATTTGTTTCCTTTTTAAAATTATTGTTGATAAAATGGCAAAGAGAAAAACCAAGTGCATTTAAAGTAAAACTATACATTTTTACGTATTTAAAACCCCATTTAATAATATTAGTTTAATATTGCTAAGTTCGTACTTAATCCCCATTGTTCATCGTTAAAATACATTAAATTATTTAATTCATTATAATTAATAATGTCAACTTATACTCAAAATACTTCTTGTTGTTGCTGTTTTTTCCTCCAAAAATATGTAACTTTATCTGTGTTTGAAGAATATCTTCCAAAGCTTTCAACAAAACAAAAAATACATTTTAAATGTGAAAAAAAGTTATATTCAAATTCATTCAAGATCAATACGCTTTAATTCCAGACAAAGATTAAAAACAAACTACATATAAGCCGAAAAAAGTTATAAAAATAAAAGAATATTTATTGATGTTAAGATCTGTTGTAAAATTCAAATTATAACAAAAGTTAATAAATCATCAGAAACTCTAATTTTGGAATTTTTATTGCAATTAAAATAATTATCACTGGTTTTGAACAACTAACATAAATGTAAGGTTGAGTATAATAAATACGATCCCAACGCCAGGGACCATGGAAATCCTGTCATCAGTGCACTAGGCAACGATCAAGCTAGTTGAAATCTGTCAAAAGGAGCTCTCTTACTTAGATATGAGATCATCCTTCAGTGGGGTACCGGGTTACAAGAACATTGGTGCAGCTAACAAATTTTGTAGAAACCCCAGTGGAGGAAGCCTCTATGTATGACGAGTAGAAATATCACCGTGCCCATCTATCCAATGGCGCTACGGCCCAAATCGAGCCTTGGAATTCTCTAGGGCACTTCTCCATGCTTGACGATCTTTTGCAGCATGTCTCCAGTTCCGAATGTTGGGAATTGTCCCACAGAATCTATCCATCTACTCCTGGGTCTGCCTACTGGTCACTTCCCAAAATTTCTCGTTAGCGGATCGGATTTAACAATATTGTAATAGAGAACAGGGTCGCTGGTCGTACTACCGTTTTGTAGAATGAGAGTTTCGTTTTTCTGTGCACAAATCTCGAATGCAGTATTTGCTTTTGAGCATAAAAGGTTCTATTAGCCGGGAGTATTCGTGTAGTTGTCTCTTCCTTTTCTTTGTATCTTTTTGTAATTATATAGACCCAAGATAGACTATTTTATCGACTACTTCTAGTTTGTGTTCGTCGATAGTTATATTTCTTCTCATTTTAAATCTTCCATCCCCGAACTGTTGCATCACTTTTGTTTTTTCCTCGTTATTACGTATTATCTATAAGCATAGCCTACCTAGTTCCCCATAAAACCCATCATTTTAAGAGTCTCTGAGACATCAATACACCTCACGATTTCTGAAGAAGATCCACTTTAAAGGTAGAAACAGAATGGCACGGAGACCGTGGCGGAGTCCGCCGCTCAGAGAGTTCCCCATACATTTAATTTGTCCGCGCCGCCTGGGGAGAAATTAAATGTATGGGAAACTCTCTGAGCGGCGGACTCCGCCACGGTCGCCGTGCCATTCTGTTTATACCTTTAGTAGCGCCGCTCATCCTGATGAAAATTCACAAAGTAGACCTCATCACTCGGTATTTCCCCTCTTTTTGGTAAATGTCAATAAGGAAATGTCCTTCATGTGGTTATATTTAATGCAGCGGTTTGGTAGAAATTATTCTTAAATTTATAAAATTCTTTAACAAATGTTTTCAATAACAATAAATCATTCATATAATGTTACTTAAATAATTCGTAAGTAATAAATAAATAACGTAGGCGCAGATACGCCTTATAGCATATCAATAGGAGATACATTTTTGCAAAATATGTCCAACATCTTCTTTAGTTATTATTAAGGGACAACCGAACACTTTTCAATATGCTGATTCCAAACGTTCCATTCTTTTACGTTCATTTCAAATGTCAAATTTTTTCAGAGTTTGAGTTGTCGTTATTTTCCCAATTTTTTTATTTCTAGGAATCCACACAAAACTATTTATAAAAAAAATATGTTTTATTTACAATTATAAAATTAAATTAAACATAATTTATAATATAACAGTTTTTTACGGCTTATCAAGTCGTGTAAAAAGATGATGTTTCACAAATTTTTATGTGGTAATTTGCAGCGAGGCATCAGGTACACATCACAAATCAACAAAAAAAGATGTTTTATGGTAGTTTTTCAATTTAAATATTTCTTATAGCACTTTAGCTTCTCATGGACAGCCGAACAACATATTCAGAGTTTCACTTTTAAGAAACAATGCCTTTAAAAAAATAACATACAGACAAGGGAGAGGATGTCGCTCCCAGGGCCGTGATAAGGGTCTGCTGCCGTCGACTCCTTTTGAAGGATTTAGAGTTGAAAGTGGCCCCATAACACTGGCAAATTTAAAAAAATCGGCAATTTTTGCTCTAGCGGTAAAAATGGACACGGTTTAATTTATTTATTATATAAAAACATTTTTAGTTTAGTACCGGAAGCTTTTTGGCCTGCGCTATACTTGAGTATGAAAATCTTAGAGCAAAAATTAAACAAAAAAAATCTTTTGCCGATGTTTGGACGAGGAAAAAATTAAATCAAGGCAAGGTAATTTCATTTAATATAACAATTTAATGTTTTAATAATTTAATTTTTTATACAAGTCCGAAATCCGGAGGGAATTTGATCTGTGGTGGAACAAACTTAGCCAGGGCGAGAAAATCTTTATACCAATTTGTATCTTAAATGTAGTAGTTTTTGGAATGTGGCGAGTACCGGCACTGCAGCCATTGATGGTTAAATATTTTTGCTCTAATCCAGCAGCTCGTAAGGATTTAACTGTATATTGATTTTAAACTAATTATTTACCTAAATTGTAGGTGCAGTATGTTGGCCTATGGTTCTATCAACCTTTAGTCACTATTCCCTGTTTCATATATTCGCAAACATGTATGTCCTTCACAGCTTTTCTAATGCTGCAGTATCAACTTTAGGCAAAGAACAATTTTTAGGCTTGTACTTAAGTGCGGGTGTAATGTCTAGTTTAGGTAGTTACATTTATAAAGCTGCAACGAGTCAAATTGGATTATCTTTAGGAGCGGTAAGAGAATGTGTCCTATAGTATACAAACATTCAACGATTTATAATATAAAAAAATTTGTTTTAACAGTCAGGGGCTATTATGGCAATTTTAGCTTTTGTTTGTGCTGAATATCCAGACACTAGATTGAGTATATTGTTCCTACCAATGTATACGTTTGCTGCTGGCTCGGTAACGAATCATTAATTTACATCTACGTCTTTGTTAACAAGATATCCTTTTTCTAGGCCATCAAAGTTATCATGGGATTAGATTTGGCCGGGTGCCTTATGGGATGGAAATTTTTTGACCATGCTGCTCATCTTAGTGGAGCATGTTTTGGGCTGTAATTTTTTTTTTAAATATTTAAATATTAATTTTCATCGATATTTCTTTTTAGATTTTGGTGTTATGTTGGGCAGGAATACATTTGGCCAAAAAGAGAGTATTTTCTCAAAGTTTGGAACGAACTTCGATCGATTAGTTAAATACTAAAAATGTTTCATTACTATGTAAATACCTTGTATAAAACATTTAAGAAAGAATTTTATCAGTCACAAGATATTTTATATTTTTGTACGAAGTTTTTTTGGCGATGGCAAAACAGATATAATTACATATATTCAGGGCCGAGCTGAACTTATTTTATCTAAGTTAAAAGCGAAGGCTATACCAACCTTGTAGGGTAAGAGTACTACTGGACTAGCTGGAAAAATACAAACCCGATATAACGGCGATCCAAGAAGTTAGATGTTTAAGAAAGGTATAGTAGACAAAAAGAATTACACAATATACTAAGAGCACCGCCCCCCCCCCCCATATACCATCGTAAAGAAAAGCTTAAAACATGCTATAAGAGGGTTCCAAGCAATAACCAAAAGTATGTGCAAAAAATAATTCTACAATTACTCTCTCATTAATATACATGATCCAAATGAAGACAAGGCTGAAGAGAAAAAAGTAGCCTTCTACGAAAGCCTAGAGAGAAGCCTTAAAAAATGTTCCGGGTAAGATGTTAAAAGTAATTATAGGAGACGCAAAATTAGGATAGGGAAAAATCTACCACCCAACCATTGGAAAGCACAGTATACATTTTGAATGCAATGATGATGGTTGTAAACGGGGGTACTTTGCTGCTGGTGCAAATTCAAAGTAGCCCAGAAATATCCTCAAGATGAAACGGTCAATGCTATAGTATAGACCAAATGATCAATGCAAGGTACAGCTCTAGCATAATAAATGTTAGAAGCTATCGAGGAGCAAACGTGGACTCAGACCGCTTTCTGGTGGATTGGTAGATGACCTGGATAAAGCTATACGAAATCTACATACATCTACAACTAGAAAAAACTAACAAAACGTAGAGGCGGCTGGAACAATGACTACACGAGGCCCGGGTCCTACAAGAATTGTAACTACAGTTACAGAGAGCCTAGGCGAGAAAAAAAGTCCACACATGAAGAAGCCTGGTAGAAGAATCTCGTATCCGAACTAAAACAGTACAGTAGCTCGTTTCTGCAACCAGTGGAGAAAAATCTCTACTCCATGACGTCACAGGTCCAGTGCCTATTAAGAATGATGCGCTGAAATGTGGGCACAGTGGTGTAAATGATGTCAAATAGAGAATTTTTGGTATTGCGAGTTACAGAAACGAGCTACAGGTAGCGAAAGTCGCAACAGACTAGTGATTTTAAACGAAACGTTCATGGTGCACATATTACATGCAATTAGCATACAGCGGAGACGGATTCTCGTTCAATTACCAAAGTCAAGAAGCACCAGGGCCGATTGGTATTTAGATGGTATTCCGCTTGAGAACGGTTACTTACATATGGTTGAGTTTTGGGCGCTTTGACCTCTTAGCTTTGTTTGAAAGGAAACTCATTTGGAGAATTACTGACCTTGTAAGATATACATTGATAAGATGACTATTCCAATCTCGATATAGATGTGAGGAGAGTGCAGATGTGAGATGTGCAGCTTTATATGCGTGAAGAAGGTTGTACTTAGGAAGTCCTTTATGGTAGAAGTTATGATATGACACCGCGGGGTAGAAGTACGATATGCCATATTACAGAAATGAATGATACGATCTACGATAGAACGTCATTTTCCATCTTAGTACCCAACTCGTAAAGTACCATTGTATGAAGCGGACTTTACTAGATTTTTAATAATTTTCAATTGTAAAATTTTGAAAATATCTATTAGTAATTTTTCGATGAAATCATAACAAATTAAAAACATAACAGCAACTCAGAACGAGCATGCTTCTAGAATGAAGAAAATTTCAATATTTTACAAATAGGAAATTAAAAACAATTTTAATTTACTTTTAACAAATTTAACATGTGTACAAATTGCCTTTTAAGACTTCAAGAATTTTGAATGATATTCAATATGTTCACCTATTACAGTAGCCACGTAATAGTAGCTATGATCATATCCATCTCTCATTTTCAAAATGCACTGGACGCGATCATTTTTCGCTGCTGCTTGAACTAAATTCTCCGGTAGTAGCTGCTTCTCTTTATAGAAATTATCCTCTGTGCCCTTTTGAGACGTAGATTTTATAAAAACAAAAATTTATAAAAATGCGCATTCTAAATACCTGATCAATGAAAATTTCAATAGGACGTCCTTCATAATTAGTAACAAGTTCTGTAGCATCCCATTCATGCCAAGAACTATTCTCTTTATCACCTAAATATCCAGAAAACGCTTTCTGGCCCCACGGACAATTAATTGGATTTGAAATTGGAGCAACTGCAGATACCGATGAGTACAAGTCACTATTTTTCAAGGCACAAATCAAAGCTCCATGTCCGCCCATACTATGTCCAACTATGCCTAATTTATTGGGGATAACAGGAAAATTCTGATTTATAACTTCAATCAGCTCCGATGTGACATAGCTATACATTCTATAATTTTTACACCATGGACTTTTTGTGGCATCTATATAAAATCCGGCACCAGACCCGAAATCATAGGAGTCGTCCTGTCCGGGTATGTCAACATTTCTTGGCGATGTATCTGGGCAAACAATGCAAATGCCATGTTCTGCTGCATAACGTTGAGCTCCAGCTTTATGGATGAAGTTCTCCTCTGTGCAGGTCAGTCCACTTAGCCAATATAAAACTGGAACTTTTTTCTCTCCAGCCTCGGGCGGTAGATAAACTGCTATTTTTGTGTCACAAGCTAATTCCTTTGAGTGAAACGAAAATATTTTTTGATAACCACCAAAACTTTTACTGCTTAGAACTTCGGTTAGGGCCATTTTAATTAAACGCGCGGCAATTTTGAATAAAAAAAATTGGAGCACGGACAAATGCAACAGAGAAAAGCTAATCAAAATGCAGATAGCCTAAAATTCAGGCAGTCTAGTCGAAAAATTTTGTCCACAGGACTTCACTGTAAAAGCAAGAAAATAATCTTCTACCCTTTTGATATTTGACGTTTTGGGCTTAGAATACAAAACTACAGAAAGGGCCCTCGGAGAATTTTAGCGTAGTGAAATTCAAACTGCACACTTCATTGCTCTTTTTTTCACTGAAAATTCACTCGTAACAACTTCTAATTGACAAAAACAAATTCTTTAAACTTTCTTTCTTCTTTTTAATTAGTTTTGCGAAAAACTGTAAATAAATTTTATAGAAAAACTCGTTTTAAAGAAAGTGCCGCGGGAAAATTTGACAGTTAACTAACAAGAAATTGTACCAATTTGACAGTTGACTGATAGCGATTTTACTACGCTCCCATACACGGATTTTATACCCGAGGGCCTTTCCTGTAGTTCTCGGGTGCCTTCCATTTAGACACAGAAAGACAATTGTGTCCGACACAGCGTGTCGCTCTGTGTCGTTCTGTGTAAGCCCAAATGGAACACATAAGTTCATGAAAAATCCGCCACGGCGCACTTTCCTCGTTTTTATTTTTGTTTGGCAAGTAAATCGTAAATTTTATGTTGATAATTTCTTTAAATTAATTACCCGACAACTTATAAATGCTGGGTATCTTAAAAATGAAACAATATTGTTGTAATTATAAATTAACGATCACATTTCAATTGGCGAGGGTTGGTAGCATTGTCTTAGTTGTGCCCGGCTGTGTCTAGCTGCGTCGTTGATGGAACACTTCTGTGTCGGACACAGTGTAACACTGTGTCTCTCTGTGTCTAAATGGAAGGCACCCCTCTATTCTAAGGTTTTGGGTTATCAGAACCGGTTTAAATCATATCGCAGAAAAAAGCCGTATAAGGGGAAATGTCCAGCTGAATCGGTTGGCACATATGGCCATGCTGAAAGTAAGTACAGGTAAGAGAAAAAGTAATACAAACAGAACGAATTAAAGATTTTTTTTTTCATTTTTGTAAAAGCGAATGAGAGACTGCATTAATCTAAATTATTAAATTAACATTTACCTTATCAAATAATTGTCTTTATAATCTGATTATCACATTTTTTATTTTGTTTAGATATGCAAACTGATCAGCCCCCCTTTTGATGGGACTGTACATTGCTGTGTCGCTGAGAAACGGCGAATACGTTGGAGATGCAAAGTAAATTCTATCATTGAGTTTTTAAACGTAATTTTACCAAATAAATAGTGTTTCCCGCAATCTAATAGAATTCACAATTCCATATAATAAAAGTTGCACGTAAGAAGCACTTATTGTATAGAATTTTTGGTGGATTTCTTCATCTCTAGAATGTCATATTACATCAACAGTTGTAAGTAAATTTGGGGACCTTTTTGTGAAGCCTGAATTCTTGTTTAATATTAATTTGATTTCACAAAGAAAGAATCAACTATAATCTTCTAGACATCATGGTATGTATATTATATCTTTTATTTTAAATCATATTGTAAATAGCCGTGTTCCTTTTCTGCTCTTTTTTACTCGTATTTACTTGGAACTACTCCTGCTCTCACAGAGAATTCATAGGTTTTCTTCAAATCGACAAATTTTGCGTTCCTTTCATTTTTTACTCCCGAGTACTTAAAAGTAGAAAAGGAACACGGCTAATCTAAAGAAGATATTTTTTAACAACATTAACGAAACTTCAAGTCTGTTCTCCACATGAGTATCGTAGAAGACCGCAAGTTAATTTGAGGAATTGGTCTAGCCCCGGCTCCACACCTTGGTTACCAGCGAACGTTGGCGCAGATTCAGCCACGCGACGGCCAATCCCCAATGCTCACGCCAACTGCAAATTCCTCGATCCACACGTTGGACAAGTAGCATTGGAGACAACCTTGGTGCCAACGTGTGGAGCCGTCCTTACTCTACATTTTATTGAATCGGTGATAAAATGAGCTTCTCCTTTAATTTAAATACTTTTTTCTCTGAGATTTTTTACTATGATCATTACAAAAAGGGCGAGATCTCGTAGGCATTCAAAAAATGCACGACGCATTTACTAAGAAATAGGCAAAGTATTTTTAACAAATTATCCAGAACAATAGTGATCATCATTATGAGTTCCACAGCCTATTGTTGGCCTTGGCCTCCTCCACCGCTCGCCTCCATGATTGTCGATCTCTGGCTCGTCTTTTTCAGGTTATTATTCCTAATTGTCTTATATCTTTCCCATCTATGTATCTTATCTTAGGGCTTCCTATCTATGTATCTTATCTTAGGGCTTCCTGCTCTCCGTTTTCCTGCAGATACTTTCTAGAGCCACGTCGAATAACAAGCGGAAGAGTGTGTCACCATGCCTATTTGTGCCGAGTGCCGGAATCTATTCATTCTTTATGGGGGCGTCTTTGTAGGCACTGTGACCTATATCATTCATTCTATTGTACCAATCCCGTCGTTAAAAATATTCCAGATTAAGGCTTTTGATGTAGCCGAAAATTGATTTACGATACATATCCCACATTTTCCTGGGAGCAGGGAAGACGCAATTTTGGAGACTCAATCTCTTCGCTGTAGCCTCACAGCAAGTGCTTCGCTGTTTCGGGAACTGCTCCGCTACAACCAACTACCAGCCATATTCTGCTTAGATAATAATTAAGCGAACAGTGGCCCTTCAGGAGCTTTGTCATTCTTTTTAGCCTCCACCTGTTGAAATTAAAAAGTTTACCGACTTTGGCATTGTCGTATCAATGAATCTTTTAGCTTGACGTCCACCCTAGGAGTTGATCCATCTATGACGAAATATCCGATCGACCCAATTCTTGATGGCCGATCTTAACTGGCAGCTGACTAAGCTGCAGAAAGATTCCGGACCAACAAGTGCTGAGTTTGCCCCTACTCTAGACAGGCCATCGGAAATTTGATTACCAATGTGGCTTTCGTGGCCTCCTAATCCACATCAGCGCAACATTGTTGCTCCTTCTGAGCCATTTTATAGAGGATAGTCTTTGAAAACCTGTTAGATTTAATGGCCAATAGGGCAGGGTGACGGGACCTCTATTAATGCAAGTCCGGGCACACACCTGGATGGTGTGGTAGTGCCATGCGTCATGAATATTTTGAATTTGGGCCTTGTACGACCAGCCCTACCGCATTATTAGTTTTGGAACCGTCCGCATAACAAAAGGCGTCATTTCTGCTACAGAGGGGCCTGCTGTGCTGCAATTGTGATCGAGCTCTGATAATCGGCACAAACGGTGTTTCGAAGTCCAAAGTGGCAGAAATGGTATTGGACAATGCAAGCATTGGCTCCAAATTAAGTTCTATTACTATCGATAGGTGATTAATGAGTTCTCTTGGCTTAAAGGAAAAGAGCAGCGCTCTCGCCAAAGCAGAGCGGAAGGAGGTTCAGTAGGGCTTTCATAGCTGTAGTCGGATAGGTGCTTTTAGCTCCCGTAATACCGAGATGGGCCAGCCTTTGAGTCTTGGCAAGCTTAATCGCGGTCTTTATTTGTTTAATCTTGACTCACTCTTTAATAGAAGCAAACATGATCATGGGCCTTAGGACCGTCGTGTATATCCAAAACATTATTATTACAGCGATTTGAGGCTCCAGGTTATGCCTACTCTATCAATCTGCAATTACTCTATCAATCTGCGATTTCCAGGGGATGGATCGTGTAATTTACCCCCTTGTCAATAAAACCAGTTTGTGGGTAATAAAAAAAATGTTGGATCGTCACCTAATCAATCAAACCAAGAATATAAAAAAACAATTAAAAAGATACGTGCAAACTACATAGATGTATTTGCACAATTTTGCTTTTTTTATTCAATTTTTAAATATATTTCATCATTTAACATTTCAAATATTTGGAATGATATGCAATGTGTTCTCCTATAACAGATGAAATATAAAAGTAATCGTGATTATATCCATGTCTCCACTTAACCAAGCATTTTACTAAATCACCCGTCTTTGCAGCCTCATAGAGAAATTCAGCTAGATGAAGATCATTTTGAAATTGATTATCCCCTGTATCCTATTGTATAGTCTCTAAATATAATTATAAAAATCGTACTTTTTTTAATTTACCTGATCAATAAAAATTTCCATTGGTTTACTGTTGTATGTTGTTAGTAGTTCAGTAGCATCCCATCCATGCCAATGGCCATTGGAAACATTTCCAAAATATGCTTTGTATGCCTTCTGACTTATTTCTGAATTAATAGGATGTGCAACAGGTTCTAATGCTGATACAGAGCAGTAAAGATAAGGATTTTTTAAAGCGCACATTATTGCACCATGTCCACCCATACTAAAGCCGGAAATGCTTTGCTTATATGGAATAACAGGAAAATTCATATTTACAACTTGAATTAGCTCTGAGGTAATATAGCTATACATTTTAAAATGTTTAGACCATGGTGCTCTTTTCGCATCAACATAAAAACTTGCACCAGCTCCAACACTCTCGTCTGAATTTAAATTTGGTATATCAACGTTTCGTGGCGATGTATCAGGGCAAACAATGCAAATACCATGTTCAGCTGCAAAACGTTGTGCTCCAGCTTTGCTTATGAATGTATCTGGATCAGATGCTTTATCACCTAACCAGTAGAGTACTGGTACTCTCTTTTTTTCTGCGTTCGGTGGTAAGTATATGGCAAATTTCGTTTCACATGATAATTCTTTTGATTTCAAAATGCATAATTTTTGATAACCACCAAAGCACTTACTATTACGAATTTGGGTTAAAGCCATTTTTTACAGCCAGGAAAAGTAATGAAAAGTAAAAAATATGAATAATAATTTCCTTATAATTTAATTAAGACACTATGCCATTGTTCCTGGGCCGGTATTGTTTTGGTAAAGTGCGATTTTATTTAAAATGATGTGGCTTTAAAATCGTCCTCCATAATTTTTTATTTTAGGGAGTGTTTCTTCGGGCTTCCAAAAAATGTCAATGTTTTTAAATTTGTAACTTTTTGACTAATTTGACTGACGGTTTAAAAAGTAATTTAGAGAAAAGGTGTATTGATAAATAATCCAGAATAAAATGGTAACTTAGGTCAAGCAATAATTCCCATAAGAAGCGTGTTTTTTTATAACTAAAGCAATGTAAAAATTTTGATTAATTACGAAAATATTTTCTGTTCACTACAGATAATCACGCAGCTTTCTACCATGCATTTCTATATAAGTGGGATTAATGGTGACTTTCGGTTTAACTTAGCCTTCTTCTCATGGTAATGCGGAAATGAAAAATTATCAGTTATGTGGAATTTTATATCGCACACGGGGTTTTTGATTATTTTCAATCAAAATACAATAGTAAACTATCACATGATTTTTATTCTTAAATATTATGAATTTTACATGAATATTATTTGAAATTACTTATATCTAATTCAAATGTTGCAAAATATCTTTAACGCAAACATAATAAATTGATAGTTGATCAAAACTAGCATCAGTTATCTTGTTTTACAATGAGACAGACTGTCCAAACTTTTATTTTCATATGAAGAGCACGATATTATTATGAATTGATTGAACACAGTCACCTTTTCAGCAGGTTAATTTTGTTTGTTTTATTTAATTAATTTCCGTAACATAACGCATTTTTTAAAAGCCCCACAAAAACACTCCATAAAATATTCATTTTCTGGACGTAATTCACAATTAATTTTAATTGAAACCTAAATCTAAAAGTGGCAATAAGGCTTAAGGAGAATGTGTTATAAATAGTCAAATTTTAATAATAAAAAATAAAAAAAATATAACCAATGGCTCTAACACAAATAGTTAATAGTAAATGTTTCGGTGGTTACCAAAAAGTTTGCATATTGAAATCAGACGAACTATCATGTGAAACGAAATTCTCAATATATTTACCGCCAAACGCAGAAAGGAGAAAAGTACCAGTACTATATTGGTTGAGTGATATAGCATGCGATCATGAAACATTTACTAAACGAGCTGGAGCACAACGTTATGCTGCTGAACATAATATTTGCATTGTTTGTCCAGATACATCACCAAGAAATATTAATATACCTGATCTGAATCGAGATAAAGATGTTGGTGCTGGTGCCGGATATTATGTAGATGCTATAAAATATCCATGGTCCAGGCATTTTAAAATGTTTTCATACGTTACCTTCGAATTAATCAATGTTATAAATCAGAATTTCCCTGTTATAACAAAGAAACAGAGCATTTCTGGCTTTAGTATGGGCGGACACGGAGCGTTGGTATGTGCATTAAAAAATCCTGGACTTTATAGCTCCGTTTCGGCACTTGCACCACTTTCTAATCCTATAAAATCTCCCATGATCCAAAAGGCATATACTGCATATTTTGGAGATGTTTCAAATGGCTATTGGCGTGAGTGGGATGCAACTGAACTAGTTACATATTACCAAGGTAAACGTATTGAAATTTTCATTGATGTGGTAAGTGAACGGATATAAAAAAACAGGTTGTATATGATCAAACAATAATTTTTGTTTAAAGGGTATTGAAGATGATCTATATCGGAATGGCATGCTTCACCCAGAAAGTTTCTTTGAGGCTGCGAAAAGAAATCAATGGGTTAAACAATGCTTATTAAAATGGAGAAGTGGTTATAAACACGACAGCTTTTATGTTGCATCAGTGATTCAAGAGCATATTACATACCATTCCAAGTTTTTAAATAAAAGGTTATAAAGGCAAACTTTTTCAATAAAATGGAACTTTTTTAAAAATTTTATAACTTTGCCGGTTTTCTTTCTTCCTTCCTCTTCATTTTGATGAGGGTACAAAAGTACCATGCGCAACCCAGAAACTTTTGCCTTCTTCAATAAAAGCAATCAGCTGAATAAAAATGTCCTAAGCGAACCGGCATTTAAATTTTGTCACTATTAATTCTTATTTTTCTTTAATATAAGCATGCATACAAAAATAGTGCGAGTTCGGAAACGCACGACTGCAATCATTTGCAAGTATTCAAAGTTGCAATTTTGAACGAATGGTGCTTGCACATTGCTTTTTTGAATAACATGCACATGATCGATTGTGACTGTTTTATACAATGTACTCGACAGTACTTTTTTTCTGCGTTCGGTGGTAAGTATATGGCAAATTTCGTTTCACATGATAATTCTGTTGATTTCAAAATGCATAATTTTTGATAACCACCAAAGCACTTGCTATTAAGAATTTGGGTTAAAGCCATTTTTTACAACCAGGAAAAGTTAATGAAAAGTAAAAAATATGAATAATAATTTCCTTATAATTTAATTAAGACATTGTTGTCATTGTTCATTGTTCCGGGGCCCGTATTGTTTTGGTAAAGTTTGGTTTTATTTAAAATGATATGGATTTAAAACCTTCCTCCATAGTTTTTATTTTTGGGAGTGTTTCTTCGGGCTTCCAAAAAATGTCAAATGTTTTTGAATTTGTAACTTTCTGACTAATTTGACTGACGGTTTAAAAAGTAATTTAGAGAAAAGGTGTATTTGATAAATAATCCAGAGTAAAATGGTAACTTAGGTCAAGCAAAAATTCTCATGAGAAACGTGTTTTTTTATAACTAAGCAAATGTAATAATTTTGATTAATTTCAAAAATGTTTTCACTACAGATAATCACGCAACTTTCTACCATGCATTTCTATATAAGTAGGGTTTTTTTTATTTATTTATTTATTTATTATTAAATTTCTCATTAAGATGCATTTTTTTTTACATATTCATTATTTCTGAGATTTCTAATATCAACATCCCCACTCAGTCAGCGAAGCTGGTATGAGAGTTGGGGAGCCCTAATTCATCAATTTATTTTGCCATTTAAAAGCTACTACCACTACTTGTATGTTTTGAGCAAAAGTGTTAAGGTTATTATGCCACTTTAATAATAAGTGACCCGGCAACAAGACACACGGTAAAATCACGTCCTCGCTCCAAGACGCCACATCCTGTTCGAGGTGCCCCTGCACTTCTGTGCGAAAACAGGTGAGGCCTGGTTATTAACCTGCCATGTCCATGGAACACAGTGAAATATCCACGAATCTAGAGAGGACATGCTCGATAAAAGCCGCAATACCAAGGTGTAAACAAACGTGTGAAGGGATTAATGGTGACTTCTGGTTTAACTTAGCCTTCTCATGGTAATACGGGGCTCTGCCCTGGGTGATAATATTTATAGCATATGCAAAATCCACGAGGACGGAGCACCTTCCAAAGCCCAAACACTACGGGGCTTCCCTAGCCCCGCCAGGACCTGCAAGACCTGTCGGCCACCACCAAGCCCGTACAGGGTGCCATTCGCCCTTCAATGAGGGCAGCTTGAGCCTGCAAAACGGTTCTTCTTCATTGGAAGATCTCCTTAAAAATCCCCCACGGAGGTGGAAGTGGCAACTACGGAGCAGGTTCTCCTCTGAGCAGGCTGCTGGGTTTTCTGGGGCCCTCCATGAGAGAAGCCGCTCTTCGCAATAAGGAGGACTAGATCCTCGGGATCCTCTACAGGCCACAATAATCCGGCGAACAGGATGAAGGCTCCAGTCGTCTAGCTCGAAAAGCCAGGGGCCTTATTCTCTATTACAATAGTGTTAAATCCGATCAGAAAACGAGAACTTTCGAGTAAAAATTTATTGTAATAGAGAATAAGGCTTCAGATTCGATTCATTCGTTCTTATTCTCCAAATTAAGTGTTTTCTTGTATTCTCTCAAAAAAGTTGCAAAACATTTTCTGCTATTTGTCTATTACAATATTTAGCATCCATTTTACTTAAAAATCTAACAATTGTCAAATTTTTACTCGAAAGCTGTTTCGTTCTCGAATCAGATTTAACAAATATTTGTAATAGAGTATAGGGCCCAGGTCTTATGATGGTTTTTCGCTATATGCTGCTCCGAGGCTGATATGAAATGACCGCTGAGTAATGATTTTCAGCAAAGGCATTCCATAATTGTCAGCGTTATGCCAGAGATCTTTGCAGTGATAACGCTATCAAATTTTGTGCCTGCGAAGATTTCAATGTTAAACCTCCTTCTGTGAACATACAAGACGCTATATTGGGTTTTCCTTACGATACTACAGGGTGGATACATGGAGGCATGGTTTCAAGACAGAAGACAGGCTTGGTCATCATAGCTGCTACCTTTCAAGTAGGCTCGAAGGTAATGAAAGATACGAGTACTTGGCCAGATAGGGCTCTAACACTGTTTTGTTGGGCTCGGTTCCGGTTTTTGGACCTCCCACTAGTATGATGAATAGGACTTGGTCAACTTTCCCTTTATTCCATCCTAAATTACCACCTACGGACGGTCGAAAGGGTAGAGTTCCATGATTTTATTATCTCGCTTTTTTTTAATTATCTTTTTATAGAATGATTGGAAATTTATAAAAAAAGAGTTATTTTTATTAAAACAAAAAGCATATTTTATAAATTTTATAAAAAAAAACTTTCACTGGAATTTTTTATGCAGTATAGTTTAAAATTTTTGCATGGTATTCAATATGTTCTGCAATGGCTGATGCAACATAAAAATAATCGTGCTTATATCCACGTCTCCATTTTAACAAACATCTAACACGACCATTCTTCCTTGATGCCACATAGAAACTTTCGGGAAGTATCATATTTTTTTTATAAAAATAATCCTCAGCTCCCTGTTTAGGAACCTTACAAGTTTAATATATCTTTTTTTAAAATAAACATATTTTAAATTACCTGATCTATGAAAATTTCAATAGGTTCACAACAGTATTGCGAAACAAGTTCGGTAGCATCCCAATCACGCCAATAACCATTATTAACATCTCCAAAATATGCATTATATGCCTTCTGGCTTAATGGCGATTTTATAGGATTAACAACGGGCGCCAGCGCTGAAATTGATGAGTATAGGCCCGGATTTTTTAATGCACAAACAATTGCTCCGTGTCCGCCCATACTGAATCCCGAAATACCTTGAGTATTTGGCATAACCGGAAAAAATTTGTTAACAACATTAATTAATTCGTGCGTAACATATGTATGCATTCGAAAATGTCTAGACCATGGAAATTTTATAGCATCAACATAAAATCCTGCACCTGCTCCAACTTCACAATCTTCTTCTAGTTCTGGTATATCGACATTTCTTGGTGATGTATCGGGGCAAACAATACAGATGTCTTGCTGTGCAGCATAACGTTGAGCACCAGCTTCTTTAACAAATGTTTCATGATTAGCTGCCATATCACCAAGCCAATAAATTACTGGAACTTTCTTCTTTTCTGCATTTGGTGGTAAGAATATTGAGAATTGCGTTTCACATAATAATTCACCAGATTTGAATTTATATGTCTTTTGCCGACCACCAAAGCATTTACTATCAAAAATTTTTGTTAATGCCATTATTAAAAACTTGAATTTTTTTTTAAAAAAAATACAGATTAAATTATTTGTAAAATGTTAATATATTTTTTTAACCCTTTTCTTAATATCTAAGTTTTTTTTGTTTAATATACTATATTAATAAAAGTTGTTCCTCCATAAAAATATTTTAAGGAGTGTGTTGAAGGGATTGGAAAATACAATAATTTTTTAAAACAAAATCATCATTTGCTGAATAGTTCAATTATGTGGAATTTTATATCGCACACTGGGATTTTGATTATTTTCAATCAAATTACAATAGTAAACTATCACCTGATTTTTATTCTTAAATATTATGTGAATTTTACATGAATATTATTTGCCATTATATCTAATTCAAATGCTGTAAAATCTCTTGATAGTTTATCAAAACTAGCATCAGTTATCTTGTTTTGAAATTGAGACAGACTATCAAAACTTTTATTTTCATATGAAGAGCACGATATTATTATGAATTGATTGAACACAGTCACCTTTTCAGCAGTTTAATTTTGTTTGTTTTATTTAATTAATTTCCGTAACATAACGCATTTTTTAAAAGCCCCACAACAACACTCCATAAAATACTCATTTTCTGGATGTCGATTTCACAATTAATTTTAATTGAAACCTAAATCTAAAAGTGGCAATAAGGCTTAAGGAGAATGTGTTATAAATAGTCAAATTTTAATAATAAAAAATAAAAAAAATAAAAAAAATAAAAAAAATATAACTGGAATGGCTCTAACACAAATTGCTAATAGTAAATGTTTCGGTGGTTACCAAAAAGTCTGCATATTGAAATCAGACGAACTATCATGTGATACGAAATTCTCAATATATTTACCGCCAAACGCAGAAAGGAGACGAGTACCAGTGCTATATTGGTTGAGTGATATAGCATCTGATCATGAAACATTTACTCAACGATCTGGAGCACAACGTTATGCTGCTGAACATAATATTTGCATTGTTTGTCCAGATACATCCCCAAGAAATATTGATATTCCTGATCTGAATCGAGATAAAGATGTTGGTGCTGGTGCCGGATTTTATGTAGATGCTATAAAATATCCATGGTCCAAGCATTTTAAAATGTTTTCATACGTTACCTTCGAATTAATCAAAGTTATAAATCAGAATTTCCCTGTTATAACAAATAAACAGAGCATTTCTGGCTTTAGTATGGGCGGACACGGAGCGTTGGTATGTGCATTAAAAAATCCTGGACTTTATAGCTCCGTTTCGGCACTTGCACCACTTTCTAATCCTATTAAATCTCCCATAAGCCAAAAGGCATATACTGCATATTTTGGAAAATCTTCTAATGGTTATTGGCGTGAGTGGGATGCAACGGAACTAGTTACATATTACTATGGTAAACGTATTGAAATTTTCATCGAACTGGTAAGTGAAGGGATATAAAAAAACCAGATTGTATATGATCAAATAATAATTTTTGTTTAAAGGGTGGTGACGATGATCTATATCGGAATGACATGCTTCACCCAGAAAGTTTCTTTGAGGCTGCGAAAAAAAATAAATGGGTTAAATGCTTATTAAAATGGAGAGGTGGTTATAAACACGACAGCTTTTATGTTGCATCAGTGATTCAAGATCATATTGAATACCATTCCAAGTTTTTAAATCTAAGTTTTTAAATCAAACTATTTCAATAAAATGCAACTTTTTTAAAAATCTTATTTTATTGTCATTTTTCTTTCTTCCTTTCTGTTTCTTTTGGTGAGGTGCTGGGTCCAAAAGTACCATGTCCAACCTAGAAACTGCCTTCAATGAAAGCAATCAGCTAATTAAAAATGTCCTTGGCGAACGGCATTTCAATTTTGACGCTCTAGTTGTATTTAATGAGCTGCGTTTTGTTACGTGGTGTTCCCAGTAGGCTTAATCCACGCTTGTAAGAGGCGCATTAGTATTGAATATTATTTCCTTTCGTCCCCTGATATTCTCTTTGATGGACCCAACAAATTAAGAAAAATTCCTTGCGTATGCGAACAAGCACCGATTCATTTCTATGTTGTGTGAAAAATTTGAAGCTGCTAATATCAATGTAAAAAAAGGCTGTAGCTTAAACTGCGGCTGCAGAAAAGTTGGTCTATATTCTTCACCAGTTTGTGGTAATTACCAAGGTCAATCTTGCTTAAATGTAACGCTCGATAGCGATGATGAAGAGGAAAGCATACAAATAGAGACTAAAGTCAGAATAAGAATAATTATTAAAATTAGCAACTTCTGTTTTAGATTTTTTTAAAAATAAACTTCTTTTAAATAAAAACAAATGTGGATTAGGCCTAGTGGGGACACCACGTGAAAAAAAACGCACCTTGTACTCTACCTCGAAGGTGGCGTCGAAAGGAGTACACGATTCGTAAAAAACATAAAATTTAAAACTCTGTAAATCAAAATATCTCAAAAACGGTTACTCTTACAAGAAAAAGTTATAAAATATTTTTTGTTAGAAATTACCTAAGCTACAAATTTTATTCACATAATTTTTCTGTAAAAGTGAGCATTACTGAGAGACCTTTGACCCCGCGTAAAATCGTGTCCGAGTCTCAAATCGATGTTGACCCGTGATATTTTCCTTAGAGCAATAATATCAAATGTCCATACCAAAATTCATCTTTCCCGGAATTTTTCCGAAGTTGAGCCTTTTATTTGTCTAATTTCCCTGGACTAGAGGTAGAAATATCTCAGAAAAATATGTTTCATGAGCGATTTGTATTTCATGAGCTTGGTCTAAGTTGGACAAAAGCAATTTAAAGTATGGTTTTCTGCTCTACGTTTTTTGGTAGAACAACTTCGGGCAAGATTTCTCGCTCTACATTTTTGGCGAGGACCGGTTCTGCCAGTCTCTTTCCAGGTATATCGAACCAGAATGGTTTTTTTTGGGATTGATATTTATTCCTACGCTGGCACACCACCTGGAGACCAAAACAAGTGAGTGCTGCAGACGCCTTGACATGGTACCTTCTATTTCACCTGTTACCACGATGGCAACCTCTGGGCTCTGGGAACCTTGGGCAAAGCAGTTTTGGCCATTTAGTAGCTCTCTAGAACCCTAGCTATAGTATCAAAGGACGTATTGTCGAAAGCTCCCTAGATATCGAGGAAGGTCGCCAGCGCAACTTTTTTGTTTCTTCTTCTTAAATGGCCCTACAATCCTTGTAGAACTAGGGCCTCTTGAAATCTCTTCTTCCAGTCGTCTCTACGTCTTGCTAGCTCCTCTCTCCAATATGTTATACGAAGTTTCCTACGTCGAAGTCGTCCTACTCTTCTTTTTCCTGATTATCTACCATTGAAAATCCTGGCTAGCATTTTTTCTTCAAAAGCTTGTACAAAGTGCCCGAGCCATTGTAGTCTACAATATTTCGTCATATATCTCTTCAAGCAGTTTTGCATAGTATGGACGTGTTTGATTGCAGCCCTCCTTTAACAGAATGGTATAAATGCCGACTGCGGCGGGGTCTTGTATGGTTTGAACGATCTAATCGCCTCCCTAATAACTATGATTGAACTTACTAGAAGTTTGGACGAAAATGTTTTTCGCTGTTTGATTTCATAAAATTATTTCAGCCCGCTTTTAAGTTGAGTTTATGCGAAGGAAAACCAGTTGGATTATCCCCAGCTAATTTTTTAAAACACCTTCGTTTATTCTTCTTACTACCTCAGCATTTTTAAGGGATATAATTATGCGACGAGATATGGTGCAATCATCGAGCGAGATTAACGTTGCACTACACAATACAAGTGCATAAGGGTTCTCCTAGTATTAATATATTACACAGCTGCAGGTCAAAACAAATCAACTTCTGAAGTTAAATACAATTTTAAGAGTGTCTGTACCTTCTTAATATTTCTGTAACACAGTAAACATTTATTTTATTTCAGCCAATTCAGCAGCTTAAATTTTGCTGTCTAAAAGTTCCGTCATCATCACTTTTATATTATAAGTTTTTTAGTTTTAAACAGTAACACAATTTTGCTTAAGCTCTAAAACACACTCTTTTTTTAAACTAACCGTTTTTATGGAGGCAGTTTTCACAATTAAAGGACTTAAAGTGGATACAAACTAACGATATGATTGGAGCTACTGGAAAAAGTGTTATTTTATTTTTTTATATCAAATCTTATAAAAAAATTATAAAAGTTAAATTTTACATCTGAAAATTGCAACGAACTTATAAGAAATGGCCTTAAAGGAAATTTTTAATACTAAATGTTTTGGCGGCTATCAGAAATTGTTTGTATTAAAATCAGATGAATTATTATGTGATACGAAGTTTTCAGTATATTTACCACCAAACGCCGAAAAGAAGAATGTTCCAGTTCTTTACTGGTTAGATAATTTAGGTTCCGATGCAGAAACATTTAGCCAGAAAGCTGGCGCTCAACGCTTTGCAGCAGAAAATGGTATCTGTATTGTTTGCCCAGATACTTCGCCTAGAGACGTTAATATACCTGAACTAAATGCAGATATAGGGATTGGTGCTAGTGCAGGATTCTACGTAGATGCCACAAGGGCTCCTTGGTTTAGACATTTTAAAATGCATAGCTATATTACTTACGAATTAATCAATGTTATAAATAACAATTTTCCTGTTATCCAAAATAAACAGAGCATTTCGGGCTTTGGTATGGGTGGTCATGGAGCGATTATATGTGCATTAAAAAATCCTGGTTTATATACTTCAATCTCAGCACTTGCACCAATTTTAAATCCTATTAATTCGTTATATTGTCAAAAAGCATTTCATGCATATTTCGGACCCATTTCACAAGGACATTGGCACGAGTGGGATGCAACTGAACTTGTTTCCACATACTACTATCATCCAATTGAAATTTTTATTGATCAGGTAAATGAAAAAAGTTTTCGTCTCTTATGGTATTTTTAATTTATAAAATTATAATTAAGGGCACTGATGAGGATTTATATCGAAGAAAAGTTCTGCGTCCTGAATATTTTAACGACGCAACAAGAAAAACAGGTCGTGTGAAACCCACGTGGACAATGAGACGCGGCTACAAGAATGACTATTTCTATGTTGCGTCTGCAATTCAAGACCATATCGAATACCATGCAGCATTTTTAAATTGCTCACATAGCCTTTTTGATAAAGTTTTATTAAAATGCAGCCATAAAACTTTAACAAAAACCTCAATAATGTAAAAAAAAGAGTAAAGAAAAATGAAAAAAACTGTAAAACAAGAAAACCGTTGCTCGATTGATCTTGAATTCAGGGAAAAAAATTACGAAATTGAACTTATTGTATTTTATTGCAAATAAACTACCGTGATTATTATAATCTATTTTATTATGTAGGCCAAATGGTATTTTATGAAGGGGCATACACATTCGTTTATAACAAGAACAACTCGACTGTGGAACAACCTACCACAGTCAGCATTCCGGAACTCATACAACAACTAAGAGTTCATCTACTTAACACCCACCCGACTCTCCCTAATCTATCCTATCTTTCTCCCTATCCTTCAAGTTAAGCTTACGGGCGAATTCGGAAACGCAAACTGCAGTCATTTGCAAGTATTCAGCAATTAGAAGTCTGTAGCTGAATACTTGCAAATGACTGCAGTCTGCGTTTCCGAATTCGCCCTACTACTAGACATTGCACCTGTTACGGAGTGCCCACAAAAATTTTCCGGAAAACCAAGATTTTTGTTAAGGTTGCTATGAGTACAAACTTCTCGAAAACATTTCATCCTGTTTCTCGGTAGGCCACGTTTTTTGCAGCCACCTCTTGGACTAAGAGTCCGTTTCCGCTCTATTTCCCATGAAGAATTAAAGGGGAATAAAGAAAAAAAAGAGGAAGGAGAAGCTTACCTCTTTGTAAAATCGATAAAAGGTCTACAATTCCTTTTAATAGTAACAATTTTTTATAAGAACATCTAATAATACTTCTTTTTTTCTTTTATTTTTTTTTATATGCAAAAACCCAGGGGTGGAATCACGTAAGTTGTTTCAATCGACCTCTTCATACAAAAATTTTTGTAACACTTGAATTTTTGTATGAAGAGGTCGATTGAAACAACTTACGTGATTCCACCCCAGCTTAGGAGTACCTTTTGTACTACCAGTCTTTTATGTCGTTAAGGTTATGGTGCAATGTCTATAAGTAAGCTTAGTTTGAAGGTTAGAAGAGAGTAGGAAGGTGGTCTGGCGCGTGTTCGAGTACATGTCGATGAACCTTTCGTTTGTACTCTAAGATGCTGTACGAGTTCGGAAATACTGACTGCGAAAGATTATTCCACAGTCGACTGTATTGTGCCCGATAGGGGGGCTGTAGGGTATGAGGGTGGGCCGAGAAGGCTATTCTTGTATTGCGGAAAAAATATTGTCATGCAGGCATGAGGTTCTTAATTTCAGTGGAACAGTCGCTATGGTAATAGCGATCAAGTATAGAGAGGGCTGCTACATTCATACCATGGCTTAAAGAGTCTCTGATGCGATGTCATTCAGTTAGGCCCTCTACGTTCTCCTTTCAACGGATGCTGGAACTTCCTCCCTCGTTCACTATAGAACTTACCGGAGAATGTATTGTAATAATATTGAATAACATATCATGTTTTAGGCTCGTAAGTAGTCCATATAAGGCTATAGTAAATTAATTTGTATATGAAATATAAAAAGCTAAACAATAATTTTGATTATAACACAGTTACCATTGTCAGATAGCTTATATGATTCAGCTATTCAGCAATTGTAGATTAAGTCTGTTATAATTTTCAATATCGTCAAATTCAAAATTTTTAAGTAGCGCGATTAGTAAAATATTTTAGTATGGCATATTTTTTTATAAATAAATGTTTGTGAATAATTATATTTAAAATATCGAGATTTAAAATGGAAAAAAACTTGAATGTATTTCTTTATTTCAAGTATGCTACGGTATTTTATTGAATTCTTTACTGAATTTTTAATAAATTAATTTTTCTATATTAAATTTCTTGAATATATATGTTAAGTTTTGATAATCTTAAGAATGGCTTTATCACAAATTCGTAACAATAAATGTTTTGGAGGTTTTCAAAAAACTTGTATATTAAAATCAAGGAAATTATTATGTGATACACAATTTGCCATATACTTGCCACCGGATGCTGAAAAGAAGAAGGTTCCAATACTTTACTGGTTAAACAATTTAGGTGCTGATCAAGAAACATTCTTTAAGCTAGCTGGAGCTCAACGTTATGCAGCACAACATGGTATTGGTATAGTTTGCCCTGATACCTCCCCGAGAAATGTTAGAATTAACTCACTATATAAGGATGAATGCATTGGCGCTGGTGCAGGATTTTATGTGGATGCTAAAAAGCGTCCATGGGCTAGACATTTTAAAATGTTTAGTTACATAACTGAAGAATTGATTGATATTGTAAACAAGTATTTCCCTGTAAATCCGGATAAACTGGGCATTTCTGGCTTTAGTATGGGCGGCCATGGAGCATTGATGGCTGCATTAAAAAATCCTTATATTTATTCTTCAGTATCAGCAATAGAACCAATTGGAAATCCAATTAATTCTCAGTTAACACAAAAGGCATATACGGCATATTTTGGTAACGTAACGAAAGGATATTGGCATGAATGGGATGCTACCGAACTAGTTAAATATTATTGCTATGATCCCCTTGAAATATTTATTGATCAGGTAAGTTGAGGATATGTGAGCTATTATATATTTGTAATAATAAAAATTTGTTTTAAAAATTTTCCAAGGGTACAGACGGTTATTTATATCTAGACGATATTCTCCTTTCGGAGAATTTATACGATGCTATAAATGAAAATAAACGCGTTAAATGCATTTTGAAAACAAGACCTGGATACTCACATGATTATTTTTACGTTTCATCTGTTATACAAGACCATATTGAATACCATTCAAAGTTTTTAAATGCTAAGGAATAAATGTTTTCAATTTTTAATGAGAGTTTTAAACGATTTATATTTTTTTAATTTTCTTATACTCTAAGTCCTAAGAGCATTCTCGAGATGCTATAACATTTTTCAAATGATTTTAAAGAGATGTAAAGTAAAATGTTGTGCCGGGCTTGGGTTATTCCATTATACTTAAGAAAAGTATTTCTAGAAATATTAATGAGAAGTATTAATTTAATGTTTCGCCAATCTAGGAACTCTTTCAAAAGCATATACATATTAATTACAAATAAGGATTTATTGTTAAGATATGTAAAGTACATTGATTCAAGAATATGTGCCATTTCTTTAAAACATTGCAATACACATTTTAGATAACAAAAACAATAAAAAAACAAAAAGCTCCTATACATTTTCTAATTAGTATTTAAAAATTTCGCGTGATATTCAATATGTTCCTGTATCACAGATGCAATAAAATAATGGCTGTGTTCATATCCTTCTCTTAGGCGTAAAATGCAATTAACTCGAGCATTTTTCTCTGCAGCTTCAACCAAATTCTCTGGCAAGAGAACGCCATCTATATATCCAGGATCAGCAGTACCCTTTATGATATATTTATTAAGTTTAATTATAGTAGAGCATAAAATTACAATTACCTGATCAATAAGGAATTCGACAGGAACACTATTGTAAGTTTTAACAAGTTCAGTAGCATCCCATTCATGCCAAGCTGCTTCTTTACTATTTTCACCTAAATATGCCTTGAATGCATTATGACAAAGTTCTGCATTTAATGGATTTGCAACTGGTGCAACTGCAGAAACTGAACAATATTGTCCAGGTTTTTTTAATGCACTTATAAGTGCACCATGCCCACCCATACTATGGCCAGCTATACTTTGTTTGTTTGGTATAACAGGAAAGCTTTTAGTTACAACGTTAAGCAATTCGGATGTAACATAGCTAAACATTCGAAAATTCTTATTCCAAGGTGGTTTTACAGCATCAACATAAAATCCTGCACCATCACCAACATGGGGTATAGTATTTTCTTCAGGTAATTTAATATTTCTTGGAGAAACATCAGGGCAAACAATACAAATTCCTTGCTGTGCAGCGTAACGTTGTGCTCCAGATTTTTGAATAAATTTCTCTTGATTAGAATCTAAGCCACTTAACCAATAAAGAACTGGTACTTTACGTCTTCCTGCATATGGTGGTAAGTATATCGCAAATTTTGTATCAGATAGTAATTCTTTTGATTTTAGTATATACATTCTTTGATATCCATCAAAACATTTACTATTTAGAATTTGCGTTAAAGCCATATTTTTATGTTTAATGTTTTAAACAAATTTATTAAAAGTAAAGTTGACAGGAGTTATTTTGTTGGTATGTGAAAACTATTAAGGTCCCAGGAACTGGGATTTCTTATTAAAATAAAAATAAATTCTTAACTAATCACGAAATCTGCTGTTCTTTTAGCTGAAAATTATCAACTGATGGAATCAACAAATATGATGTCAAAATCAGCTGTCCATAGGGATTAAACAAAAGTATAGTACTGAAGTGTCGATTTGTCAACTAGGTAGAATGTAATTTAAATTGTAGCAAACTGGACAGTCAAGATAAAGGGTGGGCCATTTAAAAATTGGAATTAAGGCCCTGTGCGAAACCGGCTAATTGCTTGCTAATCTTCCAGATTTTTTGGAAGCTTCCCAGTCTAATTCCAGTGCTGTGCGAAACCAAAACTGGAATTGCTTGCTAAAATTTTGACGTTGACATGTACTTGACGTTTAATTATAAAAGTAGTATTTGAAATATTATTTATTTAAGATTTTTTAAAAGGAGGGAAAGTCACGGACAATTAAATAATGATGAAATGATGGCACTAATATTTTTTGCAAATCTGTTGTTCAAGTACGGCAAAATGTTACGTTTTTATTAAAACCGTTACCAGTAGCAACCACTGCATAAATGTAAATATTTCAAATATTTAGCAAAAAAAGAAGAAGAAGAATTAGCAAGCTCGAAAATTTACTAAATGAAAAAGTACTAGAATTAGCAAGCAATTAGACGGTTTCGCACACGGCCTTAATTTCGCTATAAAATGAAAACGCATGGATATTTTTCAATGGTTGTTGCTTTATTGGTAAGAGTATATGTACTTTGAAATTAAACATGGAACACAATATCGTTGAAATTACTGCCATGGCTGGCTCTACAGTAGCCCATTTCAGTACATTTTCGATTGTTTGACTTTCGAAAATTGCATAATCAGCCGAAATGTTGATGTTAATTGGTCACCTCGAAGTTGCGATTTGACTCCGTTGGATTATTTTTTGTTGGGAGCCGTTAAGGACAAAGGTTAAGCCCCCCTACACGGTCAAATTGGATGTATATCCAGATTTTCATCAAACCCATGCGCGCAACGAGTTTTGATCGGCCGACCTGCTCACAATTCATAGTTTTGGTTGTACATCCGCACTTCGGTGTACATCCAATTTGACCGTGTATGGGGCCTTTACGCTAACCATCCAGTGACGATTGACGACTTGAAACATGAAATCGAAGCTGCCGCGTTCACAAGCTGTTTTGCGGTACCTTCGTTCGGGTAGAACGCTCCCGGATGAGAGGATTGTCGCTCTCCATCGTTCTAGCAATATGGCCTCGAATCAACTTGATTATGAAGTTGTCTATCCTATTAACAAATGCCTTATCATAGAGGGCATTGTTGGCGTGAAATTTAGTGAAACCTGACTCGGGTGTTCGATAGAAGCTTAAGTACGCTTGTATACCAGTTCCTCCGCACATCGCGAGAAGCTCTGTTTAGAGGAGTCCGGAAAAGAATCGATTCGCAGTTGCTAAAATTGATTTTCAACTTCCAATCATCACTATAGCGTTCGATTTTCTCGAAGCCACTTTGCAGGAGCGTCTGGATCACTCCAATCTTCGGCCCTGTCCTGTACACAATCAGGTCATCCGCGTACGCTAGTGCGAAGCGGAGTGAACTTGATAGGTCACTCGTGAAGATATTAAATAAGAGCGGCGAGTTTACCGCACCCTGTTGCAGACCATTTTTAATGTCAAAGACCCTGCTTGATGTGAATTTGCCACTTTTGACGACGAACCTCTTCTTGGAAATCATATTATAAATCGTGTATAGCTGAGGTCCGGTCATGCCGAGTCTGACCAGTTTGTAAAGAAGTCCTTCGATCCATACTGTATCGAATGCCTTCTCAAAATCGATCAGGCATGCTCCGGAACACTGGCCTTTCATGAAGCTCCAGTGTATGTCTGATACCAATTTCGACACGTCATGAATAGTGTCATGCCCTGCCCGGAATTCGAATGGGTTATCGGGAATTATCTTTTTTTCCTCAACTCATTTGGATAATGATCTATTAATGACTATTTCAAACACCTTACTGATATTTCTTCAGGTTCCTGTGAAAATGAACCATTCAGGGCGACGAAGAAATAATCTCCATCTTTGGTGCAGCACCTTACTGTTGCCTGTGTTTGCCGTGCTTCCCGCTTTTTCTGCGAGCTCGTTTTCTGCCGCCTTTTATCACGCCGGGCGCTTCTCTTTACCTCCCGGTCTGATTGAGAGTATTTCCGCTCAAGTTGATGACGTTGTTCTTTGCTTACTTATGATTTATTATTTATTATTATTACATTTTTTTTATGTGAAAGTCTCAGCTCAGGTGTCATCCGCCGTTTTTAATGTCTAGTAGTAAGCTTATCTCGAAGGATGGAAAAAGATAATATAGGTTAAGGGGAGTTGGAGGATGCATGATTAGGAGGCGATGAACCTTGCGTTTGAACTCTTGTATGAGTTCGGGAATACTGACTGTGGAAAGTTATTCTACAGTCAAGTTGTTCTTAGTTATAAACTAATTCCTAGACGGTGTTGTGCGTGAAAATAAGGATTGTAGACTATTCGCGTGAGCCGAGCGGGCTAGTATTGTGCACCTTGTTCAACCAAGCTAAGGCAGTTCTCGAGGCTCCCGCCCAGACATCCAAATTAAATTCAAGAAGCAAGTGATTCAATAAAGAATTAGTTAGATGTCCCTGTTGATTAAATTGTACTCGATTAAAAGGCTTGGAGATATCTAGAGACAACCTGGCCAGACCCACCAAATCGATTTATACTTTGGTCGAGAATCTCCGTCAGGCATAAAATACCTTGGATTTGCTTTCTGTTAGCACATTTCCTTCGTAAATGAAAGAAGGAGTTTTGGATAAGGTGAAATGTAAAAAATTATGTAAAAATTTGTAAAATAGTTAAAATTAGTTGATCGAAAAGTCAATATAATTTATTACAATGTTAATAAATATCTAAATATAATTTCTTTATCTTCTATAAAACATCTCTATTTAAAAATTTAGAATGATATTGAATATGTTCTTCTATTACAGATGCAACATAATAATAACTATGATCGTATCCATCTCTCAATTTCCAAATACTTTGAACAAGATCATTTTGTAATGCTGCCGATATTAAATTCTCGGGAAGCAGCTTCTTTTCTACATAATACTTATCATCAGTACCCTTTTTTTAAAAAAAAATCTGGTTAGTAATTTTGATTAAATAACATTTTATATTTTATTTACCTGATCTATAAAAAGTTCAATAGGAACACCACTATAAGTTTTGATTAGTTCAGTTGCATCCCATTGACGCCACACTATTTCATCATCTCCTAAATATTCTGCACATATTTTTTTCCCCCAATGTGAATTTGTTAGATTTGCCAGTGGTTCCAATGCTGATACTGAACAATAAAGACCTGGATTTTTTAATGAACATATCAGCGATCCATGTCCTCCCATACTAAATCCAGCAATGCTCTGTTTATTTGGAATAACGGGGAAATTCTGATTTACTACTTTAATTAATTCGGAAGTAATATAACTAAACATTCTATAATGTTTATTCCATGGAGTTTGTGTGGCATCTATGTAAAATCCAGCACCAGCACCAATTGCGATCGAATCCTCTTTTCCGGGTATAATAACATCTCTTGGTGATGTATCAGGGCAAACAATACAAACACCATGCTCTGATGCATAACGCTGTGCTCCGGCTTTTTGAATAAATACTTCATGATTTGAATGCAATCCACTCAACCAATAAAGAACTGGAACTTTCCGTTTTTCTGCATTCGGTGGTAAATAAATTGCAAATTTTGTTTCACATAATAATTCATTTGAATTTAACGAGAATATTTTTTGATAACCATCAAAACATTTACTATTAAGAATCTGTGTTAAAGCCATTGCTGCTACAATCACTCTAATAAAGAAATATAAAAAGACCCGGGGACATATAACAGATTTTAAAGCAAGTCATGAAAGCTACAGATAAAACCAACTGATAATACTTTCAAGCTCCTATCTTATATGCCTACATAATATTAATTGTAATGATTTAACTGCAAAATTTAATATTTACTAAGATTTACTGATTTTGCTTCATTGTTGGATAAATTAAAAATCTTAACTGAATATGAATATGCAACGAGTTTTTGGGGCTCATTATACTCAAGAGTAAAATTAATAAAACTATTTCAAGATAAATAAAATATTGAAGTTAAAATAAATAAATAAAAGCATTGCCGCCCGGTGCGAAAGCCAAGATCGTTGTGCTAAAATATCATTCTCATCATGATTAGCAGGTTCTGTTTCTTATCTTTCTCAATATGTTGTAGATGCAAGCTTAAGGGACAATTTTGACGTTAAAATCAGTTTGAGAGTCAGATTATGAATTATGTTTAAATATTACATTTTTGAATTTATTAATCAAAAATTATAACTTTAACAAATAATGAAATGAAAATATGTATACTTTGAAACTAAACCTTTAAGGAGCAGATTTCTGGGTTGAGAAGAACTACGGGCACAGCAATATATTTTGCTCTCTACCAGAAGAAGGGGAAACTTTCCAACTCTACAAACACTGTACACGGATCCAAATCAGAATCGGGTGTAGGGACTGTAGTTTTTTCCTCCTCCCTTATCTCCGAAAATTCTACCGCCTGCCTATCTTCGCCAGAGTTTATCTTTCAAGACTGCCTAGCAATACAGTCATATCCTCCATGTACTTTCATCATGCGCCAGCCTATCTAGTCCAATAAATAGGTCGAAGAAAAGGCCTTCGCAATGCGAAAAATACCGCACGCGATTTTTTTTACCAAATGATTTTATATATTTTTATAAGCTTAAATTAAAAAATGGCGTCTTGCTAAACTTGCAGTGAAGGGAAACGCATTTAATTCTATATCTCAGAAACTATGCATTTTATAATAAAAATGTATATAATCTTTTTTGTAGATAAATCAGTGATTTAACTTTTTTGCTTATAATGTTTTTTTGTAAAGTCAATATCTACTCAGAAATAGTGCTTCAAACTTCAGTTATCACTAGGTTAATTTTACATGAAAAAGTGCTGTCAAGCAGCCAGATTGAGAATTCCATAAAACATGTACTACCGTAGCTGTGAAGAGGAACAACACAGTGAGACAACCAAACACTTTCTCTGCGGCTCTGGCCAACCTTGGAAACCTCTTTTTAAAGAATTTACGGGAGGTTTCAAAGCTCAAAATAGGAGATTTGATCCGGTACTTAAATATGACTGGTTGGATCTAAAATTTTCCCTAGGCTTCTGTCTTTCTTGGCAAAAGTTTTTCACGAGTGCGGCTACAAAAAAGCTCACCTCAGCGCCAATTGTGCCCCACCCTCCAATTTAGGTGGGAGACTGCCGCTCCTATTGGCCATACCATGAAGGAATTTTGTAACTAATCGACCAACAGACTTTATTTTCCTCATAAGATAAGTGTACTGATTTTTTAAATGCTTTTTTTATATGATTCGTTAATAAATTTGGTATAAAAAGAAATGTTATTGAATATTTGCTACCCAATTTCAAAAGGGATACAATCACAATGCCTAGTTTTGAGATCCTTTTTTTATGCGGCGCAGTTCTAAGCTCAAGAATCACCCTTTGTACTATCAGTCCGTCATGCCGTTAGTCACAGCATGATGCAGTGCCTAGAAGGAAGCCTAGTTCGAGGATAGCTTTTAAGTTATGAGGAATTAGGAGGATGTTGAATGAAAGAGATGGCTATAAGGTATGTGTATGAAATCGTGTGTGTTATAGGGGTTATGAGCGAATTCTTTTTCTGTGTAGTGTACGAAACGGGGGCTGTAAGCAAAGGGAATAAGCGGCCCGGGTTAATCTAGTTTTGCGGGTATAAGATACATGCGATAAAGTTTTGCCAGACCTGGCTATATTTCCTACGGTGACTCAAAGGGTCGATGGTGGAGCAAATTGCGTCGTCACCGATTTATTGAGGGCCTTTTTGTACTTTATCTAATAACTTTAGGGTGGTTTTAGAAGCCTCGCCAACATAAGAAGAAGTTGTATGCGAGAAGAAGCTGAATTTACCATTTGTAGCAACTTTTAAGAAATACCATGCACTGGGATACCTGTTTGGCGATTTGCAATAACTGATCGTTCCGTCGGAGATCCACAGTTAAAATTGTGCCTAGAATGTTGAGATGGGCCAGCTCTTAGTTCTACCCCATCTACTGGCATCGATGGGGATGTGTTGCACGTTTTATCAGCAATCAAACAGTATTTAGTTTTAGCTCGTTTTAACTCTCCAAAAACTTAGTAAAGCCTGAACTATAATAGACGTAGATCGATGTACGTTTTTAACGAACGTGCAGCTCCCATAAGAAGGCGTTATACTACGTTTAACGATACATTAACGTCAACAAGTACATTAAGATGTACCTTTATTATAGTCAATAATTAATTTTCACATAGGAGTGTCCTCTGAACGCGGGGATTGACGTACGTTCTTTCACGTCTATAGTTCCAGCTTAAGGCTTAAATCAAAACAACATTAATATTTTCCGATGTGGATAACAGTTTGGAGACTTTTCTACCCATAAAATCTGAAGAAATTTCCAGCAACTCGAATTAGCCCGTTTTAGAAACTTCGAACAATTTTGCTGTTATCTAGCTTATCACAGTTTAGGTTACGTTTTATGGGTACATTTCTGAAAAATAACTTTCCGAAAAATAAAATGAGCAATTTTTTTTGGAATAAAAAACCTGTATATTAAAATTGAGTAACTATGTCTTTTAACTATGTAAAAATTTAGAATGATATTCAATATGATCTTCTATTACAGAAGAAACATAATAATAACTGTGATCGTAACCATCTCTCATTTTTAAAATCACTTTAATATTTTGATTTTTCATACCAGCCTCAACTATATTCGGGGGAAGAAGAATCTCATCTTCATAGTAGCAATCATCAGCAACCTGATTTATAATATGATAAATTTAATTAATCAAAATTTTATACGACATTTTGAACTAACCTGATCAATAAATAGCTCAAGATATGGACCTCTATATTTTTTAACTAATTCAGCGGCATCCCAATGAAGCCATGCTTTTTCGTCATCCCCCAAATATTCACTACATATTTTTCGTCCCCAATTTGTAATTGAGAGATTTGTAACTGGTTCCAATGCTGATACTGAACAATACAGGCCTGGATTTTTTAATGCACATATCAGCGCTCCATGTCCTCCCATACTAAATCCAGCAATGCTCTGTTTATCTGGTATAACGGGGAAATTATCATTGACTACTTTAATTAGTTCTGAAGTTATATAACTAAACATTCTATAATGTTTATTCCATGGAGATCTTGTGGCATCTAGATAAAATCCAGCACCAGCACCAATTACAAGCGAATCCTCTTGACCTGGTATATCAACATCTCTCGGTGATGTATCGGGGCAAACAATGCAAACACCATGTTCTGATGCATAACGCTGTGCTCCAGATTGTAGAATGAACGTATCTTGATCAGAATGTAAGCCGCTCAACCAATAAAGAACTGGAAATCTCTCTTTTTCAGCATTCGGTGGTAAATATATTGCAAATTTTGTTTCACTTGATAATTCTTCGGAATTTAGTAGAAATGATTTTTGATAACCTCCGAAACATTTACTGTTAAGAATTTCTGTAATGGCCATTATTGGAAAAAAATTGATTGGTAATAAGACAAATAAAATAAACTTCAGATAAAATAAAAAAAAAGTGTAGTTAAAAGAATGCTGAATTAGTGAAATTACATGGGTGTGGCTACTATGTTAAGAAAAATAGTACTGTATTTTCGTTCATTTTGTCGTAGAGACTTCTATAGAATTTTGAAAGTTTCTTCAGATCACGCACGAAAACGTCAAAATCTATCCAGCGTTCAAACGATGTTGATTTTTTCGCATGCGTTCTGACCTATGGGATGCGACAGCGAGGGAGACCCAAGCTCCGCTGGAAGGATGGCGTAGACCAGGACGCTCAGAGCGTAGAAATGCCAAACTGGATGACATCGGCTCAGAATTGGGACCGGTGAAGAGAACAGTTGCGAGAGGCCAGGACCGAATCCGGGTTGTAGAGCCGTTAAAGAAGAAGAAATTCTGACGTTGAGCCCGTCGAGACGTCGATTCCGCTCTTTTATGTTACGTACATCGAATTGAAAGTTTACATTTATTCTTGTTTTCTGATTATAGTATTGAAACTGAACCTGATCTTTTCCCGGATTCATTTGCAATTTATAGTTATTAAACACCACCACTTTACTGCTTGGATTCCAAAAGCACATTCAAAACTTAACAATCGGTAATTAAAAATACGTTCTTCCTGAATAAGTGTCAGTCTTGAATATGGCTTCGTCTTCCGAGGATGGACATCATCCATCAACAATGCAATATGAACTAAAATATCAATAGGCGGAATATTTTCATTGTTTGGTATGTTGAAAATGGTAGTTTCTAATCGTCGATAAATATTTGAATCCGAAAAAGGGTTTCAATTGCTTTGCTTCCCGTTAGCCCCGACTTCAAACATAATGAATTTATAATTTGCTTCACCTATACCTTGTAATACTAGAGAAAAATATCTTTTGTAGTTGAAAAGCATGGAGTTTGTTTTTAGAGGAAATTCGATTCGAATAAGTTTTTCGTCCAGCAGCCAATGAATGCAGTAAGCCCTCGTTCCCACTAAGACGGACCGTCGGTTTAAATGGAAGACGGCGCCCGGACGTGCGTGTTCCCACTAAGACGGACCGTCGTCTGTCTATTTTCAACCAGCGAGATTAACGTACATGAATCGACATCCATTTTGCACGGGCGCAGATGCCGAAATGATGTGTGTGTGGTGATCCGCGGGGTTGAAGGGGGGTGCATCGGTGCCATCTACTCGGCGCATTTATTCACACTATAACCGGTCCGATTGTTTAGACGGCTCGAAACGCCTCGTTCCCACTAAGACGGTCCGTCTGTTTTCTCAGTCCGTCTAAAGAGACGGATATGCCAGTGGCAGTACAATTTATATGAAACTGTTCACATTTAGACGGATCCGGGAAAAGGAACGGATCAGGGTTTTTAAACGGACGTTTTGTCACTGTGAACAGCCGTCTAAACACTCGGACCGGATATAGTGTGAATGAATGTACTGCTAGTGCTAGTGGGAACGGGCCCTTAGTGCTGGAAATGACATCCCAGTTGATAGAAATCTGTAATAAAAGATAATTTGTAAAAATCCACTGGCTTCTATCTGTAAGGATTAGAAAGCCTGGAGGCAGAGACATATTGATATTCAGAACGCACGACCGGTGTAACCACTATGTTCTTACGAACAGTTCTGGCCTATTCTGACGATTTCCAATTTGTCAAAACCGCATCTAGTGGAACCTTAGCCTTAGGGTCCTAGATTCGAGCCTTCACAGCGACATGGTCCTTCACCTTTTCATCTAAATATCATTCCTTTACTTGTTTTTCTTTTCTGCTGTAGTGAAATTTCCTAGATTTTTAGTTTTTTTCAAAGAAGAAAAGGTTGTATGTCCTTGATAAGATTTCATCTTTCAAACTACTGTCGCTACAAAGACATGTCTTATATCAAATTCTAAGTGTTGATCAGGAGACCTAAAACCTAACAGCTGGGCCTAACCGTTACATGTAAATATATATAATCATTAATAGCTCAAAAGTTTACCTACTTCGTGCACATGTTTATGGCGACTGCCATGAATAATATAGAAAATATTAACTGGCTAACTAAAAATAAAAAAAAAATTGTGTATAGTTGCCCAATACCATTTATTTTTATAAACGGATATTTTATAAAATTATATATTTCATCATTTCAAAAACTTCGAATGATATTTGATATGTTCTTCTATCACAGACGAAATGTAATAGTATGTATGATCGTACCCCTCTCTCATTTTATAAATGCATTTAATACGATCATTTTTTGCTGCAGCCTCTATGAAATTCTCAGGGAGAAGATCTTTCTTATCATAATATTCATCAGCAGTACCCTTTATTTAGAATTGAATAAGGTAATTATTATTAAAGAATGTGTAAAATTCTATTTACCTGATCGATAAAAATATCAACAGGAATGCCACTATATGTAGGAGCAATTTCAGTAGCATCCCATTCGCGCCATGAGTCTTGTTTATCTCCTAGATATGCAGTAAATGCTCTTTGGGCAAGTGGTGTTTTCATTGGATTTGCAACTGGTTCCAAAGATGACACAGAACAGTAAAGACCGGGATTTTTTAATGCACATATCAATGAGCCATGTCCACCCATACTATGGCCAGATATACTTTGCTTATTTGGAATCACTGGAAAGTTCTCGGTTATCACCTTAATCAGTTCTGATGTAACATAGGTAAACATGTTATAATGTTTACACCATGGATCTTTTGTGGCATTTAAATAAAATCCAGCACCATAACCAATTTCTGGTTTTTCATCTTGTCCAGGTATATCAACATTTCTCGGTGATGTATCGGGACAAACAATGCAAATGTCATTCTCCGCAGCATATCGTTGTGCACCAGCTTTATGAATAAAATTTTCCTCAGTATCTGACAATCCACTTAGCCAATATAAAACTGGAACTTTTGTTTTTTCAGCTTTTGGTGGCAAATATATTGCAAATTTTGTATCACAGCATAATGCCTTCGATTTAAATGAAAATATTTTTTGATAGCCACCAAAACATTTACTACTTATAACTTGTGTTAGACTCATTCTCACTGACATGAATGACTAAAATAGATGAAAAAGATATGAAGATGGCAACTAGTTTGATAGGTAAACTGAGGAATTTTCTTGATCTTGAAACGTCTCCACTTAAACTAGTTTAAAGAACACCGACTCTAGTTTTGAGAAACTATTTGTTTATACATAGTGTAAACTGTTCATTTAACAAGGTTGGACGGGAAGTCCAAAGGTTGACAATACCGGCATTTTTTTATGTTGTGTACTTTTAGAGATTCTCAAGCCATGAAACTTTCTGTGAGGAAATTGACAGGGGAATAAAGCCAAGTCAACGATAGCACATAACAGAGAAGATATGAATTTCTATTTTTGTTACTGAATTTAATTTTTGGAGAAGTTGTAATTTCAGAAAATATTAAATAGTATTTAATATCTTAAGACAATATTTGTATTTGATAGTTTTGTCTAAGCTGTAATTATATTTTTGTTAGTTTATCATATTTTAATAAGTCTAAATTGGTCTCAATTGAATATTTTAAAATGGAAAGATTACGAAAATGTAATTTTGTCAAATAGTAAAACAAGCAAAAGTAAATTACTCAGCGTAGATCTCTATTTACTTATTAATATCTAACTATTCTAGTCATATAACGAATTACAGACATATGATTTAGTAAATTAATGAAAATGTACGGGCTAATAACTATTTTATATAAAAGGTAAATAGGACAAATTGGCTCAAATTATTTTAAAATAGTACTCAACAACAAAATTAAAAGCCGTTATCCGAATAATAAGATCGAAAATAGGCTCAAAACTTTCGAAAACGCTATCCTCACCGCGTATAAGATATCCTTCCCAATAAGGAGGAGCAAAAAATCCTTTCCCCCCTGCTATAATGAAGATATCGCGAAAATCAGGAAGTTAACAAGAGAGATCTTCAATAGCTGGTACAAACAAGGCATTTGCAGACCTACAAAGACTGTTTGCAGATGTACAAGATAGCCATTGCCTAAGCCAAAAGCTATACCTTTGCAGGAATATTGCCAATCTATCCGAGAGCTCAGGAGACTGGGGCAGACTATGCAGGATACTGTCCAAAGAACATTCCAGTCCGTTCTTTATAGAAAAAGGGAAATGAGTAGAGCCTAAAAGCCTGTAAAAAAGTTGGGAAGAGTCCAAAGGACGGCAACTACACTGGCAACGGCGCCCATTAGAGCATGCCTTCGAACGCCCTTGATGTTCTCTCCTGCACCTGCTTTCCCCTCGCCGACCTTCACATCAAACACCTACCATCGGGTAGTGTCCTTAGACTGAAGGAATCCTGCTAGCCGAGGCGATTCAGTCATTTAGGAAGGGCCCCCATCGAAATACCCTCAACAAGAGATTGGAGAAACGGAAACGTCCTGAGGAAGTTCGATATACGAATATTCACCGGCGGCTCCAAGAAGTCAGAGGGTATCAGGGCAGGGGTTTATCTGGAGACCACTAACATTTCACTGTCCTGGCAACTCCCAGTGCGCGCTGGTATCTTTCAAGCGGATCTACCCTGGATCCAATACCTCAAATATTATATCAAATATTGTATGGCTTAATAAAACAATTTTGTTACCTTTTATTCAAACATATTATTTGATATTTAAAACAAAAAAATGTAGTTTTAACATTTTAAAAACTTGCAATGATATTTAATATGTTCTTCTATCACAGTCGATATATAAAAATAGCTATGATCATATCCATCTCTCATTTTAAAAATACACTGGACGCGATGATTTTTTGCTGCAGCATTAACAAAATTCTCTGGGAGAAGGACCTTTTTTTTATATAATTCATCATCACTTCCCTTTCAAAATAAATAAAATAAATAAAAATATTTCAATCAAAATCGTTTTCCAAATTACCTGATCAATAAAAATTTCAACTGGCACACCATTATAAGCTGTAACAAGCTCAGTAGCATCCCATTCACGCCAAGTCTCTTCGTTATCTCCTAAATATGTCGATAATATTTTGTCTGCAAGAGGTGCTTTCGTTAAATTTGCAGTTGGTTCTATTGCTGATATAGAGCAATAAAGACCAGGATTTTTTAATGCACATATCAATGATCCATGTCCTCCCATACTACCGCCACATATACTCTGTTTATTTGCGATTACAGGAAAATTGTTATTTACAACTTTAATCAATTCTGTAGTTATATAACTAAACATTTTATAGTGTTTACACCAAGGATTTTCTGTTGCATCAAGATAAAATCCTGCACCATATCCGATATGAGGAATTTCATCTTGTCCTGGTATATCAACATTCCTTGGTGATGTATCTGGACAAACAATGCAAATTCCATGTTCAGCTGCATATCGTTGTGCACCAGCTTTTTGAATGAAGTCTTCTTCATTATTTGACATCCCACTAAGGAAATAAAGTACTGGAACTTGAGAGTTTTCTGCCTCTGGGGGTAAATATATTGCAAATTTTGTAACACATTGTAATTCAGTTGAAGCGAATGAAAATATTTTTTGATAACCACCAAAACATTTGCTACTTAAGATTTCTGTTAACGACATTGTCACCGGGAGAACTGAATTCAAGAAAAAATATATTCAAATGGGTCACAATTATAGCAGAAATAAAATTATCTCTAAACCACGATGTATTGTAATAGCAGATAAGATAAAGAGGCAAAAGTAATATAATATTTGTGTCAGCTGAAAACATCGGTATAAGAGACTTATCAGCCCACAATATATCGAAGTTGTGGTTGCGGTACTCCTCATTTTCCTAAAATAAAAAAATTGGAAACCGAAGAGTATAATTATAAAAATATTTATTACTAGATAATTGTGCTTACGTTTAGTTTTAGCGTTTTTAGTCATATTTAACAAAATTGATACCATTTTAAATCTATTTATGTTTAGATTTACTTCGAAACAAAATTTTGTATTATATAAATTTTTAAGCACTAAGAATTGAGTTATTTGTAGGATCTCGAACTCGTATATTATTATATATTCCATCTAGAATACATATTTTCTTACTACCTCTTTACTTATTATTGGTTTGATCCTTCTGGATAATTATTTCCTATCTCCGCGAAACTTTTACGATATTTTTTTTAGTTTATCATCTTTATTAAACTATTCCGCAAGTCCACAAAAACTCACTACTTTCATCTTCATCATCGAAATTCTTCTTTCAACTATTTAAAAAATTGGAATGATATTCAATATGTTCTCCGATTAAAGATGCAACGAAGTAATAGCTATGATCATATCCTTCTCTCATCCTCAACGTGCATGTAACTCGATCGTTTGTTTCTGCAGCTGCTACTAAATTTTCTGTGAGGAGGATCTTCTTTGTATAGTAGTCATCGTCAGTACCCTTTATAAAAATTTAAAATTTAATATATATATCAAATTTGTTTCTATATATGTACCTGATCAATTAAGATCTCTACCGGAACACCTATGTAGCTCGCAACAAGTTCAGTTGAATCCCATTCACGCCAAATTTCTTGGTTATCACCAAAATACGCAGTCATCCTCCTTTGACCAATTGATGCCTTTGTAGGATTTACAATTGGCGCTAGTGCTGAAACTGAACAATAAAGCCCAGGATTTTTTAATGCACTAACAATTGCTCCATGTCCACCCATGCTATATCCACATACACTTTGCTTTTTTAAAATAACCGGAAAATTTTCATTTACAATTTGTTTTAGCTCTGAATTAATATAACTAAACATTCTATAATGTTTACACCATGGACTTTGTGTAGCATCTATATAAAATCCAGCACCATCACCTATTACACCAGGATTATCATTTTGTCCAGGTATATCGACATTCCTGGGTGATGTATCTGGACAAACCAGGCAAATTCCATGCTCTGATGCGTAACGTTGGACACCGGCTTTATGAATAAAACTTTCTTCAGTTGATGTTGATCCAGCTAATAAATACAGGACTGGAACTTTAGTTTTTTCTGCTTGTGGAGGTAAGTATATAGCAAATTTTGTATCACAAAGTAACTCTTGTGATGATAATGAATAAATTTCTTGAGAGCCATCAAAACTTTTAGTTTTCAGAAGTTGAGTTAAAGCCATGATTGTGTATTTTTTATAGCACCTGAAATAAACACATATAATTTTTGGAATATTTAAATAAATACACAACCTCTGTAATATTTTGGTATATACTAATAACTAGCACTTCTTTTTTTCGGAACACTAATCATTTTGGCATTGAATTTGGTAATTTTTAGTTATCAAGTGACAACTTGCCACCAAAAATATTTATTTACGTCGCTAGCTATTATTAAATCCGCGGCAAAACAAATTTTTTATGAATTATTTCTATAATATGGCGAAAATAATCTTAAAAAATAAATTTTATGGACTTTGTAACCTGTTGTTGTTGTAGGTAAACTTTAACGAATTACTTTTCTTCTTATTAAACGACTCTTCAGTCCTCTCTCTTTTTTTCAGTTGTCTCTACGTTTTTCTAGTTCTCTCCAGTTCGTTAATCGTAGATTTCGTATCATTATTCTAAAACGTCTTTCATCCACTTATTCCTACTTCGTCGTACGATTCTTTTCCCTGTTGGTCCACCAAGATTTAAAATGATGATGTACTAGAAGATATATGAAAATTACGTATAACAAACTAGAGAGAACTAGCAAAACGTAAAGACTACTGGCGGAAAAGACTATAGCGCCATTTGATGGTGATTTGAATGAAGATCTCGGCTCCACTGATTGTCCTTCTACACTGTCTCGAGATTTTGAACTTAACGCTTTGTTTTGTAGATTAACATGTAGCGTGATGTATGTTGATTGTTTACTACACAATTTACATGTTCTCCAGCTTTTGCGGTTTTTGCTGCATGGCCCTTTACTAGGCATTTAGTTCATACTTTAGCTCTTCGATTTGTTTCATTTTTTTTGGAGGACGTTAAAATCAGTAATTTTACTGCAGCAATAACTTTTATGGTGTATAGCTTCGTTTGCCTACTGCATCTTCATTTTTTTCTGATTGTTTGATTTTATAGATTCTCTTGAATTCAGTTTTCCTAAAACTCGGGGAATTCTTTTAGATTTTTTAACTCCTTAAGATTTATTAATGATTGCTCATCGATACTTGGTGTCTCTTTATCGAGGTTTTGGACTAACAAGTAAAGGCCCAATTATATAGCAGAAACGAAAACGAACCGAAACGAAAAGAATGAAATAAATCGTATGAAAATGTATGAACGCGGTTATATAAAGGAACAGAACCGAATCAGAACGAACGATATAAATTTATTTCATTTCGGTATTCGTTTCAGCTATTCAGCCCGTTACTTTGACAGTTCGATAGACAGTTTGTTTTCCAATTTAAAGTAGTTGAAAGAGCGAAAAAGAAGTTATTTTAAAAGAATTCAGTGAATACAAGGTGAAAAAATTTAAATTTTGATTTCTCTTGTGATTTGTCGACATCCGCCATAAATTATATAAATTCTATAATAGATGTATTTATCGAAAATAAAAAATTCTTCTACTCAATGCAGAACTTGTCAACAAATGTCAAAAACCTATTCGCTCAGGCACCTATATAATCGCTATCATTTTCAAGTTCATTTCGTTTTCGTTTCGGTTCGTTTTCGTTTCTGCTATATGATTGGGCCTTAAGTGTATGCAGCAATGGACCCCAAGTTTTAATGTTGAGACCTATATTTTTAACTGTTTCCAGGCATTCGAGCGTTGTGTGCTGAAGCCTCTTTAGGCTGGTGGCTGATTCCTTTCAAAGTTCTGGATGATTCGTTCGCAGCTGTGCCGATACCAGAGTGCTTTTATTGTTGTATCTTCTGTCTAGGATTTCCCATGCCATGTCGTAATTCTCATTTATTATATTTAAATGATGATTGAGCTCGCCAGCCTTTGCTTTTACATTTACCTTGAAATAATAACTTTTTAGCCCGTCCAATTCGCCGGATCTTGTAGATTAGTTCCATGAATAAGCTGAATTGTTGTCCATTATCGCCGAACTACTTGGCAGTGATTGTCCTGAAGCTGGATGTGCAGTTGTAAGTCATAATGCTTCCAACCTTTCTTGCAGATTTAATAACAGTAGTTTGATACAAGTTATTTCAATGAGATTGTGGATTTTGGTGGGGAGGAGAACCGCACAACTTTAATAATTTATGTCGCGGCTTAGATAGGAAAAACAATAGGATTTTAATGTTTGAGGATACTTCAGAGCTTCTGGGGCCGGATTCCGCAAGCGTGATCACGACTGCACTGCTCTATCGTTTCGTCATCCACACAGTCGTATTCGGAATCCGGTCCCTGTGCACTTTTTTAGGCTGATTGATAAATTTTTCCAGAGCCTCAAGACACTAAGTTCTAGAGCTTAATGAATTGCTGATTACAGAGTCTCAAGACATTATATTTTACAGATTACCTTCCCTATGGATTGTGTCGAATGCTCGTTCGAAATCTACTAATGTAATGTATATTGTGATTTCCGTTCTATCGATCGTTCGACTGGCAATGTATTCTCAATTCTACAAAGAATTATCGAGGCCAGAATTTTGCTACCATGTTTTGTATAATACCTCTCCAATGGCCCCTAAAAATATATTGACAATGGAAAAACAGACCTTTAAAAAAACGTTTCTGTAGGTTTGCAATTCCATATTCAAATTTTCGATTTTTCTTCCCTATAACACCATATTTTTTGTTTCCTGCTTACAATTATTGCAAAAATAGCATACGAGTTATTTGTAGATTGATTGTATTAAAAAGTGTAGTATTAAAGTAAAGCTAAGTTAAAAAATGATACACAATTCGAATCATCTAACATAATTAATGTAACAATAAAAGATTATCCTTAAGCAAAAATTTAACTTTATTTAAATTTTAAAGCCCTTTTCATCCTTCTTGGCATCTTTACTTCGTCTACCCAATTTTTCGACAAATGTAACCGCAGTTGCAAGTTTACTTAAGTTCCAATGTAACCTAAGTTGCACAGATGTTGCCCAACGGTGATTTGTAAACTTGTTTCAAGGAAGTTTTAGAGAAACTCGAAATTAACTATTGTTTTAAATTATCGGTTCCCATTTTTCCTAAATGAAACTTTAATACTCAAAGAAACTTGTTATTAACCTAGTGTAAACCGTGGTTTCAGACTAGTTTTATATGGGTATATTTGCAATGTTCAAGTTTATTTACAGTTACAATGCAACCCGAAAGAAACCTTCATATAACGCTGGTTTCAAACTAGTTGCATTAGGGTGTTATTCATGGTTACATTGAAGTCTTAAAAATACTGTTAGGTTCTAATTCCGCCATTATGAATTTTAGCATTGCGCAGAACGCTTGTAAAAGTGAAACAGTTAAATAGGTATTTATGCATTCCAAAAATGTTGTGTTAAGTATTTTTATGTATAGAAAATTGCTGAAAATTAAAAAAATAAAAGAAGTGGAAAAATTACATTTAAAAATTATAGTGAGTGAAAGTTTATTATACCAATTTAAAAGTCGTCCATTAATATTTAGAAATTTAGAAGATTTTGCATATTTGGAGTTTGTATTTTGGTTTATTTTAATACGTTTTCAGATAAGAAAACTTTCTAGGTTTGGGTGCTTAAATGCAACAAAAACTGCCAGAACCATTTGTTTTTGATGATAATTTATTAATAAAATATTCTTGGTGGAAACGACCACAAAAACGAATTTCAAATCTTTTAAGGAAATATGTTCTGTTGTAAGTAAAACTCATACAGAATACACAGAACATTACCACAGAAACATCATGAAAAAATGTAAACACTGATTTCTATTTTTTCCAGTACTGAACAGTAGTACAGTACTACTGCAGCAGTACTACATTGCAGAATAATGCTGAAATTGCTACACATGAATATTCCTAGAATATAATATACATATAGTAATATAATATATCTTGAGCTAAATTTCTCAATTATATATTGTAGTTGTAATTACAGAAACATAACTGTAACTGTATAACATAACTAAAATAAAGAAACCATTAATGAACAAGAGTTTTGTTTCTAATCTAGACATCATCGGTGTAGTCTACTAATATCTCGTAACTCCAATGTACATTAATAAATTGCAATTACGAGACATTAGTACTTCATCGACGATATAATAATCTTGGTTTCTTCCAAGTTACAAATTTACTCGAAAAAATGCAACGTTTTCGCAACGTTGCAAATATATGTTTCAAACCCGTTTATTTTCGGTTTAAAGCATACTATGGTTGATTGGTAACCTTTCAATAACGTTATAAAAAGCGGTTATAGCACCGTTTAATTGTAGTTAAATTTTCACTTTAGTTACAAAATTACGTAACAAATCAATGTACGGTGACAGTTTTAGCAACTGGTATAACAACGTTTCAGACACCAATTCTGTTCCAGCAACTGAAGTTATGCAACTGTTTCGGAACGGTTTTACAACTAGATTTGTCTACTTGGGTAGTCTTCGTCAAATATAGAGCATATAAAAATATAAGTCGATAATTTCAACAAAGCTTATTCCTTTTACCTTTCAGAACATTATACATTTCAGCGTGTTAAAAATTTAGAATGATATTCCATATGTTCTTCCATGAAAGTGGAAACAAAGTAATAGCTATGATCATATCCTTCTCTCATCCTCAGCCTGACTGTAACAAAATCATTAGTTTCTGCAGCCACTACCAAATTGTCTGGGAGGAGAATATTTTCTGTATAGAAGACATCGGCAGTACCCTTTACAAAGAAAGAGCATGTAACTTAAAAATGTATATACTATTTATAAAATGTCGCATTACCTGATCAATTAAAAGCTCAATTGGTGGACCTATATATTTTGAAACAAGTTCAGTTGAGTCCCATTCACGCCAAACTTCGACATTATCCCCAAAATATGCTCTAAATGTCTTATGACCAATTTCTACTTTTACAGGATTTGAAAGTGGCGCTACCGCTGAAACTGAACAATAAAGACCAGGATTTTTTAATGCACATACTAATGAGCCATGACCGCCCATACTATATCCAGATATGCTTTGTTTATTTAATATAACAGGAAAATATTTATTTACAATTTGTATAAGTTCTGAGGTAACGTAACTGAACATTCTATAATGTTTACACCATGGTCTATTAGTAGCATTTACATAAAAGCCAGCACCATCACCCATTAGACCGGGATAATCATATTGTCCAGGTATATCAACATTTCTTGGTGATGTATCAGGGCAAACAATACAAATTCCATGTTTTGCTGCATATCGTTGACATCCAGATTGAAGACTATAACTTTGTTCTGTAGACGCTGATCCGCCCAATAAATACAGGACTGGAACTTTAGTTTTTTCTGCTTGCGGAGGTAAGTATATTGAAAATGTTGTGTCGCAAAGTAATTCTAGTGATGAAATGGAATATCTTTCTTGATAACCTTCAAAACTTTTGGTTTTTAGAATTTGCATTAACGCCATGCCATGATTGTTTGAATATTTCAATTTTTGATTTCTTTAAGCAACGGTTTTAACGGCTTCATTTGTTCCTTTGTGGAAGCTAAAGGCAGGTACTTTGATGTTTTCTTGTAGTCAACTTTAGCCAATTAGTTTCTTTTGTACCTTTTAGTACTCCGCGCGTTCTTAATGGTTTGTTTGTTTCACATACTTAAAGAATAATGCAAAAATGGAAATAAACAAATTTTTCGATTTAATATTTTATTATAGTCGGAAGTACTCGTAATTGTCAATTTGGTTGCATTGATTGCTTGAGTCGTTTAGTTTCTTCTCATTTATGCTAAAAAATTCATATAATGTACTATAAGTAAAATAAAAGGAAACCACCAAAACAAGAAAATTAAGAAATTCTGTAAGAAATACATCAGTAATAAATCAGTTTCTTGTAAAGAAGAATTTGAGGCGAACGGAGATGCCAATAAATCGGCCCAGGATTTGCTTTCTGTTATCACCTCCCCCTATAAATGAAAGAAGTTATTGTGGAAGATATAAAATTTTTCTTGATAGAAGCAACCAAGGACCAGAATTACCATTATGAACGTTGCAATCAATGACAATGAAAAAATCCGGAAACTCGTTCAGAGATAGCGTCGAATGCTAAAAGGGAGGCTTCACTACTAATATTAGGACTTCTGTATAGAAAACAGAAGAATACGGTCCTTCTTCCACGGGTCGATTCGTAATATACGCGACTACGACTCTACTTCGCGTCAACAACTAGTCTTCTACTCGTTTGCGACCAATTCTCGTACACGCGTCGAATCTGAGACGACCTAAATAGCACACGCTCCCGACTCTTAAGGGGAAATTTTCTTACTTTATGTTTGTCATAGAACGACATTAACACAAAAAATTTTTGGGTACATCCATATATTAAAAGGAATTTAAACTGTCGTGCATTTGTGGATGCAAAGGAACTAGAGCGAGATGATAAAAAAATTTTCTCATTTTATAGACTGTCAAAAAAAAAAGTATATGCCAATTCTAAACTTAGCGCAATGGAAAAATATTGTACAACGGTTTCATCGTGAGAAGTTCGGACGCGCAACTCGACTAGTATGATACTCAAATCGCGTGAGACTAGCACAGCAGGACGCGTGCAACTGGTATCCGACGTGTTCCAATGTATGGCGGAAACTTCCGAGCGACTCGTATGATACTCGTATCATACTCAAATCACGTGCAAGACGACCCGTGAAAGAAGGGTGTGAAGAATTATTCAATCCGGAGATAATTAAAATCAGAGGATGTACTACTGTAACCCTCTGGAACATCACATCCATAATAAAAATGGCTAATCTCCTATGGGCAGAATAGTTGTGCGCTAAGCTATGCCTCATCACTTGAAATCGATCTAAATCAAGAACAGGTAAGACTTAAGTTTCACTCAGTGCAAGAAAAGGCCGGCATGGACGAACAGATGGCACGTAATGGGGAAAAATCGCTTGAGGCCTACGAATATTTAAAAAATCAAAACAGAAATTTCCAAATCGAGGTTTTATATTTGTAAGCTTGATGACCTCAGCAGTGCCGCTGCCGCTGATGACCCAACCATCGGAGTTAATAGTTAGCGCCTTGCTGGAGTGTTATGCCTCCTAAAACAAGGTGAATCCCGTGAACCGACCGTTTAAGGCTGTGACCCCGTAGTAGCCGAGCTGGGAACACGAGAGGGAGCAGAAGAAACTTCCCTGCGTGCGCTAACATCAACATAACTTCCATCAAGTCACTAGCATCCTTGTTCCCCTCGAAATCGCTGAGCTTGAGCGAGCCCCTCACTAAGGGGCATCGGTAGTCTAGGGAGTAAGGCGCCTGGCTACCATCCCAGCGGTCCCGGGTTCAAATCCCGGCAGCACCACGGCCCTTCGCCTTTCCCCCTTTCCCACCTTCTTCTTCCATTCCTCCTGTCATAGCTCCTTCGGCTAGCACTGCCCCGCTCCACCAGCGCATGTCATAGGTTGGTTGACGGGATTCAACTCGTTTCAGGAGGCATAACACTCCAGCGAGTTGTTTCTGGTTGCCCCGATGCCCGAGTCGCGATAGAAATGGTTGGGAGTAGGTGCGCCATGGTTGTGGCAGCTCCTTCCTCCACCTCTCTCTTTCCCTTCACTATCTATCGACTAGAGCTTGCTGTTCGACATTGCACTCTGTACGAAAAAAATAGTTTGTCGACAGTACAAAAGGCTTTCCCTGAGCTCTAGTTCTCCACATAAAAAAAATGTACAACGACCTTGAGGTCAACAAATGCAAAGGACCTATCATCCTCAAGACATGTACCTCTAGTTAAACCTCTGCGAAAACTCTTTGCCTTATCGTGCTTGAACTGAGTTTATTCAGACCTTTGAAAATAAGCTGATGTTCAACCCAAACCGAAAAAAGTTAAATCTAATAATCCCTCTAATTATCTGAACTAAATCGTTTTGGCGCTCACTATTTAAAAATTTATTTGGCGCCAATAATTTTTACGCCATTTTTATTATGTTCCGGTTACAAAACTTTAAAGTAAAATAAAATTAATTTTTCTGAATAATCTCCATTTCTAATATTGCAAATAAATTTAAGAAGAATCATACTTTTTATAAAATAATATCTGCATAATAATAAGAACTGAAAAATTTAAATGAAACGAAAATAATTTTTCTTATTTACAGCAGTTTTAGATATGGCCGAACGCGTCCATATTCCAGTCGAACTTTTAATTTTTAACACAGATTGGCGCTGGAGTAATCAAATAGGAATCGCTCTTGACAGACATTTCATAAAAAACAGCTGATGTAGAAGACTTTTCGCTTGGTTTAATAAAAATACCCCGAAAATAGTAAAAAAGGCATATTATTAACAATATTGCTGGCTATTAAGTAGAAGTATTGTACAGGTAAAAATAACCTTTATTTAATGAACAACCTTTAACTGTAGTTGAATTCAATTTTCCCAGATTGTCGGGGTCTTTTCGTTAATGAAGACTATCCCGATTTTGTCGTGCATTTAATAATAAAATGATATAATTTGAATATTGCCTTAAAATTAATTAAAATGGAGGGATCATCACCAGAGCAGATGGTTTATCAAGCACTACAATGTGCTAGCAGTCAAAATTTTGAATTAATTAAACAAGCCGAACAAAAATTAAGCGAATGGGAGATAGAACCCGGCTTTTATCTTACGTTAACAAATATCTTCTCAAATCAACAAGTAGAGATAAATGTACGATGGATGGCAGCTGTATGCTTTAAAAATGGTGTTAATAAATACTGGAGAAAGAATGCGAAGAAGTAAATTCATTAAAGTAATAATTCCGATATGAAATTAATGTGTTGAAACATTTTGTAGCGAAATCCAACAATCGGAAAAAGTTCAAATTAGGACTCATCTTATAGCAAATATGAATGAACCTGTTCCACAAATTGCTGTACAAATAGCAACACTGATTGCTAGAATTGCAAGGTAAAGTTTTATTGTAAGGCTTTTTTCGTTTATTAAAATATTAAAATTCAGATTGGATTGTCCGAAAGAATGGCCAGAATTGATACCATTCCTCCTTGAAGCAGTAAGAAGCACTGATCCATTACAACAGCATAGAGCTCTACTTGTACTCCAACATGTTATTAAGGCTCTATCTTCAAAAAGGATGCTTGCAGATAAAAAAGCATTTGAGGTAATATGAATTAAGTGAATTACGAAGATTACTGACGAACACACGTTCTTCATATTTCGTTTTTTTAGCAATTAACAACAAATGTTTATGCTTTCATTCTAAACTTATGGGATGGCTTCACAAATTTATTTTTCCAAAGCTTACAAGAAAATCAACCAACGGAAAAATCAATTGAATATCTTGAGAAGGCCATCCTTGCTTTAAGAATATTAAGAAAACTTACAATATATGGAATACATAAGCCTCATGTATCACAAAGTTGTATGCTCTTTTTAGAAGCGATATTTCGACGGGCGAAGGAAGGTATAGAATGCCGATATGAGCTGAAAATGCGCAATGTATCGGATAATTTAATTGAATTAATTGAGAAGTTTGTTTTAAAACAAATGAAGATCCTGAATGAATTTCTAGAGCAACATCCATTATCATTTGTTAATTTAATACCGACCGCCCTTGAATTTTCATTTAATTATGTTTTTCACACTGGAACAAATATGATTTACGAAGGGACAGTAATTAGTTTCACAAATTTTGCCATTCAATGTATAATATTAATGAAGGGCATACTATCAAGTGCAGCATGTAATAGTTTCGTTCAAGAAGCTTTAACCTCTTCTACAATAGCTTTGCCAGTGGCTGCAACAGCGAAAAAAGATTTCTTTACAACTGAACGTCTTTCTTACATATGTGAAAAAATAATTACGCATTATTTTGTATTAACACAATCTGATCTTGATAAATGGATTGATGATCCTGAAACTTTTGCTTCCGATGAAGCTGGTGATAGTTGGAAATATTCTTTAACGGTAATATTTATTAAATAATACAATTATATAATTGATTTTTATTTATTTTTTTTAAATTCCAGCCTTGTACAGAAGTATTTTTTCTTGCATTATTTAGTCAATTCAGACAAGAAATGACTAATGAAGTTGTTAAGTATATTCGTAAGGCTCAGGAAATTAATTTAACAAGCGAATCTGATCTAAAAGATATCCTACTTAAGGATTCTATTTATAATGCTGCCGGATTATCATCTTTTAATTTATACGATGATGTAAATCTTATATTTTTATTAATATTATTCTTGATTTTAGATGATGAAATATGCTTTTACAGATTGATTTTGATAGTTGGTTTACAAATCAGCTAATAGATGAGATTAAAATTCCATCTGATAATTTTAGGATTATAAGACGGAGAGCCATTTGGTTAGTTGGTGAGTAAAACTGTGTTTGATCGATATTTAATAAGTTAAGAAGAAAACTATATAATTTTTTATAGCGCGTCTATGTAAATTAATTAATTAATAATGTTCTGATTTTTCAAGTTTTTTGCTTTTAAACAATTAAGTTGCTCGGTTCTTGTATTTTCCATTGTTATTTTCGTTAGCTTCGATGTTAGAGTCGGCCCGCAGACGCAAAAAAAATAAGTTGTAATGAAAAACAAATATTCCAGAACAAATGAAAATTGAACCAGAAATATTAAAAAATGGATTAATTAAGCAAGAAAATACTTTTATAAGCCTGTCAAAGACAGATAAATCTTTAACAAAAGCTGGTTACATTATGGAACATAAAGTTTGGAAACAATGCAAATAGTGTAGTATAACAAAAACTTTTGAAAAAATTAGTCTCTCACGAAAAACTATTGGGAGACGTATACTGCTAATATTTCAAATAATTTATGCCATCAATTAAAATTGGGAAACTGCACTATTTTGCATTGGCTTCGTATGATATTACACATACAAGTCAATTTTTACTTTTGAAGAAGTTTTGAAAAAACAAAATGTTAAGTGGGATAAAATTGTCAATATCACAACGATGGGTATCCCAATTTTACAGGAAAAAACATTGGATTAGTAGAAAGAATGTTTGAAGCAGTTTGACAAAAGTAATTTTGAAACGGAGGAATATCGAAATTTATTAAGCTCTAAGTCAGATTCGCATGAGGAATTTGAAAATTTATTAAAATGGATTAATTTTTGTTCAATTTTTTTAAAAAAAAACCCGTACGCGGCACATCGCCTGCCTCAATGTGCGCCCGGCCTAATTCGTAAACTTTTTGAAAGAAATTGAATGTGATTTTACTAATATTCCTTATCATAAGTTAGCCCATTCGATCTGTTCTGGCCCGTATCGTTATAAGAAAATTGAAATTGGCTCGATGATGAAAAAAGTTGCCCAACCCTGCTTTAAGGGGATATTTCGGTCTAGCATTGTCACATACATTTCTTCTTTGTCGATGCTGTCGTATACTTGCTTCAAATCAACGAAAAGTTTATACACGTCGATGTTGTATTCCCATCATTTTCGGAGAACCGACCTTACTGAAAATAGTTGGGCCATTGTTGACTTATTTCTTCTAAATCCAGCTATGCCTCGATGGATTTGTCACCTGTCTTATGAATGGCGCAGATAATGCTTTCTTCCCAATCTTCGGGCCTAGAGCGGAAATGCAAAGTTGAGTTTAGGCCCCTGTACTCAAAGTCGTGATTCGAATGAAACGTGACTTTCTTCAACTCAAACGACTTGTCGTGTCGTGGCGACTCGACTTTCAGCACAGGGGCCATCAATTCCTGGAGATTTATTATTTTTTATGACGCATTGTACATCTTCCAGAGTTAGCACGTTTGCTTCTCTGGTGGCATCATTATGTTGTAGAAGGGGTTCTGGTAAGTGTCTGGTGCTTTCATTTGCGTGGAGCAGCACGCTAAAGAATTTCCTTCCATCTTCTCTTTACGTCTTCGCTGCCTGTGCCCTTTTTTGTTCTACATATTTCGGGGGTGAGTTTAAAGCCTTTTGTATGCTTTGCGTTTTTTTTTATGCTAAGTTTTCCTCGGCCCTCACAATTAGTACGTATACATACATGGGAAGTTGTAGCCGGCTTCAAGCCAGGGATGGAAGCACGAAAGTTGTTTCAATCGACCTCTTCATACAAAAATTCTGAATTTTTGTATGAAGATGTCGATTGAAACAACTTACGTGCTTCCACCCCAGCTTGGATCTTAGAAAAATCCATGTATACGCAGATCGAATTCAAATAGGATCGAGCCGATTCGATCCAACATTTGGGTCTGGAACGAATCAAAATGCCGTCGTAAAGACGCGAATTCGAGAGATTGACATGACCGCATAACATTTTTTAGGCTGTTATTTTTATTGTTGTGCCTTCGCCGTGATGTGGATAGAAAATTAAATTAAAATATTAGAATTGCAAATGAAAAATTTCATAACGACAAAGCGAAACAACAGTAAAACATATGAAAACTATAAATTGTAGGTTATGTTCATTGCTTTTCGCTTTCGTTTGAATCATATTTTTGCTCATTGCAAAGTCGATAACACGTTATTGTGTGATATTTCGTGGAGGCTTTCCTTTCCAATGATCGGTCTGTACCAGTTTTCTCTTCCAATGTTGGCATTAAGTTGAATAGAAAGTGTCCTTGGTCGTTTGCCCGTCCCCTTCCGTTTCTGTAAGTGCGTTTATGTTCGATAAGGTGAAGAATTTCGTTCGGAGTATCTCAATGGAATCTACAAATCCTATATTCGACCGCATTGAATTAAACATGTTTGTCTGAGCTGAAGCCTCGAAAGCCGCCTTAGCTACTGTAGAGAAGTTTGATTATAAATAGAGTCGAACAACCTTCTGCGGTTAGTATTTCCGAATTCCTACTACATCCAATAAATGTAAGGTTCATTACCATCTCCTCAAGTACCTTCCAGACTACTGTTAACCTATCCTTTTCTATCCTTCAAAGTAATATGACTAGACACTGCAGCATGATCTGAACGACATTGCGGGCAGATGATATAAGGATTTTTATCCTAAAAAATGGACGCATTTCTTTCCGGCTTTCAAGTATTTTCACAAGTTTTTATCAATAAACCTGAACTTATTGGAGCAATATTAATTAACCAATATATTTTTAAAAATATTTCAGGTCAATGGTCAAGAGTTAAAATTTCACAAAATTTAAAGCCACAAATATATGAATTATGCCTACATCTTCTTCATTCAAGTGAAGATATGTGTGTAAGACTTGCTGCTTCCAAGTAATTTAAAATAATTTAAACATCTTAAAAATAACTAACTAACTACTATTTTTTTCTATATAAAAAAAGCACTCTTATGACGACAATAGATGATTTCAATTTTGAGCCAGAACTATTTTTACAGTACCTGGAACCTTGTTTCTCTGCATTATTTGTTTTATTAAAAGAAGCTTCAGAATGTGATACTAAGGTAATTTCTCATTTAACGAAACTATACTAAAATATACTAGAATAAATTGAAACGTTTTTAATATTTTCTTAATTTTTAGATGAACGTTCTTCAAACAATGTCATATATTGTAGATAAAATGAGAGATAATATTCAAACGCAAGCTGATAATTTAATAACATACCTTCCGTTATTGTGGAAAGAGAGTGAAGATCACAATATGCTTAGATGTGGAATTATCTCAACATTGGTAAAAAAAATAAATATTATTAAATATGAAGAACAAAATATTTACTTACACATTCTTCTATTTTTTTTATAGTTACAAATTGTTAAAGCTCTCTGTGATATTCCTCCAAATTTATCAAATTTTTTGTATCCAGTCATTGTAATTAGTACTGATGTTAAAGAGCCTTGCCACGTTTATCTATTAGAAGAAGGACTAGAATTATGGTTAGCCGTTGTTGAAAATAGTACAACTTTATGCCCCGAACTATTAAATTTATGTAAAAATTTGCTTCCGATTATTGGTATGTATTATATTTTATTTGTTTTTAACATTAATATTGCATAAAATTCGGAAGTATTTCGGAGATCGATTAGTATAGATCCAATATATTATTTTAAGATGATATATTTCTAGAGTGTTTCTATTTAAGATTATTTTTTTAAACTTGATTTACGACATAAAACTCTTAACGGATGAATTAATCTTAATAATGCCCGGTTTCTTTACCCGAAGAGAGATTTGCTAAATCTTGCTCAAAAAATAGATTTGTGCCGGGCCTTTTAGCTAGAACATATGAAGGAGAATTCAAATACTATAAAATCACATGCTCGTTAAAATTTGCTGTAATTGGATTTCTAAAAAGCCGAAAGAGTTAGAAAGAGCTGTAAAACAAGTTATAAGTTATTAATTAACGTATAACATCACATTGCTGTCTCTTGATCCTATCGGGAGAAAACTTCGAGTATATGGTACAACTGGGGATTTTTTGAGTATTGCTTTTCCCTGCGGCATCTCCACTTCATCATCATCATGAATAGCCTCACAGCCTGTTATTGGCCTTAGCTTCCTGCAATATCCCCCTCCAGAACTGTCGGTCCCTGGCTTGAAGTCTCCAATTTCTGATACCACTTGATCTGGTCTTTAAACGGGATATACTATCTTTTTGAGTTTGTGACTCGGTCTTATCGTTTTGAATCTGTGCAAATGTAAATCAACAGTAAAAGGGCCTTGGTTGTGTTTGGACGTTACAACGTCTCGAGCAGCGGCTACAACGATCTCTAGTTACACAAACCGGGTTTGCTACGGATTGTGGAAGCACATGTTCCCCGTGTTCTTTTAATGAACTGGGTTTTGAGAGCTTTTGAGGAGCTTTTGAGTTCCCATACAAAATCGAAGAACCAGAAGACCCAGATAAAACCTGGGTTTTCGATTTTGTATGGGAACTCAAAAGCTCTCAAAAACCCAGTTCATTAAAAGAACGCGGGGGTTATAAGCTAATTGAACATATTGCTCGAAGGACTTATCTTTCGAGTCTGGCTTGCCTGGACCGTTATTCTCGAACCGTTCTAAGATCACGCCTTTCTGCCGTTCTTTGCACTCTTGCTTATTGTTACTGAGCGGAAATTAGTTTTATATATTTTCCATTTAGGCAAGGCGCAAATTGAGACGCGTATAGAGCGTGTCAGCTGACATGACGCGAGCAACATGACACGCATGTGTCACTCGCGTAGCGTGGTGATCCGCATATTGAGACGCAGTTTCAATGTGGCTAGCCCACTACTGACATTGTTATTATTAAAAATTAGTTCAGAATCAGAAAATAATGCTGAAGACGAAATTTTCTTTTATTAATTAGCGACTAAAAAATTAAAATCACGCAATAAGTATATTGAAGCTGATTTTACCAATTACTTCTGAATGAGTCGAAGAAAATTTGCAGAAGTGCATGGGATGATCGAACAAGGTTTTGGCTCAAATGGATGTAATGCCCAAAACCGATTCCAACCGAAAACTTGCAAGGTCTACCCTAATCCCATTTTTAAATTTTGTCTTCATATAGGTACATAGTTTGCATCATTTGTGTCATAAAGCTCTCTGTGTCCCTTCACCGCCTCAATTAACCTTTCTTCTGTCATAGGTTGGTATTTAGAAAGAAACAAACTAAAAAGGTGGAAGAGAAAAAACAAGAAAATAATATTATGAGAAATTACCCAGTACAACTGTTGACACGACCGGCACGAGAAACTGTGGCTCTACTACAACGCCACGCGTGTAGTAGGCGACGCGAGTCGCGCCACTTCGCGTCCCTTTGCCAATTGGCGTGGTTCCATTCGTTTCCATAGTTTACAAAAAAACGCGTTGTGCTGTGCCATGCCACACGCTCTATACGCGTCTCAATTTGCGCCTTGCCTTACTCTTTTTTTTTGTTATATGAGTAACGTCAAGCTAAGGAATCACCCTTTGTACTACTAATCCGTCATCTCGTTCAAGTCATGGTGCAATGTCTAGTAGTAAGCTTGATGTGAAGGATAGAGGAGAACGGATAGGTTAGGGATCTGGAAGGTGCGTGAGCAGATGTCGATGAACCTTGCGTTTGAACTTTGAGATGTTTGTATTATTTGTTTGTCAATTCCTAAAGTAGCGTGAAATTCGAATATTTGTAAAACCGCTGCGCGGAGAAGCGAGAGGGATATAGTTCGGCGCGGCATGCGTGCGGACTGTTTGATCTCGATGTCGCAGCGGCGGTAAGATTTACTATCATCAGTGACATTTTCACCACGAGAATTCTCACAGAAAAACGGGCCTAAACCGACACTTTAGGGCTGTGCAGGGCTTGTTGGTGCTTTAATCGCAAGTTTTCTCCTTTTATTGCTCAATATCGGCAGTTTTGCTCTTTGACAAACCATTTAAATGGAAACGTGCTTCTTCACTGAATAAAATTGTGCTGACAGTTCGGAATAGGCTTAACATAGTATATCTAGATCTCAACTATATCCCACTACCTTCATTCGAATTTCAAATCCTACATTTGCCACGGGATACAATGTATTTATAAACGAACTTGTAGACCGTAATGTGCGGGAAAACGAGGACTGCAGAGTATGGAATTGATTCGAGACGATTAGTAAGGAAACCAGTAAGGAAACTCTATCCAGTTCTTTTGTATTGAGGATCTCCTCACATTTGTATCTCCCAATTAGGTAGGTGGGTTCAGGTACTGCTTTTGCATTCCTGGATCTTTCGTTATTATCAAATGTGTGTCCACTAAGTCCTTCATGTAGATCCAAGAGTTTACTGAAATGTTCCACTCATCGATTTAGTACTTGCCCTGTCTCGCTTAAAATATTTTCCTGTAGGTCTTTGCAAATTTCTTCTTTCAATGCCGCTAAAGCCCAACTGGAACCTTGGTCTCCCCTAATCTTTTGCTCCAATCGTCTCGATTTCTGGCTGACGTTCTTCAGTTCGATATGTGGAGAAGTGTCTCCGCATCTGCTACAACCGCATCCGTCGACCTTTTCCTTGGCCTGCCTACAAGTCTTTCTCCTTAAATGATGCCAGTGAAGAATTTCTTTGCAGTTCTCGCGCTCGATGTGTCCAGCCCAGCGAAGTCGATTGAGTTTTTCGAACGTTACTAAGTCTATATTGTCATAGATTTGATATAACTCGTTGCTAAAACTGATTGTTCATGCCCTTCCTAACAAATTAAGCATATGATGCTTCTTAAAATATAGGATATCATTTATCAATAGTGAGAGCGTCCATGTTTCACTCCCGTGGCATATAACAGGGTGAATTACTGTCTTATATAGCGTAAACTTCGTCTTTCGCAGTATTGCTCGAGATTTCAGTAATTTACGACGTGCAAAAAAGGTTTTGTTACCGAGTACAATTCTCCTACTGATTTCTTCAGATGATTATGCTCCTTTAAACCCTCATGGGACATAGGGCGGAAACAGTTGCCCTCCAGCGGACTCGATTTTGCACGACAGCTCTCAGCTCCAGTTGTTGCGGCCTCAGCTAATAGAGTTCTAAATGTTGTTCTAGGTCTTCCAACTCGACGGATTTCTTCTAGCAGTTTAGTGCATTCCTTAACTGCTCCGACTGACCTGCCTACTATTTTGTAGTCATCGGCATATCCGATCACCTGAGCGGATTTGTGTTTACCAGCGTGTAACTTCGTTGTATTAATGTCTTTCGAATAACTGCTTTCAGGCTAGGTGGAATAGCACGAACTCTTACTCATTCTTACTTACTTACGGCATTTGTTTCGAGGTGGGTTAATTATATCAGACGTTTCTGCAAGCTGATAGATTTAAATTCTTTGACACTATCTTTATACAAACTCTCCTCATGGCTGTTTTGTTTAGAAATAGATCATTCAGTCCACCGTATGAGCAACGATCTCTGCATCATCTTAACTAGATTTTTTATTCTAAAAAGCTTATAATAAAAAAAAATAATTATACTTTGCTTTTAGAAATGTCAACAGAAAATCTCCGTACAGTATTGTATATAATTCAAGCTTATATACTTTTAAGTCCTGATGTTTATCTGCAACGTTATGGCAAAGATGTTATATCCACATGTTCATACCTTTTAAGCGATATGCTTCCAGAAGGTATTCATACTGTTATGAAACTATTTGAAACATGCCTAAGAGCTGATCCAAATTATGGAATGGAACTTCTAAAGCCTGTTCTACCGCATATCTTTAAGTACTATTTATCGTTATATAATATATTACATGGTAATTAACTTGAAAAAAATTAATTCTAATTTTGCAGACAAGTTTATGAAAATCAAGATTATACAATGGTGATGACAATGTATTTATCAATTATTGGTCGTGTTCTTATAATTGACCAAGCAATATTCATAGCAGCATTACAATCGATAAATGAAACGAAACCGCTTGAAAAAATTTTAGATGTTTGGATATCAAAAATGCCTCTAGTAACTTCAGCTGATAAACGAAAATTGTTAAGTATGATAAATTTAGTGATAGTGAATAATAGATATCTTTCAAATTTGCTTTTATTTTTCCCTCCAAAAAAACAAAGGTTTGGCTTTAGGATCGATTTTAACTGTGGATAATCCAATTTTCCACCAAAGATTTTCAGGTATTTTACAAAATATTTGCGAATCTCTAAATGATATAATGAAAGAGGAGGAGGATGGCGTTGTTACTGAGTAAATAGCAGAATTTAAATCAAATTGCATTTAACAGATTTTTTGTTTGTTAATAGTTCTCTAGTTCTTGGGGATGAAAATCAATTCGATTCTAGTTATATGTGGACTATTAAAGATTTTGAGTATAAGACTTATCATTATGATCGCTGTCGAGAGCTTTGTTTAAAGGACCCAGTACATAGAATTGTACTAAAGGACTATATTCAATCACAAGTAAGAGAAATTGAGTTTTCTTATTAATAACAGTAAACCTTGAATATACTACTTATTAACATTAATATTTAGATCGCAACGCTACGAGAAAATTTAGGCCATCAACGTTATCAATCTTTAATGCTCACTGTGGATTCTTCAATTTTAATTAATTTAGCAGAATATATAAATATTTTTATAGAGGTTCCGTCAAGTGAATAATTTATTGATTAATTGATTTTAATTGTTTTTTTTTCTTTTTAATTTCTTTATTTAAAAAAAAATTAACAATTATTGTGCATAGAGACATTGGAATCTATGACAGCTTTTCATTTTATTTTATTAATTAAGAAAAAATTGCAATTCTCTAATTTGTTAATATTATGAAACGAAAAAACAAGAATATTCCTTGATAACCATAACTATACATTATTTCGTGATTTTTTTATAACATGATAAAATTGAAGTAAATATGGCAATAAATGAAATAATTTATTATTGCAATCATTTTAAAAATTAAAAGTTATTTCAGTGTTAATTATGTAATTGCAGACCATTGCTTGGCCTCACGGTGTAAATTTGTCAATTTTTTGACTTCCCTTATGAAACCACACAAAGAATGGTATATGAGATATATGCTTATGGAGTTATTATATTTTGAAGGGTAGTGGATAAAATCATATAATCTTCATGATCGAGAAATCGTGCCCAATTCAGTTAACAGAGGGACATTGAACTCATTTCCGACTGAGACCGGTGGATACTGTCTAATCTTGAACAAAATTTGCAACAGCTCTCCATGCGTTTCAGTGTACCGTGTAGAATCTCTTAAGACAAGACGCTCTGACTGCACCTTGGCTGAATGGTATCAGGGAGTAAGTCCACTTGTTGGCCCTTCAGAATCGAGTTCTCAAGCTGGAACGAGCAACGTTAAATAAAGGAATTGCGCGGCCAACTTTAACCAATATCAAGGTATCTTTCGACAATACATTTTTTAACGTTATACCTCGGTAGTCTAGGGAGTAAGGCGCCTGGCTACCATCCCAGAAGTCCCGGGTTCGAATCCCGGCAGCACCACGGTCCTTCGCCGTTTCCACTTTCTTCACATAACTTTCCTTCTTTCTTCTTTCCTCTTTGCATTCCTATTCCCTCCTGTCATAGCCTTCCGCTAGAACTTCCCAGCGACACCAGCGCAGGTTTCACGAGGCATCTCCAGCGAGTTGTTTCTAGTTGCCCCGATGCCAGAGTCGCGATAGTAGTTTTTGGGAGTAGGTGGTTGTGGCAGTTCCTTCCTTTCTTTCCCTTCCGGCTAGCGCTTGTTGTTCATTGCACTCTATACGTAGAAACAGATTGTCGACAGTACAAAGGGCTTTCCCTGAGCTCTTGTCGAGGTAACACGTTCTGTGACTGTTCATATGGTGCCGGGGGAGTTATATCTCTGCGTTGTATATTTTTGATGGCAAAGCTTTTACGCTCAAAGTATTGCAATGATGTCGTCATTGTCGTAACCGGCTAAACATGATAGACCACGTTAAGACGCATGCACCGCCAACTTGATTTGGTCCCCAGCTGATACGCTACGGTGGGGTTTAGTGTCAAAACTGACAAAAACTAGTTCTGGTGTCAATTCGCAGGACCAGTTGTGAAATAAAGCGAACGCTGGAGGCCCACATCTGGTTTAATCAACTTCAAATGATTTCTTCCTGCGTCGTCTGCAAACACAACCAAGAAATTGGTGGGTCGCAGTAGCAATAATGTAAGTTGACTAATTGGCTTGATTACCGGACACTGCGCCTTAAATTATCACCTATGGATGATCGGAAGGGCTCAGCCTGTAAGCTTTGCCTCGAGAAGGTGGAATCTGTCCTTCACTGTTTTGCGGTAACGAGAAGGGTCTACCTGTTTGGTGCCAGTTCGCTCGTACAGGCATTTCTAAAAGTCAAATTCATCGGCAGACTGCTGAGCTTGTTCAAGGGGTTCGTCTTAGGGGTGCATTAGACGATAGGATTTCGCTTGCATGAACGTGCAATGGACGCCTTACAAAACGAAGGTATGGGGGCTATCCAGAGCTCGTGAAAATGTTGGCCGCGGTACCTTCGGACTCTATACCTAAAGGACTATTTTAACATCTTAGGCGAAACACTGGCGATGGAACGAATACGAATTCCAGATCGCTACAAAATCACCCGGTTGCTAAGGGGTTTTTTAAGAGATGCATATTCTTATTTCAATTGGCGACTCGGACTTGAGTATACAAATCACGCACGCCGTATAGAATTTATTTATTTGGGATGGGACGTCGAAAACCACCTTCCATCCGATGGCGCTACAGCCCAAATTGAGCCTTGGCCTCCTCTAGGGCATTTCTCCATGTTTGACGGTCCCTTGCAGCATGTCTTCAGTTCCGGATGTTCAGCATTGTGTCTGCGCCTGTGCCTTCATAAAGGAAAAATTTGTTACCACTATTCCACTGATGGCTGACTACCCTCTATAAAAGGTTATGTTTCAAGTCAATTAGTGCAATCACTCCATCTTGTCAACATCAGATGTCCCATATTCCATAATTTTTTGTCGGATTCGAAAATTGCCCATTAATGGTTAAGGTTAATTTCCATCACTGATGTCTGATTGTGGTGAAACTTGAAACACACCCATACTATAGAGCCTCTTCTTAAATGGGTCTACAGTTCTTGTAGGACTCGGTCCACCTGGTCTTTTCTTCCAATAGCTTCTTGTTTTTACACGTCTAACTAGTTTTCTCCAGTTTCTTATAAGAAATTTTCGTACGTCTTCTAGCACGTCATGCATCCATCTATTTGTTGGTTATTCTACGCTTCTTTTTCTTGTTGGTCTACTATTGTGAAAATCTTTCGCATTCTTTTTTCCGAAGCTCGTACAACCTGTCCGACTCATCGTAGTCTAATAATTTCAGTCTACGTATCCCATATATAAAAGCTGTGTTCAACAATGTGACTGGTTTGTAGTTTTTGTAGTTCAGTAATTCATACAAAATGGCTCAACGACAAATAAAAGATAAATATTAGAAAAAAATATTTTATTTCATCAAATCAAAGAAAATTAAAAACATTTGTTTACACTTTAATTTTGTGAATGTAAGAACGATATAATGCAATGAACATTTGCAAAAACTTAAACACTTGCGACTAACCATCAAAATCAAAAACTAAAAAAAGGAACAAATTTCAAAAAAAAAATAGTATAGAAACAAAATTGATAGTCTAAATTAAGTTAACTAGTTGTTGTCTTTTTTGCTCCCTTCGTATGTGTTGTTTGACCATTAGTTTCGGTACGTTCACCCTCGATTAGGAATAAACTATGCTGTCCACCGCTTGATACTTTAATTATTTTCTTTCCTTCAATTTGCTTACTTTTAATAAGCATAGGAATAGTTTCATCATTTTCTACACCAGTTCCTAGTTGAAGATTTGATCCCATACCCCAAGCGTATAAGTCGCCATCTTTTGTTATGGCAAAAGATTGTGCCTCACCGCAACAAATATCAGTTATGTGTTTACCTTCTAATGATGTTATTAACTTAATACTAGTTATATCTTCTGATACCTCTCCAAGACCCAATCGTCCATAATCACGCCTTCCAATTGCATAACATTTATTTTCTTTTGATAAAATTAATGTATGATGTTGGCCGCCTGATTTAGAATTTTCATTTTTAAATGTGTTATAAATATTCAAAACAATAATTATTTACCAGTTATTTTTTTAACGTCCGTGAACGGTGCCTTTGTGGGACAAATTATAAGTTCACCCTTGTGGTTTTGTATACCTAATTGGAGGTAATTGTTTAGGCCGAAAGCGAAAATGTTATCTTTTCCAGCTTCTCTCATAAATGTACTGTAATTAATTTGGATATTATCTGAAGAAATTTTTGAATATATACAGTAGGAGTCAAAAGTTTGTCTACACCGAACATTTACTACGTCTGAGGTGAGAACTCCCTAAGTAACAAATAATAAAGGAAATATTTTAAAGCACACGTAAATCTTATACAAGTGTTTTATTATTTGATAAATTATAAGTTGTATACGAAACTAGGCTGGTCCCCAGACCAGACTAGAATTAACTGGTTCGATCCAGGACTCTAGATCCGCAATTGAAGAAAGAAACCAGAGCCACCGGGAGAACATCACAAGGCCCACAAGAGCAAGGATGGACATCTTCAAGCTATAAAAAGGACTGCAGACAAGCTGTGCTGTGAAGACTTCGATGAAGGGGAATTAGAAAAGTGTACAAAGGAACACGCCAGATCAGCACTAAGTTTCAGCCAAGAAAGGACAAGAGACAAAGGGGATCCTATTAGCAGACCCTCATAAGATAAAAGAAAGTTGGGGAGAATATTTTTAAAACTTATTGAATCCGATTCCCTTATTAAACGTAGTAGATGCAATGTCGGAGATATTTGTAATTCCTCAAGATAATGTTTCAATAGAACACAAGACTGTATATAGCGGCGGTAACGGACAACCAAGTGCTCAACTCCACCCTGATCTCATCAAAGCTAGTCAAGAAATGCTCAGATGTGCTTGAACGTATAAGCAGAAATGCCAACCAAGGTCACTCTACTGTGGGTTCAAGGCCATAGGAATATTTATTTATTTATTTATTTAGTCTACTGATTACAATCTTACAGAAAACTTACAGATTAGCAAATTAATTAAATTAAAATTAAGTTACATTATTTTTAAGAAGAATTCAATTGAAAATGATTCTCTAAACCTAAAATTACATTTCAATTCAAATTTTTTCAAATTCAATTTTTTTAATGACTTCGTTGATTTTACTCTGGATTGAAGGATCTATCAATCCAGAGTAAAATCAACGAAGTCATTAAAAAAATTTAATTTATGAGTAATAACTCCGTTTGAGCCATAATTAGTTCTGGGAGAAAGGACATATCGGACGTTTCTCGACCTAAGTGGCATCTCTATAGCATATATATTAATTCGTCCCAACTTGATTGAATTGCATAATATATCTTTTATGAAAACTGCGCAGCTCATATCGCGACGAAAGCTAAGTTTGGCAAGACCAAATAATAATTGTCTAGATGCATAAGGAGGAACATGTTCCTTAAATAAATTAAGCTTAAAATTAAAACACATAAATCTGGTTATGGATTTTTGCATCGATTCAATTCTATTCAAATTAACAGCATACTGAGGACTCCAAATGCATGATGCATATTCAATAGTAGGCTTCGCCAAAGAAATGAACAAGGTCCTTATAGTAAAAACATCAGAAAATTCTTTAGTATTTCTCTTAATAAAACCCAGCAATCTATTGGCTTTACCACAAATGAAATCAATATGTCTATTGAAAGTTAGTTAATTATCTAAAAGAACACCTAAATTATTAATCTCATACACTCTAGCTAGAGCAGAAGTAGAGAAAGAGTAACTGTATTCTATGCCTTCCAATGAGCGATAGAAAGACATAACACGGCACTTAGAAACATTTAGTTGAAGGTCATTCATAGAGCACCAGATGGATAAATTGTTGAAGTCTTCTTGAAGGCGATTACAACAGACACCACTAATTTCTAAAAAAAAATGTAGGTCATCGGCGTAACAATGGGCATTCTTGAAGCAATTAATTATACCGTTAATAAAAATCAGGAATAGCAAAGGACCGCAATGACTGCCCTGAGGCACACCTGATTTGACACATATTAGTCTAGAAGAAACAGAATCAAGAATGACATTTTGCTTTCTATTTGATAAATAAGAGCTAATCCATTGTAGAAAACTTGAATGAGAACCAGCCTTATGTAATTTTTTTATAAGCAGTATAATATTAACAAAATCTGTGTAAATTACATCAGCCTGGCGACCTCTTTCCATATTGAGCAGACAAAAATTAGTAAAGAGTGCAAGATTTGTGACCGTCGACCTACTCTTTAGAAAGTCATGTTGCTGAGGATAAATAAATTCCTTACACAAGAAATATAATTTCCTCGCGACCAAACAGTCCACAAGTTTAGGAATGACTTTTATTAAGAATACACCCCTATAATTCATAACCAAATGTTTGGATACGTTTCTGAAAATAGATTTAATTATTGAGATCTTCCACGAATCAAGAAATTGACCATTACACAAAGACATATTAAATATATAAGTTAAAGGTTTGACAAGACCAATATATGTCCAGTATACAAGAAATGATATAAATTAACCTGTAAAAACTGCAGAAACATCTCAGTCCACAGCACAAGTTACAAAACCTTCGTAATTCTTATGAAACGAAAAAAATTTGATCATATAGCGGAAAGCCTTATAGGAGAATATCAACCTGGTTTTAGGACAAACAGGTCAACATCGGACCAGATGCTGAACTTAATGCAAATCCCTGAGAAAAGCTGCGAAAGGAATGTAGATGTTGACCAAATAACTTAGAGCCCCCTCAAAGCTGGTACGACTAATCAAATGCGCAACGAAGAACTCACCGGCGAAAGTAAAGATCCAAAATACAGTAACAGAAGAGTTCGAAGTACGACAAGGTCTTAGAAGAGGGGATGGACTGGCCCCAATTCTTTTCAACCTCGCCCTAGAATGGGTGATAAGGAAAACGTCAGTCCAGAGAAGTGCATCAATAGCAACACAGGGGCCGTATTTGGTTTCTCGAGTCGATATCGACTTCTGTCGATAAATAAAAATTGGCATTTGGCAACACGATATCGACAACATTCTCGTCTCGATAAAGACGTTTGACGTTTATTAAAAGGCTCAATTTATGCATACAATAAACTTTTAACAATTTCTATTTTAATTAAATATACGTGGTTTGCTGCACTTGGAGTAATATCACACAATTTGATGGTTTTGTATGGCAGCGTTTATCTGTCGATTTGGTCGAAACGCCAAATATGAAACTTAGAGAAAATCGAGAAGCTTTTTTTGACGAGTCTATCCATCGACTCGAGAAACCAAATATGGCCCCTGACTGTACAATTACTTGGTTATACGAATGACGTGAACATTGTGGGACGGTCATTTTTGGTACGAAAAGAAGCTTGTCGAACTAAATAAGGCGGCAAAGACATAGGCTTCCAACATCAACGAAGAAAAAACAGTCCAGAGCTGGAAGATTTAGAATGGGTAGAAATATAACATAGAAGTATTTTTATTAAAACAGGCTACCTTGGGTCTACAATTACAAAAAGAAACAAAGAAAAGAGGAAGAGATAACTAGGCGAATACTATTGGCTAATGGAGCCTTCTGTGCCAAATACTGCACTGCACACAAAAACAAAACAGTAATACGTCCAGGACTATGCTATGGTAGCTAGACTTGGCCTATGTATGAGCCTGGAAATAGAGGAACGAGTCTAAACGTTTGAGGGAAAGGTTCTCAGATCCATAATAGACCAACGATGACCAATATGTCAAAGGAGGTACAAGTTGTGTGAAACATGATATCCCAAAACTTTCCATCTTTATAAAAATAACAGACTAAGACTAGCCGGGCATGTAATCAGGATGGAGGACAACCGTATCTCAACCGATTCCCTGAAATCTCATCCATTGATGCGAAGATTAGATAAAAGCACACCCAGGTCCCAAAAATAGTGATGCTTATGAAAGGGGTAAGATTATCCCTTTCGCAAGTTGTATACAAACGAACGAGAAAAAAGTGTTGAAGTTGAACGTCTAGAACCGCTCTAAGGTTGACTTTTGCTCGAGCATTTCTCATTTAGGGTATACAAACCTTTGACTCCCATTCCGTGTCTAAAAAAAAACTTACCAGTAAGTACTTGCCCATATTGCGTCAATTTTCTTAGAACGTTTAACATAAACCAATTCCGGCTTAAGAAGTTCTGTTTTGCCACGACGTGATTGACCAGATGCCGATCTTAGTGAGACTCTTCCTAGCTGCCCCTGCTCCGCACAACCCATCGTATAAACTTTGCCTGTTACTGTTAAAATAACTAAATGATCTGCTCCTGAAGCAACATCCGCCGATAAAATATTTGGTAATACTTCAATTGGTAGACGCTTATTTCCTTCCAAAGTTAATCCCATATTTCCATGTGAATCCCTGAACGATCCCCAGGCAAATACTCGGCCATCAGCCAGAAGACAAGCAGAATGTGAATCGCCAGCAGATATTTTTACACATTTTTCCGGCAGCTGCACTATTCCAGGTGTAAATTCGGCACCTTCCGCTGAGCTATCGCGTCCCAGAGCACCTTCATCATTGCAACCAAATGAAAAAACTTGGCCACTTTTCGTTAGGCATAAGCTGTGAACACCCCCAGCAACGATGCTAACAACGTCTGAAACATTTGGTATAACTGTTGGACGTTTGCGCTCCATAACATCTTCACCTAGTCCTAGTTGTCCCATATCACCCTGGCCACATACCAACAAAATCCCAGATTTTGCCGGCAAGGACGGAATTGGTAAGTCATCATTTAAACGTCTCACTTTTTTGGCGGGCTCATTTGGATCTTTCACGTCCTTGTTCCCCATGTCTCTGCAGGAATGTTTGGTTAAGTTAATAAAATCGTATCCAAGTCTTGCGTATATTAGTTGTTAAAACTTTATACAAAATTAAACTAAAATCATTTTTTGTAAAATTGAAAAATACTTACCGTTAGATTGCGGTAGCTCTATACCAATCAAATAACGAACACACACGAAATAAACACGCGCTTCAAAACTTGATTAAAAATAATTTCTAATCAAAATATTTGTACACACCCGCCCTTATTGCTACTATATTACAGATATCAAGTTCGGCGGCACTTAGTAATTGACTTTCTTCTACAAATTAAATGGCGCAACATGAATTTTATTGCTGCAGTTGTAAAATCATTACAACTCGCGAACTTCTCAGCTTCCTTCTTACAAACTGAAGTAAAGTAGCCGGCAAAAATGGGAAGGAGGAAAGCAGCTGTTATTTATTCCCGAATGAAGTTGGTTATAATTCGGAAAATACTTCACTTTATTGGAATGAACGCACCCTTTTATATTTTGGAAATTAAAGCTATTTTGTGGAAGTTGTCATTTTAAATTATTTGTTTAAATTGTTGAATTTCTTCTAATTTATAATTTGTGTGCGATTTATTATGGCAGATTCACAAATTTTAATATAACAGGTTTCAGTTGGTGAGCAATATTTACGTTTAAGTGTTTTTATGTGCTAAAGCTTAATGGATGAAAGCTCCTAAAAGCATAAAAGCTTATAAGGTTTATTACATATTCAACAGATGTCATCCTCAAAAAATATTTACGATTTCCGACACGAGCCAATTCACCGTTTCAAGTTTCAATTTAAATTAAAAGCCGTTTGCAAGGTAAGAGCGGGAAAGGAGGTAATGCGTACGCTACAAAGGCGAAAGGTAAGCTTTCTTTGGAGGCTAGCAGTAGTGCAAAAGTAAGGTCTAAGCAGAAAGTGTTTCGAAGGTTAAAATAACGTTACGTATATATGGTGGTCACGGCATCTTGGAGCGATGGGAAGAGCACTTCACCAAAAGCCGCTTTTCTTTTTCCTATCATTGATAAAACCTAAATTATTCTGAAGAAGTTTAAAGAAATTAAATATGTCCAGTGAAATGGTATTAAAAAAAATATGGAAACTTCCATTTTTATGCAATTGATTATTATTTTGAGGTTATAACAGTGAAATAAAGAAAGCTCGGCGTTGCGTTTAGCCGGCCTTGGTAGTGTACACAAGCGTTTAGCTCGGAGTTTAACGAGCGTTAGCAGTATCAAAATGTACGCCTTCTATTTTTTTATTTTCCAGCAAAATACGTTTCTTCTGTACGCAATCACACGTTAGAATTTACAACAAGTAAGCTCAGCAGCAAACGTACCTTTACATTATGTGATTTGTCATATGACTTTACTGTCAATATTACGATTTGATAGTCCATCTGACTTCGTATTGTGTTCACACTTTCAATGCAAATTTTGGCAGATAGTCGTATGACATGTCTTAAACAAATGTCATTTGACACTTTATGTTTAGGTTTGACTTCATTGACAGTAAAGTCATATGACAAATCATATAATGTAAAGATACCTTAAGCACGCACCACGCACCAAATTATTGTACATACTATGATTATCCATGTATGTGTATTTTCGCCAAACAAAATACGATGACTGCTTGTTTACAATTTAAAATTTCCCACCCCACGAAAAGTCAATGCAAGTGTGTGCGTGAAATCAACGCGAGAAATAGAATCCATCCATCCATCCATCCAATGGCGCTACAGCCCAAATCGAGCCTTGGCCTCCTCTAGGGCATTTCTCCATGTTTGACGGTCCCTTGCAGCATGTCTCCAGTTCCGGATGTTCAGCATTGTCTCTGCGTCAGCCGTCACAGAGTCTATCCATCTCCTCCTGGGTCTACCTACTGGCCTATTTCCCGAAATTTCTGATATCATAAGCCGTTTTGGGATGCGATTGTCTTCCATCCTGACTACGTGACCGGCTAGTCTTAATCTGTTAATTTTTATTAAAATTGAGAGTTCTGGGTCGTCAAAAATTTCGTACAACTCGCTGTTGTATCTCCTTCTCCATATTCCATCCTCTCTGGTTGGGCCTATTATGCACCTGAGGACTTTTCTCTCAAACCTGTTGACTCGTTCCTCTATGTCCTGGGTCATAGTCCAAGTCTCGCTGCCATAGCAAAGTACTGGTCGTATTACTGTTTTGTAGAGTGAGAGTTTGGTTTTTCTGTGCACAAATCTGGAGTGCAGTATTTTTTTTGGGCATAAAAGGCTCTATTAGCCAGTAGTATTCGTCTAGTTATTTCTTCTTTTTCTTCGTTTCTTTTTGTGATTGTAGACCCAAGGTAGACTGTTTTATCGACTACTTCTAGGTTATGTTCGTCGATAGTTATATTTCTCCCCATTCTAAATCTTCCAGCTCTGGATTGTTGCATCACCTTAGTTTTTTCTTCATTGATCTTCAGGCCTATGTCCTTTGCCGCCTCTTTTAATTCGACATAAGCTTCCTTTGCTGCCAAAAAGGACCTTCCCACGATGTTAACGTCATCCGCATAACCAAGTAATTGTACCGACTGTGTTGCTATTGATGCTCTTCTCTGGACTGACGTTTGCCTTATCACCCATTCTAGGGCGAGGTTGAAGAGCATTGGGGCCAGCCCATCCCCTTGTCTAAGTCCTTGTCGAACTTCGAACTCTTCTGTTATAACATTTTGGATCCTTACCTTCGCCAATGAGCTATTTGTTGCGCATTTGATCAGTTGTACCAGCTTTGAGGGGACTCCTAATTCCGATAGGATCTCGTACAGCCTCTGTCTGTTTATTGAGTCATATGCCTGTTGAAAATCGACAAATATCTGGTATATATCTACATTCCTTTCCCAGGTTTTCTCCAGAATTTGCTTTAAGGTCAGCAGCTGGTCCGATGTTGACCTGTTTGCCCTGAAACCAGCTTGATATTCTCCTATAAGGCTTTCCGCTATAGGTTCTAGTTTTTGTTTCACAAGGATTGTGAAGGTTTTGTAGCTGGTGCTGAGGAGTGAGATGCCTCTGTAATTTTTGCAGGTTAATTTATCTCCTTTCTTATATATTGGGCATATAATCGCTTTCTTCCAATCATCTGGTATGACTTCCTCCTCCCAGATGCTGCATATGAGTTGGTGTAAGGTACGCAAGAGTTGCGGCCCTCCTTCCTTTAGCAACTCAGCTGTTATTCCGTCGACGCCCGGCGACTTGTTGCCTTTTTGCCTTTTTACAGCTTCACGTATCTCATCGAGTGTTGGTGGTTCTATTGAGATGTTATCTTGAGGAATCACAAATGCCTCTGTCTGTGGATCCTCATTTAGTGTGGGAGTAGGATTCAATAGGTTTTGAAAATATTCTTTCCACCTTTCTTTTATCTTATCAGGGTCTGCTAATAGGTTCCCATCTATGTCTTTGCAGATGTCCGTCCTTGGCTGAAATTTATTGGTGATCTGGCGAGTTCCTTTGTACGCTTGTCTAATTCTCCCCTCATCGAAGTCTTCCTGTATTTGTAAGATCCTCCTGTTTAGATACTCTCTCCAGAATCCAGAATAGAATCCAGAAGCGTTGATTTCCCCTCTAAGCGCCTCTTCACCCTTTGCCATAAAACTCGTTCAACGACTGCAGTAAGCTCGACACGTGTCGCATGCCCCAACAGGAACTCTTTGATTCGTAAAACGCTCATTTCAAAAACCCGCGCTTCAAAACGCCCAATGTGTACTAGGCCTTAGTCTGAAAGTTGGCTGCAGAACTGTCAAATGTATATGAAAAGTGCGCGAATCGGAGCAGATTTAAGGCCCAATTATATAGCAGAAACGAAAACGAACCGAAACGAAAAGAATGAAATAAATCGTATGAAAATGTATGAACGCGGTTATATAAACGAACAGAACCGAATCAGAACGAACGATATAAATTTATTTCATTTCGGTATTCGTTTCAGCTATTCAGCCCGTTACTTTGACAGATCGATCGACAGTTTGTTTTCCAATTTAAAGTAGTTGAAAGAGCGAAAAAGAAGTTATTTTAAAAGAATGCAGTGAATACAAGGTGAAAAATTTAAAATTTTGATTTCTCTTGTGATTTGTCGACATCCGCCATAAATTATATAAATTCTATAATAGATGTATTTATCGAAAATAAAAAATTCTTCTACTCAATGCAGAACTTGTCAACAAATGTCAAAAACCTATTCGCTCAGGCACCTATATAATCGCTATCATTTTCAAGTTCATTTCGTTTTCGTTTCGGTTCGTTTTCGTTTCTGCTATATGATTGGGCCTTTATGTTTAGTACAAGAAATAAATCGATATTTTCCGTTAAATATAATAATTCAAAGGTGTAATAATAAAGATAAATAATGGTAAGTCATTATAATATAGTTAAATAGTGAGTGTTAGGAAAATTTCTGGTTTTATGTGAAAATTTGAAATTGTTGTGCGGTGTAGTGAAAATGATTTTTAAATTAATATTTAATTTCTAATAAGAATATTCTTATTTTAAAATTAAAGTGGTTAAAGTGGTTAAATTGTGCGTTTACGGTAAAATGTTTTTACCATAAAGTGAGAATAATTTTTTACAGAATGTAATCAAAAATTTTGAGGTTATGGTGAAGGCGCCAAATTGATTAAAATGGAATTTCGTCGGTTTCTATATACAAAATTTTGAATTTTATAAAAATGTAGTAATAATTAATTGCATCGTGAATAATTTATTTAATTGTGGAAAGTGGAAATAATTAATCAATTTTTATTTTATACTGCAAAATCATTAAAAAAACTAATGTAAACAAAATAATACTGTTTTAATAGAACACAATTTAAACAATTGAAGTTTGTAAAATAAAAAAGAGATTTTAAAAAGAGCTGAGAAACTGCTGGTAATCAAGACGTACGTAAGTAAAACCAATAAGCTTTTATATACCCTAAGGCCGCTTGTTAACGGAAACGGGCAATAGTCCGTCTTTTATAACGGACCGTTGCCCATCGTTATTTAAGAAATTAATTGATTACTGAACTTTTTATAAACAAATTCAGTATAATTTATTTATCTAAAAGCAAGAAAAAACTTAAAAAATATTGTTGTCATGGAAATAATTCCGTTTCTAATGTCAAAAATCCCATCACTTGCCTACTTTGGTCAACAAAAATTCAGACTAAGTTTGCACTTAGTTGTGCTAGTGCGAAGATTTTATACATGGCCTGTAGTTGAGACGGTCTTGTTTCCACCCACTCCAGGGTACACGGTATAGGTACACCAGGAAAAATATATATATATCTGATGATAATCCTACGCTGCTGTACTAATGAATTTAACAGAGCCATAAACCAGCAGATGGAATTCGCGCGAAGCTGGTTAAATAATGTCACGCCTAGGATGTAAAGGGATGGGTCAGCCATTAGTTCTACATCATCCACTGACACGGGTGGTGAGATATTGCAGGTTTTATTGGAAATAAGACAGTAATTCGTTTTGGAACCATTCAATTAGACAAGATTCTAGGGGTTCCAATCAAGAATGAGTTCAATGTGCCTATTAATTGAGTTGGACATAAGTCCGCGATCGTCAAGGATCTAGCAGGTGATTATCTTGCATTAATGAAGGCGTACGAGTAACGTCATCAGCGAAGCTGTGAAGTAAGTTACAAAGGATTGAGAGTAGTTCATTTATAAAAATTATAAATAGAGCAGGTGACAGAATTGACCCTTGGGGACCTTGACATAGTTGCAGTGAGGTATGGGTTTGCGCAATCTTAGCATTACCTTGATTGAACGGCCAGAACGGAATGGAGGAGTGGAAAGCGTTTGACTTGCTCCTGCAACGTGATTTTAAAACAATCAAACGTTATAGGGATGATTGGAAGTTGACGATCAATTTTAGCAAATGCGAGCCGATCCCTTTTTGCGTCTTTCTAAACAGAGCTCGCGATGTGCAGAAGAACTAGAAAACCTTTCGAATTTCGAATAATGCTGGATATTAGGAAACCAATCAGAAATGAAGTATCTTGGGATTTGGTTGGACCTATACTTTTTTTTCGATCGTTGGGAGATGAAAGCTACCAGAACGATCGGAAAAGTACTTTAGGGACGTTCGATAGGCGTTGTAGTTATTCCACATGTGGAGAAGTGAGGGAGCATCGGGAAGTGTGTTCCTATCTCATGTAGTTCCTGAGTGGACATGGAGGTTACAGGGATACCGTCATCACTTCAGGCAGTGCCGCGGCCAGACAATTGGAGTTCCTGTGCAAAAATGCAGCGAGCGGCCCCAGAGAGTGCACAAAAATATTCATTAACTTGGAATCCACGGTCGTGCAACACAGAGAAAAGCAAACAAATTTCTGTGTGATAGAAGAGGTCCAATTTCCATTTCCACTTTGTGTTTGGGATCAACGGGCCTTTATACGTTTGAATTTATGTCCTGTGTAAGATACATCGGCATTTGTAATCTGTGTCAGGCCCAAATCGAATAATGCATACACTAAGGCAGGACGCGGGTAAAAGATAGCCCTTCGTTGAAAGTTATCAGTAATGCCAAAGCAAGTATGTACAATAGGCTAAGAGATTGGCAGAGGTATCTTTGAATCTAGTACCTCACCAAAAGAGTAGAAGAGGAATGCCAAAGCAAGGGATGGAAAATTTCTCCTTTTTGTTCCATGCATCCGAAATCAAAATGTCAAAAAAAGTACTTATCGAACCGTGTACTTTTGAAAGAGTAAAAGGTACTCATTGAGTAATTTTTTGTCGATTCTACTCATGAGTATTTACTCGAGTACGTTCCACCGATTTCGTATCCTTACCCATGAGGCCCGATTAAAGCAAGTTTAGGTTTTTCCGTTTATGGATTTCACCTTAAATAATTCAAAAATATGGTAACTGGCTCAGGTTTGTTCAAAAACAGACATGGACAGCTCTTCTGTAAGTCCACGATGGATAATGATCACAACGTTTATATGCAAAGCCAACCGTTGTAAAAACAACTTAGCCATAAGCTTAGACCTCCATTAATATAATTCCCTAAAGTCCAGTAAATTTTCCTTCTAACTATAACGGTCAAGATAAATTAATTGCAAGGATACTCGTCAAGTTTTCCGAATCACAAAAATACGCGTTCTGACTACGTCAAATGACGACTGTTTAACCAACAAAAGGACTATAAAGCTCTTAACGAAATAAAAGTCGCTTTTTATAGTGTTATTAATATATTTTTTTTCGTCTGTTGTTTTTATGTTTTGGAAAAAAATAAATTTGCATAACTCCATCTGAAAAGTGTGCCTACAGACATCGTAAAACTGAAATTATGCCGCCGAGGATAGAGGACGTGGGGAACAGAAAAAAGAACGAATCGTGCTGGCCTGTCCTTGTCTCAGGACACTCTTTCGCTGTATACTTTCATATAAAACGGATTTCTTACAATAATACATGACCCTAAATGGGGATAATAAAACCAGGTATTCCCCGTCTGACAAACAATTTGATGTACGAAGATGACTGTACAATAAAAACAAAATTTATTTACCTGCAGGAACATAAAAAAAAAACGAAAGAAAAACACAGAAAAAATGAGATGAGATTGAAAAGGTACAATACACAACTACAAGTAGGCTGGCATTGATATTTTTTTATATTTGGCTGTAAAATGAAGGAAATTGTTTTCTTTCTTGTTTTAGTTTGAACGACGGAATATTTTGATTAGATTTCTGTTGCTGGAATTTTTATTATTCAGTTTCTTACTTACAATTCCCTTTGTACGAATGACATTGATATGTGGAGTCCTTATTAAGTCTAGTTCTTTTTTGGTCGTATTTTTGCTTCTGGTTGCTACCTTAGCAGATTATGTTTACTTTGGTGGACCCACGAATAATAAAAACACGTCAATTTCTTTTTGAATCAATTGTTCTCGCAAAAAAATAACTTTTAATTTCTGATATTAATAATAAGGACTTAAAATGTCGACGACCACACGGCGACGAAAATGGCAAACCAATTTAAGAATTTTCACATGGAACGTTGGAATTGTAACTCTGTAAAGACCTCGAGCTGCACTACATCTAGCCGATATCCTGTCAAAGTACTCGTATAAAGCTGACATTACAGTCATTCAAGAGATCCGATGGCCAGTAGATCGTGTCTTTCAAAGACCTCAACATAGCCTGAACCTAATATGACGTACCATACCGTAAGAAAACTGGACGAATTTGAGCTTACTTACATCATTTTGAAACATGACCCTAAATGAAAATGTAAAGTGACAAGGGACAAGTAAAAACTGGATTCCGTAAATGCAGATTTAAGCGATTTGTTTGATTTATTTAAGTTGTGAGAGAAATTAAACAGCTTAGAAGTGCTCAGCAAAATGCCGCTTACGGATGCTAACGTCTTGTGCCCTTCTTACGGTACGGTTTACATACAAGACCGTCCCTGTATACATATAAAGCCACCTGAATATCTTCTGATGGAGCTACTCGCAACCAAATAGACCATGTGTTGATAGACCGCCGCCACGTTTCGATCCTGATGACGGTACGAACGTACTGTGGTGCCAACTTCGACTCGGATCACTATCTTGTTGGTATGTTGCTTCGAGAACACATTGCACATTGCAAAGCTTTGTATCCGTGAATCAGGCTCGAATAAACACAGCTGCACTACGCACTGAAATGACTAGAAACATTTACGACCATGCGTTCGAACTCATATTCAGTGAGCAAAGAGCAAGTAAGTCCTGAAGACGGTCGGAAAAATCGAACGATTATTTCCTCGTGGTGCCCTCTGGAAAATCAACTAACCGCGGGTAGTCGGGAGCGCATCCTTCAAAGCCTTACGACGCCAAGATGTAAAGTGACCAAGTCGAAGGTTGCATGACAGTGAATAGTTTTTGCACTGTCGTTTAACGTACCCCTCTGGGCAGCAGAAGCACCCAGTTGTATAATGCCTTCTCCTGATATGGAGGCTCTGTCAGGGTGGGCTTCCACCTTTCCTATCATACTCATGGGACTTCTATGGACCAATTACATTGTATTAATCGATTCGAAACGGTCTATTGGGCCTCCCACCAGTTTGGTGAAGAGGTCTCTTGCCAATCGGACCGGGATGAAACATACCGAACGGTGGCGGTCCGTTCTTGGATTGGGCAACTCTAACCGGTTCTGTCATGTGCGGCCTCTTATAGCCTCGACACAAGGCAATCTAATAATGACGAAAATTCGTCATTTAAGACGAACGCCTTTAGGGGCCGGCACGTTAAAATACGTCATTATGTTTTGACAGTTGTAACAAGTGATAGTGTAGTGAAAAATGTCAGTGAGCGAAAAATAAAAAGAAATTGATTTGTGGGGTGGGATAGAGGGGATGTCAAGACACTTATTGGTTTGATTACTGGACACTGCCGCCTGAATTACCATTTATGAAAGATAGGAAGAGTGGAGGATCCCTTCTACAGGTTTTGCCTTTAGAAGGATGAGTCTGATCTTCGAACAGTTAAGTCTAAGTGACAAGCAATTTTACCCTAGACAGACTAGCACCCTTAATCCGGATTATGACGTCAGAACGACGTAAACGTAGACTCCATTTATTTCCATATCTTTTATATGGGTCTACGTCATTCTGACATCATAATTCAGATTAAGTTTCTAGTCTGTCTCCGGTATTAGGCAGACTGATGAACGAGTTCTGTTCAGGTATGTAGTGCAATAGGCCAAGCACTTTTGGATCCTATACGTCACTAAAGAATAAGAAGAATAAATGCTGTTCGAAATCTGCTTTACGTGTTTAAAAAATCCTACGTGAACTACATTATATCCCTCTTCCGCTCGTTGGCGACGCTTCAAATGGCCCGTGTGTTTACTGAGTCGTCGTCGTCCTGTAAGCGTCAAATTTAAGTCCTTTGTCAAAATTCGCAGTTAAGAGCTCCGTGAGATGCGCAGTTCCAGAGCGCAATGGCGAATAGAGGTCTCACGCGAATCTCGGCCACACTATCGCGTACAGCTACAAAGTTTTTGATGGAACGATCTGTACGAAAATTTATCACCGATCCGGTTGTCTCGACTTTATGTACGTTTTTAAAGATTGTGCTCTCAGTTGGTCGATTATGGGCATGAAGTGTCCGATGCTAGTTTTTTTGAATGCCCATATTCATAATAGGCTTGGATAACCTTTACTTGTTGTTCGACTATGTACGTGGCCATGGCTCATGGTAAAGTGTAGGGCTATTAGAGGCACAATAGGTCGAAGTTATTGCCGCGGTACTTTTGGGTCTGAATAAATCATTAAAGAAAAAAAGAAGATCGGTGTTGAAGGTATTTAAAGAATTAATCCTTGCCTTACTGCTCTAAAAAATAAATTTAAATGTGCCTCAATCATGAGGCTTTCAACCATTCCCATTTTATGAAACAAAGGTCGTAATATTTTTAAAGTGGCCTTTTGTGATCTTTAACAACGATTTGTAAAAAATGCTTATACCAAGACAAATTTTCTTTGTTTATAATTAAAGGTGAAGTACTGTTAATAATTCTTATACTCCATTCCCATTAAAAGTTTCACGGTTACGCAGTTGAAATTCTCTTCTATGTGCGGTATTATACATATAATACACAAAGAACTAGTCGACATCGACATTGTAAAAGAATTCCAAGCCTTTTTGAAGAAAATAAAATGCTCTTGAAGCAACTCTCACTTCTAGCACTTCACTTCTATATAATTATTTTAATTTTTCATTCTCTGTTAAATCTCGGCTGTTACCACCACCCCTAAAATACCGACATTCCTAGCCACAATGGTATATTTGTACCAACCAACAACCCCCATCGTAATATCACATTCGAACTTGCCGTTTCGTATAACGACAGTAGATGCTTGGAGAGAATACAAAAGGCTTCCGCTACTCGTCACCTTTATGCTATTACTTTTAGACAATGAACGCTTTTACTACACGCGTAAATGCCGTAATAGCATAAGGGTATATCGTACATGTTGAGGGGTTAAATGGGTATAAAGAGTTAGCTTTGTGCGACGCAACTAATTAACCCCAACAAGGTCAACGACGAGGAGATGATTATAAGCTCTATGAGCTATATGCCAAAGCTAAGCCGTGTTTGTTCACTCAGTCGTTTTACAAAAGCTAAATGAGAACGAACGAACGAACGGAGGCTGCCTCAGCCTTTCATAGATCTTTCGTGGATGAGAATTAGGCTTTTGTATTTTTGAGGGTGGCACACGCACACACACACACACACAATTCTTCAGAATTTCAATTTTGTATTTATTAATGTTGCATTTATTAGATTTGAAAGGATTAATAAATTTACAAGGAATTTCGAAATGTATTTAACGTGTTCGGTTACACTTCAGGGTGCAGTTATAATCGGCTTAGAGTAAGTTTACCCTTTCGCGGTTTGCCTCTCTGCTGTTATAACCAGGTTGTGTTTTTAGGAGAGTGTGCAAACAAAAACCATGTCGGTTTAAATGGTGTGAGATGTCTTCAATTGCCATTGAAAATTTTCTGTAGCAGACATCTCGACCCACAGCTCGAAGACTATGAAGCTTAGTCAGACCGATACTAGCTTGTCATTCAATTTAGTTTAATACAAGGGCTATCCAGAAAGAAGTCCACATTTTCATTACTGAGTGAAAAGCTACACTCTTAAAATATATTTCGACACCATCGCCTTTAAATTTGAGGCAAATAACAATGCCCAAACTTGTCAATTCTATCATTATAATACCTTTTGCCGTTGCCTTTTCATGCCTGGTCTTCATATTTTCAAACAATTGTGATCATTTCTTGTGGCAAGAGCCTATTGTAAAGGTATATGATCAAACAACATCCATCCCATGGTACAAAAATACAAGGTAGGCTCATAAGGAAAAGCGCTGTTTCCATCTTGAAAAGCTTTTACGCCTTTTACATTAGAAAAGATCTGAGTGACGTCACGGGACCCTTATAAGCTTACCTTGTAATTATTGTACCATGATCCATCCGAAACCATAGAAGAGCTTTCGAGTGCCATTGACACAATTTTGAACCTCGCTTGTTTTGAATCGCTCTTTGAGCGTAATCAGATGTGAAGACCAGATCTCAAAAGACTTCGTAGGCGAATGCGTCACTGAGATCTGTGACGCATCTGAAGGCAAGCCTCTGGGGATATCCCGAGTAGAGCTAGAGCTCGTATCTGTTTGTCTAAAGTAAATCTGGAACCTGGAACCAGGCTCAAAATCCGGCTATGGCTGACTGCGTGGTCATCAAAGCAGATAAACTGCTGAAGAATAGCATTTCATTCTTTCACAGCACATGAAGATCTGGGATTACATAAAAGGCCTCAAGGGTAGCTCATGATGACTATGTAATCGATTTCAAAAATGAAAGCAACCGAATGGTATCATTGAGCCCTTGTTGGAGTAGAACTAGTTTAAGACTTCATTTTCTTAGGCGACCTCCGACTCGTAATATTTCAATTCCTCCTTGCTTATCGAGAAACGGAGTAAGTTTCCTGAGACGGTTCTTGCGATTGAGTTCTTTCCCCTTTTCCAAAGTTCTGATTTCGTCTGTGATTTCCGCTTCTAGAGTCTTTATGACATCCACATCATTTAGATTCAATAGCTTTTCTCTTTCGGTTTCAGGAATTCCATTCGTGAAACTGACATCATTGGAATACCATTTTCTTAGATGAAATTTGGCTGACTTCAATATGGTGTCTACTTGGTCTTTGATGATGTAGAGATATTTTCTTGTATCAGCTCCCGTGATAAGGTCGTCCATATAAAAGTCCGATTGAATAATTTTGGATGTCTGTGGCATTTGCAAAGCATGATCCTTGGCAAGCTGTAGTAAGCACCGTGTTTCTAAAAATGGAGCTGAAGCAGTCCCGTACGTGATGGTTTTCAATCTGAAAATCTGAAGTTCTGCCTTAGCTTCCTTAGGGATTTCTCTCCACGTAATCAACTGGAAATTCCTATCTTCTGGGTACACCAAAACCTGTCTGTCTGTCGAACACGACTCGAAGCTTCGTAGAAGAACTTTGTGGTCTTAGAATACATTGATGCGACATAAAGTATTGCACTGGGGGAAGATCCTTTCTAGAGACACACTCCATATTTCCGATGCCAGATACTCATGCAGAAATTTTGAATATTAATCTGCATTTTTGCTTAATCGTCTCTCTAACGAAAGGAACGTCGGTGTGCAATTTCGAAAGAATGATTCAAGTTACTTTGAGGATCAATGTTAAAAGGTAGCTTTACCATAAACCTGCCATCCGAAAATCGACGAAAAGTGAAGGCTGTTTTTTTCGCAGGCTATCATTTCCTCGGTATGATTTATATTTTTTTGGACGAATCTCTTCTTCCTTCCAAACTTTTTCGACTAAGTCGAATAAGGTTCTGCCCTCAATGGCTGCTGAATAATCCTTACTTACCAGATTACAACTTGCCACAATCCTAGCAAGATGTGGTTCTGAGTATTTTCCAGCAACAATCTATCATAGGACCGTCTTTTGCATAAGTATGCATAAGTAGGCAGCTCTTCATGTATTTCGATTTGTCCTACCCAAAGCAACTGGAAGAAGGTGTCCACACCTATTAGGAGATCTACTTTCTGTGGCTTATAGAAATCTGGATCGACTAATTGAATGTTACTTGGAATATTCCAATTGTTCACCGAAATCTTACGTTCCGGTTGCAAGCCAGTGATGTTTAACAGGACGAACAACGAAAGGTCTGCCTTGAATTCGTTAACTCGCGATTTGATCACAGTTTGCGTCGTAGACCATCGAACCTTCGACGGAACTTCTCCGATTCCGCTTATATTCGTTTCAGAAATTGTTCTTTTTTGGTTTAGTAGTTGAGTCAAGTTTTCAGTAATAAAGTTGAGCTGAGTCCAATAGAGTCCTGGCAAAATGATATCGACCGAATCTATCTCTAACTTTCACTACTGCTGTGGCCAGGAAGACATGAGTTTTCTTGCTATTGTTCGAAAGCCTCTCAGGGACTCTCAGGGCTCCCTGACGGCGAATCTCCAAAATTCGTAGCTTCGGTTGATGTCGTTGTAAAATATCCATGCAACAAAACGGTATATTCGACGTTTTTGCGAACGGCATTTCTTGACACTATGTCCCTTGCCTAAACAGTTCATACAAAGAGCACGTTTCTTAACTTCTTCGAACCTGGTCCACGTCGACAACTCTAGGAAAGAAGGAAAGCCCTTGTAATGAATCGCAACCTGAAGATACCCTAGTCTGGATTCTTGGGGGTCGTCTTCAGGGTTCTTAATTACGGAACAATGCTCTACCATTGGCAGACGGCTGGTAAAGAACAGCATCAAGTAAAATGTAGATTCGTTTCGCTCCACATATGCAGGTAACAACAATGTATAATTATGGTTCGATTAAAGGATGCTCGCCCGTCCACAGAATTTTCTTGAAGACGTTCAGATTTAGGTGACAGGTCTTTTTGCACCAAGATCAATTTCAGGTTGTAATAGTGTTTTGTGCGGTGATTCTATTAACCTCAATGGAGGGTTGCCGGGAGCTCTGGAGTCTTCTAGGGTTTCTGGAAAACAAACACCTTCTTACAAAATCATAGTTTTTTTATTCATTCAATTTCTTATTCACTAACAATTTTATTCCTTTAATTCTAAGCAAATACATACTCATTACCTCTCTCTACATGGGTGTTATGGTTAGCTAGTGGTATTGCTATTGAGGTCTGGGGGATATATGCGAAGTCTTCTGTGTAATGGTTTACTCGGTATGTTGTCGGTCTACGATCGGGTCATACACCTCGACCCTGTTAGGTAATATTGCCAGGAACATTGTCGGATTATACACCTCGGCAAGGCCTGGGCAACATCCCATTGGTGTTCGGTATGTGGTCAGGCCGTTGTCGAGTCATACACCTAGACACGGATAGCAAACATTGCCAGGAACATTTTCCGTTCGTACACCTCGACAATGCCTGGGCAACATCTCACTGGTATTTGGTATGTGGTCGGGCCGTTGTTGGGTCATAACACCTCGACACGTTTCGGACCGGAGAAGATGACTTCTCCAGAACGAGTCGGGGAAGAGACTGAATTTGGCCTGGTGGATCGGTTTCTTTTATAGCCGGAAAGTTCTGCTCGGTGGGAAGCTTTAAGCGGCGTTCACAACACAGCTCCAACGTCAAAGTAATATGGACATTTCTTAAAGCGCGAGGAAAATCGTATTTCTCCATCCTTTTCACTCTCAGCGCAGATTTTGCTAGAGTACCGTGAGATTAGGATCTATTCCTAATCTGCCGCTGTTAATGTCGAAACCTTCGGAATTGAAAGTAACACTAAGGCCTAAAAGATGGCATCACAAAAATATTTTGGTTTTGAGAATGCAAAATTTTAGTTCAGATTGCTCTAAAATCATTCTTAAAAGATGTTTTTATAAATATCCATTGCTGTTTTTTTTATTATTTACAAATATGAGAAAAATACAAACTTTTTTGAATAATTTGCAAACAAAACAAACTTAGATGACGCTGGTATCACTTTTTCGAAGTTTGAAATCGATCACATGTTCGTGTGGTCAAATGTCAAAGCTGTTTTGTTGTTGTTTCGCTTTCTTAAAGTTTTTTTTTTAATTTTTGGTCCAATTATTCCGAGAAGTTTTTCAAATTGTTCATAAGTCATTCTTGTGAAATTGAAAAATTTTCTTCATCACTTAAAAGCATTTAAGGCACTTAATTTTGAGCATCTCCAAAAGATTCTCGATTTTGAAAAATCGGACAGACCCACCACTACTACGATTCCTGTTTTTAATTTAGTCCTTTTTAAAAAAACAATTTCGGAATCACAAAAAAAACAACATGGCCGCCCGAAATATAGCGGTTTTCGGTGTTTTCCTTATATCTCGGTTTATATAGGTCGTACAATCCCGTACAAAGGCCCTAAATGTTGACAATGAAATTCTCTACAACTTTAGTTTTACAAAGATGTTGACCCGATTAACCCTTTCAAAGTTATTCAAGGTCAAAGTTTCCAAAAATCACTTTTCGGCCAAAAAATCACTAACAATTGATTTTTGCAAAATTTTTCGAAAAGTTTTCTAAAAAATGGCAAGGGTGTCATTAGGGTAGGCAATAATCTTTTGTATAAATAGAACAAAAAAATTTTCTCAAAAATCAGTTTCTGAGTCATTTATTGACCTAAAACTGATTTATTGAAACTTTGACCTTGAATAGCCTCGAAAGGGTTGAGTTTTCGAAAAAATGACAGGAGGTTTTTTTGTAGGCAATAACGTTTCGTATTGACTGATCAAAAAAAAAATTTCGAAAAAAACCAGAATTTGAGGGGTTTTTTGGCCAAAAAGTGATTTTTGATAGCTTTGACTTTGTATAACTTTGAAAGGTTTAATCGGAACATCTTTGTAAGAACTAAAGTTGTAGAGAACTTCATTGTAAACATTTTGGGCCCTCGTACAAGGTTGTACGACCTATAGACACCGAGATACAAGGAAAACACCTGAAAACCGCTATATTTCCGGCGGCCATGTTTGTTTTTTTGTGATTCCGAAATTGTTTTCTTAAAAGGTCCTAAGGAAGCTGTGGACCAATTTTCAGCCATTTCCGAATTTTGTCTCCTTTAAATGCTAATTTCCCCGGACTAATTGCTTCCGCAACTACATTATACATTAATAAACTGCTAACTCCCTTGAATCCAATTTATTTTAGTTTCTGATTAGCAAAGAAATTCAGTAAGAAATTCTGACAGATTCTCAATGCAAATCATATGACTTCGAATTTTCGAAACTGTGCTACTCTGGCGTTTTGAACAGCTCCCAATCTGCCGTTCACGCTGCCGCTGTATTGTGAACCCCGCTTAAAGGCTTTGAAGTGAAGCTTTCAAAGAGAGAATACCTCTCTTTGGTCTGGTGCTTTAATATTTGTTTTCTAAAGTTCTTGGAGAGGGATTTTAGTAAGTGGTTCGTTAAAGGGTTAAACCATAAATTATTGCAGAGCTCTGTGCTGAATCGATCATTCCGATTCCATGATCGCTGATGGTACTTTGCGGGATAATAAGTTTCAGTGCGATTTTTCGCAACCCATCACGTTTCATCCTCTATGTTATATGATAATCGAAGCCGACGAAAATTGGTAGTGAGTTCATGGCAAATTTCCTCCAAAACATCTTCTTTAAATTCAGCCATTAATATCTGAACATGTTCACAGGTCTTATTGCACCAAGATCCATTTCGGGTCAATTTATAAATTATTGCAGAACTCTGTGCTGAATTTACCATTTCATGTGCGCTGGTGGTTCATATAAGGCGCCAGTCCGTGGGGAATGGTTAAGACTGTGGGCCGATTTTACAAATGGCTGATTAACCCATAGACCAAATATGTAACCGAAACCCAAAAGAGCATGCGAACGTAAGCTAGGACGTCACACAGATCCTATCATATCATCATCTTTGCGAGCTTGACCAAACGCCATGCTGACCAAGTTGTCTAATGTAGGATAGGACGCGTAGCATATCCTCTTTCAATGCGCTAGATTTGCCGAGTACAACGCTGGAAATAAGGGCCGAAACGCAACTAGGAATGTGGAAATGACGATAAATTAGTACGTATACATGATGAGTTGAACCCGAGCCCAACTACATGTAGAGGCGAGTCAAGTTGAGTTACGGTCGACTGAACTTGACTCAGCTCTGCTACCTGGATTGAGTTGAAATTATGCAAATAGACGCGAGTTCAGTAGTTGAGCAGTTGAATTTGGTTGACAGCAGAATCTCTGTGTTTTGTTTGTGATTTTTGTCCCATTTTGTCGATTGTTGAAAATTCAATCCAACCTCAACTCAACTATTCAACTCATCATGTATACGTAGTAAATGCCATTCAGAACAGATTAAGACAAGAAGAGTCCCAAAAATGGAGTAAAACAGACAGGATCGGCTCGGTGGGACATAATAGTCGTACTTTAATGTTCCAAATTACAAAACCATATACCAAAAACCTTGTTAACTCTTCTGCTTTTATCCGATTGATTAAAATCCACCTCATTACCTTGATGTCACTGTATTTAGAGCCTCATTAAATTGACATTAATATGTGTATAAGCCGTAATTTTGTTCATTATCAATTATAGCCTCATTATCATTAAATTATCACCAGATAATACTTTCAGAAGATAATCCACAATATTAATACTTAAGCATGAATATTCAATTTACACACGAAATTTAAACCCCCGCGCAATTTTCCGGTTCGAATTCAAAATTTTTCAAATATTTTATGGTTTTTGTCGAAATAACTGTTTCGGTGGTAACCAGGCGGACCAGTAAAACTTTTTCGCCCCAACCCCCATATATCCCGCGCCCTTCCCCTGCACAGAACCCGTATTGCATGGAAAATAGGAGAAGTTTGAATTTTGTAATTTCGAAAATATTAAATCTATTTGACCATTGAATGTCTGGGAGGATTCGCTAATGAAAATGGATAACGGGCCGCCTGCGGGCACATAGAGTACACAACGAAAATATTTGAGGATAATATCGGGGGGCGTCTGCGAAATAAGGACAACTTTCTGGGCGGTTGCGGATCCTGGCATAAGGCAGAAGGTAGAAGGCAGCACCAGAACGCGGGGCGGGGATGATTTAATTTGAAAAGTTCTAATTCATATTCGAAAGTAGTCAAACTGCATCCCATTGTCTAGTGGTGAAAAGTTGTGTACAATCTCATTTTGTATCCGAGTGGAGCACAATTTATTACGGGGCGAAAGGAGCAGGTTCAGATATGAAAGGATATCTCCAACGTACATAGAAATTCTTCCCCATTCCCGGGGCTGACATATTTAGTAGTTTTCTTAAGTTGCTAACACAGAAGTTAAATTCCGAGGGTGTGAAGGGGTAGAGGGGATGAAATTCGGTTTATTTAGTAATTTCAAAAGGGTGTCGTAATTTTCAAGGGATTTTAACTAAATTTCCAGTTTTTGGGGGTGGCGAATTATTGACGGGATAATAAAATGGATTATCGAATGACACTTGGATAGAAAATGACTCTAATTGATGGGCCTTCGGGTAGAGATAGCTTAAGGATAATAAATTTCCTACAAGATACTGATGTTATTTCAGTAAAATTTATTTCAATGTCGTCGTAGTTCAGAGGATTAGTTTCTTACTCGATAAGGATTTATTCGTTTTATCAGTCCCATTTCAAGATGAAATATGATATGGGCGACGGTTTCAATGCCACAATCATTTATCAATGATGCTTTAGAGATTATTATGGATAAAAACAATTTTTTTTAAAAATAAAATAAATAAACTTAGAATTTAAATGATTTTTGCATGCTTATTTATTGGTAATAAATTGCACGTTTTAGGCTGTATTTACATTATGATAATTTTTATTATTCAACAAAGACGTTATGTAGTACAAAGTGGGGCAAATGAAATGTCATAAATCATCACTGCAGCTGATAATGTGGCTGACAACCGCTCCTGGTCCATTTCGTGACGATCACAGGTGATTATCCCCAAAGCACAAGCCTGTTTACACCCCATTTTACATAAATATTTTGGCCTATAGAGGTCTGAAGACAGTAGATCACGCATCACGGTGGTGAAAATGCATGAACAAGATCATGATTTTTTAAACAGAACTATTCGAGTGATGTTGCTCATTTTCAACTGTCTGGATATGTAAAGAAGAAAAACTGTCCAATCTGGGACTACGAAAACCCAAGAGAAATAGTCGAACAACTTCAACCATAACGTTTTGGTGCGGTTTTTAGGCTGGCGCACAGTGGTTCCAAATGCCGAAAACATGGCCAAAATATGTAGACGTATTTTGAGGTCACTGATTACGAATGTTCAATCAAAATAAAAAAAACAAAATGGCGGATCCAATATGGCGGACAAAATTTTTATAAAGTGGTCAGATTTTTATGAAATTTCGTATGAAGAGTATTTCGAGTCTGCTGATTACGAATTGCTACTCAAAATTTAAAAAACAAAATGGCGGATCCAATATGAGTAATGTAATTTTAAACATTGACGTTTACAACGGGAAGTTATAAAAAACTTGTTTTGAATGGTACATTACTAAAATAATTAAGAAAATTTATTGTCAATATGAAATAACGTTTTAACGATTTTAGGGACTTTTGGCCACCTTTTCGGCATTTGGAACCACTGTGTGGCGGTGTAATCGGGCCATAGTTTTTGACGTGAATACGTCTGTAAGTTTGCTTCCATGACAAAAAACCGATGATAACGAAATTATGGCATACAGTTTTGAGTTGCAGTTGTTTATGTCGAAAAAAAAATATACCAAGACGTAGATGAAGAATCAAAAAATTTTATTGTCTACTTTCAAAATGGTCGCCGAAATATGACCCAAATTCAAAATGGCCGCCCAAATATGCCAATTGTGCTCTGATTCTGGTTGTGTTGACCGGTGTTCTCCTTATATCCCTTAGTTTTTTCTACCATAGCGGAACGTTAGAACAGGCTGAGTAACAAATCTTGTTACCACACTAATATTTCTCTACTAGTTTAAATTTTTTACAAATTGTGTCCTTGAAGGTGTTGAGGCCCATAGACGAATGAACTTATCGCTGTACTTGGTATGGTAACGGGCGAATCTACTTCGTGCATGGGATTGTCGCCGAACCAATTTCAAGTTACACCCTGACGTTACAGAATTTAAACAAATTTGAACTTTAGTGGACGGAATTATGAGTATTCCGACAAGGTCTATGATTCACTTAGTACACAATTCACGACCCATGTTTTAATTTTTCTTGTAGCTAAATTGTTTGTTCTCGTACGCAGTAGAGCATGGTCGTCCAACTTGACGTTTCACATGCTTACGTAAAAGTCTGAGAGCATTATACAAAATTTGAAATGGAAATTCCACTTGGTGAATAAGTGTACTTTCATATTTCCACATTCAACACTTCACCATCATCCAACATAATTAATTCATACAAAGCAATGAGCAAAGTTTTTTTTTTAGAAAAACCAACTTCTCCAGCCCACCCAGAGGCGTGGGAATATATATGAAGAAATATTTAAGGGAAAGTTTTGGTAATATACGATGACATAAAAAGTAAGGAACAGTTATAGAATTTGGAATTTATTACCCATGTAGAAGTGTATGTTGGCCCTTCAATAATATTTTTTTTGGCACCCCCACAACCCCCCGAAAAAGAACTTCAACGAAACGCACTTGACCCGTTTCTTGCTTGAATAGGGGATGGTGATGAAGGAAAAGTTTTCTCATAACTTTGAGATTTTCAGCAAAAAGCACGAGCACCTATCAACTTACTGCGCTGCAATTCAATGGGGTGAAGGCAAAACGGGGGCAGCAACTTTAAAGAAAAGTACTGAAATGTTGAACACTCCCCAAGAACTGTTCAACGAGTTTAATTTCTCCCATTTTTTTCACATTTATTCACAATAGAAAAGTTAAAGATAGTTTGCAGGAATCTCTTATGCATCATTACGAGTACCAACTGAAATTTAAGTCTCTTAGCAAATAGGTAGAGCATTGGTAATTTAAATTAAGGGTTCAAGTTAAGTCTGTCCACTTTATAGTATAGTGTACTATAGTATAGCATATACTAGAGCATGTAATGGGACAACATAATCAAACGGTGTTCAACATTTTGCCTGCTATAATTGAGGTCGGCTTCTGCAAGTTAATTTCTTAGAAAACAAGTTAATTATTGAACAGTTGATAAGAAGCCATTAACATCAAAGCAACTGATTTATGTGGACCCTCAGATTGCTGAAAGTGGAATGCTGGGTTGGGGGTTCGCGCCCCGTAGGGAATTTATTTTTTAGAACTTAAAGAAGTTGGGGAAAATCTTGTACATAGAACTTAATTGGAATAAATAAGAGATAAATACCTGGTTTATGTATTTTGCTTTTGACATTTCTTTAGCGAAAAACTTTTTGTGTTTTTTTTTTTAAAGGAAATCTTACTACGGGATGGTAAAGTAATTATGGTGGTATTGGAAGTTAGTCTGCTTTAATGAAATGAGCAGAGAAATTTGTAAAGCGATGTACTTTAGTATTTGAGGCTTGAGGGGCGTATTAGAGTTTTATTTTAGAAAAGTAGAAGTATTTATCTACGCCACAGGTTTCTACTTGAGGGGTTTCGATTATGATTACTGTTTATAAGCAATGACCTGTAAATTAGATTATATGAATAGCTTCAATTAGATAGTTAATAGTATTGACTACAGCTTATTTATTCGGCCGTACCTTCAACCGAGAGCTAAGGATCACTTTTACCCAGAATCGGTGGTATCTTAAACACCAAGAGAATTTTTAAGCTTAGCAATTCTTTTCTAATATTTTCGAAAATCATTGAATATTTTCGAAAATCATTGTCTCGCAACTTTTCCCCTCGTTTTCGCATATTGCTGCAAACATTTACATTCGGAAACGATTCAAGAACGACACGCAAAAGCGAGAGCTTGCTTCGAACTCGGGCTCGTAAACGAATTCGAAGGCAATAAAAGCGGAGCAAGATAGCGAAACCAATGTACTAGGAAAGCTTTTATGGTGGGTTTTGAAGCTTTTCTCGTACCTTTCGCAAGCAGTTTTCGAATCGAGAATGGTTCGAGAAAGCGAGCCTCCGAGAAAAGCCGAGAAATTGTTTGCAGGGATATCTCGCACCTTTTAGTACCCTCCCTCAACTTAAATCAATGACATACAAAAGCAATGTCATAATAGCGTTCCTTTTCTAATTTTTAGTTCTCGTTAGTAAAGCAGAAAAGGAACACAAAATGTGTTGATTTGAGTAAAACGTAACCTTACATTTTTGATGTTATTTTATTTGTATACAAATAGAAGATTAGAATAATTTACAACATAATTTAAATCAATGCGGTAACTTTATTATTTATATTTTTATTTATTTTATTTATAAATTTATTATTTTTATTTATAGACGTTTTTATATGAAAAAAGCTCAAAACAATTAAAAGCCATCTATGGGGTGATAGTGTAATTAAAATAATTCACAATGGACTCCAAATGCCGACTTTTCTCCTAGCGGATTTCAATTGCGTAAATACTCTCGATTGCTACTCGGGTGTTAGAGCGAGAGTGGCTATGAGTACTTGCGAGTACGAAATAGTGAAAAATAAGCAGAAAAGGAACACGCCTAATAAAAATTAGCAGAAAAGGAACGCAGCTATTTTCAGCTGACCTGGCCGGACGAGCACGAGTTGGAGTTTTTCCATCACTACCTTATCCGAGGCGTTCGAGTTTATTGATTAAATTCCTATAAGAGAAGGCGCTTGATTATGACCACACGCAGTACAAACTTTACGAGGCGTTTCTGCTACATATTCACCATTTATGTAGAGAATTTTCACTATTTCAATTCGTTTTGGGAGTCTTTCCTTGACAACTGTCATCGTAATAACAGTTGTATGTTGACAGTTCATAATTGGGTCGAAATTTAAAATGACAACTCTTCTTGAAATCCCCTTTACAATCGACGGTTTTTATCATCGAGTGCAATGCCAAGCAACAAGGTCTAGTCTGCAAGATAATACCGATAAGATTTAAAGAATGCTAAGCACCATGACGCGCCTTTACTCTTTTTTTATGTGATAGCTAAGCCTAGAAATCGCGTCATCCTTTATGTTATCAGTCCATCGTCCAAGCACTGCGCAATGTCTAGTACTAAGCATAGCTTGAAGAATAGAGGGTGATCTAAAGGGGGTGTTTAAGGGTTGGTGTAAAGAGGGTGCTTAGGCAGATGGCGATGAACATTATAGTTTAATGGGGCAGTCAGCTCCCCTTCTACTGCTGCTGACTGATGAAGGAACTCCAATATCTAAAAAATTCAGGCGATGCTTCTTTGGCGATTTGGAATATGTGGTCCGTTTATGGCAGATTATCTGTTACTGTTATACTTGTGCTGTTAATTGAGATTGATCATCCTTTATATCCAGACAGTTCATTAAAACGGGCAGGACAATAGTGTATGCTTTTCTGACCTTATCGAAGGCATACGAGTAAAGTAAGGTACCACCATTAGCGAAGCTGCGAGGTAGATTGGAGAGGATTCAGAGAAGGTTATTTATGAAGATTGAGTGTTACAATTGAGCCCTGGGGTACCGGCCAAAGTGATGTGGGGTTTGGTTTCGATGCCATTCAATACTACCTTAAGAATGGTTAAAAGGGAAATGTTCAATTTTAGTGATTTAAAACTAAGTCCATGTAGAAAAGCCTTGGAGGTATCTATAACAATCGGACCACAGTCAACGGAGCGATGCATACTTTAGTTGAGGTGCTCTGGTAGGTAAACAAAACTGTGAGGCAAGGCCCATTTCTGGGAAGCCAGATGATATAATTCCTAAGATATATGGGTATTCCACTAAGGGCGGTGAAGTTATGCAGTAAGGTATACCCAGACACCTTATAATAATATAATAAAATTCAGTATCAGATAAGACTTGAACAGAAATAGGGAAGTCATTTTGGAACATATGGCACACAACAAAATCGAACTTAATAAATGAAAGCCAAAAATGTTGTATCGGCGCCTCACTTTCGTAAGGTTGATGATATTAGAGGTTAACAGTCTCATTGGAGTGTTATGCTTCCAGAAACGAACAGAACCAATATAGAATGCGCACGCCAACCCCGACATAATTAAAACTTTTTTAGTTGTTTCCTCATGATTTTCTAGTTGGAGTTTTTATAGGTCTACCGTTTAATAGATCACATAATCTTATGGAGTCTGGAGTCCTTTCACGGGTTATTATTCTTGCTTTACAATATAGGACACATGGAACTAGTTTTGCCTCGTCTGACCACTACATATTGACTCTTTAATTTTTTTATAGTACCTATTTTTTCCATATTATGTCATTTTCCTTATTTTAAGATCTTGTCCTTTATCAATTATCATTTTAATAGTTCCCAAAATTTGATTGCAAAACTCTTTTCAATTGAATTAAAACTAAACAAAAAGTGCAACAATATTTCTGAAAAACAGTCTACATTCGAACGGCAGCACTATTTATTCTCTCTTTTTTTTGCAAAGAAAAAAAATAGAATTGAAATTGACGCCATTCGTGACAGTTAGAATTTAACTGGATCCAATCGGTTCCTCGAGGGAATAAATAGCTGGATTGATGCCAAAAGATGTATTCGATTCATTTATCTCAATTTTTATCTCATTTTAACCAACAGGAATAAACGTTACGGAAACGTCAGCTATCGATTTGTCTTGCTTCTATATGTGTACATCACCATGGACCCTTCTATGCTGGATGATTTCTAGATGGGGCTGTTAAAGTTCTACCATGGGACACTTCTCAATCCTCTAGCTTGAATTCGAATAGGTTGATATTGGCCATGAATCTTTAAGCATACGCCCAGGTATAGTGGTGGCTCCTCGATGGTGATTTCCTTGATTTAGTTGATTCATTGGCGATGATGTTTCATGTCTTCTTGTATCCATTTCAATTTATTTTTCTGATGATTTTTCTGTTGTGCTTTAACAAGTTAAAGTTTGTCTTATTGTATTTAGTAAAATTTTTAAATTAAATGAATTTTTTTATATATTTTATGAATTTACTGCAAAATTCAAACAGAAAGCGACCTACACCAACAACAACAATGATAACACATTGGATTTATTACTTTGGACATTGTACATCTATGGATATTGAAAAACAATGTCTTTCTTTGAAATTTGTTTCAATGATATGGCCTTATCCTATAAGAAGCAAGACAAAATCATCGAATCCATAAGTTGAATTTTTCTATTTTCAATATTTTTCATAGCTCCATAAAATTGGCGCTCTGGAAATGACACAGTTTGGACTAGGGTATGGTGGAGTAAAAATAAGATTGGCCCTTTCTTAGACTGAAACAGGCACGCCCAGCATCAAAACGCCTGTATGCCACCCAAAACAGGTATGCCTGAGTAAAAATTCTACTTTTCGAAATGCAGCACGTCCCAATAAAAAACGCACCGAATAGTCCAAATGAAGCACGGTGCGCTCACACTTTTTCTAGACTAAAGGGAACAAAAATGGAGCTTTTATAGGACGAAGAAAACGGGCAATTATTTTGTTGGCCATAAAGGGAACCATTAGCATAGTCAATAGATCGGTTCTCGTTTGATCGCCAAAGTCAAGCAGCATTGGAGGTGGTTAGTATTAAGTTGGGGGTCCGCTTGGTAAAACGACACTCTCGCTTGGAATGGCCTGTTACGAATAAATTTATATCTGAGCATGGATGTGCATTGTGCATACCTCTATGCCGGGCGTATTTTTACATTTTCACCCCTGTAGCGAGACGGTGCATATCCGTGTGGCAGGTGGATTTGTTCGGTATGGGCCCTTTTACACGACCGGACACCGAACAGACAAAACGAACGAACAAATTGGGGTTTATGGGAAAGAGGGTGAGAGAGGGGCCGGTTTTCCATCGTCCTCTCTCACCCTCTTCCCGATAAACGCTGGTTTGTTCGTTCGTTTTCTCTGTTCGGTGTCCGGTCGTGTAAAACCGGCTTATGTGTGCTAGTCGTAATCGGATATGTGCTTTTAAAATAAATTAACAAACTAAATAATTTTTACTCGGGATGCCCGCATTCAAGAGAGAAGAGAGAAAAACGGAAAGGAAGAAAAAGAAGTAATATTATCGCAGGGTGGGAGAAATGGAAAAACGAATTCTGCATGGAATCGAACTACGGTTAACTAGGCTAGCTAGGGTTGAAAAGGATGGATGCCTGCAACCCTTGTTTCGTACAGCTGTTACTGTGGATGTCATCGCACCTTATGTATACATGGAATGGTAAATTATCGAATCCTGAACTTTTCACTTCTCATTACACTTCTATTTCGCAGCATGGCAACTTTTTATATTGCATACTCCCCTACCACAAATCTACTTAAACACCCGTTATCAATACCTTTCCAGAAAAAAAAGAATACCCATAAACAGCAACATCACAATAGAAGAATCCCATTCAATTATTAAAATGTCTATCAAAAACTAAATTTCACAAACAATTTTCCATCCTGACATGTGCCAAAAACTTGCCTTTGTAAAATCTTCACAATGTCATAAGAGATTTCCATTCTTTCCACACTTCATCATAATTTCGTTCATCCTTATTCCTTATAAGGTCCTGTTCCTGTTCTCTGTTTCCTTAGTAACATTCTCTCACTTCACTTTTGTGGGGTGGAAGGCTTCTACTTCGAATACCATTTAAGCCCAGGACTCCATCATCGCACATCTTAAATGTAATATACAGATGTGAAGGAATCAATTCCTGATGATGGCCAGATGTCTAGGATCCTATAAAGTAGCATATAAAAGCGATCAAATGAATTCGTATCGTTTTGCAATGTCCTGGAACCAGGGTCTGTCACGTTTTTATGTAAGAATATGTATATGTGCCCCCGATGATGATGGTGCAGAGGAAATTGTTAGCATAAAACGACAACAAAAAAAACAAGAAATTTTTTCGTTCCACATCCCATAAAAATAATTTCCCATCACCATTCCCCATATCCCGTTCCACAAGTTCCCAAGGTCTCTTAAAGTCAAGTGTGACGTTTCGGTATTCACTTTTGTATATGGAGAGAACACGTTGGATTCCTTTATGCTCCACTTATAAGTCATGATCCTGAATGAAATCCTGGCGATATATACACGTTTATGTGTGTGAGTTTGTGTTTAATGCATAAAATACCCGAAAAAAACCCCTCGAGGATGGCGGTTAATTGCCCTGCGAGGCTGAAAGAGGCGCAACAAGTTTTCGGCTGTTTATCTTGCATAATGATGTCGTAATGTATTGCTGTAGCTATTTAAAACGGCACAATGTACAAAATGGCAGTCGCTTTTGCCCAACAAAATTTCTTAATTTATTGATCATTTAATTATGTTTCTGCTCGGGCTGATATTAAGCAATTCGCGTCTGTGTTTGTGTTTCGTTTAATTTTATTAATTCAGTTACAGTGCACCATAGTCGTGTCTACATCCGCCGAATAATTACTGGAAAAATGTGTATTTAGGGGTTGATGAAGCCAGACAAAATATTTTCACGAATTTTAAATTAATTTCTGTAATTGGATTTTATTATGCTTGTTTAGGGTGGCTATATAAGCCCAAGCGGACCGGGGGCCGGGTAGGCGGGGAGAGCGAAATGGTAGTCAACATTCAAATTGCATACAAAAAACATTGCTCAACGCAATTATTTGTTAACTCAATTTCTCAATTTCGATGTTTATGTAAGCGCTACGTTTATATGTTATATTGATTTCAATTTCGAATTTCCGAAATGATACGAGAAAATTTTGATATTTTAGTTTTGTGATAATTACTTGTGCATTATGATAAACGAAATATTATTTTATGATTTTATCAATGTACTTTTAGGGGGAGTGTGTAATAACAAGGACATACATGTTTACATCCAGTATTTGTATCCTTCTATATTAAATAGAGATTTTCCTGAAATAAACTCGATTGTTTGTCAAGATGTTATTCGCCTTTTGTTCGTTTACATTTCAATATTATTAAAATCGATTTCATACGACAGTTGGTTATTTTTAGAGTCTGTATTTTAAGGATTCTACTTATAAAATTACTTGAAAATAATATCTTGGGTAATGACTCTTGAACTTTTTTTATTATATGTTAAAAAACAACTTAATTGCTGTTTTTTTTTGTAAATTTAGGATTATTAAAAAGAATCTTTTAAAAATATTTTTCGCAGTAGATTTTTAAGAAAATATGTTTTTTTCGTAGGCAATTTATTAATTAATAATTCACGTATAGTCCAGTCAAATTAGTCGAAAAAAGAGGATGAAATTGCATTTTAAGAGGTACAGAATTTTTTTTTTGGTTTTTGTTCGGGTACATCTGACAATGATAAAACCAAGTTTGTGGGGTCGCAGTGGCTTGGGAAAAGCCGCCATCTTGAAAAAAAAGCTGAGCTAAAAATTCATAAACCTCTCCGTTGACCTTTGACCCGCTGTATCGCGGACATAAAACGACATGGAGTTTCGACCAATACCTCGTTGGAAAGATATTTTCATTGCCCGTATTCCTGCCATTTACTACTTTTTCATAGGAGTAACCGTTAACGAAATGTTCAAAAAAAAATGGCATTATCAGTTATTTCAGGCACGTCTAGTGCGAACTTTGGCTTGGGATTACTCGCAAACTACATAAGCGATAACGACGGTTATGGGCTCATACTAAAGGAAATTACTAGGACTTTAAATTCGTTAATAGGCATTAAGCCAAAAAAATTAACATTAGGCGAGTTAATTGCAAAAAACTGCATTCAACCCTCACCACACGATCATGGTTGAACTTTGACCGGCCATTACTTTGAGCCAAATCAACTTACATAGCTCGTTGAGGGCTCATTTTTTAGATAATTTTATTCTCCACAACTTTGCCATTGATCATTATCAGCTATCATTGCAGGCAAACGAGTTATTTAATATAAACAAGCTCTCCCTCTTTTTCAAGATGGCGGCTTTTCCCAAGCCACTGCGACCCCACAAACTTGGTTTTATCATTGTCAGATGTACCCGAACAAAAACCAAAAAAAAATTCTGTACCTCTTAAAATGCAATTTCATTTACTAATTTGACTGGACTAGTAATAATTTGAAGAAATAAATGCGAAATCAGTTTTGGAAGCCTTTAATAACTTTTTTTTCAGTATCAACGGAACGTACAAAAGTACTGCAATCCTTTTGAGCTAAAGGCCCAATCATATAGCAGAAACGAAAACGAACCGAAACGAAAACGAAATGAACTTGAAAATGATAACGATTATATTAGGTGCCTGAGCGAATAGGTTTTTGACATTTGTTGACAAGTTCTGCATTAAGTAGAAGAGTTTTTTATTTTCGATAAATACATCTATTATAGAATTTATATAAATTATGGCGGATGTCGACAAATCACAAGAGAAATCAAACTTTAAAATTTTTCACCTTGTATTGACTGCATTCTTTTAAAATAACTTCTTTTTCGCTCTTTAAACTACTTTAAATTGGAAAACAAACTGTCTGTCGAACTGTCAAAGTAACGGGCTGAATAGCTGAAACGAATACCGAAATGAAATAAATTTATATCTATCGTTCCGTTTCGGTTCTGATCGTTTATATAACCGCGTTCATACATTTTCATACGATTTATTTCATTCTTTTCGTTTCGGTTCGTTTTCGTTTCTGCTATATGTTTGGGCCTTAAGCCTGAATATGTAACTGTGGAAAATTTTTGATTTACCCGATAGTCAGCTAGCGACGATACATCTGTCTGCCTTAACAAAAATTGGAACGAAATAATAGCGGCTCTTGAAGCTATAAAAAGTAACGCGAGGCCACCAAAAAGCTTATATAAGGTCTGTTCCCGTACCTGCAGAAAGTACAGAATCTGTCAGTTGCTTCGAATTACTTAACAGAATTATGTTCCCGTACTTTTACTGCAGCCGCCATACTCATTTCCCCACCTTGCAGTAGGAAGCAGAAACCTGCAGTAGCTACGAGCTGCTGTAACCTGCTGCAGCTTAGATATTTGAAATATGGCAATGTCAGAACTGTCATTCCCGTGTTAAAACTGCAGAAGCATGTTCCTGTACTTTCTGTACTTCATCCCCACCTCTCAATAAGTAGCTTGCAGTAAGTGGCAGAATGCAGAAAGTACGGGAACAAACCTATAGTTTCCAAAATTCTTCAAGGCTTCGACACAGACGTCGAGTTAGTTTCCAGATTGTACGGGAATCTTTTGATGCTTTTGAGGAGGCTGGTGTCGTGAGGGAGTATTGTTACAAGGACCAACAGGCGACTTTTTGTGACCAAAATATTAATACCTCTTTCCCAATATGCTCTGCCAATTGTTGGACGAGTTCTGGAGGCTAAAATCTTCATATGACGCAGTAATTTCCATTTTTGTATTCTTATGCAAATTGGATACAATGCCTGATGGGGAAGTTAGAGTTATTCCCATAAAACACCAAAAATTATGCCCTTGATCTGGGGGATGATCTAAAAAAAGAATATGTTCTTTTAAAGCAATTCTTGGCGTCACATTAAATAAAAGGGTTTAAGGAAACTCAACCTATCTCTTAAGCACAAGGATTTGAAGGATGCATTTCCATATAGAGAAATACCATTACGTATCTCAGTAGGTATTGGGTTACTTGAGCCTGGGAATATTTCTTGATATCGTAGTGTAGAACTTTCGTTCTAAAGTACTAAAAAGATTAAAAAATTACCTACGTAAGCGAAGACCATTTGACGTTTAAAAACTAACTAAGCATTAAGTGATTATTCTTTTGTATGACCTAATATATGGGGCGCCAAATCTTAAAATACACCACTGTTAGTGGATACTGCCTATGGGCCCCCTCTATAGAACAATTTAGTTCTACAAATATACTCAGGAATGATCCTTTAACAGATTAGCATCTTAGGAGGCCTCGGTAGTCTAGGGAGTAAGGCGCCTGGCAACTATCTCAGAGCTCCCGGGTTCGAATCCCGGCAGAGCCCAACGGTCCTTCGCCTTTCCCACCTTCTTTCTTCTTCCCTCCTTACATTCCTCATTCCCCCTGTCATAGCCTTCCGCTAGCACTGCCCCGCACCGCCAAGCGCATGTAATCGGTTGGTTGATGGGATTCAACTCGTTTCAGGAGGCATAACACTCCAGCGAGTTGTTTCTCATTGCCCCGATGCCAGAGTCGCGATAGAAATGGTTCGGGTTAGATGGTTGTGGCAGTTCCTTCCTACTTCTCTCTTCCCCTTCACTATCTATCGACTAGAGCTTGCTGTTTGACATTGCACTCTATACGAAGAAGAAAATAGATTGTCGACAGTACAAAGGGCTTTCCCTGAGCTCTAGTCTTCCACATAAAAAAAAAAGTCTGAAACACCCTGTATAAAACTAGGTAGACTACGATGTAAGAACTTTGGAAGGAAGAATGCTAGCTGGGATTTTCAATGGTAGACCATCAGGAAAAAGAAGCGTAATTCGACTAAGAAATATGTGGATGGATCACGTGCTAGAAGATATACGAAAACTTCGTATAACAAACAGGGTCTCCTTCAGAGGGGCTTAAAAGAGATCCTACCTAGCCTTCTGACACTATTCTGGTGCAGTTTTTCGCTGGCCCATATTCCGAGGTGCTGGAAAGAGGCTAGGATAGTCTTTATTTCCAAAGCAGAGGGAACATCATACTAGGAAGCAAAATGCTATCGACCCATCAGCTTCGTTCTCTCTTTTTATGACGATGGAGAAGGTTTTAAGCAAGCATATTAGAGAGGGTCTTACAGGGAACTGCTTGCAATTTGCCTACCGGCTGGGCAGATCTAAAGAACCTGCCATCCACGTGCTAGTAAGAGATATCAAGATGTCCCTTCGGGACAAGCAAATCTCTCACTGCACTTTCGCAGGTATTGAGAACACGTTTGAGAAAGTTACATTCGAGGCGATTAGTGAAGCTGCAGTAAAAAAGAGCATTGAACTCCCTTACGAGATGGATCACGTCGTTTCTCAGGAGTATGTTGACAACTGCTAAGATGAAAGCCAAATGGATTACGACCTGAATAACCGATGCTTCAAAAAACCACATTGATGCTTCAGAATCAGCTATAAGAAAGGTGTAAGGTGGTGAAAGACTATAACTGTGGCTACAGTAGGTACAATAGCCAAAGTCATGGCCGAACTACTTTTGAAACTCGTATGTATACTTTATTCAAACAAGAAGAAAGGAACATAGAACGCCGATCTGATTTATCAACTGATTGATAAATTATACCTCCAATAATTGGTAATTACTGTTATTCAATTTTGGTCAGAATAGAATGTTCACAAGTCATATTTTAATTAATAAATTTTGATTTATCTTTTGATTGTTGACTTTAAGTAATGACAATTTTTCAATTCCCTTGAAAACCAAATTACCGCATCTATTGACCAAAATGAGCATTGAATGAAAGTTCATCGAAACAAAGTCAACAAATTAATGCATATCATTCACATAATATTAGCAAATACAAATATTTTCATCTACCCTCCATTATTAATTTCCATCTAGTTTCAATAAAACTTGCATTCTGGCAAAACATATTATTTGCATTCAAAAGAAGTTAATTAATGTATCAAAGTGAAATTAATTAGTTTTGCCCTTTGTTTCCAGGTGGGCATTATCTCTTTTCATTTTAATTTACAGTAAATTTGAAATGTCCAATAGTAGTTATTAGTTGCAACATTTTCGACATATATGAACAAAACATTTGTTACATTATTTTTGTGTTGTCGATTAAATTGAATTAATACACAAATGTTGGCTGAATAAAAAAAACCAATTAACAGATAAAATTTATCTCTTTATTTTAATGCAAATTTAATTACTGTAAGGTGATTTTAATTACATAAAATTGTATTTTCGACATAATTAATTTTGCGAGTTAAGTTATCTAGACAGAATAAAATAATTTAAATTTGTTTTTCAACATTTTTACATAGAGTTTGTGGGAAATAATTGCGAGATTATTCTGAGAGAAGAGTCACTGCAGACGAACACCTAGCAGCTCTGTTAGCAAGTCCTAATCCCACCTCCCCGTGGTGCCCCCTGGGGTACTTCTTCGGAAGGAGCTAACGGGAGACGGTCGAATGGCGAGTTCTCTGCGCCACAAAACAGAGTTTCAAGTCGGTTGGGCTGAGGGTCAGCAACCCGCTCCCATAAAACACACAATTGCTACGAATCGGCACACATTGCCTCGGAACCGGATGGACAACACGACGACGACCTTTGCTTTTCGAAACAAGACACGAATGTGAGAACTCTGTTTGCTGATGGACGGCTGGATGAAGTCCTCAACGAGATGAACCGCTATAAAATCAAGGTCATGGGACTCAGCGAGACCAGATGGCCCGATGCGGGGGAACATATCTGCCGAAACGGTGAGTCCTTATATTCTGGGAGAAACGAAACTGAAAATCGTAGGAATGGTGTTGTGGTAATACTCACCAAGGAGGCCAGGTCCAGCTTCATTAGCTGGTCACCAGTTTCTGAGAGGATCATTACTGTGCGCCTACGTACCAGACTAAGAAGAACTACGATAGTCCAATGCTACGCTCCAACTGAAGTCGCCGCTCCAACCGATGACATCAAAGACGGGTTCTATATGCGACTGAATGAGGTTTTTTGCTCTATTCCAAGGGGAGACATCATTGTTTTGATGGGTGACTTAAACGCACAGATCGGCCCCAACAACACCGGCCTTGAAAACACAATTGGAAATCAAGGCCTAAGCCAAGATACCAATCACAATGGTGAACTTTTCGTTGACTTTTGTAGTTCCCATCAACTCATGGTAGGTGGAACTTACTTTTGTCACAAGAATATACACAAGGAGACCTTGGTATCGCCCGATGGTAGAACGAGAAATCAGATAGATCACGTGGCCGTCAGTCGCAGATGGCGAACTATTCTGGAGGATGTCAGGAGCTTTATGGGAGCAGACGAGGAAGTGACCACCATTTGGTAGTAGCAACTATCCGCCTAAAAATCGCCGCAATCAGAAACGTCCAACGCGATGCCATAAACCATAGACGGTTTAACGTTGTGCGTGAGAGCACCAAAAAGCGAGAATTTGCTGGCAAACTGCAAGAAATCTTAAACCATCAAACCGTTTCTGACGACACAAATATTGAAGAGCTGTGGAGCACAACAACAAAGGGCGCTATAATAACAGCAGCGGAAACAAGCATCGGTTTTGTCCAAAGAAACCAGCAACACTGGATCTCGGACACAACCTGGCAAAAAATAGAACGCAGAAGGGCCCTCAAAAATAACGTGAACTCTACAAGCGACCCGGAAAAACGTCAACAACTTGAACGGGAATACTCCCAATTACACCGGGAGGTAAAGAGAAGTGTCCGGCGTGATAAAAGGCGGCAGATAAATGAGCTCGCAGAGAAAGTGGAAAACGCGGCAAACACAGGCAATAGTAAGGTGCTGCACCAAATTACTAAACAGCTCTCGGGAAAGCACTCTACTAAAAAGCATGCCGTAAAGAGTGCGGATGGAAGGCTGCAGTGCAGCGACGATGAGCAACTCCAAAGATGGAGAGACTACTTCTTCGCCGTCCTGAATGGTTTCTTTTCGCAGGAACCTGAAGAAAATAACAACAATGCACAGCCAATAAGAATCACCACTCGTGCCCCATCCAAGACTGAAATAGTAACCGCAATTCATGCAATCGCCAATGGTAAAGCAGCTGGAAAAGATGGTATCCCGCCAGAATTGTTGAAAGCCGACTCAAGCCTCATAGCAGATGCGCTACAGGCAATCCTGGAAATAGCATGGAACACCTGTACCTTTCCGGAGGATTGGATGGAAGGTATCATAGTCAAAATACCAAAAAAGGGGGACCTAACAATATGTGACAACTGGAGAGGCATCTGTCTATTATCTACGGTGGGAAAAATCTTGTCCCATATACTACTATCTAGGATAAGAGAGGCAGTAGATCGAACGCTTAGAAGACTGCAGGCTGGATTCAGAAAGGGTCGCTCCTGCATAGACCATATTAACACCTTGAGAATCATAGTGGAGCAGTCTACTGAATTCCGATCCCCCCTTTACCTTGCTTTCGTAGACTATGAGAAAACGTTCGACTCGGTTAATAGGAGCTTTATATGGCGAGCTCTACGGAAACGTGGACTGCCGGACAAAATAATAGAATTGATAAAAGCTCTTTACAACAATTCCAAATGCAGAGTTCTTCACAATGGAAAAATATCCGACAGCTTTGAAGTGAGCTCAGGAGTACGACAAGGATGCCTACTTTCACCATTACTATTTCTTATAGTAATAAACGACATTCTTGTCAGCACTCTAGATAGAAGAACAGGTGGCATACAATGGGGATTGCTAGACCGCCTTAAGGATCTCGACTACGCGGATGATATCTGTTTGCTGGCCCACAGACACCAGGACCTCAAAAACATGTTAAACAAATTGGCAACAGAAAGTAGCTCGGCGGGCTTAAGGTTAAATCCGACTAAAACAAAAGAAATGCGGATAAATGCAAACACCCTTGAACGGACAGCGCTAGATAACCGTGACGTGGAACTGGTAGACAAATTCTGTTACCTCGGTAGGATTATTACCGAAAACGGCGGTACAGAAGAAGATGTCAGTTCCAGAATAAATAAAGCAAGAAGCGCATATGCATGCCTGTTTCACATATGGAGATCGACGGAGATCTCAATTAACACCAAATTGCGGCTGTTCAACTCCAACGTTAAGGCAGTTCTTTTGTACGGTTGCGAAACATGGAAAGTCACCCAATTCATCACAGGGCGCCTACAAGTTTTCATCAACAGATGCCTACGTCGTATCCTAAAAATCCGCTGGCAAGATAGAATTTCAAATGAAGAACTATGGCGCCGTGCCGGCCAAGAAAGGATAGACGACCAAATCAGGCGAAGGAAATGGAATTGGATTGGCCACACCTTGCGACGTGAAGACGATAATCTAGCCAAACAGGCCCTTGACTGGAATCCGCAAGGATCCCGTCGAGTCGGAAGACCTAGAACAACGTGGAGGAGAACCCTATTAACAGAGGCCGCAATAACTGGTCAGAGCTGAGAGCTGTCGCGCAAAACAGAGTCCGCTGGAGGGCAACTGTTTCCGCCCTATGTCCCATGAGGGATTAAAGGAGCAATTAAGTAAATTGATAGATGTCCTGTCATCCGTGGGGTTTTGTTCGTCGTACAATAAAGCAACTCGATTTGAAGTGTCGTCAATTATGCGTCCTTTCCTGACTACTACAATTCAAGTGGCTGACTACAATTCAAGTGGCTCAAATCGGATTTTACAATTTTCAAAAATACTGGCCAACACACAGAAAATCTGGAAAAATTATAAAATGCAATTTTTGTACCAAACTAACATCGACCGATGTTGAGCGTGTATTTTCGGTATGCACTAATTTTTGAACTAAAAGAAGAGCGCGTCTTTCACATAAATCACTTTAAGCGCTTGTATTTTTGAAATACTATTATTTATTAATATTGTAAAATTAGAGAAAACTCGAAAAACAGCTGTTATTTGTTGTGAAGTCGACCTCGTACAAGGCGGCAAACTTGAAATTCGGATTCAGCACACCAAAAAAACATTTAAAACCGTTGAGAAAAAAACTTCCGCAATTTTGTTTCGAAAACAGCAGTTTTTTACACCGATTTGCCAGATCTCCACGATGATTCGTTACCTGGGGTAAAACCGAGATTTTAGAAGAGAGGGGCAAAACGGCAAGAGGAGAGTGTTGTTACTTTTTCAATCTTCTTCTTTCTTGGCTCTGAAATTTACATACACTTTCATATCTCCTTGTAAAGACTGATGGTGAACTTGCGGTGTAGACCGAGAGTAAGGTGGAAAACTGGTTTTACCACATGTAACAAAAATACTCGTGGAGATACACGGATTCACTGGACTAAAGCTACTGACAGAAACAGGCGCAAACGCCGTGCGGGCAATGACAGAGAGAATAGAAGTAGTGTATTCAAATGCGCACTAACGAAATGCTGTTTTACGTTACGCACACACCGCGCAAGTTGCTTTACTTTCTATTCTTTGCGCGTTGCCGCCGCGTAGTGTCAAGAGATGTTTGTGTTTTGAGTCGTGTTTTGATGGTGGTGGGCGTATGTTTGGAGTCGTGTGTTGGTGTTGGGTGGGATAGCAAATTTGTTGGATTTTATATTTAATGAAAATCATTATTTTTCCAAATTATAGTAATTAAATTAGCACCTAAAACAAAGACAAGTCCTGTAGGATAGAAAAACTTTATGTAAATCATTCAGGTTTTTCAATTTTTTTCCTATCACGTCCACTTGTCACTTTGATTTCGTTGTTGTGTTCAAAGTCGGAGCGCGCCGCCGACACCGCAACATCATGTCAGTGAAAAGTCGCCACATACCGCGAAGCCAATGTCCGCACCGCCTTTGCGTCTGTTTCTGTCAGTAGCTTAAAAGATGATATCTTTGGATGCGAATTGAATCTACAACATCTGCAGCTCTGACAGCTCGAATGCCTTTTAAGCCTGAACCAGATATGACGTGCCGGACCGTAAGAAAACTGAACGAATTTGAGCTCAGTTACGGCACTTTGACAGATAGCCCTAAATTAAAGTGGAAAGTGACCAATGACACCGCTGTGAAAAATGAAAATGCAGAGAATAAATAAAGATTTAAGTGATTTAATTGATTTATTTAAGTTGTGAACAGAGTACAAAAAACTTAGAAGTGCTCGGGAAAAACAAGAAAAAAAATCGCGAAATAAACAAAATGAGAAGCAGCCACGGATATTACCGTGTTACATTTGTAAAAATAAAGAAATTGCATTCAGCGCAATTTTTTATTCGCACGAGAATGAAAAAAATAACTTGGAATTTTTGTTGTGCATATTTCATAGTTTCAACAATCTAAAAGGCTTTCAATATGTCCTTTATCTGTTTTATGTCATTTACTGCTCCAAATTTATTAAAAAATTGTTAAAATGTGAACAGATTTTTTAAATAGCTAACGGATGCTAAAGTTTTGTGCCATTCTTACGGCACCCGTACGTACGGTACGTACCATTCGAGAATTTAACGAACATTCGGCATGTTCATTAAGTCAATTTAGGTCGGTGCCATATAAACACTCATGTTCGTACGTTACGGTGCGTATGGCTACGGTCCGGTACGTCATATCTGGTTCAAGCATTAAGGCCCAAACATATAGCAGAAACGAAAAGAAACCGAAACGAAAACGAAATGAACTTGAAAATGACAGCGATTATATAGGTGCCTGAGCGAATCGGTTCTTGACATTTGTTGACAAGTTTTGCATTGAGTAGAAGAGTTTTTTATTTTCGATAAATACACATATTATACACTTTATATAATTTATGGCGGATGTCGGGAAATCATAATTTAAATTTTTTCACCTCGTATTGACTGGATTCTTTTAAAAAACGTCTTTTTCGTTCTTTCAACTACTTTAAATACGAAAACATACGTCTGTCGAACTGTCAAAGTAACGGGCTGAATAGCTGAAACGAATACCGAAATGAAATAAATTTATATCATTCGTTCCGATTCGGTTCTGTTCGTTTATATAACCGAGTTCATACATTTTCATACGATTTATTTCATTCTTTTCGTTTCGGATCGTTTTCGTTTCTGCTATATGTTTGGGCCTTTACTCCGGATACGAACGCTTCATGAAATATGTGATGAAGCAGAATGAAATCGTATTTTTTTTATTTGGTCGTTTATTTCTTCATTACGAACTATTTCCATTATTGTAAAATTATTTTTAATTTGTCGTAAAACTACGCTTGATTGAAATTTGAGAAAAAAAAACCTTAAATTGTTGCCATCAAAAATCGATGCTCTAAAACATCTATACTTTTCCTTCTTAATCCAGATCTCAGCAAATTACTTCTCCCAAAGTAAGCGCTATTGTTCTTAAAATTCTACCCATTTAATTTCTATCGTCATCCTTTTTCCTTAAAAACTTACAACAAAAAAAAAATCGAACAAAAAGAAGAAAAGTATAAAAAGAGTATCTTTAGTTGCTTCAAAACTTTTTTAATTAATTCTGGTCATCTTTAAAACTGGAAGTCTCTCTGCTCGTTCCTTGTGTTTATCCATCTCTAGGCTACACCTTCACAGCGCAAAAAAAAACCATGAGTCTAACGTTCCCATTTTATTTACTTTCTTCCGAGAAGTTGTTGGAAAAAGAAGTTTTTATTAAATGAAATCAGTCAGTGCAAAGGGACTCGCTCTCTCTTGCAGGGAATCCCCTCCGTCTATTTTCAATAAGACTTAGTTATGATGGTTGTGCAGCCTGGGGACTGGATTGTCTCTGGTTATTGACTTCATTGTACTAAATGAAAAACAACAGGATACTACTTACATGAATTGGATAACAAAAAAAAAGGGGTTTCTACAATTTCATAAATACAAAAACACAAAAGGAAAATGATTGGGCACAGGACAAGAACCATGTGCAGCTTGCTGTATAAGTGGAGACTACACTACTATATGTATGCGCTATTCCACGAAGGAAATATGTCATCATTTGTAAGCATACACAAATCCTTTTTAGTCCTTGCATCTACCAGTAAAGCAAAATTTATTGAAATTCTACATCACTAGCACATTCTGGATCTAGTAGTAGACTGCTTCTGCTGTTGGGGTTCAGTGACAGATGGACGAATTCCAAGGATTCTGATATTGCTCTCTTACCGGGCGGTATATCAATAACCCAACTTCAAGGTATTAATAAATCATGAAAGATTAAAAGCTTTCTTCGCCCCCTGACTCTTGGCCACAGACGGAATATCAAGGCTCTCTCTTTCCTACTATATGTTAGGAAAGTGTAATAGTGTATGCCGGAGTCAGATGCAGCCTTCGGGGAATATTTTCCGCTTCTAGACTAAATTGCAGACAATTGTCAATTATTTTGCTGTCCCGTTGCTTAAATTTAGTTTTCTGCAGGAGACAACAATCGAATACCAAATAGAAGTACTATGGCTAGCTAGTACCGACGACACAGCTTCAGATTTTATCATGAGCAAGAGAGTTCAAAAGCATTGTTTACGTCTTCGGATAGAGGACGACGATGGTGTTTTTTTTATTTTGCCTTGTTTGCTTGCAATAAACGAGAAATGGTTGATTCGTTAAGGAAGAGCACAAAAAGAGGATCTTCTAGCTGGTGGTAGACAAAAAATAAGAAAATCGAAAATAGCCCTTTATGTGAAATCGTGAGGTAAACTCCAAAATGTTTTGCTATTGTTGATGGATAAAATCAATTTTCGATTCTTTCGTAAAATTTATTTATTTTACACTAAGACTTTTCTTTGAGAAGAATGACAAAAGGAACTGAAAGAAACAAAAACAAATACTTGCCTCGGTAGTCTAGGGCGGCCGACTACCACCCCAGAGGTCCGTGGTTCGGTTCCATTCAGCGGCCTGGTCCTTCACGCATATCATAAACTGTAATTTCGAATAGTAAGCTCTAGTCAAAAAGATAGTAGAAAAAACAACCAAAGACCGCGCACCACCAAAGACTCTGCCTTCGTTTACTGCGACAGAGTTCTGGCTTTCATAATTGCTTATATGCAATGAGTAGGTAATGGGACAATTGGGCCTGGGAACCAGAAGACGGCTCTTAAACGTAAGAATGATGGCCATTTATTTCATGACTGAACAGCAACAGACTTCACTGACTTCCACAATCTGAAGTACTCCTTTTTGCACACACGACAGTCTAGAAGCTCGTTTTCAAATAGAATCAGTCAATATTTCCGTACTCGTACGACGTAAGCTTTTTCGCCATCTGCTTCTGCACCACCTAGTCTCCTAACCTATCTTATTCTATTTCATCTTTTATTTCAAGCTTACGACTAGATATTGCACCATGGCCGTTTTTGTTTCTACAGTTCCTTCATTTGACATTGCCTTTAAGACAACTTTTTAAAGCGAAGCATATTTAGCGACGTTCTGCGGGAGTAAACCTAGAAAATTCGTCACCGTTAACGTGAAACTTTTGATCTGAAACGCCTTGGGGGTAAAGGCCCAACTATAATGCACGTAAGAAATGCACGTTAGCCGACGTGCGTCAGTGTCAAATTTTCGTCAAACTTATAATGGTTTGTGTATACGGAAAGTTTTAAAAAGTTTAAAATTATTAAAATGAATAAATACACAACATTTTCCATAATCTTTCTTCTTTAAAACCCACAAAACAACAACAAAAATCAACTGTCATCAATGTAACTACAAATCATATCACAAAACGTACGTTTAGCGCGGTTCTTTTCGCATTCTTACGTTTAACGAAACTTAACGAAACAAACCATGGACGACGTGCGTCCAATATAGCCGAGAACATTAGTTTCCACAAGACCTCCCAGGCGACGTGCGTTTAGGGCTAACTACAATGGTCTTAAGACATCTTAAGATTTCTCGTCAAATTCTCTTAAGACTGGCTAATTTGCTGTCAAATCTTAACGAATCTTAAGCTCAGCTATAATAGCCTTAAGACGTTTTGACATTTGTAAAAGGTAATCACAACAAATTGAGTCTGGAGTAAATAAAGACGTCTAGTTTAATAAAGCTATACTGGATGTAAAATTGTCCAGGATCGGTCCTTTTCTTTTTTAAAAAGGTGGTTTTATAATAACCATTTTTAGAACAGTCTGTATATAATTTTCGTACACTACACGACCGCGGTTTCTTTTTTTTCGCATCACTTCCCTCTCTAATTTAGTTAATGTTGTTAAATCCTTTAATAAATCCAAATATTCCATTATTAAATATCTTTCCCACAGAGCACCTTATTTCAAATAATCTTTTTTCTTATATTTCCACTAATACTTTAATTTTTGTAAAACGCCAAATTAAATATCAATCGCAAACGCCACTTTCTTGAAGATTCTTTAAGATCTACGGTTCTGAGCGTAGCCTTAAGACTTAACGAAAGTTTGCGAAAGAGAACGAAAGATTGTCTTAAGGCCATTGTGGTTGTTTCTTCTAGCCCCATAGTAGCGTACAAAATCTTAAGTAGTCTTAAGACGTCTTAGGACCATTGTAGTTAGCCCTTTTCTTACGTGCATTATAGTTGGGCCTTAAGACACGTATGCCGTGACGACAAATGGCATAATGCCAAGACGGCATGTCGTAATATTTGTCTGAGTTATGTTAAGAGTTGAGTTAAATGTTGAATTGAGTTGGGTTACGTTGAGTTGAGATGAGTTAAGTTTAGTTAAGAGTTGGGCAAATAGTTGAGCGAGAGTATAGTTGAGTTTGATTGAGTTAAGTTGAGCTAAGAGATGGGTTAACAATTCAGTTGAGTTGAGCTACGTTAAATTGGGTTAAGAGCTGAGTTAATGGTTGAATCGAGTTGAGATGAATTAAATTGACTTGACTTGAGTTAAGAGTTGCTATACGTATGCAACGTTTTAATTGGATTGAGTTAAGAGTTGAGTTGAACTTTCAGTTTAGAGCTAAGAGTGCAGTTAGATGTTGAGTTCAGTTAAAATTTGAATGGGTTAAGAAATCAAGGGGTTTTAAGGGCGAAAATGACGAATTTATGGTCAAAATCTAAAAATTCAAAATGGCGGGGCCAATATGGCGTACGAATTTTGTCAATTGTTTTCCGATTCCAATAAAAGTCGGTTTTTAGGGCTTTTTAAGGTCGCAAATAACGAATTTATGATCAAACCTTATAAATTGAAAATGTCCGCGCCAATATGACGCAACGTGCCTAACAATTTCCCGTCCAAAAAGGGGGTTTCAAAACTTTATGTGTTATGTACTATGTATTATGTAAATACGGCACAAGTATTGATGTATTATGTATATATTATGCGTTATGTATTATGTACTATGTACAGTAGGGCCTTATTTTCAATTTTTTCGATTTTTTTGCAATTCGCCCCATCAAAATATTCGAATAGGTGAAAAACGGGGAAATGAAGATATTTAGAAGTCGCTCACATTGTACAGCGAAATCCAACCACAGACCTCTGGCATGGTAATCGGGCCCCTTAACTCCAATGCTACTAAGGCCGGCATATCATAAGCTACAGTGTCGAATAGTAAGGTCTAGTCAAAAATATAGGTAAGAGATGGAAACACCAAAGACTTCTCCTTCACTTGTCCAATATTATCGCGACAGAATGCTGGCTTTCATAATTGAACCGGAGATGGCATTATCCATAGGCGATGAGTAGGTAATGGGACACTTGGGCCTGGGAACCAAAAGACGACTCTTAAAGGCAAGAGCGATGGGAGCACTGAGAGCAAGGAAAACAGGTAAGAAAGAATGATATTTAGATGGCAGAAATATAAAAACGAAGGACTATGCTGCAACTAGGGACTTGAATCTCAACCCCTTTTGGATGGTAGTCGGACACTTAAACAGTAAGGCTTTTCATGCCGACTTGGCTGGATAAGGTTTACAACTGTGACCAAAGGCTAATTAGAGATCGATCTTTATAGATACATTGAGCTACTGTAAGAATAGAACAGCCTTGGCAAAATTTTACTCATATTAACAGAATAATTTTTCCACCGAAATGAAAACATTCCCGCTTCTACTTCTCCCACAACACATGAGTATCAATACTTGTACGACATGATGGACTGATAGCACAAAATGTTGACTCCTAACTAAGCAAAGTTCTATCACATGCCGTTCACCAAAATCTACTCTATTATAATTGTCTCCATAAATTCGATACGTTACTGATTACATAAGGTACAACAAGACATCGGAGTACCTATAAACTTTGTTCCACACCTACAACTTCGTATTGAGTAGTTTCTTTCACCTTCCACAAAACTTGAAGCCATCGACCTACACGCTTCGCTTCCTGCCGTTCGTATGCTGACAAATCTCCACCGCGAGTTAAGCAAATCGCCTATTTTGTTCGCCAGCAGTCCTCGTTTAGCAGCAAAGTGCCTCCACACTACAAACAAATCATCCTTAATTTTAGGTCATCAATCAAAGTCAATGAGGGGGCACCACACGTGTGCTGTATGCGCGCCATTTACAGGATCATTGACGGTGGGCGGGGCCCCGACTGAACGGCACATTTCGAAATGCTCATCCATATCAATTTTTTGATAGACTCCCGCAGAAACAAAAGATTAACCACGTGTCATATTTTTACCTCTTTTTTTTGGCCCGAACGTTATAGTAGGAGCCAGAAATTAGGAACTGCTTTTTGGAGCGATGTAAGTGAGCTCCGATTACGTTTGAATCGCCAGCATCTGCTGCTAATGACCTAACCATTAGCTGCTGTACCATTCGCATACGTTAAGCTTAACCTTCTGACAAAGATAGAGTGATCGGAGTCCCGCTCGGTCGACACTCACCCTCCGTCGGCCCTCATGGTACAACAAGAGCAGGATTTCATCTTTTCGGAGTCTCTGCCACATCCCCCCCCACATCCGTTCTGGCGTATTCAATGACAAGGACCAAAACTTCCGTGATGCCGTCTTGTACAGGAGGGCTGGCATTTGAACGTTTTTTATGCATTTTGACAAGGTGAAGGCTCCCATGGCAATGATTGCTTCGTCGGCAGTATTTTGTATGTACACATGTATATAACTGGCTTTAGAGCGTCCCAATGCGCACCTTTGGAAAACGTTTCCTTCAGGTAGATGACACTTTTCGTATTTTTGCGATACTTCATAGGGATTATTGCCGGAATAATGTCCTGTTCCAGAGCGATAAGGAGTGAGCGGGCCTTTGATGATCCCAGGAAGCCAAAATGATTGATTTCCAGGTAATTTCTTACCCCGTTATATTTATTTGCGCTTACTGGATGGTTAAGTAAACATTTGGGGATGAATTATTGTAAGAAAAAAAATGAAATTTAGTCCCGCTGACATGGCTCGAGTACTAAAGTGATTTTCTGTCGCAGATTTCCCTTAGGGCTACGCAATGGGACCGTACGATACACACTAATTGAAAACGTCTTCAAGGAAATGAAAGCTTACAAATTGGAAATTTTTAAGGGATATGAGTAAATTTAGTTAAGGCACAAGGAAGGAGGGGGGGGGGGACAAATTTAGCATATTCAATAGATGATACTTAGGCACTTGAGTGTGTTTGTTACATTGAGAAGTGCACACACTTCAACTTCTCTGTTCGTTGGAGAAATAAACTTAAGGGAAGAAATTAAGTTATGGAAAAGTGGCAACAGTTTGGAAAATTATGTAAAAATAAACTTTTAGGATTTTAAAATTAAATATGTTAAAGTTAAGATCGAAGGAGACTTTTGTATTGGGGATGATTAAGAACAGGAAGAGGTAAGAGAGTGTTGTGTAATTTCGATTCATATTAAAAAAACACCCGCATTCTAAAAGCAGTCACAAGTCACAACGCAATCACAAGTGTATGGTGAGTCTCAACTTGAAGGTTAGTTTAGGAAAAGTAACATAGAAGCGAAGTAGAAATGAAGTAGACGTAACTTCTGTCAACATTGACATAGAAACTGAAATAAGAAGTTCAAAAGAAGTAAGCGCTCGTTCAAAACGATTGCTTCCTAGCTCACTGAATAGCTCTAGTCAAGTAGTATTAGGTGCCGTTTATACTTAGTTGGGGGTCCACCTAAAAACACGGCGTGCACTTCGACAACCATGTTTGAAGGGACGAAAAGGTACTCGTAAGGAATTGGTATAAATTGGTATCACACAGTATGTTATCCTTCAAAAACTACGGCTTATAAGTAGGTAATGGAGTTTACAAGTGGCTACAAAAGTAAAGTGAAGAAGACAATGAACTGGCCTTCCAGAAGGTGTGTAATAGTAGACTGTTACTTTACCCATCTCTGGATCAAAATACTTCTTCGAAGGCACAACATACATTTTGTTTTCTGCACATTAGTCCTAACTTTGTTATTGAAGCTTCTACTGCAGCGTTTGATGCTATTTCTTCACCGGATTCTTATCCTTCAACTCGAAGTGTGAAATCATTGATGCGGGTGATTCCAACATACATAATATACCAATGGTGCAGGTGCCAATGACACCAATAAATCCTAGACCATTCTTTGCAAGTCTCCAATAGAGCAGATCAAAGAGCACACCTTTTAGATCTGTTTCTTATTTATGGTGCACTGTTGAGGTAGAATTACTGCTTGTCAACTGAGACCACTCCTTAGTTAAGTTTTGGCCAGATAATGGGTAATCCTGGGCGCGGCTTATCACTTTGTTTCAAATCGCTGCCTGGGATTTGTGTTTCCGCAGTAAGAACACCAACTCTGCCACTTGAGTTATACAGGCGGAAATGCGTTTGTTCGTTCGTCATTCTATAAAGTCTCGAAGGCCTTTACCGAATAGATTAATTTGGAATGTACAAATGTAACTGAAGGTAAAGAAGCCGCCTATCGATCGGACAGGCATTGTCTGAATGAGTCACTTTGTCGTGAGAACTTTAAGCTCACCAAAAGAGATGTCAAATCATGAAATCATCATTTGATAGTAATTTTGGCAGTAACACTGTAAACTCAAGTATTTACTTTCTAAACACTTAAAGCGTTTAAACCGTTGTAGACGAATTTTAAACACTTAGCGGCGTTTAATGAGTAAACACTTAAGTGTTTACTTAGTAAACGTCTGTAGCGTGTTTTTGGTTATGAATAATAAAAATTTTGTTGATAAAACTATTTATCAATATTATATTAAAACATAATACTATCGTTGCAAAAAGTGAAAAGAAAATTAAAAAATTAAAAAAAACAAAAAAAAAATCCAACCCGAGTACCGTTTTCCAAGCGGTCCCCCGACTAAGTACAAACCACTTCCAATATTGCTTGACTTCCGTCATAGGACGAGATGCGCTTTACTGAATATGCTAAATGGTAGCCTTGGCGGGAGTTAGCATAATTGCGGGAAGTATGGGTCGCTCATATTTTTTCGTCTTATCACTGCAAATCTCAGCTTTTGAAAGTGTTTTATTTCAAAACGCTTAAAACGTTTTATTTTGACGTCACCCATTTGCTTAACATTTAAGTGTTTTAAAAGTGTTGACAATGTTAATCAAATGGGAGACGTTAAAATAAAAAGTTTTAAGCGTTTTGAAATAAAACACTTCTAAAACCTCAGATTTGCAGTGATACTGATAATTTTAAATTCGTATTATTTAAGCAGCTTTATGGTTTTATTTTCATATTAAAAATAATACCTGTCAACAAAGGCGTAAAACTTTCAGGACAAACTAAATTAAATAAATGAAAAAAACAAATGAAGTAAAAAAGGCCAAAAAATAAAGAATAGGTATATTCTAAAATAATTTTGGATGTAATTTTGGTTACTTTTTTTTACTTTTGTTTATTACTCAAATAACAGCAATTGCATTTTTTTGGCCATTTTGAAAAAAGAATTTAAAATTGTTTATCAAATCTCGTAAAGATTTTTGGGACCTTTAATTTAAAAAAAATAAAGTTCATTTTTGTTAACATGAGCTCGAAATCTAAAACTTTTTGTATTTTGGCCAATTGTTAATTAACAAATACATATTTTGAGCTATAATTTGGACTGTATCATGTTGAAACCTATTCATTTCATGTGATAAATTCAAAATAAATTTAACTTTTATAGAAGCTTATTTTCAAGCATTATAGTGTAAGTATTGTTAATTGAATGATTTTTTTGGTTTTTTCATAAAGCTTAATGCCAAAATGCAATAACTTCCTTGTTTCTTAAAATTCTAGGTCTTTTGTATGATAATAAAAATTACCCGATAATATTAAAGTTTTTATTTTTTTTATTTCTGAAAAAAGTACCTCTAAGTGGATCACTCAGTATTTCATTTTTAGAGAGACACTTCCCAACCCCTAAACACTTTACCGTTTAAAAATAAAACGCTAGAGCGTTTAGTTCCCCATGTGTGTTTTATCATAACTAAGTGTTTACCTTCCCAAGGGTTTAATTGGCGAATAAGTGTTTTACTTTTAAACACTTGTGCTTATAGTGCAGTAAAAAAAGCATTTTTATTTGCACAGTCTGGTAACAGCAAAATTATGATTTAATCCTGTTTGGGATATCACCAGGAGTATATTGGTAAGTTTTCGACCTCGAAAAACTTGTGCTACTTTTGTTATAAACAATTAAAGTTTTTTTACCACGTTTTTCGAGCTTAAAATGTGAATTACTCCGGTTCTATAAGTCGGATCGGGGCAAAATAAATACCAGTCTCTTCGTAATAAAATTTCCAATAAATCCTCGTTGGTTTCAAGTTTCTGAAGTACATACATAACCTACAAAACTGAAAAAACAAGAAAAATACAGTATTTTTTTCAATTTAATGCCCAAGACAGTCAACTGCACCAATTTGCATCAAACTTTCAAAAAATACACTCTTTGATGTTACAAAAAGACTCTGAAAAATTGGTGCCAAAATACTGAACCCGTTGGCCAAAATTGCTATTGTTATCTAAAATTTGAAATGCCCGCCATTTTATGCCATTAAGTCCAAAATGAAAATTTCTTTTTTCAAAATGTAGCTCTCCATGCCACCTTCCGAATGCAATTAAAAAAAAAATTTTTAATGTAATTTTGGTAACTTTTTTTTTATTTGTTTATAACTCAATTAATAACAATTGCATTTTTTCTGCCATTTTGAAAAAAATATTAAAATTTTTTATCAGATCTGGTAGAAAATCTTGGGACCTTTAATTTAGAAAAACGAAAGGTTATTTTTGTTAACGTAAACCCGAGATATTTAACTTTTTGCGTTTTGGCCAATTGTTAATTAACAAATCCATATTTTGAGCTACAATTTGGACTGCATCATTTTAAAACCTATTAATTTCATGTGATCAATTCTAAAAAAATTTAAGTTTTATTTACATTTTTTACAAGCATTATAACTTATTTACAAGCAAAATAATCTGTGAAAAATGCTTCACTATGCGAAGCCGAGTGCAACAACACGTGATTATAATATTTCGCAATGCAAAAAATTCCAAAAAATGCCAATGCAAAAAATTAAATATCTCAAGTTCATGTTAACCAAAATGAACCTTGTTTTTTTTAAACTAAAGGTCCCAAAATGCTCTACCAGATCTGATAAAAAATTTTAAATTTTTTTTCAAAATGGCCGAAAAATGCAATTGTTAATATTTGAGTTATAAACAAATGAAAAAAAAGTTACCAAAATTACATTAAAAAATTTTTTTTTAATTGCATTCGAAAGGTGGCATGGAGAGCTACATTTTGAAAAAAGAAATTTTCATTTTGGACTTAATGGCATAAAATGGTGGGCATTTCAAATTTTAGATAACAATAGCAATTTTGGCCAACGGGTTCAGTATTTTGGCACCAATTTTTCAGAGTCTTTTTGTAACATCAAAAAGTATATTTTTTGAAAGTTTGATGCAAATTGGTGCAGTTGACTGTCTTGGGCATTAAATTGAAAAAAATACTGTATTTTTCTTGTTTTTTCAGTTTTGTAGGTTATGTATGTACTTCAGAAACTTGAAACCAACGATGATTTATTGGAAATTTTATTACGAAGAGACTGGTATTTATTTTGCCCCGATCCGACTTATAGAACCGGAGTAATTCTCATTTTAAGCTCGAAAAACGTGGTAAAAAAACTTTAATTGTTTATAACAAAAGTAGCACAAGTTATTCGAGGTCCAAAACTTACCAATATACTCCTGGTGATATCCCAAACAGGATTAAATCATAATTTTGCTGTTACAAAACTATACCTATCTTTTCATTTTTTTGGCCTTTTTTTACTGCACTATTAGGTTAGAGTTTTTTGGTAAACACCTTACGCGTTTAATTTCTCTTAAACGCTTTATGTGTTGAAGAATAAAACTCTTTAGCGTTTAGATTTTGTGCATTAACCGATTCTGTTATTTTAAAAGTAAACACTTCCCACCATTAAAACGCTTTATCGTTTAGAAATAAAACACTAGAGTATTTTATTTCCAAACACCTGCTAAACACTTGGATTTGCAGTGAAAATTTTCAATCAGTAGTATTAAAAACTTGTGGTCATTGAAAATCACCCTCTCGGCCTGGACCTTAAAATTCTGTAATGACTTTAAAAAATGTGAATCGCGTGAGCGCGGAAATTTTGCGGTGAAACTGTCACTGCAGAACGGTGCTGCACGATGCTGGAGAAGTTTAATTTATACCAGAGCTTCGTAGCTATGCTGGCTACAATCAAAGAACCCATTTCCAACACGATGGGTCGCTTTGCTGAGATCGATTGGCCCTCCAGATCACCAGACCTGACCCCATGCGATTTTTCCAGCAGAATACAGCAATTCGCCATAAACAATGATTGCGTAGGTCAATCAGCATTGGACCTGGTTAGTACTTAGTGTACTACTTACTGCTTGGTAAAGCGATACGCGCGAGACACGGTTTTTGATTATTTGGTAATTTATGAAAAAGAATTTAAAATCAAACAAAATAAATAAAAATTAAAACACACAACTTTTCCGACTGCAACTTTATTATACGCTTTATATTAGCTTGACCTGTATGTTGTATGTTGTATGTTGTATGCTGTATGCTGTATGTTGTATGTTTCATGTAAACAAATCTTGCAACTTGATTTTGACCCACTTCCAGGTAACGGATCAACTTGAAATTTTGCACATATGTATAGTGCGCGTGACAATGCAATCTGACCATTTTGTAAAAAAATCAAAATGGCGGTTCCAAGATGGCGGCCGAATTTTGCAATTTTACTCCCCGACCCCCGACATGGGTATCAAATGAAAGAGTATTACAAGTAGAATACAATTAGCTATGTGGCGTTATACAAAATTCAAAATGGCGGCCAACAAAAAATGGCGGACTACCTTTTTCTTTACAACCCACTCGGTATGGGTATCAAATGAAAGGAAATGACAAGTAGAATACTATTAGCTCTGTGGCGTTATTCAAAATTCAAAATGGCCGCCATATTGTGGCGGACTACCTTTTTCTTTACAACACCCTCGGTATGGGTATCAAATGAAAGGGTGTGACAATTAGAATACAGAACTGTGTGGCGTGATTTCAAATTCCAAATGGCGGTCATCACAAAATGGCGCTTTATCTTTTTCTTTACAACGTTCTCGGTATGGGTATGAAATGAAAGCGTGCGACGAGCATAGTACAGTAAACTGTGTGACGTCATTTTAAATCCAATATGGCGGTCTCTACAAAATGGCGATAGACTAAAAAATAGAAAATAAAAAATATATAGTTTAAAAAAACTAAAAAATACGCTTTGATTTTAAAATAAACTAAAAAGTAAAAAATAATTTTGAATGTAAAGTTTTTATTGCTCCAGCCAGAATATGTAAACAACCTACCTTTCGAAATGTAAAAAAGCGTGGGCCGCTAGCGAAAATTTCCGGTGTTAATAAATATAGGAAGAGAGTCCCACGCTGTTTTACATTTCGAAAAGTAGGTTGTTTACATATTCTGGCTGGAGCAATAAAAACTTTACATTCAAAATTATTTTTTACTTTTTAGTTTATTTTAAAATCAAAGCGTATTTTTTAGTTTTTTTAAACTATATATTTTTTAAACACAAGTCCAGTCAATGAATTGGAAAAAATGAGTTAGGCCAACTCTCCTTCAAATAACATAGTTAGCACTCACTTGACAGTGGTCGGAATTGCTGAGGAGTGAATCAACTTCGACGGAGTATCGAGTTGGATGAGAAGTAAGAAATAGGTTAAGGAGGTATTCTCTTTGGTCTGCAAACCCAGGCAGGGACTCTCGTGGGATGATCTATAATTTGATGTAGTAGATTACTTGTATCCGCAAAAAGCTCAATATCCTTGCCAGAAACACTAGTGCCATTTGATTTACTTGGTCAATTTACATTGTGAACATTGAAACGTTCAGTTCAAGGTTTACAGCAAAATGGACCCCATTTAACTGGAGTTATCTCGCCATATTTTAAGTATTCTGCCAGTCAATCTCAAAACCACTTCGCAACAGACTTTTCAAACTATTCAAAAGTCATTCCAAAATGTGAATTCCGTTAACAACTACTAAAATTGTTATTGCAAGTAAATTATTGGATTTAAATAAACTTAACTCGAGTTAACACTCCAAGAAAAGAGAAGACAGAAAGGAAGAAAAAAAATAAAAACTGCTGATCCAAACTCCATAAACATGATGAGAGCCACACGCGTCTCTATCATGCTCTGTCCCATCTGAAATAGCTTTGACTGAAATGCGACATTTCCATTTTTGGGATTGTAAAAGTTGAGTTTAACCAGAATACCAGAGAGAACCACTATAATCAACTTATCGGAACGAAAATAAATCCGACTGCAGTGAATATTTGATGTTGGCTCATCCTGGCCGTCGCGTTCTCTAGCTGGCGGATCTCCTTCCTTTTACGTCATTTGCCTTTAATAGCTTTCACTCCAATATTAAGCGTATTACCGGAAATTTATCGCGATGTTGTTTATGGTAGGGCAGAAAGTTTTTATAGCATTACCGACCGTCATTTTTTCGTATCCCCACTCTTTGTAGATTACGTACGCATAGCGTATATATATAAATGCCAAAAATATACAGATAGGCGTATAGCACCATCTAAAAGTTCGTCTCAGAAACTCTCTCTCATGTACATTGTGCCGTAGGACGGGGGATGAACGGGCATAGAGAATTGCCGTTGACCTTATTTTTTTATGTTTTTTTTCGGATGGGTGGATGATGGTGGAAGGAGGGAATTGTCGGGGGGTGGGAAGAGAAAATATAATTCCAGCAAAGCAGAGCTTGCTTCATCCACCCCGAAGCCCTCTGGCGCGGCCAAAAAGCAGGGGGCGAGAAAGAACACTAACTACGAATACAGGATGAAAACTGGAGCTGGTACTGGATATAAAGTGGCAGAATTGTCCAGAATGGCGGTATAGTTTCTGCCCCAGAAATATTTACAGTTGTACACAGCCCAAAAGTGAGGAAAATTGCTTCTATATAGGCGCTTAATTCGAAAACTCGTTAACTGCACACACTTCCGCCTCAATTACCTCGACAGCATAACTTGTGTGTACCTTCATCCGTGTATATAGTATGTAATAGCACTTATAAAAGGGGGAAATAAAAAATTTCCGTTATTCCGGACAAATGGGATCCTGTGCCAGGCCATATGAATACTATTGTTGACAGTCTGACTTTCATTATTGTGATTAATAGTGATAACGTTATTAATTGTTATTTATGACCTTTTATGGCCGGAAGATTTAATAAATTGTTTAGTTATAGAACAAAATGGATAATGCTGGTTTGTTGGACTATGTTTAATTTAAGTTTGAGAAATTATGAAAAATTAAGTGATGGTTTTCCGATAGATGGCGTCCATTGCGAACAAGTCACAAACTACTGATCGCAGCGGCACCACTAAACCCTCGTTTGACAGGTGACAGTTCGAGTGTTACTTTTACTGTATAAACTAAATTCGTGCAGTGGTTGGAAAGTTTTTTGCGTCTGAGAATGGAGGAGGAAGATAGTGAAAAGTTGCTGTACATTTTGCAACGACAAAGGAAAGAACTCTGCACGGTCGGTGAAATAATTTTTGTTGTATACGCCGAAGGCACTTGATTAAAATCTACTGTGCGGAAATAGTTCCCTCGCTTTCGTTCTGGTTTTTTTGATGTGAAAGATGAAAAATTCTGGTCGTCCAATCACTGAAAAGGCTATCGAAATTCTTGAAGCAAGAGTCCAGCGAGATAGGCATGCCAGCATTCTCGATCATCACAAAACTGTTTGAACCATTTAAACAAAGCTGGACACAAAAAGAATCTCGTTGTATGGGTTCCACATGAGAGCGAAAAACATGATAAACCGAATTAACATCTGCGATGCGTTGCTAAAACGCAATGAAAACGAATTACATCAGAAGCGGTGATGAAAATGATGAGTTACGTACGACAATCGGAAGCGCTAAAGATCCTATCCTCGGCAAAATCACTTTTTCATGTCCCGAACTGTGGGCGTTTTTTCACAAATTGCACAAATGCATTAGTTGTATTCGATAGTCAGCTGCTGTCATGGTTTCACCCAGTTGCAGCAGCTCATAATGTATCACGCCGAGCTTGTCTCACCAAAAACACAACGTGTGCTTCGAGCCAGAGGCGTATCCAGCAGGGTGTTCTGGGGGTTCAAACACTCCCCGAAATAAAGGCAAGAAAATTGTGAACACTTATGTCATTGGAAGCTCATTTCCCTGGCGTACACGGATCATCACGTCAACACTAGAAAAACCGATTTTCTATGATTTTCTTGGAGTATATGGGTATTCCTTCACCGACAGTAACTTTATTATCCTTACACGGTATAATAAGCAGAAGCATTTGTGTATGTGTTAGTTTTCACTGCAAAAATGTTTGTTTTAAACTTTCGCTCTTCCTTTTGCCCCTCTTTCCTAAAAATCGATTTTTTAGTGTTGACGTAGTGATCCGCGCACGCCAGCTGATTGTCAGCGTACAGATGTCCTGAAAAGACAAACACGAGAACTTCTTCCAGCCAACAATTCTGGCAATGTTTGAAACTCGGTGGCTGAACAAAGTTGATACAGTAATTCGCGGTGCCATTGTGCCAGCGTTGGAAGAGTTGCAAGAAAACCGCACCATTGATACAGCGCAGAAGGCATGTCAAATGTTGAGAACATTGCGATCGACCAACTTTATAGAAGCCTTGTTTATCTTGGAGAAAATCATGAGCTATACCATAGTTTCAGACAGTCGACTGAGATAAAAGAGTTTAGTTGCATTGACGTTGTATTAGCTACCGTGAATCGCATTAGAAAAAACGGCGGTGATGAGTTCAAAACTGCCTCCGAAGCAGCATCTGATGCTTTGTTACTAAATGGAGATATCATAAAATAGCCTCTCATAGCAAGAAGACAAGTGAATCCCATGAATGCTCAAGCCTCCCATGTTCAAAGCCACTACAAAATCAACCGTTTTATCCCATTTGTAGATCATCTAATGAGCCATCTAACTGGTCGTTGTTCGTAGGTCGATTTTTACTGAAATTCTTCATACCCATATTCCACACCCGTGGAATCCGTGGCCGCTGAAAACTTAACTTAATAATATTGCTAATATTGCTTAAAAACATAGAATTTCTTATATCTCCGAAACCGTTGCCGGTACGCGATTTTTAGTGAAATTTGTTCTCTTCAACCTTTATATTTCCCTCCAAAACTTTCTAGAATCCATGGGCACTAAAATAATATTTATATCGTTAGCTTAATCATATTGCATATAACCTTAACGGAGACGCAAACCAAAAATCATCCGGTCGAAGCAAATGCACCGATCCACATAAAGAATTAAATTTCGGATTAAATTTCCCACAAAATCCTACCGAAGACACAGCTAAGTTCCACTAAAGATTCGACCCCCAGCTCGGCAGCTGACCTGGCGCAAAAGCCTATACGAGACACAGCGAAGGTCAACCAAATTCCTCAACGCGAAAGCTCATATCCAAGCCACCTCGAAATTCTCAAAAGCTCACCTCCCGAAACCACAACCGATATCGTCACTGCGATATAGCTATGCTACTTTCATTTATTTTTGCGGTCTAATGAGTTTTTCTTAAAATTTTGGACGGACCCCCTCCGAAAAAAAAATCCTGGGTACGCCTATGCTTCGAGCCATGGATGTTTGACTTGATCGTCGTTGCCTGTTTGGCTTGCCCCACGATTTTTTTCGTCTTGAATTATCGTAACGAATCCACTTTTCACAGCAAGTCACAATACGATTCAAAAGAAACTTTCCTCTTTAGCACACGTTTTGTTTCCAAACTTCTGCGTCTTCAAACTTATTCACTTTTTCTTTTTTTTATATCTTCCACGTCAAAATTACGATAAGGAGTTGTTGACAGATGCCCAGCTTATTATTTGACGTTTATAATCTGACATTTTTGCCTACCAATTTACTACTGGCGCCATCTTTTACCAAATAGCTAAATAACATAGATGATACTAAATAAAAAAATATTAAAATAAAATTACTATTACTAAATACATCATTAAGAAGTAATTAAAACGACGGACATTGTAAAGGATAACACAAATTATAATGAATTGGACATTTAATCCAGGCTCTTCACATCTTCTAGTTATTGATTATTCAATTTCAATCTGGTTTCAATTCTGGTGAATTGTCTGGATAGTGCGGATTCTCAGAAAGAGCTTTAATAGGGAAATTTTCAATTAAATTTAAATTTAGTAACAAAACATTCAAGAAGTGTTCTGACACTTCCATCTTAAATTTTTTTACGGGGCTTCTACTTGGCTAAAATCCTCTAAAACATAAGCTCCTACCGTAAGATAAGGGTGGTACTGACTGCAGTTAGTTGCTCCTAACAATAAAACTTGCTTCGCTAAAACTACCCTTAGTTAAAATTAACAAGAGCACCAGGTAAGTCCAAAAGATCCACCCTCGAATCTCATTACCATCGGCTATAATATGTTTTTGGAGATGAAAATTTTGTGCTTTTAGTAGGTGCATGGCAAACATTTGAAACTGTTCTTCCGGGAAGCTGGATGGCACTAACAAATTGCATGTCCAATTATTTACAGCCTTATACATGAAGCATCCTCCACATTGAAGCTGGAGGAATATAAGTTGGTGGCGAGGGCACACAGAATACGGTATTTAGCCACCTTCTATTCCAGTGGGATAAATTAGACAGGTCTGTTTCCCCAGTTACGGAGCGGCACACATGTGTGCTACAGAGTGAAATTTCCCAATTTGCCCGCAACAAGAGACACGAAGTTTGCAACCTCATGAAAGCGAGGTAATTTACGGGCGGTAACCCTCTTTTCGGGGTCACTTAAGGGCCTTACATGGGAGACTATATCCGAGAGCCCGAACAGCTACACACAGCGCCATCTTCCATGTGGCCCTGGGCAAATATTATTTACATAAATAACATCCATGTATGAGTGCATTCCTGCTTGTTCAATTACGTGCTTCATGTACTTCCCAGATATGAAACTGGGCAACATTTAAACTTCTGTAAGTTGGCAGCAGTATACTTCTCGTCCGTGGGACCATATGGCGCTTTTGAATATTACAATCCAAACCAAAGCGGTCAATAGACAACTGGGACACGGACGCGGTCTATAACATCGTCCTGCTAAAGCCTTTTGAAGAATAGATTCTCAAAATTCGCAGAGTGTCCTTCCTCGTATATAGCACGGCATCTATGAATTGGGCTTCATTTGAATGGTAAAAGGGATACTCTGGATACTAGTGAACACATGGCGCATATATGTGCTTCCGGGGTAATTGGTCTTTTGTTTAGTCTGAAGTAAGTTTAGTACATACAAACGGAGATTAATTCAACTTAATCATCTCAGGGAGACACAAATAAGTGTGGATATGAATTTTGGTAACTTAAGAAAATGTGTTACAACTCCCACGATTCAATGCCCTGCAGGAGACACACGGTGGATGGTAGAGAGGACTGCGCTAGCATCAGTGTTGAATAAACATTGCCTTATCTAAAATAAGCAAATTCTTATCTTAAATAAGCATGTGGTGTCGGGTATGTAGGAGCCATGTACACACGTTATCAGTAACAATTTGTCTAGTCTTGTATTATGCATGTGTAAACCCAATTTTCTTTTTACACCAACTTTTTTCAATACGAGTTATTTTGTGTAATTGTGTTTAATTTATTCCGAATGAGAACAAAGATTGAGATTGGCATTAGAGAACAAATTTAGAATATGGGTCAAAACAGTTTGATTCTAGAAAGGGGGGCAGCTAATGGCAGTGCAGGTCCCACCAGATATTTTTGGAATCATATTTGTCTATTTATATTTTATAATTTGGAGTCTGGGATAGAATCCCCAGGGTAGATGCTGGCCAACCATATGAGGAAGATTATTTCTTGCCTCAATTTAACATTGCAACTGTTGAGCTCCTGTCCTCCAGCTCCAAGTACTTGCTCTACTTTCTAGCATGGTGGCCCCTGGAAAATGACTTCGATAGGGGTACCTATCTTAAAAACTAATATGTCCAGAAAACAAAAAACCAGTGAAACCGAATGAATGCAATGGGAAATGCAAAGGTATAGTGATGTACGTATTTGTACATGGAATGTGGATATATAGACCAGGTGCATCTCAGGGCCTCGTTAGCTTACGGGTTCAAGCACCCGGCTATCATCCTAGAGGGAGTGGCATCAGTCGAACAGCAGAGGCATGTGTGACCTGTAAGACTCACGCCCAAAACAGGAATCACCGCCAGGGGTCCATATTCAGACAGTAGTGTAAGACTCTTACTGGTTAAACTAACCAACCATTTTCCATGACTTTTGAATCCAGATAAAGGCATTACTTCGGCTTAGAGTCATCAACTTGACCCTTCAAAGAGGTGCTCATTAGAGCTGGTAGAGTAGGTCATACGGATCTGCGACCTTCCGTTTCTGCTTGCTTTGTGACAAATGAGGTTTTGCTCGGTACCCAATTCGCTCGCTCTATAACTGCCCGGGGGTGCATCGGAAGATGGACAGCATCCTATCGAGAAGCTCATGTCTATCTGCTTTGTGGGTTTCTAATCCGACCTTAAAAAACCCACCTTTGCTTACACTATTGCGCCGCCCGAGTAAAAATGCCATGTCCATTTGTTCGCTATGCATGCTAGTTGCGGGCGCGCCGCACAGTGGTTCCAAATCCCGAAAAGGTGGCCAAAATATGTAGACGTTATTCAAATTGTATGAAATTACGTACAAGTTTTTTGAGGTCGCTGATTACGAATCTTCATTCAAAATAAAAAAAATAAAATGGCGGATCCAATATGGCGGACAAAATTTTTATAAAGTGGTCAGATTTTTATGAAATTTGGTATGAAGAGTATTTCGAGTCTGCTGATTACGAATTGCTACTCAAAATTTAAAAAACAAAATGGCGGATCCAATATGGCGGTCAAAGTACTTATAAAATCGCCAGAATTTTACGAAATTTTAGTTAAATTAAACAAATCGGGGCAAACTGGGCAACTTTTGAGACTTCCAAATTATAGAGAAAGATCTAAAGAATGCAACAAAATTTGTTAGAGAGTGGGATGTCGTGGGACTTTTGAGTAATGTAATTTTAAACATTGACCTTTGCAACGGAAAGTTATAAAAAACTTGGTTTTGTTTTTGTTTTACTAAAATAATTAAGAAAATTGATTTTCAATAGGAAACAACATTTAAAAGTATTTACTTCCGTTAGCAGAAGCCATTTCAAACGATTCCAGGCCACTGTTAACACAAAAAAAAGCCGTTTTACTATGTACCGCGCTGAGGCCCTCGTTCACGTAACAATGGCTCCCGAGAGTCCCCCATGCAAGTTTGATGGTTATAAAACGCTATTTCTAATACCTTAGGTACCAACCTACACAACTAGACCCAAAAAGTCCCCAAATCAAAGATGGATTTTAGGGACTTTTGGCCACCTTTTCGGCATTTGGAACCACTGTGCGCCGTGCAGGCTAGTGCGTGCCTGCTGCATTCTAGGAGCGGGCGGGTTTTTTTTACTCGGGCACGAGGCTGGATCACGTACTATCTGTTATGGCCGTTCTTTACCTCTTTGAGCCTCGCATTGCTTAAGGTTTTGGTGGAAGGTCTAAACATTGTGAGCAGATCGGTGGATCGTACAACCCGAAGCAAAGGTATGAGTTATAACCTCCATTTCCACTCAGGAACTGCGTAAGGCAATAATTCACTTTGCTATGTTCCCTCATAACCCTTTTCTCCACATTTGGTATGAGTTATGGGTCCATCAGCCCTTAGTAGACACGTCCCGACTACTCTGCCATGCTGCGATAGAATTGCCGCATGCCAGAGTCCAACGTACTGCCTGGTGTTCCCTTTGCATATTCCGACTCATAAAAGCTCTTATGGTCCGCTGCCAGAATAGTAATAGGGATCATGTGCTGATTCATCGGACATAGTATGGTATACACAGCATTCTCTAATGGCACTTAGCTGATACACAGAGTTTATTTTTGTCCTATTGCCAATGCCGCTGGCTACACTGGCGCTGCATTAAATAGGAGCGAACTAACCACTCTTGTGATAAGGAGATGTCGGCTTGGCCTGGCGCCCCTTATATTGGGCAGCATCCTCGCGCGTGGTGCACTGATGGCCGAAGCTTTTTCCGTCATGCCCCAGAAGTGAAACATTCGGTAACTAATCACTCCCAGATACCTAAGTGCCGACTGGGAACAGATGAGCTGGTCACCTACTTTCCCCAACTATGCTCCGCCTTTTACGCTGGCATATTAGTACTACATTCGTTTTGTGCTCACCTTGCATTAGAATAGAGTTCCATTTTTCCATCAGTATAATACTCCTTCCTTGTCGTCACTCTTTACATCAATTCCCATCTCTGATTTCTGCTATTCACAATCTTTACATTCCATTATCATCTAGGTCAACTGGAATGCGACTTTGCCAGAGTGTTACGGCTCTTGAAATGAAGCGCCTCAACTGATAGGAAAGACTGTGGCACCGTCGAAGCTGAGTTATTGGTACAGAAAGGAAATTAGGTACTTACTGGTGCCGTCCGTCAGTTTCCTTATGAGTTGAGTGTCATTTTTGTTTTTACTAACCAATGCACTGGTTAAGTGTCACTGACACTGTGAAGGTAACGTACCCTGCACTTGGTCATCCTCACCAAGACCATGTCAGTAGCGGCGAAAATCTATATGCTAGTAGCCTACACTAGTTTCTGTGTCATGAGTAATGCCTGCCTCTTATCCCAGGCTTTCCAATTCTTACTTCAATCATTTTCTTAAGAACCTGTAAGTATTCAGACAGCAACCAGCAAATCGGCGACTGCTCAAAACGGCATCCCTGGTAGATAAATTACCATAATCGGTTCACCTGCTACTCTTAAGCAATATTATGCCTTCCCAAGCTATGTAACTCACCTCTCAGGCCTTTACTGGCATACTTTATACAAAAAACCAATCCTGGACACTCGTTTCCTCGTCATTATACTTTCACGGGAAACATATGAATGCTGGGAGCAGTCCCTGTGACAAAAAATCGCTCAGTAGTCTGAAAAAGAAATCCGACCAAACAAATAAATCAGAACATTGTCATTTCGTCACATTTTTGAAACTTCGGTTAATTGCTCTTGCACAGCACATATTTCAACGGCAATTATAGATTATATCGTATGCTTTTCTGAAAAATTACTGAAAAGCTTTTCTGGCCTTTACTGAAAAGCTTTTGTGCAAGTTTCCTGAAAAGCTTTTCTAGGAGTTTACTGAAAATCTTTTCTTAACGTTTACTGAAAAGCTTTAGTGAAAGTTTACTGAAAAGCTTTTCTGACGTTTACTGAAAAGCTTTTATAAAAGTTTACTGAAAAGCTTTTGTGTAAGTTCACAGAAAAGCTTTTTTGGAAGTTTACTAAAAAGCTTTTCTGGAGGTTTACTAAAAAGCTTTTCTGGAAGTTTACTGAAAAGCTTTTCTGACTTACTGAAGTTTACTGAAAAACTTTTTTGGAAGTTTACTGAAAAGCTTTTCTGAGCGTTTATTGAAAAGCTTTTATGGAAGTTTACTGAAAAGCTTTTCTGAGCGTTTATTGAAAAGCTTTTATGGAAGTTTACTGAAAAGCTTTTCTGAAAGTTTAGTGTAGATCTTTCCTGGAAATTTACTAAAATGCTTTTCTAGAAGTTTACCGAAAAGCTTTTCTGGAAGTATACTGAAAAGCTTTTCTGGAGGTGTACTGAAACGCTTTTCTGGAGTTTACTGAAAACCTTCTCTAGAAGTTTACTGAAAAGCTTTTATGGAAGTTTACTGAAAAGCTTTTCTGACGTTTAGTGAAAAGCTTTTATGAAAGTTTACTGAAAAGCTTTTGTGGAAGTTCACTGAAAAGCTTTTGTGGAAGTTTACTTAAAAGCTTTTCTGGAAGTTTACTAAAAAGCTTTTCTGGAAGTTTACTGAAAAGCTTTTCTGACTTACTGAAGTTTACTGAAAAACTTTTTTGGAAGTTTACTGAAAAGCTTTTCTGAACGTTTACTGAAAAGCTTTTATGAAAGTTTACTGAAAAGCTTTTCTGAAAGTTTACTGTAGAGCTTTTCTGGAAGTTTACTAAAAAGCCTTTCTAGAAGTTTACCTGAAAGCTTTTCTGGAAGTATACTGAAAAGCTTTTCTGGAGGTGTACTGAAACGCTTTTCTGGAAGTTTACTGAAAATCTTTTCTAGAAGTTAACTGAAAAGCTTTTAAGGAAGTTTACTGAAAATTCGAAGGGAGCAAGTTTCCGTGAGTGCCAAACAGGTTTTGTGAAGTTACACTATGTTACATTTGTGTTTGTGACGATTCTTCTTCAAATTTCCGCACAAAGCTTTAATTTTCATCAATATGAGTAAAAGTTTTCGTTCAATCAGGTTAAAAGCAGATGTAAAAATTCTCAAAATTTCCAGCTTTCCAGCTTCCTTCAGCTTTTGCCTTGATACATTCGTCCTCGTGTGTAGTGGGTATATTGGATTCATATATCTATATTTATAGCGTTTTTTGATTGTCAGATGTAGTGTAGGGTAGTTTGCATGGAATTAAAATTCGCGGCAGTTACGCAGGTTGTCTTTCAGTGAAGTAGTTCTTTCACTAAATAATAAATGTTTCTTTAAAATTACCATAAAATCCCCACCTTGACACAACTACAACAAGAACTAAATAATTTCATATTTTCAAATCTCCACACTGACCTTTTTCATAATTATATTTTTTTCCCTTCTAGGTATTAAAAAAAATGAAATCCAGAAACTTTATACAGAAAAATGTAGAAACATTACAACTTTAATGAACATCAATTTTAGGTACCCCCAGTACCCTGAGAAAACATGATGGCAACCTCGGATTTAATGTTCATCATCAAAATTCGTTCATTTACCTTCCGGAATGACCTATAAAATTGTTGGGGTGTTATCCAGGATTCATGTCCATTAATGGAAGTCTGCGTGAGACATAAATACAAGAAAAGTGCGATTAATTATTAACAAAGTCACAAAAGTCAAGATTTTATTAGATTTTAGCTTCTCTTGTCGAAAAAAGTTACACAGCCATTACAGGCGCCCAATCATGATAGAAAAGGACATTGTATCGATAATGGTCGAACAATTTTCTTCTGTGCTCCTGGTAACAGGATAAAATAAAAGTTCATTTTGCTGGCTAACGAGTTCACAGAAAACTTTGGATTACAGACACACACACACGGGCATGGATTTTATTTCTGCGCTGTGTGTTTTGTTCTTGTTTTTGTCGAACGTGTTGATTTGTTGGAATTTATTAAATATTTAATGTGCAATAATCAGGAAAGTTTATAAGGATAGAAATTATGGAGTTTTGTGTAAGTAAAAAGTTGGAAATCACAACTATAGTAAATTCGTGACATGTCATCGCAACGTGATTAGCGATCAATTCAGGTTTGAGTATAATTATAATTACTTTATTTTGTTATTTTAATTATGTCATATACTAATAATTAGATAATTGTCGACTGTTGAACTTGTCTTGATTGGCTGGTCAAAAGTGGACTGCTTTTCTGTCAGATTATTCAGTGTTGGCTGTAGCCTTTGTACCTAGTGGAAATGACCATGTGTATGCATTAAAATCCTTGCACCTACAACGCTCTTGAAACTTGTGAGGTAACTTCTTTTGCACAATTCAAGTTCACTCGAGTGGCGGATGAGTGGCGTATGCTTATGCACATGGTGAATAGAGGTGATGCACGATTGATTTGGTGCATGATATCGAGAAATATCATTCCACAGAATAGAATTTTGGAAAGGGTTTTGTGCAAAGTGCAGAATTTTCTGCTGTTTGAACCATTCAAACTATTGTTAACATTGTCGATGATAAAATCGAATGACAACAACTGAATGCATTCTAGTAGTGTGCGATAAATACGTTTTTTCCCTTCAAGGCACTGGGGCTTAGTGGGATCTTTTTTGGTTTGCTCCAATGGGTCACAGAGTTATTGAACTCAAATCTCTGGAAATTTTCGATACCTCTTTAGCAACAAGTGATATTCCGGCGAAGGTGACTTCAATTAGATAATAGTCCAGTAAACTGAAAAATGCTCTGCTGAGACGTAAGGTCCGCCACCTGGTAGTGAGGTTAGTGGACAACATGCTGAAATTGTTGAATTCAGATAGAAGGGTTGGCAAAAGCAGCCCATAAGCCACGATTCAATCACTTCATTGTACATCATTGTCGACTCTGGCTACATGGCTAGAGGAACTACTATTGTGTGAGCTGATGATGACAAGCGGTAAGTTTATGAACATTTCTGCAGATATCATGAGGAATGATTTCCGAATTGTAGGGTCGTGGTGAGCAGAATGAGGCCAAACTATAAATGTCAACAAGGCACGCGTTATTGTCTGCACTGGGATGATAAGAGATTTGGAGTTCCAGTCGCTTAAGGTTTTCGGAACGGAGATCAACACGATTGGGAGATTCAAAAATCTGTGTGTACACATATATGGACTCGAGGAAAACTTAGAAACAAAAAATTGGGAAAGAGAGTGTATGGACTAAGGTGTGGTATTTCACCAGGGTCTGCATAGTTCACATAGATAGTGAGTTATTTTGGAGTTAATTGGAGTTGTTTTGGAGTTAATCGGATTGTCGATGAAGTCAATAAAGGAATTATTCTAGAACTAATCGGAATTTCTCTGGAGTTAACAGAGGAGTTGTTTTGGAGTTTGCCACAGTCACTAGGAGGAGTGGTTTTACAGTTCATGGAGGAGCTGCTTTGGAATTAGCCGGATTTCTTTTTTGAGTTTTTGGGGTTTGTTTTAGAGCTACCCGCACGTACATTGAAGGTCATTGGAGTTGTTTTGGAGTTAATGGAGCTTTTGTTTCGGCGCTGGTCTGTGCCGTTTTGGTGTTAATAGGAGTTGTTTGAGGTTAATTGGCGGTCTTGGAGTTGACGGAAGCGTAGTTTTGGAGCTATGCGGAATATATTATTGGTGTTAATTGGTGTTGGTTTTGAGTTAGCCAGAGTAATTTTGGAGCTAACGGAGTTAATAGGAGTTGTTTTGGAGTTGATTGGAGGGCATTGGAGTTGATAAAAGAGTTATTTTGGAGCTAAGTAGTGTTCATCTGGTGTTAAATGGTGTTGTTTTTGAGTTAGCCAGAGTTATTTTGGAGTTAACCGAGTTAATAGGAGTTGTTTTGGAGTTAATTGGAGGGCCTTGGAGTTGATAAAGGAGTTATTTTGGAGCTAAGCAGAGTTCATGTGGTGTTAAAGGGTGTTGTTTTGGAGTTAGGTGGAGTTGGTTTGGAGTTTGGATAATTAGGGGCTGTAGAGATGACAGAAGAGTTGTTTTGGAGGTACGCAGAGTTATTTTGGATGTTAATTGGTTTTGGAGTTTATGTAATTAATAAGAATTATTTTGGAGTTAATTGGTGGCCTTGGAGTTGATAAAAGAGTTGGTTTGAAGCTACGCGGAATTATTTTGGTGTTAATTGATGTTGTTTTGGAGTTAGGCGGAGTCGTTTTGGAGTTTTTGGAGTTAATCGGAGTTGTTTTGGAGTTAATTGGGGGCCTTGAAGTTGATAGAAGGGTTATTTTGTAACTACGCGGAGTCCATTTGGTGTTAACTGATGTTGCTTTGGCGTTAAGCGGAGTCATTTTGGAGTTTCTGGAGTTAATAGATAGTTATGGAGTTAATTGGGGGCCTTGGAGATGATAGAAGGGTTATTTTGGAACTACGAGTTCATTTGATGTTAATTGTTGTCGTTTTGAAGTTAGCTGTAGTCGTTTTGGAGTTTATGGAGTTAATAGTACTTGTTTTGGAGTAAATTTGAGCCTTAAGGCCCAGTTACATAGCAGCGTTGCGTAGCTTAGCTGACCATGAAATTTCGCAACCTAGTCACATAGCAGCTTAGCGTTGCGTTATTTGACAGATAAATTTGTTTGTCTATATTATTTTTCTAAAATATAACAGTAAAATGTGTGAAAATTGGTTTTAATTACATAGTTTTAATTTTAAAAACGCAACGAAACGCAACGCAACGCTGCTATGTAACTGGGCCTTTAGAGTTGATAGAAGAGTTTTTTTTTGAAGCTACGCAGAGTTCATTCGGTGTTATTTAATGTTATTTTGGAGTTAATCGGAGTCGTTTTGGAGTTTATAGGGTTATTAGATAGTTTTGGTGTTAGTTGAAAGACTTCGGAGTAGATAGTAAAAGGGTTGTTTTGAAGCTACGCGGAGATTATTTGGTGTTAATTGGTGCTGTTTTGAAAGCCGGAGTCCTTTTGGGGTTTATAAAGAAGTTGTTCTTGGATTTAATCACAGGACTTTGGTGTTAAGCTGCTTTGAAGTTAATCAAACTTCTTTTGCTGTTAATCAGGGTTTCTTTGGAGTCGAACAGAATGCCTTTGTAATTAATAGAAATGTTAGTTTGAAGTTAATCGATATTGGTTTGGAGTTAATTATAGTTGCATAGGAGTTAATAAAAGAGTCATTTGCAGTTTATTTTGAAGGCAACTTTCTCACGAATTCTGTGAATTTTACCTCATTTTATACGGTTGTCCAGTAATGCCTCCAGGTGCTAAGCTTGTCCATCATTAATTGCTTATTCAAGGGGCCCCACAGGGGCGAATTATTATTTAGGGTGGGGGGAGTGTTCGAGGCTTGGCTCCGCGACGACCTGTACCTGGTCCTTAGGTGGGGGCTCCCGAGCTGCCTCTGCCTGGCCATCGGACAGACTGAATACGGGGAGATCTAGAGAGGACATACTCGATAAAACGACGCAATCTCAAGGTGTTAACAATCGTGCTGAAGGCGTGAATGGTGGAATAGATTACCAACGATTGCTTTCGGGTACCACGCGACAATTGGTTTAACTTAGCCTATGGTATTTAGGAGCTCCGTCATGGGCGATCGCCTTTCTCGCGCAACTCCTGGAATAAATATTGATCCTTACTCTGAGGTGATGGGGAGAGGCTAGGGTGACCTTGGTTCCCAACGCGGAGAGAAGATCATGCAAGGAAGTAAAATCCTATAGAACCACCAGCTTCGAAGGTTTTTAGTGACGGGATTGGCCTATTACGTCGTCGTATCTGTAAAAACGCTCCCTAAAGAAAGAAGAAGAACAACAAGGGACCGAGGAGGCAACGGTATCTAATATTACTTCTGAATTTCTATTTTAATGTAGAAGTCTGTTCAAGAATTTCTAGCGTAAAAAAGGATTAAATTTGCCTTCAGACAATATTTTTCAAGCGTTGTTCTTGAACGAATCAGTCGAATGTTTGAACCAAATTCGTATGGTACAGTTTCATTATTTATCTCATACAAAGGGGCTGCCAAAGGAGAAACGAATATATACTGCAAGCTCACCCCACCACAAACGAGGAAGGTCCTGTCTTTTCGATACCACGTGCCTTCTTCGGGGTTAATAAATTAATAAAAGTGTTTCAAACTTTAAACGAAAAAAGGTCGGCAACTCCCCAAAAAGTGCTTCAAGTAAATAATTATCTCAATATACCAACAAACAGTAAATTCTCCATTGCCATTACAATTAATCAAAACTCCCGAAAAACAAAAACAATTTATAAGCCATCGGAAACTTTCCATTTAATGTCGAAATGCTCTAAAAGTTGACAATACTTGACCCCAAAACTTTCCTGAAATGGCCAGGCTCCAGTATTTTATTGACATAAACTCTTAGTAATTCAGGAAAAGAAACGTCCTGTCAATTCCATGAGTATTTTTTCAATAAATACCACCCGGCCTCCACCACCGGTGACAGGACGAACCTTGATCGGAAAATTCTCGTATATTTTTTTAAGGATCTTAATTTTTAATAGGTGCCTCGGCTCTGGGTGTAAGTGAAGAGGAATTACATGGTTTTTGCCAAAAAAACATTTCCCTTTAGTAATCGGTAAGTGAGACAGGATTCACTTGGATATGAATGTCCTTAAGGCTGGAGCGTCCTGTCCTGTCCTGTGTCTCTCCTCCGTCCATCGGGCCAGATGGTGCTGGTGGTGGGTATAGGGCTCGTGCCTTCTGTTGTTTATAGCAACCACATCGACCAGCCCTCAATAGGGATTTAGTAGTAGTAGTAGTATGGCCGTGCTGGATGGTTACGGTAGACTAGGGCGGGTCGGGAACCCGGATCGGGATAATAATGCTTAAAATGACTTTCTGCAAATTTAACTGGGAATTATGGCGCTGCTGTGGATATTTTGACTGTGACGGATATCTTTCAATCTGAGGCGATTAACAACGTAATAAAAGAAAGAAACTTCCCCCGGAGCTGCTCAATTACGGCAAAAAGGGAATAATTATAAATATTAAATTTCTGTTCCGTTTGTTTTTATCCATCGTTTGCTTTTTCCTTTAATTAAGTGGTTTTAAGCCAGATGGTTAATTTCTCATTGGATTTAATTTCATGGTAGAATAGAAATTTTAATGAATTTGCGATTAATTTATCGATCAGAAGCTATGCTTTATTCCTTTCCAGTTTTTCTTCTTCTTAGAAATTTAAGATGTGTATTGTGAGAAATTATTTGAAGAAAACTCATTTTCATCATTAGAATTTTACAACGTTTTCTAGTGGAATAATTATGGAAGCGTGTGGGTTCTTATTTATGGAGCAAAGGGATTGGTTTTTGGGGGTTGAGGGTATTTATAAATTATTTAACCTAAACATCTAAAAAATAGTGAAATTAATGAAAATTATAATGAAAAACACAAGGTAAAATGGAGGTGTCTTTGGTAGTTAACCCTTTGAGTTCCGGAGATTTTTTCCATGCATATGCGAAAAATACCGGGTTTTTTTTTTTAATGTGAAAATCAAAGTGGACGGCTGCTGATAAAAAAAAATCGTATGGGTGGGTGGGCGGAGTGGCAACTATTTAGCCGCTAGGGCGTTTTCAATTTTTTTTATTCGAGCTTTACATATCATATCGCAGTTTTGAAACCGTATAACTTATATACATGAATAAGGTAGCAGTGGACGCAGAATACTCCTACCTATTTACAATTGTAAAATAGACGGTTCCACCCTATCAATTTACAGAGTTACGAGTCGTGAAAATCAAAATTTTGTTTTTTTTAATCTAAAATTTCACCTTCAACAATCTTTTCACCATACGTAGTTAACTTATAATTTTTTTTTCCAAAATTAGATAGCTTCGAAAATTTCCTATGAATAATATCGCTATAATTTTTAAGATACGGCCTTTACTTTTGAGGTTATAAGCAATTTTGATGGTAAAATTGGCTTTATTTGGTACTTTTCGACGTTAGCTTTGGTGAAAAATACTAAAAGTTGACAACTCATAATTCTGCGAGTAGGTGGAAATGTCTCTTTTAAAATTTTGAATAGGTAGGAGTATTCTGTGTACACTGCTACTTTATTCATGGATATAGGTTATAGGGTTACAAAAATACAGGGTGCTATGTAAACCTCTACCAAAAAAATTTAAAAATGCCCTAGCGGCTAAACTTTACGTTCCCCCCCCACTTACGATTTGTTGTTCGTCTAACCAAAACCTATAAACAGCAGGCACGGCGCTAAAGGTATGCATGCTCCTGCTACAGGCATGAACATCAATAAATGCACCCGCATCGGAATAGACCATTCCAAACGCGAGTGTCTTTTTACCAAGCAGTCCCCAACTAAGTACTACCACGTCCAATGCCGCTTGACCTTCGCAATCGAACGAGAATCGATGTACTGATCATGCTCATTTGACGCTTTGCGGGTGTTCTGGTTGCAGGCTAGGAGCCTCCCAAATGTTGCAGATGAGTTCGTGTAAGATTCTTAAGAGTTGCGGTTCTCCTTCGTTTATCAACTCAGCTGCCACTCCATCGACGCCTGGTGATTTGTTGAATTTTTGCCTTTTTACAACTTCACGAAGTCAGTGTCGGTGGCTCTATTGAAATATTATCTTGAGGTACAAACATCTCCGTCTGTGTATGCTCTTTTATTATGGGGATTGGATTCAATAACTTTTGAAAATATTCTCTCCACCTTTCTTTTATCCTATAAGGGTTTACTAATAGGGTAAATTCAAAAACTCATCATAGCCACATCACTGCAGGATTCAGCTACAAACTTCCAATTACTGAATTTTGCAGTGATGCAGGAATGCAGAGTTTTTGAATTTACCCATAGGTTCGCATTTATGTCTCTGCAGATGTTCGGTATTGGTTGAAATTTATTGCTGATATATGATTCTCCGTTCATTGAAGTCTTCCGGCATCTGTAACATCCTTTGTTTAAATATTCTCTCTTTTTCTTTCTGTACAGCATGTCTGTGGTTCTTCTTTTTAGCATGAAGACTTCCATCCTAGCTCTTCTGGGGCCTTGCGGTGGCTCTGGTTTCCTTCTTCTATTTCAGACCTTCAGTCCTGCTCGAACCAGTCAATAGTGCCTCTTCTGCTGCCCTTATGTTCGCGGACTCCTTCTCGTACTTGAATGTGTTTACCCTCTGTGTCTTTTGGTCGTTACATAGTGGTCCGAGCAACAGCACGCTGCCATCATTGCTCTTACATCCAATATACCCGTGGTTCCTTTCCTCCCAATTAGGACATGGTCAATTTCGTTATTTGTTACTCCGTCTGGTGACTGCCACGTCATCTTATGAATATTGTGTGCCAGAACATTGTTGAACTTACTACCGAGTTCGAGCTAGCGAGATCGACCACCAATCCACTACCATTGTAATTGGTAGCGCTGTGTGACTCGTAGGAACTCCTCTTATTTTCTTCCCACATCCCCAAGCACTATTATAATATCGTTTTCTAGTATTTCCCTAAATAGTGAGGATTTTAGGGCCCTCTTCCGGGGAAATCACAAAAGGATCTGGTTAGCGAGATTCACGTGGCGTAACGAGGGTGTCTCCCGCTAACCCCGATGGTTGCTTCTCTGCTTCAGGCTTCAGCCTGTTGATATTGATATCAACTTTACGTAATCGGATCCCCGTTGCAAAATTTTTTTGTTTTGATATTTTTTACATCCATATGCATGAAGGAGCGCGATCGCGCTCCCCGGTATTCAAAGGGTTAAGCAAGATTTAATGCAGATTTAATAGCACCCTGTTCCTTCTTTCTTCGTGTCTAATTGTCACATCTGCATCAATTGGTGGTTACAGCCAATCGAAACGAAAGTACGCTTTTACCGAACGTTGACCATTCCGATTCTTCTTTATGGATCGGAAACGTGGACCTTGCTCGAGCTGGACGTCAACAAGCTCGAGGTCTTCCAAATGCGATGCTTGAGGCAGACTCTTGGTGCCTCGCTCCGCGATCGCCCTCGAAACGAGACAATTAGACAAAGAACAAGAAATACAAAAACGTCGACTACGATGGTTTGAACATGTTTGCCAAATGGGTGATAAACGCTTGCCACGTAAACTTCTCTGGCGAGACTGTTCGGCAGACTGGAGAATTCAGCGATCGGCATCGAAGAAAACCTGGCTAAAGAATATCGAGGGCGATCAACGATTATCAGTTATCGAGGCTCGAGACGTCGCACAGTGGGGCAAATAGCTCCTTTTTTTTGGACAAACGATAATTGCCAAGCCTGGAATTGATGAAAATTAAAAAATTTTTTTCTAAACTATTCGTTATAAAATTGCCTTTAATTCTATCGAGCCCGAATTTAGAAATTTCAAAATTAAAGATGGCTAATCCAATATGGCGGACATAAATTTTGTAAGTAAATTAAAATTTTATCAAAATATTCTTTAAAATTATTATTATTAATTAATTTTTGGTTTCCAAAAAAAACCCCAAATAATATTTTTTTATAATTTTAAAGAATCTTTTGATAAAATTTTAAATTTATGTCCGCCATATTGGATTAGCCATCTTTAATTTTGAAATTTCAAAATTCGGGCTCGATAAAATTAAAGGCAATTTTATAACGAATAATTTTAAAAAAATTTTTAAGTTTCATCAATTCCAGGCTTGGGAATTATCGTTTGTCCAAAAAATGAGATATTTGCCGCACTGTGCGTCGCCAAAAATCGTCAAGAATGGAAACGAATCGTGAATGGAATTCGAGACCCAGTGGCACCGACAGCAGCGTATCCGTTGCGGGGACGTCCCGCTCGGACCGCCAGCTAACGGTGCAAAGAAGAAGAAGAAGACAGCCGTTTTTATGATTTGGGCTCTGCAAGTTGATGTGGCTATGTCGTATCCTTTTTATACGCTTTATATTAGCTTGACCTGTATGTTGTATGCTGTATGTTGTATGTTGTATGTTGTATGTTTCATGTAAACAAATCTTGCAACTTGATTTTGACCCACTTTCATGTAACGGATCAACTTGAAATTTTGCACATATTTATAGTTCACGTGACAATGCATTCTGACCATTTTGTAAAAAAATCAAGATGGCGGTTCCAAGATGGCGGCCGAATTATGCAATTGTGCTCCCCAACCCCCGACATGAGTATCAAATGAAAGGGTATGACAAGTAGAATACAATTAGCTATGTGGTGTCATTCAAACTGGCGGCCAACACAAAATGGCGGATTACCGTCTTTATTTACAACCCACTCGATATGGGTACCAAATGAAAGGGTATGACAAGTAAAATACTATTAGCTATATGGTGTCATTGTAAATTCAAAATGGCGGCTAACACAAAATGGCAGTTTACCTTTTTCTGTACAACCCACTCGGTATGGGTATTAAATGAAAGGGTGTGCCAATTAGAATACTATGAATTGTGTGGCGTCATTCCAAATTCAAAATTTCGCCCACGCCCTCGGTATGAGTATTAAATCTGTGGTGCTAAGGCAGAACCCGATATGTCAAAATAGATAATTGTCGATATTGGGTCAAGTAATATTGGATTGTGTCACTGCAATATTGTAAGCATATGGACATTATTGGACTCTTTAGTTTTGATCAAAATTATTTTAGAGAAATAGTCTTTAGAGCTCTATATTATTAGGCTCTACGATAATTTTCTGACTAATTAAAACACCGGTTTAACCGTAACAGTCTCTACTACTTTATTAAAATAAATTTCCGGACATACACTCTTTACATGGCGTGTCTGGTGCCGGCAAAAGTCGAGGTATCACTTCTTGATCGCGGCGAGGCGATCGGCCTCTCATATATTATTTTTCACTCGCCGTGATAACGGCGGGGGCGATGTTAGTTATAGTAATAGACTAAAAAATAGAAAATTAAAAATATAGTTTAAAAAAACTAAAAAATACGCTTTTATTTTAAAATGAACTAAAAAGTAAAAAATTATTTTGAATGTAAAGTTTTTATTGCTCTAGCCAGTATATGAAAACTACCTACCTTTCGAAATGTAAAAAAAGCGTGGGACTCCTTACCTATATTCTTAGCGCCCACGTTTGGGCGAGTCTTATTTTTACTCGGAAAGCGCAAACGTAAACAGCACCACAGTGAGATCGCGAAGTGGAGTACAATTGGGCCTAGGCAGGCTGAGGTTAACCGCACCTGGGTGGTATTAAGTGGACCTGGGTGGTATTAGTGGAAGTGACCCTGGGTGAAGTGGCATTAGTGTAACCGATGCTCGCAGCAGGGACTAGAAAAAGAGGAATTGACGGCCTTTAAAGCACATATACTTAAGGTCCTCGGCTATTTGCCTTACAATATTGCTTACATGGTTTTTGACAAAGTAGATTTGGAAAATAGGACTGCACTTAGAGTCAGGAATCAAAAACTCAAAACCGAACTGTCCGTGTGTCTGAATGGCTGTGGAACTGAACCAATCTGACGTGAAAATACTATATACAATATACAATGGACGGATCCGTGATTCACAGGAAGTCGAGGGCAGTAGTCTTCGCTGAGGATTTAAACCTTGCCTGATCGCTGAGGAGCGGCATCGAGAAACGGGTTGCCGAAGAAAACCAGGAACGGTGGGATGCTGGGACCAATGGTAAGCAGGATAAGATGTGATTATGCTGATGATTGCCGAAACAAATATCGAAACCCAAGGAGCTGGCGTCGATGGATGTGGAGTCAACTAAAGGACACTTAAGTGTCAGGTGTCAGCTGAAAAGAATGAGGCATTTTAAAGATGATACCTGTCTACTGAGCCTGGCGGAATCCGTGCTTATTACGATAATATATTAGTTGGATGACATGATGTAGGTTAAATGCAAACAGTTACTCACGATAACTACGGGAAACAAAAGAAGAGAGCAGTGATTGAGTGCTGAATTGCCTCCGTGCACTCACTAAGATGATTCTAGACAGACGGCGAAAATGAACCCGAATAAGTGTTACTCTCGAATCTAGGAAAATCGAGTGTATAACTTTACTTTAGTATGTAGTAGGGCTATGGCGGCACTGAGCCATGTATTTCACTATTCGAGCTTTTGGTTTGGGTCTTGGGCTTAAGCTTTTGCAGTTTGTGTCTTGGGTTGACAGAGTGCGCTACCTCTTCAGAACTAGTTTCACATCGATGGCGTGGGTGAGTGTGTCTTAAGTAGTCTCTCAAAACTCCTCGGATTGGAATCAGCGGTCCTGGATAGAATATTGTGGGGGAATTTGATCCAGGTTCCAATTATTGGATTGCCTTGTGTCAACGCTGGGTGAATCAGCTGGGATATTGTGGGACTTTCAGGAGCTGTGAAAAGTTTTCAATGAATAGTCAGTTACATAAACCAGGGAAACCAGACCAGACAGACCAAGCAGAACAGACAGATCAGGTAGATCAGACTAGATAGACCAGCCAGACATCCTCCTCCTCCTCTTCAATAGCTGTCTACCTGTATAGCTGTATGGGTGTGTAGGATTCTATCTGTAAAGTTGCCCTCCAGTTTGAGCATCCAGTACATCTTCAGGTCTTTCACCGAACATCGAAACAATGAACATGTGCCGATGATAAGCTATGTGCATCGTTGTCTCGCCGATATTTGTGGACCCTCTCGGACGTCCTCGGCCACAGCAGTGATATTCGATTGAACGAGAAATACGGGCCGGCCGGGCCGGAATTTCATCCGCGAATATGCATTTTTTCATGTGGTCGTCCGCCATATTGGATCCGCCATGTTGTTTTTTGAAAAAATAATGTCAAATTTGTAATCCCGCAAGTAAGAAATTTCAAAGCGATTATTGCACGTTTTGAGGTTTTGGCCAGCTTTTTGGGATTCTGTCCCACTGTGCGGCCACTTCTTGTGACATCTCTAGTGGACCCAGTTTGCACGAGACGATCTGTCTGTGTGTATCGCTCCGTTGTTTGCTGTCAACTAATTCTCTATCTCTCTACAACATAAATGTCAAAGCACAATGACATTTGACGCCATTTGCAAAAATTCATGTGTAAATGCACATTTTGTATTGAAACTAAATTTTATTTAAATCAATATCCGAAAAAAGATGAAATCATTTCAATAATTTGTGTATGTACCCAGGTGACATGTCAAATATCATTCTGCCATATTGGATATTTCACAACAATGGCGCAAAACTCAAATCTTACAAGTAATTTCGTTACATTCCGTATGTAATTCTGTTGCCCATTTCGTTTAGGCTAAATTTCCTTGTTAACAGCGCTTAATCAAGCGCCCTTAAATCTCTAATTCAAAACTTCTTAATTGATTTCTGTAACATAAGTCCTCGGCCGATAGCCTTAAAGCGCTCAGAAGAGATTTTATCACATGGCCGAACAAGTCCAGATGCACAAATATCGACACCTGAACATCGAAGTGAAATATTTGCTATCATTTATATAATCGTTAAATAATGGGGCTTGAGTGCGAGCAGATTCAATTCAATTAGGGCAATGTGTTTATGGATCGGAATGGAATTAGTGTGCATAGAGAGAGAGAGATTCTAAAGTTTTGAAGGACAGTTCTGCCCATCCTATTTATCCCGATTCAAGTACACTTTTCTGGAAAATTTGAATTGATTTGATGTTCGTGGAACAATCTGCAGCTGTATTTATTTGCTATTAGTAAAATCCGAGACTCAAAAAATTAATATGGGAATTCACAATATTGAATATTACCATTTAATGAAACCGCGAAATTCCAAATCAATTCGCCGCCGCGCGCTGAATAATGCACTATTTTGCAATCCATAGAATTTAGCACTCGATAATGGAATTTTAGCAAATGGCGAATCCCTGGCTGCCCTCATTAATAGCATATTTTGTCACTCATAAATGACAATTAAACACACACACACAACAACACTATATATCGTCGTTGTCAAACCAATATCTGCTATGTGCAAAACGTATATAACTTTGAGATACTGAAAAAAAACGTTCTCCTGTAACATACTGCAACATCTCCTGCACATAACATAATTTTTTTAGCGACTACAGTTCACCATATAATGCTTAGAGTCATATAGAAGTGTTTTTGTACGAAAATTTGCTTAGAAACTAGTCATAATGGTCAAAAGGTCGAAATCACCAAAAAGTGCACATAGCAGATATTGGTTTGACAACGACGATATTTTCAACTCCGCCACTCTACCCCCATACAATCGCATGTTTTTATATAGGATAATCCAGGACATAAGAAAGTGTGATTCTACTCTGTCGGTGAATATTGGGGCCTGGTTGTCCCGGCAGCCTTATCCACATTCCGGTAGAGCGGGCAGAAATCTTTTGTTTTTTGGTGGGGAAACGGTTAAAGCGCTCGAAACATTAAAGTCAAATAAGGGAGATTATGCGATACTTACTTCTCCATATCACTTGGATATATCCTGGGCAAGTGGTATATGCATTTACGAAGACTCTCGAGCCCTCAAAGACAAGATCCTAGGGGAATTGCCTCGAGAATGTAAGACGTTCACTTTTGATGCTGACTTTCTCAAAGCGAAACCGACTTAATAGAGTTTTGCTGGAATTGAAGCTGCTTGCTTCTCTATTGGGTTTAAATGGGCATACCATGAGGATTTTAAGTGCTTTTCGTCCTTCAATGAGCATTGGACTACCGAATACCCCATTGCAATTACTTATGGTGAAGGCTGGAGATTTCCTAGTTTCTATAATAGTTGTGAGCCAAGTAAAACTCTCAAATGGAATATTATTAAAAGCATATAGCGTATATAAATTTTCTAGCTTAGAATGTGAACGAGAATAAGTTGTTACGACGACGACATATTTCGCAGAAGGAATACTTAAGGAGGCTATTTCTGTTTAAGGAACACTTTTAGTGGAGTGTTTTGGTTTAATGTATACGAAGTAATCTATTCCTTTTTTTGGGGCGAATGAAAAGAAGTACGAACACATTTTTTGGGGCAGCTCGTATATATGTTTTGGTTTTCTGTTTTTGGGGAATGGCGGGTCGAGGGCAGTCTGTCATTTGTGACATTCTTAATATTTGTTCTGTTTCATGCTAAACGTTGAGATTGTTAAAAAATTCACCAGAAGCATACTTTTTCAAAAAGAGTTATTGATATTAAGTTTTGGTTTTATGAAAGAAAACTTATATTCTTTATTATTTTCTATGTGCCACTAAAACATGAAATTCTGTTGGTATCCACTCTTCACAGAACTTATCTAGAAGTTGGTAGAGCTGTTTGCCCAAAAAAAAGTGATAATCACAACTAGCATATTTCGTTTGAATAGCATTGATAATAGCTTGCAGTTGATGTCTTTTCAGTTCTGAGCTTATAAAAGTCTTTTTTTGTTATGTTAAAGTCCAAGCTCATGAGGCACGCTTTGTACTACCAGTCAGCAGAGGCGTACCTAGTTAAAGTAGCGCCCATGGCAAATACAAATATTTTTACATTCAATTTGCAGTTTTAAACACGTGTTTTATCCCGAGGCACCATTGGTTTACATACATAAATAAATGAATAGAAAAAATTTATGACAGCCTCAGCGTAACTGGACCTTTAAAAGCTCGTATAAAATTCATTCACAGAAAAGATTTAAAGGGGCACCCCTTGGCATTTTTGACGATTTTCATAAAGTTTTGAACCCGCCCTTTTAAGATGGGAAATTGTTAAGCACCTGCCAGGGAGCCTGTATTTTTAATTTCACTCCGGAATTCCCAGTATTTCCTGAGATAATGGACATTATATATGTAAATTGGCATTTCCCGGTGAACTGAATTGATCTGGATTAAGGAGAGCGATCCCTTTCCAACGAGGCGTCGAGCTGAGACAAAAGGTTTTAAAGCTTAAGCAAAAGCTTTTAAAGCTTAAGCAAAAGCTTTTAAAGTTTAAGCAAAAGCTTTTAAAGCTTAAGCAAAAGCTTTTAAAGCTTTAATAAACGATTTTAAGCTTCAACAAAAGCTTTTAAAGCTTAAAGAAAAAGCTTTTAAAGCTGACATATAAGGTCCAATTACTCCGAAAAATGTGACCATGTGGCCACAGCAATCAAAAGACCCCGCACATTTTGTATGGAAAATGGGCCGCGGCTAATTTTCTTGAAATTTTGCAGGTTGATAGTTCTCAACATGTAGATCAAAAGTCTCCATGGGCACTGACTCCCAAAACCCCTCCTTCCCACCTAAAAACCACCCCAAGTTTTTTTTAGAGTTTCACATATCACCCTGTATTTTTGTAACCCTATGCCCTATTTTAATGAATAAGGTATCTGTGTACGCAGAATACTCCCACCTATCTAAAACTGTAAAAGTCAAGGTTCTACCATTTCAACTTCCAGAGGAATGACTCATCAAAGTCAAAAATTTTGGTTTTTTTAACTAAAATTTCAACTAAAACCACCATTTTCTCCATAAAATACCCAGTTAACTAATATTTTTTTTTGCAAAATTGGAAAGCTTGGACAATTTTCTACGTATAATGTTCGTTCAATTTTTATGGTACGGGCTTTACTTTTAGAGTTATTAGCAAGTTTCATCTTAAAATTGGCCTTATTTGGTGCTTTGGTACTTTTTGGCAAAGCCTAGGTGAAAATAACTTCTTCTTTAAAGCCTGGACGGTGTACTACCAGTCATACTGCAGAAATTGACTAAATAAGTAATACTATGGCTCAAGGAGGCTTCAACCTTGCCATGTTGAATGGCCATACTCGAACTTATCCTCTTGGGGGAAATGCCTAGGTCTAATCGTTGACTCAAGCTCAACTGGAAGACGGATATTGAAGAAATGGTAAAGAAAGCCTGCATAGCTTTCTACATCTCTTAAAAGACCGTAGGCAAGAGATGTAGCTTCAATCCAAAGATGGTGTTGTGGATGTAGATAAGCAACAAGAGGGGTTCTGTTCCGCCCATCAGATTTTCCTTTCCCGTCCTCCCTCAGATACCATCACTTTTACAACAAGCGATCAATTTCTAAGAATCAGGTTCGGGTGTTCGCTAAGATGAAAGTTTTTTGTAGGGGAAATTTTTATTGGGCAAACTTTGGTATCTTTTGCGCTTGCTCATATGAGCCGTGTTTTTTTAATGAACTATATGGTCTTCGATCCAGTTCATTAAAAAAACGACAAGGGAAATTTCACTAAGCGCCATCTTCAGTGCTTTAAATATATTAAAATTAGGAAGTGTCTAAATCCACTGAAAAACGCGAAACGCGAAAACCCGGAAATTGATATATCCACACGCGAAAACGATATATCGCCACGCGATTTCCGAATATCAGTCATTTCGAATATTTTAATTGTTGTCCGAATTTTAGAAGAATTTCAATTTTGTTTATTAAAAAAAAAAAAAAAAAATATAACCAAAATAAAAATTTCGCGCGAAATTCTTCTTCTTCTAATATTTTTTTTATTAACAAAATTTAATTAACAAAAAATTGATGACAACCGTCAAAAAATTATAAGGTTAGGAAGTAGCTGTCAAAATAGCTACAACGTTTGTAAAGGCGTATTTCCAAATACGCCTTTATTTTTCTTAACCTAAAATAGTTCAAATTCTACGAGAAATCATTCGGACAACAATTAAAATATTCGAAATGACTGATATTCGGAAATCGCGTGGTGATATATCGTTTTCGCGTGTAGATATATCAATTTCCGGGGTTTCGCGTTTCGCGTTTTTCAGTGGATTTAGACACTTCCTTAAAATTAATCTGAAGTTGCGTGTCAGTAAACAACTGTTACACGAATTCCTCTCTAGAAAATAATGAATAAGTTTCTAAAAAATAAATTATTTGTTTCCTCATGCCTTCAAATTTGCTTTCTTCACTTCTATGTTGTTTTTATTTTAAATGACGTTTTTCCGACAGCCGGTAAGTATGCTACATTCCGAAAAGAAAGGGAAATTTTGAAATGTCCCAAGACCTGGATAAAAACCTCGATAAAACCTGGGTTTTCAGATTTGTATAGGGAAGAACTATATAGTTCATTAAAAAAACACGGCTATGATTTGCTTTTACAGCTTGTTTTGGTCAGCTTAATTAGCAAACAACGGCTTGCGAAATTGCGGGGCGGGTAAATTTGGCTATTTTCGAATTTCATTTAGGTAGGATTTTTATTTTTTGGGTCCTTTACTCAGGTTAGTGTTTTATTAAGCTTTTTTTAATTTTTTTTTGCTTTATATACTCATTTGCTTTTATTATTGCCGTGTTTTTTTAATCTGTTCTATTCTGTTCTGTCCTGGAACATTAAAAAAAACGGCAAGGGAAATTTTTATTTTTATTTACATAAATTACGGTTTTGGGCATTTTAATTTCTTCTAATATTGCATAAAGATCGGTCTTATTTATCTCTCCATTAATTTTTCTCGTTTTTCATTCAGTAAACAAAACATTTTACTTTATTTGTCAACTGTCAAGTTAAAAAGCGTATGTGAGAAAAGGGAAATTTAAAATTTCCCTTTGTGCTGGATAGTGTTCTTGATAATTATCGGGGAAAAGACTTTTGTATGGAAGCTGTTCTGTTCTGTGCTGGAACAGATTAAAAAAACACCCCTTATGATAACTTTTTGTTTAATTAACTGAAATCTTTGCACGGCTTCGGCTACTATGGTCTAACATTTGACGACAATGTCTCTCGCTCTTTGCAGAATGTAGGTCACGGATGAAAATTGTTGCGCTAGTTTCTAACCGATTTCGTTAGTAATTTGTTCTGAGGTCAAAGTTACTGAAAGGGATGCCATTGTCAAATGATTATGTATTACAAAATATAGTGGCCACAGATTTCGCACTTATTTGAAGGTAATTTAACAACCTTTCATTGAGATGGCACTTTTTGCAAGGCAGAATTGCAGATTCTCCAATAATGAATGTAATAAAACCTAGTAAAACGGCCAATTTACGAATGTAGGGAGTCTAGAAAAATTTCTTAGAAAAATAAATAGCAAACAATTTCCCTAAAAGTATGCAGTTTTTGAAAAATATCTCAAAATCTTTTTCCTAAAAGTATGCAAAAACCAATGACCGGGAAACAGTGATGCTACGTCGTTAATAAATAGATTAAATTCTAAAATATTCGTATTGCATTCTAGAAAACTTAAAGCAGAAAACAGTTCATAGAACTTTTCAATTGAAATTCAGTTTTCAATTCCCTAGCAACTTGTAAAACAAAAACCATTGTGAATACAGCCTTTAAATAAGTTCAATTAATGAGAAAATATGCTAGAAACAATGCTTTAAATTAACTGAGCATAATGTAGTCTCAAATAATACTTGGTATGCCCGCGAGTAGAAGAAGAAAATTTTATTAAATTTGAAATGAGCCCTTTCAAGAATGGTAGAGACGAAAGGAGCGCGAATTTTTAATGCCTTGAATTCTGGATACGCAAATCAAATGTAGTAAGGTTCAGCTGTAATTAGATGATTGTTGGTGGAGTTGGGTAATTTCATGCTATTTTATTTTTATGCGAGCTAAATATGAAAAGTGTTACACGCTTTTGTCTGTTTCAGCTTTATCGTTCGTTGACTCTCTGTGTGAAAGTTCACGGTTGGTGAAATGCGCTAAAATGGGTCTTGTTTTTTGGCATGGTAAAAAGGGTAATAAAAGCACAAAATTTATGTTTCTCGTTACTTTGAGGTTTTTATAGATTTAATTTAAATTTTTTTTTTAGTAATAGAGAGCAAATACAAGTTAATTGCAAGTTAATGTGTCATGATTTTTTGGTAACATGGATGTGGTAAAAGGTAAGGGTGGTATATTTTAGTATGGAGATAGTTAATGGGTTACCTGTGCAGTGACTATATTTTAGATGGTTTTTTTATTAGAAAATTTTTATATATAAGTTTCAGATTTTTATTAACATTTTGTGACAATTATTAGAATTAGAAGGGAAGGGCATTGTTAGATAAAATCGCTGTTACAAAAAATAGCTTGGATTAACTATGGAATAACGCGAAACTACGCCTATTGAGAGCAGTAATAAGTCGTCTTAACGAAGTTATGGGCAGAAATCCGTGCAGCCTGGTTCATGACAGGAGGAAACAGATACGTATACGCATAAGAACGTATTAGAATGCATGCAATTGTATACTATCTATAACCGCGCGCACCGCACGCACGCGTACAGATATCTACTGATTATAAGGGCGTGCCTCCCCATTAAATGTAATGTCGGACAGCAAGTTATAGTCGGAGAAATAGCAGAAGAATGAAAGAACTGCCAAAGCCGACCCGTTTTTTTGTTCCACCGGCTACCATTCACTACCGCGACAGAACATTGACAGGAAATAATTTCTGTCCTATGATGCTTATAGTCGATGAGATTAGAAAGGGCAGGTATTTTTTATAAAGAGGTAAGACAAGAAAAACGGAGAGCTATTTAAGTCGGACAAGTGAAAAGATGAAGCACAAGAGGTAGGCAGAGTGGAATCGAACCACAGACCCCTGGGATGGTAGTCGGACGGGATACATCCTAGGCTACCGTTATGCGTACAACATTAAATCTGCCTTTTCGCACACCCTTCATTCTAAGGATTCATTCATTACCAGCACAATGTGGTTGTTGAATAATCTTCCAGAGTGCTAATCAATTGCTCATCGTCTCATCTTTCATAAGTATGTGTTTTGTAGCAAGTACTACATGCATTCATATCAAAGAGGTCCTACTATAACGCCAGACTACTACCCAATAAAGTCTCATCGCTCATCCATACAGACAGCAAATATAGCATCATAACTTCGCCCGACATGGCCATCCGTCGTCTCTCATTAATCGACCCGCAATAACTCGTCGCATAATAAACGAACTGTAATTATTCAATGTCAACGGAATTACAGATAATAAACAGAATAAAATCCGCGGCGAATTCACCCATGTTGCTCTTTATTATCCCTAATCGCCGTGAAATTGATAGCGCCGTCGAAGTGTACCGAGCGACGGAGTAATGCCGAATTCAATTGCGCTCATAATCGAAATAAAATTTTGCTCAGTATTGAATCGCTCGAATTAATTTATGCAAAAGCATTAACTCAGAGACGACAGCGTCGTCGGCACCAGGGAAGCTGCCAAAGGAAGCTCGGGAGGAAAGATAAATAAACATAGATATGTACGTAAGTGTATGTGTGTGTGCGTATATATAGCTAAGGTTTATGGGCTGGTGATAGCGCGAGGATATCCCACCGAGGATCCGGGAGACACACCTAAACACTACACTCTTGAGGTGTAGGACTAAATGCATTAGGATCGAAGAGGGTAAAAGAAAAGCATCTTCAGATCGCTCTCTCCTAGACGCTATTGTGCCTTGAAGAGGGATCAAAATCCCATCAAGTATGTAAATAACGAAAATTGTGTCTCGTAAAGGCAATACCCATAAAAAAGGGATTTCCATTCCGGGAGAAGGGGGATGTTTAAACTTGGGGTTGATCGGGTCTTTGTTGAATCTTTAAAGTAGGCGGATATAGGGGGGGTGTATTGCCGGAATGCTTTGAGAGATGTTTGAGCTTTTGACTTACCCGCTTACTTTGTCGCGCGCGTTTGTCCTTTTTTTCCTTTTGGTTTTGAACATCGCATTTCGCTGAGGAATGTGATGTGGTGATTTTTAAGGACGGGTAAAGAAGTCACTGCGGCGGTGGTGGTGGTGGTGGGGAACAAATTGATGTTCCGCTTTAAATCACCAAAGTTGACTTATACGGAAGTCAATTTGTCTCTATAACTTTGGCTTGGTTCTAAGTAATTGTCCATTAGCCCTGTCAATCAAAAAAAAAAGAAAGTTCCCTCTTTTCTCGCTAAAGTCTTCTCAAGATGAAACGCTGAATTTCGCCGTCTAGAATCGCAATTGATCTCATTTTTTTTCTAAAAGAGGGAAAAGACTGATTAATTTACCAATCAACTTTTTTGATTTGAAAAAAAAACTTTTAATTTTTTTTTCTTTAACACTTAAAATCGGAAATTTATTTTGTGAAAGGAGTTTTGGAATTTTTCGTACTGTCACCGAAAATTTAATTTTATTCCATGAAAATCAGGATTTAGTTGGTCGAAGTCGCTCGTATCATAAAAAACTATTTCAAATATGTTTATACGATGTGGTTGATCAACAGAACCCCTAAAAAAGACTATTATGCCTGCTTATCTATAACAATTCGAGGAGCAGTGGAATATTAGTTATAATTATATGCTCACTACAATATTAATAGGCGATTTTGACGCAAGCCTCGCAGAAGGGAGGAAATTACTATTGGACGTGAAAGTTGTCATTAAAAACATTGGAAAAAGACTTAAAAAAATTCCAGTAACTATGTAACTTTACAGGTCTTGTTGCACCAAGATCAATTTCGGGTCAACCCATAAATTAATGCAGAACTTTATGCTGAATCGACTAATTGTACGGCTTACTTTTTGTGACTTAACAAGAGTTTTTTTCCTAGCCTAATCTCCTATGTTTATAATTTAAAGTTGTATATAGCACCAAGATCAATTTCGGGTCCACTCATAAATTATTGCAGAACTCTGTGCTGAATCGACAATTCTATCCATGTGCGCTGGTGGCGCTAGTCGATCCCTACTCCAAGGGTTTATTTCACGTCACTGCGCGGGCGGATCCATGAGTCTGTCTTGGAGGGGGCCATGACCCAAAATATCAATTAAAATATATAGTTTAAAAAAACTAAAAAATACGCTTTGATTTTAAAATGAACTAAAAAGTAAAAAATAATTTTGAATGTAAAGTTTTTATTGCTCCTATATTTATTAACACCGGAAATGTTCGCTAGCCGGCCGCCTTTTTTACATTCCGAAAGGTAGGTTGTTTCTATATTCTGGCTGGAGCAATAAAAACTTTACATTCAAAATTATTTTTTACTTTTTAGTTCATTTTAAAATCAAAAGGGTATTTTTTAGTTTTTTTAAACTATATATTTTTTTATTTTATATTTTTTTGTCTATCGCCATTTTGTGGAGACCGCCATATTGGATTTAAAATGACGCCACACAGTTTACTGTACTATACTCGTCGAACGCTTTCATTTAATACCCATATCGAGGGCGTTGTAAACAAAAAGGTAAAGCGCCTTTTTGTGTTGACCGTCATTTTGAATTTGGAATCACGTCACACAGTTCTGTATTCTAATTGTCACACCCTTTCATTTGATATCCATACCGAGGGTGTTGTAAAGAAAAAGGTAGTCCGCCATTTTGTGTTGGCGGCCATTTTGAATTTTGAAAGACGCCACAGAGCTAATAGTATTCTACTTGTCATTTCCTTTCATTTGATACCCATATCGAGTGGGTTGTAAAGAAAAAGGTAGTCCGCCATTTTTTGTTGGCCGCCATTTGAATTTTGTATAACGCCACATAGCTAATTGTATTCTACAATACAACCAGCTTCGATGAGAGGTGATCGAACGTTCAGATACAACACTCTACCTTACTGCATCAATATTTTCTGGCGTGCGTTGGTTACGTTTGCACCCAGACTTTACATCATTACACGAATACAAATTCACCATTAGACGTGAATTAGTTATGATTTTTCTTATGCATAGGTGCTCAGAATACGGAAACAGCTGATAGCCACAAAAATAGTCACAAACTCTCAATGAGGTTATCTACACTGGAATTCTTTCAACAGTTAGCGAACCTATTTTTTAGGGGAGAGGTATAGAAAGGACAAGAGGTAAGTGTAGTAACATCTTCACCAAAAAACTTTGGCGTGAAAATTTAACACATATACAATGTGCTTCTGCTTACTCTCGTTCGTGGATGGCAAGAATAATTATCGGCACACTCACAAATATCTCCGTGTAAAGACAAGAAAGTTACTCATGATGAAGGAATACCCACCTAACTGAACTGTTGAAGGAATACCTGTTTAGATACTCCCAATGACAAGCACCAGTCACAAAAGCTTGTGACTTATGACTGATCACAATTTACAATAGGGTAATTTTCATTTTCAAGTTCAGTTCAGTTTCAATGGTTAAAGTAAGCGTTGGGTTACAAGGGCTTATCTTATAGGGGTTTGCAAAGTCTGAATTGATTGAATTATTTAAAACTAGCTGAAATTACCCGGCGGTGCCCGGGCTTAACCAAAATTATTTTTTAATAATCTTCACACAATTGTGTTTTACAAAATTGCCTTTACGACAACACTTTTATTTTAATGCCTCTCTATAGCCAATATTTTGCGCTTTATTGTTTGGAGCATAAATTATTAAGTATGTAGAGCTGCTGACTCGAGAGCACGTATAGTTGTCCATGAGTAAAGAAATTTTTACTTAAATTAATGAAATAAAAATTATATACATAACTGCAAAATTATTTCAAAACAAAAAAAAACTTTAGTTTTCGTCTCTTTCGTCAATTTTCTGTTTTGTTGTCCTTCTAGTTATCAAAACAACTTGTTCTTCACTTGACATATTCCAACCCCGTTGAAAAATAGGCGTGTTTCTTTTTCCTGGTGTAGCTACACCAGTGTACTCTGGAGTAAATGGAAAATGAAACGCATGTTTTTAATTCAGTGTAGTTTATAACCTCAAAATAATAATCAATTGCATAAAAATGGGGGTCTCCATATTTTTTTTAAAACCATTTCACTAATGTCATTGGACATATTGAATTTCTGTAAACTTCTTCTTTTCGTTTAGAATAATTTCGGTTTTATCAATGGTATCATTAAATGACAACTTCAAAAAACGCGTTTAATGATTAATTTGACCGAAAAGGTGAATAACATTACCTTAAAATTTTGAAGGCGCCACCTTTTGTAAAAAAATCGTAACTACTCTAGTAAAAAATATGAGAACCTAATCTCACAACCGATTTTTTCATATGTAAACAAAAATATTCCCCCACCCGCCCCCTCGCCCACGAAGTAAAAGTTATTAATAATTTCTTTTAGGGACTAAGTATTATAAATTTAAATAGCCTATAATTTAAGTTAGGCTATTTCCAAGATATTTGGAGAAAATTACTACAATCAGTGCAGGACTTTTTGAGTTTATCCCGGACAAACAGACGGAATGACAGGGGCTTCTGTCTTATTTATATACGTAGAAGATTTTATTTATATAGATAAAAAAATTCAAGGGTTTGAGTGACAGCTTGGAGTTTTAAAACTCGCAACTCATTTACTTTTGCCTACAAAGAAACTGAATTGTGTGGGGTACGTTTACTTGTTGTTTTTTGTAACGCCCTTATGCTGCCAGAAGTCAGGTTGACCATCATGATTACCATCTATAATACTTTCATCTATTAATAATGGTTTTCTACATGAATGTATACTAGTAATATTTGGGATTTCTAAAACACATGATAATGTAACCCATTGATTTTATATCAAAACGTCATAGGTTTAATTCAAAGCATTCTCTACATAATTATGCTTGAAATGACAATGGATTTCCTGGTAAATGTAAGAGGATACATCCATTCAATGTCAGTAGGATTTTTGATTCACACAAAGCAACAATGACAGCCTCCCGATGTTGCAGTTCGAAAATCGATAATATCCGGAACAATAGTTTGAGTAGCGTACATTATTGTGTTTAATTAGATGAAATTCTATTCACATTTTATGTAGTGGCACTGTGCAAAAATTATGTGATATTGATTTTAAGTATTTAATTGTATTTTGAGGTATATCTAATAAGAGCGATGGGCTTTTAATTGTAAATAAAACAAAAAAGATATCACGTATTCAGATTTCTATTATTTTATTTGAAAGGATCATTAATGTTATTGGTAATGTAAAATTATTTTATTTAAATGGACATCACAGCTGCATTTCATATTGGGCATTGTTTTGGAACTTTTCTGTTTCTTGGTGAGGTGAGTTCGTATTATAACAGGATGTCAACTACTGTTTCTTTTTCAGGATGAAATGAAGCTCGATTAATATTGATCATTTCACTTAATTTTGCCATAATAACCATAAAGCTAATAAGCATCGAAGTTTACTCGCCTCTAGGAAACTCACTCAACTCAACTCAAGCCTGGTCAGCGCAAACCTCCCATACCCATTTCCAACCATACCAGCTCCTAGAAGAACTGTAGAAGAACGGTATTATGGGAAAGCCAATTGGCCGTGGCTTATTCGCTTCTTCCAAGCTGCAGACTGGGATCTATGTTTTTAGAATTCCGCTCTCTGCATTACAAAAAATATATTGGCAAGAATGCGTTTATTCAGTCCCCATTCTTCAAACTCCACTATGCCTAGTCCGCATGGATGGTTTAATCAAGAGAGTATGAACGCAATCAAAGCCAAAGAAGAGTGCAGGCATTGCCTGAGTGAATCATATCAAGCCGAGTGCAATAGGTTGAGAAACGCCTGCAAATCCACCATCAGGCAAATCAAAGCATCTTTTAATGACAAATTAAGAGGTGAACTCATTAACACCACTGCTGGCAGTAAAAACTTCTGGTCCTTGGTAACCATCGACCGGAAAAATTTCACCACATCGTCGGCTTCTTCTTCCATTCACGATGGGAAGGGCTTACAGAAAGCAAATCCAAGGCCGACTTACTTGCATCTCTGTTTGCCTCAAATTCTTCTTTGTCCGATACTGCCTTGCAACCCGCCACCCACCCGTGTTCCTCTCACTCAATAGGCAGAGTTTTATTCCGGACTCGTGAAGTGTAAATTTCCCTCAAAGAGCTCGACTCCGATAAATCCACTGGCCCCGATAATATCCCCCCTATGGTTCTTGAAAAATATGCCTCACGCTTGACTAAACCTCTGCGCAAACTCTACGCCTTTTCATACTTTTCCGGAGTTTTCCCTAACTCATGGAAACTGGCCCATGTTCAGCCTATACCGAAAATAGGTGACATTAGCGATCACTTCTATTCTCTCCAAAATCATGCAGACAATAATAAACAGAAAGCTTATGGAATATCTTGAATGCATCTTGGACGACGGCTTTTGATCTAAAAGATCTACTGGCGACCTCCTTGTATGCCTAACTGAGCACCTCTACCAAAGCATTCATCGTTTTTGGTGAATCCGGCCTGGTTGCTCTCGATATCTCCAAAGCCTTTTATAGACCGTTCTATTGACTAAACTCCAAGCTCTTGGTATTGACTTTGTTCTAAGGAACTGGATTGAGAGTTTCCTTTCTGACCGTTGAATCAAGGTAGTATGGCGTCGAATCTAATCCCCACATCATCTCTGCAGGTGTTCCCCAGGGCTCAATTCTATCACCAGCCCTCTTCCTAGTTTTTATAAATGACCTGCTCTCAATCCCATCCAACTCACTTCACCGCTTTGCTAACGATAGTACTCTACCATAATCGTATAGCTTCGATAATGCAAGACAAGCACTTGCCAGACCTTATCTGCTTGACCGTGAACTTATGTATCTCCATTTCAATCAACAGGGATACACCTGAACCCCGATTTACGCTGTCCCCGTTGTACGTCGATTCGCCTTACGTCGGAAAATATTTTGGAAACATTGATTCTATTTACGTCTCCATTGCTTCACAGATACGTCGAAATAATTACTAAATTAAATATATAAAACATTGGATTTTTCAAAAATTTTGTGATTTAAAGCCCTTTGTAAACGCGGCAACGAACCTACCCCCATCTGTGGTTTCAAGTATGTATGTCTAAAATATTAACTTGAAACAGTTAACCACTAAAAGTCAGATTGGGGAATTCCCCTTTTTTTGTTTGTGACTATCGCGGTGTTTTTATTTGAAATCGTTGTGTTTATTGTGTAAATATTTGTCTAAAATGAGCAACATAAGGTCTTCGAATTGTTTCCATAAAAAAGTTAGGAGAGCAATAACATTAAAAACCAAATTAGAAGTAATCAAACGATTTGAAAATGGAGAAAAAGCAGCATATATAGGACGGGCCATGAAATTACCTGTGACTTCTGTGAAAACTATCCAAATTAACAAGGAAAAAATTTTAGCTACATTGAATGCTGGACATTGCGTTTTAAGCACCACTATTACAAAAGGTAGATCTATTTGTATGGAAAAAATGGAGTTATCTCTGAAAATGTGGATTGAAGATTTAAACGAGAAAATGATTCCTGTAAATACGTTAATGATACAGAACAAAGCTAAAAGTCTGTTTGAACATTTAAAAGCAAAAGAGGCAGAACCAGTAGAACAAAATTTTGTAGCAAGTCGTGGATGGTTTAATCGTTTTTTAAACAGAAGTAATTTAAAGAATCTGAAAATGAAAGGAGAAACCGCAAGTGCTGATCATGACGCCGCAAAGAAGTTCCCGGATATTTTCAATAAAATTATACAAGAAGGACGCTATTCACCACAACAGGTTATAGTTCCCTTTATTTTTCGAATGTTTCACCTGTTTACATAATATTAGGTTTTTAACGTGGACGAGACGGGCCTATTCTGGAAGCGAATGCCTGATCGGACATTCATATCTAGACAAGAAGCTTCTGCACCTGGTTTTAAATCTGCAAAAGACAGAATTTCTTTATTAGTTGGAGGGAATGCAGCAGGGGATTTTAAGCTGAAGCCGTTAGCCATTTACCACGCAGAAAATCCTCGAGCAATGAAAAATATTTCAAAGCAGGGACTACCAGTAATCTGGAAATCGAACAAAAAAGGGTGGATGACGTCCAGCATTTTCAGTGAATGGTTCACAAAGCACTTTTGTCCAATTGTGAAGGAGTACCTTGAGAAGAAGAACCTGTCTCACAAAGCCTTGCTTATTCTAGATAATGCTCCGAGTCATCCATTCAATATAGCTGAGGTTGATGAAAATATTAAGGTTATATTCTTACCGCCAAACACCACTTCTCTAATTCAACCAATGGATCAGGGCGTAATATCAGCATTCAAGTCGTATTACTTGCGTGAAACGTTCAAAAAGTTATTCGCAGAAGTCAACGAGAAAGAAGTCAGCATTAAAGAATTTTGGCGCAGTTTTAATATATTGGACGCTGTAAAAATAATCGGACACTCTTGGTCAGAGGTGAAGGCCTCAACAATGAACAAAGTCTGGAAGAAAGTATGGCCTGAATGTGTGGTATGTAATCAAGAGCTAGATGAAATCATACCAATTCAAAATGAAATTGCTGAGTTAGCTAATCGGGTTGGCTTTTCTGAAGTCGATGAATCCGATATTAGCAATTTAATAAACTCAAATGATTTTGAATTGTCAAATGAAGAACTTTCAGATCTTCTAAACGAACAAAGTTCATCACACCAAATAGCTACCAACACTGAAGAAAATAATGTAAGCGAGATCGCCCAACCATTATCAAATAAGACCATATTAGAAGCACTTGACCACGTGGATAAAGCTATTGAAATTTTCTCAATGTTTGATCCAGAAAAACAAAGAAGTGAAAAAGCCAAGGAAACTTTGCTGAATGGCGTTGCATCTTATAAAGAGCTTTATAAATCAAATCAGCGTGCTGCTCTTCAAACCCGAATTGATTCGTTTTTTAAGCCTGGGTAATTTATTTTCAATTCATACGTATTACAAACATTATTTTTCAACATTGTGGATATGAAAACCTGTATTTCTGCTTTTTTTTTAATAAAATGTAAAACTATGTATATATACTATATATATACTATGTATATATATTATTTTGTTTTTTTTATATGTTCTTATAAGGATGTCAATATACACAGTAGAAAATCAATGCTTGGGATAAACTTTATCAAATGTACTGTTTCGATTTACGACGTTTCGGTTTACGTTGCAACTTTCCGGTACGCATCTTCGACGTAAATCGGGGTTCAGGTGTATAAATCTGATTCTAGATTAGGGTCTCAAGAATCGTCTTTTCTAACAAAACGCGCTCCACAATTCCTCCCGTTTCAGTGGACGGTCTAGAACTGACGGCAGAACCATCTCTCTATGTCCTAGGCATAACATTAACTGAAGATCTGCGTTGGAGTAAACACATATTCCAAATCGCTAAACAAACATCACAATGCTTGGGATTACTTAAAAGATGCAGTTTCCTACTTCAACCGTCGGCCAGCGCCATAATCTACAAATCCTACATTCGGCCCGCCTCGAATTCAACTCGTGCATCTGAGCAGGGGCCCCGAGTACCACCTTAGCGTGGCAAACCGCGCTCCAACTCATTGGTGACGGCGCCATTTCCTCCACAATTGGTTCATTGAGCCACCTGAGGAATGTAGCGGCTCTGGTGAAATTTTACGGCATCTACCACAACGACTGATCCACCGAAATATGTAACCTCCTGCCTTCACGGCAATGTGTTTTCGGCAATACAAGAATAGCCCTTTCGACTCATCCTCACTGTCTACAGCCCTTATTTTCATGCACACATCAGTCTAGAACAGTATTTTTCCACCTTTTTCATTGAGTGGCACCCCTGACTGAAAAATAGAAAATCGTGGCACCCTTGACCAGCGGCGGATCTTATACCCTGCGGAGGTATGCCCACTCAGGAACTGCGTGAGGTAGTAACTCACTTCGCCATGATCCCTTATAACCTACTTCTCCACATTGGGTATGAGTTCATGGGTCCACCGGCCCTTAGTAGACTCGTCCCACACCCCCTGCCATATTGCATTATTGGACAGGCTACGCGCCAGAGTCTGTCGCACTTTCTTGGAATCCCCTCTTGCATATTCCGAGTTAACCTCTTGCCCTCCAATTCAAAAATATCAATGGGGATCATTCCTGCTATCACGCTTGCAGCTTCGTCGGACGTAGTACGATATCCACAAATTGCCCGAAGGGCACTTAACCGATACACCGAGTTTATTTTCTTCTTATTATCCGGTATGTCCAATGCGGCTGCCCACGAGCGATGCATACAATAGGATCTAACTAACCACTCAGCTTGGCCTTGGGATTCCTATATTAGGCATCCATCTCGCGAGTCCTGGAGTGACAGCGGAAGCTTTTCCGCTATGCCCGCCAAGTGCAACCCGAAGTTGAGCCTTAGTGCACGGCCACAACGCAGCCGTCGCACCTAGCAACGACAGAATTTAACCATCGCACACTAAATCTAAATGGTGGTTTGTTCAGTGCTAGATGCGATGGCTGCGTTGTGGCCGTGCACTTAGGCTGATGGGTCCCATGGAGTCTTACCTGGCTTCGGGATGAGCACAAGCTTTTGGCGCTTCCATTGCTCAGAGAACACTTCTTCCCTCCGGCACGCTGTGAATACTTGGGTGAATTCACCTTGTGGCGCACTGCCTGGCTGCCAGCTTCACCGCTCTGTTCGGTATACCGTCTAGCCAGGGGCTTTTCCAACGGCAATCCTCTTCGCGGCTTCCACAATTTCTTCCTCCCTTATCTCTGGGATGTCTGTTTCATCTATGTTTACTGCAGGCAGGCTATCCATGTTCCCGTTCTGTTGGAACAGGGTCCATACTATGTCTTGCAGCATTACAGGGCAGGTAATCGTTCAAGAACGCTTGGCTTTAATGGACGACATCACTACCCTGTAAGCAACCCCCCATGGGTTTCTATCCGCTTCCTTGCACAGGGTCTTAACGTGCTCTGTTTTACTCTTTCGGATGGCATTTTTTAGTGGCGGATCTACAATCTGAACAATGGGCGGGGAGGGGCTATGAGCCAGATGAATTTTTTGCGAAAACGAATGTCACCCGCAACGTTGGAGTGGGGTCCGGCGAGGGGTCACCTATTTTGTGGTTGAAACCACACCCTTTTCAAAGCACAATGCAACGCTTCTTAAAGTATATACAAAACACAAGTGTCCACGTTGTTCTTTTTTGCTGGTTGGGCTGTTACTGGAAAAGTGAAGGTCAAGCAATGTGCTTTGGGCGAACGCGATTAGCCATCAGTTTTTTTTTACTACATAACTCGTATCAAAATAGAACTGACAATGAATTATCTTGAACTACACTCAAGTAAATTTCCAAGAAAATGCCTGAACTTTGCGGTACCCCTCTTGAAAAACACTGGTCTAGAAATTCGTTCTTTTCGAGATCAACTCGATTGTGGAACAACCTACCACAGTCAATATTCCCGAACTCATACAAAATCCAAGAGTTCAAACGCAAGGTTAATCGCCATGTCCTCATGCACCCCCCAAACTCCCCTTAACCTGTCTTATCCTTTCTCTATCCTTCGAGGTAAGCTTGCTACCAGACATCTGACCATGACATGAACGAAATGACGGATTGGTGGTACAAAGGGTGACACCTGAGGTTAAACTTACACATAAAAAAAATATAATTGTGTAGTAAAGAACACAAGACAGAAGTCAAACTTCGCGTACAATAATAAAGAACATACATATGAAAACTTTACGTCAATATAATATTAACGAAATAATAATCTTTAATACACAATCCTAATTTTTTAAATAACCGATTCCTCATTTTTACTTTACCGATGCATGTGCCATCTATGAACAAATTTAAATAAATTGTAAATATTTTCCCCTGCTGGTTTGGTAGAATTTATTTGTATGGCATCACTTAATTATTGCTATCATGGCTGTCGCTGTCAGCTACTTTGTTGAAGCAGTGTGGAAAATTGCTCTTTTGGCGGTGATCTTCGCGAAATTCATCAGCTTAAATTGTTAAAATCCAAAATGTTAAACGAAATAAAGTGGAAACTAAATTGTTAGTATACTTGTGCATTCATTTAATTATGTAATTAGTGTTACAAAACTTGCACATTAATGTGACAGCTGTAAACGAGTGAGAAGGCAACTTCCGTTTCATACGGCTGCCCTTGTTTCCTTGCCGATTCTGAATTCAGTCGTACCTGCTCGAATTCCCAGAACGAGAGCAAGGAAGTTTCACTTCAAAAAGCTATTGCAAAGTATCTGTATTAGCCAAGGAGTCTTGTTGACCTACTTACTATCCCAATGGTTGCAGGTTCGAATTAAAGCCAGGGAAATGTTTTTCCTGCTTAGTTATACTTTCCTTCCAGTTCCAGTATTGATTGACGGGGCCGAGCGGAGTCAGAAGCGCTGAGTTATCCCATCGCATTTATTATTAAAACATTACGATTATTTTTTTATTTATTTAAAAATGAACGAGAACAAACTTAAATGAGCAAAAAAAAATTTGAAAACAATTTACTAAAAATCCAACGAAAAAAAAAAACAACAAAGACATAAAGGCATGTAAACTTATTTTGAGAAACTCACAAAAAGCATTATTATTTAATGATTCCTTTTATCCTAGAGACAATAAGTTTAAAACAACGCCAATTCAATTACGAAACCCTTGCCTAATTGACGAGTTTTTTCAAAGGCATCCAAAGGATCCTTCTTCGAGAGGCTCTTGGCTTAAAAGAATAACAAATCATCGCACTTAGAGCGCCTCTTGCTCCGTTTCTGACTCTGAGGCACTTAATTTGGAAATTTCGTGTCCCTCTTGTAATTACAATAAGGCTTGGGGAATAAGGATTTCACATGACCCAAAGGATATAAAAAGTCGTCCCAATTCGTCCCAAATTCAATGTCCCAAAAGAAACTTGAAAAATTTCAAAAATTGACTGAACAAGGGCGAGACCCAAAAGTGCGTTGCAAGTTTAAATCGTTCTCCTTCCATGACGGTCGGCGGCTCAATGGTTCAATGGAGCGCTCCGATAAGCTCTTAACAGAATGAAGATCATGTTGATATGATGATTTATAGTAGCTTAGTACAGTTTATTCGGAATTTGGTCGCCGTTAAAGTTTCCATTTTGGATCTAACTTCATTAAATCCTCGTAAAAGGGAATTTTCTCGGAGAGCTTAAAATTTTCATTCGTTAAAAAGGAGTCCAGCCGACGACGAGGACGACGACGACTACGATGAAGTTGATACCGAAGGCTGGCTTTAGGGTTGAATCCCTCTGTAGATGCTATGATGGACGATCCGAGAGACTGTGTCTGCAGGAATCATTACTTGCGGCCATTCCAGCAGACTTTGAGAGAGCCAAAAAGGGAAATTGATTTTGTCTTAAGGAAAATGTAAAATTGGCCAAAGGATCCCAGGCCAGCCTTAGGCATCGAGCCTACCCAATGATAATTGGTCGACCCATTAGCTTTATTGACCATAAATGGAAATGACTCAGTAAAATATGGCGGCAATGGTCTTCTTATATATATGCGAAATAGGCAAATCCTATTCCGTTTAATGCAAAGACCCTACGAAAATTGGCACAGGCAGGCGGGGCGCATGAAACGGCGAAGGAAATGACGATAATGTGAAAAGATTTTTATCCAAGAAATTGCTGTAGACCAGAAGCGTGATTCTTTTCTACTTTGTGAAGGATAGAAAGTGCTCAGGTTTACTCCCAAAGGGGGAACCTACCGGGCCTTTTAAGTTTATTAGAAAACTTCTCTCTTTTCCATCCCCATTTTCCTGTATATATATATATTTTTGGTTGCTGCTATTGTGGTCTCCCCGAGTGCAAAAAGAAAAGAAAAATTCGATAAACCAATGTACATATATTTGCATTATGATATGGCTGATGGTGGTGTAGATGTCGCTCAAATTTTCCCCAGCGGAATATAAATAGCCACTTTAACTCTTTAAAATATAAAAATGCTCGTCGGAGAGGAACTCGACTCTATCAAGACTCGGAATATTTTATATACAACTAAAATAGTTTTTTTTTCTCATTCCTCCTTTAAATTGCCATCAAAGCCCCATGTGAAATGAAAATAGCATCGTTGGTCCTTTCTCGTTATCAACTGCCAATTTCCTGAATTGCCAGAGTCCTTTAAACGACAGCGCTATAATGCATTCAAGGACCAAATTTAATAATGGCTGTGACAGAAATTGCCGCTGTGCTTTTTAAAATGGCAATTTGCAATCATTGTCAGAAATTTAAATATCGTGAATTATTAATTATAAAAAAAGGGTTTTGTTTATTTTATTTAAAAGGTACAAATGGAAATTTACGATTTGGAAATTAATTCGGGGAAATTTTAAACTAAATTAACAGTAAAAGGTGTTAACGTATTTACGTGGTTAAAAGTAAATATTCATTTCTGACAATATACAATATGGCGGTGTGATATTTGACATATGTCATCCTAGACACATGAGCATCATGTCATCTAGAAAATTAAATATGGCCGTTTCACAGGAAAAAAAGCATATGTAGAAAAAGTTTAAAATTTTAACAAAAATTCGAGTATTATTCGCGTGTGCTATCTGACACCAGTATTCGTAAAATAATCGCTAATATTAGCTGTGTTCCTTTTCTACTTTTTAGTACTTGCGAGCAGAGCAGAAAAGGGACGCAAAATTTGTTGATTTGAGTAAAACCTAACCTAACATTTTTGATGTTATTTCATTTGTATACAAATAAAAGGTCAGAATAATAATTTACAACATAATTTAAAATAATGCGATTTTATTATTTATATTTTTATTTATTTTATTTGTAAATTTATTATTTTTATTTTTATTTATAGACGTTGTTATATGAAAAAAGCTCAAAACAATCAAAAGCCATCTATGGAGTGATAAGGTAAATAAAATAATTCACAATAGACTCCAAATTGGAGCTTTCCTCTACCGGATTATAACTGCATAACCAAAAGTGTTATCTACGTTACGTATGTTAGAGCAAGTGTAGCTGCGAGTGCTCACGATTAAAAAATAGTAGAAATTAGCAGAAAAGGAACGCAGCTATTGTTAATACCCCGGCTTCACCGGCCGAACTGTGCAAGTTCGAACAAATTGGTAAAATGAACTTTAAAATAATCTCAGTTCGCATACAATTTCCACATATTAAAACGTAAAAGCTCGCTCAAAAGAGAATAATCAACTGGAATAGTGGAATGCCATTCCAGGGAGCTTTTGCATTTCTGACTTCTGGCCAAAAAGCAACAACAATTTCAACTGAACTGAACTTTAGCCGGTGAAGCCACTTATTGAACTGAATATTATTGAACTGAGACATATTTCTTCGGGCATTCTTTAGGAGGCACTGTACTCTTCCTTTGTTGTAAGTAGACCAAGTCGTCGTAGAGATAATGCGTGGTCTCCCGTGCTGTAACGATGTTGGTGTGGGGAGGGCAAAGGAGAGTGGTATAGGCCGATCGTGAATTTCCCCTGATTTACCCCAGTTCCAGTGGTAACCCTGATGTGTTAAAATATCCACTGCCAGCAATTACCATATGATCAACTCTCTTGTAGTAACACTGTCGGTCAGCGGTAGTTATCTAGGTTTGTCGATTTACCACCGGATCAACTCACTTAAGATACCCGTCTAGTCAGGCAGAGGAATCAACTCTTCGACTGTCTGATCTCAACTGAGCACTCTGCTCTGTCGTCGTTTGTTTCGTTTTAACGTTTCGTTACAGTGCGCTTCACGTTTGAATGGCAACCTATTGGAGTACTAACTATCTCAATCTCCAAACTCCGGGAAGGACGCCTGCTTGATCTAGAGTCACGTCACGTTATGCCTTCTACCGAGCTCATCTAGCTCAGCTCCGTATTGCTCCACTAGCTTGGATCGCCTTCAGTATTTCCAGTACCTCCTCTTGAAAGATATTAGCGTGCACCAAGAGAGTAAACTGTTGATTGTGCCTAAAAGATGCGACGCCCTTTGGTCTTTCGGAGCCGTCGGTGAATATCCGTAGATCAAACTTCTTCAGGACGTATTCGTTTCTCCACTCGCTTCTTGAGGGAATTCTGACGGCCAACACTGTAAATCTCAGCTTTTGGAAGTGTGTTATTTTAACACGCTTAAAGCGTGTTATTGTGACGTCACCCATTTGATTAACATTTTAGTCACTTTTTACACACTTTAAAGTCTGTAAAAAGTGACTACAATGTAAATCAAATGGGTGACGTCATAATAAACACTTAAAGCGTGTTAAAATAACACACTTAAAAATTCTGAGATTTGCAGTGAAATCCTTGTTGAGGTCAATCTAAAAAGAAGATAGTCTGTGATTGTGTCAACCACGCCCTCTGGTAGCAGATCCAATATGTTGCAATGACCTTACGATTTTGAGAACCAGGCCCCAGATTCGCTCAATGTAAGGGCACTACACGAGGAGGTGTTTGGCGTGATGGTCAGTACACTGTAAACCCAAGTGTATGATTTTAAAAAGCATTTCGCGTGTAAAATCGTGTAGTCACTTTTTACGCGTTTAAAATGTGTTAATATTTAACACGCGAAAAGTGTGTAAATTTAAAACACTCAATGCGTGTGTTTTCAACACAACAAGTATGTATTACTTTGGAGCTTTTGAGTGAAGCTTTTTTAGCGTCGTTTTGCGGGGAGTTAACCTAGAAAAATCGTCACCGTAAGCTTAAATTTTTGATGTAATCTACAATGACTTGTTTCGATGCCCTTCTGTTACCGACTGACTGTAAAGAGAGGATGTGGAGCTCTCTGGTCATTGAGTATTTAAATACCGTCATAACTTTCATTTAAGTTATCCTCTCATGTGTGTTAATTTAGTGAAGGGTGTCAAATGGCACATAATGTTTGATTTTCACACGTTTAAGACGTAAAACGATAAAACGTTACGGTTTCTTTAGCGTGTAAAAAATATTGTGTGATTTTTACACGTATGTGTGTGATTTTTACATGTATATTATCCATCTATGGGCTTCTCAGTAAGTGAAAAATAATTCACAATAGACTCCAAATGGGAACTTTCCTCTAGCGGATTTCAATTTCGTAACAACAAGTGTTATCTACTCGTATGTTACAGTAAGAGTAGTTGCGGGTACTCACGAGTAAGAAATAGTAGAAATTAGCAGAAAAGAAACACAGCTAATATCGACACTACTTGGGAGGTACACGCCTATCTTACAGGGCTTTTTCAAGAATTAGACCATATTTTTTAGTGATTAGACGACCAGAGCATGATTAATTTTTTACATCAAAATTATCAGAGCGAAAGTCAGCGAACCTAAACCGCGCAGAATATACTGATAAATTGCCTTCACCATACACTAGCCAAATTTTTTCACAAGCCTGCGCAGCGTTCTTTCCCTTGTCGTAATAATATTGCAAAATATACCACAAATTTTCATTATTTTTCTCCATTTGCAAACATAAAAAGCTTTCCAACAACTCCACTCAAAGTCACATTCGAACTGTCACCTTTCAAACGAACTGTCACCTTTCATGGTGTGGCAGTAGCACAGGACTTATTCGAAATTGGCGTCATCTATCGGGAAAACTGCAAAAACTTTTTTACAGACTTAATGTTTAAGTGTAGCGAGAGAGAGAAAATTCCAGAAGCTGAACCTGACTTTCGTGTGGAACAATCTGTATAAAATCACCATTCGATACTCCATAAGACTTAAGCGAGTCTAGATGCGATGCTAGATGCTAGAGTCCGATCGAAAGGAGATGAGGTTTCTCAAAAATCGCATTTTCCATGCGCAGTGAGAATAATAACAAAAAAGTGAGAATAACAACAGATTTTGAAGGGAAAATGTGAAAATCCATAAGCGCATGTCTATTTGTGTGTAATTTTCATTTCCCCACATGCGCGAGGAAAAGCTCAACTGATTTGGATCAGACTCTAATAATCAGTTGGAGCTAAATTACACGCTGCAATTTTGTATTTAGAAGCAAGACATTTTGCACTTTAGAGAATTGTGCAAATTCATTAAGAACACTATTTGAAAGTATCTCATAACAACTATGTTTGTTTACCACCCATATTAAGATATCCAAATTTTAAAATTAAAAATCCCCCAACAGCTGGGGCAAAAGATTAGTGAGCAATAAAAATAAATATGAATCTGCTAACCGCAATAAACTTACCTGAAACAACACTAAAATCAGTACTACACAAGATTCAACACCTTAATTTGAAATCGCCCATCGTTTAGCCCGAAAATTAGTCTCTAGCAAAAATAGGAGGGAAAAGTGTTATTACACCTCACCCACAAGCATTTGCAATAAATCCAAAATATTTGGACAAATTCCAAATGATTAAAACGATCCCGGGTCAGGAGAAATTTGCCGAGCTAAATGTACCGAACATAACCATTAAGTAATAGCACGTCGAAAGGATACCTGCCGATGTGTAGGTGTAGAACCGTGCACGCAGAAAATTATTGTAACACAGCTACGAAGTAAATGAACCCCGGAAAATTATCCTCACTTTGTGATTCCTGTTTAAGATTAAAATTATAATGACCCGCCCGTCCCCCGTCCGCGCCCCGCCACCGCCTAAGGTTGTGATATTCGAAAAGGATGCGGGGACGACAGACAGCACCGACCGATGTATATACGACGAGTACACAGGCGGGGGACAAGCAGGACTCCTGCTGTGAGAGGGAATGGGTAGTTATCGGAATGCCGGCCTCTATGGGATTTAACGTAGCCAGATAAAAATTTACAGTTGCTGATTAAATTTAATGTGCCATGAAACGTCTGTTCCTTAACCAATCCAATTTCCTCTCGGTGAGGCTTTTAGTGAAAACTCCCAAGAAACTTAATGTCCCCTCGGCCATTGTGACAAGGTATTAAGTTTTCTGGACGGTTATCTTCCGCCTCGAGGGGGACTTTTATGATAACCAGTTTATGAGACTGAAATTCATGATTCCTGATTATGCCAAGGATTCAGGATGAAATTTTACTGTCATCACAGTGGAATTCAACCAATTTGAAGAGGATACTCCTATTTTGAGGAATGGAAGAAGAAAGAAATTGTATTCTAGAGAGAAATGTTTAGTGGTGGTTAGTTGAAGGTATTTTTGTTGTACACAGTATGGCTGAGTCGTAAATTGCTCCAAAACGTCAATCATTTACAATTACGGCAATGCCAACGCTATGCATTTATATGAGCGTTGCAATGCGACATAGATCTAATCTTGATTAAGATCCTTCAACAGCAAGGTCCAGTCCGGTCCCGAAATATCGGTGAAGAATATTAAATAATTATAACAATAATATTAAATAGAAAGCTGCGGAGCACAAAGCCACCTCTTGATTCTAATGACGTTCTAAGATTCACGCTACTATACCTTACGAGGACAAGTTTCCAATGATAATTTTGGCAAGATCATCACCTGGCAAGACTCATTGTCAAGTCAAATAGCCACAAATGGCGAATTACCGCTTTATTTACAACCCCCCCTCCAACATGGGTATCAAATGAAAGAGTATCGCGAACAGAATACAGCAAGCTATGTGACGTCATTTTAAATTCAATATGTCGGCTAACTCAAAATGGCGGATTATATTTTTCTTTACAACCGCCGACATGGGTATCAAATGAAAGAGAATGACGAGTAGAATACAGTAAGCTATGTGACGTCATCTTAAATCCAATATGGCGCCCACTACAAAAAGGCGGATTACCTTTTTCTTTATAACCCCCTCCCCCGCCCATGAATATCAAATGAAAGATTATGACGAGTAGAATACAGTAAGCTATGAGACGTCATTTTAAATCCAATATGGCGGCCACCACAAAATGGCGGATTACCTTTTTCTTTACAAACCCCCCCCCGAAATGGGTATCAAATGAAAGAGAATGACGAGTAGAATACAGTAAGCTTTTAAATCTAATATGGCCGCCACCACAAAATGGAGATTACCCTTTTTCTGTACAACCCCTTTATATGGGTATTAAATGAAGGGTTATATTTAATAGAATACAATTGTGTCGTCATTTTTAGTGAAAAAACAAAGCTTAAAATGAAAAGAGTAAAAAAAAAATTAAAGAACATAAAATTAAAAAATAAAAATTAAAAAATAAAAAAAAAAATAAAAAAAGTTTTTAAAAACAAGATTTTATTAGATAAACTAAAAAATATTAAATAATAAAAAAGTTTTTAAATATTTGCATTAATAAGATGAACTAAAAAGTATAAAATAATTTTTTTTAATCCACCTGTAATTAACTACAACTACAAGTAAAAGCGCTCAGTTAACAAATGTTCAGATATTATAACAAAAATCCAAAAAATATAATTTAAATATGATTTAACTATTAAATACGAAAATTAATTAGGATACAACTTGCTAAAACGCACCAAGCTTTTACTTGTAGTTGTAGTTAATTACAGGTGGATTAAAAAAAATTATTATTTCTATGCACGTCGTTTAAGATCTCATAATTTGAGCCACTTTCCGGGCACATAAAAACAGGCTAAACTGGTCCCAGTTTGTTAAAGAGGGCCCTTGCCGATCGGACTTTGATGGAACATACCGAACGATGGGGGTCCGCGCCTGGACTGGCTAACTAAGCGGTTCCTTCATGTATCGTTTCCTAGCCAAGGAATTGATGGACCTCAGGAGACTTGCTGGCTTGATTACCGGACAGTGCATCCTAAACTACCATTTATGGAGGATAGGAAGGACGGAGCACCCAAATGTAGGTTTTCACTTGAGAAGGATGAGTCTGCCCTTCATGATCAAATGGGTCGTGTACGACAATGGAAAGCGTCAGACGATTGATTTTCAACTCTATCGTGGACCACTAGAGATATTACGCCAGGGAATTGAACGAGAATGACCCGAATTTTTGTTGTCTTCCATCACACACCTCTTTGATTACGTTTGGAAAATTTAGAGAGATTCGTTAAAAAGTTCTGATACAAATTTTGATCACACCAATGGAAACAAGCTGATTTTACTAGAAAAAAACGTCACGAACTTTTTACCAGAACTAATATTACCGTTGACATAATTCTGCGTATCTTCCAATTGCTGACAATTCTCAAAGCCTGTCTAACAATACAGACGAAACCGAAGGCCATGAAAGAAGGAAAAGCAGCTATTAAAGCACTAGGCCCAGTATATATAGCATCAAATTTAGCGCAAACTTGTCAAAAGGAGCTATCTTCCTTGGCAAGAAGTTACAGAATCACTCGTTAGTGGTCATCGAGTCACAGGAGCATCGAGGGCAACGAGAAGACGCATGAATTGCGCAAAAGGTCGATGGTGAGCCAAAAGGCGTCATCATCGATGAGTTTTAACGCTACCACGCTGGTAGTTTTCGAGTACCCGCTCCAACTAAAGAAGTGCGAGTTTGGAAACGCAGTGCTACAGGCTTCCAATTGCTGAATACTGCAGAATGACTCTGCAGTCCTGCAACTTTCCGAACTCGCACGTACTGTTCGAGGTGAGACTGAATGAAGAATTTGTGGATTATAGCGCAGGTTGTTGCCTGCAGGAGGAATTTGAATCTCTTAAGATCATAGGGATTCTCGTTGGGCAATTTGGAACATGTGCAATTCAGGGATTACTCTTTGAACTACCGATCTGTCATGTCGTTGGATACGTACGTCATGGTGCAATGTCTAGTAGTGAACTTAGCTTGAAAGATAGAATAGGTTTCACGTTGCGTGAGGATAGAAGGGTGATGAAGGAGATGGGGACGAGGGTGAAAACCCTGCGTTTAAACTCTTGGATGTTGTACAAGTTTGGAAACACAAACTGTGTAAGATTGTTCCACAGCCGGATCGTTTTATTTATGAACGAATTCCCTGTCTGTAGCCTGGACGAGAAGGGAAGATGTAAGCAAACTAAATGAACCGAGTGGACGCAGGAAAGTTGGCTGACGGATGAACTTGCAGATTTGGAACATCTGGTCCTTTCATCGCTGGTCCTTAGATGTGTGTCACTAAATCCACGCCATTCACTAACACGAATAAAGAGATTTTTCCCGATTTATCTATATTAATAAAAGAAAGTTTTGTATGTATGTATGCGTGTGTGTAAGCGTGTATGTGTACGCTATAGCGGGCGGACCTGTCATCGCAGAGCTTCGAAAGTTTGCACGAAAGTCCGTTGGGGCTCCCATGAAGCACCTCGAAGTCCGATTTTCGAAATTCAAAATGGCCGCCGAAATATGACCGAAATTCAAAATGGCCACTCAAATATAAATTTGGCAATTGTGTTCCGATTTCCATGAAAATCGGTATCTGGGGTTTTTTCAAGGTAGCAAATAACGAATTTATGATCAAAACTTATAAATACAGAATGGCAGGGCCAATATGGCGGACGAATTTTGTCAATTGCATTCTGATTAAAATGAAAGTGGATATCTGTTTTTTTAAGGTTGTAAATAACGAATTTATGATCAAAACCTGTAGATTCAAAACGGGAGCGCCGATATGGCCGAAGAGTTTGTCAATTCTATTCCGATTCCGTGACCCAAAAAAATAATAACAAGAAATTTTGTCGTAGAAACTTTATTAAGAGAAAGAAACAATTGCTCACTACAAATAATAATAAATAACATTATTGCTAACAAAAATAATTAACAAGGTTCGAAATGGCTGCCTTCTGTTTCTACACATAACCTCAAACGCTTCCGAAAATTTTAAAGACACGCGCTGAAGCTCTTCCACCTGTATTCCTTTAACGCCCCCAAACTTTTGTGGGGTTTCGCACAGGCTCTGGCACAGGTCGGTGCTCTACTACAGCAGAACTACCTGGAGCATTAACAGACCAAATCCTTTCACTTTGATGGCTGTGCGCTTGCTCGATGGTGAAAATTTTCTCATCTGTGAACAAAATCCGATTCTACGGCAGAGGGGCGGCACGACGAAGGAGCTGATGACATCTCTGTAGTCGCACTAGCTTGTTAACACTCGTCAAAAGTTGAACTTTTGAACAGACAAGACTCACCAAACGGACGCGTACTTTGGTTGAAGTGTGAAGTTGAAGGCATACTAGCGGTAGGAGGTGGCATAGAAGTATTGGAGAAAGAGGAATTTCAGGGAAACAGAGATATTAGTAAGTCTGGTTTGGATTTGCTGTCTCTTATCACCTCGCATTGTAGATAAAGGATTGAGTAGTGGATGCAGTAAAAGTCTTCTTGATGGATCCTACCAAAGGCCAGAATTTTTTGCTGTCAGGGGTTCGGTTTAAATCAGGGAATCCCTACAAATCCAATCCCCGTTGAAGACATGTAGATACTGGAGCAACTGCTTGTAATCTTTAACTGTCAACCAGCAAGAACTTCACCTCCTTCTGTTGAGCTCAACCTCCATGCTGCACCCCTAGCTAAGATAGTCATGCCACTATTTCACTATTTGAGAAGTGAAACAAAATGTACTAAATGTAGATACCACAAAGTAGTAATTATATCTCTTCATACCCAAGAGGTATCCTTAATTTTCCAAAACTATATAAACCTGCCTTAAACTATAAAATCTCACTTAACTTATTCCTTTACAGCTGCCCCTTTTCACTTATAAATTTCATGATACTTTATCGCAAGTAATTTGAGAATTCTGCCTTCGTTCAATTCCACCATAAATATCCTCAATCTCTCGTAAATCCATTTTTGTTGAACTAAATATTAACCATCAGTAAGTTCTCTGCCGATGTTACCTGTCATTAAGGAGATTTCCTTTAAGCAACTGATCCCGCCCGCCTTCACCAAAAAAGGAAAAAAATTACCCCATAACTATCCCAACAAGGGCGCATCACTAAAGCAGCCGCCCGCCCCTCCCTCTGGGCCCGGTTTAAAATGGCAATAGGGACACACCTGCGGTCTAGTGAAATTTTCAATTTGTATGCATCCTGCAATTACTAGCAAGCACTGCCAAGGTAAGTCCTGGATTGAACATCATGGAGTAAATACACCGAAACGTGCAACTGTCGGTTCTGTTGCCAGGAATTATTATGACACCTGAACACGTTCAGTTACCGTCGTTACCTTACATTCTAATGCGATTCACTTTCTTGTGTACGTCGTCGTCTTATGGGATCCTTGAAGTGGCCCATAAATTTGCGAAACTTTTGCTGATTTAGCTTCCAGTATTCTTCTTCTTCTTATTTTTTTTTATCATAGTGAACTAAGATTAAGAACGAACAAGGACAAGTTGATTTGTTGAAGACTCTAAGGAGACTGCCTGTACAAAGGACGTGTGTGTGTTGCTGCATGTTGCGATAAGATAGAGATTTTGTTGTAAAAGAATTCAATTTGTGCGATGAATTCTATGAATGTATGGAATTTAGTTGGATTCTTTTATCTTGTTAGAAAAATCTTTGCAGGAGTTTCGGTCCTTTACTGTCTCTATTTATGAAAGCGAAAACGAAGGAGGATTTCAGCGTATGTGCAGTTTCTTCGGATTTGAATTTTATTGCCAATTTGTGTATCGTTTGTTTTAATAAACGTGAAATTTGAAAAGTGCATTTGTTACGAAACTTTCTTTCTTTATTGGTACTGTTGTGCTGGTACAATGGACGCATCTCACGAGAGTCTTCTGCAATTTGATTACACTTTATAAAAGGTAAAACGCAATTCTGGAGTATTATTTCGAGTTACACGACAAGGAATTTTTAAACTCATTGAACTCATTAGGGCCCGAACTTCTCCTCAGTCCATACTGCATGTTAGCCTCTAGTGCAAATCAAATTAAGAACAATTATATTATATTCGCCAGTTTGTTGAGCATTTTCAAAATCTTATATCTTTTAAATGATAAAACGCCAAGACTAAGATGAACAACTGCACAATGTAATAATGTTGTTTCATTTTCATTTCAACAGTCTGCCATAGCGTAACACCACCCAGAATATTCCAGGTATAACCTCATTTGTTTCACCGACCATTCTTTTATACAGTGCCATGTCTATCCAATCCTGAAAATAAGATAAATAGGAAAGGATAAATGACGAAATCAGACGAAGGAAATGGAATTGGAATTGGCGAGAATAATAACAAGAATAATGCCTAATGCAAGAATAATGAATAAGAACAAGAATAATGCCTAACCCAATCCTCTAGCCTAAAGAGAGAGGAAAAAAAGATGATCTCAATCGCCATCGGGCCTTCCTATGAAGCTCTCACCTAATCTTAACAGAACTAAAGACGCCGATTGCATGGTGTGGCGGAGAGCGGGAGGATAGAAGGAAAAGTGCACACACACTTTCGCTTTGGGTGGGGAAATCCACACCAAAAATATTTCATGTACACCTAATAATTCAGAAAGTTGGAAGGCCGTCTCGCTCGTTGGCGACGAAGGAACGAGGTCGAAAAAGAATCGATTTCCATACGAAAGCTAAACATATTATATTATAGCTATTAATAGTCTAAGAGCTAGAGACGAAGAAGTGCTTTCATCTTTGATGTGGGCAAACTCGATTGAAACTCATTCTATTACTAAACGGAATTATATGTCTTCTAGTGGTGCAGGACAGCATGACAGAGGTAAGAACGGTAAAAGTTGATCATAAATTCGTTATTTGCTACCTTAGAAAACCCCAGATACCGATTTTCATGGAAATCGGAATACAATTGGCGAATTCATATTTAGTGGCCATTTTGAATTTCGGTCATATTTCGGCGGCCATTTTGAATTTCGAAAATCGGGCTTCGACCTGCATCATGAGAGACTTCCACGGACCTTTGTGCAAAATTTTAAAGCTCAGCGTTGACTGGTGATTTTTTTTGCAAACATTTTCGGCAACTTGACCCCTGTCACCCACCCATTTTACACCAACCTAGCTGTTGGAGACTTGGAATTTATATTAAGTAGCTTATAGTCTCCATCCTACAAATTTTCATGCGCCACATCGATGAAATTTTTTCAATAATAAAATGACTACTTTTACCATTCTCACCTCTGTCCTGCTGTCCTGCACCACTAGAAGACATATAATCCCGTTTAGTAATAGAATGAGTTTCAATCGAGTTTGCCCACATCAAAAATGAAAGCACTTCTTCGTCTCCAGCTCTCCGACTATAAGAACTTGTAATAGTATAGCCTTAGCTTTTTAAACCCAACCCGACTAGGAGGGATTTCCCCGTAGGTTCTTCATGAGGACCTCATGTTGTAAATGAGGAGCATGCCGAACGATGGGGTTCCCCTTTAATTTCTCCACACAAAAAAAAACAGCGATATTGAAGGGAGGTATACCTTTTCAGTGAGGTGACCTATGAAGTGAAGTATATCTTATAGGCAGACCTCATAATTTTGCTAATATAAAGCTTTAGTGTTTGTTGTTGTATTGCTTCATTTTTCAGACAATTATGTTGGTGACCGTGAACGCTTACTCAATAAACCGGCTCTGGTTCGATTGCAGAGGTCAAGCAGCATTAGACATGATTAGTACTCAGTTGGGGGACCGCATTGGTAAAACGACCCTCGCATTTAAAAATATAATCCTTTCGACAACGGCGCAGTTATTACTCATATACCCGCGCCGATATTCTCAAATTTTTCGGCTTCTTTTTTCCATACAACCATTCCATTCCATTCCATTAAAACCATACAACTCAACCGACACCTGGTAAATAAATTTACCGATTAACTTTTTACATTTTGACGGTTATCTGTTCACGAGCTCCCTACCCACAATGATTATGGTCTGCCGCCCCTGCGAGGTCCCTAGTGGGTACCAAGTACGCAGAAATACCTGGACTAAATATAAAAATAAAAAAGATTTGGAAATTAGTTGTTAGTTAGTGTAAACATTTAAAAAGTGTACTCCTTAATTAATCCTACGTATCCGTTAACCCGGGAAATATAAAATAGAAAGAGAAGCAGCTGCAGCTGGTGTTTGCAAACCCATATGCATGGATAAACGAACATTATTATCGTTTTATTTAAATATCAAATCCTATCACGCTTATTGAATAGCCCTTCACAATATAAATTAAAAAAAACTCAATTTATATGTGATTTTACCCGACCTCAGTTGTTGCCTTCGACATTTTACAACATTCTTACATACATTCGCTTATTATTTGAAATATCTACTTAGAACTTTACTATCTTGTTCAATACATCCATCACCTGTATTCTGTCTGACACCGGCAATGCGAAACTTATGCTTGACCTAATCTGGAGCGATATAACCACCAAAGTGTTAAGTTCTGCAATGACGTCCACTTTGATTTATTAAAGCAATTTCCTTCTCCCATTTATTCTGCACTTTGGTCACGTTAGATGCCATTAGTTTATCCGCAAAAACAGGTGTAATCTTGTTACCTTAAATATTGGGTTCTTGAAGTTGAGATTTTGTGCTGATTTTCAAATCGAACCCAGTTTTTGATAGGTACACAACAGTGGGATTTATTAAGTAGGCCCAGGTAAGCTGAAAGCCAAAGTATGATCATCAAACACGACTTTACAAATTGATCAATACATATACAAAAAGTTGTTACTATTCTTTTTATATATTGCTTTTAGCATTATTAATGCATAATTTAAAGTAGGCGATACCATAGCGATGCGCTGGTGGTCATCACAACTAACGCAGTGGGAGTGCCGGGGATGTGAATATTCTGAACGATGTAACTTCGTCTTTTGCTTGTCTTTTATCTCGTGAAATTAAATGAGGTAAGTAGGTAGGCACAGGGTTTATCCTCATCCAAGGACCGTGGCCTTGCATTCAGGGAAACCCTTCTTTCTTCCCTTCTACTATACTTAATTTTGTTAAAGTAGTGACTTTAGATCCAGCCTTTCTTATTAAGTTCACGGATCAAATATGCTTTTTTAAACTTTGAACCCTCTCTCAAGTTCTATAAGAAAAGGATTCCAAATGCCGGGTGTCCGATCCTAGCCAGATCAGAAGAAAACTACAATCAAATTGCTCTTTTACTTGTTCTTGGGCTTAGTTGCGGCAGTGGGTGTTGTACGGGCAGGGCCGGGGCTTGGTTTTTTTTGCACCCGGTGCAGTATGTCATATTGCGCCCCCTTCATCTGTTCAGCAATGACGGACAATGAGAAAAGAGACAAACACTCTGTGTAGTTCCTTTAATATATGAAAATGAAGCCACGGAACACTTTTTTAATTTTTTATTCAAAGATTTCGGAAATTGCGCCCCCTGCAATTGCGCCCGGTGCAAATGCACCATTTGCACCTATGAAAGCGCTGCTCCTGTGTACGGGATTCTAAAGCTAAACCAAATTCACCACTTCCGCTGAAGATCGATACCATTCTAGCGATGTCCTTCTGTTACATTATCAAGAGGTCGCGTGATATCTGCTTGCAGTAGTCAGTCAAAATCTAGTTTCTATTATTGACGCATGATATTAAACTGCTTCAGCTGGAGCTTGCTATTGGAAGGTTCATTTTTACGGGTCCTTTCGTTACATTCTGCTCAATTCAACTTGCTTTTCGTTGCCCCTATATGTTCCTGTGACCTGATACCCAATGAAGAGTGATCCTAGCCAAGGATAGATTTCGATCAACTTAGACATTATATTGACAGTACTTGGCCATGAGTTCTCCTTTTCATTGCTAGACTTGAGGATCGTCAGCAGTTTTGGCAAAATCAGGCAGGCGGTAGTATTTTCGGAGGTTTTGAGATGTGGGGAAATCTCCGCCATCTTCATCCGACTCTGATGTGGAAACATATGTTAATATTATTCTGTTGTAGTTCTTGTGAGGCTAGAAGTTTCCTCGTTCCTTTCTGGTGGAGATCTAGATATCAAAGTCTGGGATGAAGTTGTGTTTCGATGTCATGTAGTCTAGCTAATATTCCAGAGGCAGAGAGCACAATATATTGTTGTGTCCATAGTATTTATCAATTTTAAGAAATCTGGTCACGTTGATCGGTATTAAAACTGAAATTGTCTTAGAGAGCCAGACCCGTCACAAAGGGTGGGGGGCAACTGGGACGAGTTGCTCCGGGCCCCAGGCCATAGGGCGCCCCGAGAAAAGATTGCAACCCAAAATTCAAAACCGCCATATCCCTGCCTTCTAACTGTCAAGCAAGCACTATTCTTGAGCCTGAAACCCAAGCATGCAGCACTCGAATATATATGTTATTTTTGAATGGATATGCATTCTTCTACTCATCATATTTAAATAGTAAACACTATTTTTCTTGCTTTAATTTCCGCAAAGTCGTCGATGACATCGTCAATGATTTGAACGTGTGTGAGCCATACATGATCTTAGATAATTTTATATCATTTTTAGTTTACTGAAACCGCGTGCACCAGTTGCAACACCAATAGGTATCACAATAAAAAGACGTAAGCAAATCCATAATTGAGGAAAAACAGATTGAAGACCTTTATCAAAGATTAGATGGAAGATTTAACATGCCCTTAAATAGTCTCTTTACTACCACTGAATAAACTCGAATTGAGTATTAAGGAAAAAGAGAAAACTTTCCGAGCGGGAAATGGAGCTAGAACGCTCCTTAAAAAGCTTGGGACGTTCCCCTTCCCATCCCAGCTCTACATCTTCTTTAACATTGCATGATGGCAGTGGGAAGCAGAGCACTCCTTTTATTGCTGCTTTTTTTAGAAGCGTTTTTGAAGCAGTCGCAAAAGTAGAAAAACTTTAAACCTCTAATTTATATTATAGCGCCTGTGGATATGAGAAACAAACTTTATATTTTTGTTCACCTTGTACAATGGCCTTTTCGTCCTTCCAAACGCGAGTGTCGACAGCGGTTTTACCAAGCGGTCCCCCAACTAAGTACCAACCGCGTTCAATATGCTGCTTGGCCACCGCATCGATCGAGAACCGGCCTATGTTTGCGGTTTTCTTCGTTCCGTACAATTCTTTAAAGATCCAATTGGAGCATATTAACAGCGCTCCAAATTCGCTGTCATTAGTAGTGCTTCCAAATTTTCCCTCTGGGATAGCTTCCGGATTGATTCTGCCAAAAGAAAGATGAGTAATGAGCCCCAGAGCTAAGCACAAGGACCTGTTTACATAAGACCTGTTCCCAGAGCCGGATTAAGGATGTGGAGGCCCCTAGGCGAAACCTGTGGTGCGGGCCCCCTTCCAAAAAAAAAAATTAAAACCATTAACCTTGGCAGTAGAAAGAGAACAATATTTTAATGCTTTCAAATTCAATTTTTATACATTCGCTAGTACCTTTTCCAGTAGCAAGACATTGAACTTGCGAGGAAGACGTCGTCTACAGGAAGCCCGGAAACCTGCACCTGGACATTTCCAGGGTAATCCTGACTTGTCACACTCAAAAAAACTGCTACATTAACCTAGGGCATCACACCAGCCGAGACAATATGAGTTTTGGACAATTGGATCCCCCTTCGACCGAGCAGGTTATGTTAGTGTGGCTGTATGTATTTTTATTAACTTCTGCCAATGTCCCTTTGACCGAGATCATTCTGATCGGATAAACAAGCTTGGCATTTTTCAAGAGCACTCTATCGGATAAAACACTTTAAGCAAGCCCGTTGGTTTTCTGTCTTCAAAGTAAAGCAGGAAAAATGAAACAAGGTGAAAAGAAAATAATGATCTCAGACTCTGAACCTATTAATTTTTGCTTGGCCGTTGGTCGAGATTACGAAAATATGATTGAATATTGAAGAATTCGGCTACCAGAGCAAAGTATTTTTATGTTATAGTACTCTAGCAATGGAACTGGAATACGAGTTTTTCAAAGAGATTCTCTTGGATACGCACTTTACTCATACGACAATGGGAAGGAAACTATGTATATAAAAAAGCTCGTGCTTCTGAAATCTGGCAGTCATTAACGACGTTCTCTATCCTTTGAGGTTATTCCAAACCACTGTATAAACAGAACTCTCACTTAACTTTTGTAACAATCGTGTGTCAAATAGTAGAAAACTTGGAGAAGTCTAATTCTGATTGAATTGTTGAAATTACACACAGCTATTCACCACAACAGAACAAGAGATCGTGTTTCTTATTTGTTTAGACAAGCGAGACTCGCACCACCTATACTCCGGGGGAGCTGAACTACTTCTCGTTGTCGTTGCTTTATGGAAGCTATCTAATGAAGGTTAGAACACAAATTCGGGCGACACGTACTTATTGCATCCACACAACGAGCTTTCTTTCCAACCTTTGATACGGCGCATACAATAATAAAGGGAAAAAGCATGGCCCGAATAAATACACTACCGTCGTGTCCTTTCTATACCTCTCTCGTGAAAAACCGGTTCTGCTGCTGCTGAAGGAATACTAGTGTAGATTAGGCCAATGAGGATATCTACTATACACTAGGATTCTTTCTGCTGAAGATGTTACTACACTTCCCCCTTGCCTTTTCTATACCTCTCTCCTATAAAACCGGTTCGGTGACAGTTGAAGGAGTAGTGCAGATACCCTCAATGTGATGATGATAAAATTATGTATAAAATGTAATACTGCATCGGTAATCAGCCCGGAGCGCCGAATTAAAATGTTTAGGGGGCAGAAATACAGGAAGGGCTCAATGCCTCACATACCATTTTCCGCCTCGATTCTTACGAAACATGTTTGTGAATTTACAGTCCAGTCGTCAAATGACGAAAATTTCATTGTTTAACATTATTCATTATTCTACGATCGGATCGTACCGTATACTATATCAAAACGAAACGATGCGTCTTATAAATTCGCGTCCCCTAATTAGCCGAAATCGCAACTTCTTTCCAAGCTTCTTGTATAGTTTGAAATAGCTCGAGTTGTAAGTATATTTGCAAGTAAGAGTTTCTATGATCATTTTCAGTAGAAACAAAATCTATGCGCCTCCGGATCCACCTGCACCGGAAAGTCGGTGCCTTATGTGATGGACTGCATAAAATATTTTTGTGTGTGGTGCGGGCCCCTATGTGGTGCGGGCCCCTAGGCGAGCGCCTATGTTGCCTATGCTTAGATCCGGCCCTGCCTGTTCCATTCTAGGTTGCACTATGAAACTTTAGGTTCATCCGCGTATAAAGAACCGGTCGTTCGGTATCTATATTTAATGCCCTGATTGCACTTTTTATTACGTTACCACAAATTTTTTTTAGACAAAGATTTTTTAGAATTTCAAAATCGTTAAAGGGCATGTTTTAGTCCCAGGCCCCGCAAAGTGATGTGGCGGCCTGTAGAGAACACGAAGGGAAACTCATCCCTCTCGAGGAAAAGCTTGTAAGTGGAATAACATTGTAGACATTTTTTAAACGCTTTTAAGTGTTTTAAAAGTGTCGACAATGTAAATCAAATGGGTGACGTCAAAATAAAACGTTTTAAGCTTTTGAAATAAAACATTTTAAGCTTTTGAAATAAAACGATTTGCAGTGCAGCGTATACGCTTCATAAGTGTTGGTAGGTGAACGGAAATGTAGAGAACCTCTCTGGTATCTAATATACCTAAGCGTATGCTAAATATATAAGCTTATGCTCTGCTAAACCTGGGACTTCTACACCAAATACCGACAAACACACCTGCTTTAGACTTAGATCGCTCCTTTTACCATTTGAGTCATCCTGCGTATCTACGTGTCCTGGTTATCATCGTTCATATCATTGAGTAAATTGTCTTACAGCAAGCTCTTATAGGAAAGATAGTAGAGAGAACAGTTAAAGAACTGACCACCTTATTCACTGATTACCAAGATCATTCCCGGATTCACCAATTTCGGCAATATCATCTGCGTAACTTTCGGCGAATACGTGTTGCCTATTGAAAAGCACTAGCAGCTTGTTCATAACAAGATACCACAGGAGCGGGGATATGATTCTGCGCTTCTTGGTCTACTTCACACCAATTTAAGTATTATCAAAACGAAGAATATTTGGCTCTAGTGATCTTTACTTCAAAATGGCACTCTTTATTCTGTACTTATGCCATAGAAATTTCTCAAAATGACAGTAAATCTTTTAGGAAAACTACTTATTGTATAGCCTCTTGTTATCGGCCAAACCTACCTTTATAAAATTTTCTGGATCATTTTTTAAAGTTTTCTTGCCTTTGAGACTGTGAAAAGAGCTTATAAAAAGACTCTGTCCGTCCGTTTGTCTGTAGCCCCTACCTTATATTTAAAACTACTGTACTTTAAGACATGTGCTATGTGAGGTACGCGCATAAGAAGTGCTCAGATACCTTTACCCATAGCATCTTACCAAGGACTGAATCACATTATTGATGTACATTGTTCATCGATTATTTCAAAACATCCATGTGAGTGTCACCACATCGATGTTGAAGTTCGTACAACATAGAAACATCGTACATGCTGCCGTCTCAGTACCGTCGTTTTCGTCCAGTAACGGCGTACATTTAGGGCACTCCTTAAATGATGAGACCGATTATTCTGGCTATCGACGTTATAATTGATAATATTGAAAAACGCGATCTTGCACGTATCTTCCAACCAATGCTTGCTTATCAGTTTTAATTTTCAAGTAATTAATTATGAATTCAACCCTTTAACGTGGCTATAAAGTGAATTTTTATGATGCTTTGTTTTATTACCCTTTAATTACCTCTGGTTATTACCCCCAATTAAATCCCAAAAATTGATACAAATAATACTTTAAATTATTAAATCTTCTTACCAAACACTATGAATTCGTTATTAACCGAGAGTTTTCCGATAAAAAGGATAATTAGTGATAATTAGACGGGATGATGTAGGATTGTCACTTTGCTTAATTCTTCGAAAAATTGTAACAAAATTTAGAAATTGGAGTATTAAAATCAAGGTCATTAACTAAAATCTACATAGAAATATTGTCTCTTGAAATCACCATAAACACACAGCTACAAAAAAAACAAAATCAAATATCCTTCCTGAATTACCTTAAGAATCATCTGTTTACAAATTCATCAATAAAATCGCGCTCTCTATCTAGGAGCGCATGCAGCGAATATTTCCCTTTTGCAAATAAAAAAAAAATGGAAATAAAAACAAGACATCTGGGGAAGGTCCTTAAAGGCAGTGATGAATGGAATTCACTTATCGATAATACATGCGATTCCGAACCAATCACTCATCAAAGTCTGCGTAGTAGGTTTTTACGTCTGCAAGGATATAAGGGCGAATGCTTTTCCAAGGATATAAAAAAAACGTCGTCAAACTTTGGTGTATATATGCCTTTTTTTCGCCATCGCATTTTTTTTTGATTGATTATATTTATATTTGTCTATAGCGTTCTCATCTCTCTTCCATTGAAATGTGAGTCGTCGTCGTTGTCAGTGTTTGCCGAAAGGTTGCTAAATATTTTCTTATTAATAAAATGCTCCAACGCTTCCCGAAATTGGTAGCGCGGCACTGTGTAGTAGCAATCCGGATAAATGTTTTATGACGGTAATTAAGCTATGCACAGGCTGTTACCAAGAACTTGTTGACACGATCCTTAATTTGTAGATGAGCGCGCTTGTTCTCTAAAATTTTAAGGATTTATTGCTTAAATTTCAGTATATATTCCTACAGGAGTTGTGTGATTATTTAAAATAAAAAAAAAATAAAATAAAATATTTAATTCAATTTTAATTCAAGGACTAAACGGCGACTTGGAAGTTAAATCCTTTTCGAATTGCAAATTAAATAAATTTCGCCTTAATTCCTGATGCTTTTGGTTAATTTATGAGATGTATATAAGAAGAGAGCCCCGAAAATCGATAACTAATTGGATGTCATTTTCACAGGAAGTCGTACAGAAAATCCTTGATGGCAGCTAACTACAGAACGGGAATGGTATATATACTGAAACATTAAAGCATTGTCCCCGGAGAACTGTGCTAATTTCGTTTTAGCATTGCCTTTGCCAAAGCATCAGTAGATGTTAATATAGACAGGATGTGCTCATTGTTCTGCTTGGAGCGTTCCTCTTTCCTACCTTCAGGTAACCCGATAAGACGCTAATGTCTATCCATAAAATGCCAAGACTGAAAGAAACGCGCAACGATTATCCCCGCATAATCTGTAACTTTTATGTAAATCCCCCGCCTGTAAATGAGATTAAAGTATCTTACGCTCCTATCGACCCCCATACCAACTCCCCCGTCCTTGCCACCTTCAGCACCTCTATACTGTCATTCATCCCCCGGTATTTCCCTGACCCATCGATCCCAGCAGCATAGCTTCTCACTGCCAATATTTAACATTTCCGCCGTGCGAGTTGATTCCTTCTCAACATCAGCGCCAACATTCACTTAAAGCTGTGGGGGTGTACGAGCATAATCGTTGGTTGGTGAGGGAGACCCTCCTGCTCGGAAAAGTAAAGGCATCCAAAGAACATTCTCGAGGAGATATACACTTGTGCAGATATCTATATATATATTTTATTTTTTTTTATATTTCGGTGGCTGTAAGAAATGCGAGGAAGCTTTCAGGAAATTCATCGGATATGCGCGCAATAAAATTATCTACTTCGAGGTATCGAAAGCAATTTCGCAAATGATTCCGGTCAATGTTGTTAGTTATTGAGAAAATTCCGCTATGGTAGCAAGTTAATGGTTATTAATTTTTTTTAGAGTTTTTGAACGGACTTGAATTAATACTTCCTTTAGGTGGAGCGTGCAAAAATATTAGGGTCTCGATTAAGGCACCTGACTACCATTCCAGAGGTCCAGGGTTCGAATCCACGCAGCACCATGTTCTTTTATTTCCAATTTTACCACAAAAGTAATGCTAATTCTATCTTGTCTTCCCTCTGTTCGCAATTCTCTGACTACTCTCCTGCAATTCCTTGTATGCACATTGAGTAACCGCTGCCACCATAAATTTGTAACGCCTTTTTGATGTGGTTCCTTTATCTTTCCAATTTTATCACCAAGGTAATATTCTTTATTTCCTGTCTTCTCTCTGTTCACCAATTCTCTGACTACTCTCGTGTAATTCTTTGGATGCACACTAACTGACCGCTGCCACCATAAATTTGAAATGTCACGGGGGTCATGACCCCCCCAAAAGCGCTCGCTGTTTAAAAACCAAAATTGATCCAACTAAAAAAACAAAAACAAAAAATAACCAAACGTCCAAAATCGACCCAATTTTTTGCAAATTAAAGCAACGACCTTAAAAAATGACCTTCAAAGTCAACTACAGATTGATCTATACTCTTTCTATATATTTTGATTTGTAAACTCTGAAGTTAGCTGCACTCACAAGAAAGGGGGCGTCTTCATCAAAAACACATTAGGGCACGTTTTCTGCCCTACTCCGCTCAAATTAGGGACAATTAAAGAAATTTTTCCCACAGCTATGAGACCGGTGCCAAGTGAAGGATATGGTTTGTCTAAGCATGATTTTCACAACCCGCAGTTCGAAAAAAGGGTTGTTTTGGAGAAATATGTGAATTTTATAGTTTTTTCGCCTTTTCTCTATTTTTAAGAGAAACTATGCATTTTGGTCAAAATATCAAAAGAGCAAAGTTATAAGGCATAAAATTTCCTGCAAATTTTGCCTGCACTGTTTTTTCGAATTCGGCATTGTTTCGCCGGTAGAGCTCGTTTTGCGCCTTTTTTCAGACTCTGTTGATAATCAAAGCGTCCAAAGAAAGGCCGTTGAAAAACTACAACTACTACTTTGATCTCATTTAATTTTTCATACAAATGCATAATTTTGGCTCAAAATTTAAAAATGGCGCAAAACGGCCTCCATCGGCGAAAATATGCGGAGTTGGGAAAAATTGTAAAAGTAAAATTAATTTTATGCTCTTCAGCTTTGATATTTTCACCAAAATACATAGGTTCTCCACAAAATAGAGACTTCACTTGGCACCGGTCTCATAGTTGTTGGAAAAATTTCCTAAAAACAGCGATTTTTTGACTAATTTGAGCGGACTACGTTTGTTTTTAATCCACGAGAAAATTCGGTTAGTTTTGTTCGTTTTGTTAATTTTGTGTTTGTCCCTAAAAAGCCTGTTTAGATGCTTCGCTCCCAGGAACGTTCCTCATGAGCTTTGCGGATGAAGGGAAAGGTGGGGTGGTACTTCTCATCAACCCCACTACAGGGCCGCGGCCAGACAATTTGGGGGATTTGGGGAGAGTACAAAAAAAATTTCCCTCGCTTCGCTCGCGCATTTCTCTTCATACAAACCCGTCCCCGCGACAGGATAATGGCCCGTATGGTGATTTCTGTGGCCCATACTCATTTGTATGCCCCATTCTCAATGAAGTAAAAATGCAAATAATGAATTCAAATGATTTTTATTCCAAAATAATTTTTCGCTCGCCTCGCTAGCGGGGCCCCAAAATCACGGGGCCCTGTGCAGTTGCGCATCCTGCACATATATATATTTATAGATTTTCGAGGGATATCGAATCAGACTGGAGTCCAGTTATGGCAGCCCTTTTTCTCGCCAGCGCCGGACAGCGACACACTATGTGTGTGGCCGTCTCGGGTTCCTCCAGGCACATCCGACGTGATACCTGAAACATCCGTGTCCTGTAATCAGTGCCACCAACCATCTGAGGGTTCTCCTTTGCATATGCAGGATCCTTCTTCTGGTTGCGGCAATCGGCAACGTAAGCACCATCTTAGCCTGCCTGCACGTGGTCATAGCGTCCCACCGTCTCCGGTGTTCTTCAGCGACCCATTTCTCGGTGCGGTTCCTTACCAACCCTCTGCCAATGGCAGAGTATGGCTCCGGTCCCCAGAATTCCGAGGTTGACCCCTGTTTTGCCAGGTTGTCCGCCTTTTCGTTCCCATCGATGCCTGAATGTCCTCTAACCCAAGCTAGCGTCACGTTGTTTTGTTTCGCACACCTGTTCAGTTTTTGGACACATTCCAACGCCAGAGACGCATTTATCTCTGTCTGATTCATGCGCTTAATCACAGCCTGATTGTCCAGCGCTATGAGGATGCTCCTTCTCTGCACCTGACCATCATTTATGTGATCCAGCGCGTACAGCAGAGCAAGCATCTCCGCCTGGTAAACTGAGGTGTAATTCCCCAAAGCCAGCGAGCAGGTTAGGTTTAAGTCCTCTGAGAAGACTCCCGCACCTGCTCTGCCGTCAATCATGGATCCATCCGTGAAGATATATATGTCTTCCGGCCTCCCTTCCGGAAGCGTTCCATTTCCTATGAGGGTTTTGTGATACCTTTCGGTCACCCTCATTTTTGTGATCCCTTCCATGGGCATCATGAGCTCCCTAATCCCTTTGATACGATCTAGGATCTTCATGTGCCCATATAAGGCTCCTGACGTCTGCCATACGGCATCCCGTCTCATCCGGATCGCTGAGGCCGCCGCAGTCTTCACCACCTGGAGATCTAACGGCAGCAGACCTAACAGCGCCTCCAATGCCGCGGCGGGTGTGGTGCGGAAAGCACCGCTCACACCCACGCAGGCCATTCTTTGCACCTTGTCCAAATGCCTCTTGACGGTTTTCTGTGTGACTTTAGTCCACCAGATCACCGAGGCATATGTTATGATGGGTCTCACCATCATGGTATATGTCCAGTATGCTAACCTTGGTGAGATACCCCACCTTAGTCCACATACTCTTCTGCACTGGTGAAGCACCCTTTTCGCCTTCTTGATCTTCTCCTCAACGTGGTATTTCCAGGTTAGTCGTGAATCCAAGTATACACCCAGATACTTGACCTTCCCAGACACCTTGATCTCCGATCCAAAAAGCATGAGGGGCTGAAAATCCAGATCTTTAATCTTCCTAGTGAAGATTATAGCGTCTGTCTTGTTGGCGTTTATGGTGAGGCCTTGTTCCGTACACCACTGCTCAACCACTTGGAGTGCATTCCTCATGATATCTGCAGTAGTGCTCATAAACTTGCCGCGTGCTACAATCGCTACATCATCTGCATACCCAATGGTATGCACGCCCATTTCCTCTATCCGCCTGAGCAGAGTGTCCACAGTGATGTTCCACAGGAGGGGTGATAAGACCCCGCCCTGTGGGCATCCCTTGCTGACCCTCCCTCGAAGCCGCGAGTCTCCTGTCTGAATCCTTACTGCTCTGTTTTTCAGCATGCTGTCCACCCACCTTACCATCATGGAGCTGACCTCGCGCCTCACCAGAGCATCTTTAAGTTTGCTGAACTGTATCTTGTCGAAGGCACCTTCGATGTCCATAATTACGGCCATCGCTATGCCTCCGGTATACAGTTCCCCCTCGGCTACTCGCACCAATTGGTGAAGTGCCGTTTCTGTAGATCTGCCAGCCTGGTAAGCGTGCTGGCTTCTACTTAAAGGGTGCCTCCTTAGCATAGTACTCTCAAGGTGGTCTGCCACCACTCTCCATTGTTTTCAACAGAAAGGATGTTAGGCTGACCGGCCTGGAGGACTTCGCCTCGGTGTAGTCCTTCTTACCTGGCTTAGGGAGAAATACCACTTTGGTTTCCCTCCACACCGCCGGAATGTATCCTGTTGCTAGACAGGTAACGAATATTCCCCTAAGCCTGGGTGCAATGATTTCTTTGCCCCATTGGAGCAGCGCAGGGAATATTCCGTCACGACCCGATGTCTTGAAGGGAGAGAATGTGTCTATTGCACGTCTCACCCCTTCCTCTGTCACCAACCCGTTAGCCTCCTCTCGGTTCATCCTTGTAGTCATTCTGTTACGAATAACCCAAGATTTACCCGAGACGTAGCTGCCAGGAAAGTGAACTTCCATCAGGATCTTGTTGGTTTCCTCCAGCGTCTCCGCCATCCTTCCCGACGAGTCACGAACGAGTCCGACTTTGGAGACCGGGTCCCTGGAGATCATTTTCTGAAGTCTGCTGGCCTCAGATATGCTCTCCATGCTCGAGCAGAAGTCCCTCCACGACTCCCTTTTTCGTCGTCGCAGAGTTTGCTTCATTTCTCTTTTCTTGGCTTTATAATTCTCCCAGGCAACCGGGTCATTGCACCTCATCGCTTGGTTGAAAGCCCTTCTGACCTCTATCTTCAGTTTCTCCAGTTCCCTACACCACCAGGGTGTGGGATCATGGTCATCCACTGACGTAAGAGGGCACGCCACTCGAAAAGCGTTCTCTATCGCTGTCTGCAGGATATGCAACTGAGACTCTGCTTCTCTTGTGGTTTTCGGTACCCTTGGCACGCTCTCCCCGAGATTCGTGCGCAACATTTCAGTGTATCTAGACCTGTCCGTGTTGCGGGGAATTCTCGTGGTTCTAGTTCCGTCTCCCCTGCCCGGGGTTCCGTACGCTATTTCAAAAGAGATGGCTCTGTGATCTGACATAGTCTTGTCAGCATCCGGTTGCTGCATAGAGTTATATCTATGACTTCCCTTCGTCTAGCATCAACGAAGGTTGGGTCTGCCCCTCTATTTGCAATAACCAGATTGTTGCATCCCACAAATTCGAACAAATATGCCAGCCGTGGCACTGCCCCACTACCTCCTTCATCCACAAAGTTCGTGAGGAATGCTCCTGGGAGCGAACCGTCTAAATAGGCCCTTAGGAGTAGAAATTTTTTTTCGCCACTTTTAATTCCGTGACCCCCCCAAAAAAAAATTCTAGATCCGCGCCTGCTTTTTGATGTGTTGTCCTTTATCTTTCCAATTTTACAAGCAAGCTTAAATTTCTTTGTTTTTTGCCTTAGCTCTGTTCATCAATTCTCTGACTATTATCCTGCAATCCCTTGTTTGCAAATTGATTGACCGCTGCCACCGTAAATTTGTGCCAAACCATTATAACTTTGTAACTAACTATTTAAAACACACTCCCTTGGATTTTTTTAATTGTTTTGTTTGGTATTACCACTGGCCTCAACCCGGTAGATCTATTACCCCTGTGCAGCCTCACTTAGGAATTAAAAGGCCCGATCCAGGAATTAATCGTCCGAAACTGTTGCAGCTTGCAAAATTAGCATAGTTAAATTCTATGGCTTAAATCCATAATTTTAAACAATTTTGTTTATTGTACAAACCTTATTTTCTTAAATGTGATTTCCAGTTTTATTTGTCGTCCAACATAACATTCAGTGGTGTCTTTTATGTATAAACCTCTATTAAAGATTTTCAAAGATTCCTCACCACAAAGATTTCCTCCCCCCCAAAAGTTATATAATTCCAAACGACATGATTCCTTCAATCTCTTCCAAATTTGCTAAAGTTAAATTGAAACTAACTTTGCCAGGCAACAAACTTAGTTGAAGCATTTAATTTAATAACACTTTACGGAACGGTCCATATACAAGCCAAGTCAAACCATGCAGCAAGCCACACAAAATGAAAGTGAATGTGCAACTAACATTGTCAGTCAGTCATCAGCTATGCAAAGGACTCCGCAGTGTATCCGAGAATAAGTTAGACTAAGCATCCTCCTTAATTGAAGTTCACACACTTGTGCCTTATCACTAGAAAAGGAGTGCCGGAAAATGTCTTGGTCGCTTATTTCCTGCCTTGTGGAGCTTATCTCGTCTAGGAGTTCCGCAGTTTATCTCCAAGTCTGTTAACGTCAATTTTCTTTATTATTTCTTGTAGAGGTTTTTTCCTGTTATTTTTTTTTCTGCTCTCCTATCAACTTTAATCTTGTTGGGAGGGTAGTTTTGTCGTGTGGTACAGATAATATTTTGTCTGGGAGGGTGAAGGTCAGACGTTTTTTTTTAAATGTTGAATAAGGGACATAAGGAAATTTAGGTAAATTTAAGTTTGTAAAAACGTAATTTCATTATTGTTTGGGTCATTTTTACAGTCTTAACAAAGCATTACGTAACTTAGGGCCTGTGCCAAGTTACAATTCAAATGTCAATTTGTATGAAAAACGCATTTCCATTTTACAATTCAATTTTCGGAGGTTTGTGTCTTCGGAATTGTAAGGAAATTTTTAAATTGTAGGGAAATATTAGCTAAACATTCATTTGACAGTTTGTTGGTTTTACTTTTTGGCCCTAATGCGTTGTGGTCGAATCTACATTATTTTCAATTATTGGAGAAAAATATCGCGAATTCTTTCAATTTTCAGTGCATGATTGTCCTCACCGTATAATATGACATATTAAAGGCTGATCACCCTACAAGTTGCAGACGTAAACCAAAATAAAAACATGATCATGAACAATGCTTATTGCACTCCACCCCAATCATTGGATGATGTTCGTGAAGCAATTCCATTTCCATTATTTTAAAGACAAACATAACCCTGGACTTCTATAAAAAAAATTATTAAACATTTTATACATTACAAAATTTTGTTGTCATATCCATGTTGTCAAATAGTCTGGGGAAATTAGCAAAAAAAAGGTACGAAAGGAGACAAAATTTCAAAATGGCGGAAAATTGGACCGCAGTTTCCTTGGGACTTTTTAAGAAAATAATTCCGGAATCACAAAGAAAAACATGGCCGCCGGAGATATCCCTTTTTGGTAAAAAAAATCACTCAAAAACTGTTTTTCTTCATAGTATTTTTTGGCTGAAAAGTGATTTTTGGAAACTTTGACCTTGAATAACTTCGAAAGGGTTAGGGTTTCGAAAAAATGACAAAAGAGTTTTTTGTAGGCAATAACGTTTCGTATTGATTTTCGAAAAAAAAAACAGTTTTTGAGTGATTTTTTTGCCAAAAACTGATATCTCCGGCGGCCATGTTTTTTTTTGGGATTCCGAAATTGTTTTCTTAAAAAGTCCCAAGGAAGCTGTGATCTAATTTTCAGCCATTTTGGAATTTTGTCTCCTTAAAATGCTAAATCCCCCGGACTAAAATGAAATGCGTGAATTGCATTTTGGCACGCCTTGTGTCCATGGTGGAAGTAGCAAATTCGGATTGGTAACTTGGCACCCACCCTTAATCCTATTCTTAGGTCAATTTTGTAGAGCGGGGTGGCAGCACAGAAGTCGTTTCACGTGATCTGTTTCGTATTTTCCATTATATTTTTCCATTTAAAATTCGTAACAAATGAGTTCAAACGACTTCTGTGCTGCCACCGCAGCATGATTGTTGGTGGTGTCATTAACTTAAATAAGTTATATAGGTTTATTCACAATTTATTTTCTGCTAATTAAGATTTGTTTACGTTTTTCAAATAGCCTAATACATTTTATGGCATACTGCTTCCCAAAAATCTTTATTCAACCAGCTGCAATCACTAAGACGAAGGAATGCTATTTCTCTAGGAAATCCTACAACACGGTTTAGAATTAATAATAATAAATAAAACATTGCTTATGTCTACAGGGACGATCCTGATGAAGATGGTTGAATATCATTCGTTTTTATAAATGGAAAATATTAGAAGCAACGCAGTTCAAAGGTCAGTATAAAATAGTTAAACCAGTTAAAAAACCTGTTGAAAAGTAGTTAATAAACGAGTTAAAAAAACATTTATAGGAAAGATGATAAGCACAGAAAGAAATTGTTGAAAGACATTTTAAAGCCCCAAAATGCTAGTAAAAAGAAAAGACGAGCACAGAGCAGTACGGGAAGAATGTATTTCGTTATACGCAGGTGAATTTTAGAACAAGGGCCTTGCAAGCCTACCAAATACATATTTTAGATTAAAATAATGGGATGTTATTGTTTCGGGATGCACAATTCAAGGGAGTATCGTGAATACGTTAAGAAATTCACGCCAAGTACTAGGCTACATATAAATCCTCAATAAAGTCAGTCTAGTTAATTGTTATGTTCAATTGGTTATATCACAATTGATTCACCACAATATTTATGTCTACTGGTACATTTACAACTTCATCTAGAATGCTAAACTGTACCGCATCACGCAAATAAAGCATATAAATGAATGGCAGTTCTGGCGATAATAGCCTAGCAATAGTGGAATCCGGAGACTGAAAACTCTTTGGTTTTGACCGATATCAAAATCCATACGAAACCCGACTAGCATTTAAAGCGGTGGGGGGGGCGTGTGGGCCCCATGTGTCAAATGAGTGCATGCCGAAAGGATTTCCCCGAAAGTTCTCTATGAGGACTTCCTGTGACAAATAAGAGGCATCCCGAAATAGGGCTTTCCCCTTAGACTCCCCGTGAATACCACTTAACGAAAGCTCTGCGGTATTGAAGTGAGGTATGGCCTATCAGTTTTTCATAAGGGCCCTATGAGGCAAACCTCATTACAAATGAAATAGGGCAATCCCGGAAAGCCTTTTGTAAAGCTTTAAGTTGAAGCTTTGGTTTTACTCATACCATGGTACAAATACTACAAGGTATGCTCTTACGGAGAGCTTTTTCGCCATGTTTCTTCTTGTAACGTCACTCGTAACTTTTCTGCCGTTATCGTTTTGACCATATCACCCTTTCGAAGTTATTCAAGGTCAAAGTTTTCAAAAATCACTTTTCGGCCAAAAAATACTTTGAATAATTCGGGAAGGTCAAGGCTTTCGAAAAAATTTCAAGAGGGGTATTTTGTAGGTAATAATGTTTCGTATTGATTGATCGAAATTTTTTTTCGAAAAAACAGTTTTTGAGTGATTTTTTTGCCAAAAAGTGATATCTCCGGCGGCCATGTTTTTTTTGTGATTCCGAAATTGTATTCTTAAAAAGTCCCAAGGAAGCTGTGGTCCAATTTTCAGCCATTTTGGAATTTTGTCTCCTTTAGTGCGTTTATTTTGCTAATTTCCCTGGAGTAAGTCGAATATGATAGATCCAATAGTTAGGGATAGCTCGAATCCTTGGTCGTCGACTTATCCGCAGGTGGTTTGGTAAAGCCATCAAGGATTTTCTTAGATAAAATAAAACAATTGGAGAATATTCACAAAAAAATAATGGTTATAAATTAATAATAAAAGAACATATTGAACTTCTTGTAAAATACAAGGAATTATTTTTCCGATTGGAAATATTTTAGAATAAAAAATTTAAATGTCCTTGTAAATAAAGAAAAATATTGAAGAACCAAAAATAGAAAATTAATATTAGAGATCTTTTTCAATTTCCAGTGACGATATCGCGAAACATATTGATGAACTCCCATAAGACTTCACTTCCGGCGGTATTCCCCATGCAGCTCGTTCCACTACTACCGATCTTCTTGAGCTCACTTCACATACTGTTCAGGGCTTCGTTTCCGGTTGCCAAACTGATTGTGTTTACACTGATTTTAGTAACGCATTTGACAAGCTCTCCCACTCCATTATAATTCTCAAACTAAGAAAGTTTGGCTTTCCGCAAGCCCTTCTATTATGGTTCCAGTCTTACTTAGCTGATAGGACCTACCAAGTTCTTTTTCGTGGATCCAAATCTGCAACCATAGAGGCGTCATCCGGTGTCCCTCAAGGCAGTCATCTTGGCCCTCTCCTCTTCATTCTGTCAATTGATGACATTGTTCCCTTGCTAAGACACTGTAGAATCTTAATTTATGCTGATGACATCAAATTGTCTCATCACATAAAGAGCATTGAGGATTGCAAACTTTTGCAAGTTGAACTTTTGCTTCTCCTCTTGGTGTATTAACAACAACCTGATTCTCAATATTAGTAAAAGCGAAGTAATTATTGTTAGTATTATTAGTAGTATTATTATTAGTATTTTTCACTTTTTGAGTCAACCCAAATATTTCATAAAACTCCATTAAATCTGTTGAACGCATTGAATAATTAAAATTATTGGTAGCATACATCCATCCTACCTACCATCTAACAACAGTAGTTTTACGTGAAAAATTAAAAACAATTTATTTCCTTATAAGATTTCAAAAATCGGCTACCAGTGACGTTACACCATACAAGCTCTCTGTAAGAGCATACTTTGTAATATTTGTACCATGACTCATAGAGTAAAAACCATAAAAGAAGACAACGAGTGTCCCATTCGCTCTGGTTGTTTGAAAGCGCAGCTTTTTCACTCAAACAACCAGAGCTAATGAAAAGCTCGTTGTCTTCTTTTATGGTTTTTCCTCTACAATGCTTTAGGGCGCGGCCAAAGCTTTTAATATTCTCTTATTGGCCAGGAAAATTTATCTATCTCGACACGTGCTTTCTCTCTTATATAGTCTTGCTGCAAAAGTCGTGCAAGAGAAAATCTCATGCGGAAGAATCACGGAACTGTCAAGTTCACGATGGCTCTTACTTAATTTTGTAACTGAAGAAGACTTGGTCTTACAAAAATTGTCAGAAAACAGCTGGTTTTTGACTATAAGCAGATGCACCCTCTCAGCCACGTTTGCAGCCTCTCACGAAAGTTTCCGAATAGTGCACGAAGGCAAGCTGAATTCGAACTTTTGTCGTGCGGCATGCAGCTAATGGGAACGAGCCCTTACTTATTGTTGTTGTTTCGTTAGATTGCGGAGGTCAAGTAGCATTGGACGTGATTAGTACCCAGATGGGGGGGGGGAAGCTTTTGACACAGCCGGAGTTATTGCTCGCATATCCACGCCTAAATTCTCAAATTGTTTAGCTTCTATTTTTCACTGGAGATGGGGCAAGGTGTTAGATGCCCCTTGCAGGCCTTATAGGGCAATCCACACGGGGGCCACATGAGGCAATGGGGCTAGCCTAATAGGGGCCCTATCTGCATCCCCTCAAAAAGCTAGTCGGGAAGCGATGAAGTGTGATTCTTGATACCTCTATTATTCTGGTAACACGGATAGCGGCTGAGATGTGGTTTTTGTTGCTGGAAGCTGGAATCTAGTCAATTGAGTGACAGAAACAAGTGAGCTCAAGCTATAGTCCTCATAATCCCAAACAGTTTCTTTAGTTAGTTTTGTGGGTGAAGGAGAAGGTGGAAGTGATGTGGAAGGTTTGATACTGACTAGGCAGAGTAGTCTGAATTCCCCTATGAGCGCTAATGTTTACCATGAAAACGTACACCGCTACATGTGATCGTGAGGTGAAATTTGGGTTTCTCTTAGTGCGGAAATGGGTTGGTTTAAAATTGTAGGAAATGGTACTTGGGATGTTATTTTTGTCGCTGATGTGGCGCCCCACATGGGAAAATGCGTGGAACTGGGAATATGGGTTGGGTGTAAGCAATATTTACACTACCCTAAGCCAGAGTTTTCGTTTTAGTCTTTTACTGTGATAGCTGACTGTCACTTCACACTGAATCTGTACCACAAATCGTATAAATATATTTAAAGTGTCAATAGTACTCTCTCACTTGTACTGAGAGGCTTGGATTATTGCAGCTTAAAAAACTTTCAAGTTTCAACGAAAAAGCATTAGCAAGTCTTCAAATTATTAAAAAAGTTCATATTCAAACTAAAAAGAAGTTTTTAAATTTACTTTAAAAAACCTGGCAAGAAAATGAATACCACAGTTGCTCGCCAGTAATGACTAACCAACGAACCAACCAACCAGTCTGCACCAGCAGTGTCCAGATTTATTCAATTTAACATTTTTTTTTGGTTAAACCAAGAAAAATAAAAAAAGAAAAACAAAAAAGGAAGCAGGAAAACTCCGGGAAGAAAGCACGAAAACAACAGTTAACCACAATCAGTGGCCTCCGCAAAAGTTGAGGAACTTCAAAGAAATTCTTATGCTTCCATTAGAACATAAAATTCGACCCACCCCCAAAAATGATTAGAACTTAATTCTGATTCCTTTCAGCGGATGTTCCCTTATTAAATTTTTAATCGTCGAGATTAGCTTACATAATAAGATTTTGCCAGAACAGAAACCCTTCTTTAGTTTTCTGGTGTTGTTGTTGCTGTTGTTGTTGTTGTTGTTTTAGCTTCGTTCTTTTTCGTTTTTGGCTGGTTAAAAGTTAAAACTTCTTCGGAAAGTTTTGTTTAAAAGTTTTTTTCCAACCCACCAAGAAAATATAAGGATGGCAGTGAACACGAACGGGGGTGGTTGGTGGTTGGTGTAGATTCGCCTTGGTTAGCATCGCTTCGGCAGAGGGTCAAAAACTGAGCATTGAGCGAAGAAGCCCCAGAGAAATCTTATCGCATCCAGAGCGATCAGTTGTTACAACTCTTGTCATCCCTTAAACTACGATAATAAAGGACCAGCGGTGGCTGGCTTGGCTGGCCGTAGTATAAGGGCGTGCTGCAGATTCTCTCTGTCTCTCACTCATATTTTTTTCGGTAGAAATATGAAACAACAGCAGATGCCGAAAATTACAGGCAAAGTTGGAATTTTGCGGAGGTCAAATCTCATCATTTGCATAAATCAAGCGTATTGAGATGGGCCATAAAGGCATATTCAAGCGGCTGCAAGCACTTCCTTTAAGAAAAGCGAAAAGGGTGCGTTATATTCTGTGGGGCCCCGGGTCCTTATCTCATAACGAACAAATGCTTCCATACTCTGCGACACAAAAAGGGCACAATCTCTGACGTTATCTTGACACTTCTGTGAAAGGAGGCTACGTACAACAGCAAAAACAGGATCACGGCATGAATGACGGGGAAAAAAAGGGAACAAAAAATTTTCACCCACACTAGGAGCGGGGGTGGAGAAGCGAAGGACTCGTCATCCTTGCAGAAGACCCTTAAAATAGATTCTTTCTATCCCGGGCCCGTCCGCATCCAAGATCCTATCACGAGAAACTCCTGGAACGGATTTTTGTGTATTTCAGTTTATGTGTGTGTGTGTTTCCCGACCTTAAAAAATTAAGCTATGACAGGTCGCGATTCATTTAGCTAATTAGAAGCCAGCTAGGGGTGTCCTTAATAGGAACAATACGTGAGGAGACCTTCAGCACCAATACCGCAGCGCGAGACTCTGATTATATTTTAAATTTTAAAAGGAAATCCTGTATTTTTTCCGCTGTTATCCTTGTAGGGTTTTTTTTTTGTATAGGGTATCATTCTCCAAAGATTTCTGCTTCTTATGCCATCCCTAAACCAGCGAAAGTTCAACGCAAGGATACTGACCGGAAAAGGTTAGGCGATTAGAACAAAAAAACAAAAAAAACCTACGACTGCCCTTTTCTATTAGATCAAAGCAAAAAGGAAAAGATTTCGAGCAGCCTTGGGTCTGGGATTTCCGCGAAGTAAAAATTGATTTCCTCTTTTTTTTTATTATCTTTCATTTTTCTCGGAATCCTCTTCCTCTCAGAATCATCCACCTGAATTATTTGTTTTTGGCTGTGTGGATTTTTTTCTTCTTATATTTTTCTTTACATTGAAAAATTTTCTGAGAAATCTTAAAAATATTTAAGAAAAAAAATAAAAAAAATTCCACGAAATACGAAAACGCATTTTATTCAGGATTCTTTTGGGCATTTCAGCTCTTATTAAATAAAGTGGTTTGGTTTTATTAAAGGATAATAAACTCGAGCGGAAGAATAATATAGAAATTCCTATACATAGAAATATGTAAGGTATGGCAGGTGTTGGTAAACATGGGCTAAAAATTTTATGTGAAACGAATTCGATAGAAGAAAGATAAGAATGTTCTTTTTCTATGTAAGGAACTTAATAATGAATATTAACAGAAGTCGAGAGTAAGATATTTTGTGTTGTATTACGAGAGTGTATTATTAAGGTTTTATGAGTTATTCGAGTTAGGATGTGTAAATGGATAAGCGAGCGCTACATCCGTACAAATTACACCACGCCACGTCAAAACGTCATCGTGTGAAGAGAAATTTGTATGTACTCGAAACCGACAGTCACAGATTTGGATATTCAATTGAGTTGAAATCCACGGCGCGGTGTGGGGCCCTTTAGAGGCCATTCCCAGGGGAAAAAAATTAGGAGCGCTCCTCAGGGGAGCTAATTTTGAGTGCTGCCAAATATGCTCCAGAGGGAGCATTACTGGAGTTTTCAGAAATTTTATAGAACGGAGAAAAACGGGCTACCATAAAGGTCACATAAGCAAGCATACTCAGTAGACCGGATCTCGTTCGAAACGGAGGACAAGCAGCATTGGACGGGATTAGTACCTAGTTGGGGGACCGCTTTGGTAAAAACACACTCGCGCTTGGAAAGGAAAAGGCGATTGCAAAAGAATGAAAAAAATAAAAGCTTTTCGGCAACGGAGCTTATTCACATATCTCACCCACGCTTCCCTTCACATATCTCACCCACGCTTCCCTTGCCCTAAAAAAGCTCGTGCTACCGGAACCATGGCCCCTCATGTAGGAATGGCCAAAGAGTCACAAAAAGATACGACCATCTAGACAAAAATATTCCAAGTTTTGGGTCAAGAAAGAATAAATCTTTAACAAATCAGAGCTTGTGAGATGCTGAGTAAGTTTAAGGTTTTATTAGAATTACTCGTGGGACCTACATGGAGCACAAAAAGGAACAAAACAACAATAAATGAAAAATTGCTTGCCTCTAGCGTGGAGTGTCCAGTTTGTACATACCAGCCATAGTACACCTGCATAACCACTATCTTCAACCTCTTCAGATGAAGAGCTACGGGCAAACCAAATACAAGAAATAAGGCGGAAGTCGTTTGGTATGTTCATGAAGAATCAGCACCAGAGCCCGTATTCATGCTTTGCAAGATCGCCATGAAAGAAGGCGGGTTCTGTACATAAGCGGGACCAGTCAGATAAAATAAACTGTTGAGGAATACAAAAAACGGCTGGCACAAAATCACGCTATCAATCTCTTTCTGAGTTGCTCGAGGTTCGAGCTCGAGAAGATCGAGCAAGAAGCAAAAAGGTCAAAAATTTCTATCCAAAAAAGCCTACAACAGCAGGTAGATCCCAACTAGGGCCAGAAAAATTGCTGACCGAGTTGTTCACACAGATCACCTGCAAGTGACCTCGTTGGACGAGAGGGCTTTGGAGGGACTCATTACCCCGAGACCTGCGTAGAAGTGGAAGCCAAACTATAGCTGTGTTCCAAAATTTGAGCAAAGTGCGAGTGGAAGTAGGAACGAGTAGGCCAACTGCTTGCGAGTACTTTGCTCGAATTTTGGAACACAGCTTATCAGAGATTGTTTTTGACCGCTTCCTTTCTGGCAAGTGGAGACCAACGACTTGCTTTGGCCTCTCGGAAGAAGTCAGAGCTTTTAGGGTGATCAGATGCAAGGACCAGGCGTCAAAGGACTTCCTAGGCGAAGATCATTCACTACTATCATTGACACATGAAAAGGCAAGAGCCATAAAGTCATCCCAGCTGCGGATATCTCGAGAAGATTCCGAACCCGCATCTCGTTGCCTGACGTAAAGCTGGAAGACAACATTCATATTTTCTTAATGGAGAAAAACCTGGCTAACCACACCGACGGAATCGCTGGCACAGTCTATAGAGCTACTTTCCCCGCTGAAAGGACGAAAATGATATTGGTTGAAATGAGAAAATGTGCACCGTCTAAAAAGGCAGATTGTTCATAATATGGATGTCAATTACCCTATGAATAGCGTGATTGTACACTGGGAAGTGTATCCAGACACCTGATATTGATCTAAGTTAGCAACAGGTGAAACTTGAGTCTCACTTAGCGCGATCATAGAAAGTAAAACTAAATACCAAAATTTTTTTGATGCATTTTAATATGTTAGGTTAAATTAAAAATGAAGTAAAAAATCTTTAATAATATTGGTTGAAAAATAAAAATCCAATGGATCGATTTTCTCGGTAAGAAACCAAAAATTGTGTCTGATGGAGACGAAAGAAAAAACAAACATGTTTGATCGGGTTATATCTTCTTCCGTCAAATCAGTCGTAAAATGGAGTTATTAAGGTCGATTCACACATATCCGTGACGGCACGGCACCGATGCTTTCCGTGTCAGTGGCTTCCGTGATAAATTTTTCACTGACATTCACACAGCACCGCCTTTTCTGTATCAGTGCTCAATGTTCAATGGCATCAGTAAACTACTTTTTTGTTTTGAAATTTGGACAGTGATCATGGAATTTATCGTGGAATATCTTGCTGCAATAGCATTGCTCTTAAGTCGCGCACACATCGGCCTGACGAAGGCCAACGAAGGGGATTCACTGGGGCTACGTAGACTAGTCATGATTACTATGTAGTAAAACCGAGTTTTACGAAGAGAGACGTGAAGGGGCGGGGTGAGCATGCCGCCCCTTCACCTCTCCTTAAAAATCGGTTTTACTACATAGTAATCATGACTAGTCTACGTTGCCCCATTGACATTTGTTGGTTCGGAATGGACGGCTTAGTGAAGGCTTAGGTGTACGCGGCTTTAGACGAGGGGAAAAGAATAAAGGTCGATCTACACATATTCGGGATATGCCGGTGACTTCAGTGCAGTACCGGGAGCATCTGTGAAAAAAAAAATACGATGTAATTCTATGGAAACAAATTGGGAAAGGCTCGACATGTTTCCACACAACGGAAGCAGTGGGACCGACGTTCTCAGTACTCTTCAGGCGTCAGTGAAAAACACAAAACCGATATTTTTTAATTTATCCCGGCCGTGAAACAATGTTTTTTAAATTCAACGGAAAATTTTATAAGAATTCAATGGAAATTTAGGTAAAGTTTTTTTGAAATACATTCAAACCAGTTTCTGTGCAGCCGTTTTTGTAAGATTTTTTTTTGTGTGGGATTTTTTTGTGCGGAATATAACAATATTTCCAAACAAAGTCCATACATATGTAGAAAAAGTATGGAATGTAGAGATTGCTCTTTGATGTGAAGTTGCTTGAATGGCCAAGTGTATTTCATCCTAAATTTCTGTTGAATTCTTATAAAATGTTCCGTTGAATTTAAAAACCATTGTTTCACGGCCGGGATTAATTAAAAAATGTCGGTTTTGTGTTTTTCACTGACGCCTGAAGAGTACTGAGAACGTCGGTGCCCCACTGCGTCGGATCTCTGGTAACATGGCGCTCCTTCGTTCCGATATCTTTTTTTCACTGATGCCGTCGGTACTGCACTGAAATATCCGTCACGTCACGGATATGTGTGAATCGACCTTTACCGGGAAAATTGTGGCTAAATTCTTGGATTTTATACGGTTGTTATTACATGGTTTTATTTATGTAATGCTTGATTATAATTTCAATTATATTGTTTATTAAATTAATTTTTTTATTGGACAGATCGCGTTAAAGAGCAGTTTACACTACATGATTTTGTCACATGAGTTGACACAAGACAAGTCCTACGTTCGATATTCAGCAATTCACACCACATGATTTTCCTTGTGAGTTCGCTTATGTCAAACTCACATGAGTTTTTGGAAGATTGAACATGTTCTATTTTCTTATGATCAGTCATTCGGGTTTTCGTAGTGTGAAAAGTAGTTTTGTGAGGGAGAAATTTTGTTTTATTTTCCGAGCTGTAGAAAATAAATTTGTTAGCTTTTTTTTAATTTCCGTGTTGCGAAAAAATAATTTTTTAATGGTTTTATTTAGCTTGACCTCGTATATTTGTGTGTTTATATCTTTGCGTCAAAATTTGCGACAGCTTTTTCAACTACTTCTACTAAACCGTTTCTTATGAAACTTTGCACGCACATTGAGTTCCCGTGGCAATGCAATCTGACAATTTTGTAAAAAAATCAAGATGGCGGTTCCAAGATGGCGGACGAATTTTGCAATTGTGTTCTGAATCCATTGAAAATCGGTATCGGGGGCTTTTTAGGGCCACAAATGACGATTATATGGTCAAAATTTGAAAATTCAAGATGGCGGACGAATTTTGCAATTGTGTTCCGATTCGATTGAAAATCGGTATCGAGGGGTTTTTATGAGCACGAATGACGAATATGAGGTCAAAATTTGAAAAATAAAAATGGTGGCGCCAATATGGCGGATGATTTTGGCAAATGTGTTATGAATCCATTGAAACTCGGTATCGGGGGGTTTTTAGGGCCACAAATGACGATTCTGTGGTCAAAATTTGAAAATTCAAAATGGCGGTGAAAATATGGCGGATGAATTTTGCAAATATGTTCTGAATCCATTGAAAATCGGTATCGGGGCTATTAAGGTCACAAATGACGAATTTGTAGTTGAAATTTGAAAATTCAAAATGGCGGCGCCAATATGGCGGTACGATTTTGGCAATTACGATTCGATTTCACTGAAAATCGCTATTTGGGGTTGTTTCAGGTCGGAAATAATGAATTTGTTGTCAAAGTTAGAAAACTCAAAGTGGCGCTGGCAATATGGTATGAACAACCAATCACTTCACCAGAAATTTGTAAAAAGTGAAATCTAGAAATGGCTGAACTAAGACTAAAAAGAATACAATAAAAATAGGTAAAAAAAACTTTTAAGTTAAATGTGTACCAAAAACTAGAAAATAATTAGAACAAAAACATGGACCTTCTTGAGATTCTGACGTCTGGTAAGAAATCGTGCAATAGTATGTATCTCTGCTGTCTTCATATGTCGTACGTCAAGGAGCACTTTGTGTCGCTGCGTCAGCGGATTAAGTAATAAACTAGGACTTTTAACAGACTAAAATAAAAACATAAGGCGTATAAAAACCTGTATAACGACCATTTAATTAAATAAGAACGATTTGTCTAGAAAAATGTGTTTCCAAGTCCACCAAAAAAAATATTACAAATTTTTTTCATTTTAATTTTATATATTTTTTATTCTGTTTCGATTTAGGGGTTGTTTAACCTGAATAAATTTCCCAATTTTTTTAATAATATTTCATGAACAATCTTTATTCAAAATCAACTTTAATTTACGGGTAATTTTACCCCCTTAAGGGTTGAAAATAATTTATTTTAGGCTGATAATACCTATTAAACGGACAAAATCATGGGCGAAAGCTTGTGACAAAATCATATGGTGTAAAAAGCTCTTAAGAAACATTGCTATAAGGAAACCAGTTGAATTTCACTAAAAAAAAAATACCACTAACTTTTTCTCAGACCATGTAATAAACTAGCTTGAGAATATGTGCTTTTAGAGTCATCATTCAAAAGTCTTGTTGGATCATTAGTAAAACCGCTTTATCTACAAAAATATTACAAAACCCCCGCAATTCCCTTCAGTTCAGTAGTAAACAAGTTTTATTCTAATGAAATTTAACCCATTTTCGGGAGAACAAAGACAACATATGTAAATAGACAAGGCATAACTGGCTAAACCCTGTTTCTTTAACATGGGGATTTCCATGGCAATAAAAACTAGTGATTGGAACCTTTCCTGCCATGTATGAAGCCATCCTTTATGTCGGAACGTTTCGCTATACTCCAGGCCCAGGATACTTCAGGCGTCTTAGCTATATTCCTCCCATAAGCGGCAGGAGCCACTTGAGCCTTTATAATAGCGCGCTCACAAAGTCAATACGCAATTCCAGAAGCCAGAATTATCATTAAAATTCCGCCCAATTTCAGCCGCCCTAAATACCCGTCATAAAGTTATCTTCTGTAATTTTAGTAACTTACAACTTGTTCGTTTTGGACGGGGTGTAGGCGGGGGCGGGGGTGCTCCTAGAAGGGGTAAGACGGTGGATTTCTTATCCCCGACGTTATGTTTTGTAATAATTTCACTATTTACAGCTATTAAACTTTCCCAGAAGCTAGGCGGCGATGTTGGTTGCTGTTTGGCTGGTATATCACGAAATGCCACCCCGAAAACTTTATGACACGTTTTGTTACCGGAGGGGGGGTTGCGAACAGTTTACCAACCTTCCCCCCCCTTTTCGGGTGCGAGGATGTGTGGGACCGATGATAATACAGCGGTGATGGGTGGAGGGACAGAAACATAGGGCTCCCGATGTTCGTATATATATTACACGCTCGCAGAATACCGCTCTCATTCTAACGGGGGACCAAGATTAATAGCTGAACGCCCAAATAATTTCACCGATATGAATGTATTGTCATAAATTTTCTCAATGTGGTTGCTGTCATTTTAGGGTGGATCACATATTATTTCGGAGGGTGCCTTTTTTTGCCGCCGCCACCAGCTCGTACCGAACCACAGAGACAAGGGCGGCCTCTGTACGTGACTACCAGCAAATTCGGTGCCTCTCATTTCAAGAAAGAGAGACTCCAGGCGTTTTTCCGCTTTGGTTGGAATCCTTTTTTCAGGATTCTTTGGGATTTTTTTTTGTTGTGTTTTGTTTTTCGTTTATTTATTTTCGTTTTTTTTCCGTTTCTGCTCCTTTCTGCTCTCTGTCGTCCTTAGCGCGGCGCTCACAGTGATTCTCTATCAGGACACATCCGGCCTATAATTAATGACAGCACAGAAAAATTGCTGGGGTTGAGAGATTTATTATATTATTAATTACTTAACGTGTAGATGTAGCCGTAAATTAAATTCTCGGTCGGCACTTTCCACGATGTAATATGGTATATTTTATTGAGTGATGATACTTCCTGCTTCCGTTTAGATAAGTTTTTTTTTCATTTTGATAAATTTTTAAAACAAAAGAAATTTTATGGCAGCTTCAGGAGTGATTAATGTGCTTTTATAAAGTATTATATTGCAGCAAAACCAGAATGGATGGATGATATGGCATCAGATTTATAGGCGTTTGCTGTTATCCCTATATGGTTCATGATTTAATAGATTACAAAAAATTAGAACAGTGTCAAGGTTATTATATTAAAAAAGGAGGGTTTGTTTGTACTTTGAATTTGATTACAAACAAAAAGTTGATTATTTCACTGCACTCGCGGGTACCTGTTGTCCTAGAAGGTCCGTCTCCTAGTGCTGGATAGCGGTTGGCTGTTTGGTACACGATTCTGAGAGGCTACAATTCTTTGTAGGTAGGACACACCATTTTGAGTCGACGGGGGCGTAAGTAAGTTCAGGACAACTTCTGGAGTCAGCCAAGGCTGTCTTGGGCTTTCTCCTATGAATCATCATATACGCTGAAGTATTGAAGCTGCGCCTGCCGCAACAAGTGGTCGCTATCTGGTTCGCCAATGACAGCGGAATCGCGGTAGTAGGACAACTTGATGATTTGACTTTCCGGATGGATTTTCAGGAATTTCTTAGATTAATATACTCTCGTTGAAGTGATTCACTAGGGCAATGCTTCTGTGCTCTGAAAGAGGCTTTTATATTTTTTATAATCCCGGTGAAATTATCTGTTAGACCTTGGCTTCAATGATTTAACAGATTCTCCGGCTATTGCCGAGGAAGCCATCTCCTGTTCGATCATCGAACCCAAAACTCGCCAGCTCCTGTCTGCAACAGGCATGCTTGGCGTCAATAGACCTGCACGGCACCGGAAATAGACACGATACACCGAAACAGGGACATTACGCCGAAACAAGCACGGTACACCTTAGTGAAAATTCGAATTTTTCAAATGCAACCCGATGGAGGCACGTACCAATAAACTTACTTTCTTACTTATGCTCCTTTAATACCTCATGGAACATGGGGCGGAAACAGTTGCCCTCCAGCGGACTCTATTTTGCGCGACAGTTCCCAGCTCCGTCCAGGATATCCCCTGGAACACAAGACTAGCACCGCACATGATTTTAATGGGTTAAATAAAACCAATGTGACAAGCCAAGTAAAGATATCCAGACACTTTTTTATGTGGCAGTTCTAAGATCAGGAATCACTCTTCGTACTACTAGTCTGGCATGTTGTTGGTCAGGCAATGTTAGTAGTATAGCTAAACCGAGATGAGCAAAGTGACGTAATTGGCTGGCGTATCGGGTGTGGAAATGGTCTGAGGTGTGAGTTTTTGCGCTTGGGTCATTGGTTTGTGCCTTGGGTGAGCTTTTGCGTTGGGCGAGCTTTCGGTCTTATAGAACTTGACAAACATGAAATTTAATCTAGATATGTATAAATCGGATCAATTTTAACTCGGTTTAGTTGACGCATTAAATCTAATGAAAACAGAGTTTAATATGACTAAAAATTAAATAAGAAGAAGATGTAAAAAGAAACGTTACTCTGCGTGTTAGAAAATAGTGCAAAATCACTATATTTACGGAAACGTAACACACAGCCTCATTACGCTGAACAGAATCCACTACTATATAAACCGTTTTATTCTTATTAACATTTATCAGCGCTGATGGACTCTTATGACCGTTGCAGTATGTTTTCCAAATTGCGGGACTAAAGATGCGAGGGGCCAAACGTAAGATTTTTGAGCGATTGTGAAATTCTTTACAGTGACAGTTGTCATGTAGGTTAGACGCTGGCGGTTTATACCGAGCCACGTTCGTTGAGCTATGTCACCACAAATGGAAGCATAGGTTGATTTTTCGTTTGATTGCCCAAACTAGAAGACCTATGAAAAAAGTATTATGAACATTTTGATAGAGAATATCATAAGATTTAATTTCTTGGAAGATGGAGCTGGCAAACATCCTCTTCTTCCTCCTCTACTCTAAGGGCCGTAAACATAATCGAGGGATACTTTTAACGGAGAGTCAAGGATTACCTTACCCACAATCGGTGGTATGTTTAAAATGGTTAAACACAAAATCACGTAAGACATTAGCATTTTTAGGTTTAGCAATTCTTTTCTAATATTTTCGAAAATCATGGGATTTTGTATCGCAACTTTTGCCTAAGTTTTCGCATATGGATCTGTCGCTCCTACTTGTACTCGAATGTAAAGCTCATTATCGGTGAAAAACTCACTTAAATATTGCTAAAGTTTGATGGCATGGAAAACAGGAGTTTGCAGAGCCACGTACGTAATCATCTCCTCTCATCTTAAACCATGGAATTGTTTCATTGTTTCATTCGAAATATCACGGGTTTCGAGCTTTAACACCTGGTGAATGCGGTGTAAGGTTATCAAATTACCCCCAAATCTTGGATTTTATGCGGAGTGACCTAGGTTGATGTTCATGTTAAAACTTACAATTTAGGGTTACCTTCGTTGATGTATTCGGCCCTAAATGAATGAAGCATAAAGCTCTCTAGACTGGCAAAATTTAATCAGAAGCTCAATTGGTGGAAACCTTTAAGCCAATAATCAGCACCCTAAAACAGTTCATAGCATCAGTGAAAAGACAAGGACATCTTGGTGTGAGCGAGATGGCGGCTTTGCATTTTCGTGCATTTTCAATTTTGAACATATTAAATGTGCACTCATATTCAATAAATACTTTTTCATAGTTAACAAAAACATAAAATTATCACATTCACCGCAGCTAATTACCAGTTTTCTTTTCAATTTCACTTAATAAACACGAATTTTCAATTTTGTCAAAAAAGTCTGAAATGTCAAAAAATAAGATGAAGATCCCGAAAAAGTATGAAAAGTTCATACTTTTTCTGGCACTTTTCGAGTTAGCTGAGCTTTTTCGCGTAGATTAGCGTAAATTTTAGCATATTTCTAATCCTTCGCACTTATGCCAAATCTCCGTAAAGAATTTTTGTCTCTTTCTAAACTTACTAAAAACTGTAAGACTCGTCTGAAAAAAAGTAAGTGTCATAACAGCATGATCAAAGTGACCTAAAGCGAAAAGCGGTGACTAAATAGTGAATTAAACGGCGGTAAATACAAGTTATTAGTAAGAAATATTTAATAGCAAGTGATAATAAGTGAACTTTAAGAATTGCGTTTGTAGTTATTGAATTGATAATACATTAAGTTTTGTGTGAACAATTTTAAATGTGTATTCCTTCATTATTCTTATGCTGTTATGACACTTACTTTTTTTCAGCGTCGAATTTTAAGTGCGAAAAGACAGGGACAACTTGATGTGAGCGAGTAGGTGGCCTTGCATTTCCGTGCAGTTTCAAACAATAAAAATACTTTTTCGTATCCAATAGCAACATAATATTATCATATACGCATACATTTGCAAGTTTGTTTTCGATTTCACTGTATGTACACAATAATAATAAAACTTTCAATACTATTAACAATGAAGTCTGAACTGTCAAAAATTAAGATGAAGATCCCGAAAAAGTATGAAAAGTTCATACTTTTTCTGGCACTTTTCGAGTTAGCTGAACTTTTTCGCGTAGATTAGCTTCAATTTTAAGCATATAGCTAATTCTCCGCACTCATGCCAAATCTCTGTAAAGATTTTTTGTCTCTTTCTAAACTTGCTAAAAAGTGAAAGTTTTGTCTGAAAAAAAGTAAGTGTGATAACAGCATTACGAATCGGTTAAGCCCTGAAAAAAGTAACAATTCAAACTTCTTTGCGGTAGAAGAGTTTCAATTTTCGTTTGGGATGTAAACGGCACTAAACTCTCCTTAATTCAGGCGGAAAAATACATATATTTGTTATTTGGAAAATATTAATGACTGAGATAAACTTGCTTGAATTCTGACTTGAATGCAAATTGTACTCGGTTCTCGATTCGACCCTATAAGTAATGATATGAGTAAAAGTACTTGGTTAAAATTATCGAGTACTGATATGAGTAGAATCGAAAGCCATATTAGTAAGGGGACATCCATAAATTACGTGAGGTGATTTTGGCGATTTTTCGACCCCCCCTCCCCCCTTGGTGAGATTTCGTGAGATTTGGCTCGACCCCCTCCCCCCCCCTCAATCTCACGTGAGATTTTTAAAATTTTAAAAAATTTGTAGGATTTACACTATTATGCGTATTTTTTGTGTAAATACCTTAATCCGTGCTTGATTGCATTTAGAAATCATAATTTGTGTTGAAGAACAGTACCACAAAATCATAACAGGACCAACTCGGCATGCACCCAATATAAGCTACAATACCTGTGGATTACCATATAGCAGGTTATTCTGCCTACCCTTTGGAAACCAACCTCAGGGTGCCTTACAGGGATAATGATCTCGAACAGAAAATGAGAACAGAAAACTCGTGTATTTGTAGAGCAAGCATATGGAATATAAAAAAATTTAGAATTTTACAATATATTGAAATACGAAGGTTGGCTTTGGCATCCACTGATTCGTTTTTAGAGAGTAACGACTTGACTGTTTGAATAGTAATGGTAGAGCCATTTATGACTATGGAGATTGGCCCTTCGCAGACTTGTCCATAATTTCAAACCGGTTTTAATATGAGTTCAATAGTACACTCGGAACTCACTTTCCTCCATCATTTTCGTGTACCGATTGTAATGCCTATGGAGTAGTGTGGGGTGCAAGCACAGCGAAGCAGCTTTGCCGAGAACGAAAACATGCTTGTGTTAGTGTAATGGACGGTGAAACCAGAAAATGTTTGGGTGAACAAATGATGGAAAATTATGGAAGAAAAACTGTGTTCCCTGCGACCCCTTGCCTATAAAACCGGTTTTTGTTTTGATGTTATGGACAAGTGTGCGGAAGGCCATATACAAACTTCGGAGCATTTTTCTATATATGTCATCGTTAGGTAAAAAACCTGTGACTGAAAGACCCAGGGGGGTTATCCTGGAATCCGATTCGAAAGTCATGAAATTCGGAAATAAGAAAATGGTATCTTCCACCAATGCGAATTCGAAATAAATTTGTCCGCCTGTTATCGGATTTCAGTCCGTGAATAAAGCCATTGCCGCATGCGCTGCTTTTATTTGTTTGTTTTAAAATATTCTAAAAACTCTTTAAATATTCTTGAAACAATTTATTGTTCGCATCAAAATGTCAAATTAAGTTTTTAAATGAAGTTGGTTGGCTGAAAACAATTTCTTTTCGAAGATTTATCAGGCATCGCTACTAGCTTCCGTTTGCTTCCTAATTTCGTATCGCCTTAGAAAAGCGGAGTCTGAAGTCACAGCCAGCTTCTCAAATTGACGTTTGAGCCGCCTGTACACCAGGGTACAGATTCAAGAAGTGCGGATCTGTTAGACTTCCATTTTCCACAACTCTCGATAATGATAACAAAAGGTTTTCAAAATCTATCTTGGCCTCTAGTAGGTATGTCAGAGCAGATGGTCGTCGATTCAAAATTCGAGTCCTGTAAGATGCTTAGATAACTAATTATGTCGCCTGGTGCAAATGTCTGTTTTTTGTAGTGACAATGCACCGCAGATAGCATGTATTCTGACTGATGTGAAAAGAGCCGATTCTTAATAGCCTTATGACACTGGCTTTATCGTAGGCTGAAAATGCTGCCTTGGCTAGGCTGAAACGTGAAAGAAAAAATTCAAAGGAGATTTTCCCATGTGCAAGAGTGAGAGGAGTATACTCAAACTTTTCTTGGCTGGATTTTAAGTGTTATAAAAAGTCTAGAAAACTGTTATAAAAAGCATAGGAAAAGAATGAGATTCATGTTCTTTTTTCTATGCTTTTTATAACAGTTTGCTGCATCTCTCGACTTTTTATAACAGTAAGTGAATAACAATAAATTGAAGTGATTATAAATATAATATTATAAGAAGTGGAAATAAATATAATTGAAGTGACAATATATATAATTGAAGTGACAATAGATATATTTGAAGTGAAGTGGTAAATGTTTAGATTTGGGGCTCCGGAGTAAAATCGCTCCAAAAAAATTTTGAGGTGTTTACGGTAATTTTTGAATGTCGCAATAGTAATTTCAAGGCGGAGAAGACATATTTTTCTTATTAAAACGTGAGGGGGTTGCGAATTGGGGGATTCCTTCTGTATTCACTCACAACTATCTGTTATAATAATCAGACAATCGTTCTTACTCTCACATGCTATCTCTGTCACACAGTATAACAGATTTCGTCATTTTCAGCCTAGCCAAGGCAGCATTTTCAGCCTACGAAAAAGCCAGTGTCATAAGGCTATAATATAATCTCTATGATTGCAGTAGGATTGGGTTCATCATGCACTTGAGATTCTTAGGAGCGCATTAGGTTCCAGGTTTTTCAATTGGGCTTCTTGGCCTTTTTGTTTTGTTTAAGCTTAGACCCCCACACTAGTTCATCGTAGGGTCGCAATCTGTCCAAAAATGGTGGTATAAGTCAATGCATACATTACTTTCGCAGTTTTTCCCAGACCATTGTATAAAAAGATAAGAATTTTTCATCACGTCTTCATTCCCAGATATTTAAATTATTTTCTTTACCTTTTTTGGATGTTCCAGTTGGATGGTACCTATTTGAAACAGTGAACAAATACAGTGTAAACGGCAGTGCAAAATTTGTATACCCAATTGCTATTGAGTCGAAATATAGTAATAGTATCACGTATACTTTTGATTCATTATTCCTTCTCTATTTGCAATATGTTTTGATAAAACCTTTCACCATGTTCATGTGATACTGCACCAAGATTTTCGTGAATGAAATCTAAGTGCGGGCCGGAAAGACGATTTTAAAGATTTTCTCATTTACAGATATTGTACTTAAAATTGAAGAAAACAAAAAGATATTAAGAAATATTGCAAAAAAATTACAGAAAAATCGAAAAATACCCATTTTGAGGGCTAAAACCCCCTAAAAAGTGGGCTTCTCGGAGTAGAAAATCGGTAGACTTTATAACCCCTTATTAAAAAGCATAAAAAGAAGCGCTCTGCCAATTTTCAGCCTGTACCTAATTATTTCTGCTATATCGCTTTTTTTGGCTTAATTTACCTGTACTATTAATTTAACCCAGTTTTCTCGCGATTTTACACTGTTTCTTGCGGAAAAAAATTACGTGAGATTTGCGCAGACCCTCCCCGTCCCCCACGTGAGATTTGGTGAGATTCGGCTCGACCCCCTCCCCCCCTAAACACCTCACGTAATTTATGGACGCCCCCTAAAGAATCGAGTACCGATTCCGTACCCCTACGTTCAGGTCATAGTGCTATGTGTAATAGTAAGCTTGATATGAGGGATAGGATAGAGTAGGATAGGTCAAGAGTCTGTAATCTATTATCTAATGCAGTGATTCCCAAATTTATTTAGGTCATGGACCCCTTACTAAAATAAAAACTTGATCATGCACCCCCAAACCTAAGTGAATCAAATTTTATGATATAATAAAATCTACTAAAAATACTTTAATCTGTTCTCTCTGAGAAGACAATTGCACGTAGCTAGGTAAATGAATTAGGTACATATTTTTAATTGTTAAGAAAACAAAAGAAAAAATGCAATTGTGTTTGAAAATATAGGTTCATAGGTACTAACACTTAAATAATTTTAAGTAAGAAGGATCCCAGCTAGGGTTTCTCGAAACCCGGTCTTTTTTGGATTCGGCGAATCCGAATCCTTAAAATTGAGAACCGCCGATTTCGATTCCGATTCCGATTCCAAGTAAAAACTCGCAATTTTGATTTACAAAAAATATATATTGTATATTAAAGAGAATTCAGTAATAAATAAAATTAACAATAGGTCTGTATGTTTGAAAGTCAAGTAAAAATCCAGTAAAAATTTGTTAACTGCTGTCAAGTAAAAAATAGTAAAGAAGTGGGGAATTCAAACAAACAGTTCCCGAGTAAAAGTCAAGTAAAAATTTAGTGTATCTTTCGAAATGTTCCGGGCGAAACGTTTACAGTAGTATTTTTCACAATTTCACAACAAAACGCAATGCCATCTGAGTTTACTAGAATTTACTTCAGCTCAAGAGCTCGTGTAAAAAATAGTAAGAGGGGAAATGTAAAATTTTTACTCGACATCTAAAACAAACAGCTATCAAGTAAAAACTTTTTACTAAAAGTAAAAAGTTTTTTCAAACATTCAGACCTAATATGTATGTAGTTCTACTTTTGCCAATAAAAATACTACTACTAAAGTACTACCTAATTACTTTTGCTTGTTTTAAGTTTCTAGTTGTTGGTTCCAAACTTTAGATCTTTTAGTTGCCATAGATAAGGTCATATTAATTAATTAAAATGAAAGTTTTTCGACACCCGGAACTTATTCACATATCCATCAACTTGAAATTTTGCACTTAGGCATAGTTCGCGTGACAATGGACTCGGATTTTTTTGTAAAAAAAATAAATATGGCTGTTCTAAGATGGGGCGGGAAAATTTTGCAATGATGTTCCCCGACCCGGCGACATGGGTATCAAATGAAAGGGTATGACGAGTAGAATACAGTGGCGGCCGCCAAAAAATGACAGAAGGCATATAATAGACTAAAAAGTAGAAAATAAAAATAAATAGTTTAAAAAAACTAAAAAGTACGCTTTTATTTTAAAATGAACTAAAAATAAAAGATAATTTTGAATGTAAAGTTTTTATTGCTCCAGCCAGTATATGGGAACAACCTACCTTTCAAAATCAAGCTCAGAATGAAATTAATGAAGTTATTGGTAAAATTTATAAACATAACTTACTTAAATGTAAAAAGCGTGGGGCGTTAACGAAAAGTTCCAGTTAAAGAGTATAGGTAAAGAGCGTTCCACCTGCGAGCGTCTGAGAACATTCTCCTCTGCCCAAATTCTGTTTGTATAACAAAAGTTTTGTAAAAAATGCAGATATAATATTTTAAGTTTTCAGAAAATTTAATTGATCACCTTGTGTAACTTTAAATTTATTTCACCAAATGTGGCAAATAAGTCAGTAAAATAAGCTGTTTGCTTTTCGATTTCGTCCGCGCCGCCTGGTCACGCGGGAAACATCGCTTTTTAAATTTTTGTAATTTTTTATATGAAAACTTTCTATCTTTTTCGCGGACCCCCGGTAGTTCTTCGCGCACCCCCGAAATAATTTTGAATTATCACGGACCCCTGGATCATCCCATAGACCCCCAGGGTCCATATGGACCACTTTGGGAAACACTGATCTAACGCATAAGATCAATTATTTTTTTTATTAATAAATATAAAATTTTATAGCATTCCAACTATTTTCGAAAATAAATAATCTACTCTTATAAAAATAATAAATTATTAACTTAATTCACTTTTACTGTTAAAACTGTCAAAACTTTCTTAATGTAATATATGGTAAGCTTCTTAACCAGATAACTTACAACAGGGTGAAATTTATTTATTTTATTTTCTTCGTTCTTCAGTAAAAGCCGATCCAAAAAAACCCATACTTAGGCTGCTAAAATAATGACAAAGTTGTTCTCCCCTTTTATATTGTTCGCATGAAGCATACAAAAGCCTGTAACAGATTGCAAAACCTGGTGACAAGGTATATGGGCGGAAGGAAGAGTGTCATTGCCACCCAACAAAAAAAAACGTAGCAAACGAAAAAAAAAAGAAACAAGGCGGTACATAAAGCACATTAACCTGTAAGCCAGTGTCAAGCTGGGAAAATTTAAATTATGTTAAAATTATTAACTTCAAGCAAAAGGCTTCATGCGTAGAGTTTCAGCAACGAGGAACCATTGCATTAATGTTGGTTGTTGTCCTTTACAAAAAAGGATGTTTTTTTTTAAATTTTTTTCGTTTTTTTTCTGTATATGGCATGCCACTGCCACACTGTTTGTAATCTGTTGTAGGGTAGAACCTCACTCAATTTCGTCTAGAACTTTTCTGGTATACTACCCACATAATTTCTGTAAAAGTATGTATAGACCCCGAACTCTATGCTGTCCTGCACCCCTGTTATCCTGTGTATCACAACCATACTCATGGGCAACTCTATACTGCCGTATGTATTAGGGTAGGCAACGTTTTTCGCTCTCTGAAAACGTAGTAAAGTGGTAAAATGATAGCGGCACAGAAAGCAAGAAATATGAGCTTTGCGTTTTCCAAAAAGCGAACCCTCCATTCTCTTTCTCTGTCTGCATTTAGGGGTTTTTGGTATCCTGGGCCATAACATTGTTAAAATTTTGTTTGAAAAGTTTCTCGCACGAAAATCGTAAGACAAAGCTTTTCAGGGTCTCGTAAATGTTTGCCCGAACCCGAGAAGTACTTTTCGGCAACAGAAGGTTCAAGTTCCGGTGTACTCCTCTTTTGGGGGATAATTTTTTTTTTGTTTTTGTTTTGTGACTCGAGTTCGAGTACAGAGAATTTCTTCAACATACTCCCTCTGCTCCATTGTGTGTGCTCGTGTGTTAGTTTGAAAAAGGATATTATACATAAAAGGGGAAGTCTGTTCGGGTTTTACAGCCAGACATAGCGTTGCGAAAATTTTAAGGATTTAGTAGAAACGAACCAACCAACCAACCTTCAACAACAAAAAAAAAAAAGAAATCGTCACGTTCTGCTTCAAGTTGCTCAGAGTAAAGGCTAGCAACACAAGCGCTTGCCGCTGATCCTCTCGGGATGGTAATAAATTTGAAAGCGCTTTAAGGAGTCCCTTTATACATTTCCTGGGAGCCGATTTTCGTCAGGATCTGAAGGGCTTTCCCAAAAAAAAAATATATGTATATAAAAAAATACCATCGGTTTGCGCTAGCTTTTCACTTATATATCCTGAACTATCCCTTAAGAAATTTATCCGGAAGGTGGAAGTAGTTGCCTTTCCGGTGTGTCCTGGAATTCCTCACTTCAAAATTACAGATCGACGAGGATTCCGGATGCTGGATGGCAGCAGGCACCTCTGAAATGATTTTTTCTCTTCCTCATTCTTCTCCGCTTGCTCTTCTGTCTTTCCTTTTTTTGTCAACAGAATTTAGGGATTATATTGTATAAAAGCGGAAATCAGTTTCCTTTGGGAGGAATACGCTGTGTTTTTTTTTGCAGATTCTCATAATTTCCCGGTAGCTGATGAAATCGATTTTTTTTCCGTACTTCAGGGAAATGGAGGATGTAGGTCACGAAAACAACAACAAGGACATCGACGACAACGACGACGACGACGATGACGACGACGACACCACCATTCCTATTGGCGCGTAAATAGCACAACTGTCGAATCGTGTAAGTTATTACTGCTTATGTCGATATGCTGGAAAGAAAATAAAAATGAATTCTGCTGGTTTTATTAATATATATGAAAAAAAAAGAAGAAAAACGCTTTATAGGCATAATTTCGAGGATTGTAAAAATTTCAGGAGAACACATTTTTATGATATGGTCAATGTAAGCTGGTATAACATTGATATATTGACGATGCCATGGGACAATATTTATAAAAGATATTGCAAACTAAGTAAGCATGCAGTGAAATCGACAATATTATGGACACCGTTCATGTTTTTAATAAAAAAAAAATTTTAATATTGCCTTGAAATATATAAATATCATTTTAATAAAGCTGTAATTAAATAAAAAAAATTTATTCGAAAATAAACATCAAAAATATTACTCTGTGAAAAGTTCATCGTTTTTCCGATAGATGGCGCCAACAGTCACAAACAAGTGCCCGTGATCGCAACGACACCACTAACTCCTCTTTTGAAAGGTGACAGGTCGCGTGTTACTTTGGTTGTATAAACATCGAAATTGGTGCAGTGATTGGAAAGCTGTTTCCATTTGAAAATGGAGAAAAATAATGAAAAGTTGCGGCAGATTTTGCAATATTATTATGACAAAGGGAAGAACGCTGTCTAGAGGTGAAGATACACGACTCAAGGCATTGATCAATTTGAGCTGTCAATTGTCAGTTGATAGGCGGACGCTCAATAGCGCAATCTTCACTGACTCTTCCGTTGGTCTATCAACTGACAATTGACATTTCGAATTGACTCAATGTGGCATTACCTTAGAATATAGAATTATAGGAAAGGTCCTCGTGTGTAAAATCCGTGTACGTGAGAGTAGTGAAATCTGGGGTCAGTCGACTGTCAAATTGGGTGTGGCAAGGTCTGTTGACTGTGAAATATTCAGACTTTGTTTACATTAACTAACCCAACTTTACATGAAATGTGATCAGCTGATTAGAATTATTTACGAGTGGCCTCTTGAGTTATATGGTTTTAATTTCTTTAGTTAGCGGTTATGCCCGACTAGAATTTGGGGGGGGGGGGGGTGTAGGCCCACTTCCTCATTTGGACCCCGTGTGGCTTGCCCTATTATAAGGCCCACGCAGGGCATCTAACGCCTTGCCTAATTCGCGCCTCGTCATAAGGAATGCCCACCTATTTAGCCCCCTTGAGGAAAAATCATTGCTACCCGCCGATCCCTGGAAAAAAGAGGTCGAAAAATTTGAGAATTTCGGCGTGGAGATGTAAGTAGTAATTGCGCTGGTTTCGAAAGCTTTATATTTTTAAACGCGAGTGTCGTTTTACCAATGCGGTCCCCCAACTGAGTACTGGTCGCGTTCAATGCTGCTTGACCTCTGTAATTGAACCTTAACCAGTCTATTCAGTATGCTAAATAACACCCTTCACTGTCCCAAACACAATTTCCTGAAATATGAAGCAATGCAACAACAAAACTAAAGCTTTTTAATAAGCTTTCCGAATACTTAAGACAGATGTTGGAGTTCCCCATTTCATTTGTAATGAGGGTACATGTAATATTTTAGGTGTGGATTTCCCCGCCCAAAGTGAAAGTGCCTGTGCACTTTTCCTTCCATCCCCACGCGCTCCGCCGCCCCTGTTCTAAGGTCATTACCCTAGGCAAGTGAAAAATGGTAGTACTGCCTCAGGGAGCTTTGGTGGTGCCGGGACATCAAAGAGATAAATCCTGAGCAACGTCATCTGCGATATAAATCTTCTTCGCGATCTAAGATGTTCTGCTGTACTACCGAATCCTAACTCCTCCTCCCAGAAGATTTTTTCTTTCCATCGGATGGCCCCTAGATACTCTTGTCTATACAAGAGTAACAGACGGAGGAGGGTGAAAGGCGAGGGTTTCGCCCCTCAAAACGAAACAAATACCTGACTGGTCCTCCAGGTTGGCGGTTGGGCGACACGCTGACAGCCTTTCACCGTAAAAACCCACCCGTCACAAACTGTCAAGGCAGGCCTCGGACAGGACGGGCTGAAAGGCAACGACCCAGGCAACGGAATATGGAGTTAGATTTTGGGACTTGGAACGTCAGAACGCTCAACAGGACGGACGCTCTGCATTTGCTTTTATTATTACTTAAAAAATACGACATAACTAAATGGACTCACAGTGGAATAATGGATATCAGAACATGGGACTCTCCATTGGAATTCTACAAAACAGTAATACCGCAAAGACTTGGACGATGACCCAGGACATAGAGGAACGAGTCAATAGGTTTGACAGAAAAGTTCTCACGTGCATAATAGGCCCAATGAGAGAGAATGGAATATGTTGAAAGAGATACAACAGCGAGTTGTATAATAAGTTTGACGACCCAGACCCCTCAACTTCAATCAGGATGGAGGACAATCGCATCAAAAAACAGCTTATGACATCAGAAAATAGACCAGTAGGCACACCCAGGAGGAGATGAATAGACTCTGTGACGGCTGACGCAGTGGCAATGCTTAACATCCGGAAATGGAGACATGCTGAAAGAGACCGTCAATCTTGTAGAAATGCCCTAGGGGAAGCCAAGGCTCGATTTGGGGTGTATCGCCTTTGGATCTGGATGGATGTATGAATGGATGGATTCATGGTGAAAACATTTGCCCTATGTACGGCGAAGACGGATCCAGTGTCTTCCAAGCAGAAATGCTGGCAATTTGAAAAGCGTGTGAACTAGCGAAGAAAGACAACTGTACAAAACATAATATGGCGGTGGTAACTGACAGTCAAGCTCCAACTCCACCTGATCTCATTAAAGGTAGCCAAGAAAATTAATTTCAAAAACCATAACAAGCCTAGTGGTCACAGAAATGAGTGGTATCAAAACGGCGCCAATGTGTTAATTGGAGATCAGCTCAAAGTATGTGGGCCTCGACATCGACGCTTTAACTAACCATACAACCAATGGTCAAGGCACTTTAACAAAATCGGGGAAATGGTTCGCTCGCTTTCGCTTTGTTAGTTTTGATGTGAAAGAGGAATCAGGCTCTTGTCGTCCAATTACTGAAAAAGCTGATGAAATTCTTGAAAAAATTCAGCTAGATGGGTACGTCAGCAGTTTCGATATTGGTATGGAGCTACAAACTTACCACAAAACTGTTTGGAACATTTACACAAAGTTGGATATAGCGATGCGCTGCTAAACCATAACAAAACGTCTAAAAACCGGTGATGAAAAATGGGCAAATGCGACAGTCGTAATCGTCAAAGATCTTGGAAAAGAGTGGGTTATCCGTCACAAGCATTCGCGAAGCTAGTTATCCCACCGCTGCCACCAATTTATTTGTCGTACAAAGCTGGTCTTGGATCACGACAGGATTACTAAGTGCTACAAACTGTAACATCACTAGCCCTTTTACAGAAACGGAGTTCTAATTTGTCGGTGATAGAATGACTGTCAGCACGCGGGGGGGGGCGTGCTTCAGGCTTGGACACGACACATGCGCTTACGTGCATATTTGATAACTAGGAAAAGAGGATGAACTGCTTTAGGTTTTTTTTTGATATTGGAGTACTTTTGGTGCATGGGCTAAAAACATTGGACAGATATTGGATTTTCAAAACTGATGTGGACAACTAAAAGGATTAAACCAACCAATTGAAAGAAGAAGGCGAGTTTTGATGCATTGTTCGTATACTCCAGACGTAGTACCCTCTGACTAACACCTATTCCGATCTCCACAGAGTTAAGCTGACTTCACAAGAAGCCAGTGCGGTTTGTAATGGAAAGTTTGACTTAACCGTCAATTACCATGACCAACTGCAATGACCTCAAACGTGGTTGTTTAATTACACGATTTTAATCTCTAGTTATATCAATGTAACCACCTGAATGCACGGCCGCGAACTCGGACCTCCAAATAATGCGGGGCAACAAACTATCCTTCTGTGAACAGATTCTTCGATCTACAGACAAGGTAGCAGCGATGACGGCGTCACTTAGAGCCATAGAAATATAAACTAACACGGAACGGCTATGACGTGTGAAAACCCTGCAAGTGAGCGACCACACTAACGGTAGCTTGTTTAAAAGGACAGCAATAGTGTGCAAGAGGAACATAAATTGCCGAACTGTCAGGGGTAGCTTCTTGAGTGAATGATGGCGTGCTAAGTCAATATCCGGCGGGCATAGATTTTATGCCAGGAACTTTCAAAGCCCCGATTTTAAAACGCCTTTCTTATTATTTCTACATATTTTGGCCTGCACTGCTTGACCGCTACTAGCCCAGTGGACTCAAACACATTGGGAATTATGGTACGCTCAATCTGGCTTACAGTTTAGTTTATATTTCTATGCTTAGAACAGACCCCGTATGAGACCTGTCATAATGCTTTACGGAGCTGAGATAGAGCCCGGCACGCCAGGGTATCAAAAATAGCGCAAGCTCATGGCTGCGGTACAATGGAGAGGAGCTCTACGCAGCAGTGTTGGTTGTTGCCCGATTAATATCCAAAAGTTCGTCCATCAAGAGAAGCATGGACTGGACAAACAGCAGACGGCGAGAATAGCCGGGTCAAATACGGTGTACCCTTATGCAAAACCGATGAGAGCAGAACTCTTGAGAGAGATGGACAGCTCGTTTGATCGGCGAACTGAAAACCTGGATCTATGGAGGGTTCTGTGAGGTGAATTATTACCACCCACCATTACTCACAGGGCACTGGCTATTCCAAGCTTCTCTCAGTACGATAGGAAAAGTTGAGGACGCCATCTGCCCCTATGGATATTCCGCCTCAGATGACGCCTCTCATGCGTTTTTCAATGTAAAAGGTGCGAGATGTAGAGAGGAGCCTCAGCCTCACTCACGAAACGATCGTTGGGACGATGTTGTGTGGCCAGGAGGAATGGGCGATGGTAGCGATTCTCGTCAAGGTCACACTCCGAATAAAGAAGACAAATACGGAGAATTGTTGGTCCTGTGTGCCCCACTGCTCCAGCTGTTATGAGCCCCATCTTCGACCCCTGCATAACAAGGGTCATGTTGGTGACGTTCTGACATTACCGACGAGGGATCTGACATTACCGTCTGACTGCGACCCCTCTTCGGTGTCTACCGTCACGAAGGGAACTCGACAGCTGGCCGAGCACACAACATTCTGCTTGAATGATGAAGATTTTCACCACTCTCTCGTTAAAAAAACAAAAAAAAAATTATATCAATCCTAAATCCACTGGAGATCGATACATGTGAAAAAAAACGGCCTGTAACAGATACGACTGGCTGTAAGAGAAAAGTATCTGCTTACGTTCTATGGACACCGTACAACCACTGCAGACCTTTTGCTCCTCCAATGCACGCAATCCTTCTCAGACAGGTAATTTCCGACCTTGTCTATCTCCAGGGGCACGATGAACCCAGGAGATTCCTTGACTGTCTCCTTACCTTCTCCTCAGCAATTGGTTGCAACAAGTTTATATTTTTTTTTTCACATTTTCTTTATTTGAAAACATAGAAGCTCTTCGCCAATATCATCATGACTCTATTAGAAAAATGGCGCAACATTGTCAACAGTAATGGCATATAACAGCATATTTGGTGCAAATAAATTTATTTTCATACACCAACTTTCTCCCAGATTTATGTATTGCAAAGTCACACTAAAATTCCCACAATAAAACATCGACAAAAATAGTGGACAAGAAACGATACAAAACTGAATACGATAAGAAACATGCAAATTTTTGCGTGAAATGCATTTTGTATTGAAGTGCCATTTGATTTGACAATGCAGAAGTAAACAATCGATGCATTTATGGTAATAAAAACGGGCTTTGGTAGGGCTTGTTTCAACTAGAATAGAATGGATTTTTGATTTATCAAGCTCGTTAGATGTACGAGTGTGTTCAATTGAAAATAGTGTAAAAGGATATAAATGGTTTACAATTCGTTTACAAATGGATTAAAGTTTGATTATTCAGATATTTTTTGATTTATTGTTATTTGTTTGAAAGTGTAGCTTAGGGATGAAATAAATTCGATGATATAAAAGATTTACCCAATTTATAATGATAGAATCACTACAAAAGTAATTATACGTTATTATAATAGGAACGATAGGTTGATTCCTAGTATCCATAAAAATTAAAGAATTAGCAGACTTGAGAACGAGTCTCAGAACTCAGTATGGAACGAACAGACACGATTAACGCTATGAAAATGGAATTAGAAAAAACCCGTGGAACTTGAAATGTTAGGAATTTTATGCAGAGCTTTTTTTAATGTGACAGACTGGAGTTCAAAGGTTAACCCCGGTTTCTACAATCAATAGTTTTATCATAGTTATGTTGAAAGCCAACCTAGAATCGGAGTGGTTGTGGAGAGAAGAGCGAAAGAACAAAGAAGAAATGTACTATGATGTAACCAACCACTGACTCCCATCACTATACTATGGCGATATAATGCTGATTTTCGTGAATGAACAGCAGAAGGCCTATATGCTTATTGTGCGTTTCAACCTGACAGAAAAATTCAGAGTGAATTGCTGTGAATATTGAAAACAAGAAAGAAGGATTGCTATACGTAGATAGGAGAAGTGGAAAGACGAAGCATGATGCCACTGTTCGGAACCACGGACCTCTGGATTGGCATACTTGGGTTACCATGGTCGGCCTAGATTGTTGCAGCTTTTCAGGAGGCTTTGAATGTATTAAGAAAATTTTCGATATAACATTTCGCTTTGAAGAGAATCACACGGGTGCGGGATGACAAATTGCAAAAGAAGCTCACTAAACTATTTCGACACCACCAATAATACAAATCAATTCAGCCAATTTGTGTTCATAAAAGTCTGTGAATAGAGTCAGAGAGATCTGCTAGCTCACTACAGCAGAAAACTGCAAAAAATCTCTTTGGTTCAGTGCAAATCGCAGCACAATAGTTCGGCGTTGGCAGGCCTCCGCAGGGTGCTAGCCACCTAAACTGTCGTTGTAGTACTTGTACAAGAGTTGTAGGTAAGTAAAAGTATCTACGGACTTCCTTATTCGGGTGAATATTGATTCCTATAGCATTAACTGCCCTTCTATAAAAGTAGATACAATCGTTTTTCAAACTACCCGCTGTTTTATAGAGCACCAATGGTCCGATTTTGTGGCGCATGGTGTATGCATTGGCGTGCCACAAAACAGGTAATTCAAAGTAGCTCGAAATTAAGCGTGCCATTCAAATACAAGAATAAAGCCTATTTTATGTTAAAACATTTTTATTTAACTATACAATAACACTCGCTATATAAAAACATCATAAAAAATTACAATATTGAAATATAAGTAGTAGGTATCGCGGCAATTGGGCGTGAGCACTAGGTCATGAATTTGAAAATAAACTCAAGGTCACGGTCTTCTTCGGTCGAATTCGATTCCATGAGGAGTACGCGAGTTATATTTTATTCCTATCCTCCTTTTTTAAATAAAATAAATCTTTATTTAAGTTTAAAGAAAAGACGGGTCTAGTTTAAACTGAATCTTAAGACAAACTAAACATTTTCTCTAATTCTTAATCTGTGCCTCGTAATGTAAGTAATTTTGTCGGGCGATAAATTTCCAAGAATTAAGGGTCACCATGAAGTGCAAATATTGCGATAAGAATTTCAAGAATTGAATTTATATTGCAAAGCAAAAATGTCACATTTGCATTGAAGGAAATGTGAGATCTAATTTTCGGAATATTTATCCAAAATTTCCTGCCACTTAGTTGGGTCGGGTTTATACATAACTCGCGCAGATTAATTGGTTTGACCCAGATTTATTAGGTGACACCGCCTTGCTTACAAGCTACTGATGTAGGGCTTTGACCTAGTGGCACGAGACTTGTTTACAATTTTCAATTCAAAGCAAATTCTGCTAATTTCGCTTCCGTTTCTTTATGGTCACTCATCTCAATGGCTGTTAGCTATAGGTAGTGTGCTACACGTGCAGACAATCTTATACGTAATAGTAGTCCAATCAATCTACAATAGCTCCTTGTAAATTTAGCGTTAATTGCCAATAGGAAACAAAAAATATGGTTATATAGGAAAACAAATTCTAAAAAAGATAGCGTTTTTTGTTTTTGAATTTGGCATGGCGAACCTAACCTAAAAAATTCCGGAAAGTGAAAAAAACGGTTTTTTGCGAATAACAAAAAAAACTTGAGCTCGGATCGAGAAAAATCAAATTATAAAGTTGTAGGTATTCAAATTATCTTTCGATTGATATATATAAAGTTATAGGTTAGATCACAAAACATAGAGATAACTGCAAAAAACTGTTAAAATGCACGCTTTTTTAATTTGCTAATAACTTAAGGAAAGTGTTCAATATTTTGCAACAAAAAGAAAACCGTTTTTTCAGCTAGCAAGAAGCAATATTTTTGCCAAATAACAGATATCTAAGTTGCGTTAAACAAAAGTTATTAGCAAATTAAAAAAGCGTGCATTTTAACAGTTTTTTGCAGTTATCTCTATGTTTTGTGATCTAACCTATAACTTTATATATGTATATCAATCGAAAGATAATTTGAATACCTACAACTTTATAATTTGATTTTTCTCGATCCGAGCTCAAGTTTTTTTTGTTATTCGCAAAAAACCGTTTTTTTCACTTTCCGGAATTTTTTAGGTTAGGTTCGCCATGCCAAATTCAAAAACAAAAAACGCTATCTTTTTTAGAATTTGTTTTTCTATATAACCATATTTTTTGTTTCCTGATGGCAATTATTAGATGGATTTTTGTAGATTGATTGGACTATACGTATAAGATAATTCTAGCCGAGTGCTGGAGTATGGTGCTTGAATCCCAAACACCCACACTCAAAATTTTAATAAATTGCCACTTTAGAGGCGTGCCATCAAAAACCCAGCTTGTTTTTTAAAAAAATGGGCTTGATGCATAGTTTTCCGGGTCATCGCAGTTAGTTGGCTGTTTCTTCATGTATTTTGTCTGTGTTTCTTTTGAAGGAACCTCCTAAGCCCTTCTCCTACACCTCAAATATGTCATCAATACAACTCGATCTGGATCTACTACCATCGTCCCTTCTTATCATTATACTTAAATTGTTAAAATGCCGTAAAAAGTCCAACGAAACTGCTTTAAATCTGAAAGCGAATTTAAATTTATCCAAAATTGTGAAACGTTTTCTGTGCGATTTATAAAAAAAAATAATCTGAGACAAACGGAAGAAATCTGAAAACTGACAACGGACAAATGACAAGTCCATAAATTTTTTTTGTTAATTTTAATGGTTTTTTCCCTTCAAGTCAATAAAGCAATCCCGAATTCACTGCTCAGAATAGATTACAAATTGAAAAACAATTTTTATCGCTTTCCTCCAAAACGATAGCAATTTTTTTGCTAGGCCCACCATATTGAGGTTTCGTCCCTTAGGTTATGTTTATCACTCACATAAAGCCTGTATTTCTCCTGCAGGCTTCTGGCGAATATAAAAAGCAGCTCAATAACTCTTGAAAAGCCCATTGTCCTTCGCCTTTGATTATTTATATGTTCCCAACTGGGCAGAGTCCTGTGTGCTTTGTCCTCCGGACTACTTCTTCCCTTAATGGAAGTAAAGGACGTGGTCATGGTGCCCACTCGTTAAAATTGATCGTTCATTGAATTATCTGGACAGTCTTGGCCTGGTATTCCATCAAATGCTCCTGGTACGTGACTGTGGCAATGGGGCCCCGAGGGTTCAACTGAGGTGCCTATAATGCCCTGCTGGTCTAGGAATGTTATCAGAATACGGAACAAGTACGTTACTTGGACTCTCTCTCTCTGGATTTTCGGAGTCCTTTAAATCTTAGTTCTGTAGAAATTGAAAAATAGGACGTGATGCCTTTCAGTGGGTTAATGTGGATTGGAATGACTTTGGAATCTGATATGGTAGGATGTTTGTAGTTGAACAACTTGGGAGATGAAGTGTCAGAAATTATTGCCGAGTAGTTTTTTTTTTATTAAGTGAGACCGAAGGAGCTCTTGGGTGTCCATTTAAAGGGGACCATAGCCTTAAGTTCAAGCTAAAATTACTTTGGGTGGATAATGCTTGAATCGATTTATGTTACATTTCTATTGCGACTTTTTGGTTCGCTGTCACGAGGTCCAGTGGCGGGTTTTTTGGGGGTATTCAAAAGAAACCTAAACATTTTTATTGTATTGTAAATAGAGAAAAGGCAAAATCAAGTTAGTTTTAAACTTTCAGATGATAATATAGACAAGGAGTTAGTTGACTTTAATCGAATAACAATATTTTCTCTACTACTCCATCTTTTGCCCAATTTTTCAATTAATAAAAATCTTTCAGTCTTTCAAAAGATCGTTTGAAATAGTGAACTTTAATCTGCAGTGTCGAAAAATTGACAAACTCAGCGCATCAAAACCATTTGTTGCCTAAATTCGAGAATGGTTCGACATAACCCACTATATTTAAAATTGCTATCAAAAATATTAGACTATAGATTTTTGTGCAGCACGGAGAAAGGCAACCGAATTCCTATAACAAGAAAAGTTCTGGGTGGAGTAAATGTGAAAACGCAGAACCATGCCGCGAAGTGGAATCGAACCACGAACCTTTGAGATGGTAGTCGGGCGGGTAGCGAGGCCGACAATATGCGACTGTTTCGATGGCTAATTCTAAGAAATTGGCGCATATGGCGCATTGGTGGATTGTATATACTAGAATTTTGTAGTCCATAAGTACCCTTTCCACTCCAGATTCCGGCACTCATGAAAAACTATGTTTAAAAGCCATTCGTGTGCATCCTGCAATATACCACTACACCTTGGAATATCATAACGCAAAAATTCAAGATGAAATATTTACGGAAGGTGTCTTAAACTTTGAAATGTTCGCGGAAAACACTTTTGGAGCCTCTTTAACAAAACCAACAACTGTAACATGTCCCCACTGAAGATCCTTGCCCAGACGGCCATTTGCTATAGTGCCTTCCAGAGACTCTGAAAGATTTAGCTAGGGTGTAATCAGAAAGTTCTGTCGTGGACATAAACCAAGTCCGAAGAGAGTAAGAGAGTAATTTGGTCAAAGCAATCCCGCAGCATTACGGGATAGATACCATCTGCGCTAGGGTCTTGTATGGTTTAAACCAGTGGCCACTGTGGAAAATAGCTATGGTAATAGCGCCAACATTTTTTAACATAATTGCTATATTCCTACTGTTGACTATTGGGTCTATGGAGGAGAAAAAGGAGACATAACAGCAGAGTTTGATGGTTTGATTTTACACCTTGTGGAGTGACATTAAGTTCGGTTTGCGAGGCATCAGCCTAGATAAACGTGTTGTATTCTAGGCGGGGTCAAATGTAAAACTTGTATATTGTAGCCCAGGCTGCTGGCTGAATGAGGATCTTGCATCTCTTAAGATATCCCAGGGATTGGCATGCTTGTTTAGCGGTTTGGAATAAGTCGCGATTCCATCATAGGTTAATATAGGCCAGACAAATTGTCGAAATTACCGAAATTATTCTAAACGAATAGAAGAAGTTTAAATTAATTAAATATGTCCAATGAAATGGTGTTAAAAAAAATATGGAATCTCCCATTTATATGCAATTGATTATTACTTTGAGGTTATAAACTACACTGAAATAAAAAAATGGGTCTCATTTTCCATCTACTCTAGAGTACACTGGTGTAGCTACACCAGGAAAAAGAAACACGCCTCATATAACCGATAATGACGATTAAGGGCTCATTCTAAAGGTAATTACTAGGACTTTAAATTTGTTAATGGGCATTATCCCAAAAAAAAAAATACTTTGCGAGTTAATTGCAAAAAACTGCATTCAACCCTCACCACACGATTATGGTTAAACTTTGACCGGCAATTACTTTGAGCCGAATCAACTTACAGAGCTCGTTGAGGGCTCATTTTTTAGATAATTTTATTCTCCACAACTTTGCCATTGATCATTTTCCGCTACCATTGCATGCAAACGAGCTATTTAATATAAACAAGCTTTCCTCTTTTTCAAGATGGCGGCTTTTCCCAAGCCACTGCGACCCCACAAACTTGGTTTTATCATTGTCAGATGTACCTACCTGAACAAGTGCCAAAAAAAAAAATTCTGTACCTCTTAAAATGCAATTTCATTTACTAATTTGGCTGGACTAGTAGTCCTTGGGGATTTCAATAAAAGCGTTTTTGAAATTTTTGCAAAATACAGTTTTTTCGAAAAAAATACCTTTGTTGTCAAATTCGATTAGCTCATAGCCAATAACACCTACAGAAACGTTTTTGAGCTCTAAATGTTCTGGAAGAGTTGTGCTAATAGTTGTTTTTTGTACGCATATTGCTACTTCATTGGAAAAGTGCCAAAAGATAGAAGAAACGAAAAAATAAATTTTGCCCACAAAATTGGATTCATTGCTTACAAAATTCGATTAATTGCCTAACGTTAGGCAAAATAAAATATATTTTACGACCTCAGTAATAGTGGACGATAGCTGGGATAATCCAACAGGCGGCAGATATGGAGAGAGATATTCCTCTTCTCTTCTTGTTCTTCTTTGGTGAGGTATTGGTTCCAAAAGTACTATGGTCCCTTCAATTTGTCTATTGTACTACAACTCTATATCTCATGTTTGTAGGCCAGACTGCTTAAATAGGTTCAGCAGTCTACTTAAGCCGAATCACACACTTTTGTGTTGTGGTGTGTTGTGGCGCTCTGTGCCCAATCAGAAATGCCAAATCGGGACGCGTCACACCACAACACACCATAATAATGTAATCAGCCCCATATAAAATAAGAATTAGATCCACGACACAGGGCAGACACACCACAACACAAAAGTGTGTTTTCGGCTTTAGTGTCGTGTCCAGTGTTGAGCCTTCTACTGCAATAGTAGCAGATCTACTACATTTCGCGTCTTCAAAATGCTACTACTTTCGGTTTCTTATTTGCTACATATTTCTCGTCATCAGAAAAATTATTTTCATTCCAATTCGAATACAATTTTTCACTTATCAATTGTCGTCGAATACACCACTGCTATATGTGTCATAGAGACTCGGATTAGATTCTTTCCGCTGTAAATGAAGAAGAAGATATACATCAAAACCTGTAAGTTCTGTAAGCCTGCAACTGCCGGTCATCTGTAACTTGTTCTGTAGATCAGCCTGTTCAGCTTTTGTGTAAAACTGTGCTGGCTCCTTTGAAAAATCTATCGTGTCGTCAAAGTGTATTTTTTTATACGTACCATTGTGCCAAAATTTGTTTCTTTATTTAAATTCTTTAAAATGTGTGTGTGTTAAATGCTTAAAGTCGAAAGAAAGACCTTGTGTAGCCCTGAATATTCTAATTTTCTCCATAAAGTGTTAATAAGAAAAACCAAACCAGTGCATCTGCGCAAGCGTGGTAACTTGAATCCGATTCAAATCGGCCAAAAAATCAGTTTATTTAAGTTTTCTAAATTAAAATTTGTATATAGTTCTAGATCTAATTGACTCACCCAAATGAGGAAAGATTATTGGGATTTTCTTGCCTTTAAATTTAAGCTACAAGCCCTTCAAACAAGAAATAACGGAACTCGTTTTGTTGCTACTACATTTTTTTAAATTCTACTACTCTTTTTTACATATTTACTACATTTTTAAAATTGCCAAGGCCCAACACTGGTCGTGTCGCTTAGACTTAACTGTTCGAGATATCGCGGGGCATTCACAGAGAACATCAAGGGCAGACTCATCCTCCTCAAGGCAAAATCTGCACGTGGAGTCCTCCGCCTTTCCTGTCAGGGGTAATTCAGGGCGCAGTGCAGCGATCTATTCGGTCTATTGTGCAGACCCTGTCAATAAAAACCGTCGAGGTTAACACTTTTGCTATTGCCTAAACTTGATTTATATCCCAAATCTCCCCTGGGACAGGGAAGCCGCTATAAAGGATATTCAAGGTCTTCCTGGCTGAGGCTTCAAAATCGCACAGTAAGTGCTCCGCAGAACCGACAGCTACAATTAACTACCAGCTTTATTTTGCGTAGATAATAATTTAGGGGCTCTTCAGGAGCTCTGTTATCCTTTTTAGCTCCCACCTGTTGAGATTTAAAGCTTTGTCGTTTTGAGCTTGATGGGCTTCCTGGGTCTTTGTCCAGTTATGAAGAAATAAGTAGCCGGCCGCCCAGCCCTACCTCATTATGGGGTTTGGAATCGTCCATATACCAACAGGACGTATTTTCGTTAAAGAGGGTTCAGCTGTGTAGTCATTCTGACCCGCAATCGTCATAAATGGTTTGTTGAAGTCCAGAGTGGCAGGAATGGTATCGGACAAATTGATCATTCGCTCCAGGATTAATATCTCTAAAAAGATAGAAGATCAACAAGGTCTCCTGGCTTAAAGGAGAACAATCCCCGTAGATACAGGGCCCACGCCAGAGCCTCCTTCTACGCTACCAGGTGGAGCGTAGGCAGGTTCAGTACGGCTTATATAGCTACAGATAGTCGAGGAAATAAAGCACTAAAAAGTGCCAAACCTAGGATTTTTTGAACAGTAAGATGGATCTTAATGCGGTTTTTTGTGTTCGATTCGTGAGAGCGTCTACAAACTTTGTGACCGGTAGTGATGAATTCATTTTGAAAAAATGCATTTCTTGCAATAAAAATATGCATTTTAGAAGTGCATCTCAAAGAGACATTCTACCACTCTGTAAATATTGATGGAAATGAGTCGAGTTTTGCTACTCGGGGGTTTTTGGGGTCGCTGAACACGAAAATAACGACGGCAACAGTCTCCGATGTACCTGGTACCCAGGGGGGACTGAAACACCCCTTTTTAAGGGTTTTTCGCGATAAATTCAATAATAATGAAAAATAATCCAATGAAATACACTTTTTTCAATATTCATTTGCGAAGGTGGTTGATTTATACCCTTAAAGGGGTTAAAACTACCCCTACAATTTGAAAAATCAACTTTAAATAAAATAAATTGCAAAAAAAAATTTTTTTTACTATTTCCTTGAAATTTGGTTGAATAGGTATTATCATCCAAGAATATATTATTATCAACCCTTGAGGGGGTAAAACTATCCCTAGATTAAAGTTGTATTTGAAAAAAGATTGAAATTTTTTTTGCATTTAAATTTTATTTCTATCTACGAAAACAAATTTTTCTTTAATGTATTTTTTATTCTGTTTCGAGTTAGGGGTGGTAGCCCAGTCACTTTATACAAAAAAAACGGTCAAACCTCTAAAAAAATACAACTGGAGATTTTACAGCGGGATTCTCTTTATTTTGGGGTTACAAATAATTTCCGAAAAGTCCATAAAGCCAACTGACCGGCCACTCAAGTTACGGAGGGTCAAAGGTCATGAAAATCAGTTTTTCTCAAATATTTCGTAAATTATCGGTTTCACGTAAATTTTGGCTGAGTAAAATTTGTTCGTGAGATAAATCTGCATAAAAATGTCCTATGCAAAACTTATGTAGAACCAATAGTTTTCGAGAAATCTGGGTGAAAAGATGTGGAGCAACGCATATCCATTACCCTTACGAGTGCATGTGTTTGTTGTGTATGCTTGTGGCAGCGTTATCAATGAGATCCCAGACGCTATCAGAGTACAAGCCCATCAAGATTTCAACAGTTTAAGCCTTCTTTGGTGCATATAAAAGGGTGGCCATCTGTTAGTTTCCTTTTGAAATTCTTATTAAAACTACACCATTTAATATTTTTCAATGAATGCTGCTTTATTGAAAAGAGTATATCTGCCGATTATTTATGTAAAACAATTCCACCCAAATGGCTGCGGCGGGCGGCTTGGCAGTGGCCCATTCTGTTAACCAAATTTTGTTTGTGGCTTTATTTCGCGAATAGCTCGACGGGAGTTTTCGCCAAATCGGTTAATTGTTAGTAGATCGTTGTAGTAACAACGGTACTTAACATTTACCTAAAAAAAAGTCCATCGGATAAATGTTACTTAGTCGAAATTAATGTAAAACAGACAAATTTACGAAATATTTAAGAAACACTGATTTTTGTGACCTTTAGCCCTCCGTAACATGAGTAGCCGGTCAGTTGGCTTTATGGACTTTTGAGTAATTATTTGTGACCCGAAAATAAAGAGAACCCCTCTGGAAAATCTCCAGTTGGCATTTCTTAGAGGTGGATGATGGGAATTGGATGCAGAAAAGTAGGATTGCCATGTTCCGTAGCGTATGACTCTTGTTGGGGCCCGTCGTGTCTCAATTCGATGTCCGAGGATGCAACCATTGAACCCGAGTTGAACAATGCTAACGGCGACCACATTTCGTTACTTTGCTCTGAGATGAGTGTAGAGGAAGATGACGATATGAAAGAAGTAGAAATAGGAGAGATAGAGAGATAATCAACAAAATTATATTATAATTTGTAACCAATGGACTAGGGCTACTGGGGATACCATGTAAAAACGCTGCTTGCATTCTACTTCAAAGGTGGTGCGAAAACGAATGCAGCGCGATGCCCGAGTCTTCTCAGCCCCACACCTCGAAAACCATTGGTACTATGTAAACTTTGTATAGGGCATTTCTATTCAGATTTATCTCACGAACAAACTTTACTTAGCCAGAATTTACGTAAAGCCGATAATTTACGAGATATTTGAGAAAAACTGATTTGCATGACCTTTGACCCTCCCTACCTTGAGTGGCCGGTCAGTTGGCTTTATGGACTTTTGGGAAATTATTTGCGACCCCAAAATAAAGAGAATCCCGCTGTAAAATCTCCAGTTGTATTTTTTTAGAGGTTCATGTATAAAGTGACTGGGCTATGGTTTGGAGGGGTTAGAATAAATTTTTTAATAATATTTCATCAAAAATAAAAATTATATGCAAAAAAATAAATTCAATCTTTTTTCAAATTTAACTTTAATCTAGGGGTAGTTTTACCCCCTCAAGGGTTGATAATAATATATTCTTGGCTGATAATAACTATTCCACCAAATTTCAAGCAAATAGTGAAAAAAAAATTTTTTGCTATTTTTTTTTCAAATTGTAGGAGTAGTTTTAACCCTTAAGAGTTAAAAATAAATTTATTTTTGCCTGACAATACGCATACAATGGAATTTAAAGCATAAACTTGAAAAAAAAATGTTTACACATTTTTTTATTTTCAATCGATTTAGGGGTGGTCTCAACCCCTAAAAATTATCCCTTATCATAAAATTTGGCTTTATTTAGTATAAATCAACCACCTTGGCAAATAAATATTGAAAAAAGTGTATTTCATTGGATTATTTTTCATTATTATTGAATTTATCGAGAAAACCCCTTAAAAAGGGGTGTTTCAGTCCCCCTTGGTACCAGGAACCTCGGAGACGGTTCCCGTCATTATTTTCGTGCTCAGCGACCCCAAAACCCCCGAGTAGCAAAAGTCGACTCATTTCCATCAATATTTACCGAGTGATAGAATGTCTCTTTAAGATGCACTTCTAAAATGCATATTTTTATTGCAGGAAATGCATTTTTTCAAAATGAATTCATCACTACCGGTCACAAAGTTTGTAGACGCTCTCACGAATCGAACACAAAAAACCGCATTAAAATCCATCTTACTGTTCAAAAAATCCTAGGTTCAGTGCTTTATTTCCTCGACTAATGGTGTGGCCACACTACGCGGTCTTGGGTCGTACGCGCTTTTGCCTTTTTTTTTCATATGGAGTTTTATGGCTTTTTTACGACTTTTTTACGACTTTGTCCATGGTAAAGGCCGTGCGGCCAAACAACGCGGACAAAAGGCTGTGGTTAAAAAGGTACATTGTGCGTCCACACACTATGAGCTTTTCAAAAGCGCGTACGCCGTTTCAAAGGAGAATTGATTTTTTCTCACTCATGACTCAGAAAATTAAAAGATCACGCGCGCTTTTGGCTGGCCGTACGACCAAAAGCGCGTGGATTCTAAGTCCGCGTAGTGAGGACGGGCCTTAAAGCCTAGTACTAAGTCCCCCGCTAAATGAAATTTCCATACAAAATTTAGCGCGAAAATTTATCAAGCTAAATTTTAGCAACATCTTTAGCGCATGCAGTACTAAGTTCGCCGCTAAAATGCTCGCTAAATCCACGTTTCTATTTCTTTAAAACAGATGGCAGCAATGTTAGTCTCCACATTTTTAGCTGCATTTTTATCGTGCAGACACCTTATTTCACGCTAAATTTTGTTGAAAAAAAACCAGTGATATAAAAAAACAGAAAAATAAGCTAATTTACTGTTGTGGAAGTTTCAAGTGCGGAAATAAAACTAAAATAACAATTTGTGCATGAAAAAATAGTAAAAATAATAAATAATTCTGCGTGTTTAGAATATTTTGAAACACGGTTTAATAATTTTATATTTCCAGTGGATTTTGATAAGTTTTATTTCGAAGGAGACTTTGAAATTTAACCCAAAAAAAACGTTAATATGAACTTTCTCTACAATTCTACATTGTCAAATTTCATCTTGCTAAAAAAGGGTACAAGTTTGGAGACGCGCTAAAATTTAGTTTAGCGCTGAACTTAGTACTAGGCTTAAGACGGCAAACGGCAGGTTCTTTTAGCTCCCGTGATACCGAGACAGGCCATCCTTTGACCTTGTCCAGCTTAATCACGGCTCCCTTTTATTCGAAGTTAACCCAGTCTGTAATAGATGCATACTTGACCATGGGCTTTATATGCGTCTTATATAGTCGGTTTGAGGCCCCAAGTTTTGCCTACAAATAGGCGACAGATAGAGAGAGATGTAATTGCCTTGGCAGTTAATTCCTAAGCTTTATTCTGGGTGCCTTCCATTTAGACCCAGAGAGACACAGTGTTACACTGTGTCCGACACAGAAGTGTTCCATCAACGACACAGCTAGACACAGCCGGACACAACTAAGGCAATGCTACCAACCCCCGCCAATTGAAATGTGATCGTTAATTTATAATTACAACAATATTGTTTCATTTTTAAGATTGCCAGCATTTATAAGACGTCGGGTAATTAATTTAAAGAAATTATCAACATAAAATTTACGATTTACTATGCAAACAAAAATAAAAACGAGGAAAGTGCGCCGTGGTCGATTTTTCGCGAACTTATATGTTCCATTTGGGCTTACACAGAACGACACAGAGCGACACGCTGTGTCGGACACAATTGCAATTCTGTGTCTAAATGGAAGGCACCCTCTATAACTTCACAAAAAGCCAATCTAATACCAAAAAATTTATAAGTTCAATTAAAACCCAACATTATTAATTTCTTAATTTTGTGTACACCCACACATTTTTTGCTTTTGCATAACATTATCTCCCAGACATGACATGACCCCAGCATGACAGGACCATAATTTCATCAGGTTTCCACCCTCGAAGTTTTGACCTTGAAAGTAAAAAAAAAAAATAAATAATAATAATTTGTTTAAAAATTAATAAACTCCGCTCAAAAATCAGCGAATATCATCTCATCATAACTTCCGTAAATTTTTCAATTTAAATCTCATTAAAATGTAAATTTCTGCCTTTTAGTTATGCAAATGAAATATTCAAGGACACGGGCGGGCACATTTCCAGAAGAAGAAAAAATCGCTCATAATCTTAGGCATTCATTTTTTGGTACAAGACTTTTTGTTATGTTTGTCCGAGCATAAAATTTAAATGGCGTTTTATATTGAGGGCGGGGGCGGCGGCGGTGACATACTTTTCTCGCCCTTAAAGTTATCACACAAAAAAATAATAAACAAGTAATAATAAAAAAAATGAACTGAAGTCAAGTTGCATAGCAACTAAGGGAAATTATTCAGGAGTATACTAAGGATTCGAAGAGAGTACACTTGTCCAGATCAACTTATCAAAGTTTGTGTTATTCCTCTCGATTTTTTTAGTTAAGAAGTTTGTGTAAAGAAAAATATTGTTTTTTGTTGTTGTTTTGTTATTGTTGTTGAATAATTCACAACTCAAACTCCAAAGTTTTTCTCATTGAAAATATTCACAACAAGCAACAATTTCGCTTTCAGAATCTGTTCTTGGTGAAATTAATCATCCTGAACCTTTTTAAAATTTATTGGATATCTGTCAGAAACATCTGATAAAAAGGATTCTCCTTGAACGGAGCCGTAGAAGACAGAGAGTGTGGGCGGAACAGAACAAGTTCGAAAAAAAAACATTGTTTACATTCAACAAATATTTTTTTGTATAATGACGTAAACGTATACTTAAAACTTCCTTTTTTACAGATCGTAGCCACACCATAATAAGGAATCAATTTCACTCTGTTATTTGTTGTTGCTTTTATTATCCTTAATCATTTCCCATCCTCAGTGGTTTATTTTACACAAAAAGAAAAATGTAAACAAAAAGCATTCCAGGACGTCGCTGTGTTATGTTTACACGAAATGTGTAACAAGTGTTGCGTAAATTAAAAACATTTTCTAGGATACCAGAAAAAAAAAATAAAAAAAAAAATACACAGCAAAACGTCTAAGCCTGGAATTAGATTTTCCTGTTTCCCGAAGTGTTCCTGTTTCCTTATTCCTTTTTCCCGGGCTCCGTTCTCTTCTTGTTTTTTTTTTTTTTATAAATTGAGTATTTGACTTGGACTGGATTTTTTACGGCTTTGACTTTTTTTTTCTAATGTAATGGGAAAACTTTTTTCATTTGTAAATTTACGTCCTTTTCCTTGGTAACACACCACAGGACAATATTTTTTCCTATTTGGCGGTACTAGTTGCAAGTTTTTTCCAACTCCTGTCTATAGATTTAGAGATATTCAAGTAGATTCGGGGAAGATTTATTGCGTAAACAAAGTGAAAAAAGAATTTTCATTTGAGAGACTTACGTCGTCAGGTGTAAAATTAATGGAAAATTTGAGATTTTTTGGTTTTTTCAATTATTTGTGAAGAGAAAATCGTTTGTTTTTCAGGGGTTTTCTTTTTCTGTTAGACATTTTGCAGTTCGATGGGAAACAATGGTGGTTGGAGATTTTGTAATTTATGGGGATTTGGAATTACTAGATTGTAATACAAGAACTTGAGGTTTACCTTAACAAAAAAGAGTGATTTTTTTATATTTGTTTTTTGTAATATTCGTGGGCTTCAATAGAATTTGTTTTATGATTATTCTCCTCCTTCTATTCCTCTCCTTCAAAATAAGTTCCTATTTTCAAATTAACTGAAACCCAAGTACCACCTGATACCGGCTTGGATCAATATCAAGTGTCTGGGTATACCTTTGTGCACAACTTCCACGCCTATACGAGAATAACCTAAAACTATATAAGGAATAACGAACTTTACCAGTTTATCCCGACCAGAGTACATTCTTCAAAACCTACCAATCCCAGATGTAAAGTTGTCTTGTTCGAGAGCTGCATGGCAGTGTATAGTTTTTGCACTGTCGTTTAACAATCTCCTCTGGGCACTGAACACACCATGTTATATTCTTCTCTGGCACTACTCTCTTATATTCTTCTCTGGCACCTACTCCCCCCGACCTTCACATCAAACATCTAGCCTCTTGCAATGCTCTCAGACTGAGCTGCGTCCTGCGAAAGTTCGATGTACGAATATTCACCGACGGCTTCAAGACGTCAGAGGGCATCGGAGCAGGGGTTTATCTAGAGACCACTAACAGTTCACTGTCCTGGCACCAGCCGGTGTACGATAGTGGCTTTCAAGCTGAAGTGCTGGCGATCCTGAAGGCCTGCCAGACAATGAACTCAGACCCTACACAAGGATGTACCTAGTATTGGAATTTTCATAGACAGCCAAGCCTCTATAAAAGCTTTGGACTCAGTAAGAATAAGCTCCAAGCTAGTGGAACGTGGGGGACTCTCTCCGCGGCTCGGACAGAGATGGTCGGCAGCCCAATAGGTGAAGTCAAAAACGCTATTTTTGACTACCACCTGCTGCTAGCCAGCCAAAAGTGGAGAGCACTGGAGACCTGAGCTATCTCTAGGGCGACTTGGCCTACTTATAAGAAAAAAAACAATGGGCCTCTTAAGCAGACCCCGACGAGATATTACCAGAATCACGGCAATCATTACGGCGCATTGGCCCATAGGATACCACGCTGCCAAGTTGGGCATCCCGTTCAACATCTGTTGCCGTAGCTGTGAGGAGACAAACGAGAGAGAAACACTTGTTCACTTCCTGTGTAAGTGTTCGTCTTTAGCTTTGGAAGACTTAAAAGAGATTTCCAGGCTGAAGATCAGATCACTGTTAAGCTTCCTAAATTCCACAGGATGGCTTTAGGCGTACGTCACCCCCGACCAAACAACCACTCAACATAAGAGTTGTGGCAACAAAACGGCGCCGGTCGCACTGGAGGTAGCCCTTTACCTACCTACCATCTTCAAATTCGAACATTTCAAAATTTTTAAATGTTGTATTATTCTCCATTGTTTTTTTTCGAGCGGTTAAATAACAAAATTTCCCACTAAAATATAAATCAACACGCATCACGGACTTCACGTAGAACAAACCGACGCCTGACGAGCTCGTTCCTCTTGTGCATCGATTATCTTTAAGTGGGATAAATCGAAAGGACCATTGTTCATAACGAAAATGATCAAGTTCCCTTAAAACACATTCAACAATACATTTGGAGCAGTTTCTTTGTTTGGCTCAAAGTAGCCGTTGTATACCCGTTTGTATAGCTCAATACTTGGCAATTTAAATCTTTTGATCAAGTTTGGCCGTCATGAGGCCGTATGTGCTCCCATTAAAAATTGTTAAAAAAAATCTACGGCAATCATATGCCCGTTAAAAAGCCAAGCGGCCGTCGTTCGCCCGTTGTAAGGTAATTTTTTATGTTTATTCGGGGCGTCACCACTTCAAACCAAAAAGTCAAGTCTTAAGCTATTTAAACTTTATTAACATTAACTTTAAATATACCGACACAATATTTAATTTATAACGCAGGCAAAGTGACACTGACTATTCCCGGCCGTATGTGACGAAACTCCATCTGTCAGCTAACTTCACTTCTTCTTCTTCTTTTTTCCAGTCGCAATGGTAAAGCTTAAATTCAATTGTCAATACTCAAAAACTCATTCATCCCCTTATGTCCCGCGCCTCATTACCCAATCAATTGTCAAATTTTATTTCAATAACAAATTTTATGCATTCACCCTCTCCCTACATTCTCTGTATTTGCAGTAAGTATTATAACAATTCATTTTCAAGCACTTAACTCCCTCATATTTACTTACCTCTCCAATAAATTACAATTCATTACTTCATTTTACCACCCTAGCCCCTAATTTTAACGCCGCCCCATCCATGAAGAGGTGGTACATAAAATTTTATCTCCCTTTTAGACGTTTAGAAAATCGTTGTAATACGTTGCCGTCATATAAGTAGGGGTGTAGAAGAAGATAACAGAGCGAAGATGTTGCAATTCCCCTCGGACAAGATAACAAAAAAACAAACAAAAAAAATAAACCCCAAAGTACAAAGTGTTTTAGTTTGTGGGTCTTACGGTCATTATTGGAACACTGAATAGTATTAGGTTGACTATTTATAATCATTGACAAGGATGTGCCGAAATAAACTATATTTAACAAGGACATTTATTTAAAGTAAACGTCACAAGGTTATTTTTTGTGAAAAAAGAAAATTGTTTGACATGTTTGTTTTGTGCGAAACACGATTATAGTTTTTTGTTCGACTTAAACTATATATAATTTTTCCCGGATACGTTTTCAGGGTTTTCGTGGAATTTTTTGTTTTTTTTTTCATAAATAAGTTTTATTAAAGTTGTTTCAAGATAAACACACAAATAAAAGGAAAACTGATAGGCTACGTAAAAAGTTGTTGAAAGCTTGAAACAGTTTATTGCCAAAACTTGTTTGACTTTCACTCATCTATAAATAAATAAGTTTGCCTGTCTGTTCAGTCTCTAGCCACATATAAACAACAAGAAACTTTCAAAGAGAATCTATATTTTTTTTTGGACATTTTTCACTTATAATATTTCCGTCTGATGAAATTCTTTTCGTGACATAAAAAAAGGAGTCCGCTGCTACACAATGCCTTCCGTAGGACACTATCATTATATTGTGTATATATACAGTATTACGACAGCTTCATAAAATTAGTTTCACTCAAGTTCCCACACAAATCAATAAACTTGTATATAAAAAAAAGGAAGAAAAAAAAGGAAAACTTCCAGCATGTCTATAATGGTCATGTTCCCTTTATCAAAACCAATGATTCAGCAAGTTACATTCAATATTATTCAGGGCCTGATGCAACACTTGAGGACGACATATACCGGCCTCTATATCCCGGGCTACCGTTTTCGAGAGCCTTGTCCAAACAACTTGAGTTATTAAAATCCCAAAAGTGACTTAAGGACATTCTTAAGTGATTTTAACATGATATCAACATTCAGAAAGGTTAAATTTTCCAATATTCATGGACATGATTTCCACTTGTCTGACCATAGCATAAAGAAGCTGTGTGTAGCATACCCCCCCAGTAAAATATATAACACAAAAATGCCATTCCCGCCGCAACATAAACTACCTTATGCTGGTAGGACCGACTCCCTCCTTCTCTCCTCTCTACCACCACCGGGTTGCTGGCACATCCTCCCAAAAGGACACCATTCCATTCCTATACAAACTCCTATACTGTATAAGAGTATGCTTTAACAATTTTTGTACCTTGCAGGGAAGTTAATTTATGGTTGAGGGGCATTTCTTGACCCTGATAAGTTCGCCCGGGTCAAAGGGCGTTTTATTACGCTCGAAAGAGTCTCGTTTAGAAAATAAATCGTGGCATTACGTGAATTCCTTGACTTTTCTGCTCATTTGACAAAACGAAAATAAAAAAAAACCATAAAAAAAAATACAGGAAGAAAAAACCGAAATTCAGATAGTGTCGTAGTGATGAAGAAGAAGAAGAAGAAGACGAAGACGAAGGAAGCACAGATGTGTTCCACTTTCAGGATGTTGATGGGGAAAGTCAGGTCCTGGGAAGTCGTTTAGATACCCCGGTTTATTGAGATTTATTAACGGACGTGCAAAGCTCTCTCTTTCTCTCTCTCTCACCTCTCTGTCGCTCTACCTCCAATGATCTGGCAGTCCTTCAACCAAACCCCCCTTCCCACAATGAGCAGTGAGCTGGCAATACTCTTTTTTTTGTGAATCAAGCGAAAAAATAAAAAATTCCATGAACTTTTCGGGGTATCAATAAGGAGCTACACTTACACTCAATGAATGGAAGGGGCTTGTCACGTTTCACCTTTTCAAATCAAAATCAATTTTCCTTAAATAAACCAACGAGAAAAAAGAGAACTGCCAAAACTATTCCCCGTGCAAAGCGTTTGCTGGCTGGGAACTTACACCACGTTTGTGGGTGGAGGAAGATTTTTCTTTTACATTGTAAATACGGCTTCCACGGCGAGGAGCAACTTTAATAACATCCGGAAAAGTGGAGCTGTGATTTTGTAAGCTAGAGGGTAAATTTGTCACCAGAGATAGCAAAAAGGAATGAGTATAAATTTTAGATTGTATCCACACACAAACCAAACGGCTTAAGGTTAGTGCCATATAGTTCAGGTGTGCTTCACATGGGGAGGAGTATTCAAGATGATTAAGGACAGCACAGGATTATAATAATTTTTATTGTTACCTCTATAATTTTTGAAATGAGATTACTTTAAGTGATTTTATGATTTTCAGTATACATAAACAGATTGAGACTGGCTAAAGAGTTTTAAGAAAAAGTTCATGGCGTTTTCCAATAGATGGCGTTAATTGGAAATAAGTCACGAGCCAGTGATCGCAGCGACACCACTAAACGAGTGTTCGTGTGTTACCTTGAGTGTATAAAGTCGTTGGAAATTTGTTTACTTTTGAAAATTAAGAAAAATAATGAAAGGTTGCTCGGTATATTTTGCAATGTTTTTACGACACTGGGCGGTTTTGTGAAAAATTTGAGCTGTGTACAGTAACGGTACTTTATTAAAATTTGTTGCGCGGAAATGGTTCGTTCTTAAGTCCCACTCTTCTCATCCAATCACTGAAAAAAACTAATGAAATTTTTGAAAAAGTTCAGCAAGATAAACATGTCAGCAGTATCGACATTGGTATGGAGGTAGGCATTGATCACAAAAATGTTTAGTAGTATAGCTATATCGGTACGAGCGCAGTGGCCTCATCGGTTGTAGCTTCAGGTGTGGATGTGGTCTGTGGTGTGAGCTTTTGCGAACTTCGAGGTGTCTTGGAAGAGCTTTCATGCTGGGTAATTTGACTGAACTTCGCTGTGGTTGGTTTGTGCCTTGGATTAGCTTTCGCTCTGAGGTCGAATCTGCAATAGAACTTCGTTGTGCCTTGGGTGGTTTCTTGTGGGAGTTGAACTTTGCTATGGGTGGGATGTTGTGGATACATATACGCACTTACACACACACTTAAACGCGCATACATAGAAAGTGCTCAAAAAGCGGCATTGCTTATCTACTTTATTTGGCATTCATCGATCCGGACGCGTCTATTGGAAAACCCACCAGTGTGGTGAGCAGGGACCCTGCCGATCGGACCTGGATGAAATACACCGAACGCTATTGGTCCGTGCTTTGGTCGGCCTAGCGCCTGCTCTAGACCTTGTTCAGGTTAGAACGAGCTTGTTTTTCGGAGCCTTTTTTCGATGGTTTCACTTCACATAAATTGTATTTCCGGTTGTCCGAGATAAATATTTTATCGAACACTGCCCAAGCAGCCTTGGCGTGATGGAGGTTTATCAGGACAAGCTTCATATTGGAAACAGTGTTCATTTTCTTAGGAGATTATGCCGCCCTTAATTTTAGCGTCACTGGCCAGCCTGGTGCGGCAATAGAGGAGGCATTTCTGCCCAGAGTTGGTTCCGCGGTGTTTTCGCCAGCAGCACCAGCCTTTCTGGAGGCTAGGTGGTAGTTTGTGTCGAATGGTGGGGCATTAGAGCTTGCCCCATCGCCTGTGATGTTGAGATGGTGGAGAGTCATCTCCTTCTTAAAAGAGGGTCCCGCTACCACTAGCCCACAAAATGCATTGGTCACCAACCTGACATTACTGCAACTTAAGTCTTTTATTCCCGGAGCAGACTTCTGCGAGGAGTCTGGTAACCTCGAAGTTTCTGCTTACTTGGTGATGGGAGCGGAAATGGTCTCGGTTGATGGCGAAGTGCTGACGAGGAGCTGAGAGGATATTGGAAGTTTGCCTGGTGGCAGCTTTGATCATGGGCTTTTCTGCCCCCTGATCCTAAGCTGTTCTAAGCCAATTTGGCCACCCGTCTGCCTCAGCTCATCAATAGACCTTCGGTCCACAATGCACTTTGTGGAGAGGCTCCTAGGAACCTGGGCTGTTCTGAGCCCCGACCCAACTTGGCTATCGCCTCCAGAAGACTCCGTTGCACGCCGACTATACTTTTTTCGTAGTCAGGCAGGAGTACTCTGGAAAATCAGTCGCAAGCACGCAGAGGGTCGGCTTTGGAGGCGTTCTAGGCTTCATTAAGGGGGGCGGCGGACTTCGGCGGAAGATTGGTATCCCTATTCTTTTCAGGGACCACATAGAGACTACCAGCCTCTACACGGAAGTAGGCAGCTTCCAAAATTCGCCTAAAACGTTTTAGGACTGCGCCACCCCGTCTTCTTAAAGTGGTCACGTTTTCGGATCGTCTTTCCGATGGAGCAGAAGATGCCGCGCGTCTGCAGGTGGATCACTAAGCAGATCTTCTTCCAATGAAGGGGTTATCTCAGCGTACTGCACAGCTCAGACTGCCCTCATTGAAGAGGGATCCCGAAAATTCCCTTTCATTGGGTCACATTCGGCATTATGCTGCATGGGTGCAGAAATATCATACTGGCCTTGTAGGTCGTCCTGTTGGGGGCTACGGAAACCCCAGATATTTTTGGAGTGTTGACAGGTGCCCCATCCCCAAAGTGTTTTGGAGGTATCTATATTGATCCCACGAGTTGGGCGATAAAAGACGGTGGTCCAAGGCAGAGCTCTGCATTACTATGGGAAGGCTAATTTAAACCGAAGGTCGCCTGGTATCCGGAGTATACATCGTTAGTAGAACATTCATGCAAGTACCATTCATTGCTTCAGCACGATTGTTTACACCTTGCGATTGCAGCTTTAATCGAGTTTGTTCTCTTTAGATGCGCCGTATTCAGTCTGTCCGATGGAAAGTCAAGGACAGCTTGATGGCCTGCCCTCACCACTCGAGCAGGACGTGGACTAAGACCACGTACGGTCGGTCTTGGAGTCAGCGCTCTCTGCTTGTGCCTGTTCGAGTCATATGGATGTGCACATACACTTGGCTAGCTACTAACAATGCAAGTGTGCTCCGCCGCCAGCAGCCCAGACCCCTCAAAGAGTGCCATCAAAATTGCATTTTCTGCTCGAAATTTTGGCGCCCGATCGGCGGCCGCTCCTCTCGCTCTACCCCAAGGATGGTGCTGGATCGGCCAACCCCAAGTGGTTCTTTCCTGTGCCAGTATAAAGTATAAAGGATGTAAGAACACTCTTGTTGTTGGATACCATTACTGGCTTGGTTGCCGTCTCTTTATGCGTCTAAGGAATTGTTGCGGAGCTATAGGAAGATTGCCAGGACGCTTGTTGCTTGACACGTCAGGACACTACGGCCTGAATTACCACAAGGTAGGAAGGGAGGAGGATCAATTCTGCAAGCTTTTCCTTGTTTTTTTTTCTTCTTGAATGAAGTACGTGGTCTATTATTCTATGTCACAGATTTTAACGCTTGAGCAGTCCTACGTGGGATCGTCCGCCCTTCTGATATTCTATAGATTTTACTTTAAGGCTTAGTACCTCAAGAATTTTGTGGACACATTACTGGGCACCACGGAAAGAAGGAGGGGAGGAGGAGGATGAGGTCTGTCTGTCTGTTTGGTCTATCTGATTTATCTGGTCTACCTGGTCTATGTGATCTATCTGGTGTGGTATACATGGTCCATCTAGTCTGCCTTGTATATCTTCTTCGATCTGCATGATCTATCTGGACTTGTTTACCTGGTCCATTTGGTCGTAGGTGGTGAAATTTTACACCTGGTTAGAAAGCCCGAGGAACACCATCTAGAATATATATCCATTGAAAACCCATATTGCTTATTAGTCCAGGGAAAGTACGAAAAAACACATAATCCATGCTATCGAGATGCAAAAAATGTGGTAGGGTAGAAGAAAAAATTCTAAGAAACATAGCGTTTTTTGCATCTTTCCAGCTGGTGCAGAACATAACCTAAAAAAATCGGAAACAGTCGAAAAAGAGGTTTTTTGCATTTATAAAAAAAACAAAGCAATATACAAAAAAAACTTAAATTAGAAAGTTGTAGAGAATAAAAATATCTATCGAATGACACTTGTTTGATACAATTTCGTTGGTTGTAGCCCGGGGAAATCGCCAAATTGCATCGAAAGTCGTCGTTTTTTGTTTTCGCTGTGAACGGTACAATTTTTATTATAATTATTTGTAATTAACACATACTGTTACCTCTGCCAAGTAGAAAATGAGTATTTTTGAAAAATTGAAAAAAATTTAAAATTGCGTCTTTTAGAGCGAATTTTCGGAAAAAAGGTCTTTTTTTAAATCGCTCATTGCCCAGGATTGGGATGGCCTAGAGAAACAAACCGGGGCTTAAATTCTTCATAAAGGATTGTACTATCATGTGTCGCAAGAAAAATTTTGTTTTATCTCTTAATAACCTCAAATAAAATGAATAAAAATCAGGATGATTTCGAAAATGCCAATAATGCCAATCTTATGACTTTTGTCAGGTAGTTTTTATATTCATTAATATTTTTTATTATTTCATTTTTATTACAACATTCATGGTTTTGGCATGAATAAAGTTAGGAATTTAAATACAGAAGGAACTATAAAATTAAAATAAGTATACTTTTATTTTTTCATTCATAAATTTTTTTACAATTTTTGTAACATTTGATTGTCGTCTTGTTCTGTATCAGAATTTTCGCCAATTTCATCTAAATCTAAGTCAGGTATACGAATGTCATCACCGAAATGATCACGCAATCCCGATAAAATTTCAGAAATCGGTGGAAGCTCTCCGGGATTCGAATCTAAAATTTCTTTCAATGAAAATTGAGAGTCGTCGGTATTGTTTAATATGTGCGTTATAACTTGCGTAATTACAGGATGTATTTCAAAAGATGAGTCAGAACTGTTCGATTTGCGAGATACATGAAAATGAGATAAACATTTTGCATGGTAACGAGCCCCCTTTTCTCTTAAATTGGAAACGTTTATCAAACGACGCTCAATTGCTTCATTATAATCATTTTTTTCTCTAGATTTCAATTCATTTACTAAACTATCTTTTATGTCATCGCTGGAAACAAATGTGACTTTTTTCCGCGTATCGTTTACAGCGTCAGCCCCGCAGAGAAAACAAAATGAAGAAAAATCGAAAAACTTAGCATCGGCGCATAATTTTCTTCTTTTGGAAACTGTATCAGTAGCGTGTTTTTGTGCTGCATTGATGTTCGATTCTTTCAGATAATATGAATGACAGTTTTTGTGAATAGTTATGAAGAGTTTACCGTTCATTCGCAAATACTTCCGATCTCTTCTTTTTTTGCTGGCTTCAATTAAAGAAGCGATAGCTTTTTCTCTAACGCGTCGCTTATCCTTTCCTTCGACAATGCTCTCGCATAATAAACATATTTCCTTGGAGGGTGATACCATGATCGCTGTTAAAAAAATTTATGAAAGACTAAAAACGCATTTGTAGCTATATAAAAAATTACTACTTACCTTACTTATTACGTAAAAAATTATAAAATCGTAATTCAAGCACCAATTCCATAAGAGCAAAATACTTCACTAAACAATTTAATGTTGAAGCATACAATGTTATGCAATGAATGAAAAAATTTTGTAACGAAAAAAGTAAATTACATGACAAAAATTAAAATTACAATCATTACATCTAAGTATGTAAAAATGCTAACAATACAATGTAACAAGTAAGTAAATAACAATTAATATGCAGTTCCCCTTGCAATGTAACAACTTGATTTTTATTCATTTTATTTGAGGTTATAAAGAGATAAAACAAAATTTTTCTTACGACACATGATAGTACAATCCTTTATGAAGAATTTAAGCCCCGGTTTGTTTCTCTAGCTAGGCCATCGCAATCCTGGGCAATGAGCGATTTAAAAAAAGACCTTTTTTCCGAAAATTCGCTCTAAAAGACGCAATTTTAAATTTTTTTCAATTTTTCAAAAATACTCATTTTCTACTTGGCAGAGGTAACAGTATGTGTTAATTACAAATAATTATAATAAAAATTGTACCGTTCACAGCGAAAACAAAAAACGACGACTTTCGATGCAATTTGGCGATTTCCCCGGGCTACAACCAACGAAATTGTATCAAACAAGTGTCATTCGATAGATATTTTTATTCTCTACAACTTTCTAATTTAAGTTTTTTTTGTATATTGCTTTGTTTTTTTTATAAATGCGAAAAACCTCTTTTTCGACTGTTTCCGATTTTTTTAGGTTATGTTCTGCACCAGCTGGAAAGATGCAAAAAACGCTATGTTTCTTAGAATTTTTTCTTCTACCAGACCACATTTTTTGCATCTCGATAGCATGATTTTGAACTTTATCATTGCGTCATTCCTAGATTCCCTGGACTATATATCTCGGAAACGGTTGCCCGTAGGTGATTTTTGATGAAATTTTTCCCCCATCTATATCTTTTTTTTTTTTTTTGTGGAAGACTAGAGCTCAGGGAAAGCCCTTTGTACTGTCGACAATCTATTTTCTTCTACTATTATCTCGATACAATTTGTAAAATCCATATTCACTAAAAAAATATTGATATCATTAACTTAATCATATTGCATGTAAGCTTAACTGTGAGGAAAATCGAAAGTAATCCGGTCGAAGCTAATGCACGTACCCCCATCAAAAATCGAAACCCGGACTAGAATCCCCTACAAGATCCAACCAAGACACTGCAAAGTTTAACCTAATTCCTTAATGCGAGTGATCACCCAAATAGTCCAATAAATAAGTACTTTTTCTTTGCGAAAAATACCGCACGCACATTTTTTACCAAATGATTTTATATATTTTTATAAGCTTAAATTCAAAATGGCGTCATCCCCACCCTCTTGCTAAATTTACAGTGAAGGAAAACGCGTTTAATTCTATATCTAAAAAACTATGCGTTTTACGACAAAAATGTATATTATCTTTTTTGTAGATAGATAAGTGATTTAACTTTCTTGTTTAGGACTTTTTGTGTAAAGTCAAAATCTACGGGGAAATAGTGTTTCAAACTTCATATATCACTTTCTTTGCACTATAATTCGTTAATGGTTAATTCTACATGAAAAAATCCTTCGTAAGACTTATAGAACAAACGATTATCTATAATTTTTGTTATTATCATTTTTGACGTAGGGCTAATATTTCACCAGTTATGGTGCTTTAAGTGTCGAAAAACGTAGATACAAAAGTAGTTTTTTCCCAATATGCAGGGTATATGAAAGCTCTTTTTTTGCTGAAATTTTTTGTTTTATTTTTAGTCCAATAAATAGGTCGAAAAAAGGCCTTCGTAATGCAAAAAATACCGCACGCGATTTTTTTTTACCAAATGATATATATTTTTATAAGCTTAAATTCAAAATGGCGTCATCCCCACCGTCCTGCTAAATTTACAGTGAAGGAAAACGCGTTTAATTCTATATCTAAAAAACTATGCATTTTACAACAAAAATGTATATTATCTTTTTTGTAGATAAATAAGTGATTTAACTTGAACTTGATGAAAGAATGGTGTTCAGAGCTTGTGGATACCAAACCGGATGATGTAGGCTCGAATTCAGGGTCAACAGAGAGAGATTGTGATTAAAAAGCCGGCTATGTCAGTAAAAAGAGCGATGGTCGATTGCTATTTGTAAATTTTATCGAAAAATTTAATATTGTTCAAAAAGTCATCCTCGTATTTTGAAAGGTGTTTTAAGTTCCTCAATGTATCCATATTAATCAGATTTTTTCAGTTATATTAAAACCCCATTAATAATTCCGCAAGGCAAATTGAATCTGGCTCATGTTCTGAATGTGAGTCAATCATACAAAAAGAGGCCACGCTCTACCCAAAAAGCACTGAACGTGCATATCATATAAACAACAGATTGTTAAAATCGCGTTTACCATCATAACCACATTTCCATAAACTTGTCAATATCTTCCACTATTTAGCTTCCAAACAACTGATCGTGTTATTTCAATAATTTGATCAACACTGGCTTTTGTCGCATTGAAACTAATCCTCAAAGAGAACTTCAGTCAAATAATTTCCATTAGGCCCAAGCTTTGCCTAAACAGTGGACCTATTAACAGAAAGCTAGCTTCCAATTAACGTTGCCCGTTGGTGGCCAATGGCAGAAGCTTAGTCACCTAAGACCGCATTGCTGACAAACTAACCCTCTCTTTCCCCATCCCCAAAAAATCCCATCCCCCCCACCCACAAGTTTAGTTTTAGGTTTTAATGTAATCTGTTTAGAATGGACGTTGTTTTATGCGTGCATATACGTCACAATTCATCAGACAGAATACAAACGGCATAGAGTTACTACAGCAAAATGAGACCTAAATGGAAACAAAAGTCTGACTTCAGCTTTTGATGTAATACGTTGGATCTCCCTGTTTTCAGGATGGTAGAGGGTAGGAAATGAATTTATGTACCACCGCCTAAACCATCATCACAACTCTGCGTTCAATGTGGATCGCATGGGTACCGGTGTGTATGCAGGGGGCTGCAATGTCGCTTGCGGAAACATTTAGATACACCCTGTTCAATTCTAGGAAACTCATTGAATACGAAAGCACTCCAAATTGATTAGACCTCATATGAATGGGGGTGGGGGTTGGGGGCTATATGCTTGCAGTGCAGGAAAATTAAATCGTGTTAAATTGTTTTCGCACTCCCGAGAACATGCATAGAAAGTGGAATTAAGATAACGAGACCATACCCACCCTATAGCCGCCCTTTTACTCACGAATAAGCTTCACAGTTCAAGCCCCGCCTGGGCTGGGGGTGTTCAACCCCGGCTTCTCTGGCAAAAGGTTAAATTTAGTATGGTACCTCGAAGGGAAACTGCTCCAAGAGATGACGTCCTGAACGGTAAAGAAAAATGTTATTGCAGACGGAAATAAATTACATTTTCCCGACAGTATTGATTTTTCAAGTTTTCCCAGAGATTTTCTCTGTGCACCCAGTAAAGGTTATGCAAAATGTTGTGTTTTTTTTCTTCTTCATTTTATTTTCGTCGGATACACGTGTATGTTAGATCAGCTCTGAGCTCTCTTCCTCTCTCTCTCTTGCGCTCTCTCTCTCTGTAAACCAAGGCCAATAAGCAAAGCAGCTATGGCAACATGTAAGATGAGAAGCATGAGGAGTTTTTGTTTTAATTACTTTGAATCAACCGGGGAAACATCGATTTCATGCAAAAGGTCAACCTGCTCAACTCTCACAAATGTAAGCGAGAGGTAAATAATTTAATTAAAATCTTTAAGCAGCAAATATGCTCTTAATTAAAAGTTCGTTGGGGCAAAGTACATTAAAACTACATTTAACCCATTGCTAGTGTATATGTAGTTAGTTATAGTGTATGTAATCACAGCGAACGTAGAGTCTTTAACTAGCTTTAGAGGTGATAGGAAATTACTTCTATTGCCAGCCTCAAGGAAAATTAATTACGTATTCTTTTTAACGATTTGAGATTGATTGATGTCGTGTTAGGTCATGAAATTGCTTGAAATAACAAACACGACGGATGTAAATATCATCAGGTAACGATCAAAGCTAGCGAATTTTATTTATATATTTTAAAATTTAATCAAGAAATTTGAACGATTTAACACCCGCAATTATAATGCTTCCAAAGAGGTTTAATTTATTTCTTCTTATCTTTGATGATATTAAATTTTTTTTTGTATCCAATTAAAAAGCACACCATTTTCGCACTCGACGATAGCTAATTTTTTTAACGACTTAGCGTCTCTGTGGGCCTGTCACCTTTGTCTGCATACTTTTGGTAGTTAATTTTTGTTTGTAGATTTTTAAACTATATTTCATTTTGCATACTTTTAGGTGAATTTTTTTTATTTTTATTTTTAAACATATTTTTATTTTTAATTAAATTAGTGAGAAAATTTTTAGTATCATACGACCCATGGATTGTCTATTTGTGATTTTTGATTTTTTTTTGGTGATTAAATACAATTTTGAAATTATATTGATGCAGTAATATGCAAAACATCACTCCAATGGTACCTGATATCATCAAAAATCTATTTTTTTAAACAATGTGCCACCTATGTATAAAAAAAGTAGCAGATGGCCAAATGGAAATAAATAAAATGCATAACAAACAAATGTAAACGATTTTACGCGCGATAAGAAACCCGCAAGCGTAAACATAAAAACAATTTGTAAACATGCAGGGAATGCGATTAATGAATCAAACTGAAATCTGAAACCTGGAGAAAAGAAGCAGAAATAAGAATGGAGACATGCATTTATAAAGGAATAATGAAAGAATGATATATATTAATGAAATAAATAATCCCGGAATAATTGAATTTTGTAATGCATGGCAAATTTGAAGTTCTAAAAATGTTTCCGATTTATTTTTAGGTACGTAGCACCTACCACATAGGTAACACTTCCAAAGCTTAGCAGAGTAGTTTGGAATAATATGCCATATGTGCTTGGAGTGATTTTAGAACCAGGTTGTCATATTTAGGTATCGGGTCATATCTTCTATTTTAAGCTTCGAAGCCTCTCCCAAGTCCTTTAAAAAAAGGTTTCCTAGGAGATTGTTAGGAGGTAGTTGCTGTAGTTAGTGCAAATCTATCTAGTTTAAGCTCATATGTTAAATACATCCACCTGGAGCGGAGCTTGCTACTAAAGGGAAATTCTGGTCTCTGACAGACAATCTTGTGTCTACGAGGTTTGCTACTAGTCTAGCCAATCAATTTGCTTAGTTCTTGTGCTCTATGTTCTTCCAACCCGACCGGGCCGGTACCCATTCAAGAGAGATCTAAGAAAAGAAAGAGAGCTCTCCTTGATTGGTTTCGACCAGTTAACCCCTGACTCCGGTCCTTGGGTTCGTCGGTATTGCTAGGCAGGCTTGGAAGATTGCCAGCAGTTCCGCCCGGACCACGTTAGCAGAATTTCGCAGGAAGCCTTTTTGGAGATTTCGATATCGAGTAGAAGAAAACTCCTACGCCTACACTTGAATCTTATTTACATCCATCGCTGTATAGAACTATAGTTCTAGTCAGACTGGAAGTTTCTTCATGTAGTCGGTTGGTCCCTATACTATTCCGATTGGTAGAAGCCGCCATATATTGCTACATGTCCGTACATCTTCCCCACCTAGGTCAGGTGGCAGCAGACGAAGAATTCAAGAATTCATTTCTTCTGTGCGGGTTTTACACAAAAACCCTTGTAGTAGTAGGGCTATGCCGTTTCTGGACCAGTGATATCATCGGTTGTGTGCTTTATCTGGGACAAGAATCCCTGTGGTAAGCTTTTTGCGGTGAACTTGGAGTATGAGCGCCACCTGTGTGAAACTATAGTTGAACTTCGCTGCAGTGTCTCTTGAGTGTGCTTTCAGTCTTGGGGAATCTTGCGTGCTAATGGGGTGGGATCTTGTGGAGCCTTTGAGATTAAAGCGTCTCGAGTGGGCTTTCATGCGGGAAATCTTTGGTTGAGATCTTGTGGGCAAATTTGATACAGGTTAAAATTCTTGAATTTGCCTTGGATGAACATTCACACTGGGCGAGTTTTCACACTGGGGGTCGAATCTGTAGTTCAATTTCGCAGTGATCGGTCTTGGTTGGGATCTTGTGGGGAATCTATAGTTGAACTTCGCTGTGGCTTGGCTTCGATCTTGTGGAAATCTCCAATTGAACTTCGCTGTCTTGGGTAGATCTTATGGGAAATCTGCAGTTGAATTTCTGATGTTTTTAGGTTGGGACACTCTTCATCTTCCACAACATACTCGTATATGGAGCTCTCAGGTAGGTTGGTCTGTCTGTGAAGTCACTGGTCCAGAAACTGCATAGGCCCTTGACTGAAAGTTTGCATACCGACACAGACATTTTTTTAGCTTTGTCCTCTCTTAGATGCTGAGCCTCCAATCCATCTTTGGGTCCACCTCGATAGCCACGGCGCAAACGTTGTTGGAAGCGTTGGTAATATCGACAAAATTTGTTCAAATTTGTCAAATTCCTGTGTTCAGTGTATCTATGGAAGCGCAAAAGTGACTAGTTAAGTCAAGTCATCAAGACTAAAGATGCGATGTGCGTTCAATTGCTGTTGCTCGGATATAGAACAACTCTACTGTGAAACAACCTTCTCTAAAGCTTTTATAGATAGATACTTAACTATCTGTGAAAATTGCAATGCTATATCCTTGTGTAAGTTCGAGGTTCATTATCTGGCAAGCCTTCAGGACAGTAGCAGGGCTATGCCGGTACTGAGTCACTTATTCCACCATTGTGCACTATCGAGCTTTTAGGTCTGTGTTTTCGGTAGAAACTTGTTTTCGGTTGGTGTCTTGGATTAAAGGGTGCTCCACCTGTGGGAAATTAGTTGAACTTCGCTCTGGTGGGTTTGTATACCTTGGGTGGGTTTTTATGCTGGGAATATTGGGTGGGATTCTGTTGGGTTTGTCTTACGTGGAATCTTTGAGGAATCACAATAACATTTCCAGATCTATAGGGTGCGACAGTGAGAGTGACCCAACCTCCGCTGGAAGGATGGCGTAGATCAGGTCCCTCAGAGCTTAGCGATGCCAAACTGGATGACATCGGGTTGAATAGGGAACGGTGGAGAGGCAACTCTAGTTGTTGGTAACAAAATAGAAGCAATAGAATATCAGGTAATTTTGATAATGGCTACCTACTTTGTCGTGGGTGAGCCTAGAAGATTCGGTTTGTGGCTTGGTGCAATTTTCGGGGTCTTGGGTAGGATCTTGTGGAGATTTTGATCCCGGTTCCAAGAATAGCCAAAGTGGTTTTTGGGGCGTCTGATTAGATATATGTATTCAAGGTAGGGCCGAGTGTAGGATTTGTAGATTGTAGACAGGGCGCTTGGGTGGAGGAGGAACGCGCATCTCTTAAAAAATCCGAGACATTGAGAGACTTGTTTGGCGATTTGGAATATGTGATCATTCCATCGCAGATCCTCCGTTAAAGTTAAGAACTGAGGCTGCCGTTACACTCTCTTCTTCCACGGAGGTAGGAGGAATTGAATTTGGGTGTTAGCTTTGATGGTGATGATGCAGTACTTCGTTTTGGTGGCGTTAAATTCAACACGATTCATGTGGCCCCAATCAAGAATCGATTTGATATCCTGGTTGATCGAAGTGGACATCATTTCAGGATAGTGAAGACAAGGTCTGGCACGTGCTTGTCTTATATTGTCGAAGGCGTAAGAGTAACGTAAAGGCAATAAATAGAATTTCGTGAGCAAAATTGTTTTTTTCATTTTTCCGGCCATCTTTTCGCATGGTTCCAATGAAGTAGCAAGTGCGCACAAAACACAACTATAAGCATAACTCTTCCAGAACATTTTGAGCCCAAAAACATTTCTGTAGGTGTTGATGGCTATGAGCTAATCGAATTCGACAACTAAGGTCCTTTTTTCGAAAAAACCGTATTTTGCAAAAATTATTTATTATTTTGCAAATTTACAAAAACTTTTTATTGCACTCCCCAAGGGCTACACTTTCCAGGAGTTTCATTACAAAAAGGTTTTTTTGGTAAAAGATATGAGGATTTAAAAAAAACGTGATTTTTAGCGGTTTTTTTTCAATTACTCCTTTATTTGTTTATGTATTGACATCAAACTGGTGTCATTTTATTAGTATGAAGAAGATCTATAAACTTTATTTAAACCTTTTTTTTTGTACAATGTGTAGTGTTTTTTTAAAACGCGAAAATCTGTTTTTGGCCCTCTTTTGACGCCATTTTGGAAATTTTCCCAAAGGCCTACGAGTGCCAAAAGTAGTTCATCGAATTCTACGGAATTTTTCATTTTTTGCACATATTTTACTTTTCGGATGGCTGGGTTGGCAAAAAACGAGGTTTTTTCGATAATTTGACTGGCCTAACGTGAGGAGTAGACGACCCACGTGTCTGTTCGACCATAGTACCTACATCTTTGATTTGCGATTTAAACTCTTCCTTAAAGTGTTTTTAAATGCGTAGAAGGCTATGCCGGCCTTCCTTATACCCTTACCTCGATAAAGATAACCCAAACTGATTACGAAAGTTTCGATGATATTTATGCGTTTGTCGATGTCTGTATTGTTGGAATCCTCAATCCTTCTTCTAGAAAATTACAAAAACCCAAAAATGTCACATATGAGTTACAAAGTATTGACATCTACCTGTCAGTATTGAAACACCCTTCATTATAAAAGTCCATTAAAACATATTTTATTGAGTTTCTAAAACTGAAATTCATTTCTCGTCTCATTAAAATTTTGAATTATACAACTGAATCCTTTTCCAACTGTATACTACATCTAAACCAAACAGAAATTAAATTTGAAAATTTTTAAACCAAAGCTTAATTCTGTTTTAAGCTATCTAAAACATTACATAAAGTTTGCTCATTAACTAAGTTTGTGCTTAGTTGAAGTTGTTAAGCCATTGCCATTTATATGATTGTGTGTGTGTGTGCTGAGGGACATTATTCTCTCCTTTGAAAGGACCACAACGGGCGTTATCTGAACTGAAATAAATTTATTACACTCTACACTTTCATATATTATCTTCTCCATAACTTTTACTCAATAAATATCTCTCCTCTTCATATTTTGTTATATATGTATGTATGTTTTTGTGTATATATATATATTTTGTTTTATTTTTTTTTCAACAGTAACCAATAAAATCCAAACAAGGTCAACATAACACTTTCGAAAAAGGTATACGTTATAATAAATTTTATTTGCTCATATAAGAGTGGCAACGATTATTAATAACCACAAAAGATAATATTTTAGCTATAATTTTTGTTTTTGCTTCTTTCCCTCGTGTTTACCCCCTTTAATAACCAGATATTCGTTACCAAAAGAAGGAAGTAAAATATTACCAGAATACAGAAAGGGAATGTATCTCTCAAGTTTACTTGGGAAGATATGTAGGTTTTTATATGTGGTACAGAAATCGATTTTATGGCGAACTCTTAATCAGCAAAAGCATTTCTTCCAGGCAACAAACATAAATTTTTCCCTTATAACAAAAATTCTTTACTCAAACTCAGAAATTTTCATGATATCGGCAAAACATAATAGCCCTCAAGGTGTGTAATAAATTAGTATTAAGGAAGGGAAAAATTAATCAATGCCGTTTTTATTCTATAGTCATCAAATCTATATAATGCAGTATATAATCTTTTTTTTTATTTGATATGAAAAAAAATTCGATTTTTATTTAATCTATAAAAATGAATGGCCAATGAAGTACATTAATTGATTGGTATTGTTATAAACTAATAAAACTAAGCAAAAATAGCCAACCAACAATCGTAAAAGAGCTGATCCAATTTCACGTCGATTGTCCATTTAACCAATAACGATAAACAGGTTGGGAGCCCGTTTAAAGGTGTTGCGTCGGCTTCCACAATGCAAATACAGGGTCTTTCAACAAGAGGTGTCATTTTAAATCAACAGAAAAGCGCAATATTTTCGTAAAAAGTGATAATATTTTGTTATTTTAATCTAAAGTACAAACTTTGAGGTTAATAACGCATTACAACATCCGGCAAATGTCAGCATCGAATAACTTACGTCACAATTTGAAACATTCATCAGCCCAAGTAACTTCCCGAAATAGACGAGTACGCATGCATCCAGGCGCGAAAGCTTTGATGAAAGTTTACTGAATAGCTTTGCATTCGAGTAAAGCAGTTTTTTTAAGCTGCGCGCTGTTGTGTTTGGACTTTTTCACAACAGTTCTTAAACTTTCGTTCACCCATGTTGAAAGCGGAAGTAAAAAATTCTCCATGGACGCAGAAATTATACTGTTTCTTTTTCTTGTAAGGGCATTTACATTTGGACGCATAGGTTGCCAAATATTTTTTTTTTCATCTTTCTGGTAAAAATCTGATTTCAATTTTTAATGTCTTCAAAAGAACAGAATTTTTAGATAGAAGCGACTGAAAAAATTGTAGTGAAAAAGAAATCAGAAGAAGTCATGAGTGGTAGTGGAGTAGGTTTGGGTATTCGGGGTCAATTTAACGCGTGATTTTGCATATATTCCCCTTAAAAACGATCTAAAATTGTGTCAAAAGCTTGTCGTCTACGTATGCGAAGTTTTGTCTCGGCTGAAAGCTTTTTAGAGTTGTATCGCGGCTTGTGCCTTCGCTAGGATGAAAGCTTTTTGTAGGGGAAATTTTGATATGATTCGTGCCTTTGCTAGGACGAAAGCTTTCTTGCAGGGAAAATTTTGATACGGCTTCGCTTCGCTATAACTTTAGCCGGGTTTTTTTAATGAACTACAATAGGTCTTCGATCCAGTTCATTAAAAAAACGACAAGGGAAATTTCACTAAGCGCCATTTTCAGTGCTTTAAATATATTAAAATTAAACCGAAGTCGCGTGTCAGTAAACAACTGTTACACGAATTTCCCTCTAGAAAATAATAAATAAGTTTCTAAAAAATAAATTATTTGTTTCCCTGTTGTTTTTATTTTAAATGACGTTTTCCGACAGCCGGTAAGTATGCTACATTCGGAAAAGAAAGGGAAATTTTGAAATTTCCCAAAACCTGGATAAAGACCTCGATAAAACCTGCGTCTTCAGATTTGTATGGGGAAGAACTATATAGTTCATTAAAAAAAACACGACTTTTATTATAGGGGATTTTTTTGACAAGGTTCATGTCTTCGGTAGGATGAAAGCTTTTTATGTAGGGAACCTTTTGATTGGAGAAACTTTGAAACTTTTTTTTATGTGAAAACGTCAAGCTCACCCTTTGTACTATCTACTACTCCGTCATTTCGTTCAAGTCATGGTGCAATGTCTAGTAGTAAGCTTGATGTGAAGGGTAGAGGACGAAAGGAGAGGTTAGAGGTCTGGAGGGTGCGTGAGTAGATGTCTGTGAACCTTGCGTTTAGTAAGTTCGGAAACACCGACTGCGGAAGACAGTTCCACAGTTTGCGATGATTCGTGTACTTTTGGGGCTTTTTGGTAAGCTTAATATTTGGTCTGTCTAGCTGCTCCACGTGGTCTGTCTGGCAATAAATTCTCAGAGTACATGCTCACTTGTTCAAATAATCTGATTTAAATTAGATTAGCAAGGGATTGTCTGAATATGTAGTGCTGCGCTTAGTCCAGATACATCATGTAGATCAGTAAACCTACTCCTCGTCCTCCCCTCTGTAGATGGCTGTTTGGACTATTAGTCCCGCGAAGTAAGCAAAAAAAGCACGAAAGGAGACAAAATTCCAAAATGGCTGAAAATTGGCCCACAGATTCCTTGGGACTTTTTAAGAAAACAATTTCGGATTCAAAAAAAAATATGGACGCCGGAGAAATCACTTTGGCCAAAAAATCACTCAAAAACTTTTTTTTTCGAAATTTTTTTTTGATCAAGCAATACGAAGCATTACTACTAACTAACTTTTTGCTCCTTTTATCCTTCATAGGGCGGAAACAGTTGCCCTCCAGCGGACTCTGTTTTGCGCCTTACGAAACATTATTGCCCCTCTTGTAATTTTTTCGAAAACCTTCACCTTTCTGAATTATTCAAGGTATTTTTTGGCCAAAAGTGATTTTTGGAAACTTTGACCTTGAATAACTTCGAAAGGGTTAGGTTTTCCAAAAAATGACAGGAGGGCTTTTTTGTAGGCAATAACGTTTATTATTGACTGGTCAAAAAAAATTTCGAAAGATTTTGAGTATGATTTTTTTGCCAACAAGTGATATCTCCGGCGGCCGTGTTTTTTTTGTGATTCCGAAATTGTTTTCTAAAAAAGTCCCAAGGAAGCTGTGGACTAATTTTCAACCATTTTGGAATTTTGTCTCTTTAAAATGCTAATTTCCCCGGACTATAATAATTGGTTTGGTCTTGTTGTTTTATCTGGTAAGTCTGGTCTGGTCAGTTTTATATTCCTGGTTTATATAACTATACTTTGCCCCGCCTCTTCGATGTTGAGCCTCCAGTTTAGCTATGGGTTCAGAATATGACCCAGAGAGGTTCGGCTAAAGAATTTCATATGCAAACATAAGTCTAGCATGCATAATAGGTTATTCAAGACAATGGATGACAGTCGTATCGCCTTAAAATTCTGTTTCGTGCCCGCGTTTATCTACCTTCGTAATGAACACCACTTTGACTCTCCTCCAGTAGTTAGGCATGTAGCTGTATTGTAGGCACCTTTTCCATGATAACAATGTGGCAGACTTCCTTTCATGGCGTAGAAATCTCCGGCTGCAATATTAGTTCTGCAGGTGGGAACACTTCTTCGCAGCCCGGTCTAAGTCTAGGAGTAATTGAAGTTTAAGTAAATTTTAAAAAGATACATTTCTTTTTTCGTAAACACCCTGTATTTTAGTGGGTAGTGGGGATAGCCCCCTCTCTAGGACAATTTTTTTCTCCAAACACATCCAGGAATCACCCCTGAAAATATTAGCCGCATAGGCCAACAAAAGATTTATTGAACGACTGATGACCTTTGCAAGCCGCGAATGAGTCTTTAAATCTTTAAAACGGCGATATCTCATGAATGGCAATTCGTACGGGAAAATATATAATATCTTTTTTTGTAGATAATCGCTTAATCTGCAAACTTTGTGAACACTATTTTATGATAAGACTTACCGTTTAAGAGAGATTTGCAAAAAACTGACATTTTGACCTTTTGACCTTGAATAAAAAAATTTTCTCCTGACCGATCACGTGTCAGTCTCGACATTTTATGTATAATGATGTTTTTAAGGTGGGTACCAATTTTCACCAACTTTCCAATTATCTATTAGTCAAATATCTATTTTGACTGGACTATTAGGCGTCCCTTTTGGGTTCCAAATATTGAAAACTTTCCTGGTTTCTGCCCACCCTGTACGCCGTATTTAGAGCACACTCACATGATTTAACTCTATCGCTGAATATATATGAAAGCCTTGCCTTTGTAGTTTCACTGAACTGTTCCCAGTTCGTTGTCTTGGGGCTTCTATAAGGTTCTTCTTTGTTTTGGAAGCTTATCTTAGCTTTGTTCTGCTAGTTTAGGAGCTTATCTTTGACCCCTAACCCGGATATCTCAGAACGTAACTACATAGTGTGAATTTCCTAATTTTGGCTAAAGCCGAGCATATAGACAGAAAGTGAACGAGGGTTTTTTTCTCTCTCTCTCTCTGCAGCTACGGCAATTGACGTTGTGTGGGATACCCAGCTTGCCAGCGTTTCTCCCTATGGGCCAATATCCCGTGATGAGTTCTGGCAATATCTCTACGGGATATGCTCAGGAGGTCCATTGTTCTTTTTTTGTTGGAAATAGACCAAATCGTTCTAGAGATCGAGCAGGTCTTCATTACGGTTCACCCAAGCCTGGCTGGCAGCAGGTATCAAAAAAATAGCGTTCCCAACCCCATCTAATGAGTTGCCAACCATCTCAATCCCGCACCATAACCGAGTCTAGAGCTCTTATAGAGGCTATGAAAATTCCAATCTTCTCTAGGTTACAGATCCATTGCCTAGCAGGCCTTCAAAATCGCTAGAATCTCCCCTCGAAAGATACCAGAAACTAGATTGACACTTCTGATATTTTAGAGCCGTCTAGAGTAGTTGGGAGCGCAGCTGTAGGTTAAACTTCTTCAGGACGTCTGCGTTTCTCACATCTCCTCTTGAGGGGTTTTCGAGGGCGAGATCTTCGCTGAGTTTTTTTTGCGCCCGGGGGAGTACATCATATTGCGCCCCCTTAAGGGGACGTTCTCATCTAGCGCGCCAAAATGTAGGTAAAGTTCGTGATTTTTTTGAAGGAAAATCATTTATCTGTACATAAAAATGTTTTTATGCAAAAAAAAAACAAAATGGCGCCCGTTATTCAGCTTCTCCGAAGGCATGTTTTTCGAAAATTGCCCAGCTCTGTAGAATCTAGGGCTCGCAAATTAGCCTGAAATCAAATAATGATGACATTATTGTAAACTATAATAAATTTGTCTCAGAAAGAGTGAACGACTTTCAAGCAAAAATTGAAATTGACGGAATGGCGCGATTTTGAAATTTAAGTGCCGTTTTCGGCTGTTTTTTTTCATAGTTTATGACTTACAAAAAGGAGTTAATGTTACAATTTTCAAAATGTGCTCCACTCTTTCTATGAAGAAAATTGTTTACTTTAATATGCACGAAACTAGAAGTTGATTGGTTGAACCGTTTTTGAGTTATCTTGTACGCAAATTTGTAAAATCTTGAAAAAAAAAGTTTTGAGATAATCGTGTTTGAAGTTTAAGTAACTTTTCGTCGACAATTTTTCGAATATAAACGAATTTTTTGTTTTTGATTGCGTATATATGCTTTTTCAAAATTCAAAATGGCGGATCCAATATGGCGGATCAAAAATAAATTATGTATCAATTTTGAAGTTTTTTTTTGAAATTTGGTATTGGTTCTAGTGCTCGGACCAACAAAAGGGACATTTTAGACATATTAAACTTTAATAATATGAAATAAAAAAATCGAAAATTTCAAAATTCTAGATGAGAACCTCCCCTTAAGTTCTTCATTTTTTGATCCCTGTGAAGGACAATGGAAAAAGATAGAAACACTTTTTCAATTTTTTTTCCAAATATTTAATTTTTTTTAAAAGGCTTAATTTCTGAAATTGCCTCCGTCCAATTGCGCCCGGTGCAAGTGCACCATTCGCATCTATGAAAGCGCCGCCCGTTGCTGCGGCAACCATACGAGCGACTTGATTTTGCCATACCCTTAGGGTTTTAAGGTCCAGACGCCGGATTCCTTCAGTCTAAGGGCACTGCACGAGGCCAGGTGATTGATGTGAAAGACGGAAGAGGGAGGGGGTTTTCAAGAGGTTAAGGTTAACATTTGTAGAATAATCGACCCATTTTCTTAGTATCTATATGATTTTGTTGTAGATGGAAATTATTTATGGATTTTGTACAAAACTTTCCCTAATTTCGTCTTAGTTGAAATTTTAACCAGAAAATTCTGAGAAATGTAAGCATTTCAGGGAATTTTTGTGTTCAAAGCGAATAAGACATAGTTTACCTTTACATACTTCAGGTCTAATTTGTGGTGTTTGACATACATGTACACGTTTTAAATATTAGTTTACATAATGTAAATTAAATTTTTGCTGTAAGCACGACAACCTCTATTTCATTTCTTATGCAAATCTCTTTCTCGAAAATTGGTTTTCCATTGAATTGGTTTAATAAAAGGAAAAATGTGATGAAAAATCTTGATACTAAGAACAATGTTGACATTAAAACCATGTAAACAACCCAATACTGTTCCAGAACGTTGCTCGATATCAATACCACAATAGTCATTAAAGACATCGTCTCACCTGACCGGAACATACTAAAACAGGACAATGAAACATAGAACAAGTGACTACAATATAATCCGCAGGTCCTTCAGCCGGTATGGGTCTCTCTCAATAACTCCACAATTAACGTTGACAGGCTGCTTTATCCGCTCCTTCACAGGTACGTCTACTAAACTACAGGGGCATCCCGGGCTGAAGGTTCATTAACGGCGTAATATTATCATGCACAGCGAATTCCAACAGAATTTCACCGCGGACTATATTAATGGCATTTTTTTTTCATCCCGAAGGGTGTTTATGGCCAGGAGTAATAGCATTAGAACGTGTTATCATCGATGTCACGTTGTAAGGATTATTTCAGTCCTCGGCCGGGACGACGGGGGACGGGGGGCGGTTGGAACATTATAACTTGACCCGAACATCAGACAGTAAAAATACTATCACGTACGAAAGGAGTGAACATCCCGTTCCTTCGCCTATAATTAATCGCGATGTGGTGGGCGGGGGTAGCGATGGCGGAGCCCCCGAAAAAGGGGTTTCATTAAGTGAATTTATTTCTAGGAATTCAATTTTATCCTTTCACCCAAAATGAATTTTCATTTCTCACACACACTTCAGTACGGAAATATAATGATGATTGTGTGTGAACGTGTGAAATGCCATGCCGCGCCATAGTGTGTGCATATTGTATGCAATTGATTGCTGGTTGTCAACTCAATTGAGTGATTAATGTCGGGCCTATTGATGTATTGACATTTTTATTGGATAAATTCTATTGTTAGCAAAGTTTATTTTTAGTACCATCGAGAACCGTAAGTGGGTGAAAATCTTATTATTATGGAGGTTGATGCCTGCGTGACATGAAAGCCCTTGTTGAGGTAAAAATTGATGGGGAAAATGGAGGGATGAAAAAGTTTAATAGTCTCTCATTGACAAACATCGGGTAAAATTACCTTTTCCTGGCTGTGTTTGAGTTTCTTGTCAAATCCTTGTAATGGGAAATTTTTTGTTGTCAGGTTTTTTTTTTTTAGATTTGATAAAGGCTCTTCATATTGCCTTGAGGTGCTGTAATTGCGCAGTTGACTTCCTTGTTATTAGGTTGTTACATAATTTTCTTTCAATTGATTGAGTACTAGTTCAAATAGCCGACAGTGCATGGAATATTCAAAGTAGAAACATTTTTTTGGAAAGGAAATTTGTTGCGATCTTTGACTACATGACTCTCTCTCGATTACCCCTAGGTTCTGGAAGCTGTAGAATTTTCTCAAGTGGCTAAAGCGTATTCGTTTCATTGAAACCACTGACTGGGATTTGTGTTTCGGTAGTGGCAACTCCAACTGTATCACTCTCTGTATCACCAATGTTATACGGGCCACAGTTTTCATTCCTCACTCTACCAAATCTAAAACCCCTAAGCAATATAGATAGTTTTATAGAGGGTACAGACTTTCCCTGTAGGAGGAAGCTCGCCGTCAAGTACAACTTGCAGCTGCTTCCATCAATAATAATTCCACTTTATCCACAATCTTTCCTTTTAATTACGAGGAACAGGTGATAACAGAAATCAAATCCAAGGGTGGTGCACTAGGTTCTTTATCCTACACTGCTATGCCATACTCCGTCCCCAGTAAACGACCCCTAAATATTCGAGGTTTTTTAGCACTCCCATTGCTGGAAATTGATTCAACTTTACCTAAACTTCTGGAAGCCTCTTGCCCTGCCATACTTCTCCGGATCTTATCTAGACTACTGAAAACTAGCGCATGAGTGTATATCAAAAAAAATGTGTACCCAACAACCCCTCTAACTTTAATCCAATTGCAGTTACATTTATTTTTTACAAGTGATTTTTTTGTGAGATATTGGGTCCAAAAGTACCGCTGCCATTCGCTCGGCCTATTGTACTACACCCCTATATCTCCTATTTGTGGGGCAGACCGCTGCAACAAGTTCAGCAGCCTGCCCAGTGGCTTGTCGCTTACACTTGACTGTTCAAACTTCCCGGTTTCCCGACCGCAGTCCTTCCTTCGGTCTATTCGGAAGGAATTCACGAAAGCCGGCTCGGTGTGCTCCGTGGGCTCCCCAATTCCAAAAGTTTTTCCAATCTAAATTTCCCCTATGAAAAAAGCTTTCATCCTAGCTAAGACACGAACCTTCTCAAAATTTCCCTTAAAAAAGCCTTCTACCGAAGATACGAATCGTGTCAAAATTTCCCTCTACAAAAAAATACTTCGTCGGTTGTTGTGCTTCTGGTTTGGCGAAATTTACACTAAAATCACCGCTTCTGTTGTGTATGCCAGTAGTATTTCGTGCATGACGTGTAGTATTTCACTAATTTTTTTAGTTGGTGATATATACCCCCAGGCAAATTTTTCCTATATAACCAGCTTTGGCCATAACTACCACCCCAAAGTGGGTTCGGCGTATTTCCCCTCAGCCTGCTTACTCTGTCAATTCCTTTCATTTTCTGTGACGGTCCTACATGTCTACCTTCACAGAAAGTTACTCTACTACGACAAAGAAACTTTTACTTCAAAAGCTTTCGTCCTAGCAAAGGCTCGAACCTTATTCTTAAAAGCTGATATTGCGAAATTTCTAAAGTGGGCGGTGGAATGGCACCACCTAAACCTCAGCACCTAAATATTTTATATTTCAACACCAGACGCTGCCATGCACCCCAAGCCATGACAGAACCATGACAAATGGTAGAGTTTCTCCAAAGAACCCTTTTATTTCAAAAGAAAATAAAACAAAACGTTTGCAATTCGCCAAAAAATACAAAAATTTTGGTGTTAAATTTTGGGAATTTTTAGGTTTTGACTCACTTTTGACGCTCACTGTACATACACATATATACCCACTGATGCACGCATACCTAGAAAGTGCTCCAGAACCGATATTGCTTATCTACTATACAGATTGTATTCGTTAAGTTTATAATGCGGCCGGCTGTTGAGAGGTTTTCGTTAGACGGACAAAATATCCTATGTGGGGGACCCTATAACCTATTTTCATGAATAAGTGATCAGTGAACGCAGAGCACCTAGCTAAAACTGTGTAAACTTCGTTGAGGTGTCGTTCGAAGCAAATTAACTGAAATATGATCTGAAAAGATTTTTATATAATTCGGTCAGGCCGTTTTTTTGTTTAAACGACTTACGACTTACGTACCTGTACAATATCGCAAACCAAAAATGATATTGACTTCGTTGAGGTGCCGATCGTAGCTTATTAACGAAAACGTGCTCTGAAAAAAATTTCATTACTTTCGGTCAAGTCCTTTTTTGTTTAAATGAAAAGACTTCGGCTAAATGTCGCAGGCACCTTAAATTGATTAGTTTTTTCTAATATCTAATAAACTCGTTAGAAAGAGCCCCGTTCTTAATGAAGTAAACTTTTCTGGATTCAGCAGAGTGATATATATGTTACCCTTTACAAATTTTTCAACCCTTAGGTCAGCACTTCATGGACGGGAATTGTTTTCACGCCCTACAGTTTCTGGAAATTGAAGTTAATCCAGTGGTTACCGAAATAGTTTGATTAGTTTTGCTAATATATCCTGAAACCGTTCGAATTTCCAAATGAAGTCATTTGCTTCCTAGCTCTTCAACACACTCAATTCGAATTCGACCAAGCGCGCTAGTGTAGCGAACAAAGTACGAAGGAAATGTGTACAGGGAAAAACAAATTCTCAAGAAAAATCTTGTGGATTTACCACTGTTATCGTAATTTGAACTATCTACTCTCAGGATTACTTTGGCACCAGTTCTGGTACTAGTCAATTTCCCACTAGTGCTAAACGCCCTAGTAGGAAAGTGAACTAGCTCTAAGACTAGCATAATAACTACTTTCTAAGGAGGGAGTAGTAGTTCTCAATTGGATATATTTTATATGAAAACAACCCATTAATTTTGTACAGCGTTGTCCTACTTCGAAATACTTCAAGAACTAATTCATTTTGAACTTCTTGGAGAACTAATTCATTTTAAACTACTTGGAAAACTAATTCATTTTGAAGTACTTCGAGAACTAATTAATTTTTGACGACTTGGAGAACTAATTCATTTTGAACTATTTGGAGAACTAATTAATTTTAATCTAACTGGAGAACTAGATCATTTTGAAGAAATTCGAGAACTAATTCATTTTGAAGTACTTGGAGAACTAATTCATTTTGAAGTACTTCGAGATCTAATTCATTTTCAACGACTTGGAGAAATAATTCATTTTGAACTATTTGGAGAACTAATTAATTTTAATCTAACTGGAGAACTAGATCATTTTGAAGAAATTCGAGAACTAATTCATTTTGAACTACTTGGAGAACTAATTCATTTTGAAGTACTTCGAGATCTAATTCATTTTCAACGACTTGGAGAAATAATTCATTTTGAACTATTTGGAGAACTAATTAATTTTAATCTAACTGGAGAACTAGATCATTTTGAAGAAATTCGAGAACTAATTCATTTTGAACTACTTGGAAAAATAATTCATTTTGAAGTACTTTGAGCACTAATTCATTTTGAAGAACTTAGAAAACTAATTCATTTTTAAGTTCTTGGAGAACTAATTCATTTTGAACGACTTGGAGAACTAATTCGATTTGAACTATTTGGAGAACTGATTAATTTTAAACTAACTGGAGAACTAGATAATTTTGAAGAAATTCGAGAACTAATTCATTTTGAACTACTTGGAAAAATAATTCATTTTGAAGTACTTTGAGCACTAATTCATTTTGAAGAACTTAGAAAACTAATTCATTTTTAAGTTCTTGGAGAACTAATTCATTTTGAACGACTTGGAGAACTAATTCGATTTGAACTATTTGGAGAACTGATTAATTTTAAACTAACTGGAGAACTAGATAATTTTGAAGAAATTCGAGAACTAATTCATTTTGAACTACTTGGAGTACTAATTCATTTTGAAGTACTTTGAGCACTAATTCATTTTGAAGAACTTAGAGAACTAACTCATTTTTAAGTTCTTGGAGAACTAATTCATTTTGAATTAACTGGAGAACTAATTTATTTTGATGTTCTTGGAGAACTAATTCATTTTGAGCTAACGAAACTACTAAATAAAAAAGAAATTCTTTAGAAAAATCTTGTAGGCTTACCACTGATATTGTGATTTGAACTAGCTCCTCTCAGGATTACTTTGGAACCAAGTCAATTTCCCACTAGTGCTAAAATTATTTCTATTTTCTAGTAGCCAGTTTATTCCGACTGGGGTATTACTATTCTCTAAGTAGTCATAATTTATTCCGTCTACGTTCATCATACTGGGAAGTTGATCGTGTGGATCGAAAGTGTCAAACCAACAACCCCACTAGTTTGCTTCTAGCAGCCGTGCTCATATTTCTGGTTACATGCTATTGTCAACTGCTATTATTGACCCCAGGTAGGTAAATGATTTTATTACTTCAAATTCTCATTCTTTTACTTTGATTGTGGAACCAATGTTGCGTTCTTGCAGAAGAGGCCCCATATCCTTTGTTTTACTTTCATTGATGTGCAGTCCCAGCTTTCATGCCGGCGCCCGCTCAATCTTTATACCAATGATGTCAATGCCGCCTGCATCAACCAGAATAAAACAATAAATACCAAATAATGCGCTTAGCACCAACTATTTTTTTTTAAGAAGCTTTCTACCAGCGTCTCATATGTGGGTCGACTCGTTTTATTATCTGAATCCAACACATATACGATCTTGTATGTCCCCTAGAAAGGAACATTCAAGTTACTTGTCATATTCACAAAGCTCCATCCAAGAAGACAGTTGAGTACAAAAGGATAAATGCCCTTTTGGTTGAATCGGCACATATTATATGGCCTTTCATAATTTAGTTGTGGCAATTAAAATCCACAAAGGTAAAATTGTAATAAATCATTTACCCCCAGTTTAACAAGCATTTCAAGTCTGCAATTTATCTCTTGAATACCGCATCTCACCTACGTCTAGCCATGAAATCATTTTAATTATCATTTCACAAATTACACCTTTAACAGCCCTCAGAAAATGTCGCCTCTCTCTCTGTCATGCACAAGGGCTAAAAACCTTTCTAACCTATTCCGTTCGTGAATAATTCCACAGTTAACCTAAAGATTTATAGTGCTCAGTTATGCATTAAATTTCCTTGTTTTAGACAAAGAACACATTCCCAATTTCACTGAGCAAGTTTACAATTTTGTCAGTAACAAGGATTTCCTCAAAAGCCGAAGTTCCTGGGTGTATCTAAAGGAAGACGACGCGCTGTACGAATGCGGTGTATGATTGTGTGCATGGTATGTATGGTTGTGAATGTGTGTGTGTATAGTCGGAGATGAAACTCGAAATTGGGTTTGACTCAAATCTCTCTAAAGTCGAATTCAAGACGCCATCGCCCGTCAACGTTATGAAATAAACCAGCTAAGCAAGAAGTAATCCTGGAATGCTTTCAGTGCTACATGAAAATGGATTCGGTGCCCCGCTCCAATCCCCTGACGTAAAGCCAGCTATCCATATTCACAGACAGGCGATATCCGAATGGAACTTAGGGTTGGGGGTGGACGAGGAAGGGGATGAATGAAAATTCAGATAAAACACGAAATAGACAACACACGAGTGTCATATCACAGCTGTAACAGAGTAATACAATGACAGCGTATTTGCGTTTCCATTAGCTTATATTGTATAGTGGGGGTTGGAGCTACCTACATGATATCCTGGAAAGGTGCCTTCAGCTGTACCAACCGTTACAAGTATGAACGATGGGTTCCTATTATATTCCGCATATCTACCAGATCATTACAAATTGGTTTTGACAGAGTTCATGTTTGCATGGTGTTTGAACAGAGCAATCCTTAGCAGGGATCAAATGGAGGGAATGCGGTCTAACCTTTTGCGAATCCGTTTTAACTGAAAATTGGCTTTAAAAAGGAGGATTTTTAGAGAAGAGCATTAGAGTTAAGAAAGTACTCTATGTCACATAATTGCCATAATGAGATTTAGTTTAGCGGCAGCCATAGCAGCACAATACTGTTAACCCATTCTCTTTCTCTCTCTCTCTCTCTCTCTCTCTCTCTCTCTGGGTCGGTCGTGTGCGGCAATGGAAAATTTTTAATAGGATTAACTCACTAATTACTCTGACTAAGCAAGCTTTCATAATGATATTAATACAACAAAATTTCATATCTTTCATAATAATTAAATCAAACATAAGAGAGGCAAAAGCACCACAACCAGCAACAGAAAAAATAAAAATAATACATAAACCGAGGAAAATTCCCACCACTACACCAATCTAATAAGGATATAATCAGGGCACTCACCTTTGGCCCACCACATCTTCTGCGTCTTAGCTAATAACGAACTTCTCAAGAAAATTTACGGTAATGAAAAGCTTTCAACAACGGATAGAAAATGTGTTGATGATAATCAAAAGAACTTTCTTAACATTAGCAACATTTCACCGAGGGACAGACGACACTAATATTGTTAAATGCACGTCGTTACATTATCCTTTAAGCGCCAATGCAATTAGCCAGGTTCTAACTTTGCTTGTTTGGTACACGCTTAATTTGCAGATTGAGTCGATGAGGGTATCAATAGATGAGATTATCGTAATTTTTCTTTAATTATATTCATTTAAAAGTGCACTCTAAAGTTTGGGGATCTAGTGGACAAAAGTTGCTGTTGTTGAATGCATTCGGGGATTTGTAAGCCCTTTGTGAGTTTTTGTCAATTTTATAGCAAGTAAACGGGGAAAGTTTTTTTTAAAAACGTTCTCATTTATATAGGTTGCGCCATTTAGACCTTCGGTATTTCAAGATTGAATAACTCTGACATTTTTTAGCCGATTTTGACAAGTATTCACGATTCTGAAATGTCTTTTAGTACCATTTTAGCTATGAGTCACAATACAAACCGAAAGAACGCGCAGAAATTATAGCGCTTTACATTAAAAAAAATCGTTTAATTGTGAAAACTGTGCGTGATTATCGTTAAAAATATGGGAGAAATTCTGCGCCTATAGACAACACAATTCGTAGTTTGGTGAAGAATTTCTTTGAGTGTCAGTCTGTAGCCACTTGCTAACGTCCAATTCGACCGCGTCCGCACGATATGGAGGCTCCCACTACAAGCATCGACATCTATAAATGCACCCGCATCAGCATAAACAATTCGAAACCAAGCGGATTTTGGAGCGGTCCCCCAACTAAGTACTAACCACGTCCAATGCTGCTTGACCTGCGTAATCGAACGAGAGCTTGTCTATTGAGTATGCTAATGCCACCCTTTATGGCCACCAAAATAATTGCCCTTTTTCTTCGTTTTATACAATTTTTTAAAGCTCCAATTTTTTCCCCTTTAGTCTAAAAAAATGTGAGCGTAGTGCTTCGTTTGAACTATAGTAGAGGGAAATTAAACAAAAAAAAAGCGAAGTTATGATGTAGTTGGGAAGTTAGATTTTTTTTTCTTTGCATATGTTAAGATAAAGCGAAAAAAAAATTTCTGTAAAATCGGTCCTGTGATACACGAGAAAATTGCATAAATGTCCATTTTTGATGCATTTTGAGTGCATTGCTACACTATTTTTTTAATTTCTCCAGTTCTGTTGGTCGAAGAAAAATAAAAAAATTTGGAATTTCTCGTGAATGAATAGACTATCGAACTGATTCGGTATAAATACTTTAAAAATGAGCCCTAACCTCAAAAAACCAAAATGTATGAAATTTTGTTTTATTTTACTAAAAATGCAATAAATAACGGGAAAATAGTCCGATTTTGATAAAAATTGGAGAAAATATGTATTTTGATGCTATAAATACGTGGTTGAAATTTCGATTTTTACGGCAACAATTGGCAGTTTTCGAAAAGAATTTAAAATTGCCGTCATTTCATGCCAAATCATCGTACGGTACAATTTTTTTTAAGTTGTAGGTTTTTTTATGTACTTTCTTGTGAGCATACGCGATACTTCGTTAATTTATTTAAAATGCCCATTTTAAGACTTCGAAAAAACTAAAAAATTAAAATTTTCAATTTTTCGCCTTTTGCCAACTATGAAAAAAGGCAAAAATTGAAAAATTTAAATTTTTTAGTTTTTTCAAAGTCTTAAAATGGGCATTTTAAATAAAGTAACGAAGTATTCCGTATGCTCACAAGAAAGTACATAAAAAAACCTACAACTTAAAAAAAATTGTACCGTACGATGATTTGGCATGAAATGACGGCAATTTTAAATTCTTTTCGAAAACTGCCAATTGTTGCCGTAAAAATCGAAATTTATTTTTCAAATTTCAACCATGTATTTATAGTTTCAAAATACATATTTTCTCCAATTTTTATCAAAATCGGACTATTTTCCCGTTATTTATTGCATTTTTAGTAAAATAAAACAAAATTTCATACATTTTGCTTTTTTGAGGTTAGGATTCATTTTTAAAGTATTTATACCGAATCAGTTCGATAGTCTATTCATTCACGAGTAGTTTCCAATTTTTTTTATTTTTCTACGACCAACAGAACTGGAGAAATTAAAAAAATAGTGTAGCAATGCATTCAAAATGCATCAAAAATGGACATTTATGCAATTTTCTCGTGCAGCAAGGACCGATTTTGCAGAAATTTTTTTTCTCGCTTTATCTTAAAATATGTAAAGAAAAAAAACAAAAAAATCCAGCTTCCTAACTACATCACTGTCATATGACAATTTCCCTCTACTACTACTCCGTGCCTCTTTTATTGGCCTGGGCTGCATTTGGAAAAGTAAAATTTTCACTCAGGCGTACTGTCCCTGTTTCATGGTAAGTGCGGGGGAGTCTTATTTTAACACAGGTGTACCGTGCATGCTCGCGTGCCATGCAGGCGATTTGACTCTGTGCGTACGTGCTAAGAAATACTGCCCTATTAGTCCTTCATGTCGTTCACGTCATGATGAAGTGTCTAGTAGTAAGCTAAGCTGGAAGGATCGAAAAAGGATAGGATATATCTTGAGCCTTTTTAGGTTGCCTCTACTCCCTCCGGACCTTCACATCAAGCACCTGAATTCGTGCAGTTCTTTAGACAAAAGGAATCCGGGTCCTAGACTTTAAAACTTTACAATCTAAGTAATCTATTGGAGTTGCTACACCGCATCTAATCACTCTAGATTGATCATCAGGAAGGAGTTCGCCGTCGAAATACCCTCAAGAGGAGAGTGAAAAAACAGAGGCGTCCTGAAGATTTTGATTTATGGATACTCGACGACGGCTCCAAAAAAACAAAGGAGATCTTGGAAGGTGCATATCCAGACTACTCCAGTGTCCTAGCATCTTTCAGAAGATTCTAGTATCAAGTTTTATAATTTTTGATTTTTCCTATTGCATATGGGTCATTCCACGTCCATAAATTGTCCGCCATTTTTAATTTTTTTTTTAATACTTCCATTTTTTCTGAAAATAATCCCGCCAATTCCAGAGTGGGTCGACTTTTTTTTATATTTTTTTTCTCGATTGAAAATTTACTTTTTTGGAGTTGAAATTCGAAAAAAACTAAAAAAAGTTTTTTTTTGAATCGAAAAAGAAAATATAAAAAAAGTCGGCCCACTCTGGAATTGGCGAAATTATTTTCAGAAAAAATCAGTTTTTAAAAAAAAAAAAATGGTGGACTTTGAAAAAGTAACGGTTTTTTACAAATAATTTAAAAATTTCATATAATTTGACGTCTGAAAATTTTTTGGTATTTTTTTCTAGAAAGTTATTAAAAAACAAAAATTTTGAAAAAAACGCCTCGATCGGTCAATTTTTGAAAAAGTTAAGGTTTTTTGAAAAAAATTTTGAAAATTTTTAGGGTTGGGTAAAAAAATTTGAAAAAATTATGAAAAATGTATTTGATAGGGTAGAACGAAATTACAAAGTTTCAGCCAAATCAAACAGGGTCAGGTTCAATAGTGGTCGATTTGACGTGGAATGACCCATATGCAAATTTAATTGTAGGACATGTCATTTTATGTGTAAAACTGAATGTTTCTCTGTACGCAATTGGCTCCTACACCGTGTAACCAATCTTAATGAAATTTTTATCATGTGCTATTACATTAAAAGAAAGAACATAGGCTATTCTATTACGTTCTAAAGCCACTCCTAGATGGAGCTGTTATGGAGAGCTTCGTTAAAAATCATCGCAGAGCTTTGAATTTTTACATGAAGGCCTTTTGGGGGTCTATCATGATGCACCTTCAAGCCCATGATGTACCATTTTCGAAATTCGAAATGGCCGCAGAAATATGGTTAAATTTGCCAATTTTAATCCGATTCCAATGAAAGTATCTAGGGATTTTTAAGATAGCAAGTAACGAATTTGTGGCCAAAACTTATAAATTCAAAATGGCCGCGCCAATATGGCCGACGAATTTGCAAATTGTGTTCCGATTCCAATGAAAATCGGTATCTGGGAATTTTTAAGGTAGCAAATAACGAATTTATGATCAAAATTTATAAATTCAAAATTATGGGTCTAAGTGTTATTTCCCGGTTAGCTGTATGTAGGTTGTTCAAGAGTTGGAAAATCCGAAAATCTTGACATTCTAGCTACAAATGGAAAAACATTGAACATAGTGTATTCTGAAGCTCTTTAAGCAATCGGTTCAGAATTGATCAACAAGTTTTTTTTGGAAAAATGGTAAGGAGAAGCGGAAATATGGGATTTATATATAATGGATAAGAAGGAAGCAAGGGAGACCAACCTCCGCTGAAAGGATGGTGTAGACTAGGACGCCCAGAGCTTAGGGATGCCAAACTGGATGACATCGGCTCAGAATCATGACCGATGGAGAGAGTAGTTGCGAGAGGCCAGAACCGGATTTCGGTTTTAGAGCTGAGATTTTGTATTTAGGGGTTTTGGGTACGAGAAAGCGATTGGTGATGTCCCGTTCGCACCGTTAGCCGAAACAATACTATCTCATTTTCGCATAGTATTTTTAATGAAGCTTTGATCAAAATTAAAGAAATATGATTATCCATCAACAACGAAGAACTTAGAATGGTAGCGTCAGAAAGCTCTCCATTTGATATTTATGAGTTAGTTTTATTGAGAGAATAACAATTTGATGTTGAAGACCTCCGTCACACTTTTAGTTGCAGAACAAGGAGGATACAACAGCCGGAACACAGAATATGATGAATAGTCCAGTAAATCTGTCGAAAAAATCGCGTTTTTTTGCAAAAACGATTAACAGGCTACAAAGGTATGTAAAAAATAGGAAATTTTCCGTAGAATTCAATGAACTATTTTTAAAACAAATGACGCGCTTGCGTCCTTTTCAAAATGGCGCCCAAAGTTAGCGAAAAACAGTTTTTTACGTTTAAAAATGAAACTTGGTGTTGTACAAAAAAAATTTAATGGCAAAGTTGTGTAACTCTTTAATATGGATCGAACTGCCGTGGTCCGGTCTCAAAATATTGCAAACTCAGTTAGTAATTGCAAAAAAACCGCTAAAAATCGCTATTTTTTGAAATACCTGTAGCTCCGTGAAAAGACGATATTTTTTAACGAACCACGGTGAAAGCGTAGTTCAATGTAAGTCGAATAAGAGCGTTTTTACAGATTTGCAAAATATTGCAAGATTTTTGCAAAATTCGATTTTTTCGAAAAAAACGCGTTTTTTTCAATGTCCAATAGCTCATACAGGCCATCATATTTTTACACCCTACCGGTACCAAAATTTTCTTTAACAGTTGCGCTTACATGTGCAATTAATGCGCATATCAAAAAATGATCCCTAATATGTGCAAAATCAGTCAAAAGATCGATATTTTTTTATACCCCAAAAAAACCATGAATATATTTGTGGTTTTTAATTACATTGGAATGCCATCATTGCCAATCGAAAGCTGACATGTTTCTACAAATTTACAAAAAAAAATTTTTGCTCTCCGACCTTCTTGAGCCGAGATAATTTTTTTTTTTGAAAAAAATCGTGTGGCGCCATCTTTTGAGATAAGTCGCTGAAATTTGCAGGGGTCACTGCTGAATACTAATATTTTCAATAAAAAATTCCCGCAACTTTATCGGCCGTTGCTGAGCATTGTAAAATCAATTAAACTCGCAGCTCTATGCTGCGGCGCGCATTAGCTGGCGCTATAGTCCGGTCAAAATAGACGAAAAAAGCTCAAGATGGGTGATAATTCGGAAGTTGCTGAAAATTGAGCCCTTAAAAATATCATTATAAATAAAATGTTGAATCCCCCATCGATCGGTCGGTGCCAAATATTTTTATTCAAGGTCAAAAGGTCAAAATATCAGTTTTTGGCAAATATCTGCTAAACGGTAAGTTTTATCACAAAAAAGTTTCCACAAAGTTTAGACGTCCTTTGTTGGACTACCAGGAATCACCCCTGATAATATTAGCCACGTAGAAAGGATTTATTGAACGTCTGATGCCTATACAAGTCGCGAATGAGTGCATATGAGTATTTTAAATCTTTAAAACGGCGATATCTCATGAATGGCAATTTGTACAGGAAAATGTATAATATCTATTTTTGTGGATAATCGCATAATCTACAAACTTTGTGGAAACTTTTTTGTGATAAAACTTACCGTTTAGCAGATATTTGCCAAAAACTGATATTTTGACCTTTTGACCTTGAATAAAAATATTTGGCACCGACCGATCGATGGGGGATTCAACATTTTATTTATAATGATATTTTTAAGGGCTCAATTTTCAGCAACTTCCGAATTATCACCCATCTTGAGCTTTTTTCGTCTATTTTGACCGGACTATAGCGCCAGCTAATGCGCGCCGCAGCATAGAGCTGCGAGTTTAATTGATTTTACAATGCTCAGCAACGGCCGATAAAGTTGCGGGAATTTTTTATTGAAAATATTAGTATTCAGCAGTGACCCCTGCAAATTTCAGCGACTTATCTCAAAATATGGCGCCACACGATTTTTTTCAAAAAAAAAAATTATCTCGGCTCAAGAAGGTCGGAGAGCAAAAATTTTTTTTTGTAAATTTGTAGAAACATGTCAGCTTTCGATTGGCAATGATGGCATTCCAATGTAATTAAAAACCACAAATATATTCATGGTTTTTTTGGGGTATAAAAAAATATCGATCTTTTGACTGATTTTGCACATATTAGGGATCATTTTTTGATATGCGCATTAATTGCACATGTAAGCGCAACTGTTAAAGAAAATTTTGGTACCGGTAGGGTGTAAAAATATGATGGCCTGTATGAGCTATTGGACATTGAAAAAAACGCGTTTTTTTCGAAAAAATCGAATTTTGCAAAAATCTTGCAATATTTTGCAAATCTGTAAAAACGCTCTTATTCGACTTACATTGAACTACGCTTTCACCGTGGTTCGTTAAAAAATATCGTCTTTTCACGGAGCTACAGGTATTTCAAAAAATAGCGATTTTTAGCGGTTTTTTTGCAATTACTAATTGAGTTTGCAATATTTTGAGACCGGACCACGGCAGTTCGATTCGTATTGAAGAGTTACACAACTTTGCCATTAAATTTTTTTTTGTACAACACCAAGTTTCTTTTTTAAACGTAAAAAACTGTTTTTCGCTAACTTTGGGCGCCATTTTGAAAAGGACGCAAGCGCGTCATTTGTTTTAAAAATAGTTCATTGAATTCTACGGAAAATTTCCTATTTTTTACATACCTTTGTAGCCTGTTAATAGTTTTTGTAGGTAAAAACCCTCACTTACTGGACTAGAAGGAGAAAGACGAGCCCGAGCCGCCGGCAGTCTTTCACTTTTCTCGTTTGGTGCCGGCTGTTTTTGAAATTAAAAATGGCGTCGAATGAATGCTGTAAGAAAAAATGAATATTTTAAAACATAGATTTTATTAAACAGAGACAATGTTTATCGTTTTACTTTTTTTTACATCAAAAGTAAATGTCTAATGATGATGAATGTAAAAGGATTTTTTTGTACACCTCTATTAATATATAATCTTCAATTTTATAAACATCAGTGAGAATTTTACAACTTATAACATCCAGTCAAGTTTTCTATGAGAAAAAAAACAAAAAATTAAAAACTAATGACATTCTTAGAAAGCTTAGAGTGTCCTCTTTAAAATGCTTTTTTTATTTTTATTTTTGCGTACATTTTAGGCAAGGATACTTTAGTTTTTCCCCGAACGCCTCGCTAGAATATTTTAATTCAGATTTTTGGCGCGCTTAGATTTTTCGAATTTTCTTCTTATCTTTAATATTTTTTTATAATAATAAAACAATATTTTTGAAAATAAGTTATAATATAAATTTTAGTGAAATTTTCCGCCTTTTCACGTGGCGCTATTAGTTTATGATTTTTTTTTATTTTTCGATATATAAAGCAAAAACCAAATTCTTGAATTTGTTTTCGAAATTGTGAACTTAGCATACACTTTAGCGCAGCAAAGTTTTTTTTATCGTTTTCTACACCCAAAAAAGTACCTAAGTTCCAATTTTCAGCGAGATCACATTTTGTGCGAACTTTCGGCCTAACTTTGGCTCTGACGACTGGGCTATTAGAATTGATTAGAAATTTTTTTACGCTTAGTAACGAACTGGGAATACGTTCGATTCCTTTCTGCATTCCCCAGAATCAATTGGTGCCTTCGGAATGCATTCTGAATCAATTCTTCTGGAATGGGTTCATCTTTTCCCAACTGGGCTGATTTGTCACATCTGAATATTCCATCTGAGTCACTTGGGGCTTACGTGGATATAACTTCTCCGTTGTTTGAACCTGTTTTAGTACTTCCTTTATTTAGCTTCGCTGGGTGCAGCGATTCGCAACGGTTTCCAGCCAGTATACTATATTTTAATCCCTCGATTCTACTGATCGCTGTTCACTTGCAATTCCAATTAGATGCAATAAAATTCTTGGTATAAAGAGAGCTAAAACATTTACTGGAGCCAACACAGAATTTCTTCTTTAATCTTATACACTTTCTTCAATTTATTATAATAAGAAAACTACGAATTTCCGGTTGCGGTTTATTGCTTATAAATGTTAAAGAAAAGTGGAAAGAAATAATAACTATTACTTTTATAAGAGTTCCCTACTAAGTAACAAATGACTCGTTTCTTTCCTTCGTCTTCTATGGCATAAATTCATCCTAGAACTGCTCTAATTAACTCCAATTCAAAAGCCCACGACAAATGTTATGAGTTTCGTTATATTCTCTCTCTTTTCTTATTAATAATCTCCTCTCATTTCTTGTGCGCCATACTCTACCATCTTTAATAGACAGACTGCAATTAATTCAGTTCCACCCTGCGCCACTGCTGCCCCCTGTCACTCCTCTATGCCAGAGTCCTGTACTGCCGCCATTAACACAAAAGGATTTCGTCCTCATCACAGGCAATTGCCCCCGAGACAGTAAACAATTATTCTCACAACCGACCGGAAATGATGGTTAATCCTTGTTGCGCTTAATAGAGATATTTTTCGTATACGCGCGGTCTCTATCCCCGCACAGCAAGGACCTTCCCATTTTCAGCTCGTACCAGATCCACGCCCCACTCCCCGGTCTTTGATGTAAGTGGCACCTTTAGAGAGGACAAAATGAAACTCGTTATAATTCACTAGAAAAAGACACCTATTCCAGCACTTCACCCCTCTGTACTATACCATAGCTTTGCCACCCCTTGGTGGAGGAGCTTAAACCACTTTGGCGTATTGTTACCGAAAAACAATCGCGCTTCGTCCTTTTTTCCTTGCCCGCTTTCTTCGTCGTCCTGTATTTTTTTTTCGAGGACGATGACGAAAGGAAGACAATCGGCACACACTAAAGCGTTTTATTGTCGTGTCAAGTTGTTAGGTAAAGTGGCTCCCGTTTATACGTGGCCATAAACTTTTTGTCCTATGCGATTGCCAGGAATGCGTAAAATTCCGTTTTTTTATTTTTTTATTTTTTTTTGCCCTTTATTTTTGGAAAGTGGTAAGTGAAAGAGAAAACAGTTATCAGAAACCGGAAGTGTAAACGAATGTCGGTCGGGGGTGGTTTCATATTTCCTGTTAGTCCTTTATACATATACGTATGTTCGTACATAGGTACAATGCTTTAAGGTTGTGCAGTTTTTCTGACATGTTGTATACCGCATGGCGATGTGTTTCGTCAAATCATTGTGCAAAACTGGGGATGATTCCGGGGCTTTTGAAAGGGAGACTGAAGTATTCTTGGTGAATTAATTTGAGCTGGTACCCTTCTCTTTTTGTTTGTGAAACAATGCCAAGACTTGTTTAAGATTAGATTTCTACTGGGGATTATAAGAGCTGTGAACTTTGCGGCTTGATCTTCGGGTTGAAAAGGTTTGAAATGACTCCTTTTTATTAAGAAGGGTTCTTTGAAACCCTATAAAGGAGATTTTAGAGAATCACGTTCCATCAGATTTTTGTTTTTTTTTTTGAAAATATTTTCTTTTTTTTTTGCTTTTTCACCCTCTTTCCTTAATTAATGTCACAAAGTATTGCGTTAATATATGAAAGTGGAATCGGTAAGTTTTCGTGAAATTTAATACTGTTTGAAGTTTAAACTCTCGTGATTGACTTGTAGACTTAGCTGGGGGTGATTGAGTGGAGGGTGAATAGAATTACGTAGCTCTGCTAATATAGTAGTAATATTATAGGAAGAATTTCGCTTAGTAGTGCTTCAGGGTAAGCAAAGACTTTTTTCAATAAATTCCTTGTCCCAAGTCAGAATGTTATGTTATTAAATGAAGGGTACAGGAGAAAAACAACGTAAGTCCATAAAATTAAATTTCGAGAAAATTGAAATTTTGCGTTTGAAGTCTTGTTGTTTTCCCCCTGTATGCGAATTCTTTTCAATTGATTTATATGGGCTGGGTTTGATATTCATCAAAATTGAATATACCAGCTGAAAGCTTCTGTATTTCTTCAATAGATAGCAGCACTAACTCGATTTCGAAAAAAATGGACTTACGTTGTTTTTCCCCTGTACCCTTCAAATGCTAGTAATACAGGGTAACCTAAAAGTCGCGCATTATAATTTTTTAAATGAATGTGGGAATTTATAATTTAAAATTAATTAACTTTAAAAATACTAATTTATGGTGTTAGTGAGGATAGTGTTCCCACAGATCGGTCACGCTACGAGCAGCGCCGGCCCTAGGGTAGAGCGAGTGGAGCGGTCGCTCTAGGCGCTAGGTGGCAAGGGGCGCCAAAATGACTGTGAAAAACAATTTCGAGCGAAAAATAAAATATAATTTTTTTGCAAAATTACTTTTCAAAATATTTGGTTATTATTATTTATTTAACACTAGCTTTCGCTCGCAATCTCGTTCGCGTCGATTTTGCAGTGCTGGGAAAATATGGCGCCTATGCAGAACTTCCCCCACAACATTTTACCGTTTTTCCCAAAAAAAAAGCCCACTGTGCACCTCAAAAATTCGCCCCTAAAAAAATTTAATAAATACATTCCGGCTTGAGACGAACATCGGCAACATTAAAAATATCTGTGTTATGTTTTTATCGTGGCGACATATGTACACTATACTAACACTGATATGATCTTCAAAAGGGCCGCTGCTGTTTCTGGTTTTCGTATTTTGTCGTATCGTATTGACGCCCTATGCAGCTTGCATAGATACCGCCCGCACGGCACTGGAAATACAAAAATGTGCATAATATACAGGGTGGCTCAGACTTAAGGCCCAACTATGCATGGCATAAGCGCATATGTCAAAACGTCAAAAAATATCGAAAGTCAGCATTATGTCAATCGAAACATATTACCGCCTATGCATAACATAAGCGACATAAAGTTGATGTAAAATCTGCGCTGTGAAAGTGAAAATTAATTTTGATTTATATATATATATATATATATGTATATATGTAGATATTTTTATTTCTCCATACATGAACAAAAAATCACTTGCTCTAACAATAAACAGCAATAAACATAACCTTGCTTTTCCTAATGTTGTCATGTCACGTTCGACCCAAGTCGCTTTCATTATGTTTAACGAATGTTTAACTAAAGCTTTTATGCCGTGTTATGTCAACCGTAGCCAGCTTCATAACAAGTTCTGGTTCCGAACTTGACATATGCACTTGGCATATGCGCTTATGCCATGCATAGTTGGGCCTTTAAATGCTAATCCGTTAAAGGGTGATTCCCGGGAATATTTGGAGAAAAAAATTGTTTAAGGGGGGCCTATCGGCACTATCCACTGAGATCCTTCAGTATTGCGCTATATACACCCCATTACGGCTTGTCCGTCTCTGTAAATAAAATAACCGACCACTTGACCGAGTGAAAAAGAAACCTAACTGCCCGTCAAAATCCCATCAAAACCGGATTAGCCGGTTAAGAGTTTAACCCCTACATACATACAGAATGGCAACGTACCTATTACAATCAATAAAAATCCTTCATAGCCGGAGCGGCCTTCAAAAAATGGAAGTACAGTAGAACGCCGATTATCCGAACGCCAATTAACCGAATCGCCAATTATCCGAATCGATTGTCGGGGCGATAGTAAAAATTTTTCGCTAAATGTTCATGCCCACACATTTCATTTTTATATATTACCGGTACTATACATAAGTATGTATATCTTCTAGCAACATTTTTTCAGTAGATGGATTACTTTTTGCTTAATTTATAACAACTTAATAAATTCTGTTCTTCAATGTACAATATGTTACCTCTTTTTGCTTGATTCCCATTCTATATCCAATTATCCGAATATTTGATTATCCGAACTGCGCCCATCCCCAATTGATTCGGATAATCGGAGTTCTACTGTAAGTATATTCCTGATAGAGACTTTTTCTATCATTCCATTTGAAGTCCTCAAAGAGCTCTATTTAAATCCCTAATATTGCTCGCACTACAGGTAACGCTATCCCCCAAATCTGACTAAAAAGAAAAGGGAGACAAACTTAAATATTTAGATAGAGCTAAAAAAATGTTTTCACTCTATCAGGCTCTCCTTCGATTATCGGTTCAAGTTTTCGGTGTGACTCACTAGTCCGATCAGAGTGAAAAAGTATCCTAAGCAATCCGATTAGCGGCTCCCGAGCTTTGAGGCCTACAATTGGAATTATAAAAAAAGTTTCCACTCGCTTTCCTACGATGATCGGGTCAAGTTTTCTGTCTGAGCCGGATCCAATAGTCGGATCGGAGCGAATAAGTAGCCTAGGGCGCCGAAAGTCAATCTCGCTCTACCCTGATCAAGGGCTAGGGCCGGCGCTGACTACAAGTCCTGGTCCTCCGATTACTCCTCGTTGTCCCCATTCTCTCCAAGGTTTCATATGATCCGCAGACGATGTAGTTACGTTTGGGCCATATTTGTACCTTACTTTTTTCAGCACATACCTATCGTTACCCATCTGCTGTATTACTTCGTACGGACCCCTTAACTTCGGAATAAGCTTGGAGTGTTTATACCACTTTGTTGGGTCTTGACTTGCGTACTTTGATAGGGCGGCAATGATGATTTGATTCAGACGCTCTCCATGGCCATAACGGGCTGGCACTCCGGTTGTAACTAGGACAAGATGAATGTTTCTCTCCGTGCAATATTCCTTGAAGGCCCCCGAGGTAAAAGCCCTTCCACGCTCTGTAATAATCCTAAGCGCGTTACCAAACGTCGCACTTAGTAACTTTAAAGGCCCTTTTTCATCCCAAACGCAAAGTGGAAACGCAAATTTGAGCTCTTTTGTCACATAGAAATTTGTATGTTTCTTCTCTGTCTTGAATCCACGTTCGTGCAACAGAGAGAAAAACATACAATTTTTTCCCCCAAACTCATTCTCGCCTCGTCATAAGGAATGCCCCATTTGTCCCCCTTGAAGAAAATCATCGCTACCCGATCCCTGAGAGTAAAAACAGGTCGAAAAATTTAAGAATTTCGAATAATTGCGCCGGTGTCGAAAACTTTATATTTTTGAACGCGAGTGTCGTTTTACCAATGCGGTCCCCCAACCAAGTACTAATCACATCCAATGCTACTTGACCTCTTTAATCGACCAGAATCAGTCTATTGAGTAGGCTGAATGACGCCCTTCACGATCACTAACATGACTGAAATATGAAACAATGCCTTTATGAGACATTGATAAGGCATACCTCACTTCAGTATCGCTGATATTCTTCTGTGTGGTGCTCATGAGGAAACTAAGGGGAAAGCCCTCTTTCGGTATGCCCCTCATTTGCCACATGGGGTTCTCATGAGGAACCTATGGAGAAATCCCTACTAGTCGGGTTAGGTTTAAAAATCTTAGGCTATATAGTATAGTTATAAGTTCTTAATAGTTTCGACTACGTTACTACGTCGCCAACGGCTGAGATGGTCCTCCTTATTAGATGTACATAAAATATTTTGGGTGTGGATTTCCCCACCCAAAGCGAAACTGCGGGTGCACTTTTCCTTCCATCCCCACGCGCTCCGACTCCCTGGGAACCCTGTCTGTAATAGGCTGTTCCTCAATAGAGTTGTTGAACGAATGATAATTTGGCTTTCCTGATGCCGGACTTAGAGGATTTTCTCAACTTAATGTTATCACGACTTAGTGACTCACTTGGTCTATACTCTCTATGGTTTTACAATTGGGTTTTATAGTTTTGGAAAAACAATGAACGAACAAACAAACCTTAACCTATCTTGTCCTTTCTCTATCTTCCTAGCTAACCTTACTACTGGACATCTGACCATGACGTGAACATCTGATCATGACAAATTGTGACTCCTGAGCTTAGGTTTACACATAAAAAAAAGTATTCCCGCCAGTAACAGAATTTGTAGTGCAGAAAGTTGAAAAGTTTGCGTTCTTACTACGAAAACACAAATCCCAGTCAGCAGGTACGGAAAATTAGCATTGAGTAGGCAATGATCCGAGTTGCTAAATGGCGAAGAGGTGAGGAAGAGATTTGGTGCAGGTTATTAGTGCCTCTCTTGAGTGTTATAGGTACCTCTAAAGACCAGGTGAATTGCGATAATAATCTACCGATAAAGACTATGACGCCGGCGAAGTCGATATGGAGATGCGGAAAAAGAGTGAAAAAGTATAAAACTTACTTGAGCTGTCTGCGACTTAATTCTGCGTTGGTCCCATGTGTTGGTGACACCTTCACTTATTATTCAGTAGACGTAACACGGTTTTTTTTGGATTCTTTTCGCAGGTTTCAGCCTGACTCAGCTCCGATTCTATACTAGTTTTCCTCGATGTTGACAAGTAATTTTGTGTTAACTAATTTTCTCGACCAGCAAAAAAATTCAGTTTTGCATTTTGATTAAGTCTGCACTTTGATGTTAAAGTTTACCTGCGTCTAGGGTTTACTATTTGTATATAAAACAAAAGTTTACAAAGTTGTTAACACTTGCAAATCACCAACCTCTTAACACTTTTAAATATGTTTTTCTTCTATGAATTTTAAAATTTTTATTCCTTAACATTTATGGAAATATCATAAAAGGACATTCGCATTTTACATATTGCAAAGAAAACTTATTTTTCTAGTTAAAGAATATTTTCTTACTTTTGCGTCTCCTTCTTATTTATTTTATTTTATTTTTTTTAAAAAGGACAACAAACAAAAAGGATGCAAAAAAAAACTTTTTTTTAGCACGGAGACTAACGAGAAAAGTATCTTCAGTTCCAGGATAAATATTGACCAACTTTAGTCAAAGGGCACTGGGCAGGGTTAGTCATGGTCTGCATGAAAATGGCAAAAGGCTTATGCTCGACATTGACGTAAACTTTTAAATTCAATTCTTGGCCATCTCCTTTCGTTCATCCTTTTTTTTATATCCTTGCAGAAAAGAGTTACACGAGAAGCGACTTTTTTTTGCATGATAATAGCCTGGTTCGACGTTTTCGTTCCATTTCCTTTGTGAAGAAGTATTCATTTTTTTTTTGGAGAATTTTTAGAAACTCTTCGCCAGATAAACTTGGGAGCAAAAAAAAAAAATAAAATAAAAGCTGAAAAAAAAATCGTTTTTTTTTTGGGCGGAGGAATATCCTTATCTTGAATAGTCCTTTTGAGGATTTTTGTGTGTAAAAAGAAAAAGAGAAATTCCGTTTCCGACTGACATTGATGTAACCTCATTTGAACTGTTGCGTTTGGGCCTTTTCCTTCGTTTTTTTTTTTGATGGTGGACAGGGAAAAAAAGAAATGTTTTCCCCCAGAAATTTTCTTCTTTTTTTTTTCAAAAATCTTTAAAAGTGCTTTGAAATGAATTTAATAGGTTCTGGTCTCTGACAGTAGCTGGAATTTAAAACTTAATACTTGAAGATTATGGAAGGGAAGTTTTAATGGTTTTATGTTTTAAGATTTTTGTACTTTAAAAAGCAAAGCTTTGTTTTCAATGACGTTTTTTCTTGTTTTCTTTTTTTTATGTGAATGTCCAAGCTTAGGAGTCCCACTTTGTACTACCAGTCCGTCATGTCATACTCGTCTCGTCATTATGCAAAATCTAGAGTATTAAGCTTGATTCGAAGGAAGGAATAGAGGACAGGATTAGAGCATTACGAGATCTCGACAAACTCGAGAGTCTCGTCTTGGTCTCGACTCGAGAAACGAGACGAGAGTAAAGTTCGGTCTCGACAAACATATCCTCGTCGAGACGAGATTATTCGCTCGATATCTCGTCGGGCGCTCGAGATCTCGTTGGCAAAATAATAGCAAACAAGTCTGGTAATCCGGTCCTGGCCTCTGGGATCCGGTCCTGGCCTCTCGCAACTTTTCTCTCCACCGGTCCCGATTCTGAGCCGATGTCATCCAGTTTGGCATCCCTAAGCTCTGGGCGTCCTGGCCAACGTCATCCTTCCAGGGAAGGTTGGGCCTCCCTCGCTGTAGCACCCCATAGATCTTATCGTAGAGAACTTTCCGAGCATGAAGTTAACTGTAACAAAAATCAAAACCAAAAATTTGTATAACGGGGCTTCAATTTCGCAAAATCTATAGATGCCGCCTGTCAGTTTGGTAAGACTTTAAGCCAATAAAACTGCCTTCAGCTTTATCTAATTTCCTACAGCTTCACGTGTTTGGATCAGTACTCTAACTTACTTACTTCTTTGATGAGGTATCTTTAATGGCACTGCGACCTATTTGGCCTATTGTGCTAACCCCTTCACTAAAAGCAATCGAGGTTAAGTTTTTTGATCTAAAGCCTAAAATTGATTTAGGATTCATATCCGAAATCTCCCTGAGAGCCGGGAAGCTACGATGAAAGAGGCTCAATCTCCTTATCATTATAGCCTTACATAGTCCAGTCAAAATAGATTTTTGACTGAAGACAATTCGGAAGTTGCTGAAAATTGGTACACACCTTAAAAACATCATAATAAAATGTCGAGACTGACACGCAATTGGCCGCCGGGAAAACTTTTTATTCAAGGTCAAAGGGTCAAAATATCTTATAATAAAATAGTGTTCACAAAGTTTGTAGATTATGCGATTATCTACAAAAAAGATATTACACATTTTCCCGTACGAATTGCCATTCATGAGATATCGCCGTTTTAAAGATTTAAAATACCCATATGCACTCATTCGCGACTTGCAAAGGTCATCAGACGTTCAATAAATCCTTTGTTGGCGTACGCGGCTAATATTTTTAGGGGTGATTCCTGGATGTGTTTGGAGAAAAAGATTGTTTTAGACAGGGCGGCTATCCCCACTATCCACTAAAATACAGGGTGTTTAAGAAAAAAAAATTTATTTTTTTAAAATTTACTTAATCTTCAATTACTCCTAGACTAATTATCGTAAAGCAACAAAATTAGGCTCATCTTTTAGGTAAATGTGTATTCTTTAATTTGGTATAAAGATCAAAAATTTGAGTGACTCCGTTTAGAATATATGTAGGTACAAAATGTGTGCAAAATCCCATGTGTGTTTCTTCGTTTTTCAGCATTTTGCCCATATTTGAAACCTACATTATATTCTAAACGGAGACACTCTGCTTTTAATCTACAAACTTTGTGAACACTATTTTATTATAAGACTTACCGTTTAGGAGATATTTTCAAAAAACTGATATTTTGACCCTTTGACCTTGAATAAAAAGTTTTCCCGGCGGCCAATTGCGTGTCAGTCTCGACATTTTATTATGATGTTTTTAAGGTGTGTACCAATTTTCAGCAACTTCCGAATTGTCTTCAGTCTTTAGCTTTTTTTCGGCTATTTTGACTGGACTATACAATCGCAGAGCAAGTGGTCCGCAGAGCCAACAGGTACAATCAACTATTAGCCCTATTCTGCTTAAATAAGAATTAAGGGAGAAGTAGACCGGAGGTACTCTGGAAGTTTCTCACTAACACGTGGTTGGCAGTCTGTGTAGATCCGCCCGGTGCCGTTAGGCAAATTGCAAGCAGTGTAGTGGGTTCGCTTTAAGACCCTATGCTGGTCTGAAACATGGGGGTCTCCCATGATGCACCTTGAAGCCCGATTTTCAAAATTCAAAATGGCCGCCACAAAATGACTGAAATTCAAAATGGCCACCCAAATTTGCCAATTGTGTTCCCATTTCCATGAAAATCAGTATCTGGGGGATTTTAAGCTAACAAATAAAGAATTTATGATCAAAACTTATAAATTTTAACTTTCGGGGCAATCTGGGGACGAATTTTGCCAAATAAGTGTCATTTCCCGGTCAGCTGTATGTAGGTTGTTCAAGAGTTGGGAAATTGAAAAATCTTCACATCATAGCTCCAAATGGAAGAACATTGACCATAGTGTATCCTGGTCATTTACACTATTGTCGTGAAGTTTGCCACATTCTTAAATGTAGGAAATTTCTTAAATACCAGTATAGAAACAGTGAAAACGGTACAAACGGTAGAAATACGTTTTCAAATTAATATGAAGAACATCTCTATATAATTCAATAAAAAACGCTGTACAGGACAGATATTCACAGTTCAACCTGTCAGACGCCGGCAAAGATGATTTTCGGGAAACAGATTACGCTGCCAAGTGATTATGTGGTATCCAAAATCATTTTTTCCAGATTTTTTGTTGTTTTCATTATACTTTTTTCCTACCGCGACAGTGAATTGGGTATCTAGGGGTTTTTAAGGTCGCTAATAACGAATTTGTGGCCAAAATTTAGAAATTCAAAATGGCCGCGCCAATATGGCCGATTCCAATGAAAATCGGTATCTGGGGTTTTTTAAGGTAGTAAATAACGAATGTTTGATCAGAACTTATTAATTCAAAATGGCCGCCGAAATATGACTGAAATTCAAAATGGCCACCCAAATTTGCCAATTGTGTTCCGATTTCCATGAAAATCGGTAGGTATCTGTGGGGTTTTAAGGTGGCAAATAACGAATTTATGATCCGAACTTATAAATTCAAAATGGCCGCGGGCGAAATTTTCCAATTGTATTCCGATTCTAATGAAAGTGGATATCTAGGGGTTTTTAAGGTTGCAAATAACAAATTTATGATTAAAACTAATAAATTTAAAATTTCGGGGCCAATATGGCCGGCAAATTTTAGCAAATAAGTGTCATTTTACTGTCAGCTGTAGGCAGGTTGTTCAAGAGTTGGAAAATCTGAATCTTCACATCCTAGCTCCAAATGGAAGAACATTGAACATAGTGTATCTTGGTCATTTCCTCTATTGTCGTGAAGTTTGCCACGCGATCGAGTGTACCTATAATATCCTCGACGAATAAAAGGTAAATCGCCAAAATTACAAAGAAAAGGGAAGGACTCTCCACTGCCGTCACGAGGTTAAACGATTCCATCTATGGCATCCAAAAAGTTCGATCGGTAAGAACGGGACGGAAGCTGTGTTCGGAACGAACATTAAGTAAGAAGGGGCAGTGTAACGGCTAACCGAAAAGAGAAAAACAAAATTATAAACCATCCCCCCCGCAGGTTGAATTTTAAGTGGGATTTAACATGGGTCTGCATTTTTTAGGTTCAACCAAGCGTTGGGCACTTAATTTCCATCGGTTCAAGGTGAAACTTGGTATCCTTAGGTTTTCGATACCACTGAATGCGAATATCATATCAAAAACCGGGTTTGACTAATGGCAGCTGTCAAAAAAGCTGTCAATAGAAATTAAGCATATAAAAGGTATCCAAAATCATATTTTCCAGATTTGTTGTTTCTTTCACTTTTTTCCTACCGCGAACAGTGCACACATAAACTTTTTTTATTTAAGGGCGTTGCAACGCACGTGGGTTTTATGCTAGTTTATAAATAAATTGAGACTCGGAGTGTCCTTTCTCTTTAAATAGGTTTTCCATAGTCTATTCTTCAGATTTTTCAAATGCTTGAGCTCATTATTTAACCAAGGTGGAGATGAACTGGGTAATTTTTGAGCCTCATAAGGTACACAAGAAACCAGGGCTTCGTATAGTACGCCATAAAATCGTGCCACGTCCTCATCCAACTCATTAGTAGAAAGTAAGCTGTTAAAATTAATCAAGGCAAGCTTAGATGACAGCTCACTAAAATTAGCCTTTTTGAAGTTAAAGGCATTGGATACCACCTCCGGACAAGGATTATTCTCAGAATTGAAGCAATAATTGAGCAACAGAGGAGGAAAGATATAGATGTACTTGCTAGCATTGGCCCTTCTTAAGTTTTCATAATTGCATGCCAATGTAACGTACACTTTGGCTTTAAAGACAGAAGTCAAAGAACTCAATTTGATCGCTCTACTAAACCTGGAGCTGTCGTCCCAAATCCCTGCACCCACGCATGTCTCTGAGTTGGAGCCGTCGGTGTACAACAAGGGTCCAGCTTGTGGTCTCCTAGTGAAAACTCTGCATAAGATTTTCTTGTATGTCATAGAAAGGGATTTAAACTTTGAGATCCGTACAGCTCTTTACTTTTATATGGAGCGATATCAAATTAAGCAGAGAGTATCCAGTGCGATCATCGGTGATGAGCGAATAGTCCCGGTGTTATGAAATAATTTTCACTGGTTAAAAATATTAATAAAAACATCTCAGTATATTATTTTGCTAAATATTATAAAGCCAACAGTCTTTAACCTTCATTAAAATAAGTAACTCAACTCTAGACTTTACATAGTTGATGATTTTTAGCATATCTTCTCCACCATCATCTCGGGTATCATTTAAACTTGATTAGTATATCTTGTAGCTAAGAAAAAGTGCTCAGCAAGTAGCTTTTACCCAACCTAAGATAGGAAAATTTCACAGTTGAAATAGTTTGCTTAAGCACGATTTTCCAGCCCTGGATCCAGATGACAATCACTCTCTTACCCCCTGCGGTACATGGCTGCAAAATGCCTGTTCGTTGTTCCTTACTAAAAGTCAACTGCCTCCGACCGAACAACGGTGGCACTATCCCCACCTTATGGCTAGTTGCCTTGAATCTCTCATCCGTAAGATTAAATTTTTTCTGGGTATATATCCTATTTCGCCTTGAACTTTACTTCAAGTGCTGTTTTTCACGCACAACCACCTTGGGCCAGAAAGCCAATATAACACACGGCATCACCCCCAAAGCCTTAACGTCTCAACCTTCGTCCTGTTTACGTCTCAGTTTTTCATGCCGAACGATGTACTAGTTTCTGGCTCCCAGTGCTGGTGGCTCCTTCCACTTTTGCAGAGGATATATAGAGCCCGGCGAATCGTTGTGTATTCTGTGCAAATCCCTCTAGAACATGCTTTCGTGGCTTCTTTTCCACCCTGGTAACTCGTAGACCCTCATCAAAGTGAATTGCGGTGAGTCCTACTGCGTTTGTAGAATAACCTGGTGACGTGAAATATCTAGGATGAGTTGTTGAATTATGCGGCAGCGGTTTCCATTCAGCTGAGCTCAAGGCATTGACAGGACGGAAAATTCGCAAATGTGAGCATATCTATGGTAAAGGACTTGCATAGTTAAAGCTGGGTTTTTGGGAGGACGAGTTTTATGCAATTGGATAAGATTAACTATGGAAAGGACAAAGGATTGTGATGTAATTTTCGGGGATTAGGTAGATTGCTTTGAAATGAATCCGACACAAATCAATGGGTTTGGGGTTTGTCTTGTGAAGTTATATCCTTGAATCCTTTGAGGGACACAGAGTACTTTACCGATTGTTTCTGTACAAATGTGTTATGTAAAATCAAATGTGTTATTGTAACTCGTAGATAAAATCCTACTGAATAAAACCACAGCTTTGCTACGAAATCCGATCCTCACAAAAAAGTAGTTTCAGCACCGAGTGGCCACTGGAAGTTTTGAAAGGCACTGCAAATAAGGAAGACCAAAGGCGAGCGTCAAAGGCATGAGCATCATTGAACCGACACCACTTTAAGGGGTTTGGACTTTGCGTAAACAAAATAATCGTGTGAAAATTAATTTTTTATGGGAAAGTCTAAGCCCAGGTGTTACCCTTTATACTACCAGTCCGTCATATCGTTAACATCCTGGTGCCATGTCTAGTAGTGAACTTAGCTGGAAGGATAGAAAAAGAATAGGATAGATCAAGTGGAGTCGGGAAGGAGGCGATTAACCCTGCATTTCAATTCTTGAAAGCTGTTTGAGTATGGGAAAACTGACTGTGGAAGATTGTGTTCCATAATCGAATAGGTCTGATAATGGATTCTTAGACCCGAAAATAACATCTGTAGACTGTACGAGTGGGACGAGATGGCTAGCCTTGTGCTGTCGGAAAAACATTGGCGTTTAGGCAGAAGTCCAAATCCGCTTAGGAGGTGGTCGCGGCCCAGTTCATATAAACAAGTGGTATTCAGGCCGGGGACAGATGGCAGAATAAGAAATTTATATCTTCTAAGAAATTGTTATTTGAATCAAGCGCTCACTAGTAAAAGTAAGTACATCTCAAAAACTCACTAATGAAGTACGTAGATAAGATTGCAGATGAAAGGGGAATAAACAGGCATGGTATGTATTTTAGCTTTGGAGGAAGAGATACAATTCGTTAATCAAGAACGCTCTTCACGAGAGCTTCGAGAGATTTTGACAGGAGCTAAAAAATACAATCCAAAGCATCACAGGACACGATGTTGAAATAACATGCGGTGATTTTAATGCATAAATTTGTAAGAAGGATGCACCAACAATACAATTGTTCCTATACAGATCAAGACTTAAACTTATACGGAAGGCACCAATAGCAGATCGATTAGTCAATTAAACGATCCCGACTAGCATTTAAAGGGGGCATACCTCATGCAGCGTGTGGCCCCATGTAGCAAATGAGGAGCATGCCAAAAGAGGGCTTTCCCCTTAGATTCCTCATGAGCACGGCACAAAGGAAAATCTGCGTTACTGAAGTGGGGTATGCCCTATCAGTTTCCCATAAGGGCCCTATGAGGCAAACCACATTACAAATGAAATGGAGCAATCCCAAAATCTACCTTAATAATTCGGAAAGCTTTTTAAAAAGCTTTAAGCTTTAGCTTTACTCAAACAAAGCTTTAGCCATGAAAGTTGCCATTTGGGACACTCAATAGATCAGTTCTCGTTCGATTGCATAGGTCAAGTAGCATTGGACGTGATTAGTACTACGTTGAGGGACCGTTTGGAGAAGCGACACTTGCGTTTAAAAATATAAAGCTTTCGACACAACCGCAGTTATTACTCGCACCATTCTCAAATTTTATAGACTCTTTTTTCCACTCAGGATAGGGCAAGGCCTTATAGGCCAATCCACTCTGGGTTCACGTGAGGCCTCATAGGTTCTCTATCTGCACCTCCTCAAAATGGTAGTCGGGATGCACTGATAAGACACGTATTTCCGTTTATACACAAAGCTATAGAGTCACCTCAATGAAAACTTCAGGAGGCTTATGGCCATTACGCTTTCTTTAATGCATTATTGAACAAAGTTTAGGTTGCCATTAGAAACAGTGTTTTCACAGCTATCTTAAAATTACCTTAAAAAAATGCATATGGTTTCATATTGTTCAGATTACGCAATATTACGAAATAGTCAAATTTTCAAACAAAGGTTGGTTGGAAGATCTTAAAGCGCTTTGTGGTGATAAATTTGATCTTCCATAATTCGCAACAATACTTCTCGTCGCTTCTCCAGAATAGTGGCACAACTCAAAAATTTCCAATTTCGTATAGCTAAATCCGCATATTTTTATGTGGTAAAACACCATATTATTACTTCCAAAAATGAGCGCAGGAAACCCGCTGGACTCCAAGATCACGACAAGGGCTTGTATGAAACTAGAAACTTTTAAATGGCTCCCTGTAAAATCATTTGTTTTTGAGTTGTGCCACTATTCTGGAGAAGCGACGTTCTGTCTAATACTTAAGGTTTAAAGTAGCCTCTACATTTGTCCACACCACACTAACGAACGAAGAGAAAGACCATCATGACAGGAGATTGGGATTGAGAGGTGATCGTCATATCCAAGGATTCGCCATCACGTTGCACATCACTCCAAATAAGACGTGCGAAGGAGAAAAATATTTTGTGAAACAAACGGTATTAGAAATTTTTTAACAGCCCTAACAGCTAGAACAATTTCTCTGCAAACTTGTAATTTTACTCAATGATTGTGTTTATACTCTACGATTGATCCAGCGACAAGATCGAATTTGGAATTGCTCGATACTTATCAGTCATCTTTTTGTCCACCTAGGCTGAATATCCTTTGTTAATTTTGGTGTAGTATTTCAGTCTAGGTATTTCAAGGAAGGATTGGGCATAGTTCATTTGGTTTGAGTTGGTTGAGTCGAGCTTTAACAATCCGGGAGGAATGCCATCTTTGTCAGCTGCTGTACCAGTACCTATTGTATGGATTTTGGTTACAATTTTTTCCTCTTGGCTGTGCATTGTTCATGTTTCTTTCGGGGTCCTGTATTATTAATTGTATTGTATTTCAATGAGGAGCTTTCAACAGCTGATGATCATCATGTGCCTCGACCTCTTATAAATCTTTTTGTACTCCCTACAGAAGGTGTTTGTTTGAAAGTTTGGCTTAGGCCATCAATCAGCCTTACGATAGCTTTTGGGTTTGTATTTCAACACTCCTTTAGGCCCAGATCTGCTTGGAATCTTTCCTAGTGCTATTGCTGGTCATCATCTAGATCCATAAGCACCAACTTTGGTTGCTCCTCCTTTGATTTGTATCCATCTGAACCCTGGTATGCGAGCTATAGGGCTTCAAAGTGCCACGTTTGACGACCCTCGGTGGGAACCTTAAATTTCTAATCGAATTGGTAAAAAACCAACAAGGAGTGTTTAATTCTATGCAGGGACCCAGGGTGAGTATAGTTAGGTGAGCTGTGTTACATCTTTAGGTTTAGCCTTTTTAATCGATGCTGGTGCAAGAACACTGCTGATTACCTCTTTCTTTACCTCTTCTAGACTGGAGGAATATTTAGCATTGTAGTTAGGGCAGTTATGCAATAGCCCTCTACCCAGGAAGACCATTCGAGTTACTTTTTTAAGCAGCCTCTAGATGTTCTTCTATTTGGTCTTTGATGTTTGCATTGTACAGAAAGTCATTTTCGGGTTTAAACTCAAAGTTTTCCCCATTTAGTCACTCCGGAGACGATTGGTTACCTCCCGGTGAAGCTGACAGTCTAATTCCTTACGTCGATTAGGATCTCCTGTGGAGTTTACTTTGTTTTATCTCAATCTTATACTGTATACATACATCGTAATATCCAGAAAAAAAAATTCTTCCCAATTCTATAAAAACTCCTATCTGCAAAGTAAATCCTTTCAAAAAATCCCTTACGATGCCGTAATGTTATTAAATAAAGCATCCCTCAACGAATTTTATATTCAGGTACGCAACGACCTTTGAAAAAGTGAGTCAAGTGTTTGGGGACATTCGATTTTTTTTTATATCTTGCAAAAGAAACATAAGGAAACTTTCTGCAAAGTAAAACATTTACATAGTTTTCAGCTTTAAAAATAACATGCACAAGGACTCTGACGAAGGACGACCCGAAGTAGGAATGCGTAAAATCTCACATAGCTGATTTAAAGCTCTTGCTAAGCACTCGTAAAGATAAAAAGGAATGAAACCACGTAGAGCCCACACCCTCTCCACGGAATAGTCCTATATTCAGGCAAGTTTCGTCTACCCCGCGCAGCACCTCTCTTCCACTGCAATAGGGGATGCTTAAAAGTTGCTCCATGAACCCTCAGTCGTATTAAATTTTTGCCAGAAGTTGTTGTGAACTGGGTTAAGGACTTTCAACGGTTGTACATCGGTGAGCATTGCATAACCTCGTAAACTTGTGCAGCAGCAGCACAAGTGGTGGGCTCTGCAATTGAATACTATTATAGTATCCATCAGATAGCAATCCACCTGTGCATGTCGGCCAGCTTAAAGCACGGCCCTTTACCTTTTTTTTGGTTTTTTGTTGGTGCAAATCCTCTCCATGAATATTTGGACCTGCCTCGAAATTCAAATGTAAACAGCCTTCGGGCTCATCCCTTTTCTACTTTTATAACCGGCGGCTTAATCTCCTTATTGGGGGCTACGGAACATTCCACAGAGGGATTTTTTTTTGCAATTCCTTTTTTTTTCCAGCGGTGGCAAAGGGCTGAAAAACTTTGCAACATCGCCAGTGAAGGGTCGTGCGAGCTTAACTGGTGTTTGAAATTAAATGGTGCGATGCGAAATATGTCAGGTGGCAAATGCGATAAATTACACAAGTGAAATCACAAACCTTCTACCGGAGCCCGAAATTTCTGCTATTTGCTGACCAAAAATATTTTTCTGTTATTGATTTTAATTTTTGCGTAATAAATTTTTGCAGGTTGAAATTTATAAATATGGAGTGCTGCGGTTTTATGAACCTGTAAAACTTTTTATTGGAGTAATTTCAAAGCGAGATTTTTTTTTCGCGGAAATTTATTGCTTGTAACTAATTTTTTATAGGCTCTTTAAAGTTGCCTCTTTTAT